>CM074197.1:42063928-43442706 GCA_037179385.1 Holothuria scabra
GGGGGGGCAAGAGGTGGATTTCCCTTCAGTAATTGACCTTCCCCCACTTGCCCTCCCCCTTAAATTTGGTCAGTTAGGAGTTGTGTCACCCACCAAATACCTTTCCAGAGACTTAACTTTTCATCCAGAGATATATGCTAAAACATCAGAGCTTCGGGGGGCTTTGCACCCTGGATCCCCACACGCAGGGATGGGCAATTTGGTCTCGGTTTCACGCAGTGTCCGAAAATTTTTACTCCTAACATTTTCCTTTGCCCTTGGTTTGCCCCCCCGCCAGTGTGACATTTCTGGCATCGCAACTGAGTTTATTACCGTTTTTTATGCAAAATGAGGCAAAGGGCGAACGCAATCCTATCGAACTTGATGCGTCACTATTCCTTTCAACATTCTGCATAATCAACTGTAAAACTCTTCCGTTTTGGTGCTTCTACGCCATGCAAAGTCGAACATTAAAAAATCCCCTCCCATTTGAAACAAGGGTTCATGACTTGGCCGATTTTTTAACGATTGAAAACCACAAATAACAAACCGACCTTGGTATTTCCATCAGGTGTTCACAGCTCCAAAAGGGCTAGGTGTATACGTTACTGCTGCGAGCATCAAGAAATAATGCTCGTTTGTAATTATAAACCACGTTTTTAGGTAATTTTAAAACACTAAGTACGTGTTTGGTTTGAAAACTTTGAGTTCTTTTCCCGCATTTTGACTTTTATTTTCGTGCATGACTTCACTAAACCTTAACCAATTTTCATGGTTCAAGATTTTATTTGGTAACTTATTTCTGAAGGTGGGTGTTCAGTACCGTCAGGGTAACAGCACTGCAAAATAGGCCAATAAACTGCTAGATTTATAAATCAAGATTAAATGTGTAAATTTCTAGCGTCCAAGGGAAGAATTTTGTAGTGAATTTGTTGCGGTTTGGGGACGGTAGGCCATAGTTTTTATCACAGTGTTAATAGGGAAAATTCTTTTACAGGAACGTTCCAAACATCGACCCATCATAAAATACTTTGTGTCCTGCCAAAATTCGTAGGTTTTATTTTTGGTGGGAACTCGCTTTAACTGTTAAGTCACCTCACTAATCGATTTTCAGAATAAACGAGAAAAATATAATCCTTTTCCACATATTCTGTTAATATGGTAATGAAATTAAAATTTTAACTCACTTTCCATGTCTCTGTAAAGTGTATGTCATCTAGTAGCGGTGTGCCATCCTTGCTTTCGGGATAGATATCACGATCACCTCTGTACTGAAAGTAATAAAAAACAACGTACGTCAAAATCTAGAGTTACTCCGAGTTGTTTCATGTATCATCATACCATTTGCGTCATACATCGTATCAGTTATTGCTTCGCATAGGCGTATCCAGTCCTTGAGGTTCGTGCTGCCTCCTCCTCATCCGCCACACCAGTAACAATCGCATCTTCGTTCCAAAGTCATTTTAGGGTTTCCTTACGAATTATTGTCTGTGCATTGATATTTGTCGTATTTCCAAGTTACAATTTTATTCTGAATTATGACGAAAACTTTGGATACCTTGTCTCCTGCTACTCTCGTTTACATCAGTTCAGGATTACGCAATGTTGCTTTTACAGACCCATGACCTGGCTCCTGCAGAGAGTGAACTTAGTTCAAAGTTGGCGATATCTTTCATGGTACTTTAAATTTTATGGGGTTTAAAACTTTTGAAATGCTTACTTTTCTACCGCTCACGCTCTTTGCTAAAGTTTTGCTACCTTGGTGAGTCAGTGAAGGGAATTTCTTAGAATGTAGAAATTGTGTTGAAAAATTCAGACTGGCTATTGATAAAATACAGTGACAAAATAATTGCTCTCAATACATTTGCGGCAGACCTGTGACCAGAAAGACACTCAAAGGAGTCAAAAACGTGTCATCGGAGGGGGCCGTTTGCAAGGAGTCAGTGGGCATTTGCAAGGGTGAGGTTCGAAAAACGTATACACTTAAATACTTATAGACATGTTCTGACATAGGGCAAAACACTTATAGAGATTGCCCTGAGAAAGGGCTGAGATGGGGATTATAGTTACAATAGTTTTCTAGGAACCAACATGTTAATAGATGAGCCCCTCATTATCCCGTCCTTATTACTTGGGCGCGCTACGTCTTTAGACTGCAACGTACTTCTTTGAATACCGCTAAACTTAATATTACCCAGCAAACATCACTTCTCCCCAGCATTAAATGACCGGACCGCAATCATTAGAATAGCAAAGTTAACTTAAACAGATCGTGATAGAAGATAGATCGTGATACTTAAATTATGAGATGCAAGTGCTCTTAGATTCCATGAATGCGACCTTGTGTTATTCATTCGAACTTCCAGAAATAGCAACAAAGTGTAACGAAGAGCTGTTATTATTCACAGAACTGAAATCGAGAGATCGCTATCGACGGCATGTTAGGTTTTGAACGATTTCCGTTATGAGAGCAAGGTGCCCTTCAAAGTAACAAACAATACTAAAATAAGCAATACTTGTCTTTTAAGATTAATTACACTGGACAACTTTTTCTAAAATCGAGGCACCATACGTTGGAGTACCTGTCGAGGTAAGTGTTGCGCATCAATTCAGCACAAGAAAACGAAAGTTGAATAATTCAGTTTGTTCGTCATTAATATAGGTTGACTCAACGAGTTCGTTCAGCCGTACTAGATCCAAACGGCCAGACTACAAGACCGAACAATTTAAGATCTGCTATTATACTAAAGAGATTTGGTGCAAATGGTGTCTCGCCAGGTTTGTCCTTCAGACACCGCTCGCCCCATTTATTGCAGAAACACACAAGCAGGAAGACCTCAGTGATAAATTTTAATGTTTTGGCTGATTAACCTAACCAATTAACAATAGATTGTCTATTGTTTAAAGTTTTAAGAACTTCAGACCGCTTTCTGAAGACCTGGATTGTTTTATTTAGATCCTTAGCATAAAGGCAAGCAAAGTGACATGCACACACCAAAGCACCAAGCCAGCAAACACCGAAACGTGTCAAGCAACACGCACCATATAGTCAACATAGGCCTATTCTGAATAAGCAAGTCCCCTTCAGCATTCTCTGCTTTCTACACTCAACATTTCGCATTTAAGTGCCTCGATCACACCGATGAATGCTGTAAACGGTGAACAGGCATATGACGTTACATTTCAGGTGATCGAATGTTACCTTACGTTTATTTTGGTATCTTGTGACATATCCTCGAATCATGTAAACAAAACACCAATGTTTGTTGACTGCACCTGCAGAGGTGTCAAAGATCACCTTAACCGATATACCGTTAAAATTTTCGTCACACTTCAAAGACATTTTCAGATTCCTGATACGAGATTATTTTAAAACTGTACTTCTAAGGCATTTTCAATTATAGACGTATGAGCTCCAACTCGGGTGAGGGGATTAGACTTGAACAGCCCGAAAAATAGTAACATTTGCCCAATTTTTCAAAGATGATGACACGTGTTCAAGCGAAACTAGGAAAAGAGGATAAGCCTACAATGTTTTCGTCTGCATTTAATTCAACAACATATTACATAAGCTTTGAAGTCAACCTGAGGGTAAAGGACACTGTTTGATATATGTAATAATGTAGGAAAGAGCATCAAATTGGAGCGCCACTGTCAGTTGCACACCTAAGCACATCTGGAATTAAAACTTTCTTGCCTGAGGATTCCCTCCCCAGGGCGTGGTTTGGCTTCTTCTACTCTGGCTAGTAGGTCCTTCAGCCAACGGTGTGACCTCCCCTTTTTTTCTTAAAGTTCTGCATCGGCGCCTGTGCTTGTTGTGATTAATGAAATATTGCCTGAAAGCCTGTAACTTTTAACACTGTGACCAACTGAACTGTTGGCTGCAGAACTAACAGCTTTATCAGCATTGCCAGCTATGTCAGTTACACCAACTCTGTACCTTAGGTCCATTCACATCATCTTATTATTCATACATTAGGGAATCCAGAAAGTTATTTTTACCTGAGCTCCCATCGGCGAGTGCACCAGAAATAGGTCTAAGTATTCCAGTTGAAGATCTTTCAAGCTCAAACGTATTCCTTGCTCCACTTTATCTGGACGATGAAAATTTGCCCAAAGCTGAGAAAGGTCAGAAAATGTTACTAAATATATAGAAAACAGAGAAAGTGAGAGGGTGCAGGTTACGGACTCTGTTCTTATTAGGGAAGCCTGTACTTATATTGGTACATGACTACACTCTAAGAACAAAAGAGTGAACTTACTGGTTAAAAAGAGTGAAAACTGTGAATGCATTCAATTAAAGTGTTAATTCACTCCGAGAAGAGTGAAATCACTCCAAGAAGAGTTAAATCGCTCCAAGAAGAATGCTTTTTACTCTGTGAAAAGTGAATGTTCACTAGACTAGTGGACAAGTGCGTAAGGATCACTCTTTTTAATGAGTGACACCTGTGTGCACTCCACCAAGAGTGAAACCAATTCGCTCTTTTGGAGTCAATTTCACTATTTTCGAAATTAAATTTCATTTTTTTAAAGTGTATCAGGTAACATTTTACAGGACAATTTCTTAAGAAAAGAACCTTATCATCTCAAAACAACTGTAGACACTTGTTGGGAGAGGAAGGTTTTGACTCTTAAAATTGTTTTTGTCTACCGAGATACATTGAAATTGGTTTAATATATTTTTACAGGAGCCCGGAGCCATGGATTTCTCTCCAGTGCAGGGGAGATGTGAGACTATCAAAACTGCATGGGGGAGAGAGAAACGTAGGAGCAAACTAGGAAAATGTTAAAATGTTGGGCCAAAACCTTTCCCTAGTAAAGCAAACGCGAAGGGCGTGCCCCTGAGTGTGGGGTTCATTAACAAAACCTAGGTTCAGGCAAAGCCCTCTCAAGCTTTGATACTTTTGGCATATCTAGGGTGGAAAAATTAAGACTCAGGAGAGGTATATAATTTATTTTTCGGTTGATCTTACTCCTAACTGATCCATCCGTGGGCAACGGGGTGGGGGTGGGCAAAAAATCCGAGTGGCCAATTCCTTCTCAAGAGATCCAAAGCACCGCCACTTCTTCAGTAACTTTTCCAGGTACAGATCTGTTCACCCCTTAGTTAGTGTATGGAAATAATGTGGCAAGGGCTGAGTGAGGCGAGAACAGTGCGTTACGAATCATTATGTACACAGTTTACGGCTGATGTATGAAAGTAATGGATTATAAGCAAACTAGTGAGAAGAGAATTTTAAGAAAGGTTGCATACGACCGAAAATAATTAAGAGGTGATAGCTAATTAATTAACTAGGTAAGGTAAACCTACCTTGCTAGTCACAAATAAGTCTCCCCTCTTCACAGTACCGTCCGTTAATTTTTCGTGCAAGGCATCGCCAATTTCTTTTTCGTTTTCGTAAACAAATGCACAGTCCACATGCCGATAACCCAGGTCTATGGCGGTCTTAATGGCATTTTCAACCTCACCCGGCTTGGACTAGCAAAGGAGAGATGTAAAACAAAGCAAGGTTTTGTAGATATCATTAGGAACACAGTTGCTTTAGAACTCTGCTAACCACATACCCGGCGAAAAATGCATTTGGATGGGGACCCTTTTTTATCAATTACCAAATGCAACTGAAAGTCACGGGTCCAAGCATAAGTAGAGATAAGGAATTCTATTACGATGGCTGATTCAAAAGATACCTCTGCTTGTTGATGGGAGAAATTAGAGGACACCAAGGACTTTTTTAGATTAATCACTATTCGTAAACTTCAAAGGGCTTGTCCAGGTCATGAAACTGATCAAAATTTCCGACTTTCCGACTTTCTTTACAAGAATTGAATATTCGTAATTATCTGGTTCACGTATATTGGCTCATTACCAAAAGTAAAACCAGAATGCAAAATGCATTGAGGTTTCGATGATATATAAACGTTCCATTTCAAATAATCCCATCATGTACCATTATCTTCTCATTCAAATGTTTTACTAGCATGTTCAAAAATAATTTTGTTATTCCACTTTGACCTCTTCCATCAAAAATAGGGATCATCTCCTCACCATAAGCATTCACATATCACATGTAAAATCTAGTTAGGTTTTCCACCTTTAGATGTGTGAAAACCTAACAAGGTTGTCATTCACATTTTGACCACCAGTGACCCTAGATAACCTTTGACCTCCATAAAAGCCATAGATAGATAAAAAACATATTACATACAGACAGCTATCTTGAAATATTGCATTTCAAAAGGTATTCAGACTACGACCCCTACAAAAACAATAGAGACCATCTTCTGACTATAACGCATCCACATGTCACCTATGAAATCTATCCCAGTTTCCTATCTTGAGATATCGTGTTAGGCAGATTTTCAGACTTTAGCCCCTGGTGACTCCAGATGACCTTTGACCTCTGCTTAAAACAATGGGCATCATTTCCTGACCATAGTACATCCAAATGCCACATATGAAACCTATCAGGGTTTCCTACTATTTGATATCATGTTAAGCAGATTTCCAGACTTTGAACCCCGGTGACCCTTGATGACCCTTGACTTCCGCCAAAAACAGTCGGGATCATCTTCTGACCACAGTACATCCACATAACAAATATCAAATCTATCCAAGATCCCTATCTTGGGATGTTCTGTTACCAAGATTTCCATACTTTGACCCCCGTTGACCCTAGATAACCTTTGACCTCTGTCACAAACAATACTGACCATCTACTAAGTTTAACACACCCCCATAGAAAATATGAAATCTATCCATGTTTGCTATCTTGAAATATCGTGCTAATGAGATTTTTAGGCTTTGACCCCCGGTGACCAGAGATGACCGTTAACCTCTGCTAAAAACAATAGGGACCACTTTACGACCATATGGCATCCACATACCAAATATGAAATCCATCCAAGTGTCAAATCTTGAGATATCGTGCAAACAAGGTTTTCAGACTTTGACCCCTTGTAATCCCAGAAGACATTTGACCTCTGCAAAAAACAATAGGGTTTATCTCCTAACTATAATGCATCCACAGCCAAATATGAAATCTGTCCAATTTTCCTACCTTGAGATGTCGTGCTAACGAGATTTTCAGATTTTGACCCCTGGTGACCCCAGATGACCTTTGACTTCCACCAAAAACAATAGGGACCATTTTCGGATCATAACGCATCCACATACCAAATATGAAAATCTATCCAAGTTTTCTATCTTGAGATATCGTGCTCACAAGGTTTCCAGACTTTGAACCAAAGTGACCCCAGGTAAATCCTTTGACGTCAACCAAAAACAATAGGGTTCTTCCTCTTAATATTACCCTAACCTTAACAATAGACTCTCTATTGTTTGGACAAGAGAGGACTCCAAAAAGCTATTGAATTTCCACCAGAGGACCTAAAATCCATTGTTCGGGTCCTTTGTTTGTACTACAATTAAGTACACACGTACGTACACACGCCACCATGATTGCATATGTTACTGTTTTCATCGAAATCAAAAAATGTTAGAGAGGAGTGAGAAAAATATCAGACTCTATGACCACTGGACCTTTAAAACAATCGAGCGTTTATTACTTCTCAGCAAAACCGTTAATCTAGTTGCCACACTGTGAATTACCTAAAGCGGCTCATTGAGTTGATATTGAGAACTTAGTGAAGGCATGGGTAATACCACATGAAAATGTCCAATGGTTACGGCAAAGGTTAAAATTTTGAATTTTGTGGTGTCCTGACTTGTAATGGTTTTGTACACAATTTGAAAAAGTGTTAAAGTACGTCCTCACTCATGGGCGGGATTTGATTTCTGAAAGTGGGGGGGGGGGGGGGGGGCAAATTCGGGCAGACTACCAAACGGAGCCGAAGGCGCCACCCCTAACGGCGTGGGGTCCAGGGGCTCGCTTTAGGGCCCCTGATGGGGTCCAGGGGCGAAGTCCCCGGAAGCTCCTGGGTATTTACGAAATTGAAGGCATTAACCCTTTACCGTTGTGCTCCGATCAGGCATATTTGCGGACCTCGGAAGTGGGCAGAAAAGCGGACGTAGTCCGCCCCGCATCGGCTTCCGTAGGCCATTGACCCCGTGACCTTAAACCATTGTCTCTCTCGTTGTTCTGGCCGAATTTTCGGGTAGCTACTCGCAGTTTCGAGCTCCGCGTGAAACAGTAAAGATGGGCGACCGCCGGATGGGTCCAAAAGGACCCAAACAACGGTAAAGGGTTAAAATGATGCATTTTATCTTCAACTTTAAATACATAAGATGAGCACTTAACAGAACACAAGTATCTTAATTTGACTTTCTTCAATTGTTTCCTCACTCCGTATGATTAAGTCGGCCGGAACCGATAATGCAGAGGGTGCGGGGAGGGAGAATGGATTACTTAAAATTGAGGTTCTTCAGGGGCTCCCTCCTTGGTGCCCCTGATCGTCTTTTCAGAAAGCTAGGGGGCTTTTCATGTGATGTGAATTCAGGCCTCGTCTATGAAAATTTTAACGTTTAAGACATCTCACTAATGAAACTGAATGAAAATTAGAGAAAGGATGGGCAACTTTTAACCTTAGCTGAATAATGGTGGCCCCTAAAGACACTTTTACTGAAGCACAAACATACTCTGGTTTCCTATATAGTCTTTTTCAGGTGACTTTCACAGAGCCGTTACCTGTAAAGAGGCGCGCGGAGCGCGCCGGAAAAATGAATTTTTACTTCATCTCAATAGTGAAATTGAAATAAAATTAGACAAAGAGTGGTCCATTTTCACTACAGCTGAATAAAGGTGACCCACGAGGATATTTGTACTAAGCAAAAACGTACCGTTGGTTTCCTATAGAGTCCTTTTCATGAGATTTTTATAGAGTCCCTATCTGTGATGTTACGCGCAGAACACGCCGTAAAATAGACTCTTGAGACATGTCAATAGAGAAATTAATGGAAACTAGAGAAAGGGTGGGCCCCTTTTCACTTCAGCCGAAAAAGAGTGGAGGTCCAGATTAGGGTCAAATAAGATCATCGTCCTTCCAGAAAGTTTGGGGGCATTTGGTCAGAGAAGGGGACCAGAAGATGACCGCCTCCCTGACTCCCCGTTGCACTAGTTACGGTAGACCTTCAGCTATGTTCGGCCCGGGCACTGGTGATAAGTTTCAGTGACAATGGAAGAGGTGTTCTACAAGAAGCAACCCCGAATGCTGACATTAAAAATGGGTGCACGTGTCGAAAAAAAAAAACAAAAAAAAAAAACAGTGTTGAAACATTTATTGGAAGAATGTTGTTTTAATTTAGTTTTCAATGCAGTATATGACCTGATTAAACATTATACAACTTGATTAAGTATCACTTGCGTAGCTCTGTTAGTTCACGTTTGTATTTTGTAGCAAAAGCAACCAGACTAAGACGTAAAAAAACTAAGTTCTGGAAAAAAGTGGGGGGGGGGGCAAGTGCCCCCCTTGTCCCCCCCTCCCCCGTAATCCCGCCTATGTCCTCGCTCATAAAGCAGTTGTTTGTATTTAGGATATGGGAATTGTCTAAGTTTGACCATTTGTCATTGGTATGTGAAGAAAACATAACAGGTTTGGAAAATTTCGTGAAATTTCATGAACCACCGCACTGAGCCACTTCAGTAGTGCTACGAATATTGGATGGAGTTACGTCCTCCAGAGCGGTGATTAGATTGAACCACCGTTATGGTATATTTTACATCAAACTAACGATCGGAAGGATATTAAAGAGATTCTCTTTTCCCGTGGAAATGCGACTTTGTAACGTAATACTTGTAGAAGAACAAAACAATTTGGTCCACCCATCAAAACAATGAGTGACAGTTTCCAAATCCTCCTATTTTCTTTGGCTATTTTGTTCACCTAATAGCTAGTCTTTCCTCCATGTTTTTCTTCACCGTCACAGGTAGTATTTTATATCCTTTAACCTGCGTAGGCTAGTAGTAGGCTTAAGTGTGCAACTGAACAGCTGCTCATGCAGTTCACTGGCTGATTTGGTAAGTGAACCGGATGCCAGTAAATGAGCAACACAGCAGCTATAGGAGGGAGGAAAAACTCGGACTCCAGTCCCATATATCAGTACCACTTTGTAAACATGTTTAAAAAGATTAACACACTAATCCGTAAATAATTCGTAAACACGTTAAAATGCTAAACATTTATAGTGCATTACAGTTTATCATGTTTAGATTTAAACGTGTTTGAGAATTGGTGGAAAATAAATGTTTAATTGCTAAACACGTTTTAGATGCATGGTACCGTTTAATGGAACAACGAAAATAATTTCTTGAACTTCTGTTGTATCAATGCACGATTCAATCGGCGCGGTTCAGTCAGTCATAGCCCCAATTTCAAAATGACAGCTGTTCGGTCCCTTCCTGTATTGCTGAATTTCTGACACCGGAGTGTGACTTTAGAAACACTTGGGACCCGGCATCCCTAATCCACGCAACCCTAACACTCACATACGCAGCCCGCAACATCCTTCTGAAAGTATTCTTTTTCAAACTGTGCGTGCGTAGCTTAAGTTGTTTTACTTACCTTGTAAGTACCGAGACCAATCACAGGTACCTTCATTCCATTGGAAAAAGTCAAATAAATGTTTTTATCCGCCATCTTTTAGAATTCTTCTACAAAAGAGATCGACGTAGTTTTTTGGTTACTTCAGTTGACGGTGTACGATCGACCCACGGTGTAGTAAGCACGCAGAAAACACTAATAAATAACAGCTTTATCAGGAAACCTCCGACTTACAAGGTGACACAGAGGTCAAATTATAAACAGTGGTATGATGGTGATAAAGTACACCATGGTTATTAGAATATAATGAGAAACATCGTGAACTCATATTCTGTACATTACACAATAGAGGTTATGTCAAATTTTGTAGTTGTATGTCCCACTGAGTCCGCTGTTGTCCTAAATTTATGGCGTTTTCAAGATTTGGCATATCTCTCTCTTTTACAAATGCCATGACTTTGTTTTTGTTTGGAGCAATGTCAAAATAAACCGAACCACAAAAGCCCTTTGATATTTTTAAAAAATAATATTGTTCTAGGGTCATATCAAATGATATACTTCCAAACAATACGTAAAACAATTGCAATTCAACAATCTCCATTGTTGATGGTTAATTTTATTATTTTGTATCAAAGGATCACTTTTACTTACACGTTAACAGTATAATGTGTCAAATAACAGATTAAGAGGCCCTACAAAAATAAGAAAATATTTTAAAATAATCACAAAATTAGAGTAGGAAAAAAGTCTTCTATGGACAGTCGTTTAGAAAGTGTTAAAAAAAAGTTAAGGTAAATTTTTTCATTTTTTTTTTTTGAAGGCACAAACCTGGGCTTCTAGGGTATTCTAATTTTCAGTAAAAAGACCAGGTAAATACTGAAGGGACAAGCAGGCTGTACTTTTACACCTTTTCCATGACGTTAACTCTGCACTTCAAATCATACAATGAGTTGAAACTAGCAAAAATGATCTGTCACCATGGCCCGACGTCATGATAAGCAGCTGTATGGATGAGACTGTCTAGTCTTGCAACTGTGTTGAATTTTTTTTACCCCACAAATATTACAAAATTCCCATTCAAGAATGAGCACAGTCCAAACGTTTCTAAGTTTCCCCAAAGACCCTTTTCAATATCTGTTGATTCTGGTAAATTAACAGTGAAAAAAGGAATACCGGAATGATGAAACAATAGGTTACTATTCGCTGTAAATCTCTGATTGCCCCTTTAAATTAATAACGTCACTATTGTGGAACTCACACTCTACAAACTAAGCGTGTTTGAACACTTATTTTGCCACATTTTCTAAACACACTTATTTTGAAATTTTTAAAACTTGTTGAAATCTTGAACATTAAATGTTTAGCACCTACTGGTGTTTAAAAGGAAAATATTTGGGAATTAGATACGCGAGTTTAGCATTGAAACGTGTTTAAAGGTGAGGGGAAAAGTGTTTGGAAAAATGTTTAATTCCTAAAGAGACTTTTTAGAATGCAGGCAATGGGCAAGGATCCCATCAGCACAAAGCACCGATTGAGCAATACCGAGAGCTATATCATACGTCATACTGGAGATCTGTTGGCAGGGAACTTTTGCTTAGTCATTCAATTATACTTTAGTCCCTCTCACATTGCACAGCTAGGGTTATAATGAGTTTCTATTAAAAAAATATGATTAACCTGAATTTTTATACACACAAAAGATGTATTTTTAAATAATAACTTGATAGTATGTCCTTCGGATGCACGATAAAAAAATCCTTGCTTCATTTTTTTCGTTATGCCAACTGTCTTATTTCAAAGAGTGCAAACTCCTCGTTTCTTATGCTCCATATACTACTTTGAGGATATGAACCTATTGCGGGTACTTATTGGTGAGGACAAATTGTTTAATGATGATCTAGCCTATGACTGATTTCTTTGTATAGAATGCTTTAACGTGACGTCTCAGTTGGTAAGCCACGCCCACTGCCAGGCAAAATTCTACAGTGATGTTCTTATAGTGTAGCAGTCACACGTAGCTGGTCGTTAGATGCTTCTCAAGTAGCTACACTAGTTAGCGTACCGCAGAATTTTTTGTCCGTCAAAAGAGGCGGGTTTGTCACGTCAGTGAAAGAACTCTATAGGCCTACCATGTGTTGTATTTTAAACATATTTCTCTTTCAACATGTGTTTAGTTGCTGAGGTTGAAGGGTGCATTCTTCAATATAATCAGCACATTTAGACAGTTGGTCGATGTCACCCCAGACACAGACAATTCCAATTCTCCGACCCAACCGACTTAGTTAAGCCCCTCCCACAACTGTCTAAAACCCATCCTCATCCAGACAGTCTCACTTTGTTGCTTCAGCTTAAGTATACAAGATCAAGTGTGTAGTCTCAACACTCTGTGCAGTACCTACTGTTTGATATGAGCTAAAGTACTCTGCATTTTTCAATTTGCTGTCAATCAAAGAGCTGTGCCGTTGAGAATTTCTGAAGACTGTGACAGAAACTATTGTTTTCAATGAAAATTGACTGCCCTTATTAATTGTAAAATATCGATGTGGCCGTACGGGTCAGGGGCTGGAAGCTGCAGCGGCCCCTCCCATTTGTCAAAACCTTTGCTGAATCGGGATGACATCGGTGCCTAAGTCGGACAGAGATTATGCCCTGTTTGGGGATCTGGAGTCGGGCACTAAAGTCATCGCCCTGTGGCAGAAAAAGGCATAAGGCCATGAGTATTGCATTCACTTGGTATTCACGGCCCATTCCACTCACACTTAAAAGTAAATATTGCTGCTACTCTCAAGGAGTACTTCTTGGGTCAAATTGGAAATATCATGAACTGAGAAAAAAGGCTTAATTAAAGGGGTAATCATAGTTTGTTTTTACAAGTTTTCACCGCTTTATTATTTGCACCACAATTACATACTGAGTCAAAACTAACAAAACGTCATCATGATTTGACGTTGTTGTTGGCCACCGCATGGATGTGGCTGTCTAATCCTGCTTGTGTGTGCAGAATTTTGTTACCCGAATAAAATTCCAATTCTACAGTAATAAACAAAGAATGAATATGCCTCTATTGATTCGTGTAAATAATCAGTTGAATATGAAAAACAAAGTACTGAAACAAATGCTTTATACTCGCTGTCAAACTCTGATTACCCCTTTAAATTAAACTGTAAGTTGGAAGCGGGATTGGTCCGGTTTGAGATAACAGTAGCAGACCTTAGCACTTAAGGTTTACCATGCTACCCCAAAACAAACCAAAACTGGTTTACACAAGTACTTGAAACTTATTTCATGATAAATATTGATGTGCGTCATCATTTAACAGTTACTTTTGATGTACCAAAACCTTAACTTATCGGCTTTTCAGCGATGTGTACTGCTCCATAAATACGACATGCTGTAAAAACTGGACTAGTAATTGTTCCACAATGATAGGTTCGTTCAAGGGCATTCGAAGTTATGGACTGTATTGTGGGTAATTTGTGCATTCGTCGGTAGAAACCTTCCCAACTTCGTTGGTAAAATTCATCAAATGCACAGTTAACAGCTGATTTTCCCAGAAATTTTATTACCACTCAGATTCAACCATTAAAAAGGCTAATAGTTTGCAAATGACAGCTCTCTGGTGAAAAAGAAAATGTGAAAATGAAAATATCCCCTTTTGAGGGAAATTGTGATTCGACTCAAAGCATGAATATTCATTAGAGCGTAGTTTTTAGCTCCTAAATCTTCGCATTTTGAGGTCAATTTAACCTGAACCAATCCGTTGGAAATTGGCCGTAAATCCAAGCATTGACTGTCGTTAGACATAAATCAGTGCCAGCTCAAGAAGGTGCACTGTAAAAGTGTTTGTAAAAATTCACAAAATTTTTGCACGAAAAGAAGAAAAATAAAGTTCTATAAAACAGAATGCGTAAATAGTCATGGTAGCGCCATCAGGATGCCGAAGGGGCCAGCTCCTCCACCCTCGTCGGGGAGACTATCAGATATCGTCTGGAGCCTTTATCCATATGATAAAGACGTAAGCTCAATAAACTCACTCTCCCCACCTCCCCCCCACCCCGACGTTCTTGTTGATTTATTGGTTTTACTCTTACGATGAGACCATATTCTCGCAAGGAAACTTTCAAATTCCCTAATTTACTTACAAAAATCCAGTTTTTCAATGTAATCTTTAGATTTTCAATCATTTTGAGAAGAAAGTAGGCTATACAAATAAATCATTCATTTTTACTGTACTGACCCAAAAATATCTAACCTCAACTATCTTCAATCTTTATTTTGCCTACATGAAATTGGACAGATTGATCTTCAATAAAGACTAGAATTTTCCAACTCTCCTCTACATATAATACCTTTTTTCAAATTCAGCCTACATATGAGAGGCAGAGCAGGCAGGCTGCGGGTTGACATTTTTTCAAAAGACGTTAGAAGAAAAATCATTTATATGGTGGGTGTTCGGGCAGTTACATATATACTGTACAAAACTTCATCAACTTAGTACATCTTGAATTTGTTCAAAAGTCACAATAGAGTAAAAAGACATGAGAATGTTTTCAAATTCATTGAGTAGTATTTCCTCGAAGAGGTATAAATCCATTTCATCAAATGGTAGTGGTACATTTTATCTGTTAATTTTCTGATTACTAGGCAATAACTAATATTTTTCTCAGTGAAAATTTTATCGCAAACAAAACTTCAACAAACACTGCTTCGTTCCTAGTTTCAATTCTAGTAAATGTCATTTCCGGTTGTCTGAATTGTGAAAATTCTGAACGACTTTTTTTCTGGCATAAAATTCCTTTAAATGTGAAAGATTCCTGGCAGATTAAGAAATATACGTTAAGAGGAGGCCCAATTATTAGGGGAAATTTATCAGTATCGTCCAAGGTTCTAACCTGCATGATAGTACATGCATTTAGTAACCCCAACAAACTACACGTAGCCCTGGCAACCTATTTGATCTTTCTGGTAAGGTCAGATTCTTTAATTCTTTAATAAAAACCCCAAATCTGTCGTAAAATTGCAATTCTCTCTTCAATCTTAATCTTCAGATTATCAAATACGGTATTTGTTAAAAGTGGTAAAATTTTTTTCAGAAAAATTTTCAATTTCATTGGGTACACTTTACATGCAAAGCCGGAGCCAAATTCAGTCCCCCGACATTCCACTCAGCTTTGACAGATCACTTAATAAACACTCCAAAAGTTTCACTTTCACCTCAACTTAAAAGACACATTTTCTTTTATGAAATTCCAAACTTTCTCCAGATAAGCTCTTAGTCATCAATTTTTTATTTAAGGTAAGAAGTTTCGCGTAAATTGAAGTAATCCAGTTTCGTCTGAGAGTAATGTATGTAGGTCTTCAATAAAATGCGTAACCCGAAACGAAACGAATTTCGGTCCTCCATAAAACTTTTTGGAGTTCAGAATCACATGACGTGTAGATTCTTAAACTAGTTGCACACCTCGATTATTTTAATGGTCTTTACAAAACGCCAAGTTTTTCCAAGAATTTCAAATTTTCTTCAAAACTAGCTGCACACCGTTTTTAACAATAATTTAAAACAAAACCCAAAACTTCGACGCACTACGCCCCCAACTTCTTTCATTCACGTTCCATCAGGAACTCTTCACCATTGTCGGGGCCTCCAAGTGCTAGCCCGCTGTCAGGGAGCTTGGCCCCCTGTGGGACAAATCCTGGCGCCACCCCTGTAAATAGTGTTGTCTATGAGTTGCAGAATTGCTTGTATATTTTGTCTTTAGTTATTTTATTTTCTGCAAATTTACAGACATTTAAGTTTTCCAGTGAAGAAACAGGAGGATTACGTCTCCAATTTTTGCAGAACAAAGTACTTTGTGCCAAGCTCGTTTTAGTTCCATTATTACAAGAAAGATATTTACAACAGATTTTGCCCCTACTTTTTCCCATTCCCAGAACAGGCCTCGTGAAAATTGCCCCTATTTATTTGGATGCATTGTATTGAAAGAATCATAATACCTTGCTTGTAAGAGAAAACATTCTTTATCATTTGTTCGAAGCATTTTAACATTATCTTGGAAGCCGGATTGGACTGGTTACAGGTGACTGGATAATTAGTGCTCCCAGAATCCGAAAGACCTCGCACTTTGCTCGTTTATTCAAAACAAAACGAGTTAGTCAAACATGCAGTATTACAGGGTATACACCGAAGTAATCAATTAAAAGATAACTGTGTTGGCTCCAAAATATTTGTTTGTACAAATGCGGTTTTACAGCCGTTCCAAATTTACGTCGCACTTTGGCATAATCAAACTTCTCACAACCAAAAATACCACTGCAATACCACTCAACCGCACTACCGAACTTTCGATTGGGATGACGTGGACTAAATTCGAATCGTTCAGTGTGCACGGGTCGATGTAAACTAGTCGCATTAAAATGACGAGTTTACAGCCTTGTGTGCATTTCCTATACTCTTTTAACATACACATTAAATGTAAAAGGTGATCCCAGTGTACCAAAAATGTCACGAGGAGGTAAACTAGCATGCATTCTTGCCACTTCATCCATTTGCAGAAAGTCTGAGATGTCACACATGTGAACGTTTGTAACAGTTTGAGACGAACGACAAAACCGCGGTGAACACGTTCTCGATCAGACTGCGTAGCGCCCCTATGGCTGGCAACTCCCTTAGGCTGCCGCCCTTCAGGCTGCTGCCGCCTTGGTTTTTATTTTTGTTTTTTTTGCTTTTTTTATGTAGCGATGAGCTGAACGAAAAGACTTTGTCCGCTTCGCGGGCTAGTTCTCGATTTGGCTAGTGGACGACGGAGACGACGTAACGCATACCCGGAGGCTAAATTAACGTAATCTCGTAGCAGTTGCCTAGGTGAACGTACAAGTCGAAAGCTCCCTATAACCTGATCGAAGGTCTAGGGGACGACAGTTGGAGAGAAGGGGCTGCCCTAATCCCCTTTGAGATTTTTCATACTGCAAATACCTTCTAGACGCAGTCTGGTGCAAAATTTTGCAAAATTAAAAACTTTTTTGTTTGTTCCATCACATAACATGTTTCCCCAAATTGGAATGAGTGCCTAATTTGCCACACTTATTATGCACTTATTACAACGTGTGAACTGAGTAAGACGCTCAACACTAAACATAGTCTCTGGATGCTGTTGACAACTTCTGGAGTTAGTAATGTTTAAAAAAAATGCCTGCGCTTTTGCTAACACCTATTAAAAAATGATAAATGTACTTACCAATCATAAGAAGCCCCTAATAGTAGATAATCATAAGACCGCCCGCAGCAGACTTCGTGAAGTCAGGCATCAGCACTCTCCTATAGTGGAGTAGACTAACGCGTGTATCCGATTGATTGACAAATCAGCGGTGGTAGACCCGGTACACATCATTCTACCCTTGGGGAGAAGTTTGACTTATGCAGTGCACTCATCAATAATTGCTAGTGACTATTCTACATCGCCCGCCGCGAGGGGGTGGGGTGGACCACTACTACAGGCAGTCATATGTTTATCTGCATGCTAGTATCTTGATAGTCATATATCGTATTCCAGGGTAAAGCAAGGGGCGGGCCTCTTGAGCTGTTTAAAATATTTTGTAGGTACTTCTGGCTGACCAAGTTCGTTGGTACATCATTGAAAGGTGAACTGCACATATACCCCGATAGTCATAACTCATGAATAATGATCCTCAAAGGACAGAGGAAAATATAAAAAATTCACTCGTTTCGCACACTTTGATTTTAAGTTACGTTTTGATTAATAGTAAATTGATTTTCAGATATGTTGGTTGTTTAAAGGTAGTTCCATAGGCTAATTCGGATATTGTTCTTTCGTATAATTCTAAACTAAAGAAACATGACTTGGAATCGATAAGAAGTTCTGTTCCCTTTTGTTACTCTTTGGCAGATTCATAACACAAATGCAACACCGTATTTTCTCGCATAAACGTTAAGTTTCCTGGGCGTGTGGATGCAAGGAGAAAGCCCCGGAAGCTTGGGGTTTTAACGTATAACTGAATGAAAAATTAAATCTTTGGAGAGGTCAATTATTTATTTTTCCGTTTAATTCAACTCCGACTGCAAGACAAAAATCGGGGGAATGTCTCTCTTGCTCCACGTTGCGCCTCCACCGTCCAGAGAAGTGTAAGAGGCTTATACAGGACCGCTCACGAAGTTTTCGCCTTTTAGCTTTGCCATAGGCCAAAAGGTGCCAAACTTACTAGCTCACATCATAAAACATGCCAGTGAGCGTCCTGATTACATATTATGACCTTGTATGCCTTCAATGCCACTTCATGATATGGGCAAGTAATCGGGTTTGCGTTTGCTCAAGGATTGGGTGATCAGGACGACTCACAGAGTTAGAAATAACTGAGATGGAAAATTTAACTGACTGACATGAAAAGAGGGAACTTTATTCATACAACCCTACTTATTAATTTTTCCCCAACACGAACTACATACTTTTCATTTTCTCTTTAAACAAAATTGCTAGCAACTTTTTCGCACGCACAAACTTCGCGTTCGGTATTCTATATGAAACCGTTTCTGGCGTCTTCGGTTTGCTGTATCCCAAACGGCTTGTCCTCCTCTTCGAGTGTATCTTTTGAATCCTACTGAGTTCGTTTAGCATGTCCCACAACGTCAGACAACTATGCCTAATCCAAATATCGGCAATCTATCTCGTGGAATACTCACAGTCGACATACTCGAAGCTGAATCTCCTGTTAACACTTTTAGAATGAAAGTTCCAGCAAACTATACCTCAGTAAAGCCAGGGAAAAGCCCAAAGTTAGTTGGCTTGCACCACCAGGAGGTTTCCTGCAGTAAATGAAATCCTTGATGATCATGTATGTTATTACAGGCCTACATGAATTTAAAGTATCCTTACTCGTGCCACGAATTGCGAAGAACTAATATTAACTTTTTATGGCCATGAAAAACATTTTTTAAAGTGAAAACTGATATTACTACCTGGATCCTGACTGTAATTCAAAGTCTTCACAATATTGACAGGTTAGTGATTCCCAGAAGGGCGGATGCTCCTTAGATTCGGGAACATTAAACCTCGTGAACAGTGAACCTTGGGAACGCTGACGTAGCTCCGATGCCACAGTCATAATGGATCATAACAGGCCTGCCAGATGGCATTCCCTTGTTAAGAACTAACCCACCACCTGCATATGTTTGTGTAGCTGAAGAAGCATCATCCTGATGACAGGATAACAGCTTTGCTCCGTTCTGTTTGGGACAGTTTACGCGTCTCTTTATCCGAGTGTAGATTCTAATAATAACTGCAAACTTTTGGCGCGCTTCGAGCGTATGGGATTTTGTAAACCTACTGCCGAAGTCGGTTAAGCTAATTGTGGTAGGCTTGAGAATGTGTTTCTGGCAAACTGTCATTACATATTGTAACTACTGACAGGCTAAGTGCAATCTTAAACTTTAGGTTTCTTGCTGTACTGGGACCTCTGTATCCTAATTCCTGACTACGGGTCCTTAAGGGTGAATGGATTCGGTTAGGGTTATGGTCACACTTATGCGAGGGTGACTTGTGAAGTTCTTACATTTGACAAATGTCCGTGCAATGATACATCTGCTGTCGGTACATTAAACTTACTTTTGTTAACGTTCCTCACCTCTGAAACCCATGTCACCTTACTGATTCCTATAGAATTGTCGCCTACAATAAGTACATGCGACTAAAGGCTTGTTATGAGCTTACACTTTACTTCGAAAGGAATGCTTACATATATTTTCGTTGTGCTTTCTCGGCCACCGTACATAGCCTTTACAATATTCTCGAAATAGGCCGGTTCGGTAATTCGTTTTGGTGGCTGTACATGAGAGCATCCGTCCTCCATACACAAACCAATCTCAGCACCTACAACACGTTTTCCAAAATTTGAGTTTATATGGAAACTTGGGGAAATCATTCTCTCTTAATCCATCCGTAACATAAGGATGGATTTGAAGTGTGTTTTTGAGTAGTAGATTGTGTGTTTGTCTTATTGATGAAAAAATTCCATTTTTATGATTTTGAATGCACATACTTACCAATTAAGGGAACGGTATACCCTATGTGCTGAGCTCGGTTTATCCCGCGTGGCGCCCCACAATTCCATACGGCAATGAATTGCCGAACTCGCTTATTGTTGATAGCACTGAAAAAATGGCATTTTTTCTTTGTCGGCCATTTTATAACTGTAAAATTGTTAATTAAATTGTGTACTATTTTTTTTAAACTGTGCGCTTTTTTGAAAAATTCATCACCATTTTTTGGACATGTAAGCTAGAATAATAGGCTTTCTTTACACTGGAAGTGGGTCAAAGGACAGCATTAAGAAAGGTTCAAAAAAGACGGTGGTCGAAATGTATGCAGACAAGAAAAAACAAAACAAAAAACAATGGTTTTCGTGTATAGGGTACTGTAGGCTATATTTACCAGATGTGCGTCTACGTGGAAGTCCGGCAGTAACAAGCCTCCTTAACTTGCCCTGAACCATGATTCCAGTCACAATAATAACTACATTACTTAACTACAACAGCTTAACATAAACTACAGAAATAAAGTTCACTCACTCAGCTGAGTAGTCAGGCTTAGTCAGGATCGTTACTGACCAATTTGACTCACATTAGTCGGTGGTCGGTGATTACAAGTTAGCCAGTTGATTAGTCCGTGTGATCCCGACTAAATAACTGACCAGTTGGCGATCACTCAGTAGTCCACAGACTAATTATATTTTAGTCAGTCAAATTATTCAATATTCAGTTGCAGTATTGTTTTACTTTTGATGGATTTCCAGTGGTGGGGTGGATGTACCGTAGACGATGGTCCTACTGCAAGGGGCCCCGTGTACCTACTAGACCTAGTATTTACATCACAAGCTGTAAACTTGGTGACCGTGAACTGTTCGGACAGATATCTAGAACGGGTACATTGGATGGTAAGTAAAACTGTATGAAGAAAAAAAAAGAGAAAAGTTTACAGAGTGAAATTGAGTGGAAAGAAAGTTCGTGTATACATGCTGTCCTTTTACATTCTCTATACACTACAAAAGAAAATGAGCTTGGTTTCTGTCTAACAGATTGTGCTGAGTAGGCTTTAAAATAGAATGGAAACAACTCTTTAAACATTGTAACGGTTGAATTTCACCCAAAATGGAGTGAAAATTTGCCCAAAAAAGAGCAAAATTTCATTCAATGTGGGTTACGACGTATCGCATTATTTAAAGTGTATCTTTGTTCCATAATAAGTAAATTTTCACTCAAATCGGGTCAACTTTGGTCATACAACTAGTACGTCCCTGAGTGAGATCTTTTGAAGTTAACCTTAGTATCTGCTTTTATCTTAGAGTGCAGGACTGGGCCGTATTTTGAGTGTGATGAATCATTACTGGCATTCAGAAATATTCGACGAGCTTTTGATACCACTTTCCGACGGTTCAAAAATTATGCGAAAAACAGATACACTAGAATTGGCTACCTTTAACTTGTCATTTGCCTAATCCTAAAAGTCCTTAAGCAAAGCATAAAGTACGCCCAGAGAGACTACTCGTGCGCACAACATGTTTTATTATGCGTTTTTATGCTGGGAAAAGCCCCTTACCTTCTTTTCAAATTTGGTACCCGTCATAGAGGGCACATGGCAGGAACCTTGGCGTACGTCAAATTAAATGGAGTATTGTGTGTGTGCATTGATCAATGAAGCTATGTCCAATGCAAGGCTTTGTGGTTCCATTTTTTAAGAAACTGAACACAAAAGCAGCATTTTCTGTCAGGGTTTGTCATTTTCCTCCTTTGGTACTTCAAATTTTTCAAATGAGGCAAGGGTAGGTTCCCCTCATTTTCAAAATGACGTCACATATTCACCTACTGAATTGTATTGAACATTTCATAAGGCTTTAGGTTCACGCTGCTCTTAGCAATACAATTCTACCTATGTATTATGTCACAATTACTTACTTATGCCAAGTACACGCTCTGAAGCTGGGGTTGGCTAATGAGTCCATTCTGTCTATCTCGTCCTGCGAGAGTTTAACTTTAAGACCCTAGAATGAAAACAGTTTTCCAGTGAGGACAAAGGAGATTTTGAAGACTCTGGACAATGATATTTCATTTCCCAGAAAAAAATAATGAAACATGAAAAAAGGTCGTCCGAAATTTTTAAAACATTCACTGTATGGAATCTCTATGCAATAGTGGTTGCTCATAAATCTGTTTTGTACAATATTCTGAACCTCTAAAAATAAGAAAAGTAAGAAATAAAATCGAATATTTGCGTTATCTGACACCGTGTCATTAAGTGTCACCAGTTAATTTCAGTGCTGCTTTCCTAAATTTTCGTTCACAAGTTATCAATTTTTTGTCTAATGTACACTCTGAAATTTAAAGAAACCGTCTTTAATACGGGAAAGTTCCGAAAACGTAATTCAATACAAGTTTCAAATTTTCTACTGTTTTTTTCAAAAGGGTAAGAAGCTGGACGCGAATTTTGTTATTAATGTAAGTTGCGTTCACGTCACTAAAAAGAATAAAAAGAAAAGCCGAAGAAATAGCAAACAGAGCCTTGCCTCTGACAAATGTCCTTTGGAATATTGCGATGTCGATGCTTTAAAAGAAAGGTTTAAAGGAACACCGATATTTGATATTTAAAGACTAGGGTATTTATTGTAAGTATTTTGGTGAAATTTGCAATGAAATCCGGCGTGTGCTTCTCAGGATATGAGCATTGTAAAGTTGTGACATTTTCAACAAAGAGTGAACGTGAAACAAGCACATATTATGACACCATAGCCTCACATTAATTGAGAGTCTTTCGTTTTCCTATAAACTATACAACCAATTTCCTCCTCGGAATAACATATTATCAGAATGCGATGGCATTAAAATGGCATGAGAATATATACATTTTGCTTTCCTCACAGGGTGGTCCTATCCCTAACTGCAAGTAGCCTGAAAAAGGAGGGACACAAACATTCCTCGTTAATCGGTTAATGTGAGGAAGTGATATAACCTCTGCTGCCCCCGAGATCACTTTGAAAAACAAATCTACTAATTAAATAAATTGTTTACTAATTTCTCGAGTTATTGTCCGATCTTAATGGAAGTTTGACCACTCTGTGTAGATTTGGTTTCTCTTTCACGTATACACATTAGATTTGTGCTCATACTTACTCTTAAAAAGGCAAAAAATAAAGAATACTCACCTTTGCAAATCACCTTTAAATTGTGGAAAAAGGTGTTCTATATTTAAAAATACTAACCATAAAATTTTCGTTGATTCGTGATGGTGTGAAACTTTTTGGTATGCAAGCAATCCCTTGGCAAATGTTATAAGCCACTAGAAGCTGAGCAGGACTACATCCCTTGGAATCAGCAATCTCTTTAACGAGAGGATGTCCAAGAAAATTGGGATCAGTGTCGGACCTCCTTTGTGACAGAAAGAAAATTGTAATGAAAGTAGCTGTTAGATATATGACAGTAATAACAGTTTAAAGACAAACAACCTAGTATGTGAATCTATGTCCACAGCTACTTGATGACGATGGCGTCTGCTTCCGAAATTTTAACTAAACTTTCAATTGTTGTATGTATGCACTCGTTCATCCATCAGTTCGTTTGAAAATGAGAATTCACTCGATTGGGGAAAATTTGAAGCATGAATCTTCATGGCAGTTAGTGTATACCTCTTCACAATCGTCGCTTTGTTTTATAAATGTGGATATATACACGGTACATAATAAAACCCGATAATTGATCACCACCACAGACTAAAGTCACAAAACTCTCAACAACGTGTTTATGAGCGCAATTCATGAGAGGTTGATTCCACAGAACGCACAGTCGCACAGTCTAAGTATCTAGTCATAAATCTAATTCAACAGGTGAACAGGTATTGTGATCTTTTGTCTTCTTTTCTCCTTCCAGTTAAAATGTTCATTAAACTGGAACTTGACCAAATTTACATCAATACAGGTGTAAATTTTCCTTAGAATATGAATTTATTAAATATTATTGCTAAATGCAACGTTTTGAAGAAAATACTGTATCAAAATATATCCAGTACACGCAACCTTGGGAAGTCCATAAAATAAACTCGCAGTGAAGGACAAATCTCCCAATTCGTTGCCAGACTTTCCCAATTCATTGCCACTTTAGATGACCGTCAGTTCTGTGGAATCATCTTGGCATGTTGCAAGCACTCGTAACTTACACACCTTTCTGTAGAAACAAATGCATAAATTTTGCGGCTGTGTCGAGTCTATAATTTACGCTAAGGACACAGAACGTGGCAAAATCGCTCGATATATCAAAATTTGACGGGGAATTATCAAACCTGATCTAGCCTTTTTGTTTTCAAATGCACCAAAATTCTAAATATTTCAAAATTTCTCTTTTCTAAGATCTATGAAATTTCCCAGGTGTTTTGTATGTTCATCTCCGTTGAATTTTTGCGGTACGATCGCAAAACATTAAGGAAGAAACTTGAAAATGGCGCCTCACCCCCCCCCCCCCCTCCCCCCGATCGGGTGATGAACCATTTTCTCCCGAAAGAGTTTATCTCCCGAACTGTCCATACAAAAGCAAAATCAACCTGATTGGGACCTTATAAAAATCACTGTGATAACAATTTTTTTCCTACTTTATGATTTCAAGGACCCAAGGCGCATCCTTTGATTTACTTTAGATCTAAAGCAGTGTATCCCAACCCAGGCAAACAATGTAAACGCCTGGTCGTCAAATGCAAGCTTGTTTACTTTAACAAGCAAGGTTCCTACAACACAGCAAGCAAGGTTGCCGCTACTGGAAATTTACCACAGATTGAAATCAAGCCGTTACAGAAACTAAAACATTTTCCGGTCGAAAAAGCTCATTGCAACCAAATACATTTGTCTATCCATTACAACTCGTTGATGGTATTATAAGCAAATACATATGCATTTTCATAACAACTCGGGGATATTGCCTGATCCTTCTTTAAATTGTAAACATCTGATCCTACTTTGTAGACATATCCATATACTGCAAAGTGATTGCTTCTTGTTTAATAGACGGGAAGGAAATACAAACTCGGGTAGAATTGTCAATTCCAATTCATCGTCAAACGAGACACATTTTGTATAGCACTCCAATACGATCTTCACATGAAGGAGTTTGTGGTAGTACTACCTCCTTGAGATCTTCATTTAGACGAATCCGGACAGCAAGTGATGGTCTTATTTTAGTTGGCAATAACTGGGGTCTGTCACGTGGTCTTTCAATCTTTCCCTTTCTTTGCTTATCTGTACCATGGAAGGTTGTGCACTAAAATGCCTTTCTCATATTCAACGCATATGAGGGTTTGAAATTACATCTAGATGGAGGCAATTTAAGGCTGACGGTCCCTACTAAAGACTGCCTACAGTCACTAAACACAAACTCTGATCCGATTCGCCTATACCTCCCACCACAAATCACACCTAATTAGAAAACCTTCTATGATAGATCTTATGCATTGATGTCACCACGGACGTCATCATGAAGGAATGTCAAATTAATGCAGGTAGGCGCTTTTTGCTGGAGATGCGAAGATTTGTGCCTCTAAAGTCACACGGTAATCTTGTTTCTCGCTTTTGGCATTTTATTACTGGAATAGGAATACACACAAAAACGTATTTGTTGTCGTATTTACCGCAATATTCGGTCATTTGCAGCTCGCTGACACTTATTAAAATTCAAATAATATCATCGTGTTTGTAGGCTACGAAATTAGAACAAGCATTTACATCTGGCTGTTTCTGTAAAAATGAGGGAACAACTTATCTGGTTGTTCTGCCTACAGTCCCTTCTAGTTTGATTGTATCTACTGTTCCACTACTGGCAGTACAGATTGACTTATTTAAGTAATGCTCTGCATGAGCCACTTGTTATAGGAATAGTTGATTTAAAGAAACGGTGTTACAGGAATGGTACTGGAGCAGTGCCGCCAGTAAAGCAAAGTAGTTATCTTTGGAGCAATTATAAAGTTAATCTTCATTCTTTTCAGTAAAATCGGTTCTTAAGGTATTCAAATAAACTTAAATTTCCATTGCATCTCCATCCAAACAGCAGGTTCCTGATTAATGTACGCGTGGCTGCACCAGTGATCTATGTAAAGAACATAATATTAAAAAGACCGGTGGGTGGCGCCCAGTAGGATTCGTCAAACGTATGCACAGTCTTAAGCGCATATCTGATTGGTTGACCAATCAGTTGTCTGTAATGGTTGGTGTTCCTTCGTTATCCCTCGAAAGGATGGCGTGCTTCTTGTTTTGTGTCATCACATACATAAGGTCTATTTGCAGATATATTAACATTTACCAAATATTAGAAGGAGATCCAAGAGGGCTGTAGGCTGCTATTGCAATATTCTTCAATTTACAGAATTCAATTAACTCTCTTTGGTCAATAAATGGATGATGTTCTACCTGAAGACAAACCAAAGAAAGTGAAAAACAGATATGATTGATGGACATAAGATAGACTAGTAATATAATATGTCTTGTGTTCTTTCCACTTTTAGTAAAAACATTTATATGGAATTTATGTGAAATTTCACTTTATTCGAGGTCTTGCGAAAGGCTATGGGTAAAGCATCAGGTGTATTAAGTTCTTTGCGACGGTATGAAGATCAGGTTTACCATTCAAATCCCTAACAAAGTTGTGCGTTTGGGTTTTCCTTACAAGAATTAAGAAAAGGGGAATCCATTTTTAAAAAATGTGGAAATCAATTACAATGCGCACTGCAATCCAGAAAGTTTTTCCCGAAGATTCACTCTTAACGACGTGGATGGAAGGAAGGAAGGGTGGAAGGAAGATTTCGCGATTTTATAAGTTTTGATGGAGCTTTACATCCCAGATCTTAACTAATTGGTGTAAGTAAGGCCAACCGTAGCCATTTCCAATTGTGCCACAGTAGATCGCTTTTCCCACCGCAACTATTCCATTCTTCATGCTGAGCACCAAGTATAACGACAGTAGTTTCTATTTTTAAAGTCTTCGGTATGACAAGGCAGGGCAAGAATTCCGTTCTTGAAGACTCCAATTCTGATGCTTTGACCACTCGACCATGAAGTCGGTTCATTTTTTAAAAGATGATGCGACCTTTTGAAATCAATGTTAAAGCTTTACAAAGTTAGTTACAGTGTCAGAGCTGCCATATGATCGAGGGGGGGGGGGGCGGTCGCCCCCCTGACGGACCAAAATCGTCTGTCGGCGCCCTTTTTAGGTGTATACCATAGTTTACTCTTACACCATTACTGGCAAAAGACATAATCTAAGGGTATTGTTTTAAGGCCCACATAACAAAATGTTCAAACGGCCACCAGTAACTGTACTATCTGCACTTCATTCTGATGAAAAGGGTCATCTTCGGTAATATAGGGATAGGTTTTTCCGAAACGTATGTTCACGCTTTATATATACGCAAAAATATATGTTGCCGCTGTGCTAAGTTAATTGCTTCCACACCAAGCGTGATTATAATCTTACAAAATACACAGAATGACATTAAATGCACCCTCCCGGCCAATAAAGATGATGCAAAGGGCGCAACAATAGTTGTAGCGCAATTAGGGGATAATTGCCAGCATAGACAATAAAAAGAGTTTTATAAAGATACCAAAATAGCTTCCGTAACATTTTTCAAAACCATTTGAAAGTAACATTCAGATTAAATTAAAAAAAAAAAAACTGTTATCCTGGTGGCACTGGTTTAAGAGATTCAATGGGCAGTTTCCATTTTGCTTTTCTACGCGTGACCATTCTCATGATATATGGCTATTTCTGACACTGGAAGATAATCCCATATAAATGCTTATTTCTGTACTTTCGTGGTCTCAAAAGTCAGAAAATTGTGTCTAAAAAGCCTCTAGGTTAAGGCTACTTTCATTTATTGTGAATTCGGTTATCTAGAAAGTCAAGCAGAACTATTGCCTTAGCTATCTCTTGCGATATACTTCATTAATGGCTATTTCAGAGTGGTTCTATGATGTAAATTACGTCAATTAATGTTTCTTTGTGTACTTATCTTGATTTCCAGTTTCTAAAAATGTACACCTAACCGTGATGAATTTCCAAAACTTTTTCACCTGTAAGATTGCTTGCTTTTGACTCTGGATGATGAACAGTAATATTATCTTCACAAAGTAGCCCATTATTTCATTAAAATCTTAAATCGAGACCTGAAAATAACACAAATTATAATTGCCGCCTTCATACTAGAATGTGAAAGAGAAGGATAGAATAATGTGCGTCGGCATTTATGGACAAGGGGGAACTTGCCCATCGCCTGGAAAATAAAAAAAACCTGAACAAACAAAAAAAAACATTAAGAAAAGACGACAAAAAATAAACAAGATTTCTAAACAGTTCACTCAGTTTTTCCAACTATTTATATGCGGTAAATAGACTTTAGAAAAGCCATTTCCAGCGATCTGAGAGGCATTTAGGGCTCAAATTTTCTTGGCTCATGGTGGCCCGAAGCTTTTCCCCTCTCCCCAAAAGAATTTTGTTCCCCTTCCCCGAATTTTGAACCCATGGATAGAAATTTAAAACGTGTTTTAATAGAAAGACTTGCTGAGGAGAAATGGCGAAGTATAGTCTCCTACCAGGTGCGGAAATTCAAGTGGAAAGTCTGAAAAGCCGTGGCTTCGATCGTGCTGAGGCTCAGGGTATTAACTCCTTCGAAGCGCCCATGCGGACCATTTTCGCCCCCTCTGACCAAAATCCATAGCTCCGCCACTGGTTAGTTAGTTAGATAGATGGAGGTAAACGGCCTTTTTTTCCAGTTGTGGCTCACTAGCTTGTTCTAGCTTGTTTACTAGCTCTACTCCATTGCTTATGCGGAGATTACGCACAACGAGAGAAGGTTCCAATTTTAAAGCTTTTCGACACTAATAATAACTGAGTACATACGATTTTTCATCTCTCTTAACAAAAAAAAAAAAAAAGGGGGGGGGGGTTTCTTGCGTAGGGCTTCCCTTTATAAAGGGGAAGCCCTCCGCGATGAACCCCCCCCCCCCTTTTTTGTTAAGATAGTCAAAAAGGAGTTAATTTATCCCTCTATCTTCCAGGTATTCGGTTGGTTGTGTGTTTGGAAATCAATCTGTTAACATCATTGTTATGTTAATGTCAAAATTTACTTTTCTCACCTGATTTATAGCAATTGGTACCGTTGCTATATCCAGCAGTGAGCTCAGTTGGGCGACGTTAAAGTTAGAAACACCGATTGCCTTTGTGAGCTAGTGTGTTGGCTACCAATTTTTCCATTTCCTTGAAGGATGAAAATAAAAATTGTCCTAATATCGATATTAAAAATTAATTATGTATTGAAAGGTTCTGTAAAATATCGTATTACATGTGTTCTTTCAATCTGAAGTTCGTGATCTATTTTTCTAGCCATACTAGTAATACGTGTAAGGGACACAAATGTGTGTAATGGCAGGCAGATCTACTGCTCTTAAAACCTAGACCTCTGACTTTAAAGCCAGTAGCAAAGTAAGCAGGGAACCGAGGTGTAAAGACAACCACTCAGTAAAATTTTTGGTTCTGATTAAACTATGCGTTCAAACCTCTTTAATTGGAAAGGCCACCATAGCATCCGAAACTATAGCTGTAAATTAGACAAATATCAGACCCCTTGGAATTCACTCTAGTGTAGGGCCCAGCTTTCTCATTTTCTAAAAGAGGCACAGGAAGTACCACGTATGAGGATGCCGCAGAAGACGCATTACACGGATAACTGGTACTGAAAACGTGTCCAATAATTAAACAACAAATAGAGTTGAACGCTAAATAGAAATTACGACGTTTCAGGTTACATACCCACTGACACGGTAACAGAACAACTGAATTTACACAAACGAAATGTCAAATAAATGTAGCCGCCCATTTTAATCCACCATCTCTTTGTACTATTAAATACTTTTTGGTCACCCATCGTAATTAAAAATACATTTTGTTCAACCATATATTAAACTGAACGTTACGACGGTGCATGTATTTGAATTGATGCATTACAATGCTTTGCTTTACCTTAGAGAAAAACGGGAAGATATTCGTCACTTTCAGGGGGAAACATAATAATTAAGTATAAATTGCATTTCAAGCCAACGTCTATCAAAATATCAGATGGGTTTAAAACTGAGTTTTTAATTCCGAAACCTGATGAGAATTGTCTACCTGGGTCTGTGGAATTTACCTTCCATGTTTCTGTATAATGGACATCATCTATTAATATCTTTTCGTTTTCGTCAAGAGGGTAAAAGATCGTGTTCCCTTTGTGCTGAAATTTAAGAAGGAAAGCTTTGGTTTCCATTTTTTTTTCATGTCATATTTATTCTCACATCTATCGAATCTTTCTACTTTGATACGAAAGTAAATAATTAGAATGAAAAGAATATGGTAAACATAATGTCCATTGCAACCTTTGACTTTTGGTCATCAGTTTCATTCAATCAAATGTTTTTTTCGTGGTGCATTAGACTCCAAAGATCGTTTTTCAAATAGTTATTACAAAGATTTTTATTACTGGATGTTGGTGTGCATTATGTTTGCTACAGTAAAATACCATAAACAAAAATGACGCATAGCAAAGCTCTTCCTTTGTTATCGCATTTGGAAAAAAGTACGTTGATATGTCTGTACATACTACGTAGTTAAAACGTGAAAAATTTAATTTCAAATACATATATATATATATATATATATATATATATATATATATATATATATATGTATATATATATTTATATTTATATATATATATATATATATATATATATATATATATATATATATATATATATATTCATCTATTATATGCCATAAGTACCAATAAAATAGAGTGAAGTAAAATGCCATTATCAAAAATAACGCATAACAGAACCATATCTCACAATCCTTTGTAATTGCAATTTGCGAATGCCTGGATGCTTGTATTATGTAATAAACACTAGAAAACGCGTAGTTCAATGTTATAACTTGCTAGCACAGTTGAACAAAAGCTGAATAAAAATAGTTGCCGGGTAAAAAAAAACAAAAAAAGACAATTCTGGTACATTTGCTTGTTTTATTGGACAACAACATGTTAACGGGCCTTCTGCTTAGTGGTGCGGAAAATAGGTTCACACTCACTTCCAAGAAGACGCGTCTGGCAAGTGACTGCCCCGAACTAAAATCTTCACTCCAACTCTTCATAGAATTACTCAGATTAGGAGAATGAGAATAAAAAAATGACGTTCCGGAAAATATTCTTCACTCGTCGATTGAATAAGAAAAAAAGAAAAAAAAAAAAAAACAACAACAACAAACGCCACACCATCATCTGCAGACATTTTATTGGGCACCAATTTACTTTCCGTGCAAGCCTACCACATGCAAGTGAGAAGTATACCTCGTGTAACCTTTTTATTTAGCTGTTGATGCACGGATGCAAGGATTATGGCTAACGAAGCGTAATCCTCATGATAAAACGGACAAAGAGAAATACGTAATTAAACTGATTGAGAATAGTCACCATCTTGCAGGCATTGCAAGAGGAAACAGAAGAAATATGCCGTGTCACGTTTCTCCATATGGAATAAGTTGAAATCCCAAGGGTTCAAGGCTGGATGTCAGCAGGTATTTCAGAAAAATCTACCTCTGCTCAAATCGCATTCCTTCACTCAAAGAAAAAGATCAAAGTAAATTGAATATATTCTTTAACATTGACCTGTTATTCAAAAATGACACTAATCGTTTGGACAAGTTTCGTTCTTGTTTCCCGATTACTTACATTTATTTCAAATTTGATTGTGAAATGTTATTGAAGGTGTGAGTTTAATCTTTGCTAGGGCGCATTGAATGCAGCAATTAAGGTGCATTGTCAGCATTTTGAGGGGCGTAGACACGATGAGAAATAAATGGTCGCTTAAAGCGGTGATCGAATGGTGTATTAAAATCGTGTAAAGGAGAGCAACGGTGGGATAAATGTCACAGAATGATACAGGAAGTGTTGATCAACTTTAAATCTAAACACGGTGCTACTCTAGGGCACATCCATCGTGTGTTAATTTCTATTCTTTCAACAGTCTGCCTAGGCCTTTTTTCTGCATCCCTTGACTGACCTTTTCTCGTCTAAAAAAAAAAAAAAAATGTTCACCTGGACTGCCATCGGTGAATGCATGAGATATAGATCCACGTAATCAAGTTGAAGCTGTTTCAGACTTAATCGGAGAATGTACTCCACTTTGTCTGGGCGATGAAAGGTTGACCAAAGCTACGCGAATAAAAATCAGAAAAACAGTTATTCGCGGAGTAGCATATTTCATTGCTGGGATTTCGGCAACCCAGTCAACACAATCACAGTAGTGTATGTAGGCATCCTCAAATAAGTGTAATGTTTACAAATAATACTTGTTGCTCTCCTGATTGTTGTCTCGAGCCGCTCGGTCAAATGGTTAGAACGTGCATCTCATCTCATAGTTCAACTGGGTACTTTTAGCTTACTCGAATACAGGTTCATTATACATTCACTTTAATTATACATGCACTTCCATATGTACACAAACTCGCATAAGCACAGTACATTAACATTGTTTTTTTAGGTACAAATCTTTTTTGATATTACATGTTGGAAAAAATAAACATTTATATGTGCTTATAGTATATAAATAAATTTAAATAACGCATAGCACATAGGAATATCTTTAACAAAATCCTGGCTTTAATTTGCAGCCAAAGATTATACATTCTCCCTGGCAGGTTTTGGGATTGGAAAAAGCCCAATAAGACATGATACTTTAACCTTCTAAAACACACCTTATTGGTTAAAAATAAATCCTTTCTTTTCACAGTGCCATCTGCAATCTTTTGTCTCAATGCCTCCCCAACATGACTTTCATTTTGGTAGAAATACGCCCCATCAAAGTGACGGTAGCCAGCGTTCACAGTAACCTGAACTGCAAGTCGGACCTCGTTTGGTGTACTCTACAAAAATCAATCGAAACGTATCAAGTGCACTTATTGTGTATCAAACTGGGCCCTTTATTCTGGATTGCAGTTTCCTACTGTGTTCTTTGGTTCTTGTTAAATTCCCTTAGTTATGAATCATATGGGAACTCTTTTTTGACCTCATGGTTGCCTTTGCGGTACTCTTCCTTAAAATACATTGTCATCGTTGGCAGGAGCTTTTACTTCTGGTGTTTTTACACCTGCTATATCTATTTTGAACCGGTGTGTTTTGCAACAAATATAGATGAGTCCAAGTTGGGGGTTTTCTACATAATTTTCAACACAAAAGTATAATATATAGCACCAGCATTCGTTGTTAATTCGATAATTTACTGACACAACAACAAATTATATTTTGAAACAGTTTGACACCATGCTATAGAGACTTCTGCATACCTAGTAGTGATTCTCAACATAAAAACATTGCTCAAGGATATGGACGTTGAATTTTGTGCCTGAAATTATGCAAATTTAATAAAACATGAAAATAAAAACATAAGAGTGTATTTCCCCTTTTCGTATGCATGCACGTTATTTTAACGGCCCATCATACATTCGTGTTTACGGATACGTATGTGCAAGTAGGCATACATTGAACTAACTACATGTGCTACGTTTGGTATTTGGGGAACGCTGTACACCGTTCTTGCCTGTTCACAACGAACACGTGGTTTTGTACGGACACGTTCCAAAGCGGCAAACACATACCTATTTAAAGTTATTGACATCATTCAACTTCAGGTTTCTGAGGAGTGAGGACCTATATTATTTGCCATTATTGAAACAGTTCTGTAAAGCAATGTTTTAAAAACATTTCATACTTTTCACAGGGTCAAACTACTTCAGTCTTCTGAGGACTGAGGACCTACATTATTGGCCCTTATGAAACAGTTCTGTAAAGCTATGTTGTAAGAACTTATGGCAACCTTTTCAATATTACAGCTCCCTTTACAGGGTTGAGCACTTTGCCATTGCCTGGTTGACATTATTAATTAATTTTTACTATTACGGTTATAAATATATATATATATATATATATACATACATATATACATATATATATATATGTCTGTGTGTGTGTGTGCGTAGGTGTGTGGTTGTATGTGTGCCTACCCAGATTCCACCCTCGGTTGTCATTTCGTCGTCTAAAAGAAAACATTACGTCTTCAATTTCAATAGGCATTCAAGTTGGTAAGGGCCCATAGTTTTATGGTCTTTTATGACAGTCCCTTTGGTGTTTCTTTAAAGGGGATCGTACTTGCAACGCATATTATATATGCTTTAATGTGAAAAGTTGGTGGTATGTTGACGTGCTTCAAAAATGTAAAGTAAGTAGACACGAACTTAGTAGTGCATGATATATTATAACTTGTGCATACGTCATATATAGGAAAGATACCATATATAATGTTGCGGGCTATCTTCAAAATTATTGTGGTATTCTTTCATAATCTTTCAGTGGCGTCATGTAGAGATGTATTGGAAACGTGACTGTCGACAAAATAGGCGAGGGTCAAATCTGCCATTACAAAAGGTTTCCCCCTCGTAACAGTAATCTTGGCTGTTCTGCTGCATGTTGGGTATTTTATTATATGTTAATTGTTTGACGTTGAAGGATTTAGGCCCAGGAATATTTATTTCAGAACTTTGCAAATCTGTTGATAAGTATTTACCATTGGGCCCATTGTGCCAAGTGCGATGAGAGGCATCTTTTGACCACTGGACAAAGTAGTGTATATGTTGTTGCATGCCATTCTTCAGTGTCTGAAAAGAATGAGCGACATCAGAACACTTCTTAGCCAGAAAACATATAAATGTGTAAGCTACCACTGTGCCCAATCCTCAAATAGTGACAGCTTCGAGGGGAACACTTTTTCATACATCTGAACTTTTTAACACCCAAACCAAACCAAACCACGAAGGAAGTTCCTTTTCAACTTTTGCTTTTAATAGAATCCCAAATGTTTAAGTTAACAAACTTTGCGTTTGGCAACTTTCATATATTTTTTAGTTTGGAAATTATGGAAATATGTACACGCTGTAATTGTTTACTCCCTGCTTTTCGGTCAACAAAGCATGGGTTTTTTTTTTTTTTTTTTTTTGTTTGTTTTTTTTTGTTTTAAGTTGTTGGTGCAAGAGCCATTGCTACCTTCCAGCTTATTTATATATCTATTTCTTACAAACGCACTGATTTCCACATGTATAGGTCGAAATTATGTAGTAGAAAATGCCTAAAAGTTTGCGAAAAATTCCACGGCATTTCGGGTATAAACCCTTCATCAGGTGGCAAAACCAAACTGAATAACCAGAGATTGGTATAAATCTTTGCAATGTCACCCAAAGGCAAAGGTAAACACAGGTACAAACACCGAAATGTGAACCTGTAGTATAGCCAGTCTGTCGTAATTAGACAGCTGAACATTGATTTTTTATTTCTTGGGTTAAGCCCTTTCGACGCAAAATGTTTGCAATGGAACACGGAGCGATTGGATTCCGAAACAAAGTGAGAGTATAAATTTCTAGTTGTCAGGAGGACAAACTTTCAGTGGTACATTCAAAAGATTCCGTTTCATCGTTTTTCGGCCTATTGACAAATCACAATGGAAATTAATTTTTTCCTTTGTTTAAGCGTCTTCAAACCATTTCATGGCTTTGAAACACATTTTTTTAAATAAAGTCCTGCAGGAATTCTCTTTGGAGTGAAATCTTTTATTTCTCAATCTGATTGATAGTCCGACAACAGAGTACGATCACATGACTTAAAGCCAGGTTCTATGTATTATGTCGAAAGATGGACTTAATCTCTTGCTTTCTCCTTCCCTCGGTATTCTTTAAGAAAAAATCCGTAAAGTATAAAGCATTTAAGATCTGATATCACCAGAAGACCGATTCACATAGCCAAGTGGTTAGAGCATCAGACTTGCAGTCGGGAGGTCAAGCCAGAGCTTGAACCAATGGTTGGAAACTGGGACGTAAAAAAGTAACTTATCTCACCAGGGATTATACCTGTATGCATAATGTTTCATTTGTCCATTATTATCCCAAGTATGCATGTACGTTTCTTAATTACATATCCTTAGATCTTAAGTACCATTTGTCCGAAACTCGCGGCCCCTTCTCTGGGATACCACCCCATAATTATCAATTATGCATCACCTACGTAGTGTGACATACTACTTGAACTAGTGTTACCACTTTTGAGGGGTCGCATGAACAGGGTTTGGAGGGAAGATGAAGGAGAGTCAGCACCCTTCAAATGTTTCATAGGGGACGCTTCCTGGAGAACTCTACAAATGTGGTGGGCGACCTCTCCCCAAGTTCCACATCCACTGGCATACTAAGCTCTTTTACTGTACGAGTAATTTGTTGCCAAGACGTCCATTTCAATTGATCTATCATCATTCTCTGAGAAACCAAAACTGCGGCCGACAAAAAACCATGGGACCGGATATCGTGTTCGGGGCATCAATTTTTTTTAACTAGACACTAAAGGGAACCCAAAATGTAACTTAGAAAAATATGTTTTTTGGGGGACATGTAAACCCTACCTCCCGACTAGACTATACATTTTAGTGAGAAATGAAAGTATCACTGATTACTAAATACTCGTGCAATAGCTGTCACTCAAAAATTTATGCTTACACAGCATGAAATTCTGGTCCCTTTAACCTGATTCTGACGACAGAATATTACCTCATTGCGACTTCAGGTACAACCTAAATGTTTTGAGACATTTGTTGAATGCATTGAATTATTCTGATTTCAAAATGGCGTCCAAGCAAACTATCGTTTTAGATTTGCCAACTATAACTTCATACACTGTTTTGAAGGAAATTGCTTTAATAATATCCTCCGAAACACCTAGGTTTCTTACAACTGGAGTCCGTAGTTACTGAGAGATGAAACTATAGGACTGTTGTGAGAGACTATTATAAAGCATTGTAGGATGTAAACTCCTGACCACTACCGATTTCTGTCTGAGTTCATGTAGTCAACTAAGAAAAGATATCACGTTTGAAATGCATAATTCAATCAAAATGACAATTCCGGATTACCTGTTTATGGAATATTCTTGTTGAAAGAATTTTGACTCTTTACTCTCAAATTGTACTTTTGTGTAATTCGTCCTTCCTTTCTATGGAGTAGCGTTTGTACCATAACTGAGTACTTAGTAAAATCTCCCTATGGTGTGCTTGATTTCTAAAAAAAACTTGAAAAATATATTGACCACCCTCCATTGATGTAATTAATTTACCAAGGAACTAAAAGTGAAAAATTTGTTGTTGTATCGGTCTTAAACGGTTATGAAGTGATTTTTTTGAAAGCCGCTTGGCCTTCAAAAAGAGGATTTAAATTTTTAAAAGATTTTCAGAAACTGTTATTGAGTAATTCACGTGATAACATGTTTACCCTTAATATAGTAATAACAGAGGATAATATAAAAGGGTACGCATGTTGCGCGCTTCTAAATTTTTCTAAGGCGTATTTTCTTACTTTAATCACTTAAATTTAGTTGATTGGCCATTTTGTCTCTGTTCATCATGTATTGCTTTAAATGTTTTATGTTATGAAATAGTAGCAATTACACATTTCATATGAATAAGAATTTTATTCAGGACGTGTAAAAAATTGGCAACAATTTTCATCATAACAAATATGTTTTGAACTTCAAAGAAAACTCCTGCACGTTTCAGATTCAGTTAGGGAAAACATTGATAGGTGAACATACAATTTACTTCCACAATTTACCAGAAGTAATTTGAAAGGAGACAAAACTGTGTGTAATTTGTGGAACAATTTTTGTTACGAACGGTATGAACCATACTCTTTTTCTAAACTTTATTTCAATGCCTAGATCAACTCGATTTGCCAACGATTTTTTTAAGTTCCAAGAAAGGGACACACCCCTAACGTTATCTTCATTTATTTGTTGTCGTCGTGCAGTATGAAATTAAATACTTCTTGCGATACTGGTGGTCACAAGCAACGTGAGTTTTAATAATTTCCTTGCTAAGCTTTTTCAAACTTTACATTTCAGAGATGTTTGAAAGTAAAAAAAAAAAGATATGAAAAATTTATGACAAACGTCAAAGATTTTAACAATGATAATGGAGGTCATGCATCGACGTCACTGGCGTGTATCGGTAGCAGAGGTACCGCGCAGGATCAGTTTCATCCAGTATGCCAAATTGAAACATGCAGTGATGACGTGCATGACTTCTATAGCAGACAGGACCACGAATTTATTTAAAATGTCATCGAAACATCTACAGCTAAATGTTTTGGTTACCGCTGAATACCTGTCCATTACAAATTTTAGGCCAAAGAAGGTTTTAAAGATGGAATTTTTTATGATTATTTGGATGATCGTGAAAGGGTGGCATTATCTTTCGTATCACATGAGCAGGCGCGGATCCCCCCCCCCAAAAGGGGGGGGGGGGTTAGGCCCCCCTTCCGCCACATGTACAAAACCAGGGAGCTCTCCGTTAAAGCTCCCTGACAATACCAAGTAAACAAAAGTTAGCATTATGTTACCCTAAGAGAATATCCAATGGGGCTTTTCAGGCTCACCCTTCCTTTTCTTAAAGACGAATACCATAAATACGAGTCCTGGGTAGCACTTTAGGCTGAATCCGGTTGTGAAGTTTGTCTTATCGTGGGAGTAATGAGGTCAGTCATTTTTGCAGTACCAACCAGGGAGCTATTACGGACAGCTCTCTGTAAGCTACACAGCAAGTGAATATAAGCGTGAACGCGACCCCAGAAGTGCTTGAATTTGCTAACAACTTTTTGGGCGATCCGAACGCCTGCTAGTTTTATAAGTGCCTTTATTCTCAACAGCGTATCAAATATATTCACATTGGTCATTGATCCGATTAGGTTGGTTGCTTGAGTGCATATGCTAAAGGGTTCCGGAATGGAGGAACACCGTGTTAAAGAATGAAACGAAAGAAGTTATTGTTGCCTTCCTGAAATTTGAAATAATCTTACATAAAAATGTAAATTTATAGGATGTCCAGACAGCATATTCTGCTGGTAAGATGTCTAGGCTCAGAATACATCATTGAAATAAATCATGATTCTGGATACATAATTTCGACACCTATGTATGTTATCGCATTCAATTTGTATTTAATTATTTCTAATTTGGAAAATATCTTTATCCCCTGTCTGCAGGAGTTCTGTGAGGTTCATATTGCTGCAACCAATAATGGATCCTTCTTCATCTATTTCTAATATTTTTCCCAATTTTTCAATTTTCCTGAATTAAATTAAACCTTTGCTTCTTGTTGATCCAATAAAATCATTTAGGGTGTTGGATTTTTCAATGATTCCACGTGAAACTTCTTTGTACTTCTCGCTCTGTTTACTGTTTACGCTCCTGTTTACACCCCATGGTCTTGGTAGAGCATGGGTTAATGGCGGATGGGTGCGCATTCCCATCAATTTCCCATTTTACTAAAATTTCCTAAGGCCTTTTAGCGGTAAACCTCTATGGGTATTCTGAAGAATTGCTTCCACAAAGTTAATATTAGTATTGCAATAGTTAAATCATGTTCTATCGCAAATAGTTTTCAAACTATTAGGCTACCAACATTTTCCCGCCCTTCATACACTTCCTCAACATGATAACCTCTGATATTTACTCCTTACAACAGTCTTCCGAGGACTTCTTAAATGTCAAAACCCAAGAACTGTCGGAGGCTTTGCCTCTAAGACCCCAACCGTTAAGGGCTCGCGCGTTACGTTGGCCGTGCACTCGGAGATCACACTTTCGAATTTGACGCAATCCACACGGCCACCCCCTTCTCCAAGTTGAAAAAATCTATATGTCTCCTCTGATGGAACTGTTAAGTGTCTTTAGCCCCCCACCCCAACACCAATACTGAGGAAAAAACCTTTCTTATCTCAATGCTAAAGTTTTCTCCATTTCTATCAGTTTCATTGCAGAAAATCCCATCTTTTCATACGCCATAGTGCACCAAATTGCATTTCAGGACCTTTGAAAGTGCAAAGATTTGAAAGGGCACCTCTCCGCTCATGCCCCTCCTTTAGGCCGGCGATGGCACTTTGGACCCCTTCTGAAAAAAATCCTGGATCAGCCCCTGTTAGAAAGTCTTTTCCCCGTTTGGGCGGAATTTTACATTTTAGGCAGTCTCACTTAATGCCCCCATAACCCAACCTTCGAAGTTCAGCCCTCTCTTTTCGATATGTCTGGATCCGCGCCTACATTAGCACAAGCAAGTTGTGTCATCTCCAACTAGTTTGCTTTCCCTAGATACATATACTGTTTTCCAATCATGATATGCCAGAAAGGCTAGAAAATTTTTCAAATGAAATAAGTTTTTGGTTTTTTTGAGTAGACCTAGAACGTGCAGTAAAAATGCACAATCAAACAAAGAGGCAATGGCCTATCCTTATTTAAAGGGGTGAAACAACCATAAAGATGCTTATACTGCAGACAGTTAACTGGGATTTCTAATAAGTTGAAAACAAATCTTTGTCGAAATGATTTACACAGCATTCATCGACAAAATATGGCCCAAGAGTGACAATCCAACACCTACTCCTACTTTCTTTCTTTAAACAAGCGCCGTCAAGATTATTTGAAAAGGAAATATCATTCAAAATCGTCGTTTTCGAGAAACAGAACATAAGATGGATTTTGTCTAAAAATATTGCGTTGGGTGAAGTTCTACCCACATAAAAATCCAAAACTGTTGCAATCAGATTGAATTTGTTTCTATATTCTTTAAAAGTCACATACTTCATGGACCTAAAAAGACCTTAAAAATCCTAAAAAATACATCTCGCAATGATTTGTCACCCTGTTCTAAGTGAAAGATTTCCTTTTCCCTTGAATTTTATTACCTTCGGAATATTTCAATAGTGTTCAATGCAGATCGAGCATAAATGTGAAAGTTCGATTCAAAACCCAATGAAATAACAACAATTCTCATCAAAATCCATTCATCGTTTTACAGGACAATTTCTGATTTGCACTTAATCATTAATGCACTTAATCATTAATACATCATGAGTTCAATATTCAAATCTTGTGATGTGAAGAGAAGGACATGACCTACATGCTGTGACATTGCTTCTTGAGAAAGCAATGTAGATACCCCAGTAGATTAAAGGCTGTTTGCGATGTAACTGGTATCGCGTTAGTTACATGATCTGATTCGTAAAACGAAATATGCTTTTACTACGTTCGCATTTCGTGAAAAGCGTTTGGCGCATGTTTGACTGGCCTGTTATACCTAACCACAAATATTACCTAATTTTTTGTGTATTTTAATTTATCAATTACTGTCAATTAATTAATCAGATAAGAAATGTGACTATATCGAGTGTGCGTGTTGCGAGTTTCATAATCTCTTTGAAGTGATAAAGCGTAACCAGGCAGAAAAGGAGGATGAAACAAAAAGTTAGAAGGAAAGATGCATCATGTATAGAGGCAAGTTTAACCTTTCCTACGTTTTTTCTATCTTCATTTCAAAGACAGTTCAAACACTACCCCATGTCCTGAGGGTTTTATTTTGGAAGTTTGAATTGTGTCCTTGCAAATTTTCAGTTTCAATTACTAAACCTAAATCTATCTGACGAATATTTAGGAGATAGTGTAAGTTTAATTTATATAAGGTTAAAATTCAGGATCTCCCAATGAGCTTCCTGCTCACCTATCTCGAGATCTATGTAGTAAAAAGAGTTAACTATTGTATTGCAGTTTGCATAGTTGGTAGTGATAAACGTTATAACTGATTGTACTTTACAATTAAGATCTCCAGGCTTGTTATATTAGAAGGGTTGATTACATTCTGAAGACTGCTTTTATCGGCAGACGTAGACCTATGAAAGCTTTTGTTGATGGACTGTCACGACACAAATTTAATTTTCGTATTCATGCATTAAAAATCATAAATTAACACCGGTTGGCAAAAGTTGGTCTCTATGTGGAACCACAGATGGAGAAGAATTTGATAAAAATTTACAAATATCGGATTTCTAACTTATCCTGATCCGTTGTGATGTGACCGCTACCTATGAATTGACCACTGAAAGGCCTGTATACAAGAGCAACATTTGTAAAACATTCTCAAAACACTTCACCTGCAACAAACCCAGTAGTGCAGCAACCCTCCTTTTATTATACTTCCAAGATGATCTCAAGGCCTGTATACACGAGCACCATTTGCAAAACATTCCGAAAACATTTCCAAAACATCCATTGTGCAACAAATCCAAAACATGCTTGTTTTCGGTTTGTTGCACAGTGTAGACAGAGTAAAAACAATTTGAAAACATTTTGAAAATGTTTTGAAAAGAATTGACAGGATATTTCTTTTGCAACATTTCCAAAACATTTTCAAAACATGCGGTATACCCTGTCTACACTCTGCAACAAACCGAAAACAGCTTGTTTTGGATTTGTTGCACAGTGGGTGTTTTGGAAATGTTTTCGGAATGTTTTGCAAATATTGCTCGTGTATACAGGCCTTGAGATCATCTTGGAAGAATAATAAAAGGAGGGTTGCTGCACTACTGATCATTGCGTAGGGAATATTTAGATCGGGGTCGGGGACAGAATAATTTGCCCACGACCACACCATAAGCATGTCTGCTTGTTAAACATCGCTAACCCCGCTACAATTCAATGGCACAATTCAGCTGCGCATGTGCAATATAAATGTTCAACTCTGTCGCAGAAAACGTTTTACAACCGATTAAGGCCTGCTTGATGGATATCTTTCTTACCCAATGAATAAAGTTGAGTTGACTGCAGAACATTTTTGCCTTGAGAATTTAAAAATTTGCTTCAATTTTCCAACCATCTCGTTTGATCAAATTTGCTACAATTTTCCAACAATGTCGTTTGTTTAAATTTGATACAATTTACCAACCATCTCGTTTGTTTAAACTTGCTATAACTTTCCACGGAGGTGAAGACGAGACTCCTTCCAAGCCAAAAGCCAAGAGCTGTCCTGCGTAGGGTAACAAGAAAACGTAAGATCAAACTATCTTCTAGATGGCAGTAAATTTTATATCCAACACGTTGATTTTGCATGTTAAATTACTAATATATTTTTGCTTACAGATTTGAGCAGAATTGATCAATCTCTCGTCTAAACGGACATGTAAAACATAAAAAATACAGTTCTATGTGCACTAAGATACCGGGGACAACTTCATAAAGACCGAAAGAAGGATAAGCTTAAATACACTGAAGGAAATAATAAAGTAGTTCTCTGGTGTAGAGGAGGGGGGAGAGAAAGCTACTGTTCCACACTTAAATTTTCATTGCTAGTGAAAAGGAACTGCATGACTATTCTTGCCTAAGCGTCCAACCTTTTACTTCCAGTATTCTTTCCCCTTTTCATGCCGCTGGGAGACTCCGGGTTCGACATCTTCGACTCCTGGGTCGGTCATACCAAAGACTGTCAAAATGGAACCTACTGCCATTGTTGTTCTTGCTCAACTCACGAAATGCAGGTGGGTCACATAAAAGGGTCGCGAACGGGACTTATACGGTTATATGGTTAGAAACGGAGCTATATTAAGTAGTAACAAATCTGGGGCCAAATCGTTGAAATCAAGTTTAACGAATATTCGAAGTATTTTCGGCTCCCGTCGCGGAGGTAGTTATGCTTACCCCTTGCTTTATAAAAAGTGCGTATTTCTTCAATTTTAACACTGCGTCCTCCTCGGAGTAGGTTCTAAAACAGCACCACCATAAACTGCTAGTCGTCATTTCCTTCCTGTCGCAAAGCTGCCTATAGAGGAATCCGATTAGCGCTTGTTTTTAGTTACTGTAGGCATCCATTAGTGGGGTCCATCAGCTTTTAATTGTCTTCGTTTATTGTCTATGTGAATTTCAAATCCTCATATTCAGTGAAGTTGAGAAAATTAACATACATTTAAGTGTACAACCATCCATGGAACAGGTAAGGGAGGAATTTAAAGTTTAAACGTGACGGACCCCAGTAATGGCCGACTAAAATGAGACCATCACAATCTGCCCGGATTCGTCTGTACCAAAGTTTTATGATCGGGTTTGTCTCTTCAAGAAACATCTACCTACGGAAGCCGAGAACGGCGCGGTAGGGAGAAACGCAAATCGATCTCCTGTACCGGCAGACCAACTAAAAAAAGAGGGCGTACTTCAAGAACGTCTTGTTGCAGCATTTTATGTACTGTATACTTCCCCAATAAATTACGAATCTAAATGCTATTAGAAAACAGAGCCGTTTACAGTAGAACAGTGCATGCACACCCATTTTTGTCCGCAACAACATGAAAATAAAGAAGCATGAAAACACGATCACTTAACCCTTTTTTGCTCATTTACTCTTTTTCGAGGGTTATCTGCTAACAATAACTAAGTGGCATACATTTATGTGTATGGTGTCATTCTAAGATCTTTGTGTTTGAACTGTGTATTTTTGCAACATGTCTTAGTTTGCACTCGGAATATTTGATTCGTATGTAAATAGCAAAGGAAAAATGTGTTTTTGTTTAATATGCACCAAGTTTGAATAAATTTGAAAGAAACCTAGTTAGGCAAGTTTCTGACGAAAGACGGTAAGACCTACAATAGATTACACTTATGTTTCAACTCGTGTGTGCATTCATATTCCATTGTATAATTAATAAAATAGGTAGGTGGCATGGGCGGCGATACATCTTTGAACTTGGGGGATATAGTCGGTGTCACTATCTAAGCGGAGCCCCACCATTAGTTGTCCAGGAAAGTACAAAGAAAATTTTCGGCCAAAACTACGCCCGAGATCACAGGAAATGACCGTTTCCGGGTTATCTAACGCGATATCATTGCAGCTGTCAAAACGTATTTCATAAAAAGGTAAAAAGGGCTATCGTAGAAAGTATAGAAAAGTAAAAGTCTTCTGATTGCCTTAAAAGGGACATTAAGTTTCTGAATCGAGTGAAAAGAATATGATGGGTCAATGGCGTAGTTATACCTGTTTTCCTGTGGCGGGGGGATGGGGGGTGGGCAAGCACCTACATTTCCGATTTTTTATCCGTGGACGTGATTTGCCGCGCGCGGAACGCGATGAAATTTATACCCTTCATCAGCAAAGTTTTGAAAACGTGGAGCTTCTATTTGAAGGAAATTGGGATTATGGGTTCCCTAAACAAGGAATGGTTCAGGATAAATGAAGAATCTTTATTTCTCATTGGCCAGTCTGAGATTTCACAGCTACCAAAGGTCGTTGTTCCTACACAGTGTTATCTAAGACCTACAATTTGAGTAGTGCCGTTCTTTTACCATCCTTGAGAAATTAAAATAATGTTGCGCACGTACGCAAAATTAAGAACACACCATAGAACAACAACAAGTTAGATTCAAGCAATATGTTTAGCATCCCTTTTTTAAAGGGAGAGGGTAAGTTTTATTAATGTGACCTAAAGTCGAATAATGCTGTCATTAGAGGTCGATCCCACAGAACACACAATCGAACTGGCTAAATATAGTCGTAAATATAATTCAACAAGTGCACAGGCAGCTATTTTCATCTTTATCTATATACTCTTCCTTTTCAAATTAAAATGTTTATTAAAGTTGAATTTAAAAAAATTGCATCTAGAAAGGATTCCATAGATTCCGAATTTATTAAAAAAGTTATTGCTATCGCATCGTTTTGAAGACAATCCTGTATCAAAATACTCTCAGTGCAGGCAACCTTAAGAAGTCCATTAAATGAATTGGTAGTGAAAGACAAATCTCCCAATTCATTGCAAGGCTTTTCCAATTTATTGTCAACTCTGACGACCGTTTGTTCTGGTGAATCATATTGGCATGATGGTAAAGCTTGGTTGATTCATGCAATATGGCTGGCATTGGACAAATACTGAGGGATAGCACAAAATTAATGTAAAAAATGGCTGTAAGTTTTAGAGAAATTAAAGGCATTCTTTTACAGTAAGATACTGTAGTCGTTTCTATACGGTAAGTTACTGTGAACACAGAGCAACAGCATGTGAATTTACTTCGTGATGTTTGCTTCAATTATGTTACAGTGCTTTACAGTACGCACACGGCGTGCATCTTTCGCTTGTGCATGTATTCTATAAGTAAACGTGATACATTTGGCTCAAAACATATTTTGTGTTCATGGATATTCATTTCCTTTTAAGTGAAATAGTTATTTATCGAGTGTTTTATGGTTAACGTCATTCTTTCGCACAATGTTTCACTGTAATTTGATTGTAAAATACACAAGCCTATTGATCCGAACCACCTATTAGTTTGATTGCATTCCAAAGTTACAATGCGGTTTTTTTTCTTCATTGAATCGGGATGTTTGATGTTTTAAATATAAAAGCTTCATCCACTCAACACTGGTAGTCTCAGAACTGAGAAATCTCAGCTTCTTCGGGAAGCAGTGAAAGTATTGGCTTCGCCGAACGGTTCTAGAGGGTCGGGGAGACTTTAGAAAAAGATTGTACTTACAAATAGAGCTCAAATCCTATTGTATACTGCCTGCATCCGTTCAGCATACAGTAAATTATATTTAGTGGTGTCCAACTTACGCTTACTGCTTTCCGTGGGACTGTAATTCAATCAGTATTCTTACCGTAAAATTAATTTTAGGGTACACTGTGAGGTACTGTAAAATTTGCAGTGAGCTACTGGCAGCTCAGCTGTCCTAATTTACTGTAAATTTTACAGTTAAAGTGTTTTTATAATATACAGTACTTGCAACGAAGGATCTGGGGTTTCAGCCGATGGTGCAACCCATTGTATGTGCTATTTGTGCGAGAGAAAGGTAGATTCCTAAATTTATTGCAAATTGTCCTTAAAATCAGTAAAGGCCTTTGCTATAAACAAAAACTCAGTAAAAAGGGTAATACAACAAGTATGGTTTACCACAAGTCTAGAAATTTAAACTTTATATGTTAGATGTTGTAAATTGCCACCCATGAAAAAAGAAGATTGATTGTTTTGAATTCTTCAAAAGGTAGCAAGAAAAGGGTAAAACATTTTGTAATATGCAATTGAAGAAAATATGTGTCAAACAGAGCAGGTGAGTTATGATCAGTACCGATAGCACTTAACGTCATAGAGCAGCATAGGGTCTACTCGGAAAATATTTTTGCTTATGCAGTCATGGATTTGCTGAAAGAAACAACTAAAGCACTGGATTCGTTTGAAGTGATTTCATAATATATTCTGAATGCAAGCCACAGCCAAATTTCACTGGTAGTATAAGTTTCATATTTTTGAATTTCCAATAGCAGGAGGGTTGTACCACACATTGGTCCTGCAAGGACGCCTCGCCTAGCCAATGTCCTACTGTTTGCATTACAAGATGAACAAAGTTTATTGTCACGACGATGACTATGAACTGTTTGGTCAGGTGTCTAGAACGGATAACTTGGATGACCTTGAACTGTTTGGACAGGTGTCTAGAACGGATAGCTTGGATGGTTTGAAAAGCTGTGTGAAGAAGGTAAAGTACGGTAAGTGAACATACCGAAAAACAGGGTGAAAAAAGCGGTCATATACAGAAGAAATATGCCGCCCGTTTATATATACATGAACAAGTAACACGAAGATTCCATTTGAGGTAATATTTGGTGGAATGTAGAGTAAAGTGACCTTTAGCAACTAATTCCAATATCTTGATCGATTTGATTTATTCGCGAGGATGAAGGGGGGGGGGGGGCGCCTTGGGGTGACGTCACATAATAAAAAATGAATAAAATCCACATTGTTCAACAGAAAGGTTTGGGGCTCAATTAGTGTCACTTTTACTCATAAATACTTAGTTCTTCTAAAACTCACTCTACAGAAATCACCACGTTTATGTCCACGGGGTTCCGTTTTTGAGCTCTTGAAGACCATTTTCTCGGGCAATATTTGACCAAAAAGCAATTGAGCAATAATCTTTAAGCCTGCAAAGAATAGCTTTAATTCGAACCATTGAAAGAAGTTCAAAGAAGTGAGCGCAATACCAACATTTGATCATCAGTTGCCACTAAGTTATACTGGTTGAAAAAAAAAAAAAAAAAAAAAAAAAAAAAACACCTAAACAAAGTTATTTAATTTTGGACATCGGGATTAAAATGCATTCTGTGTTCAGGGAATCACGGGCCCTGATCTGCTCATCTGTATGTCACACTCAAGTCTAAGTATAGACGAATCCGATTAGCGCTCCTGTTGAGTGACTGTAGGCAGTCATTCGTGGCGTCCATCAGCCTTAAAGGCATGTTCTGGAGACAAAATTCGTTAACTTCAAAATAAACAGAAAAATTTTCTCTTTCAAAAGGTGAAAACTGCATTTCAATAGCTTATAGCATTTGGAAGATACAAATTTTTAAAATATTGAAAATTTTTCGTGGGATTTGATGCATTATGGGAAATCTGTGATGTCATTGTGGCACATTAATTTGACGCTGCATTCAATTTATTTACAATTATGATGCTGCTGCAGACAATATCAAGGAACATTGTTGGTTGCGCTCTACATATGTTGAAGGGTAATGCTAGATCTACAGGAAAAGATATTCAAACATTCCAACAATATCAAATTTCAAGGACAAATAGGATGTTCAATTATAAAGAAAAACAAAAGGAATTTGAAGCAATGTGCCCACATTACATAACTTTCTGTGGCTTTGTTGAGGAGCAGAGGTATTTTTTAACAGAAATAACCAATCTTTAAAGTGAGATATCTTGAGTTAGGAAAATGGTATTGTGATAGGGTTTGAAGGACATGGTGTGGAATATTTTTGTTTTTCTTACTAGACAAAGGCAAAAAGCCACCAGAACATGCCTTTAAATCGTCTTCATTTGTCTAAATGTAATTTCAAGCCCTCATACACAGTGAAATTGAAGAAATCAAGAGGAATTACGGTGCACGATCATCAGTGGTATAGATAAGCAAAGAAATTGAAAGATTAAAAGGTCGTAGACCCTAGTAATGGCTGACTAAAATCAGACTGTCAACTTGCTTTTCGGATTCGCCTATAACAGTCAAAATCACCCTTCAAACAGTATGATGAGTTAATTTTACTTACGTGGAGTGAAAATTCACCTCAGAAAGAGCGACATTTCACTCCGTGTGGGTGGCGTATCGCTATATCTAAAGTTACTTTTCATTCCAACGTGACTGAATTTTCACTCCAATCCGGATGCAAATCGCTCTGTCTAGTTGTTCCTCTGCGACTCTTTTTGACCCCAAGTTATCTTTGCTGATTTCTTTAAAACAGAGTGCAGGATTACACCGTATTTTTAATTGTCAGGAAAAATCGCTAGCGTTCAAATATACTCCACCTTAATAATCAACTAACTTCACTGAAGAGATCATACGTCAGACAGATACACTCGGAACTGTATTTTTTGTTCATTTTTATCATTTGCATGGTTATAACATTCTTTTGGCAAAACAAACACGCCTAGAAAAACTTCAATCGTTCAAACAGCTAAACACCGTTATCCGAGTCCAAAATGGCGTCACGTGGCCGCGATGCATAAGGTCCATTTCGAACCTGTAAATACTAGAATTCCACTGATATTACTAGGCAGTAAGGTCACAAGTAGCCTACTCACCAAGGCCAATTAATGGCCCGGAAGCTGGGGTTGGCTAGTGAGTCCATTTGGTTTATCTCTCCCTCAGAGAGTTTGACTTCCAGACCCTATAAACAGTCGAAACAGTTGTCCAGTGAACAAAATCGGAATATTTTGGGCAAAGTTGAATCATCTTCCATAAATAAGGAAAGTTGACGACGTCACGTCCGAAATCTTTAAAACTTAAAATGTTCGAACAATTCTTTCAAGCAATAACTTTAAGTGGTTTTTGTTCATGAACTTAGAGTTTTTAGAAGCATGTACTTAGAGTCGCTGTCGCTATCCTAAACAAATCTCGAAGTTGATGGTACATGTCAAACAGTTAGGTGGCTTTGCATGCGGGGGTGCAGGCGACTATCGTCCTACTGGGTCTGCATGAAAAATGAAATCTTCGGACATTTTTCATTATGTAACACCGCGTCCTCAAGTAATATCGGTCAGTGCGTTAGCTATTCCGAACCTTTGATTAAGAAACAAAATCTAATGCTACCTCTATGTAACAACGGATCATCACATTACACCAGTCAACTACAGTGCTTATTTCCTCAATTTTCCTCTGTAAACTTCCACATTTTCCGTTTAGTGTAGCATTTGCTTTTGGAATTATCATCATAAAAGGAAACAAGTGCTGGAAACGTTTATATGTCAAACGAGAGCCTGTATGTGCAGGCCTTAGATCGAATACTTGCTCTATGTGTAACAACATTGATCTTCAGTTGAAGTGCACTAGGCAGAAAAGATTCCTAAATAACCCTCAAGCTTTCCATAAACTCATAAACCAAACGTTTCCCCTATGCAAGCTTCCTATGTTGTCTTATTTCTTCCAAAGTTTAAAAAGTTGAGCCCGAGTTTTGTAATAAAGTAGTGATAAGGAACAAAAAGAAATGGGAGAAAGGGCAAAAGGGGCCTCGCGCCTCACAAATGTCGTTTTTAATATAGAATTAAGTGTTCATATTTTTAAAAAGCATGCTTGACCCTGAAAAGAATCTTGCTACCCAGTGGCGTAATCAGACCTGACTGTCCTGGGGGCAAGAGCCTAGAGGTTTTCCAATTCTGTACTAGCTGGGCTGTTGTGTGGAAGTAAACTGTGACAGTTTGTGGGTGTCTTCAGTATTCCTTTCTTTCCTTCCATTAACTTCCCTTCCCGTTTTTCCCCATTCCGTTTCTTGCGTCCGGGGGCAGCTTTCCCCCTGTCACCCAACTGGTTATGCCACTGCTGCTACACCACTGTCAAATTACCTTGTAGTAAAAGGTCGACTACAAAAATACACTCACCATAAAATTTTCTTGTATTCGTGAGGATGTAAAACTTTTTGGTATGCAAGCAATTCCTTGGCAAACGTTATAAGCCACTAGAAGCTGAACAGGACTACATCCTTTGGAATCTGCAATCTCTTTAATGAGAGGATGTCCAAGAACATTGGGGTCAGAATCGGTCCTCCTTTGTGATAGAATGAATATCGTAATGAAAGTCTCAAGATCAGTGTACAGACATAATATTAAAATGAGAAAAAATAAAAGATAATTTACCTAATACTTGAATCCATGACAACAACAAGAAAGACGATGTTGGTAGTGCCTACTTCCGAAATTTAAAAAATGCAAGTGGTGTCAACGCTTGTTTATCCATACAAAAGCAAAGTGAGCCTGGTTTGGACTTTCTTAATTATCATTGTTATAGTAAATATACTTTGGATAATGATTGCAACCCAAAGCGTCTTTGTCTTTCTTTTCATTTTTAATTTTCAGGCATTGCACTTCTTCCTAAGCAACAAAGTAAATGGTTTTCAAACGCAAGTCTTTTCCTCTTTTCCAAACTGATTCTCGTATTCTACAATGCAACATGTAAGGTTGCTCTAGACCAAAAACAAACCATTACGAAAAGTGATTAATACAAATTTTCTTCGAAGAAGCTTATTATACGAAGCTCTATTTAGGACATGGTAAAAATTTATTACGTACGTACGTTATAATTATCACGTACGTACGTAGGTAGTATTATTACGTACATACGTAATAACTGTTACGTACGTAAGTATTAAGTATAACGTTCGTACGTAGTATTACTACGTACGTACGTGATAATTATTACGTACGTACGTGATAATCATTACTTGCACGTCGTAATAATATACCCAGCAATATTGTCGAAGGCTACGAACAGACACCTCACAATGGACAGGAAGAAAGTCATGCGGAGGTAATTTCATGTAAAATTAGGAACATCATACGGAAAAGCTTACATATCTTAGCTTTGAAAAGGAGGGGGGAGGGGGGCTCTCTAAAAACTGTTCACATACGAGATATGTTCGGGATAAATCCGTAGTTATGGGTTTGGTTCGTTTGAATTAGTCAGAAAAACTCTTGTGAGACGTGGGATGATATTGTCCTACCCAGGAAAGATTAACCCCATAACATAACCGGTAAGCTTTTAAGAGGAGACTCAAAGCTTTAAACTAAAATGTTTTTCTTGTTACCTTGAAATTTACAACCAATATATCATGTTGTGCTGTTGCTAGACGCGTTTCTCTCAGAAAGATTACTTACAGTAGCGGAATTTGTAAAACGAAGGCAATATTGCCAGAGTGTCATGATCAAGAAGGCACGATTATTAGCAACGACAGGTTAAATGCGTCTGGGGATATTTGAAATTTTTCCAAAGGGTGGACACCACCCTCCCTAGACTCCTCCCTTACACCGAGGTCAGACACAACCTTCAGCCCACCCACCCCCACTCCTAATCCTAGTCGAAAAGTATAACTACGCCTTTTAAACGAACAAAAGAAAAAAGTAAGTGATAAAATCGTTTGAATCCTCTGCTTCTTCCAACAAAACTGTTAAGGGAATGCTGTCAAGAAAGCGTAGGAAGGGTCATTTTCCGTCATTTAGAAGGTACTGTAGGAAGAAAAACAACATTTTCTATAGGTACGCTCCTCATCAACTCACGGTGACGCCCCGCTTAGAAGCTCGGTCCAAGTCGTGCCCCCCCCCCCCCCCCCCCACCGGTACATAATTCCTGCAAAACGCACCTGGTTCTGTTACCTTAGAGTAACATTAATGCTGTATGCGTTACTTGATGAATAAGTCTCATTTAACGCACTATTATTGGTGAATGAAACGTCGAGATTTCAGATTTGGCAAGCAAGTAACGGACAAGGTGAAGGTGGGTCAGCTATTTTTCAAAATTTGGATACCAGACATTTTTAGAGAAAATTGTAGTTCCACAAAAGTGGTTTACTCATATTCTACCACTGAAAAATGGCTTAATTTATATCAGTTTTTGCAAGGCTGACCATGCGTTGGGAATTGTATATCAGTATTTAAACAACCTGAATGCAGGAGTCGCACACATAGCTAGAATGTTAGAACAATGTACGAAACGTTAAGAAAAGCTCAGTCCTTTTGTAAGCGAGGCTGCTAAGTAGGCAACGCGGCCCCGAATGTACGTAAAGTAGTACGTACGTACGTACGAACGTACGTACGTGATAATTATTACGTACGTAGGTAACAATACTACGTACGTACGTACGTAATAAATCTTTTTTCCCATGTCCTTAATGGAGCTTCGTATTATTATAACTAAAATCATTTGCCCTTCTCTTAGCCCAGGCAGCTGTTATTCCAAATAACAGATCCCTGGTTAGCCTACAGCTCGTTTCTAGTACCGGTAACCGACCCATTCATTGTAGACACCACAGCTCTGAAGCGATTGATTTTTGTTGAAGCCATTTGTGAGAGTACAACCTCCTAGATATTGTCATGACCTCCACACAAAATCTAAACAGAGTCTATTGTAGACCTTACGCATTCATGGCAACACTGACTACTCGACGTCATTTTGGAGGAATAAGATTATACACGTAGTTGCACCAGTGACCTATGTGAAACAGGCGCGGTTCCAGAATGTGTTATTGGGGTGGGGGAGCTTAGTGGAAGCTTTAAACGGCAGGAAATTTTTGTAAACAATCGGCACTAACAGGCTGAAAACCATGATGACAAATAAAGTATACTACACCATGATAAATACTACATTCACTTATAAGCCTATTTTGTTCATGTCATGCACGTAAATGTTTTTTACGAAGAATGAATTTAACGTTACTGAGATACTACAAGCAACTGTAACTGTTCCCTGAAAGTCATAGGAAAAACGCCCTCACTAAGGGATAGACATTTTTCGGGGAGAGGGGCAAGCTGTAGGTTGGTAACTAGGTGGTACAACTCCATCTTAGTAACTAGTTAACTTCCTGGAAGGCGAGCACTTACATTTTTCCATTCCTTTTTTTTTCAGTGTGAACACTGCTGTAAAAGAGACCTACGACAATTTGCGGCGTATCGTAATTTTGGCCCTGTTTAAATAAATATTTCAAAATACGGAACTTTTATTGCCGAAAATTTAGGATTCTTTGCTTCTTGTTAGGAGGTTTGAAATATTTGAGATAACTAAAATGATCTGTATTTCCTGTTGGCAAACCTGAGATTCCACGACGACTAAGAGTCGTTGTTGCTACATGATGTTACCTAAGGCCTACGAATTGAGGCTCTCAGACGACTTTTTAGAAGTCAAGAGATTATTCTGGGAAAGAACTGGAATTTTAGGAAAGAAAATTTGTGAAAGTAGCACTGTAATTGCCGGTGTCACTTAATGATCTGGTGTCACATATGGCAAATTTCCAATTTTGTCATTTCTGGATCCAAAGTTCACCGAACTGATTTATGAGCGCTACTGAATTACGAATTGCAATTTATGCCACCCACCGCGAAAAGTATAGTTTTTTGAAACAATAATTACAAATATGGAGCTTTTATCGGAAAGTATTTCTAATTCCATGAAAGAAGACGTGGGAAACCACGCTGGTTTTGAATTGTGTCACAAATGGCAAATTTCCGAATTCTTCAAGTTCAGAGCAAGAAGGGCAATTGCTCCCACCCCTCCCATTCTCGGAGAGACGCCACTGACTGCACTGATGTACATCTGACTAATGGGACTCGTTTTTAATTCCAATAGATGAGTAATCCACCAACACGATGATATTAACGGTCCCATGGTTCATTTCCAGAATCCGCTCGGACAGGTTCCAAACTTCTATTAAAAGAGTGGACGTGGGATTTTCAATTAAACATTTGGCGCATGGAAGCCTGCCGAAAATTTCCCTTTCTTTAGCGAAATACTTAAAAAAATATGCTCGTTTACAATGCAATTGAAATGTCCGGCGTTACCGGTACTTGATAATGTGGTGCCATATATATGACAGCATATTTAAGGATTTTCATAATTTTTATTCACAGCCAGGCGGTAAGTCCATCATCTGTCCCATTCCTGCCGGTAGCTACGCCCCTGATTTTGTTGCATACGGCGACGAACTAAAAAACACCCAGCCTGTTTAGCTACGTAATGGCTGTGTTTCCGAACCGAATTCAGTACAGTTTGTGGACTTGTACTATAAAATGCAGTCAATTAAGACGTGTTCCACATACGTGGCCAAGAGTGCGGTGATCAAGTAACGAGATCACCTTCTTATCTGCAAGACGGGTTGAGCTCTCGCCTATAATGAAGAGATAGCATACTGGTGGTTTTCGCGATTGAGAATCAAACACCTGTGACCTGCATAAAATTAGGTTGGAAATAGCAGTTGCTTCTCAGTAGAAGTAAATGCAGCGTTGAGGTACACACAATCGTAGACACATTTGAAGGATGGTCTTGAGCACACTTTTGGGGCACGAGCTTGAGTCTCCAAAGCGCCCCTTAAAACTTTGCCTGATGTGAAATGCATAATATAATATAGCTCAGTGAGCAACAAGCAGTACATTTCTTCCCACGTGCACACAAACTAACGCGCATATCGGATTGATTGGCCAATCGGCTGTCTTTTTTTTCTGCAGTTGGTTCGATATTCCTCAAAAGGAGGACGTAGGCCTACTTCTTTGTATTGTGACATCATACGAATAAGGTGTTTATGAGGAACGGTTAAAACCTACCATCGTCTAGAGGGCGACCCCAGAGGGCTGTAGGCTGTTATCGTAATATTCTTCAACTTAGAGAATTCAATTATATCTCTTTGGTTAATAAATGGATGGTTTTCTATCTGCGAACAAAAAAGGAAGTGACAAAGGTAGAGTGTGTGTGTATAAGATACAAAAATGACTGATATTTTTTGCCTTGCATGCTTTCATTTTTTAGGAAAAGTCATATTGTCTTATTGCGTAACTTTTCATGCTTTGACGCTTCATCTTGAAAACGAAACATAGATGCCCTACTAGATCAAAGGCAGTGTGGGGTGTAACTGATCTGAAATTGCTACATGATCTTTGCCTTCAAGTGATCTGTGCTTGCAACATCTTCACATTGCGTGTAAAGCAAACTCAACATAATTGACTCCCTGTTGGCTAATCCCAAATGTTACGTCACTTTCAGTGTATTTTGGTAGGTTTGGTACTGCCAACCTGAATGCGAAGCCTACCATATCAAGTGTATACTAAGTCTGTTTTTCCCACCTTGAGACGATAAGATTTTATTAGGAAGAACAAAAAAAAAAAAAAAAAAAAAAAAAAAAAACCCGACGTCATAAAAAGAAAGAAGGAAAGTTTCATCCGAAAATTGTCATTTCAGTTTTTCTGATTATGGTTTTAATTATAAGAAACTTTGCGACAGAAATATGGAATCAATCCCTTCAGAGGTCTCCTCAGAATTCTTTTATTAAATAGTATGCGACAATTAAAAGACCACGTTTACCATTCAATTAATCCGGAAATGATTCATTTTACTTTAAGCGTAAATAAACTTCTTACAGATATCACCCCAACATTATCTTTGAAGTTGAAGGGACGACCTTAAAAAATTCCGGCTTGTGACGATATTCAGGTTAATTCACAAAGATAATAATAACGTATTTGCATGAAAGCGTTCGGGTCTATTTCCCGTATTTGTGCATTGTAAATTAGGTGTGGAAATTATCATATTTAAGGTATCCTTGGACCATCCTCATCGGAGGTTGCTACTAGTAGGCCGAAAGCGTTCTGTGAGTGCCAACACTGTAGTTTTCTCACCTGATTGATAGCAATTGGTACCTTTGCTATTTCCAGCAGAGTGCTCAATTGGGCGACGTTGAAGTTGGAGACACCGATTGCCCTTGTGAGACCCTTTGCTACCAACTTCTCCATTTCCTTGAAGAATCAAATTACAAACATTGGTTAATAATCATGTATTGAAAGCTTCTGTCGATATTACAGTACATGAGGTCCTAAGTAATGCACTTTTCCAGTCTCACTAATATCACAAAACTACTTGTAAATTATATAATAAGAGCACCGAAACTATACTGAACATGCGCTTAACATATTGCAGACCTAAAAAAGCTAACAGGAACGGTAGAAAGGAACAGAGACCTTAACTAACTCCTTAGTATAATGTGTGCTAAGACTAAAATATAACACATCTTTCGTACCACAACCGTATGCATATAAACTGATTGTTGGCTGTTAAAATAGAACAGATTGATTTTAAAGTTCACATATTCCAGAATAAGTGGAAAGAGGAGTTTTGGGTGGATCGAAGAATTTTATCTTTAAGGCAGGATGGTTTAATTGAATATTTTCAATCCCAAATTTTATGATACATGTAGGGACTGGGATTGTAAATTTTACCTTCCATGTTTCTGTATAATGCATATCATCTATTAATATCTTGTTGTTTTCGCCGAAAGGTAGGAAGACCGAGTCCCCTTGATGCTGAAACTCAAAAGAAAGAAACTTTTCATTTTCAAACTTTTTGTTTTTATTTTTTAATGTCGTATACGTTCTTACATCTATCGAATATATACAACCCCCTAGGACTCTGATACAATATTTAGCATTATAACAAAAAGCTGGCAGACTGAATGTCCATCACCATTTGCAACTTTTCAACCTGATGCTATTCTCTTTATGGAATTAATTTTGACATATTTTGTAACGTATTCGACTCCAAATATCATTTTTCAAATAGTTTTTTCAAAGGTTTTTATGACGGAATGTTGGTGTGTATTTCGTTTACACTAAAATGCCATTGACAAAAAAGACACATAGGCCTACCAATATTATATATGCCACAGTCCTTTGTTTTTACCATTGGAAAAATGTATACACCCTTGGACGTATAAATTAATTAATGCAAACTTATGGGCATAGTCGAACACATATACTAGTAGTGACTGGGCGTAAAAGCTTTCTGTTACATAGCGTCATATTGGACTACTGCCTGGGCAAATGCTGCTGCAAATTAAAATAGGTTCAATTGCAATTTTCAAGAACAACGTTTAGGACAAGCGAACGACTCGGACCCAAGTCTTTACTCCCACTGTTATAATGAGAATGAGAGCAAGCAAGAATATACAATTTGTAAATGGCATCCCAGGGCACTTTCTTCCAACGTTTGATTGAAAGCCAACATTACCACTACCAGACCAGTTTGCACGTAACACAATCAACTGCTGACAATTTTCTGATTGAAAGCGAACATTACCACTAATAGACCAGTCCAGTGAGCTGCAGAGTGGCTGCTCACTGGTGTAACGTATAGATTGGTAGTGGGAACGGTCGCTTTTAATCATGAAAAGTGTCTTTAGTTGACTTCGTAACGTGTAAAGTCTATACGTTACACCAGGGACCTGCCACTCGGCACCTCCCTCGTTACACAATCAACTGCAGCCTTTATTTGTTAGAGAATAGGCTATGCGTGGCATGTCTACCAGGTGCAAGTGGAAATATATGCCGAAAACTACCAGTGTCATTGATTTCCTACGGATTGGAGTCCTCTGTTTTTGACGCATAAGGATTACAGCTAACGGGAAGGATGCCTCATGACAAAATTTAGGTAAGATGGAGTTGTACGGCCGAGTTTGCAACGTATTGGCTCATGACAAAATGGACAAATAACAAATAACAACACGAATTGAAACTCTGAGTTAGAAAAGTCACTATAATCCAGTATCCTGCAAGTACTTTGGGAGGAAATAGTAAAAATGTGTCACCATGTTTCATGGAGTAAATTCAAACAAAAAGCCCATTAGGTTGAATGTCAATAGCAATGGCTCTGAAAAGTGAAAAATACGGAAATTTGCCATTTGTGGCAAAATTCAAATGCAGTGTGGCTTTCTCAACTCTTCTTTCATGAAGTTCCGAATTTCTTCCAATATAAAAGTTCCCTTTTTTGGTAGTTATTTGTTTCAAAAAGTAAAATTTTCCGCCGTCTTCGTAGGCAGCAATTCCCAGTTACTAATTAAGTCTTGTTCACCCAAAAATCAGTTCGGTAAACTTTTCAGAACTTTGGACATTACAAAATCACCAGGTCATCAGATGATATCGGCAATTTCAGTGCTATTTCCATGAATGTTGTATCATTTAATTCCACATTTTCCTCCATATAATCTCTTGACTCTTAGAATGTCGTCGGAGAGCCTCAGTTGGTAGGCCTTTAATAACATTGCGTATTCTCAGACTTGCCAATATGAAATACAGATACTTCAGGAATTCCTAGCTTTTCACCTTTACTTGTAAGGCGAAATAAGAATCCAAAATTTTCCTCCACGACAAACTCAATATTCAACACAATTGCTTAAAAGGGGCAAAATTACCTCCTCAGAACAATGGTATCCACACTTTTAAAAAATCGGAAAATTTGGGTGCCTCCCACCTAGTCCCCCTCCCCCGAAACATGTGCAGCTATGTCGCTGGTCAACAGATACCTAGAATAAAACTGCTTCTCACCACGGAAAAGGATTTCAACAGTGAAAATGACAGCAATAAGGGAAGTATTGATCAATTTTCAATCTATAAACAGTAGCATTATGAAACAAATTCATCTTGCACAGGCTGATGCATTTAATTTCTATTGTTTGTACATAGGTCTATGTCTTCACCCCGTGACTGACAACATCCTTATTTACCTGAACTGCCATCGGTGAGTGCATAAGATACAGATCCACGTAATCCAATTGAAGCTGTTTCAGACTTACACGAAGAATGTACTCCACTTTATCTGGGCGATGAAAGGTTCCCCAAAGCTACGCGAATAAATATTGGAAAGACAGTGTATTGCATTGCTGGCATGGCGGTATTTTTGTCAACACGTTAACAGTGCCGTTAGCAGGCGTCCACAAGAAATGGTTAAAATACTGTTTGTTTTCTCATGTTGTTCCGTTTCATTGTTAGGAGTAAGTACATCTTACCTCATAGTTATTTAATTGTAACTTGAATGCTCGAATGATGCAATACCCTATGTAGGATCACCTGCAAATGTAGTCATTATCTGACATAAGCAAAATTACACTTGATCCGGATCTGATCGCCTGCGCGGGGTCTGATCCACTGCTCGAGATCAAATTTGTAGTGTTAATGCAGATCAGATCCGGATCTGATCGCCCGATTTTGATCCTAGTAGGGGGGTGGGGATCAGACCCCGCGCAGGCGATCAGATCTGTAGTGTAAATGCTCGCCGACTAAACGGTGAGTTAAGGTGCGGTGTGCATGGTACATGTACAGGGACTATTTCTTGTTTACACTTTGGTGCGCACGCGCGTGTGCTTGTATTTCGTAATTCATTTGGAGCGACTTCCGCTTAAGCACAGAGGAGGATCAGAGTACGAGACAAGTGTAAATGCAGCAGGATCAAGCCATACACGTAATTCGATACGCTCATAACATCGGGCGATCAGATCCGGATCAAGTGTAAGAACTTAGTCTCATAACGTTTTAGAGGTGTAAACTCTTTCTTTTTGACTGAATTTTGTGATATAAGAAACAAGCATATCAATCCTATTGAAAACATTGAAACTGTTGAAAACGGCTCTGTATTTATTACCAACTGCCCAAGGGTATTTGCATCTTGCAGGAACTCACCTTGTTGGTTATAAATAAATCTTTCCTCTGTACCGTACCATCTTCAATCTTTTGTCTTATGGCCTCGCCAACCTGACTTTCATTTTGGTAGCGATAAGCCCCATCAAAATGACGGTAGCCAGCGTCAATAGCAAGCTTAACTGCATTAAAGGCCTCATCTGGTGTACTCTAAAGAAATCAATAGCAGCATTTAAAGTAAACTATGTTTTAAGCAAAATATATTCTAGTAGCGGTTTCTATATGAGATTAAAGGTAGTGTGACATATCAGCAAAATGACCTGATTTCCCAGTTATGGAGTGATCTTTTCTGGGAAAATCCGTGGTGATCATTTCAATGTTTTTTACGCTTTTCCAGATAAATCTCTTCAATGTTCAAATGTTTCTGAAGCAACTTGTTGCTTATGCAAAACTGACGATGTGGAGTGTTGCACAGTGTTGACATTCCTTTGTTGACCCCATATCAATTATCCTTCATGAGATAGTTTATGGTTTGGTTATTGGAACTGATGATTTTCAAGAACGCAATTAACCCCGCAAGACAAACTAATGTTTTTTTTGTTTTTTTTTTGAGCAAACTAATGTTACAACTGTCCTTGAAATGAAGATTGCAAAACCAAAAGAAATTAGCCAAACATGGCATTTTTCTCTCATGACATCTCATGATTTTACACTGCGCTCATATTTATTAATGGTCAAGTGCAAATCACTAACTTACCTGTCAAATGGTCAATTCTTGATAAAATTTGATGGGAATTGAGCCTGTTTTCTTGTTCTCTAATGCTTATAACATCAATTACCAAATTTGTAATTTTCATGTCACACGCCCTTTCAAACGATTTTTTTGGCATACCAGAGCAGTTATAATAGATGTTCGCCCATACAAACTACAATGTACAGAAAGTCCAGAAAAGCTTAGTGATTTCTTTGCAGAAGGGAAAACTTGGAAATTTTGCTTTATGACCTCTTGTCCTCAGAAAATATTCTTGGAAATTCTTGGGAAACTCTACCTTTTGATTGCTGGCAACCTCACATGACCTAATTTTGACCTCCTAAATACAGTTCAGGATCTTTTGAAAACATACTGCATCTACATACCAATTATTAAGTTCTTCCCACTTTCCTACTTGAAGATATCTGGCTAACAAAGCTTCTAGCCCCTTATAATCTCACCACATGACATTTGACCTCAAGTGAACAGGTATTGGTGACCAAGCATTTGACTTCTATTGATCTGACATATGACCCCTGGCATATGACCTCTTGTGACATGACCTCTTGAAACCTTGCATATGACCTCTTGTGAACGAACAATTTAAGAACTTGTGGGCAGGTAAGGTAGTGAAAGAGCAACTTTTTGGGAAGGGGGCAGGTGAAAGAGTAAATGAGAAAAAGTGTTGAAGGCAAACTTCAAACTCTCTTAAAAATGAAAAATAGAAAGTGAAGTCAAGTACATGGTTTTGCAGAGTCTCAACTTCTGGTGACCTCAAATGATCCTTGACCCAAAGCACAAACAATCGGATCTTTTACTTTACATGAAAAATCTATATACCAAATATAAAAACTGTGGGTACTTCCTATCTTGAGAAATCGTGTTTAGGTGACTTTCAGGTTTGGATCCCTGATGACCTCAAATGGCTACTGACATCCACCAAAACACTTGGGTTTTTCTTCCCAACATGATGAATCCATATACCAAATTTGAAAAGTGTCTGCAATTCCTATCCGTAAGATAAGGTGTTTACAAGCCAATTGTGAGGTTTTCGCATTTTTCCTCCAGTGATATTACATGACCTCTGACCGCCACACAGAATATGAGCAAACTTCTTTTGAACATAACGAATCTATATAGCATATATGAAAAGAGTCGGTAATTCCCAACTTGAAATATCGTGTTCAAGAGGCATACACACTGATATATATGATACTTCCCAAGTAGAGTTTATATATATACCCAAGTATTTACCACAAGATCAATGTCCATGCGGTCACTTCAATGTATACTAACTTCCATAAATGTATCTGTAATACACTGAGGAGTCATTGGCATGATGAAACGTTCCTTCGCAAATTTTGTTACATCTTCCTCCTCTGCATGATTACCTCTTATCGCTTCAGAGAGGAAATGAAGCTCACTTTACACACATTTGGTAAAGTCACATTAATTGATTGACAGTAACAGATATATAAAAAGTCACAAACATTTACTTACCATTTGGGTTTGGCAAAAAGACCAATCAAGCATTTATTAATTGCTTTTTACGCAGTGCAAACACAATGAAAGAATACTTAGATCTATTGAAGGCACAGATCACGTAAAAGACTCGGATATCAGTTACACCTCACACTGTCTTTGATCTACTGGGGTGTCTATGTTGCAGTCTCAAGAAGCGACGATACGGTATGAAAAAACACAACTTATGTATTTTATTGTTACAATAATTACCCTACTGCATAGGCATTACACCGAGTCCCTCTAACACGCCAGATTATTGATACAAACCGTGTAAATTTACACAGAAAACTGCAAAAGCAGTGTTACTTATATAAGCCAACCAACAGTACTCAATACAGTTCTTAGTACTTCTGTGCTTACACATTGGAGAGCTAAATACAATGCAAGTCAGTGGTGCTTACAGTTGATTTTCGATACTACCAGTGTTTCTGTGCCCACACACATGTGTATGTATGATATATCACGTTTGGAGTTGCTTCTGAACCGTTACAGAAACTTGTAACTAACTTTACTGAATGTTTTGTGTTTAACACACCGAAAGGTAGGAAGACCGAGTCCCCTTGATGCTGAAACTCAAAAGAAAGAAACTTTTCATTTTCAAACTTTTTATTTTTATTTTTTATGTCGTATACGTTCTTACATCTATCGAATATATACAACCCCCTAGGACTCTGATACAATATTTAGCATTATAACAAAAAGCTGGCAGACTGAATGTCCATCACCATTTGCAACTTTTCAACCTGATGCTATTCTCTTTATGGAATTAATTTTGACATATTTTGTAACGTATTCGACTCCAAATATCATTTTTCAAATAGTTTTTTCAAAGGTTTTTATGACGGAATGTTGGTGTGTATTTCGTTTACACTAAAATGCCATTGACAAAAAAGACACATAGGCCTACCAATATTATATATGCCACAGTCCTTTGTTTTTACCATTGGAAAAATGTATACACCCTTGGACGTATAAATTAATTAATGCAAACTTATGGGCATAGTCGAACACATATACTAGTAGTGACTGGGCGTAAAAGCTTTCTGTTACATAGCGTCATATTGGACTACTGCCTGGGCAAATGCTGCTGCAAATTAAAATAGGTTCAATTGCAATTTTCAAGAACAACGTTTAGGACAAGCGAACGACTCGGACCCAAGTCTTTACTCCCACTGTTATAATGAGAATGAGAGCAAGCAAGAATATACAATTTGTAAATGGCATCCCAGGGCACTTTCTTCCAACGTTTGATTGAAAGCCAACATTACCACTACCAGACCAGTTTGCACGTAACACAATCAACTGCTGACAATTTTCTGATTGAAAGCGAACATTACCACTAATAGACCAGTCCAGTGAGCTGCAGAGTGGCTGCTCACTGGTGTAACGTATAGATTGGTAGTGGGAACGGTCGCTTTTAATCATGAAAAGTGTCTTTAGTTGACTTCGTAACGTGTAAAGTCTATACGTTACACCAGGGACCTGCCACTCGGCACCTCCCTCGTTACACAATCAACTGCAGCCTTTATTTGTTAGAGAATAGGCTATGCGTGGCATGTCTACCAGGTGCAAGTGGAAATATATGCCGAAAACTACCAGTGTCATTGATTTCCTACGGATTGGAGTCCTCTGTTTTTGACGCATAAGGATTACAGCTAACGGGAAGGATGCCTCATGACAAAATTTAGGTAAGATGGAGTTGTACGGCCGAGTTTGCAACGTATTGGCTCATGACAAAATGGACAAATAACAAATAACAACACGAATTGAAACTCTGAGTTAGAAAAGTCACTATAATCCAGTATCCTGCAAGTACTTTGGGAGGAAATAGTAAAAATGTGTCACCATGTTTCATGGAGTAAATTCAAACAAAAAGCCCATTAGGTTGAATGTCAATAGCAATGGCTCTGAAAAGTGAAAAATACGGAAATTTGCCATTTGTGGCAAAATTCAAATGCAGTGTGGCTTTCTCAACTCTTCTTTCATGAAGTTCCAAATTTCTTCCAATATAAAAGTTCCCTTTTTTGGTAGTTATTTGTTTCAAAAAGTAAAATTTTCCGCCGTCTTCGTAGGCAGCAATTCCCAGTTACTAATTAAGTCTTGTTCACCCAAAAATCAGTTCGGTAAACTTTTCAGAACTTTGGACATTACAAAATCACCAGGTCATCAGATGATATCGGCAATTTCAGTGCTATTTCCATGAATGTTGTATCATTTAATTCCACATTTTACTCCATATAAGCTCTTGACTCTTAGAATGTCGTCGGAGAGCCTCAGTTGGTAGGCCTTTAATAACATTGCGTATTCTCAGACTTGCCAATATGAAATACAGATACTTCAGGAATTCCTAGCTTTTCACCTTTACTTGTAAGGCGAAATAAGAATCCAAAATTTTCCTCCACGACAAACTCAATATTCAAAACAATTGCTTAAAAGGGGCAAAATTACCTCCTCAGAACAATGGTATCCACACTTTTAAAAAATCGGAAAATTTGGGTGCCTCCCACCTAGTCCCCCTCCCCCGAAACATGTGCAGCTATGTCGCTGGTCAACAGATACCTAGAATAAAACTGCTTCTCACCACGGAAAAGGATTTCAACAGTGAAAATGACAGCAATAAGGGAAGTATTGATCAATTTTCAATCTATAAACAGTAGCATTATGAAACAAATTCATCTTGCACAGGCTGATGCATTTAATTTCTATTGTTTGTACATAGGTCTATGTCTTCACCCCGTGACTGACAACATCCTTATTTACCTGAACTGCCATCGGTGAGTGCATAAGATACAGATCCACGTAATCCAATTGAAGCTGTTTCAGACTTACACGAAGAATGTACTCCACTTTATCTGGGCGATGAAAGGTTCCCCAAAGCTACGCGAATAAATATTGGAAAGACAGTGTATTGCATTGCTGGCATGGCGGTATTTTTGTCAACACGTTAACAGTGCCGTTAGCAGGCGTCCACAAGAAATGGTTAAAATACTGTTTGTTTTCTCATGTTGTTCCGTTTCATTGTTAGGAGTAAGTACATCTTACCTCATAGTTATTTAATTGTAACTTGAATGCTCGAATGATGCAATACCCTATGTAGGATCACCTGCAAATGTAGTCATTATCTGACATAAGCAAAATTACACTTGATCCGGATCTGATCGCCTGCGCGGGGTCTGATCCACTGCTCGAGATCAAATTTGTAGTGTTAATGCAGATCAGATCCGGATCTGATCGCCCGATTTTGATCCTAGTAGGGGGGTGGGGATCAGACCCCGCGCAGGCGATCAGATCTGTAGTGTAAATGCTCGCCGACTAAACGGTGAGTTAAGGTGCGGTGTGCATGGTACATGTACAGGGACTATTTCTTGTTTACACTTTGGTGCGCACGCGCGTGTGCTTGTATGTCGTAATTCATTTGGAGCGACTTCCGCTTAAGCACAGAGGAGGATCAGAGTACGAGACAAGTGTAAATGCAGCAGGATCAAGCCATACACGTAATTCGATACGCTCATAACATCGGGCGATCAGATCGGGATCAAGTGTAAAAACTTAGTCTCATAACGTTTTAGAGGTGTAAACTCTTTCTTTTTGACTGAATTTTGTGATATAAGAAACAAGCATATCAATCCTATTGAAAACATTGAAACTGTTGAAAAAACGGCTCTGTATCTATTACCAACTGCCCAAGGGTATTTGCATCTTGCAGGAACTCACCTTGTTGGTTATAAATAAATCTTTCCTCTGTACCGTACCATCTTCAATCTTTTGTCTTATGGCCTCGCCAACCTGACTTTCATTTTGGTAGCGATAAGCCCCATCAAAATGACGGTAGCCAGCGTCAATAGCAAGCTTAACTGCATTAAAGGCCTCATCTGGTGTACTCTAAAGAAATCAATAGCAGCATTTAAAGTAAACTATGTTTTAAGCAAAATATATTCTAGTAGCGGTTTCTATATGAGATTAAAGGTAGTGTGACATATCAGCAAAATGACCTGATTTCCCAGTTATGGAGTGATCTTTTCTGGGAAAATCCGTGGTGATCATTTCAATATTTTTTACGCTTTTCCAGATAAATCTCTTCAATGTTCAAATGTTTCTGAAGCAACTTGTTGCTTATGTTCCTTTGTTGACCCCATATCAATTATCCTTCATGAGATAGTTTATGGTTTGGTTATTGGAACTGATGATTTTCAAGAACGCAATTAACCCCGCAAGACAAACTAATGTTTTTTTTGTTTTTTTTTTGAGCAAACTAATGTTACAACTGTCCTTGAAATGAAGATTGCAAAACCAAAAGAAATTAGCCAAACATGGCATTTTTCTCTCATGACATCTCATGATTTTACACTGCGCTCATATTTATTAATGGTCAAGTGCAAATCACTAACTTACCTGTCAAATGGTCAATTCTTGATAAAATTTGATGGGAATTGAGCCTGTTTTCTTGTTCTCTAATGCTTATAACATCAATTACCAAATTTGTAATTTTCATGTCACACGCCCTTTCAAACGATTTTTTTGGCATACCAGAGCAGTTATAATAGATGTTCGCCCATACAAACTACAATGTACAGAAAGTCCAGAAAAGCTTAGTGATTTCTTTGCAGAAGGGAAAACTTGGAAATTTTGCTTTATGACCTCTTGTCCTCAGAAAATATTCTTGGAAATTCTTGGGAAACTCTACCTTTTGATTGCTGGCAACCTCACATGACCTAATTTTGACCTCCTAAATACAGTTCAGGATCTTTTGAAAACATACTGCATCTACATACCAATTATTAAGTTCTTCCCACTTTCCTACTTGAAGATATCTGGCTAACAAAGCTTCTAGCCCCTTATAATCTCACCACATGACATTTGACCTCAAGTGAACAGGTATTGGTGACCAAGCATTTGACTTCTATTGATCTGACATATGACCCTGGCATATGACCTCTTGTGACATGACCTCTTGAAACCTTGCATATGACCTCTTGTGAACGAACAATTTAAGAACTTGTGGGCAGGTAAGGTAGTGAAAGAGCAACTTTTTGGGAAGGGGGCAGGTGAAAGAGTAAATGAGAAAAGTGTTGAAGGCAAACTTCAAACTCTCTTAAAAATGAAAAATAGAAAGTGAAGTCAAGTACATGGTTTTGCAGAGTCTCAACTTCTGGTGACCTCAAATGATCCTTGACCCAAAGCACAAACAATCGGATCTTTTACTTTACATGAAAAATCTATATACCAAATATAAAAACTGTGGGTACTTCCTATCTTGAGAAATCGTGTTTAGGTGACTTTCAGGTTTGGATCCCTGATGACCTCAAATGGCTACTGACATCCACCAAAACACTTGGGTTTTTCTTCCCAACATGATGAATCCATATACCAAATTTGAAAAGTGTCTGCAATTCCTATCCGTAAGATAAGGTGTTTACAAGCCAATTGTGAGGTTTTCGCATTTTTCCTCCAGTGATATTACATGACCTCTGACCGCCACACAGAATATGAGCAAACTTCTTTTGAACATAACGAATCTATATAGCATATATGAAAAGAGTCGGTAATTCCCAACTTGAAATATCGTGTTCAAGAGGCATACACACTGATATATATGATACTTCCCAAGTAGAGTTTATATATATACGCAAGTATTTACCACAAGAACAATGTCCATGCGGTCACTTCAATGTATACTAACTTCCATAAATGTATCTGTAATACACTGAGGAGTCATTGGCATGATGAAACGTTCCTTCGCAAATTTTGTTACATCTTCCTCCTCTGCATGATTACCTCTTATCGCTTCAGAGAGGAAATGAAGCTCACTTTACACACATTTGGTAAAGTCACATTAATTGATTGACAGTAACAGATATATAAAAAATCACAAACATTTACTTACCATTTGGGTTTGGCAAAAAGACCAGTCAAGCATTTATTAATTGCTTTTTACGCAGTGCAAACACAATGAAAGAATACTTAGATCTATTGAAGGCACAGATCACGTAAAAGATTCGGATATCAGTTACACCTCACACTGTCTTTGATCTACTGGGGTGTCTATGTTGCAGTCTCAAGAAGCGACGATACGGTATGAAAAAACACAACTTATGTATTTTATTGTTACAATAATTACCCTACTGCATAGGCATTACACCGAGTCCCTCTAACACGCCAGATTATTGATACAAACCGTGTAAATTTACACAGAAAACTGCAAAAGCAGTGTTACTTATATAGGCCAACCAACAGTACTCAATACAGTTCTTAGTACTTCTGTGCTTACACATTGGAGAGCTAAATACAATGCAAGTCAGTGGTGCTTACAGCTGATTTTCGATACTACCAGTGTTTCTGTGCCCACGCACATGTGTATGTATGATATATCACGTTTGGAGTTGCTTCTGAACCGTTACAGAAACTTGTAACTAACTTTACTGAATGTTTTGTGTTTAACACACTCAGTTTGGCCGTGAAGGATTTAGACCCAAAGAGAAAATTTTCTGCACATATTTTCTAATTTACCTTTTGGCATGATGTGCCAAGGCCGATGAGTGGCATCTCTTGTTCACCGAACAGAGTAGTGTACAAATTCTTACCTGCCATTCGTCAATGTCTGAAAAGAAAAAAGTAACAACAAAACACTGTCTACTTAACCACCAAACATACATATGTTAAAGCTTACATGCACCGCGCTTGTCTTTCAAATAATGGCAATTTTGGAAATCAGGAGGGAAATAGACTGGGCTACTATATTCATATAGTATCTGATCTCCATTCAAGTAAGAAGAAAAATACTTGTTTCCAATACAAGACAAAAGAAACGTATATAGCATATAAGTCAAGATAAGGGCTTGTTAATGTATGCTTGTGTTACACGTTAAAATGAATTACAAAATGGAAGAACGCATTTTCCTGCAGCAGAAAAACAGCGGAAAATTAATTCTGTTTTCGATTTTTGATAATGTCCTGATTTTTTACCTAAATTCAAGCGTGATTTCTTTGAAAGGTTACCTTTGACGCTACCGAGCGAATTCGGGTGGAGCTAGCTCGAACAAACATGGCTAGTATGCACTGCACCCGTTACTGCAATGTGTATGCTGGTTGTACACTCTTGGATGAGCTACTGTCTACAATTGAATCTGCTTAAAGTTTAGGGACTAGGAGTTATATGTTTGGAAATTTGAATTTGCTGAGATGAGAAGAGGAACGCTTTTCCATACACCCATATTTTCTAATCTTCCTAACCACCAACTAAGTATTTTTTGTCGATTTTTTTTAACAGAACCTTATTTTTTTCAAACACTGTCTTGGTCTTCTGCAAATGGGAAAACCACCGCTTCTGACCCGCTTTCTTCTTTCTTCTCACACATTCTTACACCACCCAGCGTTGCCGCTTATCAAGTTTCACCATGTCAAATGAATCCCCTCATATTTTGGCATGAATCAGCACGTCAATAGTCACATCTTAATTAAGACGTACCACGTGACCTGAAACAGTTTGCGAAAAAGGGTTAGAGTTGGTTACTATATTGCCACAGGTAAAGTAGGTTCTCAGCAAGAAAGTGTGTAACCTCAATGGGTTTTCCTGTAGAAGACCAAATCCTTTATTGCCTAGCAGTTGTATGTTTGAGACCGTCTTAACCTACATTATAACATGTAGTTAAACAATATAGTGAAAGATATCACTAGTTTATTAATGGTAATGGTAAGTTGGATGGCCCATTGTCATGTCAACAAGTGCATAAAGGGTACAGTCCCACCAGGTTTTGTAGATTGACCTATAGTTATGTAATGCTGAAGTGCTTAAACGCTGTCCATGTATTGTTGTTCAAAGGTGTGCATACCGGGGCGTTTTAATAACATTGGCCGGATCCTGGTAGGTTAGTAGTTCTTTAACCTCAGACCAGTTTTGTACTGTGGATCTCTCGTATATTCCTGCCTATTAGTTAACTTAAACTGCAATCTATTTTCTATTTTGCGAAATGTACTAGCAGAATTGTGTGTTGCATCCTGCGTGTTCTGCGTGAGTCCAGAGACTGAGGTAATTATATTTTTGTGTATTTCTAGTTAATCCCAAGGTATAGTACGTTTTGTCTCAATAGTGCAATTTGCTGACAGTACACTTTTGTTATATATTAAAACTACATTTTTGTTTTATTTTTTTTTTATAGTTTTACGGAAGAAGACTGGAAAGAGAAACTATGAATGTATATATGGGACCATCCCATCAAGCCGAGGCCCTTTGCTATTTTTTCTCAAAGTTTGGGATTATTGCGGGCCTTCTGGAATGGCTACAACTAGTTTTCGTTCAAAAGCTTTTCTCCCCACTGTAAAATATTTATTCTTTCAAATATTTATGTAGTCACCATCTGCATTGCCTTGATAATTTGCTCTCGCTTGATAATTTTGCTCTCGATTTTCTGTTCCCCAACACCATGTATGCCTGATTAGAAATTTCCTAGTCCCCGCGCCGTTGGAGAAGTACTTACCCATTAACCTATGTGAGAAAGGCTTGAGATTATCGTCAACAGGTTAACTAATGAGATAGTCTCTAATGGCAGACTGAATACAAATAGGGAATAATTTTGTGACCTCTGTGAGTTGCAGGTGCAACCTGCATCACACTTCGAGGCGGAGTAACGGCCCCACCGATGGAGAAGTGGCGTAGCTGGTGACCCATGTTTGGGTTTGGTATTTGTCTCAACGTTTTCGCGTAAACGTGTAGACACTGTAAATATTTGAGGTTTTGTTCAATGGGTGGTTTACTGGGAATTGTTAGTAGCTTACTTCGTTTGGTTATAATTTTGGAAAAGTAGATGGTATACCATTCAACATTCTCTCAATTTTTTATGGTATTGAAAATGTTTGTTGTCCGTATGGATGAGTGCTGGAGCTACGCATTGAGCGGATCGTAGCGTTGAGATATTTCATCGTGGTTTCCGAGTTGTCAGATGGTGTTCGTGGTTGAATGCTGTCATTCTTAGTGAGATAAAGGCTTTCAGCAGTTATAAGCTACAGTTAACTTGTTAAGTCACTGATTGATCCATAAACTTGTTTGAAACAAATCTTCGTTGGGGATGTCAAGCGTTTGCCTCCAATAATACTCACCAAGAGAGAGGGGGTTAGGAAAAGAGTTTTTTTCTTCATTAACCTTCGCATTGCAGGCACCTGTAAAAGGATACAATAATTGACTACTAAAGGAATGAACTTCTATTAGGGCTTACTAGAAAATTAAAGCTTGTACTAGTACATCAGAGCAAAAATGTGACGTCAGGATTATCAGTCCAAAAAGAAACTCTGCTCGACAGAAGTTGCCAACAGCAATGCCGGATAACAATTTGTTAAACGGTGTGACATCTAAACCCATCTACGGTTAGCCTAAAGTTATGCGTGCACAGTGGTGGCGCAGGAATGTCAAAATCGAGGGGAATATAAGGGCAAATGATAATGCTGGTGGCCAAAAATTTCGAGCGTAGAATGAAATTGAACCCAAAGTGCACGCTGGGATGGCGGGGCCAAGAGACCATATCTCGGAAGCTGCGAGGTTTAAGTATATCTCTGACTGACGAAAATTACGTCTCATGAGAGGAATATTTTTATGTTTGTTAACCAACCTCCTTTCTTACCCAACTTGGGGGCAAGTGGGAGGCATGGACAAAATCTGGGGATGAGAAAACCCCCTTACAGCCCCCTCTCCATAGCGCCGCCACTTTCTGTGCACGAGAATGCAAAGCGCCAGAACAAATTCCTTAACCGTATGCGGCTGCACTGAAGCTTTGATAGAAGGGGTCTCGATATTAAAGGCCAGGTCACACTACAGCGATATCGGATCGGATTTCCTAAAATTTTATCTACAACTTTTTCGTGCACTTTTTAATAGTCCATTGTGTGACTTTTGAGAAAATATCGATTAAAGTAATGACACTTACCGATGACCCTCATTAACAGACGCTGTACAGTCGCCTAAACTCACACATCCTTTTGTGCATGATCGGTTTTTGGTGTCAGCACTGCAATAAAGCGTGCACTTATAAGTCTTAGTTTGGCATCCCTGTAAATTACATGAGCGGGGTTCCAATTTTCTCTTAAAGCTCAAAGAACAGTTAGGAAATTCAGAAATGCTTAGCTTCAACGAATTTTTTTGAGCGTAAGAAGCTCAAACCTAGCTAACGAGAAGCACAGACGATGTGTAAACCGCGAGTGCTAACGTTACACATTAAACAGCGTATGTAAGCTATACTTGTTTCACGTTACTCTTAAACTGACCGTTTAACACCCTTGACTTGAAACACGAGATATGCTTACGACAATGAGAATTATTCTCTGAGGATGAATTGTTTGTACCCGGTTTCGATTACCTTTCCACACCAAACGTCGGTATTGAAAGGTTTCAAATGGTCTTACGAAAACCATCGTGTTGTGTGTTCTCTTTGTTATAAACACACCGCTACAGGGCGAATCATTGGGGTGGGTGAGTTAGAAGCAACGGCTGTTACAAGAATAAGGTTTGAAATATTTATACTTCTCGTTGTTCGGGAAGTCTTCATTTACGGAGATTTTGTGTGTTCCAAAAAGGGGGACTGTCCCGGACTGATCGAGTAAAATGTAAGTGCTGTACAAAAATGAGAAAACGGCCTGCCATGGTCATCTACTCAGAAAAATGTTCTGCCGCCAAAACAACTTTAACCGTTGTGTCAGGAACATATCTTTCAAGTAGGCAACAGATGGCTGCAAAATGTTTCTACCTCAGATTCGTGCATTTTCACATGCGCAGATTAGGATGAGACGTGCCAACGGACATGTAGCGGTTGACAAGCGCTTTAACAAGAATTTTTGAAGGTGTGGTCGTGAAGTACTAGCGTTAGTCTGCGTAGCGGCGTTCAAGTCTGAGGCTGTTTTATGAGTGCTCAAATCAAGAGTACAAAGAAAATCAGTACTGGGTGAAGACTTATCGTCCTTCGAAAAGAAGACTTCCTACATGCCCCAAATAGGCCGATTATTCTATTGGAAAACCATCAAGTTGGTGAAATCGAGGAAATAGTCGAAATTTCCTCGTCATGAAAAAGTCAAAGTAACTGCGTGGCAGATAAAAATCCTGCATAACGTTATTATTGTTCGTGTGTAAACAGAGAAGCTGATACTGGCGGCGGAAGCGAGGGGGGCACGTTCCCCCCAAATGTCCAAGCGAGGGGACGTCCCCCCAGAAATTCTTAGCGAGGGGACGTCCTTGTCCAGTGAAACCGAACCTTTACTGTACTAGTATTTTCCCTCCGCTAGAAGTGAAGCATTGCCATTGCCTTCACGTGAACGAACAGTTGACCAGTATTCACTCATCATAGGTGAGTCATTCACTTACAGTAGGCTATTTCCACTACATTTGTTCATCCATGTAATGTTGCGTAATTGATGTCACATGCTTAGGCTTATGACTTTGCGTTATATCTATGGGAAAATCGCCGAATGGTAGCTCAGTTCGCATGACGTGTGCGTACGTACATGACCGTCCGGTTAGAACTTTGGAAGAGTAAGCTAGCTCGGTATTATACCGAGGTAGATTACACATTGTTCAGAAGTTCGGATTCTTCCTGGTCAGATAGGTCTGCATAGGCAGATTCAAACTGATTCCAAGGTAAATATTAATGAATGTACACCAGATTGAATGTTGAAATGAATCCCAGTGAAAGTAAAAGAATTTCAAGAAATAGACCTTCAATTAAAACACAAAATCAAAACAAGGTTACAGTTGCAGTACCAAACCAAGGGCGAGTACAGGGGGGCAACTGATTTTAGAGTAGTTAGGTAACTGCCCCTCTTTTCCTTTGGATTTGAAAAATGATTTCAACAAAACCAAAATTACAAACATAACAACGCAACTGTGAATGTCCGAGAAACAGCCTATAGGCTATCTGTGAACGCAAATATTTCGCACATTTTTTTCATTGAATTGACCGTAAAATGTTCCACAAAGGGCTTAGATTGCACGAGAGAGCTTGTAGAATCTCAGAGCTTCCAGGGCCCTAAGGCGGGCCCTAGACCCAAGCCAGTGGGACTTCGCGCTCGTGATGTCCGTTACGCGCACATAGAGTTCGTTTCACGAGTCCAACCATTCCACCTTGTTCACTGATTGTCCCCCCTACATTTGTATGTTTCCGCCGTCACTGGAAAAGCATCAAGATACTCATACGCCGAGCCAAGAAAAAAGGCAACGAGTTCACTTGACAAACTGAGCAAATTTAATAAACGAAGCTGTAGGCTTTTCGAAATATGATCGAGTTGATATTTTTTCATACGCATCCCCGAGCTCCAAACAAACGAATAGTACTTTTATTTACCTGCCGACTGGCAATGCTGTGGTAGTGCAAAACACGCGACTGTCCTACTCTAACCCTACAGGCGACAAATGCCTTTTTATGTCTTGTTATTAATCGCGTACCGGCATAATAGACTGCCCAAGAGCGATACAAAAGACAGATTACTCATTGGTCTTGACGGGCTAAACCTCATTTCAAAACGTTCTGCCACCATTCTTATAAGAACCCCTATTTATTATTGACTGGGAAGGTCATAATTTATTTATCGTGAAAAATGTTTGGAGAGGAAAAGCCGGAGGAATAGTATTTGGTATGAATATTGTGCCCCAAAATTTGGCAGTACTATGGCAGTAGGGACCCAAAGGCTGGGGAAGAATTCTACTCAAACGAAAAGAGAAAAGGCGGTCCAACCCATTGAAACCAAGTTTAAATCATTTGAATTGGTCAGATTTAGGACGGTACAGTACAGTACAGAAAGCTGTTAAACAAATTTCAATAGTCATCGTTATATGCACCTGAGTTTAGCAATAATTACTAATACTCATGAATATTTGAGGTTAGTCAGCTCGAATTGATCAGTTTGTACGATATACCTTTATATAGTGAGATTAAGCCGACTACGTTCTAGTCTTGCTCAAGACCCCAGTGTTAGTTGTACGTAGTGCTTACTACGTTCATCGGACTTACTGTGAAGAAGCTCTTTATATATCCTGAAAGTCCTGTTCCATACTACGTAATAAATAAAATTAAACTCTCTAGTTAGTAATGGGTATAGTTGACAAAAGCCCTCAATTTCTAAAAACATGTAGGAAGCATTGAGAAGTTAACAGTCAACCAAAAGAGAGTTGTAAACCGGAGGAGAAACTACAACAGATTTTCTGTACATCTGTGCTTTCACAAAGGAGAAATTGGCTCTGAGTTGAGATAATAAATCCGCCGACTGTGATGCTGTACCAATGCTCATGAGTCATCTAATAGCATTAGGCTGCCACCGTTTTAGCCAATAAATGGTTGTTTGCAGTGTTTGAATTTCCTTATGTTGAAACTTTTTCGCAGTATAACCAATATCGCAGAAAGACTTCTCGGGGATGCCCTAGTAACCGACTTCTCCTGATTTCATAGCTCATGAGTCATTAAATAGCATTGAAGGAAAAGAGCAATCGCCTCAGACTAACTGTGAAGCAGCTGAATATCATAATTTTCTTCTCATCCCTCTTTAAAGTACTGCATCTATACTACTATTTTAAGTGTTGTATACAAAGGTAATCCAAGCGGTAAGGTTAGCCCTAGCAAATAACGCAATGAGGTAAAACATGCTTCCTTAATTATATTTTCCTGGCCAAAATTTTTCACAAACTTTTCAACTTTTGTCGATTCACAGGTAACGGTGAATGGACAAAGCACTGGCTCTGATGAATGTTACCAGTGATGGTGATTTTACTTTCTTGTGAGAGCAAATAGAACGTTATTAGGCCCTATATCCTTGTCGGTATGTGAGGTCAGTGTGTGGGAAGTATTAAATTTATTTACAGTACCTAGTTTTGAGACAGAACAATTCTTGTCAAAAAAGTTATGAAAAGTTAAATTTTTCAATATTCTTCCAGTATTCAAACCACGTCGCGCGCCTTAAGTGTCGCGCGCGCCGCTATTTGAGGAAGCCTGAGGTAAAAATTGCTGCCACTCGATTCTTAAGGGGCTAATTGAGTTGATACCATAACTTCATGTAAGTGTTAAAGGGTCACTAGCACATGACAATTCCTATAGTTATCATAATGAGTCAGTTTCATATCCAACAGTCACAAAAAGAGTGAGAATTTTTAAATTTTGTGATATCCTCATTTGTAACAGTTTTTTCCTAATTTGCGAAAGTGTGTGGTCACAAATTTTTGAAAACCGAATTGAACCATTGCTTACGCACTCGTAAAACTGATATTTGTACGTAGGATATCTGGATTGTCTAAGTTTGACCATTTGTCATTGGTATGTGAAGTAAACGTAACAGGTTTGGAAAAATTTGTTTAGTTTGATAAAACAATTCAATGAGCCACTTTTAAAGCCAATCATGAAATAGTACAGCCGGTCCACTATAATACTTCAAGTTGGAGTGACCGCACCTCCCTTAATAATTAATTCAATGGGAGTGACCCAAAATAAAAAGTAATAGGTTTTACCACTTGAATAAAAAGCACATTATTTACAACGTCATTCTATCAGTAAAACTGTGAGCGTTGGTTTCACAAGGAAGCACTGTGTTATCAATGAATCAGTGGCGATGATGTTTACTTATCGAAAAGCTTATGCACTCAAAAGATTTTGAGCAATGCCACTGAGTTCAAAAGGACCTTTTCTGGAGTCACAAATCCTCAAAGCGTTGGACCCGGGACATTTCGAGCAAACGATTTATCTAAAAGGAACCTAAAATCCCAACCCTAACGTTATCATCATCTGCACAGAAAAGAAAGATTACGGTATTTAAAAACAAATTGCCAAAGACGAAGCACAACAGGTAAAACATGCTAGCTGTGTTTATCGATATAAATATACTTCTTGAATGATTACCGATACATATAGGAAAATGTTTAAATCATCTCATTCAGAATCCAAACAGAAATCAATGTCACTCTTTTAAAAAACACCAGCACACGTTACCTGGATCGTATACCTGTATTTTAAATTAACCCTGAAAAGTTCACACGTGGGGGGGGGGGGGGAAGGGGCGAGGTATACCCCGAGGAGCGGAAGGTGGTTTTCTCAGCTTCTTAGCTTCCAAAGCCACCGTCCGCCAAAGCGAACAGGACTGCGTCCAGTTTAAGACGCAAATTTCATTACCATAATACCATTTATTCATGTCTTCTCTAACGATTCATGCTATTGTTTTTGAGTGAGTGTGCGTAATCCTGTGGTCGTTGTTACGGCTTGGTCGCAATACAAACCAATAACAGCGAAAGACCACAGAAGAGCGAGATTAAAATCAACAACTTAATTATTATTCACCTCTTACTTCCTTATATTTGCAACAATTAATCTTCAATCTACCTACAATCTTTTACAGCTTTAGGTGTCACTCTTTGTCCAAGGCGTAGTGTTGTTAGCGTCGATTGTACAGCAGCACAGGGTAGGACTCGGTTCCGCGAAGGCAGGATGAAGACTATAGTGATCGGTAAATGGCGACACAATTACAGCGTTAAGCGGCGAAGCAGGCGTCTGGTCTCTGTATTATCTGTGTATCTTCTGTTCACTTCTCTCCCTGTCACACTGCTTGCATGACCTTTTATATGCCTGGTAGTTCTTCCAGAAAAGTCTGGAACCCACTCTTATGGAAACGTCTCGTTTGATCTCGTACAAAACAAACAGCGAACGTTCTGGACTCAGTAACCCATAACCACAAGTTGGCTATTATTAGGCCATTACATCATACAGTAGTTTCCAGTAACTGTGGGAAAGTTCTCTGGGGTTACCCGTTGAATATGCTCGAGAGACAACACCGATGCAAGCACTTTCTAGAACTATTTCGTCCCAGAACGCTAAGGTGGTTTGTATGTTAGGAAGACTTAAGTATATTGTACCTAAGAATGCTCTTCGTTCCATTTACCTTGCTTTAATCTACCCTTATCTGAACTATTGTTCCATTGCCTGGTCCAGTACAAGTCGTACTCTTTTCGATAAGTTAAATGTCTTACAAAAAAGAGCTATTCGTCACATCACTTGCTCCAAACCACGTGACCATACCAGTTCCTTGTTCAAGTCACTAAACCTTTTGAAACTCTCTGATATTTTTAATACCAATATTGCCACATTCACCTATCGCTCGCTACACGACTTGCTGCCCAGTCAATTTTCAAATTACTTTTCTCACAACTTCTCAGTTCATAATCACAACACTCGACAATCTGCATCCCTACACCTGGACACTATTCAAAGTTCTTAACAGCACAACTGCCTTCGTAATCGAGCCATTCGGCTTTGGAATTCCCTCCCGTATTCTGTCATAGCCAAACAAAGTATCCAGTCCTTCAGGAAAAACATTTCACGCCACTTTATTCAAGACTACTAGGCTTCATCTCACACATAACGCACTGAATCCATTCCGTAGGCTTCTTAGCATCATGTTTTGCCATCTTAAAGGTCTTCAGCATTTTGTTCACCGCAGCCGGTTGTTGCTGGGTAGGGTGGGGTGGGGTGTGTGGTTTGGGGGACGGGTTTCCAAGCTGGGAAAGATCTCTCCCTTCTTTTTGACCTCTGCTTTGTTATTGTAACCTCCCTTTTTGCTACTGTATTAGTTTTTGTGTGTGTATGTGTGTGTTTATCAGTAGTCTGCTTGTTGTTGTTTTTCTCTCTCAGGGAGTGCATATTTTCAAGCCCCCCGGGTTTTTTGTGTACTTCCTTTCGCTTTTATATGTCCGTATATTCTTTTGTTGAGTTTATACGTATATGTGTATGTTTATATGTAAAAGCGATAAAACAATAAACGAAACGAATGTGCCTAATATCTACATTATATGATTGTAGAAATAAACTCCATCTCATCAATCTCTGATTCTTGTTCTTCATCTTAGGCAGAAATGTCATAGGATTATTATCAGTATATACAATAACAGGGGAACTAGTAGTCCCCAAATAAACATCAAAGTGCTGAAGACCAAGTAGCAAAGCTAATGTTTCTTTCTCAATTGTAGAATGATTTTTCTGATGTCTGTCAAATTTCTTTGAATAATAACACACAGGGTGATCAACACCATGCTCATCAGCTTGAAGCAAAACTGCTTCTTTACCATAGTCACTGGCATCAACTGCCAGCTTAAACTGTTTTTCAAAATCTGGAGCAATCAACACTGGCGAACTCATTAGTGCTCTTTTCAATGATTCAAATGCTGCCTGACAAATTTCTGTCCAAACAAAATTTCCATTTTTCCTTAATAATCTTGTCAATGGTGCAGCAATGTCAGAAAAATTTGGACAAAAACGTCTGTAGTAACCAGCCATGCCTAGGAAGCCCATGAGCTGCCTTTCGTCAGCTGGGGCAGGGAATTTGCCAATGCCCTCAACCTTAGCCTTAATTGGTTTAACTCTACCCTGACCAACTACATGCCCTAAGAATATTACATGGGCACAAGCAATCTCACTCTTGACTAAATTGACAGTCAAATTAGCTTTGGCAAGCTTGTCAAATAATGCCTTAACATGTTGCACATGTTCATTCCATGAGTTACTGTACACAATAAGGTCATCAACATATACTTCACAATTCTCTAAATCTGACGTTAGGTCATTTACTAAACGTTGAAAGGTCATCGGTGAATTTTTCATACTAAACGGCATAACCTTATACTGAAACAAGCCATCTGGCGTCACGAATGCTGAGATTTTTCGAGCCCTCTCAGTGAGTGGTATCTCCCAGTACCCCTTTAACAAGTCAAACTTTGATACGTAAGTAGCATTCCCAATCCTATCAAATCAGTCATCGATACGGGGTATTGGATAGGAATCCGTTCTTGTTACCGCATTCACCTTCCGGTAATCAGTACAAAATCTGTACCCACCGTCTGGCTTTGGGACCAATATACATGGGGAAGACCATTCACTGTTACTGGGTTCTATAATATCATGTTCTAACATGTATCGAACCTCATCCCTGAGATGTTGTCGTTTTCCAGGGTTAACTCGATAAGGATGCTGCTTGATTGGTGCAGCATCTCCCACATCAACATCATGTTCAATCAAATCTGTCCTAGTAGGATCATCTGAGAACAAGCATACATATTCAATGATTAATTTTATTTCTGATGTTTCGTTGTTATGTAGATGACTTAACTTCTGATCAAGATTACTCAATACATCAGAGTTTTTTTTAACTTAATACACATGTCAGGAACATTATCAGCACTAATCTCATCATTATCATTGAACTCTTGATCAACACTGATGATACACACTTGATCACATGCATTATTAACATTGACATTCACATCATGTACACTTTCATCCTTAGAGTTTTTTTTAACTTAATACACATGTCAGGAACATTATCAGCACTAATCTCATCATTATCATTGAACTCTTGATCAACACTGATGATACACACTTGATCACATGCATTATTAACATTGACATTCACATCATGTACACTTTCATCCTTAGAAATGTCACAATCCTCTCTTTCATAGTATTTTTTCATCATATTAATGTGACAAACTCTCTTCGATTTACGCTTGTCAGGTGTCAAGATGACATAGTCTGTGTCATTGTTCTTTCTTTCAATGACATAAGGTCCTTGAAAGCGAGCTTGAGGTGGCTGACCAGACACAGGCAAAAATACTAACACCTTCACACCAGGCTTAAACTCTCTTTCCACAGTGGTCTTATCATACCACGCCTTCATTTTCTTCTGAGAATTCCTCAGATTTTCTTGAGGAGTTCACATGCTCTGTGAAAATGATCTTTAAAGCGGGATACATAATCAAGCAGATGTATGTTTTCACCTGGATCTGATAACCACTTCTCCTTTAATAATTTCAATGGTCCACGAACTGTGTGTCCGAAAACGAGTTCAAATGGACTGAACCCAAGTGACTCCTGTACAGACTCATTGACAGCAAACATTACAAATGAAATGCCTTCATCCCAATCTTTGTCATTGTCATGACAATATGTCTTTAACATATTTTTCAATGTTTGGTGAAACCTTTCTAAAGCCCCTTGGCTTTCGGGATGATAAGCCGAAGACTTAATTTGGTCTATGCCTAATTCATACAACATCTGTTGGAATACAGTTGACATGAAATTAGACCCTTGATCTGATTGGATCTCCTTAGGTAACCCAAACAATTTGAAAAATTTAAGTAAAGCTTGTAAGACTGTCAGAGCCTTAATATTTCTTAGAGGTATTGCCTCTGGAAACCTTGTCGAAGCACACATTATGGTTAATACATACTGATGGCCTGCCCTACTTTTAGGTAGAAGACCTACACAATCAATAATGACTCTACTAAATGGCTCTTCAAAAGCAGGAATTGGCTTTAAGGGTGTAGCCGGAATATTCTGATTTGGCTTCCCAACCATTTGACATGAATGACAAGTCTTACAAAATTTGGCCACATCACTCTTAAGTTTAGGCCAATAAACGTGATTTAGAATTTTGTGGTAAGTCTAATTGACCCCTAGGTGCTCTGCAAATGGCATTTCATGAGCAATACTCAGTATTTCCTTTCGATACACCCTAGGTACCACAATTTGATGGTAAATGCGCCACTCTTCATCTAATGGTGCATCAGGTGATCGCCATTTACGCATCAAAACACCGTTCTTAAGGTAAAAACATACTGGGACGTCTTTCGACTCATCCTCAGTGAGGGCACCAGCAATTAGTGGCTGAAGCTCTTCATCATGTTGTTGTTGGACTGATAACTGGTCTTGTTGGAGTGTGTCAGACATATTTCTTTCCAGTTCTATCCCCTCATCATGTCTGGGGACAGCAGACTCACAATCCTGAAGATTCGCCATAAAAGTTTGGATGAGATCAAACCAGGAATCTTCACTTTCATCAATATTCTTATTAGAGTCCTCTTTGGACTCTGACTCCACTTTTGGGAGTGTTGTTCCATTTTAAGGAACTAATTCCTCAAATTTAGAGGGCGGAGGCTTAAATTTACCATCCTTTTTTCAGAAATCATACCCTCACTTTTAGAGAGTGGATGTTCAAGATTATCATCCTTACATGATTCCCTACTTGTTTCACTTTTGGAAACTATATCCTCACTTTTGGAGGCTAGATGTTTAAGATTATCATCCATAGCAAGCTTTTGTGACATAGCTCTCGTGACAGCACAGGCTGGGAATAAATCTGGAAATTCCTTTTCTAATTGCTCTGTGTTGTTATAGTCACATGGTTTATCTGTCAAAATTGCATTGGCGACTACCTTTCCACCAGCTAGGTCATTGCCTAGCAACAGAGATACCCCCTTTTCAGGTAGAGTAGGTCTGACCCGTACTATGACCGAACCAGAAACTAAATCTGACTTCAAATTAATTTTGTGAAGAGGGACAGAAATAAATCCACACTCAACCCCCTGAATTAGTACATTTGCCCCCTGTGTAAGTAGAGTCCGTTAATGGCAAAACTCCATCAAGAAGCAACGACTGAGTTCCGCCTGTGTCACGCAAAAGTTTAATTTTGACGGGTGGATGAGCTGAATCCCCATCTAGGGAAACAAAACCCTCAGACACAAATGGAAGGTATTCTTCCTTAATTTGGTCATTAGAACTAGGCCGTAAAGTCACGACTACCTCTGGATAATTTTCTGCATTGACTAAGGCATTTAGAGTTGTTTCAGCCTCCTTTAATTTTGCCAATTGAAAGCAATTTTCCATTATGTGGCCCTTTTTGTGACAGAAACCACAAACTATGTCTTTAAAGGCAGCTTTATTTGAGCTGACCTGGTCCTTCTTTTGACGACTAGAACCCGGTTGTTTTTTACCAGAATTTGTTGGAGAGAGGGAAGCAGACTGAGATCCACTAATTTTGCCTGCTGTGTCACCACTGGTGCCATTGCCTTATTTTTTATTTGGTCTATTAAACTGACTCTTGTTTTGAGTCTGACCTACTTTACCAAACTTATGAGTAAGTGCATTCTGATCAGCCAAATTTGCCACTTCTTTCAATTTTTCTGCCTTTTGTTCTTCAAGGTGAGTCTTTATGTCATCACTCACACACCGTTTAAATTCCTCGACCAGCATCAGTTGTCGTAAGGCTTCAAATGTGGAGACCTTTTTAGAATCACACCATCTATCGAAATGCCTTTCCTTTTGACAGGCAAACTTTACATATGTTTCGGTATCCGCCTTACGACATTTTCTAATTTTTTGGCGATACGCCTCGGGTACTAATTCATAGGCTTGTAATATGGCCTTTTTGACTTTATCGTAATCCATGCTGTCCTCTATTGACAGAGCGGAATACACTTTCTGGGCCTTGCCAGTAAAATTACTCTGAATGAGTATCGACCATTTATCTCCGGGCCACTTTAAATGTTCACCCAGTTTTTCAAAGTGGTTGAAAAATTTCTCCACATTATCCTCCTGAAATTTGGGCACAAATTTTATGTTCTTGGAGACATCAAATCGCCCAGTATCTGTGCCTATTTTAGGTTCTGAGCCTTTTATGACCCCTAACTCCAGTTGTTTCAACCTAAATTCAAGCTCTCTAGCTTTTTTCCTTTCTTCTCTTTGCATCTCTCTTTCCTCTTTTTCCCTTTCCAATTCTTTCAATCTAACTTCTCTTTCCTTTTCTTCCCTTTCTTTTTCCAATTCTTTCAATCTAACCTCCTTATTCATTTCCAATTCGAGCTTTTTCAATTCAAATGCATTGTCAGTTGGCACGGTCATGATTGTCTCGAGCGCTGTAATGGGTAGAATACTTTCATCTACTAGATACTATACAATGTATCTTTTAATCTCATCCTTCCGCATTAATGGCTGAAATTCAATGCCATAGTGTTTTGCGAGTTTTACAATCTCAGACTTTTTAAGTGAGTTAAGCTCCTCAATTGAGGGGCTAGCCACGAATTTATCTAAATCGAATGACATTTTGAGGTTGTGTCAAGCGCTCACAAACAACTAAGACGTCTGGACAATACAGTTGCAAATTACAACGGAATTTCCCGAATTTTCTACCTGGTAGTATAATTCTTTCTCGGGTATTAGGCCACCAATTCTGTTACGGCTTGGTCGCAATACAAACCAATAACAGCGAAAGACCACAGAAGAGCGAGATTAAAATCAACAACTTGATTATTATTCACCTCTTACTTCCTTAAATTTAAAACAATTAATCTTCAATCTACTTACAATCTTTTACATCTTAAGGTGTCAGTCTTTGTTCAAGGGGTAGTGTTGTTAGCGTCGATTGTACAGCATCACAGGGTAGGACTCGGTTCTGCGAAGGCAGGATGAAGACTATTGTGATCGGTAAATGGCGACACAATTACAGCGTTAAGCGGCGAAGCAGGCGTCTGGTCTCTGTATTATCTGTGTATCTTCTGTTCACTTCTCTCCCTGTCACACTGCTTGCATGACCTTTTATATGCCTGGTAGTTCTTCCAGAAAAGTCTGGAACTCATTCTTATGGAAACGTCTCGTTTGATCTCGTACAAAACAAACAGCGAACGTTCTGGACTCAGTAACCCATAACCACAAGTTGGCTATTATTAGGCCATTACATCATACAGTAGTTTCCAGTAACTGTGGGAAAGTTCTCTGGGGTTACCCGTTGAATATGCTCGAGAGACAACACCGATGCAAGCACTTTCTAGAACTTTCCACTTGCTCGTCCGTGGATTCAATCTGGTTGATGTCGTCTCGTTACATCGTAAACTGGACGTCTAGACTGAAACCTGAGATGCCCTATAATTATCGTCTTGCATAAACACTGTGTAGTGGGTACTACCAGGACATCGGTATTAAAATGAGGTACCAACCCCGTGAGTGGTATTGGACTACTACACGGGACCAGATGATGCCGTCTTGTGAATATTTACAAAGATTTAACCAGTCTCTAGGCCACATTTTTCTATGAATTCACTTTCGCAGGCGTTAGGGATCTGACTGAAAAAGGAATATACCGTACAGCCTGCTACGCAGGTTAGCCGAGGTATGGATTTAGCAGGAGGGATACGAATGGCTGCATTAAAATTACTTTAAAACGACGCCGACGGGCGGGAGGGGGCATTCATCCTTACCAGGGAGATGGAAGTCTATCGAGAACCTTTTCTTTGAGCCCTTACAGTTGCCGGCACTACTCTCGCTTGTGTGTTGTTCTTTATAACTCAATAACTTATTTAAAGCCTGGTAAGTCGTGTGCTAGATGTCGAACAGTAGATCCGCAATTTTTTATATTGCCAGCCGATTAGTGATGTAAATAAATTTGGCGATGTGCACGTGTTTGGACGCGGATTAGGGCTTACAACGTAATTGTCTTGTTCCTCGTATTTTACTCTTATTTTGCTTTGCCGTTCAGAACAATTCGAGGGAATGCGAGTGTAAATGAAAATGCGATAGCAGTGTTTGGTCTCTTTTTGCAAATTTACATAAGTTATCTGAATTGGTTTGTAGCCAGGATCATTGTCGATTTTGATCATTAGCAATATCCAGTTGTAAGAAATGTCAGGAGAGTGTTTGCGACTTCTTTATCTGCTTTACACATAACAGCATAGTTCAAAATAATCCCTTTCGTTGCAGTCACCATAGGTATGAATGAGGTTGCCTAGGTATTAAACAAAGGAGTTACGCATGCCCTCTCGTCCAATAATTCCCAATTAAAAGGATTAATTCTCCACTTTGAGAGCAATCTAATCGGATTAGCATAAATTAAAGATTTCGATGGATCTTCATCTAGAAAAACCTCCCTGCCCCAACCACAAGGGCCGTCCGCCATTCCCAAAGAATCGTTAGTCAAGTTGGTACTTTGAGTTTACAAATTGTAAGGAGAAATCAAATTTTTAAGAAGATTTCTGGAGCTTTACCTGTGCAGCAGGCTTGTGCGGAAAACACCGTGTTTAGTCCTGGTTCCGGAAGCTGTGGAGCTGAGAAAACTGGGTTAGCTCCGCGATGATGGTGGAGCTCCACTACGTTTTTTTGTTTTTGTTTTGTTTTGTTTTTTTTTTGTTTTTATATTTGTTTTGTTGTTTTTTCAATGGAGGCAGATGTGCTCCTCCTTTAACCCTTAGGCCTATAACTGTTGCCAAAAGTGATTGTGCTAACGAGTCCCAGTCATATTTAACAAGCAAGACAGACACTCTATGCCTGATGAAGCGTGTCTTTGCTCAATGATTTATGACTTAGAGAGTGTGAGAAGAATATTACCCAATCGTGATAATACCCACTCTTTACTTTTTTTTTTGGTTGAACAAGCCCCGCCAAGGTTACATGAACAAGTAACATAATTTACAACCGTCGTTTTTCGGGAATTAGACATTACAGATTTTTCGTCAAATCAAGCGAAACCACGTTGTAGTGTGTTGTTTGGAGTCTATACCCTCACAAATATAGAAAGCTGGTTGCAGTCAGTACGTTTGAATTTAGCTTTCTACTAATACATAGTCTAGTTTTACTTAAACCTCACCTTCAAGTGGTACAACGCTTTAAGCAGTATTACAGCAGGAAACAGTGCAGAACAGTACCCGGTCCCAACTCCCAATAAACGGAAAGCCAGGGTTCCCAGGAAACGTAAAGATATCTAAAAAGGGAACAAACAACTAAAGTATGCTTTAGGAGTTAAGTTTATAAAGTAATATTTAATTGGGATGTTGTTTGACATTAAATGGCAGGGGAAAATCATGCATAAAACGTATCAAATTTTGGTTGCTTATGCCAGTCTATGCCTGAATGGCTCATATGGGACCTTTTGCTCAGTCCTCAGGCTGTAATGATTGAGTAAATGTCCATTTTTTATTCGAAGCAACTGCGCTTCCCCTTTAACCCTAAGGTGTTGAGAAAAATGGCATGGATATGACTGGTTATGTAAAGTTTTAGTCATGATAACTAGAAACGCTCGTAAATTATTAAGATTATAAGTTCTTTTGTGTTTTTCCCAGCATATTTAGAATTGTTCACGTGACGTTCAATGAGAATGTACATTCAAACATTTGGATAAACCTTGCTTAGCTGTAGGTCACACCACAGCAATATCAGATCGGACTACGTTCCGATTTTAGTGGGTTTTAATTAAAGTCTCTCTCATCCATTGTTGGAAAGAACACCAATTTTTATACCCTCTATAGAAACATAATTTGTACAAAACGACCATGAAAATGAAATGTAATTAATTCGTGACATTGACAAACAGCTTTTATCGACGAAAAAAATAACTGTGGATTTGACTTTATGGAAGAATCAGCATAATTTTTAATTCGTAGTCACGTGATACAAATCAAAAATTTCTACAAGTTCGCAAATTTTTGGTTGTTTTCGACCAAAGGTGGAGGAGACTTTGAGTAAAACTCACAAAAACCTGCTCTTTAATAAGTTTAAAACGATGACAAGGAATCAATAATTGTACGTAAAAGACAAATTTTTACATTTAAAAAACCAACAGCTTGAAAGTGGGCGTAATGACTGGGCCGATAGCGTCATGACTCAGCAGATTTTTTCAACCATAGGAAACGGCAAATAAGAAACTGACCTTGAGATTTCTATGAAGTGTTCACAGCCCAGACAATAACTAGGGATGTAACTCCATGCTGAAAATATCAAGAAATAATTCTCGTTTATAATTATTAACACGTTTTTCCCTACTTTTAGAACATGAGGTACCTACTTGATAATGTTTTTATCCCAAATATCAATATTTTGACAGATTTGTTTGAAAATTTGTAATTTTATTTCGACATTTTTTAATTGCATTTTCGTGCAAAATTTTACTAAATCTTAATCGATTTTTATAGTTTGGGATGCCCAGTATCTTAGGGTTAACCACAAAAATACGTCATTTCACTGCTGGATTCGAAAATCTAGGTCAAAGTATAAATGTCCGTCGTTCAATGCGTGGAATTCTCTAATGAAAAAAAAAATGCTCATAAAACATGTCTTTCGTCGATATGACTGACAGGGTAATAGACAAAATTTTAACCAAAAGTGAAAAAATACTCTTACTTTTTTTGGTTGATCAAGCACAGCCATGGTTACGTTAACCGGAAACGTCGTTTTCAAGAAAGAGAAACCTGAAAGATTTCGTCTACCAGGCGAGCCATTATATATCGTGCTGTGTGAAGTTGTTCCCACACAAATATTCAAAACTGGTTGCAATCAGCACCACTTTAGTTCAGCCTCTTAATATTACATATTTCGTTTCATTTAGAGAGTCATTAAAAATTACTTTTTTGTAGTAGACTACTAAATTCTCAACTGCCGAAACCTTTTGATTGCCAGCAAATTAAAAATATGCGGAGTATTGTAACTCATATTGCACACTTTGTATTGCACTGAGAGGGTTCAATTATGCCCCGTTCCTCCTTGGATGGAAGCTTTAATCAAGTCTACACATTGTCCTCAGATTTAAAAAATTTTGTCACCATTAAAATAAAAATGCCAAAAAACAATTGTAGAAAAATTGTCTTCAAATGAAAAGATACATGATGTCTCGGAGAGCATCGAATGGACCTACCAATCAAAAAAAAAAAAAAAAAAAAATTGCATGACGACTGGCGACGAGATTTTATCGGGAAGATTTTAAGGAATGAGATTTCTTCACTGAAATTTCGGCAATGGGTCTTTTATCCTGGTTGGAGATTGCAAGCATTGAGATAAGTATTTGGAGGATAGAAGCAAGACGACCGTTGAAACGAACATTGTCTCAAAGAGACTTTAGAATGTTGCTTCTCCTTCTCCAGCAACTCCCTTTGCATGTCCTGCAAGTTAAAGCTCACGTTACCAATTAAAATGAGAAGGACGCTGAAATTAGTTGTGAAACATTTTAAGTTTTTATTTTCACATATAATATGGTGTGGAATAACAAAATTGGAGAAATATTTCATGGCATGCATAAATGTTCTGAAGAATATTCCAAATCTTTCTTATAGCTGGAGAAATGAAGAAGCTTCCTAAAATTTTACAAGTATTTCAGGATCTAAAATCATTTACTCGTAATGTAATTCCATTTCAAATACCACCGGCTTCCATATGGATTAAAAGTCCTACACCTCACTGCATATTAAGTTACTACCTTCATGACTTAAGATATTTGTTGCCTGATTCATTAAATGACCTTTATCTTGATCCTCGAAATAAAGTTTAAGCAAATTAACCTAACAGATTTAGCAAGTTGATGTCATCCGTTATTTTGAAGATTTTTTTTTAATAATTGCGTTCGAAAGAGCTAAGTTCCTAACAAATGGTGTCTGCAATTAGCAACAGATTGAACTGTGTTTTGGAAAACGAGTATATAGCATATTGCATGATAAAGACTCATGACCATTGTTTTCTGAATGCATGTAGTTCACTAAGAATAGACATTCACACAGAATGCATAATTCAGAAGAATCGATGACTATAAACTATTTTGGATTACCTGTTTATGGAGTATTCTTGCTTATTAGATAGTCTTCCTTCAACATTGATGGTTGTTGCGTTTAATTTCTTCCGCAAGAGCCGTGACTCTTTATGCGCAAATTGTGTTTGTGTTTCAGACGTCCTTTTTCTACGGAGCAGTTTGTGTTCCATAACTGATTGCTTTTCAAATTAGTCTGGTATTTTCATTTTTATATACCTGTTTTAATGAGGGCAAACGTTTTTAACCATTCTTCATTTATTTCACCAATTAAAAATTTGGGGGCTTATTACCTACTCATAACTATCCGATTGAACTCTGTAGACGAAAATTCGGTTACTGTATGGGTCCTATGATACCGTAACGTCTGCTTGAAACCTACATTAGTGCGAATAAACTCTAAAGCAGTTTTGAAAATGATTCGATTTTATTAAAGAAGTGTCGCTGGCGATTCGGGTGATTCCAGATCCTTGAAATTGGGAAAATGGACAATAAAATTTTGAAACGAAGGATTACGAACATATTTAAGAAATTCAGCTGCTCTTTGAAGTTGATAAGTAACCACTGGACAGTGACACATAGTGTACTGGTATAATTACCTTTTAAAATCGTTTATATACTTTATTGGGAAACATAATATGGTTCTTGGATAAGATGTGAGATCAATCACCTTCAGAAGCGTTATGAAAATGTTTGCATCCCGAGCGTTCTGTAAATTATTGTTTTAAAAGCAACATAATGCCAGCGTAGTTGTGATATTTTGATACTAGACACCACGGCTACCTTTTCAACAACTAAAGCTCAGTGATGCAATCTGTGATTCCACTACGATAACCTAGCATAATATATCATTCGATTAATATTTAAGTTACTCTACTGCAGACTTTGCTCTTCTAGCGGTCATCGCAACTTATGTAATAGTCTATAATTAAGTTAGCGGGCCACTAACTATATGTCTCATTGGCTTTCACACTAAATTAGGCAACTTCCGTTGCCCCTAGCTACCTGTACAAGTTCTCCACCGGGACATATCACTCCTCTGGTCGAAAATTACAATGTTGGCTTTTGTGGAACGTTCATATTTCCATATCACCACCATTAAAATTTTGAGTAAGAGAGCCTTGAATGATGAGTATGTGTTTCCCGCCACAATTGCTATTCAGAGACGGTATTTCACACAGCAGAGTAGCACAATAAAAATGGCACTAACATTGATCAAATTATCTTGAATTTTGCACAGTCTGTATTTCAACTCATTTTTTACGAAATCCAAATGAAAAATGATCATATTTTGTAAGTACCTTAGTCAGAAACAACATCCCATAAAAGTTTAAAGGCAATTCATCTGTAATTTATCAGTAAACATTTTCCCAGGCGCAAGTATTGTACTTAATGACCCGCTATACCTTACATTCGACCAGCTACTGAAATCCACCATTAAAGGGGTCGATCGGTTCCAAAGTGTCCTAAATTTGTTTTCTATATCGACTGCAATTCTAAACCCTTATATTCAGTGACATTGAGGGTATTTTAGTGTGCAACCATCCATGGTTCAGGAAAACAAAGGGCTTGAAATGCTAAAGCTGACCCCAGTTATGTCCAACTAATTGAAACCATCGGTTAACTGTTAGGATTAGTCTACGTGCCCTGGTGAGTTGTTTTGTGTAGTGTTCACCTCTAGCGATACCTGTTGAATACCTTAAATAAAATATAGAATGCACAGAATGTATTATTCCTTTGAACTACTACCACTAATATAATGCTTCTTTGAACATGGTATTTGATACCTTATCCAGTTGCGTAGCCAAGGGGGGGGGGGGGGGGTTGCGGGCAAGTTGTCCCCCGGAAAATATTTTGGGGAAATTTGTGGAATTTTGGGAAGTTTTAAGTTGACGAAATAATACTTCCTTTTCCTATTTCTTTAAAGTTTTCTCACTATACGTAATCGTGAAACATTCCTCATGCATAACTTGCATTTCCATGCAACGTATTTCCCGGGATCTCATCCGTGTCACTGCAGCATGAGGCGCGCTTGACTCGCGTTCCGCAGAAATGCCCTCTCTGCAGCAGCGTGAATGTTCTCTGGTACACACGCAGGGTATTTTGATCAGTTCAGCGTATACTGCACAACACTGACAGGCTATAAGACGGAGCATAGGATACCATCATCGAGCTAATGTTATGTTCATCGACTTGATGCACTATTGGATTGTACGTTGCTAATAAATAATAACATAATCATAGCCTCGTGAACGGAATATTCCCTCATTCAATTATTACAATTTCCGTTTGTTTTCGTTCCACAACCATTATAGTTATATTCGATATAAGGCTGTCAGCAATACATACCAGTAAGCCTAAGAGTGTCCAATTTTTCATTTTGATATACATTGTGAACAAATTGTCTCCTTTAAAGTTTTCAGGACAAGAAAAATATGGCATTCTAAGCATGCAGTAATGAGGCACAGGGAGTGTCATTTCCTGCAATCTAGGGATGCTTTTAGCGAAATTTCCCCTGGCGTGACTCACCGCGCGAACCGATGGTCGCGCTCCGTGTATCACTCTCACCCGTTACTAAAGTTGACAACGACCTGGGTTAGGTTAGGTTGGATGGAGCTAAAAACAGTAGGGTACCGTTGTCTAGACATAATAACCCTGCAAACCTGGAAAAACGTATGATGTCTACCTTATTTTTAAAGGAATGCTTCAGAAAATTAATCTTTTTAATCTGTTCGGAAAATTAATCTAATTAATCACTGGGGATGGGGGGGGGGGTGACAACGGGCCCACGATGACATTGTCTTCATCCTATGTATATAGTAGGCAGCTTCAGGATCTTGTAGGCCATGTATTAACTTAGGCAACATTACATGACGTCATGATAATCTTGTTATTATCATAAATTTACGTACTTTGTATGTAATACATGCACCTTGACCTTGAAAATATACTGAAACTGAAATTGAAAAGTTTTGGAGAAATTTTTGAGCTTTGCCCCCCTGGAAAATATCCTAGCTACGCCACTGACCTTATCTAATGAATAATCCTCCTAATTGGAAGGCAGTTTTCAATTGTCAAGTTAGTAGACATAAATGCCCATAGAAGCGACTTTTGTTTCAGTGTCATGGAGGCCTTACGTGAATTGAGGACTTTCCTTCTTTTACTGACGATGTTTTCTTCCAGCAATAGGTCCTTCAGGGCATCCTCTTTAACTTCCCCGCAAAAGTGGTATTTTCAGCACTGCATGACGAGCACCTTCAGCCAAAGAATTTCTATGCCAAAAACTGTGATGGCGATGAGCTAAAATGGCGGATTAAATAGAGAAAGTGGCCTAATTATTACGATCTAGAGTCACAACAAAATGAATCCAATCATACCTGATACTGCAATGGTGACACGCTTCGATTAGCTCTCTTACTAAATGACGACTTAACGTAGTTAAATAAAACGTAGTCAAGTTAATTGCCGATGAACCTCGTTAGCACGTCTTTTCTAACTTGTTAGTATTCGTCTCCCTGTCCAGATTTGTATTGTTTGTGGCATGTCCTTTATCTCGATTAAAAAACAGGTCGCCCACAAAATGAATGTCCAGTTTTGACGTTCATTATGAAATTTTCATTATTTACGTTTAAAAACATTCGTCTTCTCTGCTTGGCTGCATGCGAAACACATTACACGCATACAAGATATAGTCAAGATTAACGATTGATTCATTAGTAGAGAGTATCAGGTATGCAAAAATACACAAAAACGTTTGGGGTTAGCTGACAGACCAGTCAATTATGTGTTAAATGCTTTTCACTCAGTCTGAACACAAGGAAAATAGATCACTTGATGTAACAAGAACAGATACGAGTTACACCCCACACCATCTTTGATATATCGATGTGTCTTTGTTGAATTCTTATGAAGCCCCTTCATGGCATATTTTATACTACCAATAGAATCGTAGCTAATGCCACAGAAAAAAGTATAAATTAGAACGGGGCTCCCATTGCTCTGAGATCATTTCGTAACAGCTGGGAAGCAAACAAGGCATTTGTGACCGTTATTGCGCAATCTTAAAGGTCTTAGCACTCGCGGCGGTGGGATCGTATTCGGGCTAGCCTACACAAAGTGAAAACGGACACCCGTTAAAAATTTCTTATTGGTAGCCTTACGTAATTGAGTACTTTTTTGGCAATTTAACTTGCGAAATTATTCAGATTGTCACCTCATTGTTTCCTTGATCGTAATTGCTGGTATACAGAAGAAAAGAAACCAGAAATTTTTTCCCCAAGTGTACATTGCCATAAGCGACCAAAATTTCACACTGAGTGACATCATCCGAGCCTAATATACATCGGTCATTCCGAGATCTGCTTCCCAACTGGGAAATGCGTTCGGAAAGTTGACTGATGATTAAGTTAAAAATTGCTTGGTAGTGACTCTCTTTAACGGGAAACCTGCTCTCCTTCATTTCCTGGACGAGAAACAAGACAACATCCTCTCCAACATCTACAATCCGTTGGTAGGTTGCATCAGGGAGCTGCCAGGTTGCATAACGTTTTTCATCTTCCGTTTAATTTTGACCGGCCGAAAAATTTCATGGAGTTTTCATCTGTTGAGAGAGCTCGAATTGTTGAAGTTGGATGTTGCAGTTACGTCTCACAGTAGTCGCTACCTTTAGGATGGAGTATCTCCATACCCTTCTTGTATCCCTTACTGTATGTACCTTAAAACAAACTTGAGTGTGGAGTAGTGTATGGCAACTTAAAAGTCTGGGACGTGGCTATAAATTCTCTCTTCCTAAATACTCATTTTCATAATCAACTTTCACTGCACTTTCCAAATTATCCCAATAAGCAAACGCATTTCGCGCGAGCCTAACAGGTAGAGTACTTGCAAAATCTGACGGGCTATACCCTTTAGAAGCATTCACTGCAACTTCAAAACGGCGACACCACTGAGCAAAATCTTCTGTGCCATCGCGAGTGAATGCAGGGGGAAAATCTATTCTTACTTTAAAATTATGACCTGCTGACTTAGTATCCGGTGTTTAACTGTCAGAGTATTCTCCTTCTTCGCCAGACATGTTGTAATTGTGAAGGGCAATACAGCTAAAAACAATTCTCAATGTTAATACAAGCATGAACACACAATACATAAATTATCAAACAACTTACCCATACCAAACCATTGATATGTGAAAAAAGTAGTTTATGTGTCCATCCCAATGGATAAAACTAGAAAACGTGGTTACGAAAATCGTAACCACTTACTGTCCATGATTGTTTCTTTGCTAACGCACTTTGGTACGTACTTAAGCTTAGAATATCGTCCTTTCACGTTTGTTGGCCGAGGTGATATACCTGAATAAAATCAATGCATTGCTGTGTTGGTTGCTTGTTGTAGAAATCAATCCTTCATTACTTTCGACTGGCAATCTCGTGATACACATGAATGATGCAGGACTGCACTATTTCTCATAATGCTTATCAGGCTATAAGAATCACCACCTATAGGCTATTCATGCAATGCCAATGTAACGGCAGTGATCAGCCGGAAGTCGCAAAGTATGCCTACAGTGCTCACAGTGGCACTGCAGGTAGGGTTACCGTACGTTCAGTTTTACCGGGACACGTCCTCTTTTTATTATTTAGTGCTGGTGTCCGGGCGGTTTTGTAAAATTACCGGCACTATGTCCGGCTTTCATGTATTTCTCACATGATCTGGCAGGTTTTGTCTAATTTTGCTTCAATCAGGTTAGAAAAAAACTCTAGTAAAACGCAACAAATATTGCACCATTTTGCATCTAGACACCATAACATTGGAAAGCAACAAAATTTACAAACTCCCCACCTCCTCCTCTTAGACCTCTTTACCAGGGTGGCGATGATGCATGTCCTCCTTGACAGAAAATAAATAGGCCTATGGTAACCTTAAGTGCAGACAAAAACAATAGTGCCGGTAACAACCCTATGCTAATTCCGAGAATGACCATCATTCTGAGAATGATAATATACACAAGCAGCGGTGGGCCTTTGCGCGTATGTTATGCTCACGGACTTCCCATATAAACATGGACAGAGGATCATTGGAAAATTGGTCGTCACCGTTAGAGCCAAAAAGACGTAGCAAGATGTCACCGACTGCTAGACCCAATAAAATCTATGTATAACTCAGACTTCCTACATTGACACAGCAGACGGCACTAACGTCCTATGCGTAGATTGTCGCTACCGTACGTGTGATTATAGCAAGATGGCTGCCTGATATGGTTTTGTGCGCAGACAAGGATAAGTTCTTAGTACTTCTCAAGATACCCCTAGCATTTGGCAAGCCTAAGTTAAGCCTTACGTAACTGCTTCCAAGAGAGAAATATAACAAGAGAGTTAAAGTCAAATGCTAAGATTAAACCTCGCCTAGATGCGTAAATAAATGTCATGGCGAACTGCAAACACTTGCGAGATTACATTACGACAGTACAGTGTGTGTGTGCCACAATACTTCAATGCTCTTTAGCTTGTTAGCGTTTAGCGACACTGTACGTGTACGCGATATACTATACAGGTACAATGCGGCCGTTGTGTGATCAGCAAGTATACTGTATACAAATTTGACTTACTCAAGTATTCTTTTACAAAACAATAAAATACGTAAATGCCAAAATCAAACCCGCTCATTTTAGGCCATATCATAACCAAGAGTGACCACGGAACCGCGTTCCCGTCTACATGACTCACTGTACATAACGAGCTCAATTGTAGAGCAAACCACTCACTGAGAATCAAGAAACATTGAGCGAAAGAACTGTCCCTCGTAAATGAGAAGCGTGCCGAAGGTACTGTCCATGACGTCATGGACAGTAGGTACTGTCCATGACGTCATGGACAGTACAATTATCCCATGTGCTATTGCACCTCTAAACGCGAAGGATGTACGATAAGTCTACGAATTTACGAATACGACGCACACACTGTTTACTGGGCTAATGGTAGCCCTTGTAGTAGTTACTGCGAGGAAAATACATCAATCTTCATGCAACACATTGCACACGTAGTAGTTAGGCGAAATTCTTCTAACTAAGCATAGCGCTATAAGGCAACAAAGCGGCCAAGTCCATTGCTGTGTTGAACTGAAAGGTAAAAAGTGTACCTGTTTGTTACTCAGAGTGACTCAGTCGCTGAAGTCTGTAGAGCTTCGGAGTACGTGCTAAACGAGATGGCAGTCTGGCGTAACTCTGCAATTCAACGACTTAATCGCTAAAAATGTCAAAATCAGGAACCTTCGTTACCTCTAACGTTAGTTCTGGAAAATAGGCGTTGCCTGCTTTTCGTCAGAACTCCCTGAAATCATATATTCAGACAGCTAGTACCAGGTGTACGTTATAGCCTCGAAACATACATACGGGGTTGCAATTGGGCGGTAATGTGCCACAGGTATCAGTTAACTTCACACTCAAATAGACATATTTCGCACACGAACAATAATGGCAATACGGAATGGGAATTCAAATACTGTCTCCACTCGGTTTTCGGGTTTTGCTGAAACGTGGGTGCACCAAAGTACAAAAACGCTCCATGGGCTGGATTCGTTACGTCAAATAGAAATTGGCAGGATTGTTACGTCAAGCTCAATGCCTTTCGTCTTACAAGTGATAAATGTAGAACAGTTAATTTAGTTGCAAGCAATACATACGTTTTCAGGAAACATTCCCCTTTTCTATTTGTACTGGAAAACTTCTAAAAGTTAATTAAAATGTTACGACGAAGGGATAATAACGTTGACGTACCATACTTCACTAGTTGTAGGTAGACGGACACTCGGACAGGCCCAATTCGTTAGATTTATAAAATAACTTACGCTTCGTCAAACTTCTAAAATAAACCACAATCGCTGCCACCAGAATGTAGCGTGGTCGGAACGGGTCACAAAATGAGCAAGGCTGGTGAGTTCGGGAAGGAAGTGGAGATGACGGTAGAGAAGGTAGAGACGGTAGAGAAAAACATACCAACGTCCGTTGGATTAAGTGTGCGCCAGCTAACATATATTTAACTACATCAAAACACGTAATAAAGTACTCCACAGATAGCGTCCACTCCGGACGACAACCACACCAAGACTGACTAACACAACAAGACAAATAATTCTAACGGACTAGACAACAAAAGGGACTTACGTAATATGACACAACTAATTACCCTAACAGAGACAACGGAATTCCTAAAATCTAACTTAACATTAACCTTTGAACTCTAACAATAATTTTCCTAACGGACACAAAATACTGTAATGATTCTAAGCGGACAGTTATTTCGAAGAACAGAGGCTTCGCCATTCCATGGAAATACTGTCCATTTAGCACTGTCCGCTAGACATACGTTTTGAAATTTGTTTTTTATCACTTGTATTATCCGATACACCACAGCTTCCGTACTGCACTTGTGGTCCCGGTCCCGGACAATAAAATATCATTAACGTGTTTAATTCAGGTTTTCGTTTGGCAGTGAAAAGGCTATTCTGGGTTGTGAATAGCCAACCTAGCTTTCTCGTTACTTCACAGCGAAATATTGAACAGGATCTGAAAACGGTAACGTTAAGGTGATTAAGGTTTAGCATTAATTAGGCTAAGTAAAAGAAAGGGATCAAGCCCCGCGGTGGAGCATGCATGCTTGGCTTAGCGTTAGGCTATAGGATATAGCCCGTAACTGTAAGTACGAATTTGCGTTACAAACCTAGGTCTACGCTACAACTCAGGAGCATAGAATACACGAATCCCAGGTGATGTCTCATTTAGTTGGGCACAGGCCTAACCAGTGTCCATCAGCTTTAATTTTTCAAATTCACTGTGTCATGGACTGATGGATTCGATTGTACACTAAAATGCACCTTGATTTGGACTTTGCATATATTTACAATTGACAAAATGACATTTTGATACGGCAGTCAACACCTAACTTAGTACTAACGTTAGGCCTTGACAATTCACTACGACTCCATATCCCTAATTTTCGAGGTAGGCCTACTTATGTTTTGAGGTGGGGTGCTCTATAGTTACTGCACCATTACCTCACTCTTTCGGGGGAAAAGTAAAGTTGACGGGGCATACCATTATAAACATATATATTTATAAACCTTGCAAGTGAAGCCGTGAACTGCATTGGATAATTACATAGTTCAGTGTGGTTGTACAAATATCCATGTACATAGGCTACATTTGCAGTTTCCCAGTGCTCTGCTTACTGCAAATTATCTGGCGTAAAAATGCGGTATAGGTTCTGATAAATTGGCGTATAGTGAACGCTGGCTACTTCCCAATGTGGGGTGGGGGTTGGAAAATGGGCACGTGCGCCGGTAGCGCTGTGCTAAGCACAGCAATGTTAGCGGGGTGGAGCACTGTCAGTCACCACTCGCTCCACCGAGGCCCATAAAGGTCGGTGTACAAAAGCCCACCGTGACCTTCTTAGAGCCAGTGGTGGTATTTCTCCCATGCTGTAACATTCGCAATAACATTTTGGTATTTTAGAGTGATAAGTCCTGAAAAAAGGTACTTGGAAGAGAAATACGAACAAATTAGTGAGAATTGGCTGGTGTTTCAAAATAACTTTGGTTAATGCTCTTCAAGACATACATTTTAAAATGAAGCTATTGAAACTATCTTCATGTTCTGTTACGTATGCCTGTCATAACCAGTATTTGCCTACCATTTCAATACTTTAAACCTGAACTTTAACAAACAGAGTAGGAGCTTTCAAGATGGAAGCGGTATTTACCAGTTTTTCTTGGTTTTACATGGTTTTTAAATGCTTAGCCAACCTTGAGTTAGGATAGGTACAGTTGTACCATAACATCTCAGGAAACACACAATATGGGGCCAAAATGGTATAACCGTGGGATTCGTGGTCAAATATGGGCATGGGGTTCACATGTAGGCCTCATAGGGTACTCAACCAGTTAAGATTGAGTTTTTGATATTTTGCAAAAAGGAATGGGGTAAGTGTGTGTGGGATTGCCCATATAAGCTCCATGTGGGTCTTAGCCTGTTGAATAAACCTGTGGTATTAACAAGTGTGTCCTTTTAAATCCGAAGAAAACATGAACAGTAAATTAACATTGCATGTAGTAATTTAAGTATTGTTATTTTTTTTTATTTTATTATATTTTGGCAACATCAGTATCGCAAGCAAATGAAACCTCTTGGCCTTGGGATCATTTTTCTTCAGACTTTGTTCTTGAAAAAATATTTATTTTCTTTTCCTCGACTTTAGTTGGCAGTGCAATCCATATATAAGGAAGGCTCTATCATACCAGTTCCCTGATCATACACTATTCATGTGCTGGACTTACCCAGATACCCTTCGAATCATTAACTGATGCATGCAAAGAAAGGTGGTCATACAGCTGTTTTGAATAAAAGGATCCTCCTGTAATTAACAAGCAGGAAGTCTATTTTGATTGGCTATTGGAGCCTTTTGTTCAACAAAGAACTTCTCAAAATAATTCAGTCCTACCTGGCTGAAGGGAGAACTTACAGTGTACTCTGTAAGCAGAAAGGGCTTAGTTTATTTTGCGCACAAGCCTATAGTACAAGGACAGAGCAGTGACCAGTGTGGCTAACATATTAAAATTATGTAAGATGGCCTTCAAAAGCTTAGCGTCTTTATTGCAATTCGCGAGTTGAAATTAATTTCTCAAGGATCGATACACGCTAAACAGTTGGATATAAGTGAACCTATACTAAGTTAGGCATACATTTTCTTGGATCAGACACTAGGAGAAGCATATTTTAAATATTTTAAATCACGACGAAAGGAAGTGGAGGTGTGTATACGTTTTTGGAGAAGGGAATTCCTTCAGGGTTGTTTAATTCGAAAGCTAGGATCTTCCAAAATTTTGAAAACAGTTGTCTGTATGGACAACCACATTCTTGGACTGTTATTTCCAAGAAATATATGGAATTAAAACATTTTGAATTTCATGTTTCCGACCATCTCTAGCTTCAAGATTTTCAGCACAGTGACGCTTCGCTTATCGCTGACTGCTACATGGAATGACTCGGGGAAACTGCATGGGATTTGTAGTAAACTTTTCATCTAAAGTTCACGTTATTTTTTACCCTAAGCTACTGGCAGTATTGGAACACACATTTGTAAAATACACTTTTCAAGGCCGGAGATCCAGCCACTCCTGCAGTATGGGCGAGCTGTGAACCAAAAAAAGGCTCTTAATCCTATGGTAGGCTATGTAAAACATCGACAGATTGAAACGTATATTTCACTTGTAGACCTCATCACCGTAAGCAACATGCGGATCCCATATAACCCCCATGGAGATCCCACGTATGCTCCATCTGGATCCCATATGAATACCACAGAAAGGGCACCATACATTTCCCATATGCGACCCACATGAAACCCACATTGCTGCCATATATTCCCCACATATCACCTGCATAAGCATTGAATTGTCATGTATTGGCCCCACATGGGCCCCATCTCAAGCCCATAAAGAATGCCATATAGGGCCTAGTTCCCCCACGGACACATAGAACTGGGGCCCAAATGGGAGTCCCGTATTGGCCCCATATAGCGCACCGGCTCGACTTGAACCAAAAGGTTGGACACTTGACCATGAAACTCTAACATATAACTGCCAAGCACATTATAAGGTAGTACTATAGTCTCAAATTGCTAGGATACAATACTGTATACCAGGGTGTTATTTTCTCGTGTTAGATGACAACTCTCCTTAAAGCTATGGTCATTATTGACCGTACTGACTTGGGTGCAGCTTCAAGTTCTCCTTTTGAAAATCATCATATGGTTCATGGTCAAGTGGTTAGAGCACCAGAATTACAGTCGGGAGGTCGGGAGTTAGAGTCATACCGAAGATTTTAAAAACGGATCCCACTGCCATTGTGCTTGGTGCTCAGCATAAGCAATGGAGTAGGGAAAACAAGCCAGGAAGCCACACTTGGAAAAAAGACCGGGGCTGGTTCAACTTGAAAACCATTTGGTTGGAAACTGGGGGGGGGGGGGGTAAAACTGTAACTAACTTACCCTAACCATAGGGTCCTGTTCACGATGCTGACATACATGTCGTGGCCAATCGTATTTATGATCATGTACCTTTCGTTTTTGCATCTCTACATCATTATGGTGATGAACACTATGACTTCGCAGAGAGAACTGTACGTCATACGGTATGTTGGTACCGGGAGCATGATCTTCGCCCTGTATGAGTGTGAGTTAGATAAACTGGTGTTTTTTCTAGATACAACATGTATGCAGCATTTTAAAGATTTGACTATGATTTTCACCATGAGTTTAACACCAACAAATGTGGAAAAGCTAGTCTTCCCAAGAGGTACAGTAGTGAGTGTAATCCTGACATTAAAGGGAAAAGTTATGGAGTCATCTCGATTTTAATTAGTGTCTGCATTATTTCATGGATGGCTCTTGAGAGTCATGTGACAATTAAAATATTCCTCTCAGGACTTATCCATTGAATATACAATATTTAGTACTGTAACATTATGAAAGGTATTTGGAAAAGAAATAAGAAGTAATCAGTGCGAATAAGCTGTTGTTTCAAAATAACTTTGGGAGGACTGCTCTTGCCCTATTGAGGGTTATTTGAAGTTTAAAAATATGAAAAGTATTCTTTTCATTCCTAAAGGAAAAGAGTCAAACACTGAGGGAAATAAGCTCACTGAATGGCACATGCCACTGCTACTGTAAGTAAACTTTGAACATAACTGCATAGGGGACATTGCTCTGTTGGTAAAGTTTCAAAACAGTGCAAGACCAAGCTAAGGTTCCCTCAAATGACAAAATATGAAACTAATATGACTGCGTGTTTGGTGTCATCATAAAGACAAAGGTTTATATTAAATCATAAAACAATTGTTTTTGAAAAAGTCCATAAGTGTTTCGTAAGTATGAGAAATCTATTACTGGATGGACTTACTGAAGAAGTACATAAAAAAAAAAAAAAAAACATTTTTGTTATGGACATGTGTAATTCAACACATACTTTCAAATAAAAATTAAAGTTGGAAAAAATGTAATTAATGGTAATAAGGCTACTTCCTAAAGTCATCTGTCCCATACGAAAAATTTTCAGCCAATGTGTTATCCCCATATGAAGAGTTGTGATTTTTTTGTCAAGACCTCTAATTTACAAGGCAGTCATCTTATTTAATCACTTTGTACTTCATATTTTTTGCTTTATTTATTATTCATAGATAACTAATTATTTGTTTTGAAGGTAACGTTTGTGTTTCTCATGGGACAAAGCATTCCACCACGGATCCTTAACAACATTAAACCATGTTGGTGCTACTATTTCTCACAGTACTAGAAATAAATAGCTAGGCTCATTGGTTCTTTTGGAGCTGATATTATTTAGCTTGTGGGCATGTATTTTCTTCCCCTGTCCTACTTACAAAAATAACCTCCCATCTGTAATGTGTTAAGCCAATCTACTATAGGCTACCACAGACAAATCATTGTTGTTCACAAAGAAACAAGAGTAATTTTCACCTTGGTACCCCAGAGGGAAAGAAAGAAAACCCTCGTCCCCCAAATCAAACTACAGTATATCTTTATCCCCCCCCCCCACACACACACACATGTGCGCACACACCTGCTGGCCTTTTATGGCCTTATAGCAAATGCATATGGTGTTCATAAGAATATTGACTGTACCCAGTGAAGCAGCTAGACAGTTGGATGAATCAGTGCAGTACGTACTTTTTTTTTAAATCCATTGTTTTGCATGAGATCCTAAATAACAACATTTTTGGGGGGGGGGAGGGGGTTAGGTCGGAGGGGGAAGGTCAAGATAAATGTTATGTTTTGGGGATCTTATTCAGCAATTCCAGAAATAGATTGTAGTGTATGGGGAACAAAATGTCCCATACGAAACTGTCCCATACGAAACACCATATTTTTAAACATTTCCAAAGTACACTATTACTGCCAAAAATTTCTTGTGAAACTTTCACCTATATGTCCATAACAGTTGTTTGTTTCACATGTGTTCCTAAAAGTAACTTTTGACAAAAATTTTCAGAGAAATTTAGAATCACCTACCTGAGGTAAAAAAACAAATGATGTTTGCTCTAGTTCAATATGAAACATGGAAGTGGTACAGTAATGGGCCCTACATCTTCAAAATTGAAATAATTGGCTGAATTTTCTCAAGCCGGCTAACTAGTTGGGAAGCAGACCTCACATTTGTGACCTTTATTAAGCAATCTTCACACCCGCAGGACTCGCGGTGAAATGCATTCTGGGACACCGTACTTGAGCTATCATACCCAGAGCGAAAACGGACACCCGTTGAAAATGCCAATAAATCTTATTCAAGGTCTTACGTAAGTATGTATTATTTGGCAATTGAAGAAAAATAGGAAGTTAAATATTCGAAAGAAACTCGTTGTTGTAGATTGCCGTTGTCAGGGTCGAAAGTTTTCGTCATAAGCTTTCCGAAAAACCGAAGGAGCGAGAGCTCACTTGCTAAGTTTAAAACTGCACATTTTAAGAGTCTTCAAGGTGGGAATATGTTGAAATATCTTTTGAAGGAAAGAAAAGTAATATTTTCGGAATATAGTGTTACCTTTCTTGTCATCCTTTTATCTTCATTGAAAATGCTACAAAGAACTTTGGTCTTTGTTCTGCTTCATCTATTCATTATATGTACGTACTTTCGCATCGCTTACGTATGTGCACGCCCGAAGCATGGCATTTTGTTGGATCTTGTACCGCAGTGCGTCAATTTCCTAGGAACCATTGTGTTTTGCGTTTCAAGATGGATGGCTGAATTACTAAAATGTGTACCACAAAAAGATTCGTAGCATGAACAAAGCGGGATTGACCGTCTTTAGGAAAATTGGAATAATTTATCGACAAAACTATGTGGGAAAGTATATTATGTGATCGAATTTGAACGTTTGGTAATTGTTGGACAACTTCAGGATGATTTCGGGACAAATTCGTGACCATTTGCTAACCATCACTAACGGGTGACCTAAAATTTCCCGGTGATTCTTGGCCTTTTAGCCGATCATTTCGCCTGAAATTTATGATATGATTACTTGCGAAGTAATTCTGTAAGTTTCATAGTTTTCTTGTACGTCATTGAAAGTATACAGAATAAAAGAGCCAGTCCTTTTCCACGTGTACATGTCCATAAGCGGCTTAAGCCTAAAATTGTGTGACGTCATCAGAGCTTAATATATTCTGGTGACCCCGATGTCGGCTTCCCAACTGTAACTAGATGATGAGACTTTAAAGGGTACTCAACCAATGTTAGGGAGTTTTGAAATCTCTAATTGTCCCATCCGAAACACACGGAAAAGCTTGGACTTGCCCAAGTAAACAGTACATTGTAAACATCTCAGCATGGAAAGGTTAAACAGTAGTCAGCATAATCCTGTGCTATTTTATATGAAAGATACATGTTAGGGTGAGTGTTACTGGGAGGGACAACCTAGCTGACAAGAATGTTGCAAAAAAAATCTTGAGTGCTTATAAAGGACTGAAACCAGAGTTGTGTCTAGAGCAGTGCTTCTCAACTTTTAAGATCCAATTCCGCACCTGTGGACAAAATTTGTCTGTTATTTACTCCTACTGTTAAGCGACCGACGATCTACCTTACCTCGCACAGTTACTAGGCGTATTTTTGTGCTATCAAATCTCCAACTATAGGAATTCATAATAACATTTTCATTGGCAGTGCCAGCACCAGGAATTGAAAAAAAGGGTAGGGGGTATTTACATCAAATGAAAATGTCGAGGGATAAATATTTTTGAGCACTTCACAAACCCGAGTGCGGAGGACAAGCTCTTGGGTGGCATACAAGGAGCCACATGAGGGTTGAGAGGGTGGCTTTTTAAGATACTGTTAGTTTTAATTAATGTAAACCAAGGCATTCACATATCTTGCGTTATTGTTGATGCTGACTTGATATGGAGTGTAAGTGTAGTTCAGAGGCTGGTTCGATATTTCTTTATATTTTGATAGTTCAGTCTCGTACTTTCATGCATATTTTCAAACATATTTTGCATAATGAGGGTGTCATGGAGCATAAATTTTCTCCATGATCATAATTATATTCTCCTGTAATGTAAGTACTTACATACCTCATTACAGGTTTGCATGAATCAAATGTTAAAGTTTTCTCCAAAGGAAAACGAAGAGGCAAAAATGAAAGGACTTCAACCAATTTAAATTACATGGTCCATGTATCCCCAAAACACAAAAGAAGAAAGAAGGGGAAGAAGATGAGGATGAAATGCTTTCAGTTAAATTTAGAATCCTTAAGAAACAAGGCTAGAGAGAATCTTTAGAGAGATGTACAAAGACTAGGGTTTCAGAAGACAGCTGGGCTTTTATCTACCTGAAACTTAACTTACTACACTTATCCTATGTCGCATGACTTTGTTTTCCTTTTAAGCAGTCATACAACTCAAAATTATATAGTGGGTTTATTCCGCTTTATATCTCGACAAGAAAATGCTTTAAATTGAGACAAATGGTGTGCCCATTGCCCTTGTTTTGCGCTTCACACTTGTTTTACTTCTTGTAAAGGGAAGTCATATATTTTGGTTTTCAATGAAAGTTTACAATATATGAATTTTATCTGATGGCTGGCATTTAAGATACAATAGTTTACTTGAAAAGTTACAAAATGGATCTCATTTATCCGATTCCTGCTGAAATATAGTCTCATAACTTTTATCCTGTTAAGGTATATATTGTTAAAATTTACTCCTCTGTTTAAAAATAGTGGATTTTACAATAGTTAGTGATTGACCTTTTGCACTGTATACGCTTACAAAAGGCAAACATCTGACATGTAAAACTCACTGGTAACAATGTGTATTACCAAAAAGGGGACAGAGGGTCCAGTAAGACCATCTTTCTAAAATATTACCCCCTTCTAGAGAGAGATGGGTTAAAGGGCCTTCAGTACATTTAGTATACGGAAGTTAATTTGGGTGCCATTCTTGAAATTCTTGCTTGATAAAGTTGAGCAGCGTCCCATTGGCGTCACTAGACATTTTGATTGTTCCGTTAAAAAAGATATCATTTAAAGGTATTTCATCAAAAGTACCATTAGATATATGATTATATTACTATGGAAGGGTGTACCTACATATAGACAATAGTACTTGCTAGTTGACGGCACTTTACAAAAAAGTAAGGGGTGAAATAGTAATTTGTGGGACTCGATCTGTATATAATTGCAGAGAAATTAGGCATTCGACATATTAAACGAAATTTATACTTTGCAATGGCAGAAGAAATCCTTTTTCGACTTTCGGTACATCTTTTAAAAGTTTTTGGTAAAAAAAGGAAGCTCAAAGGGGGTCGTTTGCAGCCCCGATCCCCTCCCCGTGACGTCCATGTGTCCTGAACATTTTTGTTTTACATGTTTTGCATTTTTAGTGATTATGTTGCAAAAAAATGACATGATGCTTATTTCTAATGAATACTTCTGTTCCTATATACCCGATCCTTTTATTTTGTTTGTTTTGCTAAATTAAGTTGTCACAGATGTGATTCAGGCTACAGTATAGTGTGGAAGAATGGAGGTAAATGCAAAGACTGGCCTTTTTGAAGCAAAGACAGAAGGAGAAATCAATCCAGTGTGTGATTGCTGTTTACAAGGTCTTAATTCTCATGTGAAAAGTGATCCTCTCCAGCCACTGTTGACAATATACTCTGGGGGCAATATTGCCGCTTTCTTGGGTTCCTTCTGTCAATCTGCCAAGTTAACCAGTTTCTTGACTGTTAATTTTATCTTTATAAACTTGAAAGAGAAAGTTGTATTAACAGCAATGGGCATTATTTGTATCAAGGGTGGGCATAAAGCAACGTTTGAGAATCGGTCAAGTCATGTCGAGTCTTTAGCAATTCCAGTGGAGTTGGGTCAAGTCGAGTTTTCCATAAGCTCGAGTGAAATCACTTGGAGACTTTGAAAAGCTTCGAGTCGCCTTCAATAAGAATGAATTTTCATAGGGTCACTGATCTCTTACGTCATATCACTGTAAGTCACTCAGTGGGGTGAAGTTTTCATTCAAATTAGACATGTGTTTCTTGAGATATAAGCAAATCAAGTTATTAGATTTGTGTTCCAAAGTGATATTGCGGGCAGCAGAGATTCCATCACTTGCTTACATTGACAAGGTATGCTTTGTCTCCCTTTACTTTTTCAGACTGTTCTGTTGACGTTGGTTTCAAAGGAATAGGACTTCCCCATGGGGTTGGGAAATTTGGAAAAGTTCTAATGCCACTTACGCAATCAAATTTTGAAAAAATGTGATTGTTGAGGAGAAAATAGGCTGTAAAGTTTAAAGAAAAACAAAAGACTGTCCTTTTATGTGTGGATGCGATGTCATATGTGCTTGCTTCAAGTTCACTGTGTGATGAAATTGTGACAGCTTAACTTGCTCACATCTTGAGAAGCACAAATCGGATTTCAAAGCAAATTTCACCAAAATGCTTAAAATAAATACCCCTGTAACATATCAAAACGTGATATGACTTAAACCCTTCTTTTAAGTCAATCTCTAGTTTATAGGCCGAATCATTTGCAGTATTTGTCAAGTGTTGCTGTCATTGTTTAAATTAAATTGTTAAATTTGATCAGTGTTTGAACACTCTTTGGGATATGGAGGTTACAACTTTCCAAATATTATGCGTGGTATTTCTACGTTTTAAGGTCCGAGTTATGTCTAGTCTTCAGAATTATATTCAATGTGACTCAGGTCGAGTTTAAAACTCGATTCAGTCTCGAGATTTTCAAATCATGACTCGAGTCAGGCTCTTTGACTTGAGCCATTGTAACAAAGGGTACTGCTGCAGAGCAAGCAACATCTCCAGCTGTATCTTAACAACACTATGGTAAGATAAACTTCCTTTTTAAAAGCGTTTGGTACTGAGTATTCTTTCACAGCTGTTCCAGGTAAATCATCATGGATTGAGCTAAGTATCTTGTAAGCGCAACTCTGTCTATAACTTCACTTTGTTGTAACTCATTGCTATATATGTTGCATAATTCTTTTTTTTATTTTTTTTGGCAGCTGCGGTTTATTTGGTGAATATGTAGTTGTTCATAGCTGACAGCAGCGAAGGGGGTTTGATTAATAAGGCTTTTTGAACCGATTGCAGTCTTTTGAAGGAATACTCCCTCTCACCTTCTGAAAAGATATTGAATGTGGAGGGTCTTAGCTGCAAATTTTTGGGACATTATGCATATCTTAGAGTGAATTTTGTTGCATATTTTTACCTCTGTATGGTGAGATTTAGTAAGGGGTTGCTATTTATAGAAGCAATTCTAAATGTTAGTTATAGTTATAATCGATAGTGTCATCATGTGTTTGCATTTCCTTAGGTTGTGGACAAATTGTTGTGCATCATACCATGTAGCTATTATGTAATGGCTTCGTGATCACACTCAGTAGGCCTCTGATGTATGCTTTTTACAAAAGTTTATACCTGAGAGAAACGCTACTGTAACAACCTCCTTGCTGGGCTATTAGCTAATGCAAACCTTTCCTTTCATAAAATGAATGTGGGTTGTAGCAATGATTAAATTTGATTCAATTTGTCATCTTTGTAAAAATTATGAGGAATAAATTCAAATGAAGTATAATACCAGAAGCAACTGCTACATTTTCTTACTGTCATTACTTACTATGTTGGTTCTGCATTTGAACCCTTCGGACTCCTTAGAAACAATTCTTCCCTCAGCGCTTTAAGGGTTACCACTCATCGACCAACTAATGAATACATTCCCAGTAAATTATTCCAGCAAAATATTACTGAATGACTATTCTTCAACCTACCTACTTAACGTGCATACGGTAGTGATACAATTTTCAAATAAACTTTTACAGGGTTGCTCCAATCTCTTAATTAACCGACTGCATGGTTAAGTGGTTTAGAGCATCATTCTTGCAGTCAGGAGATCGGGAGTTCGAGTCCTGGCTGGGTAATACCGAAGACTTTGAAAACGGAACCTACCGCCATTGTGCTTGGTGCTCAGTATAAGCAAAGGAGTAGGGAAAACAAGCCAGTGAGCCATAACTGGAGGAAAGGCCGTGGCCGGCTCGACTTGAACCAATTGGTTGGAAACTGGACCATAAAACTCAATCTAACCTAACCTTACCTAACCTAACCTAACCTAACCTACCCAATCTGTTAATTTTCAAATAGTGGTATCATGATTCGGGACGACCCCTTCAAAATTATTTAACGTTTCATTAGGGCGCACATCACCTGACGCATGTGCTGTGAGGTAATGTCCTGATGGCTGTCACAATGTAACTGTTTATCAAGAAGAACAGAAAAAAAAGAAAAGAATGAGACTTGGCACTATTTTTTTACTCTCTTTGGAATTGAAGAATCTTTCACCATTCCAGAAGCCAGCCTTGCCCCTTAAATAAGTTGGTGGACTACAGGTTTGGGCTGTCCAAATGATATCCTCTGCCTTTACTTTATAAACACAATGAAGACAGCAATGCGATGAAGTATTTTGAAGAGGTGTAAACTAGTCCCTTCTATAATTGACCCCCAAGATAACACAAAATATTGGGGTGGAAAAAATTATCAAGTCAACCAATGTATTCCCTTAAACTTTTACTATACCGTAATTATCTGAATAGCCAGTTACCATTCATGTCCATAAATTTTAGAATTTTTCCTGCACCTGTGTTGGCAGGGGGAGGGGTGAGGTCGTAGCGGAAATTTGCCCATCCTTCTTTTTCCTCGAATTTAGTCGACTGGGAAACCATGACCTTCTGTAAAAGATGCCCATGGATAGGGATTAGGAATCAAAGAGAAGATAACAGGAAGAATCCCCCCTCAGTCCCCCACTGAGATAAATAATTTTGTGTGTTGGCGCGATTTTTGGAAAAATAGGTTAACTTTTGCCTGGGTTTGGGGTGGGGCATGATGTCCCGGTCAACCCTTTGCTTGCTAATCCACTGTACCAGGCCTGAAAGGAGGGGGGTTGGTGCTAAATTTTTCCAAGGAGTGGACTAAAAATTCATGGTTTCCCTTTCTATGGGCGCGTACTTACGCGATCAATATGTATTACGTAGATACTCGTTAGGCTATTTTGATAAAAAAAAAAAAAATCGTAAATTAACAATGCCACAATGGATCATAGAGGAGGCCAAGGGAGGGATGGGGGAAAGTTAAAGAGCAGTGTCCGGCCGAACAGCATCATTTTGCACGGAGTGTAGGCTGTACACTACGAAATAATAGTTCCGAGGACGTTAAAGTTATTTTCGTTCTCGATCTAACCCAAATCGGGGCGATGCGCACTGTTTAACAAGAAATTTCCTTACTGGCTAACGATAGACTAGTCCCTAACCCTAACAAAGAATACAATCGATGCAACACAATGGCAACAAGCACCTTGAAACATCTTGATAAACAGTGCTCATCTACCCCCAAAATCTCATTTTTTGGTCTCGCGGTCCAATTGTTCCCATTGAATTGAGCCGCCCTTGTGCACTGTTGTTTTTCATTCGGAGTATCCTTCGGCTGGCTCATTTCACCAACTGCTGGGTCACGGTTGAGTCGCTTTAGTGTAAACAAACGTCTTATACAAACTACCTAGCACGACCAGTGTAATCGACCGTATTTTATTTTTATATTTATTTTTCCTTGAGAGAGGGAACGAAGGGAAAAATGGGGCACATCGTGCTTCCACTATTCCTCGCTTGTTATTTAGGGACTAAACCTGTTAATTCTAAAAGAGAGCCTAGTTAACAACTTCCACTTTCTTATTTCCTTAATTTATAGCTTGATAAGCTTGATAAGTTCTTTTGTTGCCAAATTATATGCTTTTTTCACAGGGGACAGATTTTTAAGTTGATTACATGCAGACATTATTTCCTCGTAAAATCTAGTCCCCCGAACAGTTCTTCTTGTGACGGTGAAGCTAACTTTTCTCAAAAATGTTGTCCGCAGGACATCATTTCCGGGGAAATATTGTCTGACATGATTTCCTGTCACACCGGCGTAGAGACCGTACCACGCACACTACACGAACACACGAACTAAACGCGAAGCTTCATCGTTACTTAGGATCACACTGTGTACTCACACTGTGTTATCTGAATAACAGCTTCCTGGTTAAAGGCAGTACATTTCATGTTGGAACCGCAATTGGCCAGCTCAAAACAGTGAGCTGTGTTCTTCGGAAGGAGATCCAACACAATCTCTTCCTTTGAAGCTAACTTGAACCTCCAAATAAATCCTGCATAAGTGCAATTTTAGGGCTCTTTCGTTTTCAGTAGGACTTTAACTGGATTAAAAGGGCAGTACAAATAAGGTTTATCGTCTGCTTCATCGAGAGGGAATTTTATGCACTGCTTCAGCAATGCCACCTGTTATAGAAAAAAATGTGTCTTTTGACGTGTTTTGTTTTTGAGAATATCAACTTGGTCTAATATATCAAGATGAATTCAGATTTACGTTTGGTATTTCCGAAAACTTCTCTTAACTTTCCCTTAAGAGATTACAGAAATTAGTCCTTTGCCTCTGGAGCCCATTTGCATACCGTCCGGTGTGAAGGAAGCCAATTAGTTGACTGATTTCCATTTAACAGTCGTTTCGGGTTTAACAAACAAACCATTAAAGTGATGCCGGTTTTGTGTTTAGATGAAAGCAATGTTGTATTTAATCCACATTGTGTTGGAAGTGCCAAACCTGAATAGTACTTCTAGGCAATTGTAGCTAAACAAAAATCATTCAATAGAGCGAACAAGAGCTAAATCCCAGGTAATATTTGGTAATCTCCTCATGAAATGGGTGATAAAATATCAACGTTGATTAATCGGTTTGATGTTTCTCCTTCCTAATAGCAGCCCCCTGCTCAAATATCAAGCTCGCAGCACTACAAAGAAAGTTATGAAACGTACACGAGATATAGAGAAAGAACAATATTGCAGTAAGGCTACATGTTTTGCAACTCCTTAACGGGACTATTTAACGAAGAGCGATCAGAAAGCACACCACACCAAACAATGGAAGAAAGAAAAATCATTGTTCGAACCTTCAAAAAGTTTTACACTCCGGGCTTAGCCTTTGAAAGCAAAGGAAATCAATAATGTGGTATACGTACAGCGGTTCTGAAGTAAGAAATTACTTCCTCCTTGATTACTATTCAGTTGCATATGCGAAATGGCACATATTGAATTTGACAGGAGGGTTTTAGGGGAACCCGCAATGGTTTGACTGCCAAACGTGTGGTGATACTTGGCTGATCAAAATCATTGCTAACATTAACCACAACTTCATTTCATATTACAGGAAATTGGAAGCAGGTTGTTCGAGTTTTCAGAATAGCTTACGGTTGTCTTCACAAAATACCGCAGTTTGCTACGGAACAAACATCTGAAAATAAGATATCGGCCTAAATGCCATTATCAATGGACATGCTTTCCCTCTAAGAAAAGTTAGGGATAAAGCGCTGAGCAAAATGCAAACAGCTCAACATGGGCAAAATTGTTGCTCAAAAATGAGTAAACAATGTACCCATACCGTTGGGTAAATTAAGGTTAGTTACAATCCACGAATTGGCAAAAATTGATTGGCAAGAAATAAGACTTAAGTTACAGTACCCAAAATGTGGGTAAAATATTGTCAATGTAGAAAACTTCTAATTGACCAATCAGATAATAAGTAAAAGTTGCGTTTCATAGATAATTGTTAAAAGTGATTGATTAAAATCTTGCGGTAAAATTAGATTGGATTTGGTTCACAGAAAACGTAAGAACACGTGCACGTTCAATATAAGTCCAATTTATATTGAAAACCAAAAATTTTGCAGTTTCTCCTCCAAAAAAGTCCATTTTACCCACTTCTTCATTTAACCTCCCAAATGTTTGCTTCCATAGAAATTCCATATTTTTTGTTCTTATCCGTTTGGCAACTCTTCACTTTGTCGGGCGTCGGGCTTTTGTTTTGCTTCCTTCACCCTCCGGAAGGGGGGGGGGGGGTACGGTCCCGTTGGGTAAATCCTGCTATAAAATAAGCAGTATACATTATTCTGAGTACCGAATACTTTAACTGGAGATATAAATTTGCTATGCATTCATGTAAATACTCTGTTAATGGAAAACCACTTTTGAATAGTTACATAGAATTATGTGCTAGCAATTATTTCATATACAGTCATTTATGCATACAATGTGCAGGTACCGCGCTTCAAATAATCACAGTCATTGAATTTTCCTAGCGTTACTGTATGTGGTAGACATGATGACGTCATTAGGCTACGAAAAATTTTCAATTTATGTTGCCTATGAACGGTTCATAATCTACTCCAAGATGTATATTCGGGTTAAATAGTCCCAGAGATTTCCCACTATGTTCCCACTATGTACTGAATTGAATATTGGTGATTGCGAACTCGGTGTCAAATTGTGGCATTTAAATATTAAAAATTTACCCTTTTCTATTATGTGTGGGTATAAAATAAGAGAAAAGGATATCTAAAGTTTGAAGACATTTATTCCTAACAAAAGTTACAGTTCAAGGACCACGGGACACCAAAGACAGATTGTCTGTGTAATACTATAGACATTATTTAGGTGCTACAGAAATAGATGTGCAAGCTTGTACTTTATAGGATCATCTATGGACTTGGAATAGATTATATGAGGTGACTAGGTTGAAGTTGCTGGAAATGTACTCCATAAAAGTAGGACCGTCTAATGTCAAGCGGGGTCCAATTTAATCTTCCTTCTCAAACCTTACCAAAGTGACAAATTAAAATCTGAAATGAGGCCCATAAATTCACCCGCAGATTACTGAGTAACTTGTATTCTATTTACAATTCATCATGCACATAGAATTAGCAGAGGATTACCAGAGATGCGTATGTTCCATAGTAACACTACATTGCTTACTAAAATTACATCCGAAAACTTGTTGGCATTTCTTACCCTGTGAATAAAATCAATTTTGGCGCATCAATACCACAACGCGTTATTGATATATTTAATTTACTTTGTGACATGAAACGCACCAATAAAGCTTGTGATTTCGACCTCTCTGCCAATTTGATGATGTCACATGAGACACTAATCTACTGCCACTGCAAGATTACACATATGATACCACTGCATTCTAATGGGCGCTCTGCAAATATTTGACTGGGAGGTTTTGACAAATTCCTTTAGTTTGACCATTCTTGATGTCTTTATGTAGACGAAATTGAAATTAATCGCACTTTGAACCAATCTGAGTGTCATTTGCGGTGTCCCGTGATATTAAATCATGAGGTATGAATAATCAGGTTAGTAATAACGTTGGTATTAAGCAATTGAAGGGATGCGTCCTTTGGTCAATTTTGTCCACACCCCCCCCCCCATTCGCCGATCGGCCATGTGATTAGTTTAGGCCCAGACCAAATTAGGCCTAACCTTAGGCTAGGCCTAATTTAGTCGTTGAATCCTGTAAATATGAGGCAGATTTTGGACAGAGTCTCCATTGTGGGCAATTAAGGAAATATTGATCTTAAGTTTAAAGTATTGGGTAAAGGGCCTACGGCTGCAGCTTAAACTGATCATGACCATTCAACGAGAATGACCTCTCGGTCAGGTTTTATAATAGGTTACTATTAGCTGCAACACTCTGTTTGAATGGCCAGAGTCTGTGTAACTTAAATATCTCCAATACTGACATACGCTGCTAACAAGAGGTCCGCATTAGATCTAGCCATAAGGTTCAGATTTTCCCAAAGGGTCAAAAATTTCGGAGCTTGTACATTTTGCTTTCGGTATATCCTGGTACTAGACATGTAGTTGGATTATTCCAACGGGATTTACTCTTTATCAGACAACTGTATTTCGTATAAATATTATTTTATTGGATTTTTACTTGTATGGAAGTCGCGAAGGATTTGATGTTACATTATTGCGAGGGATTTCCATGACTACCATCAACGGCAATGGCAATGAACCGCTTCACAACCGATTCCAGTTTTGTCGGATGCGGTATTCATTAATTACTGGATAGCCGCATTGTGGTTGCAGTATGTAATGCAACAATCTTAATTTTTCTATATGAGTTATTCTTTTATCGTTGCCGCAGCGTTTGCCGTTGAGAAAACTTGTGAACGTGGCAGTGTTGTTTGGTGCCCACACGTGTATGATGTATCACTCGGCCAAACACAGTTTGCACATAGTTCAAAAGGGAGAGCGGGCTTTTGGTAACCGAGTGACATACCTTATCAGTCGTGCCCGATTTTTTTCGGACCGTTGGCCGTTGTATAACATCATCTACTCGGTTAGTGCCGTAACCGTTGAGCGACCGACTCCGGAACCATAGGGATACTGAATAACACCTAGTACTGGCAGTAGATTTTTTTTTTAAATATGAATATCCTTTTCTTAAACTGGTTTTTAAGAATTTTGGAGAATTGCACGAGGATTGTAGCCAGTCTATAACAATTAAATTTGCCCCTCTCTGGCAGTCTGGGTATTATTTTTGACAGCTTTCATTTTCGCTGGATATTAACTTCAGAATGGCTGGTTACAAATATTAGGCCAGGCCGGATTAGCTGTTAACTGTGACATCAGTGACATACTTTGAACACTACATGTTCATGTCATTATATTGGCTTTTCAACCTTTTAAACTGAAAACAGAGACTGAAGCGACAATAACAATTCTTTATCATGTAACCGTCGTTTGAAAATTCACTTGGATATTACTCCGTTTGCCTTTCCTCTCTAACAAGTCCTCTCGATATCTTCCATACACATTAATTCTCCTTACACTTGCCCAATATCCTGATTTTAGTGTTGTCGTTATATGCATCCTTGATTTACAATCCACAACCCCTCACCAATATTGTTAGGAAAGATGTATTCAGTGTGAGACTTCTAGAGAATGTTATCCTACTAAGCTTTGAAATAATTGGCCGTATGCATAATAAGGAAGTAATTACTTTCAGTAAAAAGTAAAAGTAAAAGTTTTTGCTAGTCAAGTAAAAGTAAATGCTGGATTTGGTATGGAAAATCTTTTACTTTTACTTTGCAGTAGATGCTATACTTGACTAGTATCTACTATTGAATTCAGTAAATCCTCCTTGTGGTCAGCCTATAGAACCCTCGCACAAAAGACCATTTAGATCATACAGATATCCTTTAGTTATGCTTCAGCAGGTTTGCAAGACTTTTAAAATGGCACAGGTGTATTAACACCTGAATTGCCTTATGCCTTTTGTGCACTGTTTGGGAGGACCAACATCACAAAGATTTGAACTAATTACCAAGGTGCAACACCATAACCCTCATCACCTATCGCAACAGGGCATCAGTTCCAAAATTTGAAATTAGAGTCCCCACATCAGAGTTTCAAACTCTGCTGTCGTGGACGGATCCTGGCCAGTTCATCGAGAAACTTGTGAACCTTTCTGAGGCATCACATGTGGCTTGCACATTCCAAGTTGCCACCCCTTTGTGACAGATGTATTCATCGCCGTACTTTTTAGGTTTCTCTATTTTCACATGAGTATGTACAGTCCAATGCCCCGATCGCACATGGAAGTGTTTTTCTTTCTTTCCATATTGCATCCTTGGCTAAGATATGTGTAGTATCTGTTCTTTTCATCCAGTCTAGAATGGAGCCATGCATGACAGACCAATGTAAATGGTCTGAAGGCCTTGAAGTTGGTAACGTATTGTCCTTGTTAGTGGACGTAATAGCTTCTTCGGGAAGCAGTGAAAGTTTTGGTTTCGCAGAACGGCCATTTGCCAGAGGGTCGGGAGGATCTCAAAAAACACTTCCATTTTCTGCTTATTACTTATATTATAGGGTATTTTTAATGATTATTTTTTGTATTTTATTATAAATTGACATAATTATCGCATCTGTGGCCATTTTAACTTTCCCGCCATCTTGACTGACTTCATACATACATGTCAATTGTAGACGCTCGATTTCAAATACAGACTGCCACGGTTAATGGGGATGGTCGTTTGATTCCAGTGGAATATCTGATTCATATTTCAATAATAATAATATCAGATTGTGATGTCCAAGGGGTCTATTGAAGGATATTAAAACTGTCACAGCTCCAGGAAAAACAAATGGGGGTGTAATTACTTTACTTAAAACCACCTGTAATTAAAAAAATGATTCATCTATTATCAACTGCCATTGATACTACAAAGGAGATATTTATAATTGCAATCATCTGGAGTAACAAGAAATTGTGATGTAAACTGTAGGCTATATGGCACTCTCACCTAAGCATGGTAATTTCATGTGGTCTGGATAAGTCACATTTCCTTCGAGAGTATACCGAAACTAGAGGAGCTCTTTAAGTAAGTGACTTTGTTTCAAATAGTTTTTGCAGGATTTTGTTAACATTTTCTTCTTTTTAAGGCCAGCCAAGCGAAAATTAAAATAGCCGTCAATGCGCAAGTTATGTCTAATATGCGATGAATATGTTTATTATGCAATAAAATACAAAAAATTATCATTAAAATACTCTTCAATCGAAACTACTAAATATTTTGATATGAGATTATAGCAAATTTTTAAAACTTTATTTCTGATAGTTTTTGCAGGATCTCAACTTAACAAAGATGGTGAAAAAAACAAAATGGCCGCCAAAATAACAATCATAAGTTACAAAATAATAAGAAAAATAATCATTGAAAATAATTTAAATATAGCTGCCCTTTAAATCTGGCCATATTTCATTACTTATAAATTGAAATAATATTTATTTAACATTTTTACTTTTTGAGGTCAACCAAGATGGTGGAAAAGTAAGATGGCCGTCAATGCGACAATTGTGTCAATTTACAATAAAATACAAAAAATAATCATTAAAAATGAATTTCAATCAAACCTACAACACAATTATCATATTGGCTGCCATTCTCCTTTTCCGCCATCTTGGTTGACCTAAATGCGACAAAAAGGTTACGAAAATAAAATTCCAGTCTATGTGCACTCTAAAAAGACTATGGTCAATTTGACCATTTATTTGGACAACTATGCACCGACCTAACCTATGGTCAAATTGTTGACCAAATCTATGGTTAAACACGACCAATTTTAGTTAAATCTGACAATAAAATGGTATTTTTTGACCATAGTTTGAATCAACCATTTGACCATTGTTTGGGTCGGCGCATAGTTGACCATAGTGTTTTTAGAGTGTGTAATAAAAAATTACATAAATTGCAACTGTATTTTGGGCGCCACTATGTGATTTCCGCCATCTTGGTTAGATTGGGGTCCTGCAAAAAATTTCAAAAATAAAGTGTAAAAAATATTATAACCTCCTATAAAAATATTTCATAGTTTTAATTGAAATGTTTTTTTAATGATTGTTTTTTTATTTTATTGTTAATTGACATGATTATCGCATTGGCGGCCATTTTTCTTTTACGCCATTTTGGTTGACCTCTAAAAGAAAAGAATTTTTTCAAAATATAATGTCAATTGATTTGTCGTAAAATATGGCCAAATATAAGGGCAGCTATGTTCAAAATATTTTAAATGATTATTTTACATGATATTTTTATATATATATATAGATCGTCATTTTGGCGGCCACTTTGTGATTTCCTCCATCTTGGTCAGGTTGAAGTCCTGCAAAAATCATCAGAAAAAATGTTTACAAAATATGCTTTAATCGTAGGTCAAAGGTATTTTTTATGATTATTTTTTGTATTTTATTGTAAATTGTCATAATTATCGGTTTTACGGCCGTTTTACTTTTCCAATATTTTGGTTGACCTCAAAAAAGAGGAAAATTGTTATCAAAATGTAATTTCAATTCATGTGTAATAAAATATGGCCAGATTTTAAAGTGCAGCTTTGTTTAAATTATTTTCAATGATTGTCTTTCATATTCTTTTTATAAATTAAGATTGTTATTTTGGCGGCCATTTTGTCATTCCCGCCATCTTGGTTAAGTTGAGGTCTGGCAAAAACTAGCTGAAATGAAGTTTTGAAAATTTGCAATAATCTCATATTAAAAAATTTATTAGTTGTGATTGAAATTTGATTGAAACTATCAGAAATAAAGTTTTAAAAATTTGCTATAATCTCGTAACAAAATATTTAGTAGTTTTGATTGAAATGTATTTTTAATGATTATTTTTTTTGTATTTCATTGAAAATGGAGATATATATATCGCATTGGCGGCCATTTTACTTTTCCGTCATGTTGGCTGACCTCAAAAAGAAAAAAATGTTATCAAAGTATAATTTCATATATTTGTAATAAACTATGACCAGATTTTAAGAACAGCTATGATTTAGCTACTTTTAAAAATTATCTTATATATTATTTTTATAAGTTATGATTGTCATTTTGGCGACCTTTTTTGTTTTTTTCGCCATCTTGGTCAAGTTGAGGTCCTACAAAGCTACCTGAAATAAAGTGTTTAAAATATGCTATAATCTCACATCAAAATATTTAGAATTTTTGATTAAATGTATTCTTAATGATTTTTTTTGTAATTTTTTTAACTTTGTTTCTAATTTTTTTTCCACTTATTGACCGTTGCTCTACTTCCGTTTGGCACAGAAATAAATGTATTAGAAATAATTGAAAATTGCATCTTTAAATATGCAAGGGGATGTCTAAACAACACGTTTCATGTTTAAACAGTGTTCTTGCACAAATCCAGGGTAGAAATGGCTGTATCAAAATGGGTGTACCGCATTGTTGGTATTCTTCAAAATTGGTGAGCTTTTGACCTCTGATGACCTCATATTGAACATAATTTGCATTTTTACTTATTCGTTTCGTAGAGTTGATCAACGCAAACATTTTGATGGGTTATTCATCAGAAAGTAAAAAAATTCTTCCTAGTTGAATTTCCCCCACCCCCAACATATGATCACTCAGCTGTCGTGCACTATCAACATTTAAACCTATAAAAACCCTAGTTCTTCCCTAAGAAATCAAAGTTAACATAAAAAATCTGAATATTAACACTTCAAACTACATTCCTATCACTATTTCATCAATTCTAGGGGGGGGTGCTAGGTGGGCCCCTCCAGCCCACGGACTATAACGACTTGAAATTTGTAACCTACATCTACAAAAAAGCACTTTTTCAAAATGTTCTGGGCTGACATTCCTTTAAAGGGCTCATTGAGTCGAAATCGATAACTAAATGAGAGTTTTAGAGGGTCGTGACAACATGACAATGCTTATAGATATCATACTAAGTCAAGTTTTGTATCTAATAGTTATGGGAAAAGCTACAATTTTGAATTTTGTAATGCCATGACTTGTAACGGATTTGTGCACAATTTGAAAAATTGTCTGGTCACGAATTTTTGAAATCCGAATTGAACCGTTAAGTACTCACTCATAAAATAGTTATTGGTATGTAGGATGTTGGGATTGTCTAAGATTGGCATTTGTCATTCGTAAGTGAAGAAAACTTAACGGGTTTTAAAAAAATTGTGGAATTTCATGAACCAACTCAATGAGCCGCTTTAATACTTGAGTTCCAGATTTTTAAAGCTATATCCTAAAATCAAGCCAAACTTTTTCGGGAAAATTCCCAATATCGTCCGAGGGCCCTAATTAAGTCTGCACGATGTAATTTAGTGACCACAACAAACTACAAGTCACCCCATCGACCAATTTGATTTTTCTCATAAGAAGGTCATTTTGTTTAATGAAACCTCCAAAATCTGTCAATAACAACTTTTCCACAATATAAGCTTCAAAATTATAAATATTTCTTAAAGATTGCAAAAGATTTCAGTTTTCCAATTTCGGTGAATACTTTATACAATAAAGAGCCAAAGCCAACTTCAATCACCCCAACATTCTTCTTAATTTTGCTCTTGAAAGGCAGACTTGATCACTTCGATCAGTTGATAAAAATCCAAAACTTTTCAATTTCACTCCGATTCTCTTCCATTAAATTTTCACATTTTTTTCAATATAACCTCTTGACTTTCAGAATTCTGTCCATACAAGGTATGAGGTTTTCAGGCCAAATTTCAGTTTCGTCCTAAAGCCTTAGTACGTACACTCTTAAAACGTTGGGTAAAATATCCGTTGGTTAAAGAAGTTTATGAAATGTGTTGGTTAAACTTTGCCCAACTTTGGGGCTAATTGGTGCAATGTTTAAACGCTGGGCAAAGTTTTTGTTGAGTAAAAGTAATTGCTTAAGTGTTGGTCAATCTTTGCTCACATAATGGTTAAATTTCCCCTTCCATGCACGCGTATACTGTTATACCCAACTGACTGGTCAAAATGACGATAAGATTTTATTCTACAGTTGAGCATATTTTCCCTTTACCCACTTGTTGGGTCTTTTTGCCAATTTGTTGGGTATATTGTTGGTTGCAGTGTTGTCACCAGACAACAGTGCACTTGACCCGATTTGTTTCACAATTCTTCTCATAATCAGACCATGGTACCATAATCTGAAAATTCTCTTTGGCATCTTTTATATTGGCCAAACAGCTAAACTCGTACATTACTTTAGACCATGAAATCGATCTCTATTTCCATAAAATTCTTTAAACAGTACTACGAACTAGAACACATTTGTATGAGATTCCATGATTCGTATTTGGCGCAAAACTGCTATCCAATGAGAGGTCAGGGTCTGGGATATTCTCTTTCACGTCCGAATGAGCATTTATATACTATTATTCGAAACATTTCGGCATAACAAGAAACCTGTCTCATAACCGTGATAAAAGTGTATGAGAGCTACGGACCAGCTAATTCTCATGCAGCCCTTGTGTTCACATTTATGCATTGATGAAACTACAAGACTTCATCACATCATTAACACACATCATTTTACAGTACCTTTTAAAAATACAGTGCCTTTTAAAAATGATAGTTTTGGACGTACCTATACGAAACTCAGTGACAAACCAAATAGGTTATTAAGCCAGGGTTTTTTAACCGGGACCGAAGGGTTGCCATAACCAGGGAGCTGCAGTGGCAGCTCCCTGCCATAACCTACAACCTAACATGTAAAGAAAGCACCAACGTTTAAGGAAAAGATGATTAAATATAACCAACATTTGGTCAATGCATTTGCCCAACAGCTTAATAAAAGAAGTGCCCAACAAGTGGGTATGTTTTAAAATGCTAATTTACCAAACAGTTGGGTAATCTCCTGCCCAACAGTTGGGTTCAAACTTTACCAAATTTGGTTGGTTAAAGTTTTGCCCAACTGTTTAGGTTGTTGAATAGATGCCCAGTGTTGGTCAAAAAGTTGGGCAAAATTTGCCCAATTTTTTTAAGAGTGTAGGACTGCAATGAAATGCCTAAGCCCAAACAAATTTCCTAATCTAAAAACTTGTTCGACATTTTATATGTAGGGCAGATTCTTCAATATATTTAAACGGTCCTTACACACTAACAAGGAAGTCATAAAGCTTAGTGGTTCCTTGCGGAAAGGAAAATTTTGCTTTTTTGACCTCTGGTGACCTCAGATGATAATGTTAGAAATGAAATTCTACCTTTTGATGGCTGGGCACCCCAAATGACCTGATTCTCACCTTCCCAAAAAGTAAGGATCTTTTGTTCACCACACTGCATCCACATACCAGTTATGAAATTCTTCTATTCTTCCACCTTTTTCCACCTTGAAGTGTCTTGTTGAAATGTTTAACCATTGTGATTGCATATGACATATAACCTCAAATGACCCGGCATTTGACCTCTGGGGAACTGGCATTTGACCTCTGGTGACCTGGCATGTGACCTGTGGTGCGTTGTATTTGACCTACAATGACCTGGATTTTCAATGCTGGTAAACTGGTATTTGACCTATGATGGCTTTGCACATGACCGTTGGTGACATTGCATTTGACCTATAATGACCTTGCATTTGACGTGACACATGGCTTATGGTGAAGTTGCATTTGACCTCTGGTGATCTTACATTTGACCTTTGCTGACTGCATTTGACCTCTGGTGACCTGGCATTTGACATTTGCTGAACCATCATTTGACCTCTGCTGACCTGTATTTGTCGTCTGCTGACCTGTATTTGACGTCTGCTGACATAGCATATGACCTCTGTGACGTGATACATGACCTCTGGTAACGTTACATTTGACCTCTGGTGATCTTGCATTTTACCTCTGGATACCTACATTTGACCTCTGGTGACCTGGCATTTGACCTTTGACCACAACTGCAAACAATAAGGATCTTCCAGTCAACATGACATTTCAATATTCCATTTATGAAAAGTGTCGGCTATATTTAACTTGAAATATCGTATATACAAGTTTTTCTTGTTTTGACCCCTAGCGACCTCAACTAACCTTTGACCTCCACCAAAATAGTCGGGTTCTTTTTTAACATGACTGCAGTCTATAGTATATATATTAAGTATGAAACGTGTCGGTCCTTCCTATCTTGAGATATTGTGTTTACGAGGTTTTCCGGTTTGGACCCCTGACGACTTCAAATGATCTTTGACCTCCACCAAAAGGAATCATTTCTTTTTTTATTATGAAAAATCTATATACCAATTTTGGAAAGTGTCGGTCATTTCTAACCTGAGATATACTGTTTACGATCTTTTCTAATTTTGGCCAGTAGTGACGTCAAATGGCCTCTAACCTCCAGCAACTGGGTTCTACTCATCAGCTTGACAAATCTTTTTACCAAATATGAAGGGTGTTGGTCAGTTCTAACTTGATATATCGTGTTTTCGAGTTTTTCGATTATTCACCCTGGTGACCTCAAATGACATTTGACCCCAACCAAATCAATAAGATCCTTCCTCTCAACATAACAACTGTACTGTGGGATTAAGTTGATGACAATTGTTAACTATAAATACTAGTAACTTGAGACTCACCCACAGGAGCCGCTACGCTTCGTCCAAGCGCTGCTCGTGGCTGGTTGAAAGCGGGTAACTTTGGAGGCTCTCCGTTTAGTTTTATTATACACTAACTATACACTATACAAAACTGGCGCGTGCACGTGCAAATATCAAAGTACGCAGTTCGCAATACAAAAGTACACGAAGAATAATATTTAAGGCGTATCTCTGACTGGAACTTCGTTGAACTGTAATATGTTGTTCCTCTGCTTGTCGAGCCGTGTTTGCTACGCTACTCTAGAACGCACGCGGGAAGCACACAACACTAAAGCTTTATACAGGTGTTCACACTACAACTTTGCATAAAAATGCCACTTAAATTCCGCAGTGACTGGCGACTTTATTTATAGCAAATATATACTTCAGGTAAGCTTGCAGAAACTTTCCTTGAAGTGCAAAAGTACATACCAGTTATGAAAAGTGGTTGTCATTTCTCTCTTGAGATATCGTGTTTGAGGTTTTCGCAGTTTCACCGCCGGTGACTTCAAATGACCTCAAGACATTCCTAAATAGAGATATCGTGTTCACAGGGTTTCGGTTTTTGATCCCGTGCGACCTCAAATGACCTTTGACCCCGATTTAGATAATAGAGGGTTTCCCTTCTCAACATGACAAATCTATTTACTAAATATGAAAAGTTTCGGACACTCTTACCTTGAGATATCGTGTTTACAAGAAAAAAGTATCACAAACACATTCACACACACACGCAAAACCCCCACAAACACTCATGACATGACCATCGCATAGATTCATTTGCCTCGCCAACCATCAAAAAGCCAAACTCCTTCCAAAAGTTTCAAATTTACTTAGTAAAAGCTTCGGATCCTTAATTATTTCAGTGTAAAATAAGTTCCGCGAGTTGCTTGCGCCTCAAATGCTGCCAGTCACGTCTCACCGGGAATCGTAGGCTGTGTAGGGGTTTCGATTCGCCCCCCCCCCCCCGTCGGGCAAATCCTGCCTCGACTCCTGCCACCTGCATGATGTAGAAAAAATGATTTTAACTTTTTTAACTTTTTGAGTTGTGTAAGCATTCATAAGATTACCCCGGGTGGGGGGGGGGGTAATCCCCGGTTCCTTGCCCCGGGAGCCACACGCCCTAGCTACGCCAACGGAGTGCATACCTTCCGAATCAGAGTTAATTCCCGTTCAGTCGGGTGTTGGGTGCAGATGCGCCGGTCACACTGATATTTCGAACACCATCTATATTGATGCAGCCATAACAAGACCACTTATTTTATATTTGATTCCAATCATGTTCATTTTCTAAGACACAATGAAGATGAAGCTGTGTACCACAATTCTACGTTATCTGTAGCTTCAGATAAACAAAAATAACATATTCAGGATACGCCACATTAGTTGTAAAAGTAAAGTTAACACAAGACTGGGGAATTTATAAATCTGGAAAGATAGCTTTTATTACGAATATATAACATTCCAGCAACATCGAGTGCTCCTGAAAATTTTACGAAAACCTTGTAATTTCATGTTCACGTATTTCGAATTCTGTTACGCTTTTTTAACATCCTGGTTGTTGGCATCTGTTACATTCACCTGAGGAAGGTGTTCATCTATGGACAGCTTTGTACCACACAACTTTTTGGCAAGCAAGAACTTGTTTTTTTGGTTACAGAGCTCATCAGAATTACAGCTTTCCCGTTATTGATCCCTTTACTGAGAGTATGGGAAGAAGATGCTTGCGACTTTTCTCCAAGATATTAGTTTCTGGTACCGCAAGTACCCCGTAATTTCTCATATTTTCTTCATTTGCTTCTTGCAGAACCTGAATAGTTTACATTGTCGCTCTTCGGTGCCTTCGATTCTTAGACACTTCAGGAATCTCTAAAGACGGTGCATTCAGGGCAGGGAAGTCCCTGTTCAGAGCATCTTTTATTTCTTACTTTTCAGGTTTAACCAGAGAGTTGCTAGCAACTAGTTGTCCATGCCCTGCACCACCTTGTTTGCTTTCATTTTTGCCCCATTCTAATTTAGAGAAAGTTATGCAATGGTCGCTCACACCTCTGGTCTTTCTTTTCGTAAAAGTGTGGAAGATAAACTGTTTACATTGGAACCTCTGGTGACATCAAGAGACCTTTTATAATACGTGTTTATGAAAAAAAGAGACCAAGTGATCACAAACCCAAAACGTTTTTAGACGCACTATTTTTGCTGGATTTGACCCCTTCCAAACATGATATGATCTTCGGACCTTTGATTTACATAAAATAGGGTTACTCTCCTAAATATCAACAGTGACGTGCTACAAATGAAATCCCTCACAGTTTCCTTCTTGTGATATCATTTTAAGTAGGTATTAACCTTCGGACCTCTGCTGACCCTAAGCAAAATTTGACCTACACCAAAACAATAGGGACCGTCTAGAATTAGTATAAAACGCAGTCCACATGCTAACTACTAGATCAATCTTGTTACCAATGTTATCAAACTTGGGGTACCGTGGTTTCAATCAATTTGTGATATATTTACCACCTGACCTGACCCCAAATGACCTCTGGCCTATTTCCAAACTACAGCAATGTGCACAACTCACACACCACAACATGAGAGAAGTTATTTTGTGTCGTTTTTACTTTTCATGGCCCCAAATTATCTTTGAATTCCACATAAACAATACGGATCATCTGTATGAATAAACCACACTTTAAATATGACATAAGTCACACTTACGTACCTTTCTTGGGATATCGTGTATACAAGATTTTGACATGTTTACCTTTCCTGACCCCAAATAGCCTTTGACCTCCTCGACAAACAAGAACCATCCTTTTCTTGAAATCGTCAACTCCCACACCAAATATGAGATTAGTCACGCTTACCCTTTTCGGGCTATCGTGTATGGGCCTACAAGGATTTGAAATGTTGACGTTCTTGACCACAAATGACGTTTGATCTCTTCCAGAAGCAAGATGTATCTTTTACCGAATGTGGTCAACTCACGCACCAAATATGAAATTAGTCACACATACGCTTCTTGAAATATCATGTTTACAAGCAAAGCGTCACAGACACACAGACACACACACTCAGACACACCCACGCACACAAACGTCACCACCATTCCATAGATCCATTGCCTGCCTTGGGCAAGGGATCCAAAACTGCTATCTAAATTGACAATGGGTAATACAACTGTCCAGTTGAACGGTGCAGGCACTGTAAGCAAAGCATTTGACCTTGGCCGCAATTCGGTCCGTAAGTGCAAACAAAGACACGGAAACACCGAACTACCCAATGTTACCGACATCTTCAATTTTTTGTAAGTGGGCGAGCGTTGTTCAACCCAAAGAATATATGATTACATCACTACTCAAAAATTAAATTTTACACATTGACGTTTTTATGTTTAACTTCCTGCTTAATACCATTTGGTTTCATTTGTTTCATATGGCAAATATGTCTTAGGAATCCCCCCCCCCCCCCCCCGGGTTTGATTGAAAAACGTGTAGGGACATTGAGCTCATGTTCAATGCTAATATTTACGACAAATTCTCCCCATATTACTAGAAATTGGGAGCAGGGCATACGAGTTCACAGAACAACTTCCCGGACAGTTGCCCTTATAAAATACCACAGATTGCTAGGCTGAACAAACATCTAATAAAGATAGGCATAAAGGTCAGAGCCACCATCATCGAACATGCTTAGAAGTGCAACGCTCTGGAGTAAGGTGACAACCTACACAACTTAAATTTGCACAGTTATACTTGCTATTAACCATTTAAGTTCTTTTTTTAAAAAATAAAATCTTAAGAAAATTTGGTTCCATTGCGGTGCTATAAAGTTGTAAAGTACTATTCTAGAACTTCAGTAAACGGTTAGGTTAGATTAGGTTAGATGGAGTTTTACAGCCCAATTTGCAACCAAGTGGTTCAAGTCGAGCCGGCCAGGGCCTCTTTTCCAGTTGTGGCTCACTAGCTTGCTTTCCCTTCTCCATTGCTTAGGCAGTAGGTTCCGTTCAGTAAACGTCAGCAATCCTTGTAAAATCGGACCGGAATAGTTTCATAATAAAATACTGTATGTGGTGACAGTTCATAAAAGACAGCCCTGAAAATTAACTTAAAACGTCACAAATGTTTCTCAAAAGGAGGATCAATGAAGTAATGCATTCTTTCTTTGATGCTTTCTTTTCCCTAATACCAGAGTTACATATAGGAATTCTGCCCATGGCGAAGCTTTATTACAAAATACATGTTTTTAACGATTGACAAGAAATGTGTAAAAATGCAATTCAACTACCTAACTCAATAAACTCTGTCTCTGTTCTGCGCAATTCTCTCAATTTGAACACACAGTGGCCACCATGCAGAATGAACAACAACTCAGAATAACGTCCTTTGCACTCAGCTTAACTATATAAACATCCCAACACACCCTCTGTACACGGTTATCATTTGACCAACTTTCGGGATCGCGTGTTTGGTCTAACGGTAAGAGCATCCGCCTCTCACACGGAAGGCCCGGATTCTATTCTCAGGTCGAGTCACACTAAAAACTCTAAAAATGGAATCTACTGCCGTTGTGCGTATAAGCAATGGAGAATGGATAACAAGCCAGTGAGCCACAACTGGGAAAAATGTGGCCAGTTCGACTTGAACCAATAGGTTGGAAACTGGGCCGTAAAACTCCATCTGACTAACTGACTTGACCAGCTTTCATTTTTTTCTCCAAAAGGGCAGTTCTACATTAATCTATACCTTTGCACTCCCTGCTGAACTTAACTACTAATGCTGACCTCACTTGTATCTGCTGTAGTTACCATTGGAGGGTAAGTTGAGACGGGTAAGTGCCCAAATACAAGTGAAGCAATGGTTGCCTATTCTTTCAGGGCTCAATAGCCATACTCTTTGTTTCAAATGTAAGTACACGATCTCATGATTTCGTCATAGTTATCTGTATTAACATATGGAGTTTTCCCAAGGGCAATAACGTTTCAATTAGGCAGCTTGTGTGACACAGAATGTTTTTCTACAACGCTGTGATGTTTGTGAACCGCAACAATCTTTGTTAGTATATACTTTGGAACTTTTTGGTCTCCTGATTTTTTACGGGCTCTGCTGGGGATAATCCGACGAAAAAGTGCATCTCTGCAATTTTTCTGCCTTAGAGAAGACGGAAAGGAATTCTTACTGAGGTAATCATTATAGTTTTTAAAGTATATTTTAAATACATTCTACTAAGTAAACTCGTTCAAAATGCCTAAATCTTTTAAGCCCCTGGTATGTGTTTAAAGGTGTATCTAATTATTTGTTTTCTCTTTTACTCAAGTCTCTGAGGAAGAGGTGGGACCTGGAAATATTAGACTACGTTTTAGATTATGTTGGTATTGGAGGCACTCTCACCCATGATGTTGAGGCATGTTACATATGCTTATTACTTGTATTTATATACCAATCCACGGAACTATTGTTGAAATATTCCGATCCTCCTAGGATCGTCCTCGGCAACTTGTAGACTGCAAAGTTACCATCAAAAGAGGAGTGGCAGCAATGAGAGATTTAAAACCGAAAAGAATTCAAAATGAACTTCAACCGGTGTAGCATTAAATAGAGTACAAAGAATACATAAAAGAACTGATAAGAAAGCAGAAATAAATAAAAGCCAAAATGAACAGTAAAAAGTAGAGTGACAAAACTTCCCACAGAGCTACAAAGCTGTCGCATATAAAGGCGTGTTGATAAAAGTTATGTAAAATTTACGCACCTGGGGGATTAGGGAAGCTGGCTGACCCAGGTCAGAAGGTCATTCAGACCATGCAAAATTGGTAAGGAGTAAGAAGTCCTAGGTGTTTGTTATTACCACGAAGAAAGGAATTAATCTTAAGAATCCATCCGATTTCTTCACGTTTACGCAATGCTGAGGAACGGAACTTTGACCATATAAGAATTCACTTAAAGTTAGCGAGAGAGTGACCGGGAAGGTTAAAATGTTCTGCTAATGAGGGCCGGGCAAATTATCTCCAACAATATTTTTTATGATTATGAAATCTTAAACGGAAAGTGGTAACAAATAATTACCCAAATTACAGATGTAACAATACAACATGTAACCTACGTTGCTGAAGTCGCATGTAAGAATAGGGGGATGGGTGGGTCACCTAGCATTAAGAAGGGAAACTTTGGAGCACGAAGTAGTGATGTGGGAGGCAGTCTTTTTTAAGAGTAGCTATTAATCCTTTAATAGTGGCGTGATATCTTGTAACAAAAGGAATGCAGGAACTGGGAAATTTGATACTACACTCGCGAAGCTCTGCACGACTATTGTCACATCTGAGATAGAGTCGGGGCATTATTGTAAATAGCATGTATGTAGCTATAGTGTGTTTTTGCAGTGTTGCGCAGCGTTTACCCAGCGATAATAATCTTTCTGGTTATTAGAAACCTCGGTACTGTACATGATTTTGCATAGTCAACACTAATGTAAAGGCCTCCGAACAGCCATCGTCCAAAGGTTGGTAATTCTTGTATATAGTTGTATATAATATGTGACGGTGCGTACGTTATGTGATTCTGTTATCTTGATCGTGCTGAAGCCTGCCGGATTCTAAGCTTATTGATGGGCAAAGTATAGGTATGTTGTATACAATCCGCCGGCATAGGAAATCAGTCAAGTAAAACGCAGCTGTTTTCTCGTATATAAGCAATGGTTTTTGTGTTGTGGGCAGAAACAGTTTAAAAGGACATCGAGTTCTCTGCATATCTTTATCATGATCGCTGTTGTAGAGTTCAACATGAACAATGATCGTAAACGAGGCGTATTCACCAGCGGAAATATGAGTACACTTTATTGTAGTAGGTAAAATTCTGTTTACGTACTGATAGCAGCCACTATTTGTACAGGTGAAGGACCGACCTATCAGTTATTGCGTTAGCTGTCCAATCTTTGCACTGCATTTAATACGCAAAGGGTTAAGGAACTCCCGAGCACCTTTCTGTGGTTCCGTGTAGTATCCCCATGTTAAGGGAAACATACTGAGGTATGGTAGCCGAGAAAGGCGGCGGTAGGGAGAAAACTCGAAAAACTCAAACCTCTTTCTCTGTACCACAATCGGTTTTAAGGTACATGTATTGTAAGTGATTCTCTTGTGCACAAGAACTTAAAGAGAGTTTTTTCCTTCCACGTAAATACTACATCACCCAAGTAAGCTACTGATATATTTTTTCTGGTTATGATTAAATTAAGATCCTTTTCTAAACCCGGTCTCTTGAGTCATTTTTGGGGCTTATCAGAGTTCTGCACCCTAGAAGACTTCACCACTTTGTCCCATTCCTGGTGACAACTACGTTTTCTTGGCTCTGTTAATATGTCTTTGAATAACGGAGAGGGGTACCCAGCTGGAAGGGAGTAGCCCGTTAGCTTGGAAGTGTTTTCATCAAAATCATTGGGGAAAAATTTGTTTCATTCGTAGGCTTTGACTATGTGCAATAAAATCCCTGATGCTCTTAGGGTGGAAACGATTGTAATTAAGTGAATGTGTATCTGTCAGTTTGGAGTACACCGAAGAAGAGAGGTTACTGTACTCACGTTAAACAAGACGGTCTAAGAATTCCATTTCAGTCAAAGATTTTAGAAAAGTAAAGTTAATGGGGTTATTATTGGCATATTCTATAAAATAAACAAAAGTCTCTAAACCATGAGTCCAAGAAAATATAATCTATTAGACGGCAAATCTATAGGGGCCCGAAGGAAAATGTGGATAACAGAGACCGTCCGTTTGCTTGCAAGGTAAGCGCCACCTTAGCATGTAAAATATATATATATATATACATATATATATATATATATATATATATATATATATATATATATATATATATATATATATATATATATATATATATATATATATATATATATATATATATATATATATATATATATATATATATATATATATATATATGTATGTATATTTAAGGTCGAAATGCTGCGGAGCACTGTTGAAATGTGTAGGTCGAAAAGAGGTAGTAAAAAGTGCTTAAAAGTTTGCGGAAAACTCCACGACGTTTGCCACCTGATGAAGGGTTTATACCCGAAACGTCGTGGAGTTTTCCGCAAACTTTTAAGCACTTTTGACTACCTCTTTTCGACCTATATATATATATATATATATATATATATATATGTATATATATATATATATATATTTATATATATATATATATATATATATATATATATATATATATATATATATATATATATATATATATATATATATATATATATATATACCTGATTCTGAAATAAGGGGAAATTTTTGGGCAAAATATCAACGTTAGGGGAAAATTACCGTTAGGGGGAAGATTTACGTTCCCCTTTACGTTTTCACACACTGTTTTAATGGGAATACGATAGTGTATAGTAAAATACATATGGGGGTACGTAATATACCTAATTTCTTCAATGTTGACCAAATTACGGACGCCTTAACACGTACAACTAAGGGACCGTTGAATTTACGTACATGTATATGTTACTCCTTAAAGGCGTAATATGCAGTTATGTATTTTATTGTTTTTCATTTCACCTAAACGTATCAAGATATACAAATTTCCCCCTAATGTTCACTCTTTGCCCCCTAACGTTTATATTTTGCCCCCAAATTTCCCCTTATTCCACAATTAGGTATATATATATATATAAATATATACATATATATTTATATATATATATATATGTATATATATATATATATATATATATATATATATATATATATATATATATATATATATATATATATATATATATATATATATATATATATATGTATATATATATATATATATATAACTTTTCAATACAAAGTATAACGCTTTAATTCCAACGACCTGGTGATACACGTAGAAGAAAACTACACAAATAACGTTTCGATACAACTCTGAGAAAACGCATACCCTGAGGAAGCTCTGTCTAGAAGGCTTCCTTCCGTGCTTCCGGGCCATATCACATGATTTTCTGATTATTAATATTCATGAGCGATTAGCCAATTACTACTAATTATACATGTCTTTGATCTTGACTATTAAAAATGACCTGCAAGAGGCTCAATTAAAGCGATATGATATCTCTACACAACATGGACTTTGTTTGTAAAAATAAAAAAGAAAAAAAAAAGGTAGACTCTTTCCTTTTGAATCTCTCTGAATGAAACTAAATCAATCTAAAATCACCCTTTTTTTCTAACGCATTTACATGTAGAAACTCTCAAACATATTAACAAGACTCTCTATCAATTATTCAATAAACCATAAACAAAATTCTGGTTAGAAGTTCAAAATTTTTTGGACCTTGTCATATATACAAGAAATAATTATATATACAAATATGAAAGAACTTCAACTCTTGTGAGAAAAGGATTTTTTTCTTGTGTGAGCCCTTTTACCTCTTTCCCCTTCTTAAAAACAAAACTAAATCTATAAAATTCTTCAACACACAAGTGCGCTCTGGACGAAATATATCAAGTTACCTTTAGCAAATACATGAAAGTACAGCAAAAAGAAGTCCAACCTGTTTTAATTAGCTTTCAATTCATCGTTTCACCAATTACTACAAAACGCTTTTGCAACAAACTTCAAGAAAAAATTGAAGCAAACCAATTATGTACAAGTATGAAGACAAAATTGTCCTAGTTTGCTAACCATTACATGCAAAATACATGTTTGACATCAGCTCTTGTAGGCATGAAATACACTTTTATGCAAATGTTGCAGGATAAACGAAATACAAACTTCTACACGTGCAAATTCTTGAACATTCTCCTATGACTACCAATTTTTTCCGAATCAGTGTGTTTGTCCACTGACCACCAAAATCGAAAATGTTTATCTTTGTCTCAATTAGGTGACCTTTGAAAGGAAAGTAAAATTTGGAAATGTCCTGATTTAGTCTGGTTTTCTCAATGTTCATAAAAGGCTCTTTTGGAGCTTCCAAGATTAAATTCAATTATTGCTGTAATTGTTCCCTATTTACAGGACTTGAAAACCCAAACCTTGGTTTTCTGAAATGTACTATGTGTATTGATTACGATCGACTGACTTTGATTTATCAAGACAATCTATGTCTTTTGATGAAGCACTTGGTAAACTTTTGTCATTCTCATCAATGAAATGTGAATTTCTGATTCTTTGTCGTTTGGCTGAGGGCGTTTTTCTTGACCCAAAGCCGTTTTTAATTTTTGAACATTTGTGATATTTTTAATATCACTCGGACGTCTGATGAAACATTTTTGAGACGATTAAAGTTGAAAACATCATTCCAAATTTCTCCCTTGACTATGGACAGAACTTAATGCGTACGATCTAAAACTTTGTGGATTACCAAAGGACCACACCATTCCGCAGCTAAATGTTTGGAATTTGCTGTCAGCGATGAAGAAGTAGGTTTAAATAAATACAGTAATTGTCCGACTGTATGAATTGGATTCTTGGACAACTTGTTTGACAATTGCACATTCCGTTCCTCTTGTTGATGTCTTTGAAGAGACAACATTGTTCTAGAGATATTGCTAAAATTTTCTTTGAGATGAGAAACATATTCTTCATACGACAATGACAATCCTGACATTGGGTTAAACTTCAAATTGGTCAAATTTTCTCTACACTTATAAATTTTTGGCCAATATTAAGAGCTGAACATAAGATATTAAGCACCTTTCCTGTTAAAGATGCTACGGCATCTGTAAATAAGCATTGCGGTGGACCAAAACTGACACAATTTTCTGAATGAAAGCAAGTTCAAAAATCCTTTTGCGTCTAAGGTTTTCAAAGGCGCACAGATGACAAACCCAGTGACTTCGTCACATGCGGCCATAAGGTGTTTAAAGCCGCTAACAGATGAAGGCATAGTCTTGAAATCAAGACAAATCTTTGGAAAAAGCTTGTATATATCTGGAATTCTTTGATGATACATTCTCATCTTATCTGGCTTGTCAAGGAATTGTTGACAACGCAACATGATTTAACGTAATTATTAATTCTCTCAAACATTTGAGGCATGTAAAAATGTCTACGAATGGTCAAATAAGTTCTAATTGCACCTTGATGACTACTTAGAATATTTCCATGGTATTGTGAAATGGTCGTCCCATCTACATTCTTTGGTACTGCTAATTGTAAATAGAAATCACCTTTCGTTTCACAGAAAAGTAAGCGAAGTAGAATTCCATTGCACAAAATGTATTGCTCTGACTTCAACTAAACTGACTTAGCAGACTTCCGGTCATTAGGTAAAATGTCATGTGCCAAATAATCGTACACAGGCTTAAAAAATGCTGATGATTCTTGTTCTTTCCTTAAATCGTTCATATCAACATGTAAATTGAAATCACGAACGATTCTCTTCTTAATTACATTCATTAACTTGTCTAGTTCGGCTTGTTTGGAATGTGCCGTGTAACCAAATTATCTATCTTGGAAATAAGTGGTCTGGGCGGAGAGTACAACTCTGTCGGTACTTCTCTGTGATCATGTGGTACATTCGTACGATCAACTAATCTTAGCTCTGGCAAATTTTTTGACCGAGCTCTGACAGGCGGACGCACTGGTATATTTGGAACGTGACTTACACCACTCTGATTTGACTCTATGCTTGAGCTTGAACTTCGTCTGACCCTTTAGGAATAGGTTCAGTGCACTTTTGTTGAGTGTCTTCGCTCACTGGAGCTTCAGTTTATCTCTTTTGAAACAAATCGAAAATTTCAATACCCATTTTCTTGCATAAACAAGTGACTATTGGATTGGCAAATTCAAGAGTGTTACTATCATCATTTGCCGAAAAAGCAAGGAGAACAAGTTGATCTAGTTCCGAGTCTTCATCTCTAGGTGATATAGATAGGAGATCTGCTAAAACTATGTCAGTATCTTTCTTATAACCAACTTGGAAAGAATAATCTGACAATTTTAGAAGCAGTTTTTCCATGCGAGACGTGGGTGGATCATCCTTAGAGTTCAAAATTTGAACAATTGCTGAATGATCAACAAATGCTTTAAACGTTCATCCCTTTCATAAATGTCTAAATGATGAGATGTTAATATACAACGTGAAAAGTTCTAATTCGTTAACACTGTATCTCTGACAAGCATTCGGTAATATCTTCGAATAGTAACCAAGTAGATTTTCTTTACCATTGACAGTTTGGGTAACATAGCAACCTGTAGCATACTGTTACGAGACGACATCAACCAGATTGAATCCTTGTACGAGCGAGTGAAAAGTTCTAGAAAGTGCTAGCTTCGGAGTTTTCTCTCGAGCATATTGAACGGGTAACCCCAGAGAACATTCGCACGGTTACGAGAATGTACGATCACCTACTGGAAACTACTGTATGATGTAATGGCCTAATAATAGCCAACTTGTGGTTATGGGTTACCGAGCCCAGAACGTTCGCTGTTTGTTTTGTACGAGATCAAACGAGACGTTTCCATTAGAGTGAGTTCCAGACTTTTCTGGAAGAACTACCAGATATATAAAAGGTCATGCAAGCAGTGTGACAGGAGGAGAAGAGAACAGAAGATACACAGATAATACAGAGACCAGACGCCTGCTTCTCCGCTTAACGCTGTAATTGTGTCGCCATTTACCGAACACTATAGTCTTCATCCTGCCTTCGCGGAACCGAGTCCTACGCTGAGTTGCTGTACAATCGACACTAACAACACTACCCCTTGGACAAAGAGTGATACCTTAAGCTGTAAAAGATTGTAAGTAGATTTAAGATTAATTGTTGTAAATTTAAGGAAGTAAGAGGTGAATAATAATTAAGTTGTTGATTTTAATCTCGCTCTTCCTTGGTCTTTCGCTGTTATTGGTTTGAATTGCGACCAAGCCGTAACAGAATTGGTGGCCTAATACCCGGGAAAGAATTATTCTACCAGGTGGAAAATTCAAAATTTCGTTGTAATTTGCAACTGTTTTGCCCAGACTTCTTAGCTGTTTGTGAGCGCTTGACACAACCTCAAAATGTCATTCGATTTAGATAAATTCGTGGCTAGCCCCTCAATTGAGGAGCTTAACTCACTTAAAAAGTCTGAGATTGTAAAAGTCGCAAAACACTATGGCGTTGAATTTCAGCCATTAATGCGGAAGGACGAGATTAAGAGATACATTGTAGAGTATCTGGTAGATGAAAGTATTCTGCCAATTACAGTGCTTGAGACAATCATGACCGTGCCAACTGACAATCCATTTGAATTGAAAAAGCTCGAATTGGAAATGAATAAAGAAGTTAGATTGAAAGAATTGGAAAGGGAAAAAGAGGAAAGAGAGATGCAAAGAGAAGAAAGGGAAAAGGCTAGAGAGCATGAATTTAGGTTGAAACAACTGGAGTTAGGGGTCATAAAAGGCCCAGAACCTCAAATAGGCACGGATACTGGGCGATTTGATGTCTCTAAGCACGTAAAATTTGTGCCCAAATTTCAGGAGGATAATGTGGAGAAATTTTTCAACCACTTTGAAAAACTGGGTGAACAATTAAAGTGGCCCAGAGATAAATGGTCAATACTCATTCAGAGTAATTTTACTGGCAAGGCCCAGGAAGTGTATTCCGCTCTGTCAATAGAGGACAGCATGGATTACGATAAAGTCAAAAAGGCCATATTACAAGCCTATGAGTTAGTACCCGAGGCTTATCGCCAAAAATTTAGAAAATATCGTAAGGCGGATACACAAACATATGTAGAGTTTGCCTATCAAAAGGAAAGGCATTTCGATAGATGGTGTGATTCTAAAAAGGTCTCCACACTTGAAGCCTTACGACAATTGATGCTGGTCGAGGAATTTAAACGGTGTGTGAGTGATGACATAAAGACTCACCTTGAAGAACAAAAGGCAGACAAATTGAAAGAAGTGGCAAATTTGGCTGATCAGTATGCACTTACCCATAAGATTGGTAAAGTAGGTCAGACTCAAAACAAGAATCAGTTTAATAGGCCAAATAAAAAATATGGCAATGGCAGTAGTGGTGACACAGCAGGTAAAATTAGTGGATCTCAGTCTGGTTCCCTCTCTCCAACAAATTCTGGTAAAAAACAACCAGATTCTAGTCGTCAAAAGAACGACCAGGTCAGCTCAAATAAAGCTGCCTTTAAAGACATAGTTTGTGGTTTCTGTCACAAAAAGGGCCACATAATGGAAAATTGCTTTCAATTGGCAAAATTAAAGGAGACTGAAACAGCTCCAAATGCCTTAGCCAATGCAGAAAATTCTCCAGCGGTAGTCGTGACTTTACGGCCTAATTCTAATGACCAAATTAAGGAAGAATACCTTCCATTCGTGTCTGAGGGTTTTATTTCCCTAGATGGGGATTCAGCTCATCCACCCGTCAAAATTAAAATTTTGCGTGACACAGGCGCAACTCAGTCGTTGCTTCTTGATGGAGTTTTGCCATTAACGGACTCTACTTCCACAGGGGCAAATGTACTTATTCAGGGGGTTGAGTGTGGATTTATTTCTGTCCCTCTTCACAAAATTAATTTGAAGTCAGATTTAGTTTCTGGTTCGGTCATAGTAGGGGTCAGACCTACTCTACCTGTAAAGGGGGTATCTCTGTTGCTAGGCAATGACCTAGCTGGTGGAAAGGTAGTCGCCAATGCAATTTTGACAGATAAACCATGTGACTATAACAACACAGAGCAATTAGAAAAGGAATTTCCAGATTTATTCCCAGCCTGTGCTGTCACGAGAGCTATGTCACAAAAGCTTGCTATGGATGATAATCTTAAACATCCAGCCTCCAAAAGTGAGGATACAGTTTCCAAAAGTGAAACAAGTAGGGAATCATGTAAGGATGATAATCTTGAACATCCACTCTCTAAAAGTGAGGGTATGATTTCTGAAAAGAAGGATGGTAAATTTAAGCTTCCGCCCTCTAAAATTGAGGAATTAGTTCCTAAAAATGGAACAACACTCCCAAAAGTGGAGTCAGAGTCCAAAGAGGACTCTAATAAAAATATTGATGAAAGTGAAGATTCCTGGTTTGATCTCAGCCAAACTTTTATGGCCAATCTTCAGGATTGTGAGTGACCTGTCCCCACACATGGTGAGGGGATAGAACAGGAAAGAAACATGTCTGACACACTCCATAAAGACCAGTTGTCAGTCCAACAACAACATGATGAAGAGCTTCAGCCACTAGTTGCTGGTGCCCTCACTGAGGATGAGTCGCAAGACGTCCCAGTGTGTTTTTACCTTAAGAACGGTGTTTTGATGCGTAAATGGCGACCACCTGATGCACCCTTGGATGAAGAGTGGCGCATTTACCATCAAATTGTGGTACCTAGGGTGTATCGAAAGGAGATACTGAGCATTGCTCATGAAATGCCATTTACAGGGCACCTAGGGGTCAATAAGACTTACCACAAAATTCTAAATCACTTTTATTGGCCTAAGCTTAAGAGTGATGTGGCAAAATTTTGTAAGACTTGTCATTCATGTCAAATGGTTGGGAAGCCGAATCAGAATATTCCGGCTGCACCCTTAAAGCCAATTCCTGCTTTTGAAGAGCCATTTAGTAGAGTCATTATTGATTGTGTAGGTCCTCTACCTAAGAGTAGGGCAGGACACCAGTATATACTAACCATAATGTGTGCTTCGACAAGGTTTCCAGAGGCAATACCCCTAAGAAATATTAAGGCTCGGACAGTCTTACAAGCTTTACTTAAATTTTTCACATTGTTTGGGTTACCTAAGGAGATCCAATCAGATCAAGGGTCTAATTTCATGTCAACTGTATTCCAGCAGATGTTGTATGAATTAGGCATAGACCAAATTAAATCTTCGGCTTATCATCCCGAAAGCCAAGGGGCTTTAGAAAGGTTTCACCAAACATTGAAAAATATGTTAAAGACATATTGTCATGACAATGAGAAAGATTGGGATGAAGGCATTCCATTTGTGATGTTTGCTGTCAGGAAGTCTGTACAGGAGTCACTTGGGTTCAGTCCATTTGAACTCGTCTTCGGACACACAGTTCGTGGACCATTGAAATTATTAAAGGAGAAGTGGCTATCAGATCCAGGTGAAAACATACATCTGCTTGATTATGTATCCCGCTTTAAAGAGCGTTTTCACAGAGCATGTGAACTGGCTCAAGAAAATCTGAGGAGTTCTCAGAAGAAAATGAAGGCGTGGTTTGATAAGACCACTGTGGAAAGAGAGTTTAAGCCTGGTGAGAAGGTGTTAGTGTTTTTGCCTGTGTCTGGTCAGCCACTTCAAGCTCGCTTTCAAGGACCTTATGTCATGGAAAGAAAGGTCAATGACACAGATTATGTCATCTTGACACCTGACAAGCGTAAATCGAAGAGAGTTTGTCACATTAATATGATGAAAAAATATTATGAAAGAGAGGATTGTGACATTTCTAAGGATGAAAGTGTACATGATGTGAATGCCAATGTTAATAATGCATGTGATCAAGTGTGTATCATCAGTGTTGATCAAGAATTCAATGATAATGATGAGATTAGTGCTGATGATGTTCCTGACATGTGTATTAAGTTAAAAAACTCTGATGTATTGAGTAATCTTGATCAGAAGTTAAGTCATCTAGATGACAAAGAAAGATCAGAAATGAAATCATTAATCAATGAATATGTATGCTTGTTCTCAGATGATCCTACTAGGACAGATTTGATTGAACATGATGTTGATGTGGGAGAGGCTGCACCAATCAAGCAGCATCCTTATCGAGTTAACCCTCGAAAACGACAACATCTCAGGGATGAGGTTCGCTACATGTTAGACCATGATATTATAGAACCTAGTAACAGTGAATGGTCTTCCCCATGTATATTGGTCCCAAAGCCAGACGGTGGGTACAGATTTTGTACTGATTACCGGAAGGTGAATGCGGTAACAAGAACGGATTCCTATCCGATACCCCGTATCGATGATTGTATTGATAGGATTGGGAATGCTACTTACGTATCAAAGTTTGACTTGTTAAAGGGGTACTGGGAGATACCACTCACTGAGAGGGCTCGAAAATCTCAGCATTCGTGACGCTAGATGGCTTATTTCAGTATAAGGTTATGCCGTTTAGTATGAAAAATTCACCGATGACCTTTCAACGTTTAGTAAATGACCTTACGTCAGATTTAGAGAATTGTGAAGTATATGGTGATGACCTTATTGTGTACAGTAACTCATGGAATGAACATGTGCAACATGTTAAGGCACTATTTGACAAACTTGCCAAAGCTAATTTGACTGTCAATTTAGTCAAGAGTGAGATTGCTTGTGCCCATGTAATATTCTTAGGGCATGTAGTTGGTCAGGGTAGAGTTAAACCAATTAAGGCTAAGGTTGAGGGCATCGACAAATTCCCTGCCCCAGCTGACAAAAAGCAGCTCATGCGCTTCCTAGGCATGGCTGGTTACTACAGACGTTTTTGTCCAAATTTTTCTGACATGACTGCACCATTGACAAGATTATTAAAGAAAAATGAAAAGTTGGTTTGGACAGAAAATTGTCAGGCAGCATTTGAATCATTGAAAAGAGCACTAATGAGTTCGCCAGTGTTGATTGCTCCAGATTTTGAAAAACAGTTTAAGCTGGCAGTTGATGCCAGTGACAATGGTATAGGAGCAGTTTTGCTTCAAGCTGATGAGCATGGTGTTGATCACCCTGTGTGTTATTATTCAAAGAAATTTGACAGACATCAGAAAAATTATTCTACAATTGAGAAAGAAACATTAGCTTTGATACTTGGTCTTCAGCACTTTGATGTTTATTTGGGGACTACTAGTTTCCCTGTTATTGTATATACTGATCATAATCCTCTGACGTTTCTGTCTAAGATGAAGAACAAGAATCAGAGATTGATGAGATGGAGTTTATTTCTACAATCATATAATGTAGATATTAGGCACATTAAAGGGAAAGACAATGTTGTGCCTGATGCTTTGTCAAGAACTTAATCTGATCGAGTAAATTTAAAATCGTACTGTAATTTTGAAATTTTGATGTTGCCTGCAGCACAGTATGTGTTCATGATGTTACTACTCATGTCTTATCATATTGTAAGACAAGTTGTATGTTATGATAGCACCTTCCACTTGATATTGGAAAGCATGCTGTAATACTATAGTTATCACTATAAAGTAATATTGTAGATATTGTAACCTAAGTTTTGTCCTAGACGTCCAAAACCCTTTCAAGGGGGGGGGGGGGGGGGTTACGAGACGACATCAACCAGAATGAATCCTTGTACGAGCGAGTGAAAAGTTCTAGAAAGTGCTAACTTCGGCGTTTTCTCTCGAGCATATTGAACGGGTAACCCCAGAGAACATTCGCACGGTTACGAGAATGTACGATCACCTACTGGAAACTACTGTATGATGTAATGGCCTAATAATAGCCAACTTGTGGTTATGGGTTACCGAGCCCAGAACGTTCGCTGTTTGTTTTGTACGAGATCAAACGAGACGTTTCCATTAGAGTGAGTTCCAGACTTTTCTGGAAGAACTACCAGATATATAAAAGGTCATGCAAGCAGTGTGACAGGAGGAGAAGAGAACAGAAGATACACAGATAATACAGAGACCAGACGCCTGCTTCTCCGCTTAACGCTGTAATTGTGTCGCCATTTACCGAACACTATAGTCTTCATCCTGCCTTCGCGGAACCGAGTCCTACGCTGAGTTGCTGTACAATCGACACTAACAACACTACCCCTTGGACAAAGAGTGATACCTTAAGCTGTAAAAGATTGTAAGTAGATTTAAGATTAATTGTTGTAAATTTAAGGAAGTAAGAGGTGAATAATAATTAAGTTGTTGATTTTAATCTCGCTCTTCCTTGGTCTTTCGCTGTTATTGGTTTGAATTGCGACCAAGCCGTAACAGATACCTAGAGGTACCACTGTATAATGAGAACACACCTTCCTTCTTACTTAAATACAATACTTGAAGACTTGTTATTTACTCCTTAATTTTATTGAATGCAGTTTAACATGCTGCCGTCCAGTAAAATCGTTTATGTTTCCTAGACAAATGATGCAAAGGACGTAAAATTGTCTGAACATGAAGGAAAAATCCTGACAAGTAATTTATCGCAACCACAAAACGTCTAGCTTCCTTTGGATTAGTTGGTATTGCCATATTTTTAATGGCTGCACAACTATTAGCTAGGGAATGAATTGTGATATCTAATGAGTCATTCACCTTTATACTATGTCCCATGTATACAACTTGTTTGCAAAAGAATTTGCATTTCTTTGGACTTATTTTGAGCCCATTTGATGTAAGAGCCTGAAATATATTTTCCAAATGTCTTCTATGCGACTTTTTATTTTGGGGCTTATGATATTTAGCGAAACGAAACGAAACAAATTAGGTTAGGCTACCCATGGAATAGTTAACTATAAGGGATTAGGGGGCCGGGGGGGGGGGGCAAAAATCAATCGGTCAAAGTAGGCCTAGGCCTCTGAACTTATTTTTTGCTCTGTTTCGAAAAATATCATTAGCGTGGTGTGCTATTGATATTCTGTGAAACGAAACGAAAGGAAACAAATAATTAGTTTACACTACCCATTGAATAGGAAACTATAACGGATAAGGGGAGGACAAAATTAATCGGTCAAAGTAGGCCTAGCCCTATGTACATATTTTTTGCTCTGTTTCGCAAAATACGGTATCATTAGCGTGGTGGGTTATTGATATTCTGCCAAACGAAACGGAAAAACAGCGTTAAGTACTATCCTGAAAACACGATCTATTTGATACATAGCCAACGTAGGAATCAAGATTGCAAAAAGTTTAATCGGGTAAAGTGTTTACAGATTTGTCATTCTGTTTCGCAAAATGTCATTAGCGTTTTGGGGTGTTGCTAACGAAACAAAACAAATAGCCTTAGGCCTTCCCTGAAAACATAAAGCACGCTAAGGAATATGACATGGACAAAATACAATTGGTCAAAGTTTTGTTCTTTCCCCAATATCATTAAAATATATCACTAAAGATATCATCAAAGTATCATGAATACAATGGAGTTTTGATAATTTGCGAAACAAAATGAAACAAAGTAGCGTTACCGTGGAAATCACGATCTGTTTCATAAGCAAGTGGCATAGCGGGTAAGGGGAGGACAAAACTCAATCTGTCATCAAAGACTATTTACAGATTTTTCGTACAGTGCTAAAGCTGTTGTATTAAACTCTGGCATATACGGGCGCAGCATTCCACCTACACCAATACTTAGAAACGGAATTATCATGGAAGTTACAACGGAGAACGCTAATTTTACAATGAGATAGGAGGTCAGATACACTAGCCTACAATCCTCGACAAAAATGATGGGACAAAACAAGCAAAACAAGCAATGAACGGATCACCATCCCCCACTCCCCCATTCAATGTTACGGCAGCCCAAGACACCCTGAAACTTCAACATTGATACCGGGAGCGGGGTTTTTCCCATGTATTTTTGTCGAGTATTGCAGTTATAAGCAGAGGTATGAGGAAACTTTAGCCTCTATCATGCTCACAATTCGCATGCCTTTTTTCAATACACCAAAGAGGTTTGCCTGCTTTATCGGAATGATTGGCGGTCCTGAGAATAGAGAAACCAAATGCAAACGGACACTAAAAGAAATAATTATTCCACAGAGATACAATAAATCTTTCATGAAAAAAAGAAAACAACTTACAAATTTGGAGATGATTCGAGCACAATTTGTCATTAGTAGGCCTACCCGATATTTCATTACAGTTTTGAAACACTGTGTACAAGTTTATGTTGAGCAAAAATGTAAAATAACTAGAAAAAGAGAATGATCTGATTGGGAAGGATTTAAACTCAGATCAGAATCCGATCCGAATTCTCTGTATGCCGTGTCACGGCGGCTAGAATTAGTTCGTTTCGTTTCGCAGATTATCATTACCCCATCACGCTAATGATACCGTATTTTACGAAACAGAGCCAAAAATATGTACATAAGCCTGGGCCTACTTTGACCGATTGATTTTTGTCCTCCCCTTATCCGTTATAGTATCCTATTCTATGGGAAGCCTTAACTACTTTGTTTCGTTTCTTTCGCAGAATATCAATAGCTTACCACGCTAATGATATTTTGCGAAACAGAGCAAAGAATATGTTCATAGGCCTAGGCCTAATTTGACCGATTAATTTTTGTCCTTCCCGTATCCGTTATAGTTTCCTATTCCATGGGTAGCCTTAACTAATTTGTTTCGCTTCGTTTCGTTTCACAGAACATCATAAGCCTTATTTTGACTGAATACAACGACATCGTCATGGTGAACGATACAAAAATTTCTCAAACCTTGATTTTTTCCTAAAACTTCGTCTATCTTTGTTTGAAACAATTCAGGTGAGACGTTCAGTCCTTGTGCTAAGCGTTTGTAAAAATTATGTTTGCCTCCATTAAATGAAGAAACATTTGTATATTGCTGAACACGTTCAGTCAAAGGCAACGAGAAAAATGCTGACTTAAGGTCCATTACACTCAAAACTTTTGCATTTGAGTTTCCTGTACGCTACATGGTTTCTGATAACAAGATACGAGAATTCATACACCTGAAATAGGTAACTGCTCGTTTCTCGTTAGAACCTTCTTTCGGGACAAGCAAAACAGGCGAGGTAAATTCCTAATGTAACCAATTTATCCATTTCTTTCTCAATGATAATCTTATCTGACTCTGTCGCAAAATGTGGTCTAATGAAAAATGGTTCATCGTTTTCTAATTCAAAACCAATTTCATGACCTGTACAAGTTGAAAGTTCACCTTGCAGAGAAAATGCTTCTCTGTGTCTCATTAACATTTTCAAAAATTCAGATCTTTCTCTTGAATCGAGAACACTGTCTTTCAGAGTAACGTGATTGCAAAACACTTCCTCTTCTGTCATGTCTAGTAATGGATCATGAAGGTCTAAATGTGGAAACTTCTCTTCATTACACTGTCTTTCAAAGTTTGTTGAGATGAGACTTTCGAGCATACATTACTACTTACTGTATTGTGCATGTAATCAAATAATTCTTTGCTAACTTCTTTAGTAGCATGTGCTACATCATATACATCAAAATATGCAACTGGTCGATGTTGTACAAATGTTTAGACATTTTACTTTCGTTTGTAACCTGAATACAAGTTCTACCTTTCTTCAAACTGACCAACATTTGAGACGGACACATCTGACTTAAAAAATGATCACATTTTTAACAACTTCACTATTTCGCAGAAATGAAGGTACTCTACCATGCAAAGGAATTCTTCTAGTTTGACCTGGGGGAACAGTCACTTTGAATACAGGTCTAAAATAGACTCTCTTTGGCCTAATTTGAAAACAATTCTCTGCGAAATTGATGACTGTACCTAGTTCTCTAAGAGTATTATTCCCCAAAATGAGATCTAATCCAACCGAATTATCGGCAATTAACTCAGTTAATTTGAAAACATGACCTTGGATTCTGATTTCAAACTCAATCGTATGTGATGCAATCAAAAAGTTACCATTTCCCAACTTGAAATGTACTGGTTTAACTGTCCTAGATGAAAGTGAAGAGAAGTAATGTGATTAACGAGCAAAAGATGATGCAATGATACACCTTCTACCAGTACTATCAAACAAAATTAAAACATTTTTATTACCGGGTAGATTACCTGTTGCAAAATTCATTGATTCTAAGTCAAATGTGACTTCAACATCATTGCCTAAATATTTGGCTGTACCACTAGGAACTTCAGTTTTTTCTGAATGGGGGCCTGACAATGAGCTCTATTGGACGGTCCCCTTACTGAAAATCCCGTTTACTATTCTTACTACTCTCTGAAAATTGTTTTTCATGATTAGACTCAGTACCTTTCTCACTAAACTTATCTGAAAATCTTTGCTTTCTTTTATCCATGAGCTCTTGCCTTTCGCGACATTGTCGCCATTTGTGACCTGGCTTCAAACAAAAGTAAAAAAAAAAAAAATGTCTTGCTCTGGGTGCATACTCTCTATTTCGACTACCAAAACTCTTAAAATCTCGTTTGGGAGGACGGGAATTGTTACTCTCTCCCTGTGACCCGTCGTTCGTATTATTACTAGTACTAGTGGCTGCGTACGGGATTTCATCCAATAGGGTAGGGTCAGGCTGGTTAGCATTCAGGTCGAAAAAGCACTGGGCTCGGTCTACATAAGTTTGCAACCATAGTTTTTATACCTTTCCCTGGGTGGGAAACTCCGCGAACCTGCTTATGTTGAGATTCCGATTTTCGTCAGTCAAGTGACGTTGATAGTACCAAGATCCTTCTTGTTGGACTCTCCATACGTACTGTATATATGCAGACAGGGGAAACTGATTTCTTCGAGAGTCTCTTGCGAACAATTATCAAGATGTAATGACTTCAATTAGGGCGTATTTTATTGAGAAAGGTTTGATTAAGATTTCTGTCTTAAATTAGAACGGTCGTAAAGCGAGAATAACTGTACCAAAACTAAAATAGCGGGACAATCGAAGGCTGGGCTACCAGCAGTAACTTGGTAAGCACACTCAACAATTCCGCGAAATTGCGAAGCACGTAGCAATCGCACTGTATAACGTTAGACTAGTTGGATTAAACCATCTTAACAAACGAGTGTAACCGTTCATCAGACGAGTGTATTTTACAATATTTATCAGTAACTATGGTCGTACAAAATTTTAGGAAGCCCACCTAGCGTAATGAAGTAGGTCTACACTTTTAAAAAAATTTGTAAATGTTACAGTGAAACAGGGGTGGCGCCAGGATTTGCCCGACAGGGGGGGGGGGGGGGGCAAGCTCCCCGACGGGGGGGGGGGGCAGCAGTTCAAGACCCCGACAAAGGAGATGGGTTAGTCCCGGTGGGACGTAACTTGACAGAATTTGAGGCGAGCGCAGCGCGCCGAAACTTTTGGCCTTTTTTTAACAAACACTTACAATCTGAAGTTTATTTTTTGAAAGAAATTTGGCTTTTGTAATGACAATTAAAAATTTGGGGTACTCATTGAAGAATCTATCCTTGATATGAACAAATTAAAAAACTTTTTACACGCGACAGCTGAAATTCTGTTGTGGTTATGCTTTTAATCGTTCTTGTCCTACGTACTATCTCAAGACGAGCCTTAAAGTTTGCCCGAAGAGTTTTTTATCCTTTTTTGAACCAAGATTTGAAAATTAAAAGCTTATTTTATTGCAGAAAGTTTGGAATTTAATATAAGAAAATTTGGTTTTTGGTAAGGATATAATGGGTTTGGGTTCCTTATTAAATGATATGCCTTTCAAGAGCAAAATTAGGTAGAATGTCGGGGTGATTAACAGAGTTGTCTGGTTTTTTGTTGTACTGAGTATCCATCAAAATTGGAAAATTTTGCCACTTATAATAATCTGACGCTTATATTATGACAGATTTTGGTGTTTTTATGGAAGAATTTGACCTTCTAATAAGAAAAATCAAGTAGGGAATAATCTGTAGTTTTGTACAGCTTTGTTGGGGTTACTGAATATCACCAGGCAGATTAATGCCCTCGGACCATATTGGTAAATGTTCCGTGGAAAATGTTTGGCTCTCCATATATTTGAAGTTCTGACACAGGCCGACGGGAGTGTTTCAGTTTGGGAGGGGACAGAATTGTTTTGTTTTTCTTTTGTCCGAAAAATATAATATTGCCCGAAAAACTACAAGTGGCGCGCACAGATATTTTTGAAAAATGAAGAACCTACAGAAAGCAGGAAAGGCATTTCCGCGACCGGGCTGGTAACTAAAAACAAAGTACCGATATAGTCATTATTTTGAGCTTTCTTTCGCAATAAAATTTACACTTTATAATACTGCCCCAAAGCGAAGAATAATATGCAAGTATGCATTGTTCTGCTAAGTAATTTTTTCGACCAAAACACTAAGCGGAGCGCCACCCATCAGTTGTCGCGGAACGTAAAGAAAATTGTTAAAAAAAACTAACTCCACAGACACCCGAAAATGACATTTCCCAGACTTGAGCAGTCTTTATTTTGAAATTTCCTTTGAAATAGAAATTTCACTTTAACAGAAAAAAAAAAAAAACAACTTGGTAAGTGATCAGAAAACTACCAGATAAAAGGTACAGTAGTGCTACAATTAGATGTAATGGACTTGTCTCTTTTCGGGGGGATCCTATGCAAAAACATACTGTTTTTTTTACTCTACCAGAACTCTTTGTTATATTCAATTGCAATATCCACTAAAAAGATGAAATTTTCTTCGTGACTGCCCGAACTCCAAACAAAATGATCTTACTTCCAACGTATTTGAAAAAATGTCACGTTACACGGTGACTTGAAATGAATTTTCAGTCAGACTTAAGGGGAGACATATTCAAGCCACTGTTTATCATTATGTGTCGCCCAAAATGGCCTGGTCGATTTTCGTTACCGTTTCTAGAATTCGGTTGTCGGGACAGGCCAGATGGCAAACCATTGGGCAATGCATGTCGAACGGACCTTTGCCAGAGGGTCGGGAGGACTTTAGAAAAAGACCATTGGGTTATGCCTGCGCATGAAAAAGCACTTGTCGTTTTCTTAAGGAAAATTTGGAATTGTCAGTTTCCTTGAAGAATATGATCTTCTAGTAAGCAAAATCAAGAAGATCGTCGGGGGTGACTGAAGTTATCAGGCCCACATTTTTATCGTGGGCCTGTGTATGAAAGATCCCCGATGAAATTGGATTTTCTCTCAACAACAGGGGGAGGGAAGTCTTCCCCAACGGGGGCATGACCTTGCGCGCACGTATTGAAGATGGGAGGAGGGATAGCAGAACTAGTAAGAAGTGATTAAAACCGATTAAAGGCCAGGTCACACTACAACGATATCGGATCGGATTTCGCTCCGATTTTTGTGAGGGTTAATTAATATCTCCTTCATCTTTGGTCGGAAAGAAACAAAAATTTGCCAAACAGTGTAGACTACGAAACTCCAAGTAACTTATACCAATTATTCCGTGAGGCCACATCCACAGACAACTTTTATCGGACACGCGTAGTTCGATAAAAGCTATTTGACAATGTGACGTCACGAAATAAGTAGTATATATTTGATTTCCGTATTCCGCTCATACCGGTCGTATATTTTCACAGGATGGCAAATTTTTGGTTCTTTCCGAAAATGGATGGAGGAGATTTTAACTAAAACTGACAGAAATCGGATTGTAATCCGATCCGATATCGCTTTAGTGTGTACTGGGCTTAAAATCGATGCATCAAAAAAAGGGTTACAAACGAAAAACAAAAAATCATTAAGAAAAAAAAGTTCACAATCATCCATCCAGTAACTTCAGTCCTTTACTTTCTTCATTAGGCCTTCCGCAAAAATGCCGCCCTTCCCCGACGGGGGATGAGATAGGACAATTAAGTTACATATGGAATGGGGTATAACAGAGCTAAGAATAAGTTATATAAATTCGATTCCCAATATGCTCTAAAATAGCACTGCAAAACGAAAAAAAAATGTGTTCAAGATCACCCATCTGGTAACTTTAGTCCTTTTAGTTCTTTTAATTAATTAATTGATTTATTAAAATTAATTAATCAATTAAGTAATTGATTAAAATTAATTAATTAATTTTTTTTATTTTTAGGCCTCCCCGACGAAATCGCCGACCTTTCCCGACGGGGGACCATGGCCCTCCCCCCCCCCCCCGCTGGCGCCACTCCTGCAGTGAAACCACCGTCAGCAGTATTGCCAATAAAAACGCGTTATTTTTACAGTCAATTGTAAACGAAATAACGCAAATCCTGTAGAATTAACAGTGAAGCAGTTGTAAATTTTACAGCAAAAGTTTTGTCAGCTGTACTATGTAGAAGTACAGAAAGACCATAACTGTTGTGCATAATGGTTGTTATGTCGCACCCCACAGAATATATACATTATTTAGAAACGTCCCCTCGTGTCTCGGGCATGAGAACCAGAGTCCAAGGGCGGCGCTGAAAATTAGGCTTGAAAAAATTGCATTAACTGTGTAAAGTAACGCTATGCTATACGTATCACGTCTGTGACGCGTTGGTTATTTTGAGTAACTTTACACACAGTTTTTAAAGAAATACACTTCATACATCTCAATTTTCTTTACCTGTATTGATTGACTACTTATTCTTTTCCCCCAGAACTTTTTTTTCTACATATTCCATTAGTTTAGGCCTGACCTAAGCATAACTTTACAATTTTTATGTCAAAATTTTGGCCACGCCCACTTAAGTAGCTAAAAGGAGTTTACAGTATACACGCAACTGTGTAGTTAATGAAGTCAATTGACCACTTCTCTAGCATTCCCGCCTTTTTTAGATCTGCGCAAATGAGATTTCGCGGAACTGTGACTGACAAGTGGTCTCCCACTATATGTTGAATAATGTATAAGTAGGCGTATAAATGGCTACAGTGACACGGTAAGTGGGTATTTTTATCTTTCCTCCTCTTAGAAATCAAAGATTTATTAGTTTTTTCCAAACATATCATACAAAAATATGCTCCCGAAAAGAGGCAGTCGATTCTTATGTATCAAATAAGGACGTCAAACTTTGCGAGTACCTGACTCATTTAGCGATTCAAAGTGATGTTTTTCTATCACTGTTTGTAGATTACAGCATAGGCTTTCAGTCAATACCAAAATCACGTAGTTTAATTTACGAATTTATTTGTAAACACCGATAAACCCGGAGCAATATTTACTGTACAATATGTATGTGCGTGTAGTGTATACAATAAATGTATACACATACTGTACACAGCACAACAGCATGCATAGTCATACACACGTAACGTTGCTTGATCATTGTAATTTGTAGTAACGTTAGTACTAACTAAGGCCTAAATTGTTCGAAAACCATTTATTTCGTAGGTCATCATCACATTTACAATTGAGAATATTGGAGTAGCTTTCGTCATGAAGTTTAAGATGCATAAGTGCAGTTATATACAAGTCAAGCAACGAAGGACGTGAGATTTAATGTGGACAATACTAGTATTAGTATTATAGTAATGTACAGTGGCCTACTGTAAATTAGTTTTAGGCCCATATATGTTTTCAGTACCATTTCTCAGCTGCCAGGCTACTGTAAGATTATATAAAGCAGACTAATTCTTAGATTAAATATATAGTTTAGCTTAAGGTTCCTCTTCAGTCTAGCTTATTAAACTGTAGAGTTTCTCTTTCACTGGTGCATGCTGCATGGAAAAGATATCCAGAAACTAAACCCTGTCTCCAAAAATGCTGTTTAATTTTATATTTTTTCCATTTTGTTATGTACCGGTATTCAAGTCAAGCCATAATTAGAGCATCTCACTAATGCTGAGAGTATAAAATTAGTCGTGGACTTGACAAAGGATTTCACATTGATACTTTTAGATATTTCTCAGCTTTCTTGCATGGGCATTGTAGTGACATGGTACCTAGTCATCATTTTCACTTCTGTCAGGCCTATGATTTGAGCCTGCAGGGAGTTTTGCTGGTCTCAGAGGCTGCAAGATCTCTTTGCAGAATTAATTAGTCAACTATTATTGGTGCATGCACACTGTGCACAGTTCATGTTGTGAGTGTACTGATATACACATATTGTAGGTTAGTTGCATAGGACTCTTAATTCTGTTCACAAAAGTTGTGACATTAAATTTTCAATGTTTATGAAATACTGTACTGTATGTTTAGTACACTTGTACAGTGCTAGTCTATTGGCTATATTCATGTAATCTAAATTTCACCCAGTTTTAAAATTACATGATGTTTACAAACTGGAGATCAATTAAGATGTCTGTTGTGTATGCTATATGGGAACTTTCAGTGCTTCTGTCACTCAGTACTTCCACTGATTTGTTTTCATTCAAACATACCTTTAAATTTTGTAACTTATTTTTCTCCTTCATGGATACTATATGGCAATTTTACAGCAAAAGTTTATGTGTTATATTTGAAGAAACTTATTGCACAGAAGTGAAACGTAGCCATTTGATGTATGATACCATATGTCTCATGATTTTAAATACTGCACAGTACATGTCACTGGAATGTTTAGCCCATGCATGCATGCTCATTGCTCTGTGACGGTGTTTTGTATGTAAACTGGTATCCATGCAGGCTTGTATACCAAGAACAACGTAATGTTCCTTTAACTTTATTTACTCTGGCTTTAAGTCCCAAAAGCTGACCTCAACGTGGTGCTAGAGTGGCAACTACTGATTATCAGGAATAAGCTGTGTCTGTTGACTTAAACACACACTTCCATGTGCACATGTGGTAGCCTGGCTGCTTTCTAAAATTATTTTTGTGCATGATCTTAAAGATATGAAAATTCTGTACATTCATGCCGGGACACTTTCAATTGTATCGTCAATGGACTGGCAAATTTTCTGATGTTCTGGAGGCTAACAAGCTTATTGGGCAACATATACATGTACATGGTTTGATTTCTGCATTATTCTTTATATTGATTACTGAGGACCTATCAACATACTTGTAATGATGATATGAGGTCTGGTGTCAGTGATACAAGTTAATTATATAGGTTTCCATAGCATGTAGTCCAAGCGCTGTACTTTCTTAAGACCATACAGCCTGCATGCAAGATAAACTTGGGTAAGTGGTAGTACCACCTTCAAACTGCTACACAATATAATTCCCTTTCTTCCGACATTGCGGTGTCCGAGTCGGTCTAGTAGGGCCTGCAATTTATCATTCTCCTTGTAAAGCATTGCTTCCCTGTGTAAATTGGCTGGAATTTACAAGTAAATGTAAATAATAATTAGCAAAGTAGACTGGTGGGTATGCCTGGTTGGTATGGTATTCCCATTCACACAGCTCAAGTTTTTTTTTAAATTGACATTTGACTGGAGTGCCACAATTTTCAAGTAAGGTGATAAATGAACACTTAGGTTTAAACAAGTCTCAGCTGTCTTAGTTGTTTCCTTTTCCTTTTTCCTTTTTATGCAAGCAGATACAATTTTGTGAGGTAGGCATACAGCAGTTTGTATTTTGCCCCCTAGTTACATTATGACATGTGCACAGTATACAACCCACCACGCTATATTATGCCCCTTCAAGTACACACTTTCTTGTTAAATTTGTATCTGGCATTGGTTCAAATATTTACGAAGTGGCATAGACCAAAACCAAAATAATCTGTCGATAAAACAGTACATTTCGAGCAAGGGAATGTTTCTAAACGTTGCTAACGTAAATGGCTTTAATTTAACGTTACATGTATACAGATGACCAGTAGTCATTTCGCGTAAATAGGCCTGCTATATGTGTATGTACTCTGGACGCCCCAGTCGATTCGCCGACGCTTTTACCGAGTACCTGACTCATTTACGAGAGTTTTTGGTACAAAAGTGGTACCAATAGAAAGAAAACAAAATTTTTCTTCAATATAAGTAAAAACTGTGTAGTTTTAAGTAACATATAAACAAATCTGGACAATTTTACGGAACATTGAAAACCCAATTTCGACGTTCCATAAATCGGCAAAAAATTCACACTTTTACTTATTCTCGTAACCAAAACTGTACCCAGGGATTATTTTTGATATCTTCTTCAGTAGTTTTTATGGATTTGATAATTTATTAGTCAGTAATTAATGAGATAATTGGCTTGTAAAATCATAACTTTTAGCTTATTAGTATTCGCAGCCCTGTGACGTCATGTAACGTCATGCATAAAATGTAAGAGAAGGAAGCTCTTTTCGAGCAGTTGCGATCCGACTGTTTAGGTCAGTTTGAAACTAATCTGAAGGTTAGACATTGCTTTATTGTGATATCACTAATAACCTATACCCTGCAGAGTATTTACAGTGTAAGCTTTTAACAAGTAAGGTATCCTTCTAATCTGTATAATTGAAAAACAACGTTTTTATGGTTAACAGAAAAAACAGAAATTATGCTGTAAATTTTACAGGAATTTGTTGTAAAATTTACAGTTTTTTTTTTTTACAGTGAACTTCACCCTTACCGAACACTGACTGCGGTATGATAAGCCTGTAGAGCCTACTGAATGTCCTCAGCGAAGGTCTCCAAACGCCAGGCCTCGGAACCAGTATTTTACGCTTAAAAAGAGAAAATTAAACCCGAGAATAGAGGATTTCTTCATTTATTCAAAAATCTAATAAATTTACTGATTAGGAGGCATTTTGCATTTCCCTTTTAGCCCTTGGGTCAACTTTAATTTCACTTCCCAGCAGAAATAGTACATCACTCAGTCGAGCCATATCGCGTACCGATCGACTGTGTGCAGCTTCAAAGTCACGTGATGAACTATTTTGAAGAGCTCAACATGCTTTTACGGACAGTTACGGATGCAACTTACAAAAACTATGAACGTACATACAGCTTATACGTCTGTGCACACACAGCGTACGTAAGGAGTTTCCCAACCATGGAAAGGTATAATAACTATGTTGCAGCCTATCATCTTGAGCAGACATTAATACAGATGCTCTACATTGTGATTGTAGAAGGGTACTCAAAAATTTGTCCTTTATTTGATCATCTCCATAATTAACTTTGCAAGCTGCCTAACTGATCTCACTCAAATGCACTTCTACACTATCCCCTGTTTCATAAGAAAGGTTTTCGAAGTCAGTCACTAAAGCAACCTTTGACTTGCTTTCACTAGACCTTGCAATTAATTTTCGTTTCATATTAGTAGTGGACGTGAATTCCCTATCTTCCACCCATAACCTTGCTTTACCTTGTAAAGTTCGTTTGAACATAGAGAATACATTTTGCAACACAGAATTCGTTTCAGATGGACTCAATTTATGTGAAATAATCACTAAACAGTAGAAAGTGTGCAGTTCATGCATCCCTGTTAATTACACTACCCTCAAATCTAGTTGGCAAAAAGTATGTTTGCCTTATTGCAGGTGGGTTTGACATGATGAGAAAATTACAAGAGTTAAAAGTAACATGCCAAAATTACTCAAAATGCTTCACAAAATTACAATTCCCGTTTCAGCTTAGGCTAACAGGGCCTCCTATGATAGGACGATGGGGATAAGTGATGGGTCATAATAGGTTGTAAATACTTAATACTGTAGATGACAACTCACCCTTAAAATCCAATGAAAAATATTACACAATGCACTTTAAAAACATATGAAACTGACATCATTTAATCCATGAGAAAAACAACAAAAATACAGAATATTCAAATGAGCAGTCCTGGTTCAAGTCGTCGACACACACTGGTGAGCACACATGACTAAAAAAATTCTTAGACAAGGAATTTTCGAAGTCCTCGGAAATAGCACATCTGGGCAGAAACGGCTTCAGCGAAAAACGCGAAAAAAGTGTTCCGAAGACATCGGTGTAACGGTACTTCAGTAGAGAGCTACTAGAAACTAAGCTGTGTTGGTTAAGCAAAACTAAACTAATAATTGGACCTTAAGAGTTACGAGTGGTGATGCAGGCTGCTAATTGTACCGGAACGGGTCCCTTTTCTAGTTTAGGAAGTCACTGGTCACACCAAGGCGATGAGTCGAATCCCACGACTACAAAGTTGTACAAAATGATTACAGGAACGGATCCTCTGCAGGGGTTTGGCCACATTATCAGTGTTTTTCAGCAACACAGCAACAACCAATAATAGGATAGGCTGGGCCTAGGCTGGTTTCGCCAACTGGATAAAAGTTTTAAAAGTTTGGCAGGCCTCTCAGGTATCTGCATACGATTGCATGAAGGAGTATCTTACAGGTGCAAGGTACCGTTCGTTGTTGATCGGAAAGTAAAAGTGCACAGAATTTAAACAGTTCTGGAGTAGTCCAAGAAGAAACGAATTAGGTTAAGATTAAATCGAGTTCACGTTAATTAAGTCCAATTCAAGCTGGTTAAAATTCGATTCACGGTAAACTTGATTAAGGTTGGGCATGCTGGGCGCCATGTTGTGTTTGTATGTTCGGGTCCGCCCAAAACACCTCGATAATAATTAGCAATTCATTTAGACGATTCTCAGGATAAAAAGATGATCAACGTCCAAATAATGTTCAGTCTATTTTATTCTTTATTCGTATTTGTTCTTTGATACAAACAATTATTACTGCAGATTAGCCTAGAGTGTTTGTCTTGACAGCTCGAGTTCCATGTTTGACTGTAAGAAAACGCATACCATGAGGAAGCTCTGTCTAGAAGACTTCCTTCCAGGCTTCCTGGCCACATCACATGATTTCCTGACTATTAATATTCATGAGTGATCAACCAATTACAACTAATTATACAAGTCTTTGATCTTGACGGTTGAAACTGACCTTCAATTAAAGCGATTTGGTATCTCTACACGACAACACAATGGTAAATGATACTTAAGCTGATCAAGAAAATCCAGCTATTTTAAATTCTGCAGTTGTTACTAGTCAAAAAAATAGTCTTTTGAAGACTTGATCTCGCTTAGGTAACCTTCGGCAAAAATTTTCTTGGATTAGAAGCAGGTAAACTTAGGGAACACAAATGCAAATATTAATTGAAACCGCTCCACTGACGGTACAACTTTTCAATTTTATCATCTTGACCGTCAGTTCAAAATTTAAAGTAAACAACAGGCAAAGTGGTTTTATGACTTCGACAAAGAACCCCCACAACGAATACACCGCCCAAATAGCCTTTGACCATGGAAGCGTACTACCTCGGAGGTAGTACTTCTATAGTATGAGCATGGAAGTACTATCTTCAAGGTAGTACTTCCATGGTATGAGCATGCAGGACATTAGCAAAAACGTCCCTGGACTTCTGAGGTAAAACCTCTCCTTTCCACAGTCAACCCGGGCCTCGCTTCTAAATATTATTGCTTGTACCCGTATGGAGCTGCTGGAATAAGCAATCAATAATAATAGCCTATAGTTTTGAAGCTTGAACATAAATATCTTCAAAGTGAGAAAAGGGAACAGTTACGGATTGGAAAAATGTAACTAACAATTCAGGAACATTGAAAGTTGGAACAAATTGACATCGACGTACTAAGCATTTTGCCTCTAATGCAATCTCGCATAATTTTCCTTCGAAAAATTCATAAGGGGATAATTTCTAGTGCTACAGACTGACAATTGCAATTGTAACTGACGACACCATAAAACCTCTGAGAGAAAATTCCTTCCTTTGTAAATGAAACCCATCTAGGATCTTCACCTAAGATATGAATCTGACATCACACATTGACAAGGTACTATGCAACATTGGGAACCTTGGTAGCGTTTAAGTTTCATCACTTGGTAATCGTTTTGAAACCAAAGCATTCGGGTGTACTGAGATAAAAAATCGTTATATTTGTAAGCTGTGGGAAACCCGTTTTGTTGAAAACCTCACTTCGTATTCTACCAAGTTATCCGCTTCAAAGTTAATTTGGGATACATGCAACATGCAGTAATAGAATAAATTTTACATTGTTATTTATGTTAATTTCTTCTTTTCAGTAGCCGTGAAAAACAATATCTTCAATTCATTGGTCTTTCCCTCATTCACTGTCCCGTTTTTTTCTTTTTTCCAGAATTCCTAGTACAGAAAATGTTGTCATCGTCAATCATTTCTTCTTGCAAAACATCCATTAAAGGAGTAGCAACCCTTTTTGTTGTCAGCTTCATAATGTGGTATTCCCTATCAGGTAAGAGCAAAGTACTCTATTTCAACTTTCGTGAATTTGCTATTTAGCAATAATTACAATAACGAAGCTTTTGATAAGAAATACCGTTTTCATATAGGCAGGCCCCTCGCAGTGACAAGGCGAATAAGGCAGCTTTAGATCCTCAAATTCTTAGGCCCTTTGTATTTCTATTTCAGAAACTGATCAAAAGAAGATGTCAGTTTTACATGCTGCTTTCTGTAGACAGACAATTAGTCTTTATCTCCCTTAGAAGAATGTTTTGGATACAGCTACCCTTTCCAGATAGTGCAGTAATTTAGTGGCTACAATTTTTTTTTACACCGCAGTATACAAAGGGAGTTTATACAAATGATTTGCATATTTGGGCGGAGCTTAAAATTGTATCTTAACCTATATTTTTCATGATTCCTGAAATGAAAGTAAAATGTACATAAAGCAGTTATCAAAATTTAGAGTAAAAAACGTTATAATGTTTAAAATATGAAGCCTGTATCACCGCGATTACATAGGAATTGCAAGGTATTTTTTTTATGTTCACTGTTATGATATGAGGTGAATTTATGTTCTTAAGACAACTTAACACAAAACTTGCAGTCAATTCCTAATGGTTTCCAATATTGCTTCTCGGCCTTTTGACTAAGATGTTAGTCAAGTGTTGTCCTTCACTGAACGTAATAGCTTCTTCGGGAAGCAGTTTAAAGTTTGGTTTCGCAGAACGGTTCTTTGCCAGAGGGTCGTGGGAACTATAGAAAAACTGCCGTAGTGCTTCTCGGCACTATCAAGATCATGTGTAGAATTTGTTCTTTTCAGCCAGTCTGGAATGGAGCCATACATGACAGACCAATGATGTGAATGGTCTAAGGTTGGTAAAGTTTTGTCAAACATTGGACGTATGGCTTCTTTTCGAAGCAGTTATAGTTTGTGTTCGCCGAAAAGGTTCTTTGTCAGAAAGTCGGAAGTGCTTTAGAAAAATTTTCAATAGTTTGTCCCTTCTCAGCTTATGCCAAAGATCATGCGTGTTTTTTTTTCTTTCTTCTTATTTTTTAATCAATTCTAGAAAGGTGCCGTACATGACCGAAATGATATCAATGGTCTGTAGACCGTGCGGCTGTTCAAATGTTGTCATGCAGTAGACATAAAGCTCTTTTGGGAAGCAGTTCAGAGTTTAGTTTCGCCGAACGGCTCTTTGCCAAAGAGCTGGAGATGGGGGACTTCAGTAAAAGATGTCCAATGCCTAGTGCTGTCTTTCCGTTTTGCGAGTCCGTCGCTGCTCGGGAGCGGTGTTGGTGGTTATTGTTTTGATTGCGAAAGAGATTTTGTTGTTGAATTCGTTTTTTTTTTTTTTTTTTTTTTTTTTGTGGTTGTTGGCCATACGTTTTTGGTTTAGCTCGTCTTGCCGTGTCCGTTTATAGCACATAAAAAGCAATGTCTATGAAGTAAAAAGGTCTGATGGCTGTGAGGTTGGTCAGTGAAGTGTTGTCCTTAAGTAAAGGTAGCTTCCTCGGGAAGCAGTTTCATTGTTTGAATTCGCAACGGCTCTTTGCCAACAAGTCGTGTTCGAAGCCCCCATGAGGAATGTGGATTATGAGCAATAACTACAGCAGATATTGCTCAGACAAAACTAGTCCAGACAAATATTTATCTGTGTCATACAAAGACCTGATCCAGATATAACTTTATATGGCCATTCATGGCCTAGGGCTAGAGCAGGCATATATCGTGGTTATATCTACACACATTTTATCTGGCACAGATATAAATCCCATATCTGCATCAGATATGGCCCAGGCATGTAATCCATATACGGCCCATATATGGAATTTCATGGCCCATATGCATTGAAAAGGTGCAAGGGCAACATGGGCCAAAGTCACTCTGCGAGTTAATCAGTTACTAGCTAAAGTTTTACGGGACCCAGCAATTGTAATGAGCCCACGTTATGAACTGAAAGGGAGTAGGATATTCCACTGCACCCAGGATTATGAGAACTTACTTCGGGAAGTCAGGCCAGTACCCGTCTCTCTCGATGTTCCCGGTGTATGCTATGGTATTTATTACGATCCTCATTTGGCTCCCAAGGCCTCCCTGAGGAAGATTTGGACCTTAATAGCCCATGTTATAAATGTGGCTGAGAACTACAAAGTAATAGCATCTCAATCTCTCACCAAAGCAAAGAACAATTGACGGCATTTAGATAGAAAGGCTCTGCCCATGAACTTTACTTCAAAAAGATTTCATCAATACTTAATCGGGCCCAAGGAGGGCATGGTGGTATTGGCAGTGTCCGAACTTCAGCGCTGGGCAATTATTCTTAGTTCGTATAAATGACAAAAAGTTGAACAAAAAAGTCGAACAGAGAGCAGGCTAAATTGATTCAGACATGACCAGAACATGGACAAATAAAGCTACTGCTGTGAACAAAATACAGATTGATTTTTTCCCATCCATTAAGTGCGAAAGTCAGATTGGAAGCGCAGAAGGATAACATCCCTGGTACAGATTCCTGTTTCACAGTCCAAGGGTGTCCCTAGAAGTTACGAGAACACTTTATTGCTTGGAACTAAGGAAAGAAGTGTTAACCGTTGAAGAGTAGAAAATTTACGTCTCTTATTTGGGTTTGAAAATTGTTTCAAAAGACTCTTTGAAATATGCAGTATATGCTGCAGCCATTGCGAAAAAATTGTTGGTATTGTAAAATGACGTAATTGGGAAGAATGAATGTGCATCCTGATCAAGTATATATTAAGGTATAAGCGAGATGGTGCGGTTTTGTAATTGTGTTCATTTTGGTTTTATCCTGATAAATGCCATTAAATACTCATTTAGTCGTGTTGGCGAAATAATTGCATGGTAGTGTTAAATTTTGGGTCCATTGCCTGAAGGAGGTTGGGCTAATTTTTGCATCTTGAAGCTACTATCCAGAAATGGTAATGGGTGTATTTTATGTTAGGTTTAGGTCAGTGGAGGATATGGGCCCTTTATTTTAATAAACCGTTTTCAAAATGCTCAAAAGAAGGAAGCTCTTATTTTGGGTCTACCGAAGGGTGTGGCCTATTTCCAACAGAGTAATTTAACTATTGATCACCGATCAAGACTTCCTCCACTCTACTGAAAATTTCCTGACTTTCTCACTTCCCGGCAATGAACAGAAGATTACACAGCGTAAGTTTTAGATACAAATAGAACTCTTTCCGTCAATTTGGCAGCCATTTAAAGCATGCGATTAAGTTTTGCTGACGCCATGGCTTTTTAGAGTTACATAGAGTTTTTTCTTTCCATTTCTTTTAACGAATTATGTCTAAGAGGTGTCGGCGAGGTGCCCACCGTCCAGAAGACAGTGTAGTGTGCTGACTTGTGACCTTATAAAGGTGATACCTTACTAATAAGACATATATAGAGAAATAGCATGGCATTTTCGTTTTCAACTTGTTTTACACGAAATACGCACCCACATTAACACGTGGAACTCATACTTAAAATTAAAAAAGATTCGACGGGATAGTCGTTCCTGATTCAACTCTAGAAGAGAATGTGGCATTTTCCTCTTCTCCACTAGATTTTTAATTAATTTACGGCTCTTTGGTTGTATCAGGGTGTCCCACAATTTTGTAAAGCCATGCCCATTTCGGCATTATCGTCAACAATTATTACCAACTCTATGACCCTTTACAGTTCGTCTTCTTGCACTTAACTCTTCCATTAAGGACATCTGTGTAAAATTAAACTCACATGAACAACATTCTAAAATCATCAAAAGTTTAAGATAGTTACAAGCGAAAAGGCGGGGGGGGGGGGCTGTTTTCTTTTCAGGTGGGCTTTGAGGCGGAGGACTGAATGTAAAATACCCATTCTAAATCGGTAAGGCAATTGGGAAATTTTGACTTATTGAAGAGGGACGAGCAGCAAAATGGTACCTCTTTTCATGACAAATATCACGGTAGTTACCTTTAAAGACAGAGAGAATGCATTGTGTTTTTTGTCCCTAGGCCCGGCGTTACCATGGTGGGTCTAAGGAGCATGTCATGAAAAAGTTGTTTGTTTTAAAAAAAGCTGAGATGTAATATGGTGTTAAATTTGAAAAAAAGCATTAGGGTCAATGAAGGAGCCCTTATTGCTCCGTTAAGCTCAGTAAGATTGTTTCTAAGTGACACTGTCTTTCTCCGACTCGATCATATCTCACGACTACTTCACTTTTAGGGGTAGGGAAGCCATACCCTTTTGCCAGGCGCGTGCTACTGTTTCTGCTAGCCACTCTACATGTATTCTGGTTGTCACAAAACGAAACTCTACACAAATTTACGTACACAAAAATTCAGTTGTACGCATCTTGTATCAGCAGTCTCTTTTTAGTACTTTACCTTCATTTTTTACCGATATTGTCCAGCTGGTTAGCTATGTTCTCCTTTCAACGGTTTTTTTTTGTATAGCTTGTAAGCCTAATAATTTCGTAATTTTATTCCCTTTTTAGGCTTTTATCAGCTGCAAAGATACTCCAGTTTACGACTAGGACAAGTATTGGCGATCCCGCCGATAAAAAACGACTTGTTGAAGAAGTGCATATCAAACACCACAGACACCGAAAGAAATAAATATACGTCTTGTTTGAGGAGAATAGACATGAGTGAAGAGGTAAAGGTAAAAAGGAGGAAAAGCAAAGTTAAAACTCAGTTTGTTCGATTTACTCAGTTCTACGAACAGTTGAGCAAAAATAAACAAACTCAATGTTGGAGAAACAAAGCACATGTCAAATTTGGAACAAGATTCAGTTTTTGGACAATTTATATACAATAATTGGGGAAAATCATGATTGTAAGCCAAACCTTAAGCAGTTTTCTTCCTCAATATTTCAACATGCGCTTTGTTTGCTCAACTGTTTAAAGAGTATATTAGAAGTTTTGGTAGGCTATCAGTGAAAGTAACAGAACGCTAACTTAGTTTAAAATCTGCCTAAATATTGTATATGCTTATTTCTTTTTTTTTTTATTGACGCTTCTTCAATCGTAAGCCATCTGCGTTGATTTTGGAGACTTCAACTTCAGCCAGCTGCATCACGGTCTTCGTTCTGAAGGTAATATATGATCTACCTCTCCACAGTTTGTTTTATTTGTTATAGGCTTGGGCATATGGGTATATGCTTAATTCCTATGCCGAATGCCTATGACTAAACTTAGTCTGTACTTGCTTGGTACGTGACGGCCCCGGACTGTGGAGTGGGGAAAGGCAAGCAAAGGGCAACTTGATTTTACAGGGATACATCTAGTAAAACTAAAAGACGGGAAGGGTGTATTGGAGATGAAATGAGAGCAATATTTTGCTTGATCAGTTTACAGCGCAGGCGGTTCATTGTACCCACCATGCTGGTTCAAGTTACACTTGAGTGGTGTTAATTGGAACACTTCCACAATTTTTTTACTTTTATACAAATATTTTCCCTTGATATACTCTCCTACAAAAAGATTATTCCATTAGTCCCCTAATAATTACCCTTACAGAAGTTGATTGCGCTTATCTCAGTTTTCATCACTGGTAGTGATGAAACCTATAGTAGTCTGGCGTTATCCGAGGGGAAGGTGCACGGTCGCCTTACCAGATTTTTCCAGGGGTGTGGTGTAACTCAGTCATAAGAAAATGTCATACAAATTACCAAATGTCATTAGCGTTATGACAGAACATGGCCAATAGTCTTAAATCTTCAGTCAGGAACTTCAAAAGGCCAAGAGAGCCATCACAGAGGGTACAGTAAAGTTAAAAGGAGCCAACAAGGGCGGCACAAACAAAACACAAATTTGAAAAAGAAGCTAAAGTGACATCCAAAGGCGATCATTTCTAACGAAGAACTGGTATTTGAGAGCCTCCGAATACAGGGCCTGACAGGAGGTGTAATAATAAGAGGGAAATAATAATAGGGGATGGGGGAGAATGGGATTTTCACAAGGTTGTTCTTAATTGCAATATGTCTCTGGTAGGGTGATAAAAATACATTAAAACGTTTTCACGACCTCAAGTAAAGGTTAGTTTTATCCCGGAAAGTACTAAATATATGGCACGATATTTTTCATTCGAAAGTATCTGAAAATGCACAAAATCTCAGTTTAACTTGTACCTATGTGTGGGCAAGGAATATCATTCGGAGGTATATAATCAAGTGTTGAAAAACTATTCAATCTTCTAAAGAACATCAAGGAGCTTGGAGAGTTCTTGTGACTGAAACAATTGACGAAAATAGTCTTGCCAAATTCACGATAAAAGTCAAAAGTAGAATAGTTCTTAAATGGTTTCCTATTTTTTGGGGTGGGGGGGGGGGGGTACTTTCAAGAGATTAAATTAATAAACGTTGGAGAATGATTTGCCCTTTTTTCAGGCCTTTGTGCCTAACATATTTGCATTTTATCGGAATTGAGGAGCATGGTCCCCTGTCCCCTCCCTCTGGCTACGCCAGTTGTGTCATTACCACTATTAATATTATTTTTAGATCCATCGTAATTTTTTTCTGAGTGTCAAGAGTCCATGGTATCTCTATATGGCATGTAGAGATACAAAAAGAAAAATTTAAGACGTGCTAAAATCTTGAGCGTGTCAGAAAGTCCCTCTCCGTTAATAGGTACTCTATGGAATTAAAATGGGAACTTAAAACTTGAACAGTTTAAAGGTCAAAAAAGCACGAAAGCGCTTGAGAACTTACAAAAATTGCACTTGTTCGAGACACATTGGAGAGGATGTTGTCACTGTTTTTCGACAAGGCCTTAAAGGAAAGATGGTGCAGGTTTCAACGAGAGTCATTATGAACCGTTCCTAAAATTTATCACGGACCAAAGGTCCTTTTGAGTTCTGTCACAACACGGCTGCAGAGCACTGGGCGCTTGGTTCTCATTTATGCTGTCCGTGTGATATTAGCTATAATATCATTGGACGGACAGAAACGTCTTAAAGAGATTCTCAATATGTATTTGATCACTTTGTGCACAAAAATCGAGACCGTCTGATAATGCATCGCGTGAAAGGCCATGTGACAAATAGTTCAGATTCTGAGAAGAAACGAAAGTAGTCTATCGACAGCATAGGAAAGATATCTCAGGATACATACCTTAGAAACCTCAGTGGACGTAGGTCTTAAAGGGAAAAATTGCGTTTAAAGTGATCTTACACAGCATTAAAAGAAATTTATAGCTCTTAGCGGTTTTAAATCATTCGGTTTCAACAACGAACCCCAGCAATAGAGTCATCTCCTCAAAATATTATGCACAAAAAGAGTTATGGAAGTATCATCTTTTGAAATATTGAAAGTATGGGTAAACAAATTATTCTTGAGCAAGAAACAGCTAAGTATCTATGTTGATAAACTTATTTGTTGAAAAGAAGGATACCATACTGCCTTATTTGAAATCATTTTTCACTCTTTGCAAATAATTATTGGTGTTAAAGGAGGAAATTTCCTTGCAAAACAAAGTTAACGTAATATTTCCTTTTTAAGACCTCTTCCCCACCATCTGTAACTATCTGATGCTGTTAAGATGTAAGAAGGAATTCAACCCACAAATATCTACTTCAAAAAAGTTTTATTCAGCTATAATCGGCCGTCTGTGCAGAAAATCCAAGCAATCAGAATCATGGCAATTAATAGGACTATCTGTCTTTAAGGCAGATAGCCCTCAAAATGGCTGCTCCTCCCACATCTTTCACTCATTCTCACCCAAACACAATTCCAGCTTATCATTGCAGGGCATATCCCGGTGTCCATACAAGGCCGTGAAGTGTAATCACTTTCAGTACTTTGGTGTACATCCCAATATAAGTTATCATTGAGAGCCGTGTCCATTGAAAATTTTGGTATTTCGAAGGGAATCGTAGTGTTGGTTGACAAGTGACTATCTTTAACCCTTTTTTTTTACTGATTTGGCATAATATCGGGCATGAAAACGAACTTTACTATCAATATTTTTCGCAGTATTCTGTGCCAATTTTCGCCAAAGATGTTAAGTGCAATTCAGACATGTTATGTGCGGACAATGCAAGCTCCATGACTTTCAGATTGTTTGCATCATGTACCGGACGCTGTTTTTAGCGCCAGACAAACACCTTCTTTTCCGCCAGAACGTCAGTCTATTTTTGAACATAACCTTGTTTAGACTGACCATAAATAAAGACTTTGTGGGCAGATATTTGCTTATTCTCGTTGCAAGTGATGCGCATTTTTTTATATCCAGGGCATTTATTTTTCTACAATGATTAAGAAGAATGTCTATATATCTCTATGCAAGTTACGTCCATTTTATCATCAAGGGCATTTCTTTCTCTGTCCATTACATAATAGGGAGTATTTCTAAATCTGTGTGTAATTTGCATTATATATCCAGGGGGGCTCTTTTTTCTATCCTGTAGTTTTTAAAGAGTATCTCTACATTAAACTTTAAAAAGAATAGAGTGAACTTTGTCACTCTCTAATAGAGTGACAAGTTTCAATTCACTCTATTACACTAGGAGAGTGAAATGCTGAAAAATAAACCCTTAATTAGTACCATGGGTCTTTTAAGGAATATCCTCACGTATCTCTCTCTCTGAATAGTGTAAATAACTTTTCCAGGACAATGCTTTTTACCATTCAACTGTTAAAGAGTCTTCTCCATATATTTGTCTTTTAGTAATGTGCGTTGTCCAGGAACTTTTCTTGTAACTGATGTATCTCTTCATTTTCGTATAAGAAATAAATACTTGCTTGAAACGAAGTATTTCTTGTCTTAGATTTTTTTTTGACATATTTTGTTTATATTTAAAAAGTTCGTCATCAAGTTTCTTCACATCGACATCAGACTCTTGCTTTCAAGCATTGAAGCGCAATCATTAGACATTTGAGGGTTAAATGAGCAACTTTAGAGGCTCGCCTTTATAAACGAAATGTTTTGAGAGCAACGGAATAATCATTCCACAGGAGACAGTGAAAAGTGCAGATTTATCGTTTAAAGGATCAAATTTTGAAGACAATTTCGAAATTGAACTTTTTTGTCCCAACACATGATACTTGCATGAATGCAGTTATGAAATTTTGCACTACCTGAAAAAATTGAAATGTGATGTCTTTGCCATCGATTACGACAATTTCTGCTCAAATTCCCCCAATATTTTGATGATAACGCAAATATTATTCTTGGAAATAGATCTTATCGTGTTTCTGGAACAATATTCTTTGAACTGTGTAATTTGTTTTATAAAGTATTCAAAGAATTAAAAAAAAAAAAAAATCAACTTTATATACTAGCAATAATACTGTATTGAAACGTAAATGGGGGATTTTCATTTGAGAATTCTTTCACCTATGTTTGTTTCTGCCAACTTGAACACTGAACTTCGGTGTTGTTACATTGTGTGTTGCCTACCTTGAAACTTAATCTTCGATTGAAGGGGTCAATGAAAATTTACGTATCCGGCCCGTATTGTTTGACTGAGACCGTGCATGGTGTTCTTTTTTTATCTGTTTATTGTGCAGTCAGTATCAAGTGGTAAAAAAGAACAAACCAGGAAAAAAAAAGCCTAAGCCTTCCTCTTTTGATGCTAAGAGAATATGGCTCTGTTACCAAGAAGAAAAAATGATCATCGCCTTGGTTGAGATGGCCGAGTGAAAGAGTCGGAAAGTTCGTACAGAACTATTTAGTACCGCGACGGTGCCAATCATGCCATGTTATGCGGTACTCTTTCAAACACAGGCGTTAGAAGCTATTACAGATTGGCGGAAGGGGGGGGGGGGGGTGGTCACCTTTGTTTCGGAGCACCGTCCCGGGAAGGAAAAAGTTCTGAATGTTTTGCGGTCTTTAGATGTCATTTTGTAAAAAAAAAAAATGGTGAATTTTAGAAAAGAATACTGCAAAGTTGTGACATTTCTACACAAGGAAAAAATAATGGATTTTCGCCCTTGGATTAAGGGGAAAGAAGTATGCTTCTGTCCTCCGCATTGGACTGGGAGACTAGTCCTAGGCCCCTGCCCCTACTCCTATGTTTTCAAATTACATTGATACTTTATTTTTTTATTCCAAACGATAATATGAGTTGTTGGCACTGGTTTCCGGAGTACATCTTTTTCTCTTTCCGAAATGAACTTAAATTCCATGTTTGTGTTTTTTTCTTTTATTTCGTACAACTTGGGTATGTAGGGATGTGTTTGCGGCTCGTGTCCAGCGTGTAGTAGCTTAGGGTGTGGTTGCGTTGCTTGTTTGTACATGAAATTACTTTACTAAATCTAGCATCAGGCCAGAAGATAGCTTCGGGGGTTTCTATAATTTTATTAAAGATGTATTTGTTAGTTAGATAAGATTTAACGACAAACCGACACGAATGTGTTACATAATGTTATTTACATAGAAAGATAAAGTTTTAATACGATTTCAAAGCAGTGGAAGTCCAAGTTCACCGGTTTAGAGTACGGTACAATTCAATGATACGGTGCAACTTAAGTGGGGGCGACCTTTTGCCCGACTCCTGATCCCCAACCATGGCATAGTCTCTGCCCGAATGAGGCACGGATGTCCGCCCGATTCAGCAAGGTTTTTGTCAATGGGAGGGGGCTGCAGCTGCAGCTCTCGTCTCGTACGGTCACGTAGGCTCTTAATCGCCCTTTGCGACAGGCAGGAAATACCGTGCCGTGGACATATTCAAGAACTCCATCTCACTTGACAGATACTAAGTGTATTGAATAAAATTTATTTTCAGTTTTTAAGCACTCTGTCTGATAACTGGTTAGTAGAGTAAACAATAGTTTAAAAAAGCTGGAGGATGGAAGGTGTGGGGTAATCGCACAGAACTTTGAGTGCAATTTAGATATCGGTATATGTAGTCTTATTGTTTTTACTTTTTGGGGTGGGGGGGAGGGGGGATTCAAAAACTTGGGCCAAATAAAGCTTTGACTTTTCCCCATACTTAACTTGAGTCAGTAAGCAGTTTTATTTTTCTCATTTTCTTTTATCAACTCAGTACTAATTGTAAAGGCACTTGTCTTGACTGCTGCCCCTTTCCCCGAATACCGTCACATTGTTTCATGTTTATTTGAAGTCGTTCACTATACAACGATTGCAATCTTACAACCGACGGGCCCCAACCCGCAAAGTAGGCCATGGTATATAGGAAAGGGTCTGGGGTCGAAATGTTTTCAGGAAAAAGAAGAGATTAACTGAGATGAAGGAATGTATTATTGGATGTGAAAGTGATGTTGAGCTCCTTGCGGGCTTGCGGAGAGCTTTTAAGGTTGCGCCTTAATTTCCATCCCAGTTTTTCCGGCCTCAGGTTTAATTAGGACCTGGCAGCCGGATGAGTTGAAAACATACGGTAGATTTCACTTAAAACCTCTGTAGTGCAACAAGTTGTTCATCTAGAAGGCCAACACTAAAAGTGATCAAATCAGCAATATCCGGCGGTCCGCAGGCGGCAATTGACGGCTTCCGATCGGCCGTGAATACGTTGCTGGCCACGGAAGGACCGTCGGAGGGTCATCGGAGGTCCTCTGGCTAGATCCGGGTCAGAGACAAAATTGTATGCTGGGTAAAATTTTCCTAGCCAATCAGTGTCATCGCCGTCGGGGGACCGCTGGCAAGCCACCTGACATTTCTCCGAGGGACAGCCGAAGTGGCCGACGGCGGTCCGTTGATGAGCAGACCAAATTTGCTGACAGGGCCGGACTGATTTGTTGGCAAGCGGATATTTCCTATTCCTTTTGACTATTAGAGTTCAAGGGAACTAGGAAAGTTCGTTGGTACAATTGTTGTTCTCAATATATTAACAAATTATAAGCGAAAGACGATCAGCATTTGAAATAGGCTATTGTGGCACTTTTTGAATAATTTTATATTTCACTGGTATTCATTTCGATAAGACTGCGAGCAATCGGGTTGTACAGTACAGCTGAAAGATATTTGTTGTAAGATATTGCTGTGCCGTTAGGGATGCAACACATATTTGGAACAACCTGGTCAGAGTCATCACGCGAGATAAGGGCGGTTTATCAGTTCACACCTGAGTAGCTCACGCAACGCTTGAGCAAACAAATTCCAAATGCAGTGGGTTCTGTACAGTCAACTTCCCATGATTACTTTGTGTATCTTCATTCGGCTTACTTGCAAGAACTTAGCATTTCAGTGTGCGCCTTTTTATGTGTTTCCTTTATAATGGTAAAACAAAATAGAAACTAATAAATTTCGATAACGATACTACTACGTAGTATTTTTACGATCGTACCCAGTATTATCACGCACGTACCTAATAATTTTCTACCATGTCCTTAATAGAGCTTCGAGCGATACGGATTGTAGAACAATCTTTTACCACGAATTTAATCAATGAACTCGGATCAACGTACCGTATGTGAAACCTATGCAAGCCATTTCGTTAAAAGAACATAGGAAAGCTCAGTCCGTACTTATTCATCATCACATTTATCGGCGGTTTCAATTAAATTACACACTAAAAATTGGTCCAAATATTCTTTTACCAATTTTAGAACCTGCATATTCGCTGAATAATTTCTCAATGCTTTAACTGCCTAGTGCGTAGTATGCTGTGGAAACATTTCGTACGAAATTTACGTATATGGATTTTTTACTGATACCAGCCAGTAGAAAACGGAACGAAAAACCCTTTCTCTACTTGTGGGAGTATGCAAGACGTTTCATGACGTCATAGCTCTTTAATACATAATGAGATAAAACTTGCAGGCTTCGAAAGCTTATATATCAGTAATTAGGTTGTTTTAAAGTAAAGAAAGGAAATTTTACTAAAAAAAATGCGAAAATCAAATCTTGTCAATACCACGTAACTTCAAGCCTTGCAAAGTTCATTTAGGCAAGTTTTTGGAAAAGATACACAGCTGTTTTTGAGCTGTTCAGAAAAGTCGATATTTCTTAATATATCGAGCTATTTCCAATTTTAGAACTTGCATATTCGATGAATAATTTCTCAATCTACCATTTTAAATACACTGTTTTTTTTAATCATTCTTCAACGATGTCAAGTTCACGGCAAGTACAAGTTGGATTTCTACAAAATATTAGTGTGAGTCATAATGGTAAGGAATAAACCCAACAATTGCATTCACTTTTGGCCTTGTACTTAAGCCTACATCCGAGTAGATTGCATATGGCATGTACTAACAATTAACATAATGTGCATTGGACATAGTGAATTGAGAAATTCACCAAAATGTCTCGAAGACGTACCTGAATTCATCGCATAAAGCTAGACTAACAATAAAACATTCTTGCAGCACATGAACTGTAAAAATGGTAACAATGCAGCCCTGCCTGTCAGGTATTGCACTAAGTGTAGAAATTTAGCAGTGCTCATAGCAATTGCACACACAGTGATACATAGCACTGTACTGGGCCTGGACAGTTAATTCCTGCGTAAATAAGCGCCTCCTTAAAGGCACTAGAAAGAATGACCATGCACCCGATACACATTGGAACAGCTGCTCTAAGAATTTCCACAAAACAAGTAGTATAACGAGGGCCTGTAGCTAGCAAGAATGTACATCATGTATTATTAGGACTAAGTCCTAAGACTGTTTTCTAATTGGTTTCACCAATTTCCTCTGTTTTTATTTTTTAAAGAAGTCAGGTTCACGGCAAATGTGCAGTTACTTTGTAAGCCTTGAAAAAAACTTCCTTTTTTCATTATCTGATTTCGCATTTACTACGATAAATCGAAAAATGTTTATAATCTTTCCATAAAAATAAAACTTTCGGAATTCGAATTATCATGTTATGGTACTTTTTTACGCCTTCTATTGCATTATTCATCAACGTAAACCGAAGGATACATGCAGAACTAGTTCCGCGATATGTCTTCAGTTGCTTCAATTTGGGGGCGGGACTACAAGAAAACTAGGTTTTCAGCTCATTATCTCGCTAGCTGTTCTCCGGCTGTAAAAGCACTGGCTAAAATCTACGCGTAATAAGGACAACAAACGTCACAGTTGAGGATGCTTCATTTTTGCCTCTAAAATGACGTTCAGCGACGTAAATGCATATGGACTATAACTGCATTAAGATAAGCACGACGAACTCTACAGAGACTTTCCACACGATGAGCAGCCATGCTAAAGTGTATGTAACTACATCGTACTAGACCACACTCGACTCTTTTGCTCGATGAATGTATACACACACCACTCACACCACAGTGCACACGGTGCAGTGGGTTCAGTACAAAGCCATGCAAGGGCAGATATACGGAAATTTGCTTGGGGGGCAAACTCAACTTGAGAATAAGACGTCTCCAAAAGTATCAGGGGATGTCGTGAAGGGGGGAAAGGCATGAGAAGTAGTGACTGACCACCCTGAAGACTATCTAAGCGAATCGCCACCATCAGTTGGCGCGAAGCGTACAGAAAATTTTGAAAAATTGCGACCTCTCAGATAGCCGGATATTGCATTTGACAGGCTTGTTAGTAGAATTTAAGCTGTCGTTATTTTGAGCTTTCCTTTGCAATAAAATCTTCATTTTAATAAAAAGAAAATCAAATTGCAAAATGATCAGAGATTTACCAGATAAAATGTACTGGCTCCTTTACAGGACGATGTGACATTTTATCATTTTCCTTGTCGCAAAGTAAAATCTCCATTAAAAAGAATAGACCAGAACCAATTTTTGTTTAATATGTTAAAGACGAACATATCCTTAGCACTCTGGTGAAGTTATCATTCATTTCTCATGTTCGGTCCTCGAGATATTAGCAACTGAAGTTGACTCATTTTCTACAAAAGGTAAACTTGAACCAAACAGGTGCTATGTCATGTATTCATATTGATGGTTAATGTTTTGTTTTGTTTTCTATTTATTTTCGATCCTGCTGTTTGATCTTGAATTGATTAGGGATGCTATCTCGCCCTTGAGGCAAATTAAGTTTTTAAACTTTCATTGCTCGGGATGCACTTATGGTTACAACATATCACAGTTATATTGTATAAATATGGTGTTAAATTTTAGAGAAAAACAACTAATAATTTCCATCAATGTGAATTTATGATATCACGTCTACTTGTTACAAGTTCATTCTTTGTAGAGAATATGTCAGTTTCAATTCTAAAATCTCGAGAACCAAACATGGGAAAAGGAGTAAAAATTTCCCCAGTAAGCTATGCCTAGAATATGTTCCTCAGTCTTCAAAATATCAAACATAAAGCTGCACACCGTTGGAATTACATTGAAATCATAACTTTCATATAACTCATATGATCAGTGGTCGAATCAGCCTGTAAACCTGGACAGGCTACACAGAAGCATTGGTAGTGCTACCAGCACCAATAACAGTACTGATTCAGTACTGCTATTGGTGGTGGGAGCGCTATCAACGCTTCTGGACCGCCGTAACTGGGCTAAAATTTTGGTGCAATTACGAACTATATCCTTGACAATTACTCATTAGTTTAATTATACTTTATAAATAATATATGAAATTTAGATGAGAGAGAAGGCTGGGATACTTTTCCCGGATTAAGAAAAAAACTACTTTTTATTCATGTCATATCGAATAACGTTATGTTTGGAAAATTGAAGATCATGCTTTGGAAATGTTTGGGGGGGGGGGGGCAAGTGCTCCCCGTGCCCCTACGGCGAGCCGCTAATGCCTGCATGCTGGATCCGCGTCATAATTGTAAAGCCTCTATACTCTATATTTTCAAAGTACTGTTAACTGCCAAAGGCACGATATTGTGATTTTTTTCCAGCTAATAAGAAAAAATTTCCAATGCTCTCTAAAAATAATTTCATTCATTCAATCATTATTCATTCATTTATTCATTAATTCATTTATTCATTAATTCATTTATTCAGTCATTTATTCATTCATTTATTCATTTCTTCATTAATTCATTTATTCATTCATTCATGCATTTATTCATTCATTCATTTATACATTTATTTATTCATTCATTCATTCATTCATTCAATCATTCAATCAATTATTCATTTATTCATTCATTCATTCAATCATGCATTAATTTATTCATTTTTTCATTTATTCGTTTATTCGTTTATTCGTTTATTCGTTTATTCGTTTATTTCTTTATTCGTTTATTCCTTTATTCGTTTATTCGTTTATTCGTTTATTCGTTTATTCGTTTATTCGTTTATTCGTTTATTCGTTTATTCGTTTATTCGTTAATTCCTTTATTCGTTTATTCGTTTGTTCGTTTATTCGTTTATTCGTTTATTCGATTATTCGTTAATTCGTTTATTCGTTTATTCGTTAATTCGTTTATTCGTTTATTCGTTTATTCGTTTATTCGTTTATTCGTTTATTCGTTTATTCGTTTATTCATTTATTCATTTATTGACGGACTGTTTGGATCAGTCTATTCCATTGGTTTTTGCGGAGCTCCAAAAGATTCTTGAAGTTTTTAGACACGCCATTGAGCAGAACCGTAGGCAAATAAAGCAGTTGTTTAAAAATTGCCAGGGAGATTTTTATGAAAGCAGGAGTCCCGGATTGCAAGCCAGAGCGGGCCCACCGGAATGGGCGGATTGTTCAAGGACGGGACCGCCATATTCTGGCAAAGATGTCACCATTTATCCATTTATTCATTTGTTCATTTATTCCTTTATTCACTTATTCAATTATCCATTTATTCATTAAATTATTTATTTATTCGTTCATTCATTCATTTATTCTTTCATTTATTTATTTATTTATTTATTTATTTATTTATTTATTTATTTATTTATTTATTTATTTATTTATTTATTTATTTATTTATTTATTCATTCATTCATTTTTTTTTTTTTTTTTTTAAGGTTTTCAGGCAGTAGCTAGAGATATACCTTGCAAAGTATTCTAAGTGGCTTGTAAAAGAGTATAAAAAAGAGTCTTGCATAAGCTCAAAAAGGCAGTCTATGCCTCTATGTGGTCTCAGAAAGGGATATCCGAGACTTTTTACGTTTCAATTTTCAATATTCAGTTGTTTATGCCTTTCTGTTACTTTTTATAGAAATGAAAGGGAGGATTATTGTAAAAGCTAATCCACCTTACCTGTGGGAAATTTCTTCATTGTACAATAAACACTTTCATGATTACAAATCGGCCTCCCGGGTCAAAGGTCATTCAGTATAGCAACACATAACAACGCTTGTCGAGGGCCGTCGGATGTGCATACCCTCGTTACGTTAGGTACGTTTGCCTGCAACAAATTACTGACACGGACATGAACCAAAAGAAGCTTTGAAAAAACACATCTCTTAATGGGCAAAACTTCCAGTATCTCCCGAAAGATGTTTAAAAGTATCACGCATAAATTTTCCTGAGACACTGGCCGAATTTTAATTTTTTGAATGTGCAAAATCTCAAAGAATTTGTCCATTCTCGTGGGAAACCGAACTGGCAGTCCGAGCCGTGTCTGCTAGGCTACCGTAGGCCTACTCAAGGAATGGACCAGCTGTAGGCAGGTACCAACTTTCAATGAAAAAAATACCTCAGCTACATACAAGAGCTAGGGTGGGGATCAGGGGGTTATATCTACTCTTGAAGTTCTATTGCCATGCAACAGAGTGGGTTTACCACGTTTTCTTTCCTTTGGAATGACAGCTTCAGTACCAGCGCTCACCTGGAGCCTATACGAAACATGAATGTTCGGCGTAGGGCCTTACGTCTTCGGAAGTTCGTACAGGCCACCTAACGTAGATTTAGCGATACTACTACTGCTTTAAAAAGTCTTGGCCTTATGCATTCATAATAATATCTTACAGTATATCCATTCAGGACTCACTTGGCCCAAGCTTGGCTGTAACCTAGCCCAAGACTGAATGATTTGGAGTACACTATGCTAGGGCATTTCATTAACGTAATGTACAACCTCGTTTAGGTGCTAATGTTGCACTTACTGTTAGCACATGCGTGTTCAATAGACAGATAGCGTGCACAAGATCGATTGTAATTGACGAAAATCATACGCCTAGGTTACGCTATTTTTTTATAACCATTGACCAAACCAAATTCATTTCAAATCCTACGGAGTAATAGTAGGCCCTAAACCTAACCTGAATTTTAACCTATAAATTCAAATTCTACAAGTCAAGTGTAATCTTTTGTAGCTTACCACAGCAAATGTACGTACACACAGTGATAAAAATGAGCAAGTGATACCGGATGACCTTTGATCTGTCATACGCAATTGTAATCATGGAAGGGCTTATTGATTAAGCTGAAAATGCTTCTGGGAAAACTCGAACACGTTTTATACGTTTTATATCACAACATTCACCGAAGCGCTTTGCCAAGATTGTACCTTACAGGTTAAGATAAAATATGTTCTTCATTAAACGTCCAGCATCTCTTGCAGCTTTCTCATCGGACTTCTTGGTTTCATAGTGCAGTAGGGTATGTTCTCTCCAGTCGATTACTTGCTTTCCCTTTTAAAACGACTTAAAACTTCTAAAAAAGGAAGTGGCGACCCTCCGGTGGCTTGAAGGGGCATTTTTCTATTAGACTTTTCCCTTGTTCCCCCGTTTGATTTGTCCGCTACAACAATGGACGAAAAGGAAAATAATATTATATGTCCGAGTCTCATAGGCCTTAATATTTCACCGGATCCTAAGAGCTTCATGGGGAAACCCCTCGTCCCTACTTGGGTTTTACCCTTGACCTCACATTTGGGAGCATGCTTTTTGCATTCGGTGTGAATCTGCCCACAAAAATTAAATTTTCCTTTGATGGTCCTTAGTTTACCCAGTCTCCAATTTTGAATTTTTGCCGCCCACTCTGTACTTTAGGGAGGGTACTAGGACACTTGTCCGGCCGGCAGGTGACGATTTTGAGCAGTGCATTTGGCAGCTATGGTATGTCTAGCAATGATGTTACGTCTTCCCTGATATAATCAATTTCTATTTTATGTTATGCAGATCTATCGGTAAACAAAATGTAGACATACCGAAGAATTCGAAACATGTTACAAATTCCAAAGTCAATAATTACTTGGTGGATTTGATTTCTCTTGTAGACTCAATGCAGTACTTCGTGCCAAGAGACCATTCAGAGCATCAGAAAAAACATCTAAGGAGTGTATGCACCTACTTGGCCTCAGAAAGTTTAAATCCTTCCATAGGTCTGTGGGATGAAAATGGTGACATTCAGAAAGGAAAATTATATAGACTCGATCACTTGTTTTCCATCGACAATAGCCAGCTTATATACTGTTCCATCCCTAAGGTTGCAACCACTGCATGGAGGAAGATACTTTTAGTAGTTATGGGTGAAGTCAACAGTACAAGTGTTCTAACTGAGACGGAGGTTCACTTTCGATTTAAGGACAAAGCAAGGAAGCTGTCCAGCTACAACGTCACAGAGGCTCAAAGGCGTTTGAAGAGCTATAAAAAGTTTTTCTTTGTCAGAAACCCATTGGAAAGGATGTTGTCTCTTTTTCTTGACAAAGCAGTAAAGGACAGATATTGGAAGTTTAACGAGAATCAGTTTGAAATGTTCGTAAAATTTATCAACAAGAAGCCTGTTGAACCCGTGTACAAAAATGGCGCAGAGCATTGGGCTTTGGGGTCTCTTTTGTGCTATCCCTGTGATGTAAGTTACGATTTTATTGGTCGAATAGAAACAACTAAAAGAGACACCAAGTATATATTTGAACACTTTATTCTTGAAAATCGAGACCGTCTGGTGATGACTCGTGTGAAAGGTCATGCAACAAACAGTTCAGATCCTCAAAAGAAAAAAAGTACTATAGACAAATTACCAAGGATGTACTAAGGAATTTCACAGACAAATATCTATTAGACTACCTCTTATTCAACTATGACAAACCAGAAGTGTAATCTAAAAGATGATGTAAAAGTTGACAAATGTAATATAGTTTAATATAATGGATAACTATACCAATATCATCAGCAACTAAACGATAAACACGGTGGGGCAGGTGCCCACTGTTTAACAATGTGTCTCTTGATTTGCTGTTGACATTATATTGTATCGATTGTATCCTTTATTTTGGTTATGGATTAAGTTATGGATTAGGGCTATTTTTACCCAGTTAGAAAATTCCTTGATAAGCAGTGCCAATCGCCCCAAATTGTCAGCTCGCAGAGTCAACCTTAAATAACCTGTCATTAAGTTTCCAAACAACAACCAGATATCCAAAAGACTATGTGATCCCGAATACAAAGAAAAAGTTAGGAAGTTTCGTTTTTGACTTCTATTGACCTCAGAAATTCTTACGAACTTCTCCATTTTGATATGTGATGATCTCAGATAATTTTTGACCTCCCCCAAAACAATTAGGGTTGAACTTCATTTCTTAACTTCACTCTGCATGGTAATTATTACTTACATCTCAGCCTTTTCTTGGTTGGGATCAATAATGGAAGCTTGTGAATTTTACAATCAAATTGCAGTGAAATATTGTGCAAAAGGAACACGTAAACAATTAAACACTCGACAACTAACTATTTCATCTAAAAGTTACTGAATAGTCTGACAGAATTTGTCATCTACTTCAGAAAATTTCCCAAATCTGTTTTTTCACATTCATGTATTTGATGATATCACAAGGATCAACATTCAATTTGATGTCAAATTTCTAATGACTATCTTGACAGAGTGAATGCGCTTTTTCACAATGGCTGCCAAAATCGGTACAAATCAGTTATAGGTAGCGGGCCAGAAATTATAAGTCCCATTGACTTACACACTAAATTCAGCTACTTACGTGCCTCTAGCTCCCATTAGAAGTTTTCAATGAGGACATGCCACCCCTCTGATCGACGCTCACAATTTGGGTTTTCAATGCCCTTTCAAATTTCTATACCCTTACAATTGAAATTTTGCTCTAGAGAACCTTAAATGATGAGTATGTGTTTCCCGCTCTAATATCTCCTCAAAAACCACATTTCAAAGAGCCATGATGAAACGTCCCCTCTTACTTTTTGTTACATTCTTTCTCTCTGCCTGATTAGCTCTTATTGCTTTAGGGAGGAAAAGAAGCTCACTACATGCAGACTTGATTAAGTCAAGTTTCATATCTGATTTATTGATTGACAGTAAAAGATGTGTTTCAACACACAAAAACTTACGTAACATTTGGGGTTAGCTGACAGGTCAGTCAGCATGTGTTTATTGCTTTTCATGCAGTGTGAACACACTGGAAGCATAGCTCGGTCACAGATCATGTAACAAACTCAGATATTAGTTACACCCCATACCGCCTTTGATGTACTGGTGTGTCTCTGCTTGCTTTTTCAAGAAGCGACGTCACAGCATGCAGAGTAATACAATAAAAAATGACACCAAAATTGGTCAGATTGTCTTAAATTTGGTACAGTTTTTATATTTACTAATTGTCTACAAAATCCAAATGCAAAAACGATCATATTTTGTAAGTAACACAGTCAGAAATAACATGGCATGAAATTTTCATGGCGCTTTGTCTGTCAGTAAACATGTTCACAGGCAAGGGTGTTGGAATAAGGGGTTCGCTACCATATAAGACTTATTTCCCACCATTTAGTTAATATAAAAGAATGTGAAACACTCATCAATACATTTTATGTGACACACTTTATATTTACTCATTAGTAACAAGTTTCATCCCATGCACTGAGGGCGCTGTTTAAAAAGAGGGCCGCCTAGAATATATGTTTTGCGGGCCAGTTAGAATCTTTCCATCAACAATTGTTGTAACCACACATAATTTTTTTGTCTTTTACAGGAACATTTTTGTTCTTCAGTGTGCCATGTTTTTACCTTCTTTTAAGTATACTCACATTTCTTAACTTGAATGTGAAGTTGAAATTTTAACCACTGGTGTAAATATTTAACAAAATAAAGTAATATTGTTATAGTAAACTGTTATTACACCTGTCATTATTATTAGCATTATTTAACAAAGAATAATCTGCACATAGGAATGGTGATGAAGTTGAAACTCGGATACAAGTCCCACGTGAAAATTGGTTGGTTTGGGTTCCAGAGAAACCTGAGGATCGCAAAACCAAATTGCACTGCATCATATGGGTGAAGCGGTAATTTGTTTAGCGTATGATCGTAAGCTCATTAAGTTTCGCGAGACCGAAAGTGAAATTAAGTCCACGACACCGGAAGTATCTAATTTGGTTGTTCAGAAGTACCTGCGGCTCGCGGGGACGAAATTGGCTTTGCGTAAACGTCCACTTGGGAACCCGCCTCCGAAGATGAACCTCGGAAAGCTCCTTTAAGGAACCCTCATGAGGGATCTGGTATCGCTTCCCGTAGACTTGCCTTTTTGTCGGGATCACCTCCAGTTCGGATTAAGGGGTACGTTCTGGCCTCTGTCTCCTGGGCTGTCTCTTGACTGTGAGAGCGGCTCCCTGGGTACCTGTGGTTTCGTGGATACCTGCATGTCCAATAGGGTTTTAGTTGACGGTCTGTGAAGGAGATTGCCCTCGGTCACTGAGATAACAGTCGCCGAGCCCGAGAGCCTAGTTCCGAGCGGCGTAGAGTCGGAGCCAAACGAAGGTGTCGCACTGGACGAACTGGAGCCCTTAAACTTCCAAATATGTGCGGGCGATTGCGGTATTTCGGTTTCGCGGGTCTTGGGTCTCTTGGGCCTTCAGTCTCGCTTGCCTTCGGTCTTCCGGGCGGCAACCGCTTTTTGTTAACTCTATTGATCAACTTATGGTTGACCGAATTGGAATCAAGTAATTCTATTGGCCAAATTGAATATCCATTGCGTATAAGAGCAGATCAAGTTAAATGAATGCTGATGTAAATGATGACTCCAAAGTCAGCACTGCCCAATAAATATTGTAAGACCCTTATGTTCACGTAATAATTAACCAAGTAGATAGATCATCATCATTTTCCATTTCTGTTGTGAGGTCTTCAATGTTTTCACACCCGTCGGAGCATTCTCAGGCATTAGTCCATCTATTTGTTCCGCATGATCTGCGGCAGGAAGACTTATGAAGTTCAAGTAGAGCCTTTGGTGTTGGTGGATAAGTAAAGAAAGTTGGTATTAAATGCTCATCTACCACCCTCTAGATCTCTGTGTGGGGTAGGAATGCAAGGAAATAGCCTGCAGGACGTCTTCCAAACCAGAACCACGAAGAATGATCTTTCTGTGTGTGGTTTCCGAGCACCAAGAACCGGGGGCAGCTGTCGCCGTTTTTTGCCATTCTGAGCAAACAACATCAACCTTAGTTCCTTTGTAGACGAGGACTTGTTACTAGCTGTGCTGTAGATAGGCAATCATACCTCTCAATTTCTGGAACTAGGGTAAGGGTTGGACGGCGAATGCGTCCAGTGTAGTATCATCACATTGCAAGGAATGCCCTGAAAAGGCTTGACACGACCTTGCCAGTAAATGTTCCTGTGTTGTCCGTGCCGTTAGAAGCATACCATTTTAATAAGTTCTTCAGCCCTCTTCTTTACAAGTTTCTGGTAGCTTTCACAGGTGGATAGTCTTTTTCCTTGATTTTGTATAAGTGTTGTCTTGTGAGAAAGTAAGGGGTAACACCCTGTTAACAGTATAAACACATTTGATTCTACGGAATTTTGTCTAACTTAACAGTTGGATACTTACACTTGAAATCGAAATAATTGAGTATGACCAGTTGGTCTCCTTCTTCCAATGTGTGACGATCATCAAGCATTTCTGGCGTACAGATAACATCATTCATGTTGCAGTTGGTCATGATATTGGTGTGGTGCATTGACAGTGCTCTCTTTGTTGAGTATTTGTAGTGCCTTTTGTATGTCAGGTATTCTGTTAATTCGTCATGCGGCTTGATGTGTGACTGATTTTTGTGCTTTCATTTACAGGGAGTGAAGAGATGTTGACTTTTGGTTCTTTTGCCCCTAGTTGATCCTTTGAGGGATCCCGGTAGGTACTGGTAACGTACAATACGGACTTCAGCTTCTTTTACCAAAGAGTCTCGATCCTCAATGTTTTTGGTCACTTCGGCATAGATTACCAAGTTGAGTTAGTTAGTTAGTTAGTTAGCTAGTTAGTTAGTTAGTTAGTTAGTTAGTTAGTTAGTTAGTTAGTTAGTTAGTTAGTTAGTTAGTTAGTTAGTTCTCACCTACTGTCTCATGGTGAAGTATGGGTGGTTGCCTTCCTTTCTTTCCTTCATATTCTTTGAATTCTTGGACAAGTGCCAGTGAAGGTGCTATGATGGCGTACCTCGCTAATACAGCCTCATTGCCTGTTAGTGAAGCAAACCCTCCTTGGCTTCAATTTTCCTGTGTTATTGAGTGATCATCGGCTTGAGGAGGAGTTGTCTCTTCTCTCTTTGAAAATTTTTGACACTTTCAAGGAGCCTACATGCAAAATGGTGCAAGATTTTCGACTTTGACAGGAATAGTGTTAAAAGTTCAATTGTGAATAGGGATAAAAATGAAAAAAAATTGTCTTTAATGAAATCTAATGCCATGCACGCTGCTGGTTTCTTGCTCAATAGCCTAATCAGGATCTATTCCTGTAAATGGTATCTCATGCTTCCCGATTTCTGGATCAGTTATCTGCAATTCAAACATATCTGCCACGTAGCGAGCATAGATATTACTTGTCGTGGGAAGCAGGTCTTCAGTTGTGGCTAGATGTAATGTCCAGCCTCTTTCTCTTGTAGCGGCAATAAACCTCAAAAGAGCTTGCACCTCATTCATATAATTTGTCAAGAACTTCTAGATTTCTTTACTCTGCGCTTTCCAGTCTGTAATGCTTTTAAAGACATCTGTGTTCCGTAGTAGTACATCAATTGCTTCTACTTGTTTTTGAAAGATTTCGAAAACAGTTGAATTGAGACATGACCTTAAAACATCCACGTCTCTATAGATATCTGAGGCTAGGCAAGGTATTTCTGTTTCTGGGAAGACTACCTGGGTTATCAAATGATGAAGTGCTATGAGTGCAAGTGTGTGAGCCTCACGAGCTTCCTATGCATGGACAGCGCATAATGCATGGTACATTGTAGCTACCGTACGTGTGAGAAAACTCGCACCAAGATGGCCGTCTGCTATGGTTTTGTGTAAAAGTTTGGACTTGCTCAAATATATCACCATGTTTAGAGAGAAAGTTGAAATATTTTTAAAATATGGCAAGGTAAGGTCAAAATCACTTCACACATTTCAGGAACATGATATTATTTCCCATTCAAGTTTCATTTGTTTGAAATATTCCAGAAACGTCGTCAAATAAGACGATTTATGGTTTCACCACGGCCATCTTGGTGCGTCTTTCTTTGTCCCGGCCGGTGGCGACCATCTACCGATAGGACGTACACGTTACATGCTCTGTCCATGTTTATAAGTCCGTGGTGACCCTCTATACCTCGATAGATATGCCTTCCGTCTAATACCAGTCAACGGACTTCATCACATGGGCTATTCAAATAAAATTTATGATGATATAGAGAAATTTGGTGGCAAATTCTCATATTGTGACTTGTTAACATTGTTGACGTTACACAGCGCATCTATAATGCTGATTTTTTGTTGATCCAGTGCTGTATTCACTTTTGGGTTCCTGAACATTAGCCTAACTGGTAGAGGAAGATCCAACATCAGCCTGATTGTTTAGGACTTGCAAGAGAGCATAATCATTGAACCATCTGTGTAAAAATTAAACGGTGGGTTATTGCCGAACTCATACTCGCCAATTGCAACCTCTACTTCAAACTCTGACCTGACCTGCTTTTGGCTACAGCTAAAAAATAGGGTAGTAGCCGGCTATCTTGCTTAAAAATTATCAATTAGCCTTTTGTCTTCACTTTGGTTACTGGTTGAACATCCTTTTAGAACGTGTATTATTTTTCTCCAGTGAGTCCCAGAAGCCAGTTGTCTGTTCAACCATTCTGAATGATACAAATTTTGCTTTAGACAAAGTTGCAAAGTTGCTTTAGAAGAATAATTGAGCAGCATGTTAGCTGTGCAGATGTGACGTTTTTATTGGAATGGTCAAAACCCTATTTTTGAACGGTTTCCCAAGGTCACCCTAAGGCCATCGCTAATCTGAAACCTTTTTACACCTACAAAATACACAGCAAATGAAAGAACTTTTCAAGAGCTGCAAAATAAGGGCAGTGTTTAGTGTGTGAGGTATACTTAACTGACATGTCAGTTTCTTGAAAAGTGTAACTTCTGACCTTACAAAATATGTAAAAATTTGGTTGTCACTAATTTTTGCAGCCATTTAGAAACAGCGCCGCCAACTTGAAAAACGTCGTTGAGAATTTGACACCAAGTTAAACGTTGTTCCTTATGATGTCAATGAGCACATGAAAGTGGAAAATCGAACTTGGAAAATTTTCTGAAGTGGCTGTTAAGTCATGACAAACGCTACCTGACTAAAATATTTTTCCCGCCAAAATGTATACATATACCTATAAATACGTATACAGGCGAAAGATGTACGCGTTTTACATACAGTAAAGCACTGTAACATGATTGGAGAAATCGATACGAAGTAAATTAGCATGATGTTGCTCACTGTTTACAGTAAAATTACTGTTTAAACGACTAAAGTATTTTACTGTAACACAATGCCGTAAATTACTAAAAAGTACAGCAAATTTTTACAGTGTAGGGGTATGAGAAGGAGGACAAGAGTACAGTCTGCTGAAGCCCCCCCCCCCCCCCTTCCCTCAAATTCGGGCAGGCATCTGAGAAAATATCGACTGGGGCATAAATCCGAAAAATAGAGCAGCCATTTGAGTTCCACAACTGGAATAAATTTAATTACAGAAAAAACTTCGTAGTGTGTTCGAAATCTTGCAAAGATATGCCCGAAAAGAAAAAAAACGTCAGAGTCACGATAACATTTTCATGACAATTCAACAGGAATACTTAAAATTCTCTTTAGGCTGCTTTAGGCTGTTTTTCTCAAGTCCTCCCGACCCTCTGGAAAAGCGCCGTTTGGTGAAATCAAAACTTTTACTTCTTCCCGAAGAAGCTATTACGTCCACTGAGGGACAATACGCGTTTCTTATTTCTATGCTCTTAACTAGCACTAAAAAGCCAGACAAACATTCTAAATTTGAAATGAACTTTGCACAGTAGGGCAGTATTGCCCTGGAAATACAGTTAGTTAGTTAGTTAATTAGTTAGTTAGTTAGTTAGTTAGTTAGTTAGTTAGTTAGTTAGTTAGTTAGTTAGTTAGTTAGTTAGTTAGTTAGTTAGTTAGTTAGTTAGTTAGTTAGTTAGTTAGTTAGTTAGTTAGTTAGTTAGTTAGTGGGAAGTGGATGTAAAACATCAAACATATATTATAAATTTGGCTCACAAGTTTTTATGGCATTGGAATATTTCATGCATTTCATGCATGTTTTTTGTCAGTCAGTCATTCATTCAGGCAGTCAGTCAGTCAGTTAGTAGGTTCAGATTTTAGAGTCTTTGGTATGACTCGACCTGTGCATCGAACCCGGGCTTTCCGCGTGAGAGGCGGATGCTCCACCGTTAGGCCAAACACGCGGTCAAACAGTTTTTTTTTTTTGTTAAGCAAATGACGTGCGATACTTTTTTTCTGACGAGACTATCAGTTGGGTGTCAAGAACTAGGAGACTACGTATGAGGATTCAAAGCAGCCTGTAACAGTGACGTCCCCAGGCTGTAATCAGTAGGGAGGGCGAGCGGGAACTTCTTTCAGTCAAAATTGTGTATTATCCCCTGACAAAGTATTTTCCAAAGTTTATGAACCTATATCGGGCGCTCAGTAGCGGAACAGATATCAGTTGAGATGAAGCGCACAAGAAATTTTTTTGACTTTACAAACCCTCCAGATGCCCTGAAATGGCACTTCCTGACCTTTCTAAGCTGCATATACACAGTATTAAAATAAGGACTTCGTGTCTGCAATTTCTGAATTTATGGAAAAATCGGTCATGGAACATGGTAACATATACATACCAGATGAGTTGAGAGGATACAAAACTCTTATTAATTATACATCCGCTTTCATTTTATCCCTTTGCAATGCTCCGATATCCACATTCTCTTTCTGTGTTACATTTGTCCAGCAACCCAACGGTTCGACCGCTACTGGAACTCAAAAACCCCATATTAATATCATCTTTGTAAATAGTACAAAAAGAACTTTCCACTATATGATTAAAACAGAAAAACACATGAATGTTAGATGGGCCTTTTTGCATTTTTTTCGGCGAAGTAAATTTCCGAAAGAGAGTAGATTTTTTCCCGACATGCCGGTAATTGTTCGGACAAAAGTCTCTTTGAATATGTCTGGGTTGGACCCACCACATATCCGGTAGTGACGAATTGCTTACCCCTTGTTGATTCTTATAAAGAAAAACAGCTCGCCCCACTCAAAAATTGTGACTGGAGATACAGGCCTCATCTACAACGAAATGACGTCACGTCCTGCGTCGTCTTTGACATTTTAAAACTGGCTGCACCCGAAAATTATCAAGTCTGGGCACGGACGTTGTAGCAAAGATCTGAGACCCTATCTTGTTGTCAATAACTTCCAATTATTTAAAAAACCTTCATGGACCGCGTATGGAGAGAACCGAATTGAGGTTTATTACATCTCGCTCAAAATAGTCTGTGAAATTACAGAGCAAAGTAAACACAACGAGATTACAGAAAAAACCCGAAAACATTTGAAACTCAGTTGCGAGCACCTTTTTAAATCTAAATTAACATCAATTTTTACAGTGTGGTCTGTTCAAGTCTTATGCAATTTATTCATATTATATCTTTGCATTTAAGTTTCAAAAGAGGAACAAGATCTACCTCTAAGAAAAGTATCTTATACGTTGTCACTGATCTAGCATACTGACGTATGACGACTTTTGGACAAATTGAGTAAAGTTTAATTCCATAACGTATGAGTAAATATCTCCTTCCTCACAAAACAAGAAATCTGAAATGTGTTTAATTAGTTAATTTACGAAAAAGATTTGGAATCTGACATAGTGACGTATTTCGTCGGCCTGTCGGTATGTCAAAACAAGTATTCTTGGTATTGCCATGATTGTACATAGAAATTGCTTTTGGCGCATCAACATACGTCGGTATGTCATATAACGATCTAAAGCTGTACACTGTTATAGTGACGAATGGCGGTTGATACATTGGAGGAAATTATTTTCGGTTTAGAATTATAATTAAAGAAACAAGCGCACTTTTGTTCAATTCACTTTAAGTGAATCAAAATAGGTATTTCCATAGTTTTCTTCATACATTTCTTATAATTAGAACAACTCATTTCATACAAACAAGCTCATACGGTTGGGATGAGAGCAAACATACGCGGAACCTACAATCTTGGACAAAACTGTTGGGACGGTTTGCCATAATATTCTTGAATTTCGGTTCAAAGGCTTACATGAATACCCTCCCCCGTTCCCCCTTCCAATGTTGCGCTGAAAGAGTGACTGTATGCCGTGAAGAGGCTAACTGTGGCCAACATTGCGAAGGGGAACGAGGGTGTCCCAACAAGTTTTGTCGAAGATTGTCTGAGCTCCAATTTACGAGAACAGTTTCAATAGAAAATAGGTAACTTTTCGAGCCGACTTTTTCAGACAAAAATTTTCGGAGGCTTACAGGTATGAGGATTTTAGCGTAATGAAAGTAGTATTAAGAGTTGATTTAATGTGATGTTTGATTCAGTTATTTACATTTATTTTGGGTCGGGACGATCATAAAGAAAAGACTGTTGGCAGGTATTCGCGGGGAATTCGCAGCTCGTAATGCCATCGGCTGCGGTACCAGCAGAACGCCTACCAATTCCACCTCGTAATCCAAATGTAATGAAAGCATGTTTAAACTTATAGGAGGCAGTTTTAGAGCCAATGAATTAACATTTAAAATACGGAAGGAGACTTTTGAATTATTTTCAAGCCCGGGTAATCGCCAGGATACGTTCTATTCCTATAGATACTATATTTATATATATAACCAAAATATTTTCTTTCATGGATAGAAAAGTCTGACTCCTATTGCAAACTAGTGGTAAGGAGACGATATATTAACTGCAAGAGCGCCACGATCTACCATGAAATGTTAAATGTTACAACTGCAAGCCAAGTATTTAATTATAACGATGGTAGATAGTTAGTTAAGGCTGGTTTTTGGCATATATTGAAGCAGATTGCACCCTTGTGACTCCAGTTTTCACGTAACATGAAACTGGTGAGTCAACGCATGTTTTCTTCCCTCTTCGAACCGAAGCAATTTCATTGCGTTTTGCTTTCAAATTTGCTTTCAAAATAAATGGTAGACCGTTTGGATAACTTATCCTTCACTGCCAGTCTCGTCAAGTTTGCATGCACGGCAACTTTTTTTCTTGTGAGGACACCGTAAATTACTTTAAAATGAAGTAATAGGCAGGATACAGTAGTGCCTCTATTCTCTAAAATATACTTATCAGGTAAGACGTCACTGCTTTGAATAAATTTAAATACATAAAGACGAACATCTGTTCGATCTTCTTTTTATTTTTGCCTGCTAAGACAACGTAAACCAAAAGAAGGTCACTGTCGAAACCAGCTACCTGAAAGATCGGGCTGTGTAAACTTAATCCCTTTTGCAAATCAACTCATCAAGAAAAGGTGACACTCTCTGCTGTGTGACGCGAGTAGTTCTAACTTATGCGAAATTCTCAGACAGTCTTGGACAAAACTGTTGGGACGGTTTGCCATAAAATTCTTGAATTTCAGTTCAAAGGCTTACATGAATCCCCTCCCCCGCTCCCCTTTTCAATGTTGCGCTGAAAGAGTGACTGTATGTCGTGAATAGGCTAACTCTGACCAACATTGCGAAGGGGGACGGGGGTGTCCCATTGAGGTTTGTCCAAGATTGTAGGCATCGAATACACAGCAGGCATATAGTGGAAAAAACCAAACTATAAACTGCTTCCCGAAGAAGCTGTACATATACTGAAGGACAACATTTAACCACTCTCATCTAATAGATGATCAAAAACTTTGAACTAGATTTGCCTTTTGGTAACAGGTGATCTTCACTGCCACCAAACGCAAATCAACTGGGAGATATTCAGAAGTGGAGGGCATGGAAGCTGAGAGAGAGGTGAGGGGTGAATTAGGAACAAAGCTGTAACATATTTACTCAGGCTTCCCATGACCAGCAGTGATTCTAGTAAGGGTCCAAGTTTGCAAAAAGATGTTCCTTTACACATGGATAGGTGAATGGCATATTCTCGCAATCCTTGAAATGGTGACAGTTGAGAGCATCTCAGTAATAGAAGCGGAAGTGGAGGAAGACGTTCAGCACTAAAACAAAATATCAATGATATCAATGATATGTATAAGTCGTCAAAATTACTGAAGTTTATATTATTTGCCGATGACACAACTGTTTATTATCATAATCCTGATGTCAGTCGAGCCCTCCAAGTTGTTTCTTCAGAGTTAAAAAATGTTTCTGAATGGTTAGCGTCAAACAAGTTATCTTTAAATATAAGTAAAACTAAATTATTGGTTTTTAATAATATGAAAGGTGACACTGCACGTTTTACTATAAATTTTAAGAACACCATCATAAGTAGTGAAAATTCTACTAAGTTCTTAGGGGTTACAATTGATAATAAACTTACATGGCAGGATCACATTCATAACGTTACTAAATCCGTTTCTAAAATCGTCGGTGTTATGAATAGACTAAAACATTATATTCCTAGTTGTTCCTTGTTAACTATCTATAATGCATTAATTTTACCACACCTTACTTATAGTATTTTATTATGGGGTAATGCCTTGCCAACATATACAGACAAGCTTTTTATTCTTCAAAAGAGGGCTGTACGAACTATATCAAAAGCTTCACCATACACTCATTCTCTTCCACTTTTTCACCATTATAATATTCTAACTCTAAAGGACCACTACAATTACCAGTTAGGCGTTCTTTTGTATAGGCACAACAGCGGTCAACTCCCTCCTGATTTCCATTCCTTTTTCAACCTTAATAGTTGTCATCACAACTATCCAACAAGAAGAAGAAATAATCTTCTCCAGCCATATACTAGGACAATGTTTGCGCACTCTCACGTGAGAAGTAGCGGGGTATCTCTCTGGAACTCTCTTGACATTAGCATAAGAAATGCCCCTAACCTTAATCTATTCAAGAAGTACTTAAAGAAATCCTTCTTGTTATTGTATGTGGATAATTAATTTTATCTGGCAAAAAAAAAAAAAATAAATAAATAATCAAATAAATAAATAATTAAAAATCTGGCTAAAAGTAAGCATCAAACTAGCAGCAATTCTTTGTATACAATCATGTAAATGTTATAGGAGTCATATTCGTATTTATATATTCTAGTTGTGTAAGCAATTAAGAACATCTCAGTTATTAGGGCCAGACTAGAAAAGCTTGCAAGCTTCATCTGGTTCCTTTTCTACTGTCTTCATACTCACGTTTCTTGTAAATATTATTTCGTATTGTATCATAATAATAATGATAATGAATGTACGTTTGCATGTAGTACAGTTGAAAAAAAAATAAACAATAAACAATAAACAATAAAATAACAAAAAAAAAAAAATACAAAAAATAATAATCCTATAAGAGTTGATCCAGTAAACACATTGACAGGTTTCGTTTCCATGGATGGAATCCTATTATTTTCGGGCTACAATACAGCACATGGAAGTCGATTTTTTTCATTCGCATATCAAACATACGGGTACTCACATTATTCTCTGTGCTTATGTCGATTGTTCGTCTGCATAGGACTTGAGGTGGCCATGAATAAGCACACCAGTTAGGAGTTTAAAGAAGCGGAATTGTTCCCTATAATATATTTTTATGAATCTGTAATCATTCGTGAATGACCGGCCTGGTTATCTAAAATTGGCAAATACATTTCAGAGAAGCTGAAAACGTCTCGGTGTACCAGTCTCCACTCAACTTTTTCAGAAAAATGAATGATTTCTAGTGCAAATGCAAAGATTCGACCGTTCCGTATTTAGACAATTACCCGCATCAGAGCAGTAAAATTATACTGACGTTTGCCTGATGAGAGACTTTAATATGGAATTAGAAGCACACCTCCACCCTCTGTCTGCAGATAGTCTATGATGAGATGTCGTTCAAAAGGATATATTTTAATCTTTTTATATCAACAATCTTACACCGGTAGACCTATCGAACGGTGTTTCAGTAGCCCCAGTGGTTACCTCTCCCCACCCCCCACACATAGAAGGGGTTACGGGGGAGGGGGAGCCACCTCCCCCACTTTTTTCCTGACCTTAGGTTTATTTAATAGGACTCACTCTGGCTGTTACTTGCTACAGCAATACTGATTTATAAATTACTGGGCCAATCGAAGGAAACATTAACCAGGGAGCTGCGACCCCCTGATTTAACAAAATTGTATACATTCACAAAGGCTATGTAAATGACCGAACAACTCCTTCTTTTTGAAAGGGCAGAGTCATAATCATGCGCAGTCATAGTTTTTATTCCTTTTTAAATGTAAATTTACTTTGGATGTTTTTACTGAAAACTAAGTGGCCTACATTCCTTCGCTATGACGCATAAACATGCAACGTAATGCAATTATGGCTGTGAGCGTCTCTTGACTCTGAAAGACGTTCTGCAGGGGTCTTGAATATAAATTTGAACCTGGATGTGGATGCGAAAGGTATGATAAAAACGTATACCATGTGCACATTTTGCCGTCGGTAGGACGTCTGTTTTTTGTCTAACCGGTCGAATTTAGGCCCGGTAGTGGTTGGGAGGTTGGCCTTGGTCTTACGTCGGACTGCCGTTACTCTAAAAAACAACTTTTTTGAGGCATAAGCAGTCATCCCAAACTTATTGAACAGCCAGAACTCAAAAAAGCCTTCTCGTTTCTCTTCTTAGTATCTTTCTGAGATATGACACAAATATTTATTTCATAATCAAGATAGTAAAACAATAAGCTTAACCATTTAGTTTTCTGTGTTATACAGTGAATGTGGCAATTAAAACTGTTTTATTCCGGTAACGTATCCAGATTTTGAAATAAACGAAACGGCACCGTAGGGGATAACTCAAGGATAATTTGTAAATGTTGCATCATATAACCGCTTCAAGCCTTTAAAAGAACAAAAAACCTCTCCAAACTAATTTCAAACCTCCCCACTCCAATAATCTTGCACGATTCAGGACGAATGTTTTTCATATACGGAAAAGGAATATGATTACAAAAGTTTATGTGTGATTTTATTGTGACCGACTTCTATTTTTGAAGTTGATCCTAATATGCATTTTTAAAGCCTACAATTTAGTTAATACCTCAGAGCTTTCGGGGCTTTGCCCTCTTCACCCCTACCGGAGCTTTGCCCCTGGACCCCACGCCGTTACTGGGGAGCGCTCGCGCTCCCGCGGCGCCTTCGGGGCCTTTTGTTTGGTCACCTAGGTTTCCCCTCCCCACTTTCAGACATCAAATCCGGCCCCTGTCCACTATGGAACGCGTAAAACCGCCAGCGCATATGCCCATGTGCGTATAGTTGATGACGTTAATGCATATGGCGAAGATAATACAAACGGCGTTGTTTCAGGTCTCACACCCCCAATAATTGCCCCATTGACTTACAGACTAGACTGGCTCTTCTTCGAGGCCCCTGCAGCCTTTTCAAAGTTCACAGATACTTCAAGACACCCATCACTTGAACGCTGACAAGTTTGCACATCATGGCATTTCAAAATTTCCATACCATGACCGTTTAGAGTTTGAGCAACAAGGAGTTAAAGTTTTTGTAGGTACACCCACCCCTAATCTCTTCACCATAACGAAAAACGTCCACCTTTAGACAGCAATTTTTAAAACAACCTAAATCACCATCAGTCTTGCCCAAATTTTCAACATCCACACTCTTGCTAGTTCTCTTTCAGATTCATGGAGTTTCATCACCCAACTGGCAGGTTATCTTGACAATATTTGGTCTTAACCAGAGTTAATAGAACTACTTCTTTGAGGGTGTGCACTTTACGCTGCAGAACACTACTCTAATGGAGTAGTGAGACCTTAAAAAAATGCATGTGTGAAATTTCCCACCAAATTTTTGCCTGAGCATTCCTGTTGTAATGCTCACTAATGCCTGTAACTTGGTTTTCCTTTTCATTGGTTCTATTTACAGAAATGGGGTACTGACATAATGCCATGTGCATTGATTTGTGAGCATTTTTGTGCACAATTTCCCACAAACTTTTGTAGTAGGGGGAATACTGATATGCCTGACAAAGCCTTCTGTGCTGCATATCTTCTGCTCCAAGCTGAGTTGAGGTGACTTAACATTCATCTTGGGATATTTCAGTATACACTTTTCAACTCCTGGACTAGTCTGCTGTTGAGATCCCTCGGCTTTCCTCTGTTTAATTGAGCAAGATGTAAGAAATAGGTAAAACTGTTAGAAATCTGTGAAGGGCGCTATCAATTGATGCGCTATGCTTCTGAAATGTATCAAAATGTCACAACTTGTAGTGTTAAATAAAACTGGGTGTAATCTAGATCATACAAGCATACTTTCCAATTTAGGCTAACCCCTTTGACAACTAGGAAGGGGTCAAATATAAACTTAACAAATACAGGGCGCCATTTAATTTTACTTGAAGAGCCAATTTTAAAATTTCAAATGTCAAAATTTAACTGCAAAATCAACAACGTTTGTTTACATAGGCTTAAAAAGAGAACTTTTTGAGCAATTAAAACTGAATTTTATTTTTCTTTACATCTTACAGGATTCTGTAGTAATATATGCTTACACAGTATTCATAAGTCAGAGAGGATCAAGGACAAGTTGACAAACCATGGCTTGAAGGAAAGGAATGAAAGGCAGAAAATCAACAGCTTTTAAGCTTCACAACAATGCTGCATGCAGACCTCTAACCAGAGACAATTCTGGAGAATGCTCTGATGATGCTTCTGACAATATTGTGAATCCTACCCAGTAAAAGAGATTGTCTCGAGATGAGTATAACAGGATTGTTCTATCGCCAGTCCGAAGTGAGGAAAAATGTCTTTCCCAATATCCGATGCTACTTAGGCCTCTAGGTAAGTGCAGCAAAAGTAAGCTGGACGAATTTGAGGAAAGTGTTCAAGCAGAACTATCTAACCCATTTTGCGAAGTTGAAGGGTACAGATTAGTGCACCTGGGGATTGCAACAAGTGTTATTCAAGCAGCCTTCATTGGTCACCAAAGGAAGCATCCAACTTATAATGGTCTGTTAATACCTTTGGCCGACTGTGAAATTAAGAGGGGAGCTGGAGTTGAAGAAGTTTTTGGATGTGCCGTCTGTCACTACAAGAGCAGTAAAAAGCCCTATTTAAAGATATACCTCAGCAAAAGCGTGGTAGAAATCCTTCTGTGTGGAATGTTGCATTACAGCTGGCCCTGCACAATACCTCCATCTCATCCGTAGGGACACAAAGGTTTCTGAGTTGCTTCAATCTGACCAGTCCCTCGGCAGATAACTTGCAGAAGGCAGCCAACAAGGTAGGCCCAGTACTGAAAGAAGAAAATGAAAGAATTAGTGAAAGATACTTTACAGGCCAGAGGGATGCCTCCGGACACACCAATATATGCTGAGTACGATAGACAGTACAATATCCCTTAAGAAATAGTCGTAAGAAAACACCGTTGCTCCAGCCAGCCATAGTAGAGATGTTCTGGTGGAAATTGCTACACATGAGAAATATATCATAGGTTCCCACCATACAAACAATCTTTGTTCCAACAGAAATGTAAATTGCTGCACTGATGTCAAGTACTCTGAAAACAAAAGATGCCATGCAACAGTTGATGAAGCCTACAACATTGGAAATGAAGAAGATGGGGGTGAAAAGCTTGCCAGAAAAGTACTGGATGGACCTAATTCTCTCAGAGTGAGTCATCTCACAACAGATGCTGACGGTAAAGGTTGTCATGGGTTCAATAAGGTCATGAAAAATGCTACAGGTGTAGACAAAGAAAACTTGTTGGATGAGCAGCATTTAAATAGAGCCCTTTGTAGAGCAGTAACTAATACCGAATTTTCCTCTGAGATGTTCCTAGCTAGGACTGTCACTTTTAAGAGCCTCCTTGAAAAACGATTTGCTGAAGATATTAGCCATCGTGTACGGGCAGAAATCAGTGCATGCAGGAAGGTTTTGAAAAATGATGAAACTAAGGTTGTTCCAGCTTTGAAAGATTGTGTACCTTGTATTTTGAGCTGTTACAGTGGAGATCACACAGAATGCTTGGAAAAGTCTTTTGTTTCCAACAGGAAAAATCAGTACTCATTCCCTTTTCTACCCACGCTTGCTAGAAAATCTCTTCGTATCATGGGGTAAGACAAATTGAAGCTAACACAGCTCATAACCTCACGTACCTGTGAAAAGCTGATGAAGGCAACCAGGTTCGGCACATGCACTCAAAAACAGAAGCCATGTACAGTGCATTCAAGACTACCAATCCAAAGCAGTGTAGTACGTACTCTCGAAATGCTCGTTACAGGGACCACATTGCCATCCACATGGAGAACAATGGGTCTGGTGAATCGATAGCCCTCAAGATGGCTGCCTTAGGTTTAAAACCAAGCATGTCTTCCATTTCTAACCCGAAGCATATGCAGCGTAGAAGAGATTACTACAAACTGAGGAGCAAAAGTCAGAAAGTTCGGCGTAGAAAGGCTAGACTGAGGATTAGAAGATACAAGATGCATGAAAACCAAATCAACTCATCCCTGAACTCACTGATCACACCTACACAAGAGAAAAATTCACAGAGGCCAACACCTAGCTAGCACCATTTCTGAAGCATGTGAGTGATTGAACATCTGCAATGAACAGTGGCAGTATATGAACACTGAATGAAATGAATCAATGCAACTTTGGAGAATATCAATGGTGCTTAACTGGGAGAGTTGCAGAGCCTACCTGAAACTGGGATTAATATTACGTACTATACCAATTTACCTTCTCACTATTTAAAGCAGACAATCTTTGTGGTTACCATGGCCAAGGCAACACCCAGACGTTTTACATGCCTTTCTTGAATTATTTAGAGCCCTGTCTTCGGCAACCAAGTGATCTACGTTGATGCAAAGGCTGTTGTGGCTTAATGCGAGATGTAAAAACCTCTGTCTTTTGAGAGCAGGACTTCTCTTGATGTGAGGTTTGCAACTAGGTATGCCAGGATATGAACCCTAATGGACTTTCTAGTCTGGCTATTGGGCAACCTAACCATGAAATAACGATAGAAAGGCGCATTTGTACTTGATCTTCTCTTGCCACCTTGCCACAGGATGCAACTGCTGCCTTCATCATCTACTTGCTTGGACTTCTTCTTCATTCGCTCAGATACAGCCTGCGCCCACTCCTGCCATCCTACATCCTGTGCCATGGTACTCATTATCTTCTTGACGTAAATATAGCGATGATCTTTTCTTTGTTTTGTGTAAAATAACCATCTAAAGAAGTTTTAACTTGCGTACATACCAGTAAGCGACAGTGCTTTACAATGCAAGTAGGCAAAATTGTGTAGTAACCTTGCACATGCTTGTTGTTGCTCTGCATGACATATTGCAACTTGTTCTAATGCTGTCACTCTTCTGTATACGGTGGCCTCAAACAAAAACATAGCCATCATTTTGTGACCTCTCCTGGACCAAACGCCTGAAGCTGGGTGCCCTTGTTATTAATTTATTGGCCAAAACAGCCCAAAACGCCTTTTTTTACCTGAAAAGTGTCGTTTTTGGCCGCAAAAATCACCCAAGAATAAAATTTCTCAACGTTTCCTCAAAATTTCAATGAGGGTGCCTAAACACGTCATATGAAACAGAATTATACCAGTGTTTATGTCCAAACTTCCAAAATCACATTTTGCCCTAAAGGTCTCACACCCCCAATAATTGCCCCATTGACTTACACACTAAATTAGCTCTTCTTCGAGGCCCCTTCAGCCTTGTCAAAGTTCATAACTACTTCAAGACACCCATCACTTGAAAGCTGACAAGTTTGCACTTCATGGCATTTCAAAATTTTCATACCATGACCGTTTAGATTTTGAGCTACAAGGAGTTAAAGTTTTTGTAGGGTACACCCACCCCTAACCTCTTCACCATAACGAAAAACGTCCGCCTTTTGACAGCAATTTTTAAAACAACCTAAATCACCATCAGTCTTGCCCAAATTTTCAACATCCACACTCTTGCTAGTTCTCTTTCAGATTCATGGAGTTTAATCACCCATCTGGCAGGTTATCTTGACAATATTTGATCTTAACCAGAGTTAATAGAACTACTTCTTTGAGGGTGTGCACTTTATGCTGCAGAACACTACTCTTATGGAGTAGTGAGACCTTCACATGGCGATGTCAGTACAAACGGCTATCTATCTATGGCGTTCTTTCATATTTCGATGTTACTACTGAAACGGCGTTCTATGAAATAGCCATGTGTTGCTAAGATGTGTATCCAAGGGTTGTATCTAAGGCGTGTAAACAAGACGTGTAAACAAGGCGTTATTTCATATGACGATGTTAATGCAAACTTTCATCTACCGCAGAACGATGGCCATGTACGATGGCGTTCTTTCGTATTTCGATGTTAATACTACAACGGCGTTCTATCAAATAGCGATGTGGGTTTAAGGCGTCTGTTTAAAGGAGGACATCACTAGTGCTTAGACCCATGCTGAAGTATATTCAGTATACTGCTCCTAGCTAGTCCAGGCTAAGAATAGGCGTACGTTCGCTATGCCCTATACCATATATATGATACGTTAACCGATATCAATTAATTACGCTATGCGTCCTAAATGTGTTGAGGAGCATAGGCGGGTTTACGGAAGGGACCAGCGTGGCACCCCAATTATTTCCAGAGCTTAAAAATAAGAAAAATGATAAGTACATAGAAAGGAAGAGAAATCAGAGAAATTACAAGAGAATTTTCGACAACATATATTTTGACTAAATTTTGCAATGTTAAATGAGAGAAAAATGTACTATCAAAAATGCTTGTAAATGTGAGATATTTCTCTGCACTCATACTTCAATTAAATTAATTCCTACCCTGGCCCGTAGCCAGGTTTACAGTGGGGAAGGGGGGGGGGGGACGTGTTGTGAGGAGGCATAAAATTTTCTTTTGACCTGAGGTGTATAAGGTATTATTGCAGCTTCAATTTTCATCTGGTGGGGCTGAAATATTATGGAGGACATTGCCCCAAAATGCCGGGCTACAGGCCCGTTTCTTCCACCATCAAACAACATATCAAGAGTGTCAGCACAGTATCAAAAATATTTTACATTTTAAGAATAGAGTCATGCTACCGAAAAATGAGCAGGAAATTTCTGATGGGTAGATCTGTCAGAAATAAGCAGGAACTTTCGAGTCTGCTACACAAGTGAAAGTAATACAAAGGAATCGGAGAAAGTAGAATACAGAAAGGTACCACAAGGACAGACACTTCTCGATTCGCCCTCATCCTGAATAAAATTTATTATAATTCAATTGAAAATTTTGTCCGGGCACTGTGTCATTTCTTTTTCATGAGCACCACACTGTTGTAACTTGTAACACTGTTCTGAAATAAGGTTGCTGAAAGTACTAACCCATTACAGCACACTCACTTCACATTCCACACTAAGTCTATGGGAACATATTTTCTGTACTGTATGTGCCTAACGTCACTAAACGTTACCACCAAACGTTACCAAATTGTCGAATTTATCAAAAATTTCCACAAAACAATCTGTAAAAACTCACCCAGAACATACAAGAAGTACTACCTAGCAATGTTTTGTTCCAAACAGGTCCACAAACTCCGTTTGGAATGGCTTTTTTACCCCATTTGTAGCTCATCTTATGAAGATGATCTTGTCACCACACTGTTGCATATGATTGTTTGTCATACATATGTGTGGAACCAGTTCCGCAAATTTGTTCCAGAATTCGCGGGGTTACTTTTCCTTTATCTCTCCCTTACAGATATATGGCGCTTATCGCATTTTGCTTAGGCTGGCAGAGATCCCAAGCCTATGCTGAGTTGAATGTTGCGAACTTTTTAAAAATCGACCGTACAATGACGGAGATACGATTTGTTTTCTGAGGGCTGTTTTGGGGGCAATTTTTGATGATTTTCGAAGGATTTTTGAAGGATTTTTCAAAAATTAAAAAAAAAAAAAGAAACCCAAACATGCAAAAAACATTTCACTTTTTAGTATCTTGGATCTGTTAACTATTAACATAAAGTATAGTCAAAGGATTTTCATTTTTTTTTTTTGTGCCCTCAAGATTTTTTTGTAAATTTTACGTATTTTTCCATTTTTTGCACTTTTTTTTTTTGAGACTCATACAATCGGGAGGATTTTCCCAAAAATTCTTCGGGGACATCACCCAAGAAAATTATTATTATTAGACAGATCTTTTTGTTCCAAATCATTTGATGCCAAGGGGAAGGCTGTAGGATGTAAGGGGGTTGTTTTATAAATTCTACAAAATGGCAATATTTTTGGGGGTATGGATCGACCCCCTGTGCTGTATAGAGCTAATGTCTTACACTAAATACGCCATGGTGTTGTTGTTTTGGCAAACAATTTTATTTCAGAAAAGACAAAAAACACAAAATTCCCCTCGTTTCCATCTTTTTCTGTTTTGGGGTACTTTAGGAGGGGAGCTTTGGTCCAAGTGAGAGAGTGGGTAGACCTGCGTTAGCGAGCGCCTAGAACTCAGGCCATGGCTACACGCCTTTAAATAAAGGGCAGGTGCGGTCACCAGACTTATTTTGAAACAACATCTAATTCTAAATAATATCTCTGTTATTTCTCTTCCATGTACCGTTCTTTATATATCTCGGGAGTATAATCTTGCATATCCAAGGTAAAGCAATGATTTAACCCCAAAAATTTCAACATTCAGTGAGAAAAATATTGTCACATGATTCTCAAGAATCTTGGTAGTAACATCGAAATACGAAAGAACGTTATTATCTCTTCATAATGGCAATCGTTCTGTGGTAGATGAAAGTTTGCATTAACATCGTCATATGAAATAACGCCTTGTTTACACGTCTTGTTTACACGCCTTAGATACACGCCTTGGATACACATCTTAGCAACACATGGCTATTTGATAGAACGCCGTTTAAGTATAAGCATGGAAATATGAAAGAACGCCATCATCTCTAGGTAGATAGCCGGCCATTTGTACTGACATCGCCATGTGGAACAAAGCCGTTTGAATTATCATCGCCATATGAAATAATCAACTATAATTATGTACATGGCCATATGCGCTGGCGGGTTTCGCGTTCCGTAGTCCCCCCCCCCCCCACCCGATCTGTGATTTTCCCGGAGTAGACTAGAGTGCGCTTTTGATCAATCCTTGTTTTTTTACCCTCTTCCAGTTCAAATGGTTCCCTACTACAATTACTATTGCACAAATCTATTACAATTTTCGTTGTTAATTCCCTTAAGAGCACCCCCTGTTTTTAAATTCACACTGACCGTAGTCCCGTTGAAGTAATGTATTACACTTTCAACACCAAGTTTTGAAAACTTTGGAGTTTCCTGGTAACTCAAAACATTTGAAGCATTTAGCACCATTTTGCATCTGGGCCCCATTCTGCTTAGCACTCAGGGGCGTAGCTACACGGGACAGGTTTCTCTGGAAAATGAAGAATTCGGAAACTTGCCATTTTATGAAACCATTCTACTTTGTGATTTTGACAACTAATGAAATTTCGAAGTCTCTCCCATCAAAGTTCTATATTCATCATTCTTTGTGTCAAAAAAGCAACATTTTCCCCGCGCTTCGTGCCCCGCAAGTTGCAATTCCTAAGCAAAAGTGATCGCTCATATCTTCAGTTCGGTAAACTTTCCTGAGCTCTGGAAGTAAGTAAATCGAAAATTTGCTACATGTATGTGACACCAGATCATAAAGTGACACCGGTATCTTTCATATATTTTCTTTAATAACATTCCAAATTTTCTCCAATACAAATCGTAGGCGTTGGATAACATATGTGTTACAACAGATTTCGCAATATCTGGCTGCATATCGTCTTCGCTTAGTTGTCTATAAGAGTTTGGGACAATTCAAGTTCTCACAGCTTATTTTCAGGGAGAATCAGATAAATGACCGGCATAGCTGTAGGCCTAAGCTTCATCCTAACTCTTGTACATATTGCTTACTCTCGGCAGTGTCCGTACATTAACTCGGATAACAATAGGCCTAGGGTAGTGAATTTATATTACTAGCGTTAACTGGTGGTACTAGTGGACTAGTTAGGAAGTTATGAAAAAACGTTCCGATCCGTCGCAGGCAAATGAACGTAGGCCTAACTGTTAGGCGGGTTAGGCCTAGCTTAGATTTAGGCATAGGCAGGGTAATTTAGACTAGGCCTACCGCCTAGGTTGTCTTGGGCCGGGGCTAGGCAATAACTAACGCAGAAACGTTTGTAGGGATGTTTGGCCGGACTGTAGACCAATATTTGCCAAATAAGCCTCGCCTAGCCTGTCCCCACCATTTCAAGAAGAAACGTTTCACTACAGTTAACCTCTCATTAGAGTAACGATACTAGCCTAGGTCTAGGATCAATAACAGTTAGGCCTAGGCTAGGCCTAAGCTTAGCTTTGCATACCGGGGCATACGTTACTTCTTAGGCCCATGCTGTTGAAATCCTTCACTCGAGGGACAATTAGGCAAGGCTATAAGTCGATAAACAAGGCTTTTCGGTCGATAATCCATGTTTTTTGAATTATTGAGCATTTTAGCCTGCCATAGGAGGGTCTTAGTTGCAAGTTCTTGTGACATTATGCATATCTAAGAGGGAATTTTACTGAATATTTTAACCTTTGTATGGTGAGATTTAATAAGGCGTTGTTATTCATAGAAGCAATTCTAAATGTCAGTTTCTTATAAGATAAGATAAGATAAGACAAGACAAGACAAGAAAGACAAGACAAGACAAGACATTTTAACACTGGCACAAGAAAAACGAAACAATATAAAAATATAAAAGTGCAAACATACAAAAAAAGGCAGAATAATATTTAAATATAAAAAAAAGGAAAATTATCTGGTAAATTTTTCATTAAAACATTTAATTGCATGTGGCAGGCATGAATCGCGGTATCTATTGGATTTTAGAGTGGGAAGCCTCAGTGAAGTGGGGGGTAGGCGGTTCACTATCTGACGTTACCAAGTCGGTGAAATGCTTTATTTTTCGGGAATAGCACCCATCATGTCAATATATGCATGATTTAAGCAAAAGCTTTAAATTCCACTCTTTTGGAGGAATATGAGTCGTTCTCAAATTGACATTTTAGCGGTTATAAACCAACTAGACCGGTTTCTGTTCTTGGCTCTATACGGCAGAACGTCATCAGTAGTGGCCTTTTCACAATGGCGGGATTTGTCATGAGAGTAGGTAATGCAGCTAAGAGCGCATCTAACAAAATATCGTTGTACCTTTCCTCTGTTCCTCCCGACTCCGGGTCTGGGGGACCCTTTATAAAGATAGAAAATCTTTCAGATTTGGTGCCATTTCATTGACAGTTGGATAATCGGGAGACAGACGGTGTAGTTGCTGGTCACCATGCGGTTAGAACTCAGTGCTTATTTAAGCTCGCTTTTAGGTGCCATATTTGGATGAAGGTTGTTTTGAAAACCGAGTGGTGGTAGAGTTTTATTTTTTTTTCAAAATGAAGAGGTACGCCCTTTGTTAAAAGGCAATGCCGTTAGTGGCTGCAGAGGCGATCTCTTCAGACCGGTATATTTTCTGGTGAAAAGTTTCTCTGTAAAGGAGTTCCCTTTTTCCAGGAAATAGATTTCGGTGCTGCTTATAGTTTAGCGTATTTACCCAAATCCCTTTTCATGAAGCCTTTGAATATGGCATGTGGGTATGCAGACTCGGAGTATTGATCGAGGTATAATGATAAGTTTCAGTGAGCACACGGTATTGACTTTAGTGTCACGGAGGCCGCTTGATCGAAACTTTCGCCTTTTAGTAGATTTTATAATCTGGGTAGGTTACCTCAATTTCAGAGATCCCGGCTTTGTTTATTACAGAGAAAAATGAATTTTATTCATTATTAACCACTTTACTCGAAAGTTCAGTTGCCGCTCCTAAAAGGAACATAGAGAAAAGCCCTTGCTTTTTAGTCTTTGTTTTGACAAGTGTAGCAGTCTCAATTCGCGTATCAGGTCTTTCATTGACAGATGAGTAGATTGCTACGTTCAGGCTTCTGTGGCGTTTTTATGAACTTTTCAACCTTTTTCCCAATGCAACTTGTAACAGAGGTTTGTCGGACAGGTTAAAACGTATTTATGGGGTGCTTTTGCTTCGTTTCGAAGAGCTAGGGCTTTGAAAGGCTACGTGTAGCCGGATATTCCCTTAAAATGTATGTGAAGTCACTGCTGCTTTTTGTAGCTTTAAACGATCAATTAATGTGTTTTGAGCTTTTTATTTCCGCTCTTCATTAGGTTTTCATCGGTGAAGTAAAACAATGGATGACTTTGATCATCTATGAGACATTTAAGTTAATTTGAGTTAATAGCTCATCATAGATAGAATCCAGGGAAGGCTGAGAGTCCTTAATCACACGCACTGCTTTTCTGATGATGCTATTAATGCGTTTCTTCTCTGTATGACTTACATTCCTCCCCAGCAGACAAGACAATAACGAAACACACCACTTATGGTAGAACAGGAAAACATGGACAATATTTCAGGACTGACATCAAAATTGCAGGTTTTCTAAGAGAGTTTACAATCTAGAATTAAGATTCTTTATCAAAATATCAACGTGATATTTCTACGTGAAAGTGTCATGAATCACTCCCCACGGTATTTGAAATTAACACTCGGTAGGCCTCTGATGTATGCTTTAGACAACACTTCATACCTGAGAGGAATTGTTACTGTAACAACCTCCTTGCTGGACTATTAGCTCATGCAAACCTTTCCTGACATAAAATGAATGTGGGTTATAGCAATGATTAAATTTGATTCAGTTTGTCATCTTTGCTTAAAGATATGAGGAATTAATTCAAATGATGTATACCAAATACCACAAGCAACTGTTACATTTTCTTGTTGTCATTACTTACTATGTTGGTTCTGCATTTGAAGCCTTCTGACTCCTTAGAAACAATTCTTCCCTCAGAGCTTTAAGGGTTACCACCACGGACTTCCTATACATTTATATACGTCCGTGGTTACCACTCATCGACCACCTAATGGATACATTCCCAGTAAGCTATTCCAGCAAAAATATCACTAAATGACAATTCTTCGACCTACCTACTTAACGTGCATACGGTAGTGATAAAATTAACTTCTAAAGGGTTGATTCATTCTGTTAATTAACCGATTTCATGATTAAGTGGTTAGAGCATCAACTTGAAGTCATGAGATCGGGTGTTTGAGTCCTGGCCCGGTCATACCGAAGACTTTAAAAACGGAACCTACTGCCATTGTGCTAGGTGCTCAGGATAAGCAATGGATTAGGAAAACAAGCCAGTGAGCCATAACTGGACTTTCCAGCTCGAACTGACCAATTGGTTGGAAACTGGGTTATAAAACTCCTTCTAACCGAACGAAACGAATCTGTTAATTTTTTATAGTTGTAGCATGGTTCAGGACGCCTCCCCCCCCCCAAAAAAAAAACTCAAAAAAAGGTTTCATGTCACCAAATCGCAATTGACTTTACACATCCTACCACTCATATTAAAAGTGGTTCACGAGGCCTCAAAATCCCTTTAAAGTTATTTCCCGTTTCAGTAGAGCTCCCACCATCCGGCGCATGTACTGTGAGTAATGTCCTCATGGACGTCTTAATGTCACTGTTTACCAGAAAGAAGAAGAAGAAGAAAAGGATGAGACTAGGCACATTGTTTTACTCTCTTCAGTATTTAAGAGTCTTTCACTCCTGTAGAGGCCAGTCTTTCCCGCCTTTAATAAGTTGGTGAACTACAGGTTTGGGTTGTCCAAATGATATCCTCTGGGTTTACTTCTAGCTGAGTGGATTCCCATCTTGTGGAGGTTTAGTAGACGTGGTTCCCAATGTATGGGGTTACACCTGACAACATAACAATTGTCCATTCCGACGAAGGTACCGGTCATGAACAGAATGAAGACAGCGATGGGGTGAGGTTTTTGAAGAGGTGTAAACTAGTCCCTTCTGTAATTGATCCCGGAAAATACAACCAAAATTTTTTCCACCAAATGTATTCTCTTTAACTTGTACTACAACTATCTGAATATCCAGTTACCATTTTTGTCCATAAATTTCAGAATTTTGCCTGCACCTGTGTTGGTAGGGGGAAGGGGTGAGTTGTAGCCGAAATTTGCCCATCCCTCTTTTTCCTCGAATTAAGTTGACTGAGAAACCATGACCTTCTGTGAACGATCCCCATGGATAGGGATTAGGGATCAAAGAGAAGATAACGGGAAAATCTCCCTCAGTCCTCCAATGATATAAATGATTTTTTGTGTTGGCACAATCTTTGGCCTGATGGGCATGATGTCCCGGTCAGCCCTTTGCATGCCATTCCACTGTAGCCAGATACGGTTCTGAAAGATCATGGTTTCCCTTACTATAGGCGCGTACTACGCGGTCAATATGTATTACGAAGATACTCGTTAGGCTTTGTTGATAAAACAATCGTACATTTAAAATGCCACAGTGGACCATAGAGAAAGCCAAGGGAGGGATGGGGGGGGGGGTGGCTTTGTCTAGATTTAGACTGGTAACGGGACTATTTGCAAACTAGAAACACAGTTCCTGGCCGGGCAGCATCATTTTGAACGGAGTGTAGGCTGTGCAGTAGCGTCACCAGACTTTTCATTCTGGGTGGCACTTCAGGGCGCAAGGATTTTATGGGTGGCATTGCTAGACTCCAGTTATGGGGCGGGAGGCGCCACCGAGGTTAAACGAGTGCGGTCCATGGGCCCGGCTTAGGGCCCCTGGTTGGATCCAGGGGCAAAGCCCCGATTGTAGACCTGGGGGCGAAGCTCCCGGAAGCTCCTGGGTTTTTGCGTGTTTGTGAGGTATTAAAGACATTATTTAAGGGTTATTTTATTGACTTACCACTGGTCTTAAAATTACCTCCAGGATAACTTTAAGTAAGACTTTCGATAAAAATCACTGATCCAACTCCCAAGAGCAAATCCGGCTGACATTTTGAAAAAGGTGTAGATGATCTATAGAGAAAGAAGTTGATGTGCACTTCAGTGTGAGTCTTGGTGGGCGTCCAGGGGTCGAAGCCCATGGAAGCTCCTGGGTTTTTAGCGTGTTTGTAAGGTTTTAAAGTTGTTTTAAGGGTTGTCTTCACACTGGTCTAAAAATTACTTACAGGGCGATTTTGATTAAGATTTTATTTTTGGTAACAACACTAACGTTAGTGAAACTACTCTCAAGAGCGGATCCGGCTGACATTTTGAGGAAGGTGAGCTGCACTAGAAAGAGAAAGAAAAGACAGTTAATCGGCAATTAGATGTGACCCTCTGAAGGAAAAATGTAGGCCTAATCCTGCACGAAGGGTTACCTGAGCTGTGCCCCACCTTCAATTGACGTAGTCGGGAGTGTGAAGAAAATTTTGAAAAAAAAAAAAAAAAACGGAACCCCTCAGACAGCCGGAAAAGGCATTTCCAAGTTTTTTGCGATATTTTCATTTGGAAAAACATGAAAATTTCTGCCTTTGCTCTTCAACAGAGGGATCGAATCCTAATCGAATTCACAGATATTTTTTTTTTTTTTGAAAATCTCAAATCTCGTTTGGTCGGCGGGGCACACGATTTTTCAGGGGGCACGAGCCCCCCTGCCCCCCCCCCCCTTGGCGACGCCACTGAGGCTGTGCACTACAAAATGATAATTGCGAGGACGTTAAGTTATTGCCGTCCTCTATCTAACCCAAATCTCATTTTTTTGGTCTCGCGGTCCTAGTGTTCCTATTGAATTAGGCCGCCCTTGTGAACTGTTGTTTTTTCGGAGTATCCTCAGGCGGGCTCATTTCGACAATTGCTGTGTCACGGTTGAGTCGCTTTAGTGCAACAAACGTCATATACACACTACCTAGCACTACCAATGTAATCCACCGTATTTTATTTCTTTGTTAGTTTTTTTTTTTTTTTTCTTGAGAGAGGGAACGAAGGGAAAAATGGGGGACATCGTGCTCCCACTATTTCCCGCTTGTTACTCAGGGGCTAAACGTATTACTTTTAAAAGCGAGCCTAGTTAGCAACTTCCACTTTCTTATTTTCTTAATTTCTAGCCTGATAGGCTTGATAGGATCTTTCGTTGCCAAATGATATGTTTTTTTCATTGGGGACAGATTTTAAAGTTGATTACACGGACATTATTTCCTCGTACAATCTAGTTCCCCGAATTGTTCTTCGTGTGAAGATGGAACAAACTTTTCTCAAAAATGTTGTCCGCAGGACGTCAACTAAATGCGAAGCTTTATAGTTACGTAGGATCACACTGTACTCACACTGTGTTATTGGAATAACAGCTACCTGATTGAAGGCAGTACATTTCATGTTGGAACCGCAATGGGCCAGTTCAAATCAGTGAGCTGTTTTTCGGAAGGAGATCCAAAAAAATCTCTCCCTTTGAAGCTAACTTGAAAACTCGAAGTTAATCCGACATTAGTTCAATTTTAGTGCTGTTTCGTTTTCAAAAGGACTTCTACTGGATTAAAAGGGCAGTACAAAAGAGGTTTATCGTCTGCTCCATCGAAAGGGAATTTTAATATGCACTTCTTCAGCATTGCCACATGTAATAGAAGAATAGTTTGCGTCTTTTGACACGTTTTGTATTTGAGAATATCAGCTTGGTTTATATATCAAGATCATGTTCGGTCGCATGAAACTGGGACGTGCATCTGACAACAATGGCGGACTTGTGTAACCAAGCCCGTGAAGTTCAGTTAATCGAAATGGTGAGAACGCATTCCTGTTTCTTAAACTTAACAATGTAAGAGTGTGTTAAACGTTAGAATTTTTCGTGAATGACTTCATGGATCTGCGACTTATTGCATAATTTGGACACTATGGTCTTAAAACTAGTATGTCGTCGGTTGTAAATCACGACAGGACCGTGTTGCAATAATTCGCACGGCATAGTGTTGACGGGGCTTTACCCTCAACTAGGTACAAAGTTAAAAACAAAGGATCGCCCATTAAATGGAATCAACTAGACAAAAGCATCTTTAGTTTACAGAAGTGTGTGCTTTGTCCACACCAAACAATGAGAAAAAGAAAAATCATTGTTCGAACCTTCACAGATTTTTACACTCCAGGCTTAGCCTTTGAAAGCAAAGGAAGTCAATAATGTGGTATACATATTGCGGTTCTGAAGTAAGAAATTACTTCCTCCTTGATACTATTCAGTTGCAATTGATACCATTCAGCTGCATATACGACATGGCACGTATTGAATTTGACAAGAGAGTTTTAGGGGAACCCGCACTGGTTTGACTGCCAAACGTGTGGGTGATACTTGGCTGATCAAAGTCATTGCTTACATTAACCACAACCTCATTTCGTTTGCAGGAAATTGGAAGCAGGTTGTTCGAGTTTTCAGAACCCTTACTAGCTTACTGTAAAATAAGTTGATGTAGTGCAACATGGAGATGTTAACGCCTCCCTGAGTTTAGGAAGTACAGGGATATTGAGGTGTAGCTCCTGACGAAAATGATAAAGAGAGTTCCAGTTGATTTAAAATGATTTATTCGTTGATTGGGTTCCAAAAAATATCAAGTTTTAATTATTCGGCCGGTATCATTATTAATCGCATATCTACACTGGTTACTCAACTCCCATTGTCTGAAGTCTTCTGCACGAGTGAAAAGCTTGAGGTTTCGGGCTTGGAAACCTCGTGGGAGATCGGAACAAATGCAGTTTCCTTATTGGTTAGAAGCTGCGACGCACCAATTTAAATAATTATTAATGACTGTACTGATCTAAATGACCAATGGGGAGGCTGTAAAGGGTGAAATTGGCCACACATTGAAAATATGGTTTACAGCATATACGTGGAACTGAGAAGAAGTAATGTATCACGTTCACCGTTCTCCCTTCCTAAAGGAAGGGAGACTTGCTCCTAAACAACCAGATTGCGTCTGTGTAAAAGGTCATGGAGTGCACCATACTACATTACATTTCGGTTGCCCCCCTCAATTACCACAGTTTGCACGGATCAAACATTCCAAAAATAGGATATAGGCCTTAATGCCATTATCATTGGACGTGCTTACACAATCAAAACAGTTGGGCATAAAGTGTTGAGCAGCAAAATCCCAAGAGCTCAACATGGGCAAAATTAGTGCTCACAAATGTGTAAGCAGTGTAGGCTACCCATACTGTAGGGTAAATAAGGGTTCGTTAAAATCCACGAAATGGCAAAATTGACGGGAAAGAATTAAGGTATAATTAAAAGTACCCAAAATATGGGTAAAATGCAGTCAACATAGTAAACCTCTAATTAACCAATCAGATAATTAGTACTGGAAAGTTGCGTTCCATGCATAATTGTGTTTGATAAAAGTGATTGACTGGAATCTTGCTCGGGTAAAATTAGATTGGATTCGGTTAACAGAAAACGTAAGAACACGTGTTCGTTCAATCTAAGTCCAATTTATATTGGAAACCACAAAGTTTCTTTTCCATAAAAATTTGGCGAGATTAAATGCGTACATCTTGAGGACATACTATAAAAGACTTGACCTAAAGGTCATTCTCCTTGAATGGTCATGACTGGGATTAGCTAGATCCGTAGGCCCTTTACCCAACACTTCAAACCGAACAACACTGCGTGGCACTGTTGGTCGGTGCGCACACGTGTATCACGTGGCCAAACACATGTCGCGATGCCTAATCTGCACACAGCTACAGTCCTAAATTGTCAGTTTAGCTGGCAATCTCATGCGGCACGTAGAAGCCAGGGGAAGAGCCGCTTCTGGTAATCGAGTAACAGAGCTTATTGGCGTGCCCGATTTTTTCGTGCCATTGTCCGTTATTACTTTTGAACGCTTTCATTTTCTCTGGAAATTAATTTCAGAATGGTTGGTTACAAATATAAGATCAGGCAGTTAGCTGTTACATCAATTACATATTTTGTGCAATATATGTTTATGTTATTGTAGCTGAAAGGGCAAACGACAGTGACAATTCTTTATTATGTAGCAGTTGTTTAAACAACTTACCACTTCGATATGACTGCGTTTGCCTTTCCTTTTTAACTAATTTTCTCGATAGACCGCATACACATCCAAGAACCAGTTTATCATTCCCCTTACCCTTCCGCAATATTCTGATCGAAGTGTTGTCGTTAACATGGTTACGTCCATCCCTGATTAGCAATTCACCATGCAACCCTTCATAGATATTGATTGGAAAAAAATGCAGTTTGAGCCTACCTGGCTTTGAAATAATAGAATGCGGTCTGTTGTTGGACGTAACATCACAAAAAACCAAGAATCAGTTGTTCTCATACTGAGATCAGTATTTAAATGTCCACGTACAAATACATTTTCTTACTGGAATTCACGTTAACGTTACCAACCCCTTAATGAAATCACCATGCTTAGGTAAGGGTGCCTTACATGTAACCTACAGTTTAAAATTACATTTTCTCGTTATTCCAGATAATTGTAATTATGATCAACTCCAGTGTATTATCAATAACAATACATAACGAATCGATTTCTTAAGTTACAGGCGGTTTACATAAAAAGATTAAGTCCCGTCATTTTTTTTCCTAAAGGTGTGACAGTTTGAATATCCTTCACTAGACACAGAAAAGTCAGTATTATCATTGAACCATGACTCGCATATTGCAATAGAATCAAATGTTCATCCCAATTCAGCGTGGCAATCCTTTTGTCTTCATTTGACCCCCAGCGTCTTCGATTAAAATGAAGTATTGAAAAATCAAACTTGTTTTCATTACATCGATGTTGTAGTTATCCTCCAGTGTAAAACTTACATCATACATCTATAACCATAAAATATTTTTATCTGGATGTAGACCATATTCCTGAGAATTTCAATAGTTTTAATTAGAGCTCATCAGTGGCATAGCCATGGGTAGGGGGCCAAGTTGGGCCGGGTAACCGATAGGTAAACACCAAATCGAGATCATTTAAAACAGTGCTGTACTTAACATTTTGTCAAGGGGCAAGGGTGGAACCAGCGGGTCGGGAAAATGCCATAGGGGAAAGCTGCCCTGCGTCGGGGAGAAGATATAATTCTGTTGTGGAGCCTCCATATATACGACTCAAGAAGAAAGCTGGATAAAATTCAGCCTTACCCCCTGACGAACTCACTGATTTTGCTTACAATAAGATATCCATCAAGAAAACTCAACATCCCCAACTTTCCTTAAGACGATCTAAACAAATGTAAGCTTCATCTTTTCAACTCCCTTAAAGAAAGGAAAATATCCTTTTTCACTTAATGACAAAATATGAAACCTCAAGCAAACCTCAAGCACTAACCCCAACAAACTACAAGTCACTCCATCGACCTATTTCATTTTTTCTCATAACAAGGTCAGGTCCTCCAACAAAAAACCTACAATCTGTCATAAACTTATATCTTTTCCACAATATAAGCTTCTGGATTACAAATATTTGTTCAAGATTACAAGGGATTTTTGGCAATATTTTTCAACTCCGGTGGATATTTTACACTATGAAAACCCAAGCCAACTTTAATCACCCGGACATTCTACTTAATTTTGCTCTTCAAAAGTAGTTCACTTGATAAAATTCTCAACATTTTTCAGTTGCACCCAAATTCTCTTTCATTAAACTTCGACCTTTCTCCAGTGTAAGCTCTTTTTTACAAAACCACGGCCAAACAAGATAAACGATTTTCATGAAATATTCCACTTTTATCTGAAAGCCTTAGCACGAGACCTACAATGAAATTCCTGAGCCCAGACGAATTTTACAATCCAATAACTTTTTCAATTTTGCTTACATATAGGGTAGATTTTTCCATATTTCAAATGGTCCTTACAAACTTTAAGGCCAAATTTCTTCCAAAAATTCCAAATTTACTTAGAACGAGCTTTGAAATTTTAATAATTTCAGTTTCAAAAAATCCAAAAATTTCGGCGACCTGCGAGCACCTTAAATGCCCCCAGTACCGTAGAACCGGGAATAATCGCCTCTGTCGTGGCTTCGATTCCTCGCCCCCCCCCCCCCCCCGCGTCGTCGGGAAAATCCTGTCGCCACCCCTGCAATTAACATGATTTCGAAATAACCATTTCGCGAAAAACGCAAGACTGAGGTATCTATAAATCAGGCAAGATCGTTTTCATCACGAATACATAGTACTTTAGCAACATCCGGTGCTCCGAAAGTTTTTTTTTTTTTTTGTGAAAACCTCATATTGTCAAGTCCACGTATTTTGATTTCTGCTAGGCTTTTCCAACATGCTAGTGTCTGACGTGTGCTGTATCCAGTCGAGGAGCGTGTTTATCAATGAACACTCCTGTACCACTTTATCACGCAATATTTTGGCATTTTAAAGCATGTACTGTTAGGTGTTTTGTCTGTTTACAGGTCTCATAGGTTTTCCGTTACTTCTCCCTTTACCGAGAGTAAAGGAAGCAGGTATGTCAGACCTTTCTCTGAGATGTTAAGAACTCTACTTTCTTGTCCCTCATGTTCTCCAGGTGGACTTTCCAAAATGTCTCATCTTTTTATTCATTTTCTGCTTGCAAAACTTTAATGGGCTGACATCGCCATGTTTAAATGCTTCTGATTCATGGAAAATTCAGAAATCTCCAAAAACGGTGCATTCAAAACATCGTTTATTTCTTTTAGTTCATGCATGACGAGTTGTTCGTTCTCTGCACCATTTTCTTCGATTTCGTTTTCGTCCCATTCTGATTCAGAGAAGCCTATGAAATGGTCGCATTCGCAACTTTGACATTTATTCTCGTAGAAGTAGAATATAATACAAAATATCCAAAAGATTTACTGATACACTGCTACTGAAATGTACGTTTTTTTTTTTTTTTTGAAACTGTTTTATAAATTACTAAAATCAATTGTGGTTTACCTTTTCAATATGGGCAATTCACAGGTTACAAAATATGAATGAGATCCCTCACAGTTACCTTTACTGATTCTGTGTTTTGAAGATTTTGAATTCTGATCACAGTTGGCCCCAAGTAACATTTGATCTCCACCAATCTAATACTGGAATTGATCTTCAAAACATAGGTAATGTAGATTGAAACTTTGAGTTACACCACTCTTACTCACATTGAGATATCGTGTTTACAAGCTGTTAACATTGGTACCTCTTGTGAAATCAAGACACCTTTTAAAATACGTGTTTTGGACAAAAAGGAAGCAGACCACCAACTCAAAACGAGCAGATCACCAACTCAAAACGTGTTTGGACACAATATGTTTTCTGGGTTGGTCCCTTCCTGACATGATAGCATCCATCAGCTGAATAAATTGGGAACCCCTCATTTATACCCTTTTGATATGCGGTGTCTAATAGTTTTTAACCTTCCGACCTCTGTTGATCCCCACCCCTCCCCAAAACCATTGATCTCTATAAATTACGGTTTATCTAGTAAATATAGACAATGACCCAGCCAACATGCCCAGCTGGGCCCCAACTGGGTTTGAGCTGGGCTACTTGCTGGGCCCCAGCTGGTGCCCATCTGTGTTTGTCAGGTGTTCCCACGTGGGGCCCAACTGGGCTAGCCTTTCCCAGCTGAAGCCCAGCTGAAGCCCAGCTAGGCTTCAGTTATTGAAGCGGGGCACAGCTGGGCTTTAGCTGGGCTTCAGCTGGGCTTCAGCTGGGCTTCAGCTGGGAAAGGCTAGCCCAGTTGGGCCCCACGTGGGAACACCTGATAAACACGGATGGGGCCCAGCTAGGGCCCAGCAAGTAGCCCAGCTGAAACCCAGTTGGGGCCTAGCTGAGCATGTTGGCTGGGGAAATGCTACGAATGAGATCCCTTTACTGTTATCCTTCTTGAGATATCATATGAAGTAGATTTGAACCACGTGGCCTCTGCTGACACCAAGCAAACCTTAACCTAGACCAAAAATAGGGTTCGTCTTAAGTAAGTATGGACAATCCACATGCTAACTATGGGATCAAAGTTTTTATTTATGTTATCAACCTTGTAACCATTTGGTCTCAGGTGACCCCAAATAACCTCTGGCCTATCCTCAAACTATAGCACTTATTGAGTCAAAATGACCAACCCACAATCCACAAATATGACGTGAGTCATTTTTACACTTTTGGAGATATCGTGTATACAAGGTTTTGACATGTTGACTTTTCCTTAACCCAGATAATTTTTTACCTTCCCCAGAAACAAGAACCTTTCTCTCTTTGACTTGTCTAACTCACACCCTTAATATGAGATTTGTCACACTTACCCTCCTTGAGGAAATGCGTATACATGGTTTTAAAATGTTGACCTTTCCTGAACGAAAATGACCTTTAACCTCCACCAGAGACAAGGAGTATCCTTTAATCGATGTGGTCAACTGACACACCCATATATGAGATTAGTCACACTCACCCTTCTTGAAATATAGTGTTTACAAGCATAGCACATGAACACAGAAACACACGCACGAACAACTCCACTATTCAAAAGGTTTCTTGTCTGCCTTGGGCAAAGAACCAAAATCTGCTATCGAATAGGCCTACTGAGAATGGGCAATGAACCAATTTGATAGTGCCGACACTACAGACAAAGCAATTGACCGTTTTCAAACTTTGGGTGGTAAGTGCAAACAAAGAAGTTCCCCGTTAAATTGTAACACTTAACTAGTTGTTGGTAAACTTCATTTATCTTCGTGTATGTAACAAACAAGTATTTGAAGAAGTCACACCCACATATTCAGTTTATGAGAGTTGGAAGGCTCTATTCAAACCAGTCAATAAAATACCAAACAAAACAAGAAAAAATCATTACTCAAACGTTTACGAAGTTTTACAGCCAACCGTATTCACGATCTAAAAGAAAACTTTCCTGCCAAATACTCTTCGGTTTCTTTTGTGTCACATGGAGAGGGGTTTTTTAGGAATCCTCCCGGGTTTGAATGGCAATCGTGTAGTGACACTGAGCGCATGTCCAATTTTAATATTTACCACATATCCTTCCCACATTACCGGACATTTGAAGCAGGGCGCGCGAGTTCTCAGAGCATCGTACCGAACAGTTGCAATTACAAAATACCGTAACACAGTTTGCTAGTCCGAACAAATATCTCAAATAGACCGGCATTAATGTCAGCACCGAAATCAATGAACAGACTTAGAAGTGCACGCTCTCTTGTGTAAGGTGGAAAACTACACAACTCAACTTTTCACCTTCAGACGTGCTATTTAGCATTTAAGTCTTCTTAAGAAACTAAATCGTTTTGAAAAGTTGGTTACATCGCGATGCTGAAAAGTTGCAAGGTAATATTCTAGAACTTTAGGAAACTTTAGTTTTTACTTCCCCCCTAACTTTTGCGGCAACCCTTGTAAAGTAGGGCCGTAGTTTTTGGTTGTAAAACACAGCTGAAAGTCAACCTTAACCGTTGTCACACTAATTTACAAATGTTTCTCAAAAAGAGTATCGATACTGGCATGTATTGCTTCCTTTCATGCTTTCTTTTCCTTAATCTCAAAATAACATACGGGGAGGAATTCAGTCAATTAACAGCTAATCCTATCACATTTCTTAATTATTATTAAACCCGTGTTGACGTGTAAGCCATCTTCAAATGTTTAACGTTATTGTGGCTGTTAGGGTCTTAGTGAAAGTATGCAGTTATTGGGAAGACATACAACGAACGAGTTTGACAAGAAATAATGTTTTATTTCGATTTAATTCTTTTCAGGTACCAATCTTTAATTAAAATGATTTTTTTGTAAAGTTCTTTCTTTTGCTAGCGTTCCTTGCTAATACATTTGATGTGAATTGAAGATAGTTCCCACCAATGACGAAGCTTTATAACAGGAGATTAAGTAAAACGACCGGATACAAAGTTTTTATAGTGGAAATTAAGCATGTCCCACAATATTACATCGCTTTCTACCGGAAACTTTGTACGAACAATTCTTACGGATTTAAGCACATTTCCCACCAGAATGAACAATAACTCAAACGGATTGCCTTTGCCTTGAGTTAATCTATATCAGAATTCCGTTATGCCCTTTTTTAATGGTGAACATATAGCCAAATTTTATTTAATTTTTTGGCTCAAATAGAGCAGTTCTGCTTTGATCTGTACGATTCCACGCCCTGATGAGCATAATCACTATCATAATGACATCATTTCTATCGAGTCCAGTCACGACTGGCGTTTCAGCTGAGACGAGGAAGTGCTCAAATACAAAGGAAAAAAGGTTACCTGTTCATTCGGTGCTGAATAGACTTACTTTGTCGTTTCAAATGTGGGTACAATGGTGCATAGCTTCGTATCAGTTTTCTGTATGAATAGTTATCCGTGTAAATAGTTATCTGATTCAGACGAACAATAACGCTTGAATTCTGCAGCTTGTGTGACTGAAAACAGAAAGGTTCTTTTTTACATCTCTGTGATATTTGAGAGTTACAAGAATCTTTGTTTATATAAACTGTGGAGCTTTTTTGTTCTTCAAATTTATTTCAGTAGGTATTGGAAACCAATAGTTTTGCTTAGGAGAATCATATAGAGAGCATGGCTCTGTAATCTTTCCTCGGCGGCGAATACGGAAAGGATTTTAAACGGAAGTAATCACTATGGATGTTTATTTTTTCCTTACTGTTTCAAACTTCATCGATGTCTTTCTCTATTCAGTGAGACACTCATTACTGCCTTGCTGACGTCTTTCCAAGTAACATTCTTACTGTAGACTTAAGTATACTAATATTACTGCAGTAACCGACCGACCAAAATGAATTCCTTCGTTCACTCCTTATTAACCTAAATTTCGTATTGATATGAGGCAATGCTACAAGTAATTCACAGGAAATATCAAAGACTTTATTTTTAGAGTAGTTGCTAATGAAATCAGGCTTTTAAACTGACAAAAACTAATACTTTGGCCGTGTTCTGGGTTGATGAATTGAATACTGGTCATACTAGGTTGAATTCTGGGCTGTTAGACTCCAAGGTTCTAACGTTAGGTGCCCCCCTAATGTTAACCCTTGTAAATGAATTTTAATTTTCACATGGAGTAGGCTAGGCATAGAAAGGGCAAGTAAAGCCTGACGTTAGAAAAGATAGTGATCGTCATAACTAATATTCTATTTTATTGAAAACTGTGGTAACTGGAGCAATAAATCCTTAAGCGGTCGGGTACTGGACATTTTACCATTGGGCATTAACACAAAGCCAAGGTCAAACATAGGGGCTTAGGACCTAGGCCTCGACGTAGGGCCATATAGTCCTTACGAAAGGTTATCTTAATTCTTCATGTTACAACTCATTTTTGTAGTTGAAAGCGATGCTTTTCGAACAAAACTCCTGGATTTATTTGTTGGTAAGAGGAGACTTCCCTTCGAAAAATTTGTGCGGAAAGAAAAGGGGCTTGAGCCTTGGCTTACCTTCTCTTCGTAGCTGCATATGTGTTTACACTATACTAATCTTAGTTTAGCAAAGGCTAGGTATAAGGTAGTTAGCTAGGCTAGGGCCTATGGGCACTGTGGTTTACCGTAGCCTAACCTTCTGTAGGCTAGATACTTAGCCTAATTGGTGGCACACGGATTTTCTCGAAAAGTATCTATCGACGGCTTTCCTTCTAAATTATGTCTTCCCTTATCATACTTGAAGATAAATTAATGGCAAGTGACCACCATAGATTTCGTAAGTATTTATGGAATATTTAAAGAGATATCGGTGTTTCAGTGAACGTTAACCTTACTACCGGATGATGGTTATGCCTAAGGTAGGAATATATACGTTCCGAAATTTCGCGAAGTTTTTTTTCAACTTTCTCGTTCTAGAATGTTAATTTGAGCGAACTTTTTTCCAAACTACCCGAGATTTGATGTCCGAGAAGACCTAGTTGCATCTAAGTCAACACACACACACTCACACACACACACACACACACATATATATATATATATATATATATATATATATATAACCGTAATAGTAAAAATAAATTAGTTATGTCAACCAGGCAATGGTAAAGTGCTCAACCCTGTGAAGGGAGCTGTAATATTGAAAAGGTTGCAATAAGTTCTTTCAACATAGCTTTACAGAACTGTTTCGTAAGGGCCAATAATGTAGGTCCTCACTCCTCAGAAGCCTGAAGTAGAATGATGTCAATAACGTTAAATACGTATATGTTCGCTGCTTTTGAACGTGTCCGTTTTTAAGCACGTGTTGGTTCCGTGTTCGATGTGAACAGGCACGAACGGTGTACAGCGAGCCAAGGTACACTACCTATTAGAATAATTACACAGTAGATGCTTGTTCCTGTGTCTACAAGAGCTTACAAGTTCGTTTCTTTTATTTAGAGTTGCTAAGGGAGGTTTTAGTATAATGAAGAACTTTTCTTCCAGACAGAGATTACAAGTTTTAGATGAAGTGGAGTATGCTCGAGCTTCGTTCATTAGTTTCCATTTTACGGAGTGTTCTACATTTGTATCCTTTAGTTTCCAGATGTATTCACTGAGTGCAGTTGCGTGTCTTTTGTCTTTGTGTTTAAAGCTAGACTTGTGGGCGGTGTATCTTGTTTTGAATGTGTTCTCTGTTAGACCAATGTATGTTTCTTCGTTGTTGTTGTCGTGGCGTGTTACAGTTGCTTGGTACACAATGTTGTTCGTGAGGCAGTTGCCTTCCAATGGGCACTCACTTTGCTTTCTGCAATTGCAGTTGCTTCGCGTTGCTGGTTGTACTTCCTGTTTCGCCAGTATGTATTTGTTGTGCGCTGATATAATTTGGTCTATGTTTGCCATGCAGCTGTAACTCAGTTTCACCGTGTTCCTGTTGAGTAAAGTATGTAGTGTGTGCCCAGGTGGGAAGCAGCTGTCCAAGAGGTTAAAGAATTTCTTGCCAATGTTGGTTGTGACACTGTCACTAAACGGGGGGTTGAACCAGGTTATGTTCCTATTTCGTCTTCGTTTCGGGGCTCCCTTGGGATGACTGGTGCTAGGGGGTTGGGTCTCGTACTTTAGGTTGTACCCATAGCCACTTCTTTGTAATGCTTCCTGGTATACGGGTGATGATGCGTTGAATGTGTTTTCGTCGGAAGAAATGTTGGATAGTCTCCTGTTGATGCTTTCTGGGATGTTCTTTATGATAAGTGGGGGTGGTTGCTCTGTTTGTGCACATAGAGAGGGGTGTTGTTGGGCTTCATGTATGGCTTGTATGTGCTTGTGCTAAGATCAAGGGTAAGGTCTAAGAAGTTCACTATTTTTTGTTTGCTTCAATTTCTATTTTAAGATTGTTTTTTGAGAATATCTTGCATATTTCTTTCTTTATTTTTTCTGTTTGCCTTGGTGTTGCTTTGCAAACAGCCAAACCGTCGTCTCTGTATAGGCCGACATTCATGTTAATGTGCTGAAGTTGTGATAGGAGGTACAATCCTATTAGTTCACAAGTTTCAGCACCGTCGAAACTACCCATGGTGACATCGAATAAAGATTCGGTACGCTTGCACCATGGTGTTTCAACGTTGAACAGCATAGTTTTCTTTGTGTGGAAGATAATGTGCCTTTCGAATGATGGTATGTCTGTGTAGCTTGATGCAAAGTCTAAAGCCTCGTTGAGGAGGTCGGTAGTAATTGAGGGGTAAAACTCACAAACGTCAAAAGCAATAAACGATTGTTGGTGTTTGTCGTGTATTTCACTAAACCAGTCTATGACTTCACTTGTGTTGTGTTCTTCCATTGGTTGTAACCTGTAGATTGTTTGATTTCTGAATTTATCCGTTCTAGTATTTGTTTGCTAATCTTCCCTAGTTCTGATTTTGATGGGTTGATTAGTCTGCATGTGGGTTTGTTGTTGAAGTTCGGTTTGTGGTCTTTTAGTGTAATAAATGCTTGTTTTTCGCTTGTGATGTCGACTCTGTCACTAATTTCAAGTTTTAGAGCTATAATTTTGTCAGCTGCAGTGATTTGATTGCGTGTGTTGGGCGGTGCTTTTTTTTATGCTTTGTTTACGTTTTGTTGTACTAGTTCAAAAGCAGCGAACATATACGTATTTAACGTTATTGACATCATTCTACTTCAGGCTTCTGAGGAGTGAGGACCTACATTATTGGCCCTTACGAAACAGTTCTGTAAAGCTATGTTGTAAGAACTTATTGCAACCGTTTCAATATATATATATATATATATATATATATATATATATATATATATATATATATATATATATATATATATATATATATATATATATATATATATATATATATATATATATATATATATATATATATATATAGTTGCAAGAAATTGCTTTGGTCCAAAACGTAACTGGTGCCAAGTCATAATAATATAGAGTGATACTGGCCGAAAGGTTGATTTAATCTTAATATTTGAGTATCGCGAAGCTACGACTGGCGAGTTTTTCTTTTTCTGTTCTCTCTCTCTCTCTGTCTCTTTCTCTCTCTCTCTCTCTATATATATATATATATTGATTGGGATTTAGGCGAAATATAGTTAAAAAACGCGACTGTTGGCGAACTCGACCCTTGACGTTTAACACACACTGTTTTATATGGGAATGCTTAACTCTATACGCAAGTCCAATTTACCACATAGTGTCTATGCAATTACTTCCACCTTGACCAAATTACGTACATCTACCCGTTAACACTAAGGACTTACGGGCTCTTGAAATAACGTGCATGTACATCTCAAAACCAATAGGGGAAATATATTCTTATGTAGAAGATAAAACATATAAGAGGCTTAGGATAACAAAAAAACCCAACTTAAAAAAGATAAAAATTCTAGCATAAAGGTCCAAGATAAAAAAGTAAAAGTAATTGGAAACTAACGGAGCTAAGAAAGGCCTAGAACCAGAATAGGCGAACAGTTTTACAACAACAAAATACCCAAAATGTGAAAAGTTAAATGATCCATGACCTTTACCGTAAGTAACTCACTCTTTTGTAACTTTTACAACAACAAAATACCCAAAATGTGAAAAGTTAAATGATCCATGACCTTTAACGTAAGTAACTCACTCTTATATGTTTTATCTTCTTTACTCCTTTATGAAGCTAGTTTTTAGAATGTTTTTCTTAATTAGGACCGTTTAACTTGCTTGTATCTTTTTTAGAATGCTTTTTATTCAGGTATTTTACATTGAGCGTTTTTAGTTTTGCTTCATTCGAGCTGAAGAAGGCTGAATTAAATAGCCGCAAGCTTCTCGATTCAAGGTGTGCTATGTCATCTATGTGTGTGCAGTTGAAATTCTAGTTTTTCATACTTTGTTTACATTAGTTTCCAGCTAGAATTCTGTGAATCCTTCGGGATCCTGTTCACTTCGCCGGAACATCGTTGTGATCCAAGCTTTCCATTTTTCAATATACATATATATATATATATATATATATATATATATATATATATATATATATATATATATATATATATATATATATATATATATATATATATATATATATATATATATATATATATATATATATATATATATATATATATATATATATATATATATATATATATATATATATATATATATATATAAGAGAGAGAGAGAGAAGGGGGGAGGCGGAAAATTTGCGGAAAATTCCACGACGTTTCGGGTATAAACCCTTCATCAAGTGGCAAAACACCAACACCAACAAAAATGTAACAATTGGACACGACAAACAACAAATCCGACGCGATATGTGCAAAAACAGAATGGGACGAAAGTGATTGTCAGAAAACATGAGTGCGAAGCAAGAAACACAAAACTAAAAAAGAAGAGGGTCCTTGATGAAAAAGTACACGTTAAAAACGAACATGGTCGGAATTAAGAAAAATATAGACAAAAACCAGGCTCGAAAAAAGGTACATAGTAAAAAACGAGAATGAGCGGGTAGGTGTAAAAGGAGTTTAAACTGGCTCAAAAGATGGTGAATTTCACAAAAGGTCAATTCTAACTTTAAGACCGTGTGGAGCGAGAGTACCTAGCCTCATGATGAGAAGCTTTTCAGCACTAAGGTGGTCACGATCGGAACCTCGTCACATTAGAGCTGCGGTAACGTCTAAGTGCCGTATTTGTTTTCGAAACGTAGAATAAATAAATTATCTAGAGCCTTTTTATCGTAAATACATCGCTCAATGAATACAGGTTTCCACTCACCAATATGTCACTGTCCTTATGTAACTTTAGATTGTCATAATTCAGTCTCAACAAAAACTCAAACAAAACAAAGTGGAAGTACTGGTAAGCACTTTGCAACACCTCACACAGCAGCTTTCTATTCAAACCGCCATATTGACTACAAACACCATAAAAGTTTACATGGTTATTACCGTTTACATCGTTCTTTATTGTAATGTATTTGCGTTAACTGAAACAGCGACACTCTTGTTTGCACGTTGTTGATTGAAATTACATGGTTACATGGTTTAGGACATTGCCAACTCTTAGGTGGCTGTTGATAGCGAATACACCATTGTTAACCCCTTTTGGTAGGCGGTCACTTCTGATCACGTCGCTGTTAACGAAATGTAGCACGTGGTTACTGAAAATTTCGCCGTGGTTACCAAAAAATACTACGCAGTAAATGATAATTAGGCCGTTGTTTATTCAATGAATAACGTCGTTACTACCAAAGACGCCGTTATTAGCAAGATTTGCGTGAAACGCGTTACATATATAAGACCATTCCGGCCTGGTGTGGTTAGAGAAAGTGCAATAAAGTTCCAGAATAAAAGCTCTTTGCGCTTTCCGAATGTGTAGCAAACTTTTAGACTTTTGTTTGATTATATTTATAGTTTTACAGTTACAATGGTATTTTCCCCCTTTGCCATCATTTCCTTTTAAAATTTTTGGAACACTTAGGAAATGTCTAAAACCATGCACATTACTTTTAACTCTAGTGGTCGGCAACATTAAAAAAATTATGACATTTGTAGCCAGGACACTCTGTTCCCTCTCCCACTTCTTGCACTCATATGGCAGAATGCAAATAGTGTGAACTACAACTGTATCCTCGCCCATACATGTTTTTGTTGGTTTGAAGGCTACTTTTATGCCAGTGTGAGCAGGAAGAGGATTTGCATTACATTTTAATATGGCAACTGTTTCTTTGGAGGCTTTCAACCTCGCAGAAGAAGAGTAGCGTCCCTAAAAGTCACCATACACGATCAATTTTTCCTCAATTAATTGATGTTAATACTTGAATTTTAAACAATGGAGGAAAAACATAGTGGTGCGTGGGGTGCATTGGCGGCGAATTAGTTGAATCAATTTCATTGAAGCAACTATTGACGGATCCAAGCTTCTTTGATATTTATTGACGACTCGTCAATTTTTTTTTTACCCTTTCCTCCTTTTTCTGGAGTATGGGAAAGGGCACGAACTACATTTCGATACATCCTTACATTTCAAATATTTTGACCTGAGTGAAAATCGACACTTAAATTCAAAAAACACATGGGTTGTGTGCAAGGCCCCGTCAATTAATTAAAATTTATTAATTGATATCGATTAACTGACAAAAATGATCATTTATGAGAGCCTTTAGAACAATCTTTCATAACGGTAATCATCCAGCTATTTTAAATGCTACAGTGGGTAGCCAAAGTCTTTTGAAAGACTTAATATCGCTAGGAAAACCTTCAGCAATGGCATTCTTGAATTAGAAGCACGTAAACCTAGGGCACACAAATTTAGGTATTATTTGGGCGCGTTTCGTTGACGGTTGCACTTCCAATTAATGACCCGCCGTCAAAGAGTAAACACAAAGCCAAGAGGTTTTACGGCTTCAACGAAGACCCCTTACAACGAATTTACCACCCTCTTATATCGTATGGGTATGGGAGTACTGTATACTACCTCGGAGGTAGTACTTCCATGTATGAGGATGAAGGACAATAGCGAAATCGTTCTTGGACCTCTGAGGCAAATATTCTCGTTAAAACAGTACTAGTAAATTTGTGGTCTTGCTCCTTACTATTCTTGCTTGTACCGAGGCGCTGTTAGGATCGGCCAATGAATAACAGTATAGTCTTTGCCTTCAAGCTGAAATAAAGCTCAAATATCTTCCAATTGAGAAAAAGTGCACAATTCTTATTGAAGAAATGTTACTAACAATTCAGAAACAATGAAAGTTGGAACAAATTGACATATATGTGGGAATTTTGTCTTTAATAGAATCTTGCATTACTTCCCTTCGAAAAATTCATTTGGGAATAAAAGACTTTCGAGTGCTAATGACTTACAATTGAAAACTCAAGTCTGGATGACGAGACTCTTTTAGAGTCTCTGCATAGAAGTGATATTAAATCAGAGAGGAAGATTGTCCCTTTGTAAATGAAAACCGTCTAGGATGTTCACTTAAGATGTAAATCTGACAACACACATTGACCAGATACCATGCAACATCGGAAACCTTTCCGGAAATCTTTTATTTCTCACAAAACCAGTTTTGTTGCAAACCTCACTTTAAATTTTACCAAGTACTCCACTTCAACGTTAATTTTGGATACATACAATATGCAGTAATTGACAACGTTTTAAATTGTTACTTATGATAATTTCAATTATCTTTTTCAGTAGCAATGAAAAACAAAAACCTCAGTTTATTGATCTTTCCCTTATTCACTGTCCCGTTTTTTCCAGAATTCCCAGTGCAGAAAATGATGTCATTGTCAAACATGTCTCTTAGCCAAACAACATATAAAGGATTAGCAACCATTGTTGTTGTCAGCTTTATTATGTGGTATAATTTAGCAGGTAAGAGTAAACTACTGTATATCAAGTGTGATTAAAGTGTACCTCTAGTCAAAAAATTGAAAAATATATATTTAAGAGAATGAAATAAGAATTCCAACATTCAACTCCCATCTTCATATGGCATTCCTGAGCTGAGATATAAAATGTTGAAGTTTATTCACTGAAAACAAATTGGTTTATTGTTTATTGGTTTATTTGTGACTTTCTTGTTGTACAACTCACATAACAAGCTTTGTTTTCCTTTAAAATTAAAAATATTTTGAACACTTCCTGTTTGCTTGCATAGCATGTTGCACAAGGAGGGTTTAAAGAAATAGAGCAACTCATAAGAGTAACAAAGCTATCACACCTCGGTACAAGGTGCAGTTACGTTCGGAAAAACAAAACAATACAAAGATTGTAATTTAAGTAGTACAATAATGACATCACAAATTATTGCGCAATGTAGCATTTTAATTTGAGTGAATAAACTTCAACATTTAATATCTCAGCTCAAGAATGTCCTACGAAGATGCGAGTTAGACAGTTATAATGTATTTTTCATGGTCTTTAATATATATTTTTTTATTTTTTTGACTTAAGGTACACTTTAATTTGTTATAGGCAATAATTCAATAACGAAGCTTTTAATAAGAAATACCGATTTCCTATAGACTTGCTCCAGTGACAAGGCGAATAAGGTTACTTAGATTTAGATCCTCAATTTGTTTAGGCCCTTTCTAGTTCTTGTTCAGAAGCTGATTAAAAGAAGATAGCAGTTTTAAATGGTGCTATGGACGGATAGACAAATAGTCTTTTGAACGACTGCATCTCGCATAGGAAACTTTGATCAATGATATTACAGGAGATTGCAATAATAACCTCGTGGGCTTTTTCGGTCCTCTTCCACCTGCCACGGCCGAGTCATTTAAATGTTTTGCTTGAAAGCAGGCACCAGGTGGAAGTGTCAAACGATACTTTGCTGAATGAAGAACGTTTGCTTGCACATGATTGTAACGTTGATCGATTTTTTCATAAGGCTTTACGGGATGCAGTCGTGTTCGTTTTCAGAATGAGAATATCCAGCGAATTCTCTTTGCACATAAATTTGAGCTCTTTTATAGAACATGCACAGAGAGAAAGTTAGTCTAGAGTCTGTTCAAGCAAATACAGCCATCGTGTCAGAACAGCGAGGTTTTGGGACTATTGTGTCTCCTCTCTAACACCTTTCTGGTCAGGAGCAAACGGACAAACGTTATTGTCATCATTAGATAATCTTAGCAAGGATTAACTTACGTGTTTCTCTTCTGGGAAAAAGTGGCATGTGAAGTGGTGCTGAACATATTGCGATGCAGAATGCAAAGAGTGTGGTACGAAAATCATTTGACCAGTCAGAGTCGGATTGATAAAATGTATGCCGATAACCTAAAAACGGTTCCTGCTTCACCTATAGAGTGGGAGGTGTCCTTTTTGATTCCTTGCCGAAGGCCGGCAAGAAATCTATGCGAAAGTGGTGCCGTGTGTATGTCCGTATATGTATGTGGTTTGTGACTCTTTGCTCGTAATCGCGATATCTCGAGATAGGAAAGACCAACACTTTTCATATTTGGTATATAGATTTTTCATGTTGAGAGGAAGTACACTACTCTTTTGGTGGAGGTCAAAGTCTGAGAAGCTTGTAATCGCGATATCTCAAGTTAGGAATGACCAACACTTTTCGTATGTCATATATAGATTTGCCATGTTAGGAAGGAGCACCCTATCATTTTTAATGGATGTCAGAGGTATGAGATCTGCAGCGGTAAATCTGCGAAAACCTCCTTAATTGCTTGTTACCGCGATATCTCAAGTTAAGAGTGACCATCACTTTTAATATGTGGTATATAGATTTGTCATGTTGAGAGGAAGTACTGTATTTTTTGGTGGAGGTCAAAGGTCATTTGAGATCACCAGAGGTGAAAGTCTCAAAAGCTTGTTATCGCGATATCTCAAGGTAGTAATGACCGACACTTTTTATATTTGGTATTAAGATTTGCCATGTTGGGAAGAAGAACCGTATATTTTGTGGACGTCAGAGGTCATACGAGGTTTCCAAGGGTAAATCTGCAAAAAAACCTCCTAAAGTGTTTGTAATCGCGATATCTCAAGAATGACGATCAATTTTCTTGTTTAGTACATAGATTTGCCATGTTGAGAGGAAGTACGGTATTGTTTTTAGTGGAGGTCAAAGGTCATTTGAGGTATGTCACCAAAGGTCAAAGTCTGAAAAGCTTGTTATCGCGATATCCCAATTTTGGAATTTTCATTTTTTGTATATAAATTTGCCATGTTGAGAGGAAGAACCCTATTGTTTTTGGTGGACGTGCAAAGTCGTATGAGGTCACCAGCGGTAAACCGTCAAAAACTTAAATCGCTTATAATCGCGGTATCTCAAGTTAGGAACTGCCAACACTTTTCATATTTCGTATATTAAATTGCCATGTTAAAATGAAGAACCCTATTGTTTTTGGTGGAGGTCAAAAATCATTTGAGGTCCCAGAGGTCAAAACCAGAAAACCTCGTGAATACGATATCTCAAGGTGTAAATTACCGACACTTTTCATATTTGGTTTAAAGAATTGTCATGTGGAGGAAAAGAACCCTATCGTTTTTGGTGAAGTCTTGGATACTGCAAAATTTCATAAATAGGGTGTGGTCAAAGATCATCCCGGATCTCAATGTAGAAAGCTTGATCGCCTTGCATGTATACTTTGTGAGTACAGTAAAAGGGATTGTCCATTTCAAAAACAATACGGAGCACTCTCAATTTTTTTAAAAAAAGATAGGCTTAAATTTCAGCGGCAAGGAATCACTAAGTCTTTAGGCTTTCTGGCCATCTTCTTCGTTAGACTTTTCTACTATTATATTAAAGTTCCTTAGCTCAGGCGTGATATCGCACAATATCGTTATATTATGCGAATTTCGTCATTTATGTCAACACTATGGCCAATTACCAGACTAAGGAAAATATTTCATTAGTTCCTTACAGTTCTTTCTCTTGAACCCTTACTCTTCCATTTCAAATATTTACAAATATTGTAAAATTAAACTCTCATTAACGATACTCTCAAATCATCGAAAGCTTAGGACAGATGCAAACGGGGGGTGTTTTCATGTCAGGTGGCTTTTGAGGTGATTGGCCGAATGTAAAATCCCCTTTCTACATGGGTAACTCGATTGGGAATTTTGCCGCGTTGAAGAGGGCTGAGCTGCAAAACGATGTCTCGTTTGATGACCAATCCATGTTAGTTACCTTTAAGGGCGGAGAGAGTGCAATCAGGGAGGTGTTAACACCCCCCCCCCCCGGTGCAATGTATGTGTTTGTCCGTAGGTCCGTTGATGTAGTTAGAGGTCTAAGCTTAGACCTCTCAGCTTCCTTAAAAACGCATACTATTTTATGTCATCCGCCTTAGGTGGAGGACATAAAATAGCTGTGCGTTTTAGAGAAAGCTGAGATTTTATATGGTGCTTTATTTGAAAAAAAAAAAAAAAACATCACTATGGCCAGACAGGCACCAGAATGGCCCATTTTGGTTCCCATGGCTACTCCTTTAATTTGGTGCAGACACCGAACATTTCTTGAGACTTATTCGTGCCTTTGAGTTTTCTGAAAGTTGCGGTGTACATCTTTTATTCACGATGGATGTTTCTAGCCTCTACACACGTCAATTCCCCATGATGCCGCCTTGAAACCTATTTGTGACTACCTAGCTAAACGGCGTGACCCCTTAATATCGACCGTCACCTTCCTCGCGTGAAGGGACTTGTTCTCACGCAAAATTTTTTTCAGTGTAATGGGCGTTTTTTCGCCAAGTTAAAGGAGTGGCTACGGGAACCAAAATGGGTCCTTATGTTGCCTGTCTGACCATGGGTCACCTTGAAGAACAACTATTTTCTCAATATACCAGGTCTTGATCTTAACTTTACAAAAGGTATATTGATGATATTAGTTGCCAATGGATCCCGCCGTGATTTAGAAACTTGACTTTGTTAGTTCATTCTGCCCCTTTTTGAAATTTACTCATTGTATCTGGGACTCATCTGTTGTATTTTTCGACAATAAACTGTTGATTACCAACCGCAAAATTACCTCTAACATACCCTTCAAACCCACCGACTCGCATTGCTACCTTTTGTACCAGTCCAATCATCCCAAATCTTGCACTAGATCTACCCCTCATTACTAGCTCAAACCACCTCAAAGAGCTGTTTGAGCTATTGTGATCCTGCGCCGTCACTCTATCTATCTATGTATCTATCTGTCTATCTATCTGTCTATCCATCAATGATGCTCACAATTGCCTTATGGCTCTCAGACGCACATTCTTCGACGGATTTTAATGGAACTTGGACACATTGGTCCTTGAACATTGGGCTATCTGTCATCTTCGAAAAGTTGAGGTCAAAGGTCATTTAGGATTCATTAATTGCTGTGTTGTGAAAATCTTAAAACTGTTTCTTCTCCCACAAATAGTGTTGTATATTCTTGAAAGGTGGTCACAGTATTCCTGATATAGTGGTTCTTTAGTGTTGTATATTCATTTTGTTATCTAAGGTCATACGAGGTCAAAAGGTGTTCTTGATTTTTCTTGATGTGGTATTGCTTTACACCCGTGAGTCCAATAGTCACCAAACATGGTTCATGTCATCAACTATTGAAGGGCTTCCAGGAGGGGTGTAAAACTGTAGGTCAAAGTCATCCAAGGGTCATTTGAGGCCATATAAAGGTAAATATTTTAAAATGCTATTTTCTCCTTCATGCATCACAAAATTGTCTTCAAAATTGGATGAGTGGCACGTACTATGAGTGGCACGTACAGATTAACAATTATTTCTCCAATTTGGGATGAAGAATAATTTTGACACCTTTTTGACCAATTTTGTACCACCCCTCTACTGTATTTTTACCAGTCTCACAAAATCAATATAGTGCTTTCTGTACACTGTAGTGTTTTCTGTACACTGCATTCCCTTTAAAACTGCCTGTGTACAAGAGGTCAATCCTGCGAGGTTGTTTAGGTTATTTTAAAGGGAGATGTTCGAGTATTTTCATTCTGCGTGCATGAAGGCATTTTGTATAAATACTCAAGGTCAAGAGGGCAAATGCCAGTATTATACAGTAATAGCTGGCACAGTCACATTACACTGCTTTGAAACTAGCCTTGCTTGTGGATGGGATGAAGAGGGTCAACCTTGTTTTATTTGTGTACAGCGAGGAAGCTCTTACAAGTGTTATTACAGCCCATTAAAGTTACCTTCTGCCTTGCTAATTATGAACTATAAATTTACTGTTTTCTGTAACAGTAGTAAGCAAGGCATCCAGGGCTTATCACTTTATCTGAGAAATTAAAACATTCTAAATTGTGGAATAATCTGTTCAAGAAATTAACAGCCATGTATGACAAGTATGTAGTCCCTGTACTGGTTGAACTGTCCATTGCATGGGGAATAATTTTCTTGGCATCATAGGTCATCACTGTGCTTAAGTTGTAACATACTTACCTAATGTAACTGCTGTACATGGGTGTTTATTTTAATCAGGGTATCATGTATGTAGGTCCCTATATATTTTCTTGTGGCATCATCAAATTCAGACTTTTGGGGGGCTATTACTGTAGTTGATCCATATAGTGACAGCAGACATACAGTACAAATTTAGCAAAGATAAGTAAATTGTCTTCTTAGACCAGTGATCAAATACGCTTTTTATTGTCACTGCCTTATAAATCATACAGTAACCTCCAAATGTTATCAGGAAATCAGTACATGATCTTACATATTCCGTGTTGGCACAAATTAAAGCTTTAAGATCTAAATGGGTTTTAAAGATGCAAGTCCACACCTCTACCGGTGCAGATGAGTGTCACCCACATTGAATGGGTTCCTAAGATGCAAGTCCACATCTCTAAGGGTGGGAATGAGTGTCACCCACATGGATAGGGTTTTAAAGATCCACACCTCTACATATGTGCAAGATTTTGCTCTTACATGGACCACTGTCCTGTTTTATAAATAATTCAAAATGCCTTCTCTGAATACAGATGGTATGATCCAATCCTGATGAGACTTTGTCAAACACAACTGCCATAATGTTACCTTTGTGCTTTTCATACATTTTCATGGTTTGAGAGATTTGCACCATTGGTGCTCTAGTCAGCTCTTACGAGCCAGACGAATATGTTCGGAGGGTTTTGACTTTTCAACTTACTCTGAAGAAATTTCAACCGTATACCAGTACCCTGCCAAAGTCCTCCCTAACGCTCTATGCAGATTTCAAGGAACCAGCAGTCTGAGAGAGGATGCCTTTGAGAAAAAGAGCAAATCTGGTACACATCTGCGTATAACTTGGGTTTTCGAATATTACCTATAGGTCCATCCTATTACACCAGCTATATACAAAAATGTAGTCACTCCGACAGGACTCTTCAACCCGGGATGTTTTCCCGGAACCCCCATTATTGCTTTCAGAGTTGAGAAAAATTTCGCAAACCATTTGGTTCGGACCTCCTACCCACAAAATCCTTTCCAAGACACCCTTGGTCCGATTTGAAATACATGCCAAGCTGTTGGCAAACACAATCTTGTCGACATTCAGGCCCTAACAGCAAACAACGATTTTCCTGCATTTCCCCTAATGAAGTTAATATTTTAGCATGTGGGAGTTGTTACTCGTTGTATGTTTGAGAGACGAAGCGCCTCTGAAAATCATCTTATCATGAGGGTTGGTTTCTCGCTCTTCACGGCCTTAATGTCAGAATTAACCTTTTGTAATATCCACCCTCATTTGTCCCACTGTTATTTTTTTTTCATCTATCCGTTCGTGCTCGTTTTTAATGTGTACTTTTTTGTCGGTCCCGGTTTTTCTTTTCCACTTTTCCGACAGTGTTCGTTTTTCGTGTACACCTTTTCATCCAAGACCTTTTTCCCTTTTCCCTTGTTTTGTGCCTCACCAGTGACACTCATTTTTTTCAAACAATTTGGTTTTTGCAACCTGATGAATGGTTTATACCCGAAACTTCGTGGAGTTTGCCTCAAACTTTCTATTACCTCTTTCTAGAACTTTCTATTACCTCTTTACGATCTACACATTTTCACAGTACCCCGCAGTATTTCAAACTATCATCCATCCATCCATCCACATGTGTAAATATATATATATATATATATATATTTTTTTTTATATATTTATATTTTTTATGCGGAGTGCTTGACTGTACGGAATGTTTTTGGTGCAGTGCGGAGGATGGCAACTGCTGGGTAGAAGGTAGTTGTGCTTGTCCGTTGGTTTGTTAAACAAGTCTGTTTTGAGTGAGTTGGCTATATATATATATATATATATATATATATATATATATATATATATATATATATATATATATATATATATATATATATATATATATATATATATATATATATATATATATATATATATATATATATAAACAATTGTGTTCAGCTGGATAGCATCAACTTTGATCTCTGGTTGGGCTTGCGTCAAACGAGAACTAGTGCTGTTCCGAAAAATTAGGCGCCTGCTCAGGAGGTGAATTGCGAGTTGCTTCATCTGTTATTTGAACAAAGGCCAAACCAACTTGGCTTCATGGCTCAGTGGTTAGAGCGTCCGCACTAGAAAGCGGGAGGTCCCGAGTTCGAATCCCGGTGGAGTCAGCATCGTTTTTTCACCTCAGCCAGATTTTCCAGCTTTACCAATTTGATATATATATATATATATATACATATATATATTTATATATATATATATATTATATATATATATATTTTTTTTTCACCATCTCATTTATTAAGTTTTCTTTTGTTATCCATACAGTGTATCATTTGATGTTGAGTAATGTTTTACATAATGAATTCTTAAAAGTAAATATATACAATAGCTTTTTCAACATTTTGGTTCAATAACATTTCAATTATGTCATGACATTTTGTTGTATAGACATTACAGACTATATTCATAACAGAAAATTATAATATATACATATTTACAGTTGAGAGGCAATTAAAAAGTTAACTAGAGTATATACATATTTACAGTTCAGTAGCTAACAATTTGGAAGGAATAATGTATACACAGTATACGTACTTATTAATCATTTCATACAAAAACAAACAAACAAGCCCTCCAAACGCATTTATTTACATATGCAAAAGAGGAGCAAGGCTTTCTTCAACAAATGGAGAAGTAAAAAAGAAACAAAACCACATTTCATTATCTTTTGTGACATTGCTAACCCTTATAAGTAAATTAATGTATACCTTTAAAAGTTTCGTGGAATCGTAAAATACGTGAGTCCTCATTTCTTTTACTGAGTATATGGTACTCCACCTCTAACAAAAACTTGAATTTGTAAAGAAAAGCTTGTGCCTCTGGTATAATGTTATTAAGCTTACAATTATATAGGAAATTTTTTGCATGCAATATTAAAAAGTTAATCGGGTTATTAATATCATTATAGTGGCCAAACATTACACAATCTGAGGTAAGAGAGTAGTTGTGTGAGAGACAAAGTTCAAAGATGGAGTGCCAAAAAACTTGAGTTACTTCACAAGACCAAAATAGGTGTTCAAGGGTTTCAATATCAGAATTGCAAAAACTACACATAGGGAATTCTTTATCTTTAATTTTGTGTAAAAAGGAGTTGGTGCCAATGATTCTATGAATATATCGAAATTGTAAATATTGAACTTTAGTATTACGAACAGCAACGTAAGGTAACAAGAAAACCTTGTTCCAATTAATGTTAGTTATACCATTTTCTTCCCATTTTACGACCGCTCTAGGGGTCGAAAGTTTTGACTTAAGTAAGTGGTTATAAACGACCTTAGTAGGACGAGGGCTGCTTGTATAGCTTATTAGACGTAAGGCATTATCAGAAGGAGTTTCAGTCTGAATAACATCGGCTTTCCAGGCCCTTGGGATTGCCCTCAGGATTCCGTAATAAAAAGTAAATGGAAAATTTCTGGTGATATTAAATTTTGCGGTAAATTCATCATACGACAATGCATCACCATTATCATGAAAAAATTCTTTTATAATATAGGCTCCTTTCGTCATTAACAAATTTGAATAAACAAGACACTTATTAATTTTGATGCATGAATTATTTAAAACATATTGGTTTGAATAATGAACTGGAGGGCGGAAATTAAAGTCCGACCAAGCACTACAAACTTCATAAATGAAAGTATTAGAAATGACAATGTCAGTTTTTTTGAAGTTACATTCAAAGAGAAATTTACCACCAAAAGGTCTCAGAGCCAGGTCAAAGAAAGCTTTCCACCCTCTGAAACCATCTTCGAGATAAAGTTTAACCCACTTACATTTTAAGCTTTTCGAAAAGAGTTCTACGTCAATCATTTTAAGTCCACCATTACATTTTGTATTTAACAAAACAGAGCGTTTGATTTTGTCGGGCTTATTTGACCAGATGAAATTATGAAAAAAGGTATCTAGTTCACGAAAGCAATGTTTTGGGGGATCAGGTAAAACCGACAGTAAATAAACTAACTGGGAAATAGCAAATGTTTTTATGATCAATACTTTTCCTATAGGTGTGAGGTCTCTATATTATATATATATATATATATATATATATATATATATATATATATATATATATATATATATATATATATATATATATATATATATATATATATATATATATATATATATATATATATATATATTTATTTATTTGTATATATATTTATCGCTTATTTTGCTTATTTTCCTAATATTATTGTAATTTCATTTCCTTTCAGGTATATATCAGCATCAAAAGTATTTCAGTTTAGGAAACGTTTCACGGCGACAAGTATTGATGATCCCTTCGATAAAAAATGACTTGTTGAAAAACTGCATTATATCGAACACTACAGATACCGAAAGCAAGAAATATACATCTTGTTTGAGGAGAATAGACATGAATGAAGAGGTAAAGTATAAACAGTTAAAGCAAAGTATAAACTTAGTCTGGCAGGTAAACTGTAAGAATGGGCAAAAAATTTGAATTTTGGAGAAACAAAGCACATGGCAAATTTTAAAGGAAGCTTCGCTAAATTTATTGGACAATTTTCATACATTAATTGTAAAGCCTAGATTTTCAATCCCTATCTGTTACTTGATATGAAACAAGACATAGTCTAGTGGCATGTACTGCTTAAATGCAGGAGATGCGTCATTGCACGGGTAGTTGTTCCTCTCACGAAGTAGTGACATGGTTAGACATGGTTAGACACCGTACAAGAACTAACAAACAAGCAATACGGTCTCACGTGAGAAAGTAAATGATGAGCACTTTCATTTCTACATTTCTGTGTGTGGTTGCGGTTGGAAGAGCGAATGTCGACGGAGGGTTCTTCAGTGAAACGTTACTGAAGTTTGGTACAAACAGGCACAACGCTTGAATTTCAGAAAAGCATTTGCATTTTATTCGGCCATTAAGGTGTATTTTAGTCCAGACAGGAATGCTGAGACTGCATTACTGCATTTAGGGTCTTTTAGCCAAGTTGTCACTTTTTGCGATTTAGATATACCGTGGACCATTAGACTTCTTTACAGAAGGCCTTGTCACATGAATGGGTGTAGGTCTATACTAAATCCACATCAAGCTGCAACTGCAAGGACTTGCTATTGTAAGTAAGATAAGGTTTTACGGCCCAGTTTATAAGTATTTAATTGGAGCCGGCCAAACGAATAGTGACTAACTGGTCTTAGCTTGTGTTCACCACTCCATTGGTTATGCTGAGCGCCAATATGGCAGTATATAGCGGGTTGTTAAAGTCTTGGGTGACCGGGCCAGGAGTCGAACACCGGACTTTCCCGGATTCATGTCAGATGCTCAAACCACATGACCATACATTTGGTTAGTTTGCTAGTTAGATAAGGTTCTACGGCTCAGTTTGTACAATGCAGTCGGTCTACGACTAACTATCTCACGGCGCACTTCAGTTCTGTGTATTTTCAGGCAAATGCATTTCTAGTTGAAGTGTCACTTTTCAACCATTAACTCTCGCTTACTCTAGTGGCGCCAACGACCTGTGAGTACCGACCCTGACTGACCCTGACTGATACAATTCTTCGTCTTAAAATGTATCATTGCAGAATGCCTCCATGCTCCGCTAGCGACGCCGTTGTTCTATGTAAGAAATCGATTTAGTACACTGTTCTAAATTCTTATAGATTGAGAACAATTCAATTTGAAGTAAACAAATTTTTGCTTGGAGGTTTGATCCATGACATTATCCACAAACTTAAAATACCTGAAACTGGTTTCGCGTTAGCTGACAATAATTTGTTTGAGGTGAACTGAAGAAACACCAAAACTAACGTTGTACACAAGTGGTAGACCTATTCCTACGGACTCACACACGCCTTCTTTATATACTGCACGTGCTACCCTATACAATCCTGTACATGTAGACTACATATATATATATATATGTGTTTCGCGAAGTTAGTTTCTCTTTCGTACATTTGCTGCAATTAATTTTTCCTTTGAATAGCTACCGCAAATTTTTAATAGGCCTATTTTGCGTATGTTTTGACAAAACATAAGATTTTTAATTGCAGCAGTTTCTCTCAAGAAGTCCAATTTATTCCGTTGAAGATTGCTTGCCGTAGTCAGGCAAGGAATTTTTTGCTTGTAAAAACGATGCCTCAAAAGGAAAGACCTACCATTTCATATTCCATATATAGATGTTGCAAGAATTTCATAATTTATCCAAGGCCACGACTTCAATTGTAGGATTTACAGACTTGCTCGGGTGCTTGTCCACCTTCTTACCTGGCTTGGCCTCAGAAAAATTTTCTTGTCTGCCGTACACAATGACATGAGATCATTGCGGACTGCAAACGTATCCTCACCATTTAACAACTACGTAGGGCGATTTCGCCACATTGTTCCGCAGTGTGTCCATATTAGGCCAGGCGGAGAAGGGGGGGGGGTATCGTCACCCGAAAGCGAAATTTATGAGACCAAGTGGATTTGGTCAATTTTGGGTCGCTGGTTCCGAAAATCGAGGGTATATGGGCCATATCCGGGCTTTTCTGCGCCATTTTGACGTTTAAAGTTCAAAGGCCCCCCCCCCCCCTATTTATCAAAAATCTCGTTTTCTCCATATATTTACGGTCCAGTCATTAGCTGATGCGAGATTTGGTTCTAATATTCTGTAAATATAATGTCAACTGATAAATACTGGGTTATATTAGTATTCATATTGATATGCTAATTAGATAAGGTTAAAGGTCAAGTTATAATGTAAGCAGAGAAATAGGCCGAGGGTTTGAGTCATGGAAAATTACATCAAAATAGACCTGCCTTACACCCTAAAAACACAACAGATACTCATTTTAGAGCAAGCGGCATAGTGGGCGCTATCTGACGACCCCCTGCCTCCCCACCTGGACAGAATGGACCCCGTTTGAAGACTTAAGTTGTATAAGTCTTGAGTGATGAAATTGATTTGAATGATCCACTTGCAGAAAGAAGAAGTATCTCCGGTTTAGAGAAGTGCCTAAACTGTGTAAAACAATGGATGGGCTGTAACAGACTAAAAATGAACAATGACAAAACAGAGTTTATTATTTTAGGGCCAAAACTTCAAATTTCTAAATGTATTACAAAAGATCTGAATGTAAATGGAACACATGTTAAGCGAAGTGGGCGTATAAAATATCTTGGGGCGCATATTGATGAAAACTTATCTTTGAAAGAACACATAACTATCAAAGCACGAATTGCATCACTTAATCTTCATCGAATTCGCATTATTAGATATTATTTAGATCATGATACCTGTCGTACTATTGTACATGCTCTTGTCATCTCACACTTAGATTACGCTAATGCAATATTAATGGGATTACCGGCATGTGATATAAACACATTACAACGTGTTCAAAATCTTGCCGCCAAATTAGTACTTCGTGAGGGTAAATTCGCCAGTGCTAAGGACTGTTTAAAATCTTTGCACTGGCTTCCAATTAATCAACGTATTAAGCATAAGGTACTATCTTTGGTATTCAAATCTCTCAATGGTGACGCTCCACAGTACTTTAAGAATTTACTGCGTGAAGTCCCTGAATCAAAGTACAGATTACGATTTAGAAACCAGGAGTCAATATCCCTTACTGTTACCTTCACACGTAATTCCACATTTGCTGACAGATCTTTCTCCGTTTATTGTCCTAAGTTGTGGAATGCCCTTCCAGACAGCATTAAACGTAGTTCAAATATTTTAATATTTAAAGCTAGGTTGAAAACGTCCCTGTTTAAGGAAGCATTTGGTACTTATATTTATATTTATATAATTAATAACTGGAGAAAGAAGTCAACTTACAAACGACGATCGTGCGATGACCAACACAGCCGTATGGTTGTCGTTATTACACTTATACAACTTAAGTCTTCAAAAGGGGTCCATTCTGTCCAGGTGGGGAGGCAGGGGGTCGTCAGATAGCGCCCACTATGCCGCTTGCTCTAAAATGAGTATCTGTTGTGTTTTTAGGGTGTAAGGCAGGTCTATTTTGATGTAATTTTCCATGACTCAAACCCTCGGCCTATTTCTCTGCCAACATTATAACTTGACCTTTAACCTTATCTAATTAGCATATCAATATGAATACTAATATAACCCCGTATTTATCAGTTGACAATATATTTACAGAATATTGGAACCAAATCTCACATCAATAAATGACTGGACCTTAAATATATGGAGAAAACGAGATTTTTGATAAATAGCGGGCGCCCTTTGAACTTTAAACGTCAAAATGGCGCAGAAAAGCCCAGAAATGGCCCGTATACCCTCGATTTTCGGAATAAGCGACCCAAAATTGACCAAATCCACTTGGTCTCATAAATTTTGCTTTCAGGTGACGATACCCACCCCCCCCCCTTCTCCGCCTGGTCTATATGCAGAGAAGAGAAAATTTTTAATATCAGAGTCTCATATTACCTTATATTTCATATTTATTGCCTTGATAAAATACAAGTAATCTTTCCGTATCCACGTTTGTTGCTTTGGTGGACTAAAGCGAGTGGAAAGAATGAAAACAGAAATATCAGATTCGAAAATAATTCTTTCCTGAAAATTGACCTATCAGTGATGTTTAAAGTGGAATTAGTGGAATCAACCTTCACCTGGTAAAAAGGCCTAGTGAATGGGGATTCTGAGTTTTTTTTTTTTTTTTTCTAGTGGTTCCACGTTTAAAGGGATTTTCTTAGTTTAGCGTCTCAATTACCTTAATGTTCATATTCATTTACTAGCTTCTGCACCATTAATTTTTTTTCCAGATATTTGTGTTCTTTAAGCAGGGCTTACACATATGTTAAGAATTAAATCATCCAGTTTACTTTCTCAAAATTATACTTTGGTGAAAAATCATCCTTTAATGTAGTTCGGAGTGGAAGTGTTGTCCAATTATTTTTCAATTCCTCCTTTCGAATAAACACGTAATTTTTACAATACTTTTACTGTTAGTGTGAGACGGGGCATGTATGTAGTAATTCTCAAACGAAAAGGCAATGTAAAATACGCTCTAACTGCAATTTATTCAGTGAAATCAGTTATATAGTAGGTTTGTTAGGTGCGATTTTACAGCTGAGTTTCTATCCAATTGGTTTAAATCGGGCTTGTTTTCCCTACTTGTTTGGCTTATGCTGAGCCCCAAGCACACGTGCTGAATTCGGAGCGTAATAAGTAGCATTGATCTATTGCTAGTGTAGGTTAGGACTACTGTGTCATGGGCGTAGCCAGGATTTTCTTGTGGGGGGGGGGGGGGCAAAGTCGACTCATCGTCCCAAATCTTAACCGACAGGACTATCTAAGCGGAGCGCCACCATCAGTTGGCGCGGGGCGTACGAGAAAATTTTTGGTTTTAGAAACCCTTCAGATGGCAGGAAACGGCACTTCCGGAATGTTTTATGCTGCATGTTTCCAGCCAGGAAATATGGATCTCATTTCTGAAATTTCTCAATTAATGCAAAAAAAACAAAAACAAAAAAAAATCAGTCTATGAAAAATGTTAATACATGTTTTTAAGCGGAGCTCTACCATCGATCGACGCGGAGTGTACCAAGAAATTTTTGGCTTTACAAACCCCTCAGATGGCCGGAAACGGCACTTCCCTAGTGTTCTAAGCAAGATTGTGTTCAGCACGACTTCGAATTTTCTCCACTTCTTAATTGGAGCACTTGTCAAATATTGAGGGGCTCAACATACCTTTAGCCCCAACTTTTCCATTTTTCATCGCCGCCACTGGGGTGCGGCATTTTCTTGAGGGAGCGAAGCGCCCAAGTGAGGAGACGAGCGACCGAATGGGGAGAGGACGTGGTTTTCTCCCTCCTACCCCAAGGAGATTTTGCAATTTGAAATCAAAACTGAGCGATCTGGTGAACACCTTAGCTGGAATTTTTGGACATTTTCAATCTTGTATCAATGTTTTCTTTATTCCCTCGAGAGTTTGCATGTGGCTGTAAGAGGGTTACTGTACGAGTCAATGGGGCCCTATGGAATTGTGTTGCACTGAAACAAAACAGCTACTCATAAGGCTTACATTGCCTAAACGGGCGGAATTGACATTTTGCCCTGAAAAACGCCATAACTCCATTTAAATAAAAAATAAAAAAAATTATGTCTGGGCGGGAGTAATTGCCAACCCCCTGGCTACGGGCCTGTTCCCTGGGTCCCCCCCTTTTGGAATTTTTTGCTGTCTCGAAGAGCTAATTACATGCAATATGGTGCTATATTTAGTTCTTTTTATACTAGGTTCCAGTGTTCTCCACAGGGGGTTTTAGAATGGCGACACGCCCTCCTAGTGAAATTGGCCGCCCCTCCAAAATAGTTGCCGCTCGCCAAAAAATGCAGCTTCCATTTTTAGTTCATTGATTCATTACTCATATACAAATCATACTGGAAAAATGTGTCTTCCCTCCAGGCTTGGCGCCAGGATTTTCCTGACTAAAGGCCACTCTCCGAACGGGGGAAGGGTAGGGTGGGTAGCGACCCCAAGCCCCGACAGCCAGGATGCCATCGATGTGTTGGTGAGGGAGATTTGAAGAAAACCTGTGCATTATACCTGCCATTTCGAGCCATATACGACATAAAATTTGTATCTGCTGGAGAAAGATATTTCCGCACTGATTTAACCGTAGAAAAGCGGGCGAAATTTTTTTTGGTTAGCCTACACTAAAAAGAATCTGTATTTATTTAAAGCTTATATAGGTCAATTGTCCCGGCATTTGGGCCCTATCGGGCACAACTTATATTGTACTTCCTTCTTCGAGTCCGTACCGCACGACTGACACAAGAGATTATTAACTAAGTTTAGCGAAATGAGATGAAATTCCAGACATGTACATTAATCCATTTATTCTACTTATTAATTTACTTGAAAAGATGGGAAGGGTTTGTACTTTATTAGCTCTAGGTAACGGAACTGAGGAAGAGTGTGCAAAGCGTACCGAACATTTTGGGTTTTATCGCAGAAATAACTCTTTTGAAAGCCAGAATAACTGAACCGACCATGGGAAGGCGACAGGTTATTCCCGACAGGGGGCGGGCCATGCCAGCGACCACAAGTTCCGATAGCCCCTATGTCGAGGGGGTGGTGAGAAGGGAATATGAAGGAGCCTAACTATCCCATGTCATTGCAGCCTGGGGCACATTTTGCACAATATCGCTTTATATTTTAAAAGCCTAGTTGCGCTCTGATAGTGTTCTTTTGAGTCTGAAACGTGAAATTGCAAAGCGCGCGAAGCGTGCGAAAATTTTTGGTAGGCTAACACAAATAACATAGCCTATGTAATCATTAAGAAGAAAAAGAAAAAAAATAGAAACTGTAAGGGTTGTAGACCGTATCGGGGATAACATACATTGTGTCGAAACCACATGGAATACCCGATAAAAAAGCCAAACTATGCTCCGTGAGTCGATCATCAACTGACCTATCGCATGACACACACAAGAGTACAACAACTAGGCTTTGTGATATGGGATGAAATTTACGACTTCTACATAACCTGTGTACTGTGGCTATCCGTTACTTGGTAAGGTTGACAGACACTCCCTAGATATGTGGAATGGAAGACTTTAGTATTGAGAAAAACTGGAGTGAGTCCACCAGCGCGCGTAGCGGGCCGAAAATTTGGGGTTCTTATTAGGGAAATTGTCCCTTGAGAGCAAAAACAGGTAAACCATCGGGGAGACTAGTCGTCGTCGAGGACTGCATACTTTATCGTAACGACTAGAAGCCCCCCCCCCCCCGAAAAATTGTAAAAAATACCCCCGATTCCCTCCCTCCTCTTGCCGTTTATCTTTTTTTATTTTTTGGGGGGGGCTCTCCTTCATTTTTTCAACATCGCCCATCGCGTCCCTAAAATTTCCGTGGGGGGGGGGGCGGCACTCTGCCCCCCTTGCCCCCCCCCCGCTGGCTACGCTACTGTACTGTGTGTATTGTACATTGTGGAAAACTTTCCCAAGGGAACTTGGGAACTTGGGACATGCATCAATGAGGCTAAGCCTCTCCTGATAGCACCATTTTGCATCTTATCCCTCCTGCAAAGCAAACATTTTCCACAGGGACCTCCCCACAATAGCAAATAAGCAAACACTTCTACGTCACTTCCTGACATTAAAATGGAATGAAGAGTTTCCTTTTGTTTTTCCAGCCAATTGTTTTTACCTAACTGATGTTAATAGGGACGGCTGCGCTATGCTGAGACCCTGCACAGTTACTAAGATGGTGCGATAGAATATTTGATACACTAATTGAGGATCAGTGTGGAGGTTGGGGTTACTAGCATAAGGGTCGTTGTACCGGGGCTTAAGTAAGGGATAATGGCTAGTGCTCCTAACATTCTGCGGCACCTTCACCGTACGTTATCATGCGCACCCGAATTCAGGTGGTGAATTCCATCAAACTGAAATGAGCAGGGGCCAGAACCGGGGCACCAAAAATTTCTTCCATCAAAACTGACTTACACAAAAGCATGTCTCCTAAAGCCATAAGTGGGAAGGTACTAGATTATGTAACTGAGGAGTACGTCAGTAATTGCTGGTTTTTGTAGTTAGGACTAAAATTGACAGCGTTGGAAGTGTTTGCTTATTTGCTATTGTGGGGAGGTCCCTGTGGAAAATGTTTGCTTTACAGGAGGGATAAGATGCAAAATGGTGCTATCAGAAAACTTGTGGAAGGCTGCATATTTAAACACGCATAGCAGATTATCAGTTTTGGGTTTTAGCTCCCGCAAACTCAGTCAGACTACTGACTTCCGAAGAATTTACCCCGATTTGCTGCCTATAAGCCCCGGCCAACATCTACTGCTTTTAGCGCCTTAATAATGATGACCTCTTCATGAGGAAAGTGAAATTTTTATAGTTGACTAGTCTCTTGCCAGCTTGTGCAATCACATGGGGCTGTTCTATATAGTTCTCCGTCGTTCTCCATCATGGTTAATATAAGGGATGTGGGTTAGAGAAAGGGTTAGGGGATAGGATCAAGTCTAGGAGTTCGGGTAAGGGGGAACAATCCCGTGAAAAGGTTGGTTCACACCAATGAGATGGGCACCAATGAGACGAGGGGGGGGGGGGGCTCGAGATAGGATCAGTATACATTAATGGCTTGTAACTGGCAAACAGTGGATTTCAATGAACACTTCACATTTCAAAATACTTGAAATAATTAAGGACCCCTTAACCGTATCAAAACTTTACTGTGCCAGTAGTGTCCAAATCCACCACTGGTTCAACCAAGTAGCTATTTCTTCAACAAAGACCGATCCCACACATCAAGGGTTGATGGTTTTAATATGTACTTGTCTGCAAGTACAACCTGCCTAGTTGATATGTGGATGCAGTGACAAGTATTGTTGGAAAATTTCAGAATTGATATGTGGATGGAGTATGGTCAACAAATGATAATTAATTGTTATGGGGGAGGTCAGAATTAGGTCATCTAGGGTAGTTCGCCAACAAAAGGTAGAATTTTCAAGATTATCATTAGGAGTTCACCAGAGGTCAAAAAACCAAACTTCTGAAATATTTGTTTCGGCAAGGAATCACTAATCCTGTTGCTTTCGTAACATACTTTTTTGGTGTAAAACGTCAGCTCTCTGTTTTAGGTGAAGCGCAAATTTTCAATTCGCCTCACAGTACAGGGATTTATTAGGCCAGTTTTACGTAACTGTGTGATATGATCCCTGCCACAATAACTGCCATTACCATTATCAATATTATTTTCAGATCGACTGTAATACCTACTGTCAAGAGTCCATCCAGAGATACCGGAAGGAAAATTTAAGACGTGCTTGCCTCAACAGCGGGCCAGAAAGTCCACCTTTGTCAATAGGCACTCTATGGGATGAGGATGGGAACTTGAAAGTGGATCAGTTTAAACGACTAGATCATTTGTTTTCCATCGACAACAGCCAGCTCATTTACTGTTCTATCCCAAAGATTGCAAGCACATCATGGAAGCGCTCAATGTTGATTGTTACCGGTGACATTAGTAGTCAAAGTTATCAAGTGGTGGAGGACATACATTCACTTTTCAGGATGAAGATAAAACCCCTGACAAGTTTAAATATCACAGAAGCACAAAGACGCTTGGAAACTTACAAAAAATTTGTATTTGTTCGAGACCCATTAGAGAGGATGTTGTCACTGTTTTTCGACAAGGCAATTAAGGAACAATGGTGGAGTTTTAACGAAAGTCAGTACGAACCGTTCCTAAAATTTATCACCGAAGATCCTTTCCAATTCATTTTTAAAACGGCCGCAGAACATTGGGCACCTGGTTCTCATTTATGCTTTCCGTGTGATATAAGCTACGATTTCATTGGTCGAACAGAAACGTCTAACAGAGATTCTCAATACGTATTTGATCACTTTGTTCATAAAAATAGAGACCGTCTGATAATGCATCGTGTGAAAGGCCATCCGACAAATAGTTCAGATTATGAAAAGAAACGAAAGTACTATCGACAGCTTAGCAAAGATGTGTTAAGGAATTTTACCGAAAAATATCTACTTGATTACGTTTTATTCAGTTATGATCGAACTTTGGTATACAAAAATCCAACCAATCAGAATCATGGCAATTACTAGGGCTATCTATCTTAGAGGCGGCCCTCGTAATTGCCGCTCCTACCACAGCTGTCACTCATCGTTATCTTGACACATTTACAGTTTATTGCTGCAGGACATATGCGGTGAGGAACCGTACTTGCGCAGGAATTGCCTCGATGGTAGAGAGATTTAATCTGGTGGTCCGGGCGGTTCTGGTGGACTTGTTTCTTTTGTGGGGGCCGTCGCTGATGTTGGTTTTTTTTTTTTTTTTTTTTGTTTGCCGACCTAATGGAGTGCTTTCACCGGTCTGGACGTGTCCGTTTCAGCATGTAAAACGCGTATCTCGGTCATCATAAAGGACCGCATGGTGCAATCAGACAGTGCATATGCTATGTACAGTAATATAAGAGCAGTGTCAATTGGAATGTTCTGTATTTCCAAGGAAATCGTAGTGTTTGGTTGACAAGTGACTGTACGGAGTGCCAAATGGCTCAAAATATCCAAATTTAACATCGAAGCATCCAAACTTACTTTGAACTATCCAAACTGATATCGAAGTATCCAAACTTGCATTGAACTATCCGAACTAAAATCGAGATGCCAAAACTTAACATTGAAGTATCGAAAATAAACATTTCATCTCATTTCATTGATTTGTTTTTTACATCATACATATTTACATACAATATTTACATCAATTGGAATAAATAATTAGTTATGATTTGGAGGATGTTGAGCAAAAAACCTTCACGGGCTTCACGAAGTGCTCAACTCTCTAGAGATTCAATATGACTCGAGTCTACCTAGTGAATCGACAGTTGACTCTTATTTGAGTGAGACAGGGATGACATCACAATTTTTATGCAATGTGTCATTTTTAATTGAGCAAATAAACTTTAACATTTTATTTATTAACTCAGAATTTCATGAGATCCGAGTTTTAAAATTTGGATTACTTTTCAAGATAATTAGCTTAGCCTTTCTAAATTTGATCCAAGGGGATCCAAGAGTTGGGGACATGTGCCCTGAATCGTCCTCCTATTCTTGTGAAGAGTCAAAGGGAAGGGGCCAAAATGTAAAATGGTGCCAAATGTTTCAATATTTGGGGAACTGAAAATGAGGGGTATAATTGATTGCCCAAAAAGGAAAAAAAGCCGATAGGTTGCAATGTGTTACCAAAACTATGCAAAGCTGAACTTAGAGAGCACGCTAAACGCGTCGAACGTGGAGTATTATTGTGAAAAATGATATCGAATTTTGTTTTCATCGAGAAAAAAATGAAAAAGGTTTCGTTTTTTGTAATTAATGTGCCATGCGTAAATGCAAATCAAGAAATTCGATGGGTTAACTTAGCTGAATCTTCGTCTGGTATTTAACACCCATCAAAGCTCCAACTGCCCAAAGCAAAACTCTTTCCTCTTACAAAATAGTCTTTGCAAGTTCGCCACCATGGTTCGGTTTAAGAAAGGAACTTCAAAAAAAAAAAGGGAAATACAATAAAACTTTTCAACGTTGCAATTTCGTGTTTCTCTACAATCTTGAACCGCGCGCTAAACATTATAAAGAAAGAATTGGAACAGAACTTACTGGTTTGGAACTACTAAAGAACCATGTGAAATTCCTTTTTAGCATGTCTATACCTTTATGTAGTTTTTGCTCACCGCGATTTTAAGTTTCATGTCACAAAAAGTGGCGGGGGATGTGTAAGCGCCCCTCCGCTCAAACGAAGGAAAGGGAACATGTCTCCCTTCCCCTCTCGAACCGATGCCCATTGTTATTGCTGTAAATACATAAATACTCTGATAGGTAATATCTAATTTGTCATGTACCTCATTACTGATGTTACTTTATTCGTTTAAAGAAATATTGCTATTTTGAAACCTGTGCTGGCACTCAGTCACCTTTTCTGTAAGGTATCTTTAAATAAATAATCAACATTAGCAGAAGAAGGATCTATCAAACTCCAATTTTAAAGAAATTTCGTCACTGAAAATAGGAAGATAAGTTCCAACTATTTGCAAAATTATCAGAGAAGTGGAACTATCTAGGGAGATAATTTCGAACATTATTGATATTTTAATTAGTTTGTTGCACGTGCATGTATAAACCGCAATGAGTGCTGTCTCCCTCCTGCCTTCGAGGTTGGGATAGGGGAGGGGAATATCAATCCGAAAAATCATTTTCCCCGTCTGCAATTGATCCCTTCGGACTGATGTTGAAAACCCGCGTATAGGCAGTTACGACAGCTACCCCATACTTTTTAGTTTTGCCTCCGTTTTGTACGCTGGACATTAACTTCCCCGACCTCCACCTACCTGAGTGTTCTATTGTCATTATTATGCGCTTTCATTCTATTTCAAAGACGAATTAGTATAAAGAAATGAATCAAATATTTGTTCGAAAGTTGGAAGTGCATGAAAATCGTTCGAACGAAAAAAAAAAAGAAAATGGCAGATATTTTTTCGGCAAATTAGACCTCGTACTTGCAGTGTCATATCGAGTTATACTAGTTTTTTATGTATGACAATTGCTTTCAGAAGTTTCAGTTCCTTTCAAGGATGAATAGCGAATTTAGGAATTTTTATGGGCGCAGGGAAATCTGAAGAAGAATTTTTAACAAGTCTGCTTAGTTTCCATTATCACTTTAACATCATTCCTTTGAAATGGCCCCAAGCCCCCGAAACGAAACCTAAACATAAGGTTCTTACATATTTTCGACGCCTTACAATTCTGCCGAGTGTCAGCGGTATGAGAAAGCCATTCGTCCCTTGTTAAAGTATGCATGACATTTCATGACATCAAAACTATACCTAATTAACAAAACGTTGCAGCTTTTGACAGAGGCTAATTTTAGGTAATTAGCTTGTTTACAAATATTGTTTAACGCTGGCAAGCTTTCACAGAATATTAATATTATGGACAGGCACTCAAACAACTTCACGGCCATATTTACATATAAATATTCCCCCATCAGTCTGGTAAAAAATTGATTTCTCCCGAAGGTGGTTATTTCCCAAACTGATCATTTCAACTATTTTGTGATGGATTACGATCCTACTGCGCAAATTCGACGGGTATAACGTTCCAAACAATCGCGCAATTTTCGTCGATTTAAGAAATAGAAATCGGCAATTTTTTCAAATGTCTGTTAATCTATTGATAGGAGAATAAAAAGCATCATCAAGTTTGGTTGTTCACCATGAAGATTTCGAGATATTGAACAATTTTTCCACGCTCTCTGTCCTACACTAAATCTATAGACTCGGCACAGCAACAAGTATGATCCACTTTTTCCACATTAGGCTGTGCTAGAATATCTTGCCAGCATTTGTGTTTGTGAACATGTTGTTGGAGGTTCCATTTTGTTTCGCCCTTTGTGTCTTAACTTTGACCTTTTTTTAATACACACAATTAAATGAACATCTCGACGACTATGAAGAGGTAGACGCTAAGTGCTCATAAATATTCCTATCATTCTGAGACATTTCCCCCCGATTTGAGGAAACCTCTTATTCCACTTGAAGCGGTTATTTCCCGAACTGCTGATTTTACGAGGTAATTCCCATGCGAAATATACTGAAAATAATATGTGTACCTCGTATTCGTTGGTACCTTAATTTTAACTGTTGTTATGACCTACATGAAATGCTGACACGTGTTGAAGGCAGCCATTCGTCCTCCAAACTACAGTTGTACCGATAGTCTACCAAAATTTTCCATTGGCCCGAACAGCTTTTTGATTGGTATCAAATTCATATTATGCGGAGGAGCTCATAATACACAGAATGCACCTAAAGTCTTCTGATTACACATGAGACCTTTGTGCGCTCACCAAGGTATGTCCCAAAGCAATAATCTATAGGACTGCGTATGGATAAAGATGAGTTTAAGAAAGTTTCGGGAGGGGCTATAGATAAATTGGGCGAATCGGACCTGTCTGGGATTTTGATTAACTGCCGTTAAGTGCCCCACTCTTTGCCCCCCCCCCCTTCCGGCAATGCTATATGAAATTTGCAGGTGTAGATAATCAACGAGACACATTAACAAATAAATCAAGGGGCATCGATTCAAATACGACAGCAATGGTAATAAATAAACCGAAATCCTACAACACATGCCCTGACAAGTAAAAATTGCGTACCAGCAACTGTATTGCGGGCAACCTCAAAACCTCATATCATATACATCATGCAGACAAGTGTAGTAAATATGACATAAATATTCTCTGAGCTGGAAAAAACAGGTGACTGCAGCATTTAAACATGTAAGGGACTCGTAGGAACCGAAGCAGAATAACTAACTTAAATGAAGTAATTAAGTCAACCCACTAACTTCAGTGAAGTAACTTTGTCAACTTGGTAAATTCAGTGAAGTAATTTAGTCGACACAATGACTTCAATAAAGTAATTTAGTCAACCTCGTACCTCCAGTGAGGTAATTTAGTAAAAGCTCAGGTGCGCACAATGAAACCGAAAGATTTCAAAATTGGAGAAAACTATCAAAAAAAGGAACAGTCCCCTAAATATTGTAATAAAATACTTTCGAAGTTAAAATACGTCACACGACGTCGTTCTATCGAAACCATCTTTAACACTGTTAAAACTATTAAAAAATCCGCCGCTTAAAGAAAGATATGTTGTAAAAAATGTTTCATGGAATGTTACAAGCCCTAAAGTAAAATCAAAACACGTTCAACTTGCTGTGTACTTGGAGCTTGACATCCGTATCCATTTCTTGAATTTGATATCAAACATAGAGCACTGCCAATGAGAATGTGGAAAAAAATTAGTTTGCGGTGACGAAAGGCTACCTCTAACCTCTGCCTAGAAAATTTGCATTTATCATTTGCACTTTCCTGAGTAAATAACTAAAGGAGGATTGATGCAAGTAAGGTAGGTTTATAGTTTGTACATTTTGAACTTGTAATTAGTCAACTGCAGACCGCTTTGAGATTAATAAATATTTTGAATTTGTACCCAGTAACACCGTGGATAATAATTGGCTGCAACCCATTATTACTAAGTTTTATATTTTTGTCGGAGTTTCGCTGGGAACAGAACAAAACTTGTGACAGAATTTTCTGGATGAGAATTGATTTTTCGTTCTCATAGTTCGAATAAAGTAAACGTTCTGCGAAAAATGTAGGCCGCCAGAATAATTTTATGTGTTTCTCTTTTGTCAAACACCTAGGATTTCTCATTAATCGCAAATTCACAGGACCACTTGTTTCCTTCAATACATCAACAGCAATTGAAGGTGTTTACCTATTTGAGGGTGATGGGTCACTTGGAGGTGGTATGTTACTGTTTTACCTAAACTTTTGGCGCATACGATGCGCGCAAAGGGTCACAAGTGTTTGGCGTTGTGAAGTATTTTAAATTCAAAAGGATTTTGATGCATTCCGACAAATAACAAAAACGAAAACTTTAAGAAAGTGAAACAGGTTTATGGACACAAGTATTTGAACAGACGTGGTACTATCGTGACCATTTTGCGTTCCGTATATGACTGGTTTATAATCATGACATTTTGTTCCCGTTTCATGTTTAATCCCCTAAAAAGTACAACAGTACAAATGAGGCTTCAATGGAACAAGTCATGATTCCACGGGGAGAAAGCTACTGGTCTAAAGACTGCCATATATCCAACAGCACAGGTAGCAACAGGGGGCTGGATATCAATGAAGAGGTAATTAAAAGAAGAAATTTCAACCATATTATCGTTGCATAGTACAAGACTTGTCAATTTTAGAGAGACGGTGTAGGGAAACTATCAAATGGTTTCGTGGAGAACCCCGATTACTCTTGTGCATGTTCTCCGGGAATCAATTTGAGGTAGAGGAGAGGGTTGGGAGCTTAAAGATGATAGTAATTGTCTCTACCTCCTCACTAACAACATCGCCAATTCCCATGGTCCGTCAAGAAAAGATAGCCATACTGGCATACAAAATTAGGTATTTGCGTTGTAGCAATACGGGTTATGCCCTTAACGCGAGACGCATCCTCTGGCGATGTGGCAGTGGTGAGTGAAATGTTCCCCTCCCCCGTTGTGACTCATGGGTGCGTTAAAATTTTAAAATGTTGCATCGAATCACAGGTGCAAATATATGAGATTACAAAACGAAAAATTATATTGCCCAAGAAAATATCCAGGGTTTGTAATTGAGCCAGTGATCAGCAGCATTTGGGCGTTTGTGTTGTGCACCTAAAGATAGTCGGTCGAAGTTATGCACCTTAACCCGTTAAGTTAGTGTAACATGAACTCGGTTGTTAAACTGACACAGACCCATATCTATACAATATGGGAAAAGTCTGGACATCCTTTGTTTCAAGGATTATCAACTAAGCAATTTTGAACAACTACATAATCAAATTGTGTAACATTTCATTTGCTTAGAATTAGCTCTTTGGGTCAGATGAGTTTACATTAATAAGTATATTCGCCGAAAACGTCTCTGTCAATGAAAACCAAACACAGTTGCAAAAAGTTGTTAAAATGGAAAGAATGTTTGCTGTCTTTACTCAAAGATGCATATCCGAGTATAGTGACCTCCCGAAATTTACCTAATTGTTCAAATTTATGCAGTTTTGAACTCTTAAATATATGGGATGACGACCTAAAACATGTAACCATGTACTGGGTAAGGAAAATAGATTCATGTAAAATTCTGATTTTTTCTCTGTCTAAGGCAGGCAAGCAATGATCTAGTACATGCTAATGATGTATGTTGGGGAGGGCCATTGTTCTGAATCAGACCTAGGGACAGGAACAATGAGTTTCATGTTCTCGGAATGAAATTCAGTACATTTCTTGAACCATATGAAGTTTGAATGGAGAGTCTATTTTAAGTTTTTGATTGATGAAAATATACTATAGAAAACAGAATAAGGTCCTCCAATTGTATGCGAAATCGACTTGTGTGGGTTGGCATGAATGGGTGGGTGGGTGCGGTTTCCTGTAATCACAATCATCTCAACAAAGGAACCATGGACACTTTTCATATTTAGTACTAAGATTTTTCATGATAAGAAATGAAATCTATTCAGTGTTTGGAGGAGACGCCAAAAATAAACCACTTGCATTTCCACAAAATGCAAAGTCCCATGCCTTTTATTTCTTCTCAGAAAGAGCTTAAAGACTTTGGACCTTCCAGTTCAAAATATTCATTTGTTGTGCCTTTTCTACTACTTCTTAGAGAGATGAGAGTAGGGATCACTGTTTAGGCTAATCCACCTAACCTTTGAGAGATTTATTCATTGTTCTGTTGATTAAGATCAAATTGTTTTTGGGAAAACTTGAAACTTGAAACTTGAATTATACGTATTATAACAATACACATCAAACAAGCGTTTTGCCAAGATTGTACTTGACAAGTTTCGATAAAATATGGTCTTCATTGAACGTCCAGCATCTGTTGAAGCTCAATGATCGGACTACCTGCTTTCATAGAATACCTCTCCACTCGATCGCCAGTACTTACTTTTCAACTTTTAAAACGACGCTTAACTCCTTATATAGGCAATGGCGATCCTCCGGGGGTTTGGGGGCATTTCCCCCTTACATTTTGCCTTGCTCCCCTCGGTAGTTTGAAGGATAGGTCAACCGAAAGAAAAATAATATCCTGAAATATCTGAGGTTCGAGTGGTCGCCCCTGGTCCCTACAGAAGTTTTGCACTTGACCCTGCGGTAAGGACATGCTATTTGCATTCGGTTTCACTCTGCGTATCAAAATTGTTTTTTCATTTGCCGACCCTTGGTTTACCTAGCCGACCATTTTTACTTTGTGGCCCCTCCAGTGTTCTTCATAGAGGGTACTTCTAGGACAATTGTCGGGCAGATGAAAACTTTGAACAGTCCATTTGATCGTCCAACCTTCGTTGAAAGCAATTCATTGTGTAACGACGGTGTTATGTTTCCCCTCACATAGGCATATCACATATTTTATATTATGAAGATGTGAACATACCGAAAGATTCGAAAAAAGACACAATATCCAAAGTCAATAATAACTTGGTAAAAAAAAGGTCAAGACAAGATGGACGACTATCTAGCACACGTGTGATCATCGCTGCTCCAGAAAATCTTTTAAAGGCTATATTCTTAAAGAAATGTTTGGATAAAATTTTATTATCGCTAGCTGGATTGGGTCGTGCAGGTAACTTTTGTGTGATTTGTGTCACAGAATGTGACAAGAAATATCGAATTTTAGTAATAAAACGCAGCATTACAATCTGAGAGATCGAGGAGATAGGCTAGCTAGGCCTTACTCACATAGTGCTACTTGTACGGATACTGTGAATTTGACACCTTGTACCATAATGGAACAGTTGGCCAACCTGCAGTCTGTGCCTGCACAGCTACGTTAAATGAACGCATATTGAAAATGGAGAAGAAAATTAAGTCCATGAAAGGTTCAATAGCGGATATGGCAGAGTCGGTCGAGTTTATGGAGCATGAGATGGACAAAATCAAAGCCAATACCGAACTAAAAGTTAATAAAACAGAGTTTGCTGATATTCGTGGAAAAATATCCAGTCTTGAGACGTCGTTTGGTCGAAAAATAGAGGATTTGGAGAACCGTTCAAGACGTAATAATTTGATTTTCTATGGTGTCCCGGAAGGTCCCCGTTCCTGCGAATATATTTTTTAACACGAAATTCTGACCAATTTGATGGAACTTGATGTAACTAACGTGGAGATTGAAAGGGCACACAGAACACCTAGTCATCCGGGGAAACAGGTCAGACCAATTTACGTGCATTTTCAAAAGTTTTCAGACAGAAAAGGGGCCCTGCACTAGGCAAAATAATGAAGAGGAAAATCATTAGGCGGGAACAGTATTTACATTTCTGACGATGTCTCGTTTTCGGTACGCAATTCTCACAATCGCCGTAGACAACAACTTGATAACATGCGACAAAGGAATGACGTGCTTACATCCCTTGGACTGTTCCAGCTGCGATTATCACGGAAGAAGATTTTAGATGTAGAGCCAATTAGCGCTTGAAGGTTTGTTCACTGTTTATAGCGTGGCTTGTATTAATTACCTTCCAAACCAAACCAAGAATCTGGAGGCTACGATGAGGCTATCTCTCTTCTCTAGGTCGTCTATGTTCTTTTATTGTGTATCGGTTTATGTGTGTGTTTCGTGTTTTTCAAAAATTACTCTCTCGATGTTGCAAGGATGGCAGTTATCAAGCAAAAGGAAAGTAAACGTAGTATTTTACAAAACAGGAGTAAAGTTTTCTTTTTTGGTGATAGAACGGGCTGACTACAGGGAAAGTGATGGTTATTATTACAGGTTTGATTCTATGTACGTCATTTTTTTTATTGACATATGACAGGTGAAATTGTTATATCTTCCCTTACGTGATATGAGGAAAAGAATGGATGTTTGTGACTTCCTGAAAAGTAGTAAGAGTCACATATACTGTCTTGTAGATACCCATTGGGATGCCGATCTTTTTGACGTTGTCAAATCTGAGTGAAACATGAATGGGTACCTAGCTCCTGGGACAAACTACTCCAGAGGGGTTACGGTGTTCTTTGACAGTAACATGGATTATGAAGTGGATAAAATTATATTTTCAGCAGATTTTGTTGCTATGGTTTTAAAAATGGGTTGTTATAGCATAACGTTTACATCTCTTTATGGTCCGAATGCTGACACGCCCTCTTTCTTAGCTGATCTTCAACGTATTATTGAGGATTTTAATTTACCTTACTGCATCATTGTTGGGGACTGGAATTTGACTATTGATCAAAATATCGATGCTCTTAATTATTTACATATGAATAACCCTCGTTCAAGACAAGCAGTATTAGACTTAATGCAAAATCATGACTTGTCTGATGTTTTTCGGGTATTGCATCCGAATGATCGCAAATTTACCTGGTGTCAGAGGACTCATATCAGACGAGCCCGTTTAGATTTTTTTCTGATTTCCTCTGGAGTATTGAATGTTGTTACCGCTTCATACACATCGTATGGATACAGGTCGGACCATTCCCTAATTAGCACAGCCTTTAAAATGGGTAATGCAATCTTGGGCAAAGGGAACTGGAAATTTAATAATTCACTTCTTCATGATGAATCTTATGTCAATATGATAAAGGAAACAACCAATGTTGTAATTAAAGAGTATTGCTGTTTTCCATACAATCGTGATACTATTAATATTGTTGAACAGGGAGATATTCAGCTTGTTATTAATGATCAGGTGCTCTTTGAGATTTGGCTTAGTTTGTAATATACTTGGGAACACTATATCTTTCTCCTCTTAGAGGAATAACAATGAACGGGAACTATTCTTTTTAGGGGAGATTCGTAGACTTCGTAGACTGAAGATCGAAATTGTTTAAGTGATACTTCTAGAGAGAGGCTTCAAAGGTGGAGTAATGAGCTTGACGCCTTACGAGATGCAAAATTGACTGGTTGCATTATTCGTTAAAGAGCGCAGTGGATGGAGGACGGAGAAAAACCTTCCGGAATTTTTCTTAATCTCGAGAAACGTAATATTGCCCCAAAAGTAATTAGCCATTTAAAAGTCAAAAATAACGACGACATTTTTTCTCCGACAGGAATTAAAAAGCAAGTTTACACTTTATAAAACACTTTTCACTTCTCGTGAAACTGAATTATCGAATACTGATCTGAGGTACATATCGCTAGATTGCTTAACAGGGTTGTCTGATAGTGAAGCAGACTTCATGGAGGGCCCCCCATCTTATGATGAAGTTTTTTATGCTGTCAAAAAGATGAAAAGTAATTAATCCCCCGGTTCGGATGGATTTACAGTAGCGTTTTACAAGTTTTTCTGGAATGAATCGGGTAACTTTTTAGTTAGATCTATCAATTATGGGTACGCAAACTGCTTGCTTTCACCGACACAACGGTCTGGTGTATATACTATTATACCAAAGGGAGATAAGCCTAGAAATATTCTGAATAATTGGAGAACAATTACGTTATTGAATGTGTCTTATAAAAGTGCATCTGCTTGCATTACAAGCCGTATCAATTCTGTGTTACCGAACCTTGTTTCTTTGGACAAGAATGGGTTTTCAAAGGGTCGATATATCGGGGAGTAAATTCGTATTATTTACGATACCATGTTTAGTTTAGCTTATGAGGAGCGTCCAGGGCTTCTCTTTGCAATAGATTTGAAAAAGCCTTTGATTCAGTTGCTCTTAGCTTTATCCAGACAGTCTGGCATATTTTTAATTTTGGTCCATCTATTTTAAAATGGGTAAGTACGTTTTATAATACAATATCGTCCATCGTTCTAGTTAATGGTTTCTTTACTGATAGTTTCCCTATTGAAAGAGGATGTAGACAGGGAGATCCTTTATCCCCCTGTCTTTTTAACTTAGTGGTGCAGGTTTTAAACACATTAGTTTATATGAACCCTTTAATTCGAGGCATTGGCATTGGAGGAAGAGAGTATAAAATGACCCTATATACCGACGATACAACGTTTTTTCTTGACGGCTCTGTCCAAACGTTAAAAAGTGCTGTAGATACACTTGAAAAATTTGGCAATATGTCTGGTTTGAAAGTTAATTCCGACAAATCTGTTTTAGTAGGAATTGGCACTCTAAGAGGTTCTTCAAATATTTTCAAGAGGGTCGGAAATTTCCGTTGGAATGACGGTGATGACTTTAAGTTATTGGACATTATTTTAAACACTGATTCACCTAGAAGGATTTCGATTAATTATACGAATGCTCTGGAAAAAATGAAACGATTGGTTTACATGTGGTTAAAGCGGAAAATTTCCGCGTTAGGAAGAATAACTGTATTAAAATCTACTATTATATTCCTCATTTAATCTATTACCTGCTATCTCTTCCTGACCCACCAAAAAATTGTTGAATGAAATAAATTTACTATTTTTTAACTTTATTTGAAATGATAAACCGGACCGTATTATCAGGAAGCAGGTTATATGTGAGTATGAGGACTGTGGTCTGAAAATGATTGATATTTTCAAGCATATTATTGCTCTGAAAGTTACATGTGTATGTCGTCTATTCGTCAGCAATACTGGCAAACATTGCTTCAGTGCATGGTATCTTAGTAAATATGGGTTCACTATAGGTGATGTGTTTAAAAATGGAGATTGTTTTTTCAAAGAAGCTGTTGACAGTATTTTAAATCCTTTTTGGTAAGGCACTTTTTACGCATTTCAGCACGGTCTTGTTCAGCTTTTACTTTTGTCAATGATAAAAATATTACTCTCCTTCAATCGATTTTGAACAATAGTTTAGTTAGAATTGATGATAATCCCGTGTTTTACCGGCACTGGATCTCAAAGGGTATTTTTCGGATAACAACTTCATTTCAAGTAATGGTGATTTTTACAGCTTCGAAGATTTTCAGGTTAAGTGTAATCTACGTTTAAATTTTCTGGAGTACCATGGGCTTGTTTTTGTCATTAAATCTGCATGAATGAATTTTTCAAATCTTTGAATTACAGACTTATAGAACCTGTTAATAATTTCCATTGTGTAATAAATTCCATGGGTAAATTCAGCTGTAAGGCCGTTAACAAATTATTAGCCCTAGTTTCAGCGGTGACAAATAAATCCCTCCGAGTTCTTAAGTGGCGTGAAAAGTTGGATGTAAATATTGTACATTCACTGTACTGCTCTATTCCCTTTAGATATACCAATGATATAAAGATAAGGTGGTTCCAGTATAGAATTATTCACCGTCTTGTTCCTACAAATGTCTGCCTCCATAATATATCCGCAGTAGAATCTAATCAATGTAGTTTATTCCATGACGCCTTACATACCATAGTGCATTCTTTCGTGTATTGTCCATATGTCCGTTCTTTATGGGAGTTTCTCCGCTCTTATTTGGTAAATGCAGATGTAGAACTAGATACTCATGATATTATCCTGTCAATGTTAGGCTGCAACCGTGATCAAATGTTTAATTTAATTATTATTCTAGTTAAGTTTTATATTTTTAAAAGTAAGGTAGCAAAGTCTACTCCTTCTGTTCACGGTCTGTGGGTATTTTTGAAAGATTACTTCCTAATATAAAAATGTACTTTTAATAAAAATATGAATGAGGATGGGATAAAGTTTGGCTTCCATGATATGATCTATTAAGACTGTAGTTAGGGGTAATGTCTTCTTTCCTTTATGTTTTTCTTCTCCTGTGACTTTTGCGTTTATTGTTATTATCCTTTTTGTAAAGTAGTATCTTCATTCAGTAAGTAAATAAAAAAAAAATAATAACTTGTCGGATTTTAATTTTCTTGTAGATGGATTGCAGTACTTTGTGCCAAGAAACCATTCAGAGAATCAAAACAATACATTTAAGGAGTGTTTGCATCAATGTGGCTTTAGAAAGTGTACATCCTTCAATAGGTCTGTGGGATGAAAAAGGTGGCATTCAAAAAGAATAATTATATAGACTCGATCATTTGTTTTCCATTGACAATAGCCTGCTTATATACTGTTCCATTCCTAAGGTTGAAACCACTGCATGGAGGAAACTACTCTTCGTAGTAGTAGTTTCGGACGAAATCAACAGTGTTCTTACTGAGGCGGGGGTTCACGCCCGCTTTAGAGGCAAAGCAAGAACTCTGTGCAGCTACAACGTCACAGAGGCTCAAAGGAGTTTGAAAAGCTATAAAATGTCTTTTTATTTGTCAGAAACCCAATGGAAAAAACGTTTTCTCTTTTTCATGACAAAGCATTGAAGGAAAGGTATTGGAGATTAAACGAGAGCCAGTTTGAAATGATCGTAGAATTTATCAACAGGAAGCCTGTGGAACCCGTATACAAAACTGTCGCAGATCAGTGGGCGTTGGGTTCTCATTTGTGCTTTCCCTGTGACGTAAGCTACGATTTTATCGGTCGAACAGAAGCAACTAAAAGAGAAACTAAGTAAACTTTTGTCCACTTCATTCCTGAAAATCGAAACCGTCTGATGGTGACTCGTGTGAAGGGTCATGCAACAAACAGTTCAGATTCTCATGAGAAAGAGAAGTTCCATAGACAAATTAGTAAAGATGTTCTGATGAATTTCGACAAATATCTACTTGATCACTTTTTATTCAATTATGACAAACCAGCAGTGTAATTGGAAAACTGATACGAAAAGTAGCATTGACTTAACTCTTATTTAAATCTTTTACCAACATTAAGTGAACATCAAGTTCAAAAACTCAAAATATCTATTAAACAGCATGAAAAATGAATCCTAGCGTCCCGCTCCCATCTTCAAAGGACATTCTTGAGTGGACTGAGAAAAAAACCTTCGCCAAAACGATTAGGGTTCTTTCCTTAACCACACTCTGTATGGTAATTGTTACTTACAACAGTGCGGTTTTTTTTTTTTTTTTTTTTGTTATGCGACAGATTGCCTCCGTTGTTTGATTTTTCTTAATCGTATTGAATTTTCTTTGGTGAGAAGTGCTTTTTAAGAAGTTGGTGCAAAATTTGTAGGTCCAGTAGCGTACATGAATTTTTCAAGAGCTGGATGAATAACTACCGTTCTTATCACATGTTCACTGGATCGTGTCTGAACTTGAGCAAATGAGGAGGTCCTTTAATTGTCTTTCAATATTTCTTTCTTTACACTTTGAACTCTTACAACACACGTAGGCTTACGAGATAGAGGGCAGGAGGGCAGACTGCTCGGAATCTCGGACAGAATCCAAGACATTTAAGTTTGAAGATTTGCATGGTTTTGGTTAAACAGAAAATTTCTAGACGCACCCGGAAAAAGTCATACATTATAGTCACGGTAGAATTTAATGAAAATTCAACCAGAATACAAAATTCGCCACATTTTTGGACAACTTCGAAAAGTTCCTTTTCGTATGCGTTTCTTCATAACTTACGTAAAACCATATTCCAAAATGAGATACTATTTCATTTTTCATGCAACTTAAAAATTATCGCGACGCTTTTAGGAAAGCATTAAAGAAAAGATATTTTCTCCGCAAGTTTTGCGCAACATGATGTCGTAAAAGGCTGATTATTTGAACAAATTTAAGAATTTGCCTGATAAAAACATTATTCAACAAAAAACATCATCAACATAAAAGTTATTTAAAAGATTTGCGACACATTCGACTGACCAATAAAAAACAAACTTTCAGTAGACCCATTCAAACTGTAGTCTCGCGTAAACTTTGCTTGAAATGGTTAGATATTCTGGCGAAGGTTGAATAAAGGGTATGGGTGGTATTCAGTTGCCAAATTACGAGGACGAACGGGAGCGTGGTCAGGTACATGAAGTACCCATAGTTTGCAATATATCCTGCCGCGACAATCGAGATCGGGCAATGGAAATGAAAATCAGGTAGGCTGGTTTTCAATTACACATAATGATATACAGGAATGTGAAATGTTTTTCCTATTATGATTGAAGACTTATTTAGACCCTTAAAAAGAAAATCCCATCACTTTAGTGGACTTTGCGACTGAATTGAATCAAGGGTCAAATAGAGTCAAAGTATTTGTTTACAAAAACGTTGTTTAGCTATTCCGCGAAAAGGGGCAGGTTGGACCATTCCATAGACCAGAAGCAGTATATTTCATGTGGTAATTTTCTGATCATTAGAGAAGTTGCTCCCATATAGTTTGGCAAGTCTGCTTATCCTTGGAGTGGTGTCATGAAGTGATTCTCACCCCTCAAAAGGAGGGGGGGGGGCGTCAACCTACTTTAAGAGGGAAAATATATCAATATATTTTAAGAAATTGAGTTCACATTTTTAAATGCTATTGTTAAAAAACAAACTCTGTAAACAAACTTTAAACCAATAAAATTGGTTACCGTTTGAACTCATGAAAACATCGATGAAATTTTACATGAAAAAATCCAATCAGCCCTGCAAAGCGAACAAATGTGAGCAAACAAGTCATATATTATCTGCGGTTTTGTGACGTCAAAGAACTATCGCCCATGAAGTTTGAAGCATTGTCGCGTAGTGTAAGTGTCATGTTTTCATGGGAAGCGAATTTCTTCTGTCATTAAACAAGTTAATGATTTTCTATTAAAGTGTAAATTTTATTGCAAACGAAAGCTCAAAATGGGAACTGCTTTAGTTTTTATTTATGAGCTTTGAAAATAACATTCCCGGGTGTCTAAGCCCGGGGACTACATTTTTCAAAATAGTCTGTGAGTTCCCCGCCGACAATCGGAAATACTCGGCTTAGATATTCGTTTGGTCTCGGCCGAACAAATTACTGACAGAACATTGCAACATCATTTTTGTTTCCAGCGAATGTAAGGACAATTATTCTTTGAAAGCATGAAAAATCTAAAATTATAGCACTGTGGTTTTGCCTGATAATTTCCTGACCAATTAGCAGGTTGCTGATTTTGTGATGGCATGTATTCCATTGCTGTGCACAAATTACACAGCTGGTGAAAACTTGCATAAACAGAGGTTGGGTATGGATTCGAATGAAAATTATTGATTTTGTCTGCCTCATTTTATAATCATTCAAAGCGAAACCAAGCAGACTAGTTCCAAGACATTATTAACCATTAAACCTACACTGCCAAGTACGTATGGGTAACATCGTCACCAATTAAACAAGAGAAAATAGAAGAATTGAGCAAAATTAATCCAATAAGTTACCACTTTAAAAGAGTAACATTGAAGGAGAATAAACGAGTTTGGTATAATTCCTCTAAATTGTGTTGCAAATCCAATTGTGGATCACCGCAAGGGATGCACAAACCGAGCAGTCTGTCAAGGACATGTGTATTTAACACAAATTAAAAATAAGTATTTATGCAATCTGAACAAAAATAGGTGCCTTTGCCTAACTTCACGGCTGCAAATTTAAATGCAAAGTTTCTTACCACAAAGGCAAATTTAGACACAGTCCGCTGCATTTTACCACTTGAAAAAAAAAATTCCTGGTACTTCCATGGTTGTAGATGGATTAACAAAGAATGATGTCACAAAATTTTACGTAACAAATTTTGGAACATGTATTTTAAGTTCAAGGTTTAATTGTTAAGTATCCCAATGATCTGGAGGATGAGGGTTTGGCATAGCCCCTAAAACAAATTACCGATCTCGCTTGCTGTTACCTTCGTACTCGTGTTTTGGGGAACATGTCCTGTGTGTGTATTTACCTTTAGCTACCACTTTCAAAGGGTAACATAAAACCCCATAACCTACAATTCGACCGAAACAACTGGTACCAGTAAGCAGTGTCCTTACAAGACTTACAGTACTTTCATTATTACCACCGGCTAAACTTTTTCTTTTAATTTAAGTTTTAGACTTTTAAGATCTTTTAAAGTTAACGCTCTAGATTTCTTATTTCCAATATCTTCATAATGCATTGTTTCCTCCTTTTAAGGTTTGGACTTCACCGTAATGTCGTTCTCCTTGTCAACTTCTTTGTTATCAGTATACCACTGGTGAACAATAACTATCCTGCGTGCGTTTGCTGTTGGAGGTTACATGGATATGCGTTTGCCTCCATTTTACTTTGCAACTTAATGTGCTAAAGTTCTATTCGTTTTGCATATAAAAATGAAAAGATGTTACAAACTTGAAAGTCCACTTAAAAATCCGAAGTAAATTATTCGGTATAACTAATTTATGCCTTGTAAAAAGTCCAAGAACTCATCCATGTGCGACTCAAGCGTCATGCTTAACACCCCTTTTCGTTGACAACGGAGTGCTTTTTCCGTACACGAGATGGACGTCGTAAACAGTTGCCTCATGCAATACTCTTGAAACTGCCTTAATTTTCGTTCTGCCGTCATCATAGGAGATAATTAAATCGGCACTATATGGAACAGATGACGTGTAATGTGTACCCAGCATAGTTGCTTCCATTGTACTCTGTGGTCCTACAACCACATGTTGTGTCATACTATGCTTGATGCTCTGTAATTAAAAAAAAAACAGTAAAAGTATGTGATGGAGCTTTAAGAATTATTTTAATAATTACACCCCTCATTGTGGGAGCATCCACTCATGGGTTGTGGTACTTAATTACTAAATGACGTCATGACGGTCGTCCTGGTACAGTCCAAGAACTGCCCGGTTAAAGGGACTCTATCGCGTAGACATATGTGTTGAGGGCGCTTTAATTTTATAGGTTTCCGGTGTCACCGTAAACTCACGTGACCTTTTTGACAACCACCTGATACGAATACACACAGTAAACTGCAGGCGCGGTCTGGATCCGGATAAAGTACCAGTATTTCCACTTTTTGAAATCTGGCTTGAAACCCATAAATTTCAAAAAATGGCAACGATTAAGGAATACGTTTCGTCCGAATCACTTTTTCCATTATTTGTACATATTCAAAAAGGTTTATCTCATTTATCAGGATTCTTGGAAATTTTGAGACTACTTTTGGAGAAATTGGTAATTGATTTGTAGAAACACTGTATGGTACAGTGCTGCATTGCAACTAGGCTGTGCGCTCGTTGAAATTATTCGGTTCAGAAGAACATTTACTGCCAAAAGGCAGGATTCTTGAACAATTGAAAACATGGAACACAACAGAAACAGAAAACGAGCGTATCCTGGGACGGAAGTAGGCCCGAGTGGAGATCGTCCCTTGCTTTATGGACCGGAAAAAAGAGCAGCGACCGTAAACGACGCCGGCAGAAGGATGAGACAAAGGTTTTTTGATGCGGTGTTACGTTGATTGGCAATTACAGCGTGAACATCATGCAACGAATGCAGGCATGTTTGCAAAAGATTTCAGCAACGCTGACTTCGTAGAACATCTGCTTGCAGACCAAAGGAAAAGGTAAAGTGTGCTGATTAATAGCTTTTCTGATCAGACCATGTTTGGGCCCCTAGCCTAAATCCCATGAACGCTTGTCTGCAAATATCTCTAACACCTCCACAAAACTGGTGACCCCGACGTGATTTGAACACGCAACCTTCTGATGTCGACGTAGCACTTTGGACACACATTCTAAGTGCACAATACACTTTACTCATACATATACATTAGCTACCGAGAGCAGCCTTACGACGTCAGGACTACTGACCAATCACCATCAGCTGCATCGAGTCAATGGAGAGTCCAACACGTGCCGGACAGCATGCTCTCGCCAGAACCTCTCTAGCTCTCGCACGCGGAATATCTACTTCTAGTGATTACTACTCTAGCCAACCACAACAAAAAGACGTTGAAGTAAGCCACCGGCTTCGCTGGAACCAGCTACCTTTGTGGAAATATTACTTAGCCAACTAGGCCATTTTACTAGAAGTCTTCCACTTGAAATCTCGGAGCTAATATCATCAACAACTCGTGTCCGTTTCGAAGCACGTAAAAAGCACCCTATTCGTTCCACCAACACGGACAGTCTCGTGAGTCGGGCAGCAGCTGGCAGCTCGACATTTATTACTTTACTTGGGACTGTAGTGTTGAGTGGAGCCATAGTGCCGCTTTTGCAACAGCCAAGATTCGTTCGCGAGGACACGAGGTTCCGTTGTGACGCCATATTGTTTCAACGGTATCGACGGGGCTGCACAGAACACAGCAACCAGAGGTGAGACTACCCAACTCTATTTGTTATCTCTAACACCTCCACAAAACATAGGCCTAACGCTGCGTGTAACGATGTAACACGAACAATTACTACTGTAGTAGGCCTTACTGTACAGGCGCCCATTACGATGTTGTATACCGTGACATCACACGTAGCCTATAACATACACGTACCACAATAGCCTATACAACATCGTACAGTCGTACTGGTCGTATAAGGTCTAAGGTGCCCTAGACACTGTAGCCTATGCCAAATCACAGTTTACTTACTGTAACTGTTCAAAGATATGTAATTCATTATGCAGCTGTCTGAGGCCGAGATGAGATTTATAGTACCAAATTTTGATATTTAGGCCCAAGGCAGGGGATCTCAAGTGGAGGCTCTGGGGGCCATTTGCTGTGTGTGATGACTATGCATGCCAATACAAGCCCAGGGAAGATTTGAGGAGCCCATATTTACTGTATATGGTATTTGTATGGTATTACCACCAATTTTGCCTGGGCCTACTACTACAGTACAAACTCACACAAAAGTGGCCCTCGGTCAAAAACACTTGAGAAACCCAGGTCTAACAGTATACTTTTGCTTACCAGTCGAAACGTCCCTAGACAAAAATGTCGGCGGGACCAAAACATCCCCATGTCAAACCCTCCCTGTTGTATATTATAAAATGAACTTCAGAGTTGTGTAGTTTATTTGAAACGATTCAAGTTGTTTGTAAATTGGATAAAAACTTGCACGTATATTATGCATTGTGAAATGTTCATACCCGTAACATCTAGAACAATGGTTGCTTAGGCCTAGGCCTACATACCTGTTGGGCGTAATTGATTTAAATATGTTTATTTTTTAAGTAGGACTAGGTATATAATTGTTTTATCTATTTTCTCAATTAATAGGCAAATAGAAATCTTGTCAAAAGGTATGTCAATTATCCAGCCTTTGCTTCATTTTCCCTAAACAGTATATACATGTAACCATCCCATATTTAACAATAAACTCATCTCAATTCTCAGTTTCTTTAAACACAGATCAAACACAATATAATTCATCTAAGCAGTTTTCACACTTGAAAAGACAAATTCCAAATCCATACTCTCACCTATATTTTTGTCTAATTTATCTCATGTTTCTGCATTACGTTGAAAACTTGCAATTTTCAATTGGACATTCAAATTCTTTATACAGGGAAGTTTTGGTATACCATATGAAATGCCACGGGGACGTTTTGGTAGCAAAAAGGCGGGGACATGTTGGTAGCAAGGAGGCAGGGACGTTTTGGTGTGGGGACGTTTGGACTGGATACCATACTTTTAGCCTACATGAATGTCTGGCATATGCATGTGTTGTGTGTTGCATTAGCAGTGAGCTACAGTATTTTTGGACACAGGCCTACAGTACATTCCTCAACAAAAATGATGGGACAAAACAAGCAAAACAAACATTGAACTGATCACTATCCCCCACTCTCCATTTGATGTTGCGGCAGCCCAAGGCGCCCTTAAACTTCAACACTGATTAGGGGAGCTGGTTCGTCCCATGTACTTTTGTCGATGATTGTAGGCTATGTATCAACACTTTTTCATCTCACTATTTCTGTTTTTGTATTTTCTTGATCCATCTTTAGGGACCCCAATGGATATAAGCTTTTCTTTAGCTCTTTGGGTTGCCCCTGGTACCACGTACTGTAACTCCCTTCTGTCTTTCATGTTCTTATCTTTGTCCGTTTGCCTGTTTTGTCGTTTTGGCCCATATTTTTTTTTTTTTTTTTTTTTTTTTTTTTTTTTTTTTTTTTGTTACAGTCATATAAATCATTGGTCTAGCTATTCTTAATCCTTAAAACCCAGCTCAACTGTGCAGATTGCAGAGCAAATTTACATGTCAGGGTTGTAGCCTACAAATGTGGAGGGGGAGGGGAGGGGACTGTTCCCTCCTGAAATTGTTATACACTTGGGGTGCTAATCACTGTTGGGCTCTATGTAGGCAGTGTTTTAAAAGCCCCGATAGACATGCCTGTGCTTCTGCCATACGTGTTTGCCTAGGAATGTTACTGTACATGAGAAAAGTTAAAGAGATAGCGCAAACATCAACGTGGTAGTCACTTTTCTTGTGGGACTACATGTGGAAATCTTAACATTACTGTATCATGGTACAAACATTGTTTTGCTTTGTGTAAATTGTTCTGTACAATACAAAATTATAACAGTCTACAATATGCCCACAACAATAAAAACATACAGAGACTGCAGTATGTAAAAAACCATGTTCAAAGTTTGTGGGTGTCACACTTTACATTAGTAGATGATCACTGACAGCAGTACACGTTTCATGATACGTAATGAACACCAATGCTGTGATATGGGTAATATCATTACGTAATACAGTATGTATGCCTTTATCACAATTTTGAATAGTCCTACACATATAAATGAGGTCTACTTTTCAAAAACTGTAGAAGCCTTTTTTACATTGAAAAAATACAGTGCCAGGCTTGGGGTGATTACATCTCACTGTAATCGATTGCGGTTGCGACTACTTCATATTTTACGATTGAGATTATGATCACGATTTCAGCTAAAATTGAAAGTAATTGATTACGATTGCGATTACATTGCAATGTAATCATGATTGCAATCATGATTACATTTTCTTTCCACATAAACTGTAGTAGGCAAAACAATCCAGTGCCTACAACTGGAAAAAGGTCGTGGACATTGCTCTAGATAAGCCCGGACAGAACCAAGTCTTCCCAGAGTAGAGATTATTGAAGCCATGCACTTGTCAATCATTTTAAGCTGGAACATCCAAGAAAGAGGGACAATTAAATTTTGTCATTCCAACAGAAGAACCAAGCACTGACATAATTGTTTAGTAACTTCACTTCTTTGTTCAATTAAACTTCAATTAAATCAGAAATGAAACCACGATTGCGATTACTTTGCTATTGCTATTGCAATCGGTTGCGATTGCGATTGCAATTACTTTGCGATTTTCACAAATGTAATCGATTACAATTACAACTACTTCAAAATGTGTAATGGATTGCATTGATTACAGTACGATTATGATTACTGCATGTTCAAAAGATGAGTACATGGTGCATACACTCTACTCGCCAACCACCATGGGTTGGTATGTAACGTATGGAGGAAACTTTGGAGAAAAAAAAAAACACATCTCAGATTGCAGGAAATGTCTTTATGAACTTAAAACTTTGGTATACTGTATTTTGGTGTCACATTTAAAAAACTATGCATGGCAAAATAATTGGGTGGCTGCAGCCCCCACAGCTTCTGTCAGCCCTGAAATATCCCAAAGAATTCACAAGTAGGCCTATTTTGCTGAAAAAATTAATCCATTACAGTATTCCACAAGGTAATGTTACTCCCAAAACTTTGTTTTGTGGTTGCAGTGTGATTGTTGTAATTAAGTGTTATCTGTAGGCTTGCTGGGTTATTCTTGAATTGTAACATTGGCTGGAGGAGATACCGTAGATCTACCTCTTGGTTTGACAACTGTGAGCTAATTAAATACAAAGAAACCACAAGGCTTCCTTTTTTCTTCCTATGAATTAGATGTTCAGGTCTTCAGCAACATTAAAAAAAAAGGGGGGGAACATACTCGGCCAGTTGGCTCTCAAACAGAAAATGATATTGACAGTTCAGGTAAGATACTGTAAATTATACCTCTCCTGCGTAAAATTTGTTTTATCTCTGTCCTTGCATTTTTGATGTTCTTAAATTTTTCGTATCAGCAATCCCATTGTAACAATTAAAGTTCTCATTATTCACAGTGGATTATCAAATACAAGCAAATTTTCAAAATTGTATTATGAATTTCCTGCAATTTTGTTTCTTTGCATACATGTATAAAAGGTAGTAAGAAAAAAACAATAGCAGGAGCCCTATTCAAGAGTGCACCATCATCCACTTTTTCCTATTCCTTTTAAGGATATATTGCTAATCCTACCCTCAAAATTTTAAAACTGATGAAATTTAATATCAATGTGGGTAACACTGAAATGAGAAATGTGTAAAAATGACACCTTCATGGAAGCATAGCAAGGATGAAATTAGCCCTGAAATTATTATGTCACTATTCTATTCCTTAGTCAACAACACACAAAAAATACTTAGGCTGCTGGTAGGTGATTCTCTGTATGGTCTTGATAATTAAAGCTGCATTCACATGCTGGACATGTACCTGTAGAAGTTGGACATGTACTGGAATTGAAAAATTCATTTTTTAATCAAATTCATTGCAGTATTGGATCTCTTGAAACATGTATGCTGCAATTTTATCATCCTTTCTTTGCATTATAAAAGGCTGCCTAAGCTCACCCCAGACAGGAACAATTCTCCCTTCTTGAAGCCCATCCTCCAATTTGAATCAAGCTTAAACATACTGCACCTTTACTGTAGGTACTGGCAGTACGTACCCCTCTCAAGGCAGAACTCTACTGTAGGCAATATTGGAGAGCACATTGTGTGTGACCAAAATTGGGAATATGACAGACTCAGTTCTTGAATTGTTAACCAACCGCAGTGGAACTGTATGTACAGTATTGTTGGAATAAATATCAGTCAAAGTGCAGTTATGAACTTTTGGATTTTTCCTAAAAGTATAAGTTAGGTCAGGGAGTTGATAGCAACTCCCTGGTTTTGTCCAGGCTTCTAAAAAGTTCCTGGACGTTTGATTTGGAACACCAGTATTTAATATACTGTATTTACACAAAACAAGGCAAGTATACCATATATACTGTACCTGATTTATTCCTTGCTCACAGGTATCAAGGAATTCTTCACTTCAACACTTGCAAAGAAACGTGCATTCCACTGGTCAGCAAAGCCCATTAAGGTCACATCCAGTGTTTTGGCAAAATTCCAGATATCATTGCACATTTTGAAAGTTTTACCATTATTATCATAGGCATTTGGCCTGGATGGGGTGGGGTGGGGGTGGGTGTGGGGGTGGGGTTGGTGTGGGGGAGGGGTGGATGTGGGTGAGTGTCGGGGAGGGGGAACACTCACAAGAGGGGCAGAGATATGTTTTTGCTTCCCCTCCCCCTCTTTTTCACACTAGAAGAAAATTTAAATGTGATCCTCACACCTTGAAATGCAGAGGGCTGTGTACCTGAAGTTTTTAGTTTTTGAAGTGAAGAAATGATATCAATATTCCTTTCTGGGGGCACAGTTGTCCTGAAGTTGTTGTGTGGTGTACCATGGTTGGCAGAAGCAAAGATTTGGATGTGAAGTTAATTTGGAAAAATAAGTTATGGCATACAATTTTTTTTTTAAATGGTGGAAAAAATCAACAAATGTAGCATCAAAGATGAATGTTTTGGTCAAAGGGGTAGGGTGAGATGCACAGTTCCACCTCCCTCCCCCTTCACACTTTTAAATTGCTTCCTACCCTTATGATTATAGACTTACAGTTTAAATAGTTCATGATAACTGCCTGATATTTCATGAACTTGTGTGATCTGTGCATGCAAATTCTATGGCAGGTAGAATAGGTAGATGGCATAAGTTGCCATTCTGTTGTTACAGTAGTTATAGTTTGTAAGATAGGGTTTTGTTCCTTAACCGATGTATCTTACCAGCAGCATGCAGACCTTTTTTCCACTTGTGGGCTCTGGATTGATTTTGCATACTAATTGCATATGCAGAGCATCACACACAATGGCAGTGGGTTGTATTTTTAAAGTTTTTGTTATAAACTCGACAAAGGAATCAAATGCTTGACCCCACCCCACCCTCCATTTAAGCGGAGGCTCTACCACTTGACTAAACCTGCAGCCATTAGCATAAATGTATCATGTACCAAGGTCAAAATTGCAGATCAGGGAGTCCACATGTCCTGCTTGATTAGAGGATCTTAAAATTTTCATTTTTATTCTATTTGGATGCACATCAAATGTGGCAAAATATAGTCAACTTATTTCGTGCCCACACTAGTGACCCTGAAATAAAAGTTATTGTACTGATACTACAGGACATGCTGAATCAGATCTGTAATGATCCCCATTTACTTGTCTTTGTTAACTTGTTTTTCTTCACCCAGGCTGGGTTTTTTGTCTGTTTGCTGGTGTCCAAATATGCAAACTCTTGCATTAAAATGTATCATACATATGAGGCACTCTAGAATTAAAGCAAGTGTCAATCCCTTGACCCCCTCTAGCTAATGCCATACCACAGGCCATCGAAAGCACAGTTTTGTAATTGACTCCTTGCCATGTACATAGCCACATCTATCTCCCACTCAATGAAAAAAGCTGTTTTTCCTGTACATTTGGACTATAACAGTGTTCTGCTATTGTGGTAATTACAGTATTGAAGCAGCCAGGGCAACATCCAGTGACAATTTAGGCAATGAACTGGATAGTGATGATGAGGAAGATCAATTGGGAGATTGTGAGGAAGCATTTCATCATCTCAGCTGCAGCCACATTACCTGGTATGTAACAAGTGCATGGTGTCATTTTGTGCTTTACAATATGCCTTTAAGTAGCAATGTTTATATGCATAGCTTGGACAAATTTAAAGTTTTGATACCATGAATAATGTTACAAGTGAGAATTGAATTAAGTAAGTTACAGGCTTCTTAATGTGTGTTAAATCTCTGCCCTATTATAGGATTTTGTTTCATGCATTGTCAGTGTTGTACACTCCATATAAGGGCAGGGCTGTGAACGTTTAGCAATATAACTAAACGTTTAACCTCAAAAATTTGTGATCCGTTTAGCGATGAATCCCGATTACCTTATCCCCCCAAAATAATTTCAGTATGTAGTTATTGACACTGAATGTAATGCAGGAATAATAATAGTTGTTATCTTGCATGGTAAAAAAATATTATCACTTGATTATGACTGAAAGTTGCATGTAAGGTATTGTCTTATGGACATATCTTACATGGAATCTTTTCCTACATGGCTTAGTGCCCCATAATATTGTTCATTACCACCTATGTTTATTCTCCAGGCATACTCATTCCCACAGCATGTATTATGATATTTCGTTTTTAATCTTTTGTAGTGTGCATCCAGTCTCATGTAGACTGAAGTGAAAATTCCATTTCAATATCAACATGAAAATATGCCAAAATGCATGGATTCAGGTTTAGATTTGCTCTAAATAAGGTTTTAGCTCACAGCTTTTAACCAACTGGTTTAAAAGTCTGGTATTCTTTACTGCAGCTCAACATTTGTGTAGTGATACACTGCACTATAGGTAGCAATATTGCAGCTACTTTTAAACTATCCTTGAGAGTTTGCATACAAGCTTTTATACATGAATTTCCATGAAATGAGTTAAAGTTATGTATCAGCCCTTCCTGTTCAATGAGAAAATTGATGCATCATTACGCATGTTAATTGTCTTACAGTGATCAGTTGGAATCCAATCTATCTGTTGATGAAGAGGTATATGGAAGCACAGAGACCACCAATGATGACACTGAGAATCAGGAGGATGAAGAAGGGGACTCTGAAATATCATCTGAACACCAACACTTTGTAGCAAAGACAATTATTGAAGAAGACAAAGGTATTGTATGGACTTCAGAAGTTCTTGGTCTGCTGAAACAAATTCATGGTGACATATGCCCTTCAACAACCTGCAACAGGCATCTCTGTTATAAAACAACTTTTATTGGCTCTGCTTTCAAGATATCGTGGTTTTGCTGTGTCGGACATCAACCAGGTTCCTGGTTCTCTCAGCCTAGGTGTGAGAAAATGTTTTCTGAAATCTGCTGATGGCATCAGGGATAGTAATATCAGGGAACAACTTTATGAAAACTACCCACTTCTGCATAAGCATGGGTCTGAAACACATTGGTGAAGATACCTTCTGCAGAGTTCAACGACTCTTTGTTGCTCCAGTAGTAAGGGATTTTTGGAGTAGAATGCAGAGTGAAGTTCTTGACTTATATGCTAAAAATGGGGTTGTTTTGGCTGGAGACGGAAGGTGTGACTCACCAGGACACAGTGCACAGTACTGCAGTTACGTTTTCTTAGATGAGAAGAGCAAGAGGGTGCTTCATGCTGAGGTTGTTGATGTTAGGGAGGTAGCAGGAAAAAGTCCAAACATGGAGAAGCTGGCTTTTGAAAATGGCATGGATTTACTCATGAAAAAGATAAATGTAGAGGAAATTGTCACTGATGGCCATGTACAGATTGCAGCCCTCATGAAAAACTGCTCAAAATTCAAAGAAGTTAACCATCAGCAAGACATATGGCATGGAGCTAAAAGTATTGCCAAAAAAATTGGCAAAGTTTCAAAGAAAGGGGAAAACAGAGTTTTACAAAACTGGATACCATCACTCAGGAACCGCTTTTGGTACTCCTCACAGAATTGCAACGGTGATCCAACAGCTTTGAAAGCATGCTTCCTCGGCGTACTTCACCATATCACTGATGAACATGAATGGGTTTTTGGCACTGATGGTCGCCTAGGGCAGTGTAAACATGACAGTTTGTGTGACAAAGAGAGAGAGAAAGAAAGAAGATGGTTGGAAAAGGGCTCAGTGCCACATAAAACACTAGCAAGGGAACTGAATCCAAGGCATTCCTAAAGAAAATGCATTACTATAATAACTTTAGGCACACAGGAAGTTTAGAGTCATTCAACAATCATGTACTGATGTATGCCCCAAAGCGCCACGCATACAGCTATATTGGATATAAAATCAGAATGCAGCTGGCAGTGATTGATCATAACTATCACATCAACAGGGCACAAGCCACAACTTTGGATGGACCCCAAGGTATCATTGTAAGTACAGTAAAATGTCTCAACAGTTTTCAGTTCAGCCAGTTATGGAACCAAAAATATATGGGTATATCCCAGAGAAGATGAAAATGGTTTTTTTGCAAAAATTCAAGAAAAGGGGACCCATGGATCAGCATGTATCTTTTGAGCAAGGTGACCCGAGGAGAATTCATCCCCGCATTTCAATGCTCCCAAGACCATCAACAGAAGACCTAATGAAACAGCAAAAGAGTTAATTTAATAACCCAAGCTGAATTAATGCACTGGAAAGTATTGATTCACACGCCAAATAAGTCATGAATCTTTTCCATTTGGATATTTGTGTTTGTTTATAGATGTACAGTACAGTATGAATGCATGTGTAGCACCTTGTTTGTAATTTTGTGGTTGAAAATTCAAATGTTCAACAAGTTCCATGTAATTTCTAACTGCATTAAATCTAAATTGAAGATAATGAATTACCCTGATTGCCTGATAGCTACAGTAGGTATCTCTTTCTACGGGTTATAATTTGGTGACACTCATGACCACTGCAAATGTCGATGGTTTGTGTCTGTATGTGTGTGTAGGTGAGACTCATAGATCTAAAGTGGGAAATAGAGGCTCTTCTCATTCTTAGTATTTGGATCAGCCATATTGTGTACAAAACTCATTGTCTATAGTGGGTGACAATTCTGCCCTGACAGCTAAGTACATCCTATTATTACCAAGTCACAGCTTAAAAGTGGTTCAGTGCATTTTAGGAGCAATTTAAGCTTGGGAGATGAATCAGAAGTCTATTATGATGAAATGATCTAAACCCTAGTGCATTTGAGTTCATTCACATCTCTTTCATGTATGAAGATCCTTCATTAGAATTTTCTCCATTATTTCTATTTGAAATTTAATGAACATATGTGTAGAAATGAAACAATTTTGTTTGCTGATCTCACATCATAAAGTGATCAGAAAGTGTCAGTTTTACAGCCCTCTTTTGAATACTGCACCATGCCAGACAAGATATATGAGATATAAAATAATAAGATTCTATGTGTTAATTCATGCTGAACAAATCTGTATTAAAATTTTAAATTTCAAACCTCCGTTTTCTATTATCTAAATGTAGTACTACAGATTTTCAACCATCCTCAAAAACCAAAGGTCTTTTGAAGTCACAAGAGGCCATATCATATCATGTTGATGCATTATGTTCAGAGATAGTAAGTAGTATGGTTCTGTAGAGGGTAGTTTGGATCCCCAGAAGCCATACTGTATGTGAAAAATATGTGGGCTCATTACATCAAAAAGGATAACTTCAAGGGATCTAATACTAAGGATGTGGATTCCCAATTGATACTGTAATTGCAATATCTTTTGGTGAGAAGGGAAACACTGATGAAATTCCTACTTATCATATGGGTGCCACGTATTGAGTTGAAGACCCTTTTGAGGTCAGACTGTTCCTAAATCTGCAACTCATAGCCTTTATATTACATAATGCATATTTTTCAGGATTCCTGCGTATTCAACTTAACCACTCTTTTGCTTGGTATCTGTATTTTTCCCCTTTTGCTCTTCAGAACTTGGAATTGCTTAATCTCATAATCTATTTATTATAGCAAATTCTTGGTTTCAATAAGTGAAACATGCATTTATGATGGTGTGTGTTTGTATGTGGGTGTGTGTGTTTGTGACACTTTTTTACTCATTCACACCATAACTCAATTTTGAAGGTTATATGTGAAAGTTCTCAAACTTGGTCCATAGATGTCCCTTATTGAAAGGGGGACCCTATTTATTTTGTGGAGGTCAAAGGTCATCAGGTGTCACCATGGTCAAACTATGAAAAACTTGTTAACCTGATATCTCAAGTTAGTTAACTTGAATAAAGTTCTTACTCTGGATTTAAATTTTTTGTGGTCAGAAGAAGAAACCTATTGTTTTTGAAGAAGGCCAAGGGACATTTGAGGTCACTGTGGATCAAACTCTGAAAATATTGACAACAATAAATTAAATTGTTAAATTATTGAACAATAATTTATCATTTAAAACCGAAATGAATTTTTGCATTCTCGTTCAGTTAGCCTACAGACATGGAGCTGCCAACCAGAACAGATTTTCCATATTTCATATAGAAAATTATTGTAATTACTGGAATGCAAAATTTTGCTTGAAAATATGAATTTCCACTTGACCAAATAAAGGTCTTTAAACTGTATTAGTTACTCTTCATCTAATGCACAAAGCTGCTGGCAGTAGACTGCAGTAATTTTAACCATACATGTGAAACTTTTTGGTGTAGAATACTCATTTGGGATCTACAGAAGGGTTAGCAGCTCTGCAGAGGTGCAGTGTCACTGACCTTTCCCTAAATCAGTTGGGGTTTGTTTCTGAAGCTGGAAATTACAGGTCATGGCTACTGTCTTATTTCTTATGTAGATTTAAGCTATGGATTATTTGCAAGTTGCTCACAATGGTCCTTGAAATCATTTGATGAAGAGATCCAACTTTTATTAGGACTTTATTCACTTGAAAAAAGTATTACTTTGTGTAACCTAGTATCAAACGTGGTACCCTATAGCACTATAGACTACAGTATCGATTTTAATTGCAGTCCACAAAGGTTACATACAATTAAACAGTGCTCTGCAGTTTTTACTGTACACATCCATTTTAAGAAATTTAAAATGAAAATGTGATTATTCATTCCGCTGTTTCATTATACATGGTACAAAGAAGTTGCAATGGCTTCATAGCGTCTGTAGGAATGTGAAGCATACCCTCTCAGATTCTATTGTAGGCACCTGCCTTGGACTACATTTTATTACTGAAGGGATGAGGCTGTAGTTCAGTGAACTGCTCACTGAAAATGAGAGAAGCTTTTAACAGTTCTCAAAAAGCTCGTTAGTTCTTACTTGGCTGACAAACTACCAAATCAGTTGAAACAGGACTGCTTAACATTTTGTGTGATTGTACAATTGGGGGCATATATTAACATATTCTTTATAATGAGCTTGTGGATGTAAAATGATGCTAGCATGTAATGCACTTTTGGCAAAGAAGCTATCATCCTCAAGTCCAGAGTGTTATGTGAATTCAGCAGGTGCTCAATACTTAAGGCGGGACACAACAAAAGTTTCGAGAAGTAGATGCAACCCACTGATCCGTCTGTGGATAGATACAGTAAGTGGTTGCAGTTTGAGACCGCACTTTTAAAGAAAATAAATTCATTGACAGCTTCACTAGCTGAAGAAGACAGAGGTAGAGGACTAGGAATAATTGATTGCCTGACTGCTCTCTCGGCAGAGTTACAAGTATCCTGTGTTAAATTGCCAAATAGGTACTTAAGTTGCATGAACTTGGACTCCACACTTTTGAAACAATGAAATTAAAGATAGTATACCAAGTCATCTATTCTCAAGATGCAAGAAAATAGAAATATTTTGAAAAAAGAAAATTTGCTCTTGTTTTTTATGTAATTTTAACATTCTAATAGTACAGTATATTTATTCAGTATATGTGTTCATTAACTCATGAAGGCTGCAGGTACAGGTACATAATATTTTTAACTTTTCCAGCATTTACAAACTGCATAGACATGTGCCAAGCAGCATGATATGTAGCAGAGCAAGTGTAAAGTTCTCAATTTTCCAAACCCAATGGCAATTTTTCCAGACCATTCAACCAAAATTAACAGACTGCCCAAACTAGTAAAATGTTCCAGACTTTTCCAATGTTCTGTGAGGAAAACCACGGCTACATGCTGAAGTGTGCCAAAAATGAGCTTTGGAAAGAATTGATCTGCAATGTAGTGAGTCTATATCCTTCAGGGAAATTGCAACTTTAAATATCTTGCAACCTGATATAAAACAAAGCTGTGTGCCCTTGAAAGGGAGTTACCTACCATAAATAAATGCAAGAAGTTGATTACACGAATATTTTCCAGAGGGCATACTATCATTTCTTGAGTTAAAAGGCTAAAGCCTCCCCTCCCCATTTCCAATCCTGGTTTCTTAATACATACTTACTGTGTGAGCTACAGCAATTAACTTCATTCTCGTGTGTTCACTGGGGGACAAAACTATACATGTCTAGTATTCATACCCCACAATATCATGGGCCAATGTGGAGACAAGAGAGGATTTCATGCACATCCCCATGATGACTGTAGGCAGGTGTACATACCAAGCATGGTATGTATCATGAGGCAGCACCATACATGAGGTATAACATACCTAATTTTGTAGAACAGAATCTATATTAATTTTCAGTTCATTTATTTTTAGTTTTATTGAGAATTTATAATAGACATATAACCATGGTAACCATGTCATACTGATCAAGGTTGTCAGTAGCTGTATATCTATATTTCATGATATACAGGACATAAATACTGCATTTACTGTAGGTATATCAAATAGAACTTTGCTCCTGTTAAAGTTTGCAATTAGGTTACACCAGAAAAACACAGTCACATATTCTCTGGAGCCATTTAGGGAATAGGATAGTCTACTATGCAATTCATTGTTGATGACTGCAATCTCTCTTTAAATAAATTTACACTTGACCAACATTTAGTCTATGAGGACACCATCACCAATTTGAAAGCCTTTGTAGTGTCCATCAGGAGCAGGAAAATTAATGCAAATGGCCCACACACAACATGTTGGAATTACACTCCTTCGGCCAGCCCCCAGGCGCCCATGCTGCAGTTAAGTAAACTGTTTATATGCATAGTGGCTGAAGTTTGCATTGCTCCTGACAGGAGTATCAGCTAGGATGTCCTCTGTTGCCTGCATTGCAACCTCCAGAACATGTCCATCCAAGCAAACTGCAGAAAATAGCCTGCTTCTAGATAGGCAACCATCTCTCCTTCTGCAGCACTTCCTCTCAATATGCTGAGGCTGCCCTCTACAGTGTCCACACACACACCAGTCAGGTGAATGCCCAGTTTCATCAGTGCTTGCCTCTGGGTCATCCTGTCCTGCTGTCACAACATAATCCTCGTATGCTTCAGGGTTTCGCAGCAACAGTGTTGATGTTATTTTCTCCAAGGCCATTCTGCCCAGACCTTGCAAGAATGCCTGTAGAAGAGTAATATAGCTCATCATTTATTATTCACAATTTTTATTAAGTATGTCTGAATGCAACATATATGGTTAGTTCAGAACCCAATTTAAAGTCAATGAGTAAACAGCTACCAGAGAAATCAGCACCTTGGCCTGACAATTCCTCAAAAAAAAAAAAAAAAAATTAAAAAAAAATTACGAGTCTGCTCTAAGGGGAGCATACATTTGTGGTACAAAGGGGGTAGGTCATTTTAACTTTCAACCATAGCTGAATGAGGACTGGATAGGTATCAGTACCTGTATGTTGTTTCTATTGAATTATACAAGTCGGTCTATGGTAATTTTGTACTCCTGCAAGGAATTACAGCTAAGCAAAACCTCACCTTGACTTCCTCTTTCCCACATCCAGTAGGCACATTCTGGCCAGCACCATGCAATGGTACAGGGACAGGTGCATCATCATCAAAGTCAGAATCATCAGAATGCTGTGTAGAAACAAACAAATATGTATAATTAGATACAAAATCAGTTTTCAACACTATTTCTCAGTTATTTTTCATGCTGGCCAATATATCTTATAACATGCCTTTTCAGTCCCCGCCAACCTCTTAACATATTTGTTTGAGTCCCTCTCACTCGATCAGAACAGCGTGTTTGGTCTAGAGGTAGAACATCCGCCTCCCATGAGGGAGGCCCAGGTTTGATTCCCAGGTGGAATCATACCAGACTTTAATTATTGAACCCACTGCCATTGTATGTGATGCTTCACATATGCAATGGAGTAAGGAAAAATGAGCTTCAACTGGTAAAAAAGGACATGGCCAGCTTGATTTAAGCCAATTGGTTGGGAAGTAATAGGCTGTAAAACCTCGTACTTGAGAACTATAAACCCATGCCACGTACTGGATCAGAATGTTCACCTTGTGTCATATACATACATGTGAATTACCACATTTAAAGTTAGGGGACAGGGATATATTAGCCAGGGTGTCCTAACCCTTGTGCTTGCGACTCATCCTAATTAAGGGTGCCTGCCTGGTCTGCTTTTTGAGTTCAATTAACCAAGCTGCTATCCTGTTACATGAGCAATTGTGCAATACCTTGGAAAAATATGTCCCCTTCTTCTGACCTGAAATATCCCAGTATGCCAGCTCAGATTCTTGTATGGTATGCCAATATTAGGTGGTGATTTGTGTTGGGGATTGCCTGAAATCAGAATTTGTACACCAAAAATCCTGGTTGTACAACAGACATGTCCGACATACAACCTCAACATTCCAGACCAGGCGCTGTCCTATGCAGGATCCATTTTTCTTTCTTTCTTTTTTTTTGGGGTGGGGGGGTGGGGGGGGGTGGGTAGAGCCCCATTAAAGAGTATTTTCTGATCATATGTATGTCTTCACAACCACCCGCTAAACGCCATTATGCACAATTGGGGGTGGGGATTAAGTGGGGAAATTTTATGGGGCTGGAGTCCCCTCTCCCCCCTGTTGAACCACCCCTGTTCCAGACTGATTCACAGTGGACTAGTCTACCTAAGAATTCTGCCTCACCTAGCAATAATACCCCCCACCCCAACCCCCTTTGAGTTCACTGGGAAATCTTGGTTATGCCCTAGCCCTTGAACAGGACCCAGCATTTCGTTCCTATGCTATACACTGGTAGTAAGGAGTGACTAGAAGGAGCGGATTATAAGGTCACGTTCAGTGACTAGTTATGCCCATGATACAGACTAATCCAATTGATGATGAGTTATGTCTGACTACAGATATACCCTTACAACTTGCTACATCATTACCTTTGTCTGGATCCGCACATTCAGACAATGATTAGCCCATAGCCTAGCTATGCTGGCCCAGATGTTCAAAATCAAAATCGCATATTGCATCTGACGTTAGGCATACTCTAGTCTTAGCACGGTCATCTGTCAAGTTACGTGTTTAGACTCCTAGACTAACTTAGTCCTAGCCTAGGTTAGGCAGTACCCACCTACCTGGGGCTCCATATTCATGCATTGCCGTGTTGGTCCATTTCAACACCTGCATACCGGAGAACAAGGCAGATACGCCATTCGACAAGGGCAAGCACTCCTCCCGGTTCTCCTCTGACAAGTATTTTTGCATAAGTAAGCAGGGGGATCACATGGGAGAATACTGTGATCCATGCTGGTAATTATGTTAGTTCCGCAAGCAAATCTTTGGCAACTTCGTTTGATCTTCCCAATCTCCACGTCTAGACGTATACGGACTGTATTAGTCGCAAGTAAGCATGCGTCTTCGTTACACAAGTTATGACCTGGGTCACAAAACTTTTTAACCCTTTGTTTACAATCTAACAGAGGGCGGCATTCCTTAATATGAAATGGTTTTATGTCTGTCGTTTCAAAAGTACGCGATAGAGTCCCTTTAATTTAGAAAAGCTACAGTGTATATGTAAGGTTTCTTCTACCGATTTCGATCGATTTTCAGTGTCAATAATGGCGCCTGTCGATACTTATACTTGGCATTCCTTCCAGCATGTTTACATTGGAAATCACCAAAATCTTCGAGCTCGCAGTCGCATTGCATAGTGTTCTTATCAGTTGCATCTCAAACATAAATTATTCATCGGTCTCTATGATTAGGACGATTGTTAGTGTGTATAGGCCAGCAGGTGTGAATCTGGTTCTGGATACTACTACGCAACATCCCGGTGGAGTAAAACGCACAGGGGTTGGTACGCTTAACAAGAATAGGCTCCCGTCTGATGAACCTCAAGGCGGAGATCTTGAACAACTTAAGGGCCTGGAAGTCAACAATGCCCCGGGGAAGAAGGTTCCCATCTCTGATGGTGCGAGGAAAGAAGTTGAGGTTGAAGCAGTTTTTCTTTGTTTGGATGGTTGTATAACTATTTGAGTTGAAGGCCGCCGCACAGGTAGTCTCGGTCAAGACTTTCTCTCTCCCTTTCTTTTGTATTTACACAATGAACCCGACTGGTTCACTCCGTCAAGACGTAAGTACAGTACATCTTCAGATTTTATAAACTGAGGGCGCTTGTCAATTAAACTGTACCTACTCGATGTTTCGTGGTGATAGAAATTTGTTTAGGAGACCGGTACAGGGCGTGTATAGTCCGTACTCCTTACGAATGTTGTGGTGAACTGTCAATTAATACTATGGCCTTGGGCAAGACTACCGGGTTCAAGGCCAGGAGGCCCAGTCTGGCTCTCTGGAGGGCAACAAGCCTATTCAAGGTGCACCTCAAGTCAGCAGTTAAAAAATAAACAGCGTGAAAATGAAGTTCTAACAGTCCAACCCCCATCTTCATAGGACGTTCTTGTGCCGAGATTTTCAGTAATGAAATTTATTCACTTAAAATAGCTATTCCATGGCGCGATGATAATTTAAGCTGTGACTTTCTTGTTGTACAACTCACATTACCTGCTTTGTTTCCCTTTAAAATTGAAAATGTTTTTATGACATTGGGCACTTCTTATTTGCTTGCATAGCATGATGCACAGAGAGGGCTTCATTCTATCCCCTCATAATTAAAAGTAAGAGTGCATCACACCTTGGTACAAGGTGTAGTAACTTTTCAGAAAACAAAGAAATACAAAGATTGTAACGAGTAGTACAACAATGTTATCACAAATTATTGAGTAAAGTGACATTTTAAGTGAATAAACGTCAACACTATATATCTTGGCCAAAGAATGTCCAACGAAGATGAGAGTTGGAACCGTTAGAATTCATTTTTCACGATGTCTAATATATTTTTTTAATTTTATGAGTTTAGGTACACTTTATGGACCTATTCCTGAGGGTAACATATCCCCATTATAGAGTACCGAAGTGATGTCACTTCCGCTTAGTTTCCATAGCGATGGTTCTACACAAACGTCGACCTCATTAGCATAACGTACTTAACGCAATACCTTTAAAAGTTGTGATTTTCAATTGCATATAAAACCACATGGCATGCACAAATAAAGCTGAATATTTGTCACAATGGCACTCTCACTACCTGTGGAACAATACTATTTTACTTATTTCTTTGCGAATCCCTGCAACTGAACTGACGAAAAAAAATAATAAATTCAGTAATGAATAGGCTCCTCGAACAAAGCGATAGGGACTTTCGGGGACCTAGCCACTACACTTTTACGTACAAAAATATCGTAGGATACGCATCGTTTAAAACGATGCACAAAAAAGATAGGTCTACCTGTCATTGACTACAAAAATGCGACTTGGACAAAGTAATAATTACCAGTATGTTCCTGGACATGACACCCCACATCATCATTTTTGAAATGAGATAAACTTCGGTCGAAAAAATGTGAACGGGTCCAAAGTGTATTACACCGAAAGACACGCAATTCTGGTTAAACCTCCCTATACCAGATCTACGAAACAATCATCTTAAACGTTACAATTCCAAAGTTAACGGAATTTAATCAAACCTGAAAAAATTTGTAAAAATACTTCGAATATACATAAAACGTACATGTACTCTTATTTATATTAAAGAATCCATTTCACTGCAATAAACTGAAGATAAACAGATGGACGCATTAATACACCGGCAAATGGGATATGTGCTATCCTAGCCTAAATCCCTTTACATTTTAGCAACACTACTTTGGGCGAAGTGTAATGGAATGGAGGAGCACAGCATTCAGGAATTTAAAGAAGAGTAATTGTCACATATATTGTGTTTAATTAAATCTGTAATCTTCAGTGAATGACAAGGCAGCTGGTTGAAATTAGCAATCACATTTTAAGGGAACTGAAAATATCCTGGAGCATATAGTCTGCATGCAACGTTTTTAGTAAAAGAAGTGATTTTTGGTTTCGATGAAAGAGAAACCTATGCATTCACGATGGCTTTTGCGTGTATGTATGTATTTGTGTATGTATTTGTGTATATGTGTGTGTATGTGTGTGTGTTTGTGACACTTTGCTCGTTAACACGATATCTCAAGATAGGAATATCTGACAGTTTTCAAACTTGGTACATAGATGCGCTATATTGAGAGGAAGAACCCTATTGTTTTTGGCAGAGGTCAAATGTCATCTGGGGTCACCAGGGGTCAAATTCTGAAAATCTTGTTACCACGATATCTTAAGATAGGAAACTTGGATGGATTTCATATTTCGTATGTTGATGCGTTATGGTCAGGAGATGGTCCCTATTGTTTTTCGCGGAGGTCAAATGTCATCTGGGGTTACCGGGGGTCAAAGTCTGAAAATCTTGTAAATACGATATCTCATATTAGGAAACTTTGATAGATTTCATATTTGGTATGTTGATGCGTTATGGTCAGGAGATGGACCCTGTAGTCTTTGGCAGAGATCAAAGGTCATCTGGGGTCACCAGGAGTCAAGATCTGAAAATCATGTTAACACAATATCTCAAGATCAGAAACTTGGATAGATTTCATATTTGGTATATGGATGCGTTATGGTCAGGAGATGGTCTCTGTAGTCTTTGACGAAGGTCAAATGTCATCTGGGGTCACCAGCTGTCAAAGTCTGAAAATCTCTTAAACATGATATCTCCAGATAGGAAATTTGGATAGATTTGTAGTTTGGTATGTTGATGGGTTATGTTCAGGAGATGGTGCCTATTGTTTTTGACGGAGGTCAAAGGTCATCTGGGGTCACAGGGGTCAAAGTCTGAATATATTGTTAACATGATATCTCAAGACTGGAAACTTGGATAGATTTCATATTTAGTAGTGTAGATGCCTTACAGTTAGGAGATAGTCCCGTATTTTTTTTTTCTTCTTTTTTTTTGCAGAGGTCAAATGTCATCTGGGGTCACCGGTGGTTAAAGTCTGAAAATTTTGTGAAAGCAATATCTCAAGATGAATTTCTATCTATCTATGTATGCCTTTTGTGGAGGTCAAAAGGGCATCTGGAATAACAAAATTGTATTCTGAACATGCTAGTACAGTATAACATTTGAGTCAGAAGGTAATGGTGCATGATGGCAAATTTGAAACAGTACATTTATGTGTCTTCGAAACCTCAATGCATTTTTCCATTCTGGTTAATACAAAATTTCGACACGCGCACATCACACATTCGTATAACGAATCAATCATTTCGTATGCAAACCTTTATTAGAGAACTAAAATCACACGGACGTTTACTATAATAGGGACTTCAATCTGGAGTAAGGGGGACACCTCCATCCTCTGTCTGCAGATTGTGTATGATAAGGTGTCATTCGAAAGGATAATGGATCATTGTATTTTAATGTTTTTGTATGAACAATTTCATACCGGTATGAAACGGTGTTTCATTAGCACCAATTTGCCATCACCATCCCCCCCCCCCCCCCCGCCGGGTCGATTTGTGATTTCTGCGCAGTGGATTGAAGTGTGCTTTTGATCAATTCATGGATTTGTTTAAACTTGTTCATAAAAAATGGTTCCCAAACTATCAGAACTTTTGCACAATTCTCCTCAAACTGTCACAATTTTTGTTGTGATTCTTAAAAACTTAAAAGGAAGTTAAATCGAGTGAGGGAGACAAACAGAGTAACGTAAATGCCGATTTTGAGAAAAAAAAAGATAAACAAACATTTATTTTTACTGTGTATTCAATAGGGAGAGAGATTAAGTACAGGTTTTAGAGTTAAACTTAGAAGGATGTTGAAGCGAGTGAGGGAGACAAACAGAGTAACGTAAATGCCGATTTTGAGAAAAAAAAAAGATAAAACAAACATTTGTTTTAAATGTGTATTCAATAGGGAGAGAGATTAAGTACATGTTTCAATGTAAAACTTAGAAGGAAGTTGAACCGAGTGAGGGAGACAAACAGAGTAACGTAAATGCCGATTTTTAGAAAAAAAAGATGAAACAAACATTTATTTTTACTGTGTATTCGATGGGGAGGGAGATTAACTACATGTTTCAATGTAAAACTTAGAAGGAAGTTGAACCGAGTGAGGGAGACAAACAGAGTAACGTAAATGCCGATCTTAAGGGAAAAAAAGATAACACAAACATTTATTTAAACTGTGTATTCAATAGGGAGAGAGATTAAGTACAGGTTTCAATGTAAAACTTAGAAGGAAGTTAAACCGACTGAGGGAGACAAACAGAGTAACGTAAACGCCGATTTTGAGAAAAAAAGGTAAAACAAACATTTTTTTTACTTTGTTTTCTGTAGGGAGAGAGATTAAGTACAGGTTTTAAAGTTTAACTAAGAAGGAAGTTGAACCGAGCGAGGGAGACAAACTCAGTAACGTAAATGCCGATTTTGAGAAAAAAAAGATAAAACAAACATTTCTTCATATTGCGTGGTCTATTGGGAAAGAGGTTTAGTGTAGGGTTTCAAATTTGTTAAACTCAAAAGGAATTTGAACCGAGTGAGGGAGACAAACAGAGTAACGTAAATGCCGATTTTGAGAAAAAAAAAAGATAAAACAAACATTTATTTTTACTGTGTATTCAATAGGGAGAGAGATTAAGTACAGGTTTCAATGTAAAACTTAGAAGGAAGTTAAACCGAGTGAGGGAGACAAACAGGTAACGTAAATGCCGATTTTGAGGAAAAAAGATAAAAGAAACATTTATTTTTACTTTGTATTCAATAGGGAGAGAGATTAAGTACAGATTTCAATGTAAAGCTTAAAAGGAAGTTGAACCGAGTGAGGGAGACAAACAAAGTAACGTAAATGCCGATTTCGAGAAAAAAAGATAAAAGAGACATTTATTTTTACAGTGTATTCAATAGGGAGAGAGATTAAGTACAGGTTTTAAAGCTTAACTTAGAAAGCAGTTGAACCGAGTGATGGAGACAAACAGAGTAACGTAAATGCCGATTTTTAGAAAAAAAAGATGAAACAAACATTTATTTTTACTGTGTATTCGATGGGGAGAGAGATTAACTACATGTTTCAATGTAAAACTTAGAAGGAAGTTGAACCGAGTGAGGGAGACAAACAGAGTAACGTAAATGCCGATCTAAAGAAAAAAAAAGATAACACAAACATTTATTTAAACTGTGTATTCAATAGGGAGAGAGATTAAGTACAGGTTTCAATGTAAAACTTAGAAGGAAGTTAAACCGACTGAGGGAGACAAACAGAGTAACGTAAATGCCGATTTTGAGAAAAAAAGATCCAACAAACATTAATTTTTACTGTGTATTCAATAGGGAGAGAGCTTAAATACAAGTTTCAATGTAAAACTTAGAAGAGAGTTAAACCGAGTGAGGGAGACAAACTCAGCAACGTAAATGCCGATTTTGAGAAAAAAAAGATAAAACAAACATTTCTTAATATTGTGTGGTCTATTGGGAGAGAGGTTTAGTGTAGGGTTTCAACTTTGTTAAACTCAGAAGGAAGTTGAACCGAGTAAGGGAGACAAAAAGAGTAACGTAAATGCCGATTTTGAGAAAAAAAAGATAAAACAAACATTTATTTTTACTGTGTATTCAATAGGGAGAGAGATTAAGTACAGGTTTCAATGTAAAACTTAGAAGGAAGTTGAACCGAGTGAGGGAGACAAACAGAGTAACGTAAATGCCAATTTTGAGAAAAAAAGATACAACAAACATTTATTTTACTGTGTATTCAAAAGGGAGAGAGATTAAGTACAGGTTTCAATGTAAAGCTTAGAAGGAAGTTGAACCGAGCGAGGGAGACAAACAAAGTAACGTAAATGCCGGTTTTGAGAAAAAAAAAGATTAAACACACATTTCTTTATATTGTGTGTTCTATAGGGAGAGAGGTTTAGTGTAAATTTCAATGTAAAGCGAAGGCAAAAGTTGAACCGAGGGCGGGGGACAAACAGAGTAACGTAAATGCCGATTTTTGAGAAAAAAAAAATAAAACAAACATTTATTTTTACAGTGTTTTCAATCGGGAGAGGGATTCAGTACAGGTTTCAATGTAAAACTAAGAAGGAAGTTGAACCGAGTGAGGGAGACAAAGAGAGTAACGTAAATGCCGATTTTGAGGCAAAAAAAAAAAATAAAACAAACATTTATTTTTACTTTGTATTCAATAGGGAGAGAGATTAAGTACAGGTTTCAGTGTAAAGCTTAGAAGGAAGTTGCACCGAGTGAGGGAGACAAACAGAGTAACGTAAATTCCGATTTTGAGAAAAATAAAAAGATTAAAAAAACAATTATTTTTTACTGTGCATTCAATAGGGAGAGAGCTTAAGTACAAGTTTTAAAGTTAAACTTAGAAGGAAGTTGAACCGAGTGAGGGAGACAAACAGAGTAACGTAAATGCCGATTTTGTGAAAAAGAAATAAAACAAACATTTATTTTTTTACCGTGTATTCAATAGGGAGAGAGATTAAGTACAGTTTTCAATGTAAAGATTAGAAGGAAGTTGAACCGAGTGAGGGAGACAAACAGAGTAACGTAAATGCCGATTTTGAGAGAGAAAAAAAGATTAAACACACATTTCTTTATATTGTGTGTTCTATAGGGAGAGAGATTTAGTGTAAATTTCAATGTAAAACGAAGAAAGAAGTTGAACCGAGTGAGGGGGACAAACAGAGTAACGTAAATGCCGATTTTTGAGAAAAGAAAAATAAAACAAACATTTATTTTTACTTTGTATTCAATCCGGAGAGAGAGTAAGTACAAGTTTCAATGTAAAACTTAGAAGAGAGTTGAACCGAGTGAGGGAGACAAACAGAGTAACGTAAATGCCAATTTTGAGAAAAAAAGATCCAACAAACATTAATTTTTACTGTGTATTCAATAGGGAGAGAGAGTAAGTACAAGTTTCAATGTAAAACTTAGAAGAGAGTTAAACCGAGTGAGGGAGACAAACAGAGTAACGTAAATGCCGATTTTGAGAAAAAAAGATCCAACAAACATTAATTTTTACCGTGTATTCAATAGGGAGAGAGAGTAAGTACAAGTTTCAATGTAAAACTTAGAAGAGAGTTAAACCGAGTGAGGGAGACAAACAGAGTAACGTAAATGCCGATTTTGAGAAAAAAAGATCCAACAAACATTAATTTTTACCGTGTATTCAATAGGGAGAGAGAGTAAGTACAGGTTTCAATGTAAAACTTAGAAGAGAGTAAAACCGAGTGAGGGAGACAAACAGAGTAACGTAAATGCCGATTTTGAGAAAAAAAGATCCAATTAACATTAATTTTTACTGTGTATTCAATAGGGAGAGAGAGTAAGTACAAGTTTCAATGTAAAACTTAGAAGAGAGTTGAACCGAGTGAGGGAGACAAACAGAGTAACGTAAATGCCGATTTTGAGAAAAAAAGATCCAACAAACATTAATTTTTACTGTGTATTCAATAGAGAGAGAGAGTAAGTACAAGTTTCAATGTAAAACTTAGAAGAGAGTTGAACCGAGTGAGGGAGACAAACAGAGAAACGTAAATGCCGATTTTGAGGAAAAAAGATCCAACAAACATTAAATTTTACTGTGTATTCAATAGGGAGAGAGAGTAAGTACAAGTTTCAATGTAAAACTTAGAAGAGAGTTGAACCGAGTGAGGGAGACAAACAGAGTAACGTAAATGCCGATTTTTGAGAAAAGAAAAATAAAACAAACATTTATTTTTACTTTGTATTCAAAAGGGAGAGAGAGTAAGTACAAGTTTCAATGTAAAACCTAGAAGAGAGTTAAACCGAGTGAGGGAGACAAACAGAGTAACGTAAATGCCGATTTTGAGAAAAAAAGATCCAACAAACATTAATTTTTACTGTGTATTCAATAGGGAGAGAGAGTAAGTACAAGTTTCAATGTAAAACTTAGAAGAGAGTTGAACCGAGTGAGGGAGACAAACAGAGTAACGTAAATGCCGATTTTGAGAAAAAAAAATCCAACAAACATTTATTTTTACTTTGTATTCAAAAGGGAGAGAGAGTAAGTACAAGTTTCAATGTAAAACCTAGAAGAGAGTTAAACCGAGTGAGGGAGACAAACAGAGTAACGTAAATGCCGATTTTGAGAAAAAAAGAGAGATAAAACAAACATTTCTTTATATTGTGTGTTCTATAGGGACAGAGATTTAGTGTTAATTTCAATGTTAACCGAAGAAAGAAGTTGAACCGAGTGAGGGAGACAGACAGAGTAACGTAAATGCCGATTTTGAAGAAAATGGTATTGGCTTTGGGCACTTCCCAGACAAAATCGTGCCTTATCTACAAAGTTAGGCCACCAAACGTTTAGTTACACTTTGTTACAGTTAGGCCTGCAGGCAAATCAATGTGTAGATAAGATGGCCTAACTTTGGCCTGGCCCAACGCTAACTCCGGCATTGAGTATTACGAGATCCATAATCATTGACTAAACAGGTGCACTTGAGTTGGAACCGTTGAAAGATTTCTCCAATGCAAGACCTACCCAAGCAGATTGCCAGTCTCCATGTTCAGCCTAGTAAGGAAAATCGTGATAGAATCTGAACTGCCACATGAACACCAGTCTTCGATTTGAACTTGGAATGCTACCCCAGCCTAGGTTTTATCCTAGAAGACAAGCCTTTACTATATCAGTTAGGGATAGATCACAGAGTTTAATTAGCAAGACATTTTGAATACTGAATCGGACTTTGTCAAAATTTACCTTGCACACTAAGTAAATTACACAAGCAGGCCTAACAGTAAGGATTTCAGGTTGATATATTTTCCAGGGTAGCCTATGCCTAGTATAGACCTTCATCAGTTAACTTACAGTAAACAGGTGTAGTCATAGTCTGAGACCTGGGTCCATTTCATGTCACTTTAGGGCCATGCCACAGAGCAGAAAACCTACCAAGAAAGGTCACCTCACACCGGAAACATCAGAAGATTCTTTTGCATGAAGTTTACATTAGGTATTAGACTAAGAAATTATACTAATCTTTGATCTTTAAGAAGATGACTGAAGTAACTCCTGTCTGCATTTGTCACTTTACAAATTGGTAGAATATTTGTATCCAGCATGTGCGTTGGGTCCAATTGTCCATTCTATGTAGGCTAAACCGAATTCCAAAATAACACAGATGTGTCAGCTTTCAGTTACACATGACAACACAGCAGTGTGTCATACTTCAGATTACTGCACTGTAATTTGTGTACTTTTACGAAGTGGGGTACTTCAGTATGTTGAACAAACTGCCAGTGGAGAGGCATGTGATGCAGAGCTACTAGGGGACTACTTTAGGTAGAACAAATTAAATAAACAATATTTTAATTTTATACTTAATACAGTACTTTGGTCTATTTTAGTTTTTATTTTACAGAAAAGACAAATATTTGTGTGAGATTTATTTTTCAAAATCAAAGTTATGTGTGACCCAATTGTAAATGTACAAGAAACGGGTCTTGAATTTTGAGGCGTGTGAGTTTATTCGCACACCATCACTCACCTCCAAACACTGTGAGGAGTGTGCTTTTTATGCACAAGTACCATATAGGTGAAAATTAGGAGCTAGTATAAATCTTCTAAAGTTTAATAAAACAGCTCACCTGCTACTCTCCTTAATTTTCTGAGGAGTGTCATACTGATAATTTGTAGTGCGCCTGGAGAATGTAAAACGTAAGGCATGAAGACATGGGACATCATAATAGCATGTGAATTATGTACGTAACAAGACAAATCGCTATGAGTATTTCAGTACCAGTTTCAACAACTTTGTTAATAAGCTAAAAAGGCAAGCATGAATATTTACATTTTACTGTGTATATTGCATATTCCTGCTACAAATGACGTTAGTGGAAAAAATTCTGCATACACTCTAAAACTCAAAGAGTGAATTTAGTCACTCTTTCATAGAGTTAAAAGTCTGACTTCACTCAATAAGTGCGTACATTCACTCCAAGAATAAGTGCACCCTAAAAAAATAACAGAGTGAAAATTGACTCTTAAGAAGTTTGAGAGTTGAAAAGTTCACTTTAAAAGAGCAGAAACTCACCCCCCAAAAGAGTAAAGTACACCCCAAGAAGAGTGAGAATTCACTCTTTAACGAGTGCAAGAAGAGATTTTAAAGAGTCGTTCCTGAGTGCACTCCAATAAGAGTGTATCTTTGCTCTTCTGAAGTGAATCTCACCATTTCGGAGTGAATTTCTGCTCTTTCTGAGTGACCATTTCAACATTCAACCTTCTAAATAATTAAACCTCACTCCGTTTACTTTTAGAGTGCACTGTAAGCAGGGAGTTGCTAGAGAAGGAAATAAATACAACTACATTTTAGACAATATGTACTTGAAAACAGTTTAAATCTTTTAAGGTGCCACTATTTGATTGACATGTCCCTTTGCTTCTATTGTTGAATCCCTTGTGACTAGGTCACTTTAATGATGATCTCGACTTCCAGTATTTTCTAAGTAATCCTTACACAAAGGCATTGCCTCTCTATTCCTTGATTAAGATGTTTGTGTACGCCAATGGCGAAGCTTATAATAAGAATGTCTATAAGAATTATAATGAATTGGCACACACATTTATATTATGTGTTTTAACTGTGCCCACTAGTCCTTGAATGAAAGCTTTGTTCAGGTCTACACATTCCCCTCAGATTTAAACAATTTTGACACCATTTAGAAACAATTGTTTAAGTAATTTTTTAAAGGGAAGCAATTGTACAGCCTTCTAGACAGCACAGAAATTCAATATAATTATTCCAAGCAATGTGGCATCATTAAAGACCAATTTTATTCCAAGTCAAACGTAGTATGAGTTTTTCCGAGGCAAGTCTGGAAGGCAGTTGGGCAAAGCAGTGCAAAGCACCATATTTCTCCGAAATTACCCATAGTGCAACAGAACAGTGACGTAAAACCTGCACCTAATGTATACTTTTGTTTGCTATTGCGGAATATCATACATACTATACTGCACAAACGTTCGAAACACTACTGAAGACTAGCACAACTGCCCATCGTTTCATTCATTTTACAAATGTTTCAACGGTTGAATTTGAGATAAAGGTTCAGAAATCAAAAGATTAACTCCTTAAAAGCATATGGCTGCCTCTTCCGGGCCAAGTGCATATGATTTTGAGCCAGTTCGACCAAGGAAAACTCGAGCACCTGCGAGCGATGTAACCAGCACCCGCAGCGAACCAGCAGTACAGTCTATACAAGCTAACGTTAGACCAAGGGTCAGTACGTTACGTATAGGCTTATACTAGTATAGCAATACGTAGCCTATGCCGTATAACAATAACACCGATTGATGTGTATGGTGTCTCAGCCGATTTCTCTTCGCGATTGCCTTCTTTTAACGTTTAAGTGTCCACAAATATCCAACATTACTTACGAGAATTACAAAAGGTTCGACTAAATCGAATCTTTGCGAAAATGAGTGAAAACGAACCTAACTGTTGCACCGAAAAGCATGCTAAAATACGGTCTCGCTAGTCCCAGCTTGTTGTTGTTACCGCTTGTAGTTTCAGGGTCTACCGGAAGTAACTTATCTTGGTTTGTACAAAAGCAGTCAGAAATAACGAGTATTTTTTATTTGAGAGATGAAACAAAAAGAAGAACAAAAAATTATTGGGTTATCAAACATTTTTATCAGTAAAGCAAAAGCAACTATGAAGTTTTTTAAGCTTCGTAAAGGGTAATTATAAATTCAGCTGTAAGTGTACGTAAGTTGGTAACCATTTTTGTGAAATCTGATCAGGTGCAGGTTTTACGTCATCAATCAGCTGATCCATGGTCGTGTTTCTTCGAGTATGGCGATACTCATGTCTTGAAGAGCGGGAGATTTGAAACTTTTTTTTTCGGTATGAGTTTTTTTGTGGAAAAACAACACAGTAGTGTTAATATCTAATGATTATATATGTACTACACATATGTGGGGAGTCAAATGGCCACTATTGCTCCCCTTTAAGACGTTTTTGTCTTCAAATGAAATAATACATCGCGTCACGAATAGCGTCGAATATATATTATATAATTATGATGACTGGCAACGCAATGTTTACGAGAAGGGTGTGAGGAATGCGTTTACCTCATTGAAATTTTGATAAATGCGCCACTTATTCCGGTATGTGATAACAAGCATTGAAGTAAGAATTTGGTGGATAAAAGCGACATGATTGTCGGAAACAAACATCGTCTCAAGAAGACGATAGAATGTTGTTTCCACTTTTCTAGCTTTCTCTGGCAACTCCCTTGTTTGCATATACTGCAAGTTAAGTTTGTCCATTCTTCATTGGTATGTGAAGAAAACAGCAGTTTAGGAAAAGTCTGTTGCATTTCGTGAGCCAACTCAATGAGCCACTTTACGATTATGTTGCCTGGTGCATTAAATTACCATTATCTCGATTCTCGAAATGTTTATCCAAACTATCTTCAAAGATTTACCAAGTTAATAACATCTATTATTTTGAGGAACTTTTTTCAATAATTGTATTCGAAACAGATAAGTTCCTAATATATGGTGTCTGCAATTAGCAACAGATTGACTGTATTTTGCAAAACGAGTACATAGCATTGTATAATTAAGACTCATGATCATGTTTTTCTGAATTCATGTAGTCAACTAAGAATAGACACCCACACAGAATGAAATTATTTTAAAGAATCGACGACTACACTCTCAAAAAGTTCGGTAAAATTTTCTGGGCAATGCAGATGTTGGTTAAAGTTTGCTCAATATTTGGCAAAATAACCGAAAAACTTTTTGACCAACGTTGGTTTAATGAGTATGTGAATTTCTTTACCCGACGTTGGTTAAACGTATCGCCAATTAATGGTTTTTAATGTAACACCTATTTCTAATAATTTAGATTCACAGTAAATATTTTGCAGGACGTTCACGTACACTGTGGCAATTTTTCTGAGACAATAAGAAGAAAGTGGATGTATATAAATGCCATGAAATTTATAGGAACACCAGGTTAATATATCTTCCATCCGAAGGGAGCACTCTGAATTTCTCAAATGAAGTTTGTGTTTATCACGTAATGCAGGTCTAATTAAAATGAATTGAAGCTCCCGGTGGTGATTTCTTTTAGAAAATCGTGCTTCTTAATTGTACAATACAGCACAAAGAAATGGAACATGAAATATTATGAAGAAACGTGCATGTTTAATCTCTCATCATAACAACCAAATGTCCCTGAATACAGTGGCGGAGCTAGGGATTTTGGTCAGAGGGGGTGAAAATAGTCTGCAGGGGCGCTTCGAAGGAGTAAATACCCTGAGCCTCAGCAAGATAGAAGCCACTTCTTTTCAGACTTTCCATTTGACTTTCCGCACCTGGTAGAAGACTACTTTGACATTTCTTCTCAGCATGTTTTTGTATTAAAATATGTTTAAATTTTCTTTCCATGGGCCTCCGCGGAAGAAAATTCGGGGCGTTGGATTAAATTTTTTAAGGGGGAAAAGCTGCGCGCCATCATGAGAGGGCGCGGAGCGAAGGAAAATTTTGCCCCCAAATGCCTCTCAGATCCCTGGAAATGACATTTCTAAAGCCTATTTACCGCATATAAATAGGGAAAACACTGAGTGAACTGTTAAGAAATATTGATGTTATTTAACCGAGAGAAGAAGCCTAAACTTAAAGTTATTTGATGCAATTTTCTGGCTTTTTAAGACCACGGAAGTACAGAAATAAGCATTTTCATGGGATTATCGTGCAGTGTCAGAAATAGCCATTTATTATGAGAATGGTCACTTGAAGAAAAGCAAAATGGAAACTGGTCATTAAAACTCTTAAACCATTACCAATATGATAACAGTTTTATTTTATTTTAACCTGAATGTTCTCTTCAAATGATTTTGAAAAATGTTGTGGAAGCTATTGGGTATCTTTTTCAACTTTTTCTATTGTCTATGTTGACAATTATTTCCGACACCAAGAGGGCTATCTGCGCTACAATTAATGTTGCGCCCTTTGCAACATCTTTTATTGGCCGGGGGAGGGGGGGGGGGGTAATTTAATGTCAGTCTGTGTATTTTGTAAACTTATAATCACACTTGGTGTGGAAGCAATTAACTTAGCACAGCGACAACATTCATAAGTGCGTATAAAGCATGAAGGTACGTTTCGGCAAAACCTATCCCGATATTACAGAAAATGACCATTTTCATCAGAATAAAGTGCAGATAGTACAGTTACTGGTGGCTGTTTGAGCATTTTGTTATCCCGGTTTTAAAAGCAAGCATTAATTTATGTCTTTTGCCAAAAATTGTGCAAGAGTAAACTATGTTTAAAACCTAAAAAGGGCGCCGACAAACGATTTTTCGTCCGTCGGGGGGGGGGGGAGGCGACCGCCCCCTGACCATATGGCAGCTCCGCCACTGCCTGAATATATATAATAGTCGAACATGAACTCTCAATTGAAATTCTACTACTCTTTAAAGTTGCTAGCATTATCAATGCCCGAAACGTTTAAGAGTCTTGTATGAGGTACCTTCTCTGAAATATTCCAGTGTGCGTTTCACAATAAAAGGTAAAACAATGAAACGACACCCAACTTCTGAGTAAGGAGAAATTGATCGTTTTACCAATAATTGGTAATGTTTTGCCCAACTGGCCAGTTGGGTAATTTTCACATCACTACAAATAAGTTTAACCAAATTGCCCAACAATAGGTAAAGCAATTAACCAGCCGAGATTGGTCAATATCTGAGCAGCAGTTAGTCGGATATATATTTCCCTAGTGTTGGTTAAAAGTCGGTCAAAAATTTGCCCAACATTTTAAGAGTGTAGGAACAATTTTGGATTACTTGTTTATGAAATTTTCTTACTTTATAGATAAGTTTCCTTCAACATTGATTGTTGTTGCGTTTCATTTCTTCCGCAAGAACCGCGACTCGTTATCCCCAAATTGTGCTTATGTCTTAGACATCCTTCTTTTTCTACCGAGCAGTTTTTGTTCCATAATTATTTGCTAACAAAATTAATTTTTTCCTATAACATGTTCCAAGCTTGATCAATGAGAACACACAATATTATCCATCCTACACTAATTTCATCATTTGTTTACTTTGGTTTTCATAACCTACTCATAACAATCCGATTGAATTCGAAAAAAAAGTTTGCGTAGGCCTATAGGGGAGAACACCACCATTAGCGGAATGGCCTTCCTGGGAAAAGTAATTCCAAGTAAAGTACACCGTCAATTTTAGGTCCTTTTTAAGTGTGAACTGCTCATGTTAAAATAATCGAATATGATGCCTGTTTTTCGAGGATATAAAAAAAGAGATATCCATGTGTGAGTGATGCATTGTTGTAACGAGTCACTAGAGTAGTGACTCGAGCCACCAGTTTTCAAACTTTTAAGTGACCCGAGTAGAGTCAAATCACTTCTAAATTCTATCGAGTCACTATCATTTTGAGAGAAAGTGACTCGATTCGTGACTTGTTACAACACTGGAGTGATGCCAAAAGGGGGATGGATTGAAGGTGATTTAGACCATTTTAGTAATAGATGTGAAAAAGACGTGATTTCTGTCACCTTGCGGATTAATAGGGGTGGATGCACAGCCCCTAAATTTCTTCCCCCTGTAGCTCCAAATCTAAACGGTCATGCTATAATGAATTTGTGATGCCATGATTGGCCAAGTCATCGCCTTTTATGCGAGGTGTAGCTTTAGTGGGGTGTGAACCTTGACAAGACTGCGGGGCATTTAACCAAAGAGAATGGTGTAATTCAATAAAGCAGCTAATGGTCGTGTGCCCCTAATGATCCATAGTGCGTCTGCTTTAAAGTAACGTTCGTGCGAATAAAGTCTTAAACAATTTTGAAAATGAATTTATGTAAAGGCGTGTCGCTTGTGACTCAGGTGATTCACGATTCTAAAAATTGTGGAAATGGGCAATAAAAATTTGATTAGAAGAACTATTACCAAATTACGAAATACACCTACCTTTTAAAGTAGTAGAAACGTGACCACTGTAACGTGACATACATATTTTGGTATGTTTATAGTTCAAATACTTTACTGAGACACATTAGAGGGTTCTGGAATAAGATGTAATGCCAAACACCATTAGAAGCCAAATTTGCATCGGGATAGGTCTTCAAAATTGGAAGTACAATATACCAGGTTGAGTCTATTTGGTGGTTATCTTTACTGATAACTTTTTAGCTATTATAATAATTACATAAAATGCGCAGAATGTGTTATAACTTTGAACTAATACTACTAACACAATGCTACACTGCCCATGTTATTTAATATCTAATTCCACGAATCATCCTACTAATTATGAAACACTTGTAAATTGTCAATTTAGTAGTCTAAGACAATATTATGACCAGAGAAAGCACTTTGTTTCAGTGTCATTGCGGCCTTAAGTGAATCGATGACTTTCCTTCATTTACTGTCGATGTTTTCTCCAAGCGGTTATACTTCCCATGGTCCTTCGCGGCAGCCTCTTTTGCTTCCCCGCGGAGTTCTATTTTCCGCAAACTGCTTTACAAGCACCTTCGGCCATTAATTTCTATGCCCAAACCTGTGATGTCGATGAGCTAAAATGGCGAATTTATTAATGGACCGAATTTACTCGGGTCACCACAAAATGAATACTATCATGTTTTATATTGGTGTAATGGTGATACGATACGATAATCTCTTTTGCTTAAATGACAGCTTAAAGTGGTACAATAAAACGCAGTGAGGTCGATATGTATGGATGATCCTTGTCTTTACTTACTTGTTGATAGCGTTTTTTCTTACTGTCGAGATTTGAATTGCTTGTCGAATGTCTTTTATCTTGATTCAAAAACAGGCCGTCCACATAATTGAATGTCCCGTTTCGACGCTCATGATGAAATTTTCCAAGTTCTTTCTTTTTGAAACATCATCCTTTTCTGCTTGACTGCATGTAATCGTGTCGGGGAGGAAATGAAGCAAAATACACACATATTTTACAGATGGTGTCACATCTGATTAGTTAATAGACAGTAGTAGATATACCAAAATTCATAAAAAGTTACGTAAATTTGGAATTAGCTGAAAGGGCAGTCAAGAATGTTATAGTTGACTTTCACAGGGTCTGGGTTGCATTCTTAAGAGCAGCGAGCGGGCATGCAATGGTCTGTAGTTACTAGATTTTTTGTCATTTGTTTTGTTCTTGGTAGATGCTGGGAACTTGTAACTGGAATAACAGTTTAGCAGGAGTGGAATTAATATTTCATATCGCTGGTTAAAGCACAGCCCAACGACCAGCAACTCAAGTCCAAAACGGATCATATGTTTATATGTAGAGACTATTGAATAAATTTATGGACAACAGATAGACCCTACGAATGTGCAGGGTGTTCCATTGTTCGCCTCAAAAACTGCGTCGTGTGACGTCAGTGCAAAAGTCTACAGTGCCTTCACTAAACATCACAATTGGTACATTTGGTAAGTCACAACCACTTCTGGGCAAATATCAACGGTGGATTAGTGCAGCTGCTATTCGTCTGTCTACACTTAATGCGTACTGCATTAGCTTTTGACCATCCAAAGGGGCGGGGCTTGTGACGTCACTAAAAGCGTTCAATAACTGTACTCTCACAATTACGACAAACTATATTCTCCGTTTCTGAACCGTTACCTTTCAAAAGTACTTTGAAGTGAATTCCCGTCACGCTTGCTTGATCGAGTTCGGTTGTTGAAAAATATATAATGTTGACTGTTGAATAATTTGGACTGAAACAGAATCCACAGTTTTAAGCGATCGGAAAAGAGTGGGACATGACTATTGGAAGTTTAATTTCATGTACAAATATCATCGCACGTACAGGAAAATTCTGTACCTTTCCTTTTAAACTTGATAACTACTACGAAACATAACAGAGGTTTACTGCTAACGGTGTGGTAGCCTTGTGAGAAGAAGATAAGTAAGTGATCTAACAAATAATTTTGCAATGAAGGTTGTGGAAGAAAATTGTTATGTACTTATCCGAGTTTCTTTTCAAGTATTTTTTTTTTACATTCACTTTGTTTACTATGACAGAGACCTCATCGTATCGACATTGTCCCTTTAATTTACGGGTAGTATGAGAATTGCTGCCATGTTTTGGGTTTTATTTCTTTACCTTTTCTTCAAATTTATTATACGTTACACTTTGCTGTACTTTTTACAGTTTTTCTTCAACATCTCGTATTGATCTGAATCTGGGCGGGCGCTTGCTCAATGAAATCACCCCTCTCGCCTCCCCCCCCCCCTCTCTCTCTCGTCGAGCCATTTGCTAATATTTTAATGGGACTAAAGATCAGTCAGTGTCTCGACAGCTGACTCTTATTTGAGTGTGAAAAAGATCACTTCACATTTTAATGCAATATGCCAGCTTTTCAAATTGAGCACTTTGCTGTACTTTGTATAGTTAATCTTCAACATTTCATATTAATCTGCATGCTAATTTTTTCTTTCGAACAAACGTAACTCTTTTCAACATTTTTACAGTGTCGAGGAAATCGGAGGGGTGGGGTTCAGTCCCTCATTGAAATAAGGAGAAAAATCCAAAAATAATTACCAAGTTTTCAAAGAAGTGGGACCCTGCAGCTAGAGGGATCATTTTGAAAATTTTTGAAATTCTTTTTTTTCTCGATGCACGATCAGCTGCAATCTAAATACACCGAGGTTAAATTTAACCAGGATCGGTCTTCTATTTACTCCAGCACAATCCTGGTTAAACTTTGATGCAAATCCTGGTTAAACAAACACAAATTCTGGTAAAAAACAACTATGATTTGAGTTAGTTTAACAAAGATTTGCGTTACCCCTACGCCAGAATCGTGTGGGTGTGAATAGAACACCTATCCTGGTTAAATTAAACCCGGGTGTTTTTAGAGTGAAAGAACCCCGAGAAGTGCTGTCTCCTGCCTTTTAGGTGGAGGAAGGGGTTGTTAATCCGAAAAACGTCTTATACGATCCCTGATGGTGAAAATCCGCTTTGGCGGTCTAGACTGCTCTCCCATACTTTTAATTACGCCGCTGTTTACTTTCCGGACCTCCATTTCCCTAAGTTAAATTGATGTCTATTTAACTTAACGGTTCAGCTGTTTTATAACAAGCGTTCTATTGTCATTACTATGCACTTTTATTCTACCTCACAATTCACACAGTCATATCAATCAAATTTTCAATTTGCATTTCAGTACGAAGAAATTAATCAAATATTTGTTCTTAGTAGGGAGAGCCCAAAAATCGTTTGAATTGAAGAAACAGCTTTTTTATTTAAACAATTTACACTTCAAATTTGTCGTGTCACGTTGAATCCGTACTGTTTTTCTACAAATGGCAAAAAGGTAAATGCTTTCAGCTCCTTTCATGGCTGAATAACGAACTCAATGAAGGTCTTATTGGCAGAGGAAAACTCGAAGACGAATTTTGAACATGATTCGGCTGCTCAGTTTGCATTTTCAATTTAACATTATTCTTTGAAACTGAGTAGGGAAAACAGACCGGATAGCCACAACTGGAAATAGACCATAGACGGCCCGATTAAATGGACAAGAACAGTCCAACCAACTTAAATTAGTGTAGTAGACTGTCATGTTTCATGATTGGCTGTTTAGAGTCATGTCACAACATTGTTTCCCTTCAAATGTGAAATTTACTGCATGGTTTACCCTGAATATGCAATATTGAATTCTAAAAATATAATGAAAGATACTTTAGAAGAGAAATTATACAGAGGAAAATTGCGAGGTTTAGCTTTTGCTTCAAAATAAGTTTTGGGTGGACTTCTCTTGACTTTTGAACCAGTTGGTTAAAACTGAACCGTAAAATCTATTTTTTTTTTAATTTGAAAGTTGATGGGATACCCACGAAATTTATTTCTAGTACCCTAAAGAAAATTCATAAGAATGCATGCTATGTTTCATAGCTTGGAGTGCTGGATTTGATTCGATTGACTAAAACTTATGCGGAGTAAGTATCTCGCCTTGATTTCTCAGGACCTATTACTCTGAAAAAGTTCAACAAGTTATAGCAATCCCTGTCTGACCATTAGAACCCAGAATCTATCAGTGAACCCTCGTTTCAGTTATTTTGAGATCAATAAAATGAAAAGGGTTTGATATTGAAATTCAGAGCGAGGGTGGTGGTAGTATTGATAAACATCATTACTAGATGACAGCTTTAAACTGGAGAAAAACCTATTTGCCAGGTCACATGATCTTGGCTAAAACCTCAAATTGAATTCTAGGAGCATGCCCTGGTACCAGATCTCTTACGTATAGGTTTTTGCTGGTTGAGTGGAACTCTAAGCGGAATGGTCAAGGCCATTCCTCATCCTCATTTTCCCAACTGTTCCTTTTGAACAGCTGATGACGATTCACACGACAAATACCATTTACCACGTAAGCATAGTTCCCATTTCTAGTGAACAACTTTACAAATGTTACCAACCGAGTCGGTAAATTCATCAACAGAAGTCTAGGTCTAAGGGTTGACCACCAATTTCAATCCATGACACATGCTTCCGTCGAGTTCACTTTTGCCAGAAAATATGTCAACTTCGTTAAAATTTTAAGAAACAAACATGGGAAGTCACTGAAAATTTCACACAAATTTGGTTTCGAAGTTTTTTTAAGTATACCTCAAGTTAAAAATTCCAAACATATATATTTAACAGCATGAAAAATGTATTCTAACAGTCCAGCTCCTTTCTTCGTAGGACATTCTTGAGCCGAGATATAAAATGCTGAAATTTATTCATTCATTCATTAACTGTACCACTTTACCACTGATATTATCGACTATGCCTTATATTGAGTAAGACGTCTTGGTTTTAATTTATTTTGCCCCCAAACAAATTTCCTTATATCCGCCCTTTGGTGGAGAGACTAGTGCAAAGGGAAGAGGGAAAGTGAGAAGTAGTCTAGTGTAGCTTTTATTTTAATATTAAAAACCCATGGCAACGTTGGTTCGGGAAGTCCCTTTTCTTTATCTCCCGAGGGTTAGGAAAATTTAAATGTCAAAAACTTTCGTAAACAGCAAAACGATTTCCCGACGATTTGGCATTGTATAAGTACAAATTAATTGAGTTGTAGGAAATTGATATGAGCCAGGTCTATCAAAGGTACAAAGGAAACAAAAAATGGTGAAAGCAGGACTAACAAAATATTTTTTATAGACCGTGGAGCATTTTCATAACAAAGACAAAATTAGGGATATGCTTCTGATGTGCTGTAGATGAAAAACAATGGTGTAGCTTGGGTTAACGAAGCCCAGGGCAAGAAATGAAATTGGCCTTCCTAGCCCTATCTTCCGCAGGGGTAATCTAGCTTATGAATATATACACAACTCAAAAAGTAAAAATGTATAAGATTATGTCAATATGATGCTCTTGGCATGGGTGGCTCTGAGATTGCGTGACAAGAAGGAAAGCATTTCGAAGCCTAGACAAAGGCGATGTGAGATATAGAATTTGAGGTGCGCGCAGCGCACCTCAAATTTTTTTGGTCTTTTTACACTGAAATAATTAAAAATCCGGAACTTGTTTTGAAGAAAATTTGAAATGTTTTGAAGAAATCTGGATTTCAAGTCTGTAAAGACTTTTAAACATTTTGAAGAAGGAAAAAGTTAAATGGGATACTGAATTCGTTTGGGCTTAAGCATTTTAATGTAGGAAAACATACCGAGGCTCTAAGGAGAAACTGAAAATTTGCCCGAAAACTTTTTGCCTTTTTGAACAAAGATTGGAAAACTATGAGGTTCTATCGGAGAAATTTTGGAATTTAATGAAAGAAAATTTGGGCTTTTGGTAAGGTGATATTGAACAATTTGACTTTTGAATACCTGATCCACCTTTCAAGAGCAAAATTGAGTAGAATGTAGAGATTGGCTTGGTTATTTTTTTTTTTTTTTGGTACGGATACTCCAATTCTATTAAAAATTTTAGTGAAAATTTTTTTTGCAATTTTTAACAAATATAACTCTGAAGCCTTGAGCTTGAATTGAAGAAAATGGTAATTTTATGACAGATTTTGGAGTTTTTATTAAAGAATGTCACCTTCTTATAACAAAAATCAAATAAATCACCTGGCGACTTATAGTTTGTCGGGGTTACCGAATATCATCATGCAGAGTAAGTCTCCCGCCGTCGGACGATATTGGGAAAAATCCACGAAAGGATTTGGCTTCCAGCTATTAACTATTTGACATATATTCAAAATCTACAGCTTAAATATTGAAAGAATTTGATGGCAGAAAATTTGAGAAAAATGGTTTGATATGTAGAGAAGAACTTAAAAATTGAAGTCTTCATTGGAGATCAATCAGCCTTAGTTCATATGGTTAAAATCAATTTGGCGTCCCTAAGGTTGCACACAGGGCAAATTGCCCCTCCTATACACCACAGATGCAAAATTGTGCTAACGTTGATAAGATGAGCTGTGGTGTAACATAAATGGTAATCAAGATATGGAGTGTGACAATATACGGCAACTTCCAATGGCTTTCGTTATCCCCTTTCACACACTTTAATACGGCACGGTGCTACTTATCAGTGCTTTGAGGGAAAAAACACAATAAAAATAACTCTGAAGTGTTCATATTGTGACTAAAATGGATGAAATTGTTATTATTTTGCAGTGCAGCACCGTCGACACTTACTCGGATTTCGGGGGAGGGGGCTGGCCACTTAAGTCAAAATATTTCTGTGTGAAAATCGGTTTATTTTCAAGCCGTGTATTTTCAAAGGGTTGAGTACGTGTCACTCCGTCTTCTGACCCCAGCGTGTGGCCTTGTACATGAGAGGACGATCTACAATGTGCACTAGTCAGAGGTAAACTGCTGAATGATCGAGCCGGGTGTTTTACTCCCCCAGCTAGCTGCAGTACTGTCGCACGCTGCAGAAGGATAGAAAGAACCATAGTGTGCCCTAAAAGTCGGTGAAACCCATAGCCCCTAGATGTATTAACCTATGTATCGTACCTTTATACACACTGAATGCATGACCACTCTTTTCTTGTTTCACATGGGTACGTACCGTACGTGCACAGTGCAGTGAGTTTACACTGTGCTGTGCAAGTGCATAGCTAGTGTAAAATATATTTCTGTAGAGAGGAAGAAACTAATGGACAGATATTATTAATGTGCTATATACTCGCAACAGATCACGATACACGTCAGACGACAACACGGCAAGTTCGAATGTGGAAACATCTTTGCGTGAGCCTCAGAAACGAAATTTAAATAACAGGCTTTGACATATTGAGCGGTGTTTTTTCAACGCCTTTTAAATTCAGCAAGGTATGAGGGGTACGAGAAACCCTTTTTCCTTGTTAAAGTATGTATGACATTTCTGACGTCAAAGTGGCATGAACAGCTCCTTGATTAAAGGGAAATATTGCTTTTCAAATGCTCCAACATAGCATTAAAAGTAAATAGCTCTAGTAATTTTCAAATCATTCGGTCTCAACAATAAACCCCAGCAATAGTATCGTTTCCTCAAAATATTATGCACAAGAAGAGTTATGGAAGTTGCATCTTTTGAAATGTTGAAAGTTTGGGTGAACAAATTATTCTTGAGCAACAAACATCTGAATTCCTATCTGAGGGAAACTTATTTCTTGAAAAGAAGGCTACCATACTGCCTTATTTGTAATTATTTATCACTCTTTGCCAATAAATATTGGTTTTAAAAAGATGAAAATTTTCCCTTAAACATCAAATTCAAAATATAGAGAGGAGCTGTGAGAGGGGCTAGAAGTAAAAAAATGTTGGGCCGGGGAATCGGAACTGTCGGGAAAGATAAACAACTTTAAATGACCAACTCTTGGTTAAGTCTTATGACATTTGTGTGATGAGGTTTATCAATAAGACACATAACAAATAAATCAAGAGGCATCGATTAAAATATGGCTGTAATGCTTATAAATAAACCAAGGTCCTATAAAATACAGGCACTGACAAGTGAAATGGCATACCAGCAACTATATTGCTGGTAACCTCAAGACCGCACATCAAATCTATCATACATGCAGCCAACTCTAGTTAATAATACTTGAATATTAACTGAGCAGTCCATACACTGGACATAAAACATTTTTGCAAGCCCGGTATGTTTTGGATGACTAAATTTGACTAATGTTGGTTTATTTTAAAATTTTATCTGGTCTAAATCTGAACCAAAACTAGTCAAATAGTTGATCCTATTTGAGTTAAGTGACCATCTGATCCTTTTTGGGTTCATTAATTGTTGATTATCCATCCTACTGGGACAAAATATCTGCCCATACGCGTCCATTCCGGTTTCTGAAATTTTGTGGAGGATGGTCTCCACTTCCTGGAGCGTAGGCTACGCCTGATTATTTTATTAAGGACGAAAAAGGAATAAGGCATTCTAAGTAGCGAAGTTCGTTTCAATTTAATGAAGATTATGGTTATATTTTAAGTTAGGATTAAATGGACCGGGGCTCTTTTGGCCTGTGCTTTTTGAGTCAAAACTGGAAAAATGTAGTGGCCTGCTCGACTTAAACCAATTGGTTAGAAACTAGGCTGTAAAACTACATATAACCTAACCTAACCTTCATAATTTAATAAAATAGGAATTGGAATGTTAGAATTCATTTTTGCATGCTCTTTCAAACATTTTTTTTGATTTTTTGATTTGAGATTCACTTTAATAGGCTGTTTATATACTGCATTGCTGACAGCCAAAAAGTATACTGTTAAAAATTCCCGTTAAATTACATAAAAATCAAATTTAGAAATACATAAGAATCCGTGCTGCAAATGCAGCAAGGATTTAATGTATTCTTTGTTTTTGTTACTGTTATTCTACTGGCACTTTTAACAGTGTAGATTGTATACGAAAGAGAGAAATGTTCAAAAGAATCTTTGAGGGTCCTTTCTGGTGTAGTTCTAGATTTGACTGTCAAAAGGTCAGGCCACACTACAGCGATATGGGATTGGATTTCGCTCCGATTTTGTAAATTTTAGTTAATATCTCCTAAACCTTAGGTCGAAAAACAACAAAAAATTACCAACCTGTAAATTGAATCGCAGAACTACGAAATCCTAAGTTATACCAATTATTCCGTGACGTCACATCCACAGACGTCTTTTATCGGATGCGAGTAGTCCGATAAAGCTATTTGTCAATGTGACGACAAGAAAATAAATAGTTTACATTTCGTTTCCTCGGTCCTCTGACAAGGATTAAATATTTACAAAATATGGCAAATTTTGGGTTCTTTCCGACGATGGATGGAGGAAAAACAAACATTTGGATGGTTACCCGATCCTATATCGCTGTAGTGTGACCTGGCCTTAGGGGTGTCATTGGGGGACAATTAAGAGAATACGTTAAGATTCATGTCAAGTTCCATGTTTTTCTGGATAAAGGCCTATATGAACTTGATTTTGATGTGACCTTGGCCATCAGATTGTAACTTTAATCAACCCCAATGAAGTAATAGTTTCATTCAGGATCTAACCCTTAACGTTTTTTATATTTTTTGTAATGTTGCTCACGTAGTTATACCATTGGGAAAAGGATAACAACAAGTTGTCATGATCGTGATAGAATCTTAAAGCAAATTGCAGTGAGGACCTCTCCCTGAGAAACCCTTGATTTTCTTTTACCAAAAGTAAATGAAGAGTATATTATTATTGATAGTTCTGTATTATATGTTCTTATCAAAGATTGGTTGCAGTGGAAAGGAGCAGCATCCTTTATCGTCAAGCGAACCTTCCCCTGATGTACTACTTGCATTAGATTCTTCATGCCAAATTCTCTGAAAAGAACAGTACATTGTAAAACAATGAATTCCCGGAAAACTACACCTTTGGTCACCTTTATTATCGCCTTCATCGCGATGTATTATTTCTTAGAGGGTAAGTTAATTCGTTGCTTTAAAGTCCCCAAAATGTTGTATATTTATAGAAACAATTTCCAAATTTTAAAATGGATTTCCAAAATTCGCGTCTTTTCACCATTTTCATCAAATATGTTTGTTTCTTTTGGGATTCATTTCGGAAATACCCAGGGAGTGTGCCGCTTTTGGCATTTTTTCGTGACTTCTTGTCACATTTGCGACAAGTACTCAGTCAGTTCATTCCAAATACTTGTCATACCTGCAGAAAGAAGACTGTCCTTGTCTGAGAGAATGTCATTTTGAAATACTTCCCGACTTTTTGTCGCATGTGTGACTATGATTCGGTCCTTTTCTCACGGAATAGTGTATGAAGATATCGTATTGGGCTATAATTTTGTCAAAATGGGCAAGAAGTTCTGCAAACGGAGCTGTCCAGATTAAAGTAGAAAATCCATTTTGAAGATAGAACTTGTTTATATTAAAAATGAAATGTATAAATGGGGATATGGTATGATCACATGTAAGATTTCCTAGGAATCTAAGCAGCATAAATAACTACTATAACTTTAGTGCAGTAATTTAGTCAACCTACTAACTTCAGGGTTAGTTATTTAGTCAACCTATTCACTTCAGTGTACTTAGTGATTCAGTCAACCCACTCAGTTCAGTGCAGTGATTTAAGCAACCTACACACTTCGGTGTAGTGATTTGGTCAACTATTAACTTTAGTGTAATAATTTAGTTAACCTACTAACGTCAGTGAAGTAATTTAGTCAAATTATCAACTTCAGTGAAGTAATTAAGTTAACCTACAAACTTCAGTGAAGTAGTTTTGTAAAAGCCCAGACAGGTACTAAAGTACTGAAAGACTCCAATATAAGAACAATAGGAAATGAACAAAAGAGGAAATCATCAACAAAGAAAAACATCTCCTGAAAATCGTATTAAAATACGTTTTAGTTAAGCCTTGCAATTCTCTCGGCCTTATTACTTACAGCTCCTCCCAAAGCTGTCTAAAATGTATCCTTTTCCTTGCTTCAGGGCATGTTACAAGGAACTAAAGTATTATGAAAACATTCTCAATATGAGCTAGGAGCTAAACGTTTCTGCATTTTCTGAATTTAATATTAATCAAAGAGCTGTGCTAGAATTTTCGTTAAGTTTTAGTTTGCGGTAACGAAAGATACCAGTACCGCTATCTAGACAATTTGCATTACCCTACGGTACAGTAATAAAATAATGAGAATTGCTGCAACGTTAGACACATTATCTCAAATAAATGAACAATTTTTCCCTTTTGAGCTTGCAATTAGCCAATAACAACTTTGTGATCAGAGAATATTTTCAATTTTCATCCAAATAAATAAACGACTTCCTTTTCAGGACCAATAGTCTACGTATCTCTTCACGAGCTGATAGTTTCCTGCTTAAATATGCAATTGTATGTTCTTTTCCATCTCAGCCCTATTGACAGGAGACAGCTCATAAACTAAACTTAGACACATCCATCTAAAAAATATAAAAAAATAAATTCCCTTTTTAGACATAACTGGAGTTGCTTGGAAAAATTTATTTATGAGACAATCCTTCATATAAGCTTTTCAAAATGTCACTGTAGGGAGGGGGAGCGGGAGGAGCCTCCAAGGCAAACGAAAATGGGAACCCACCTTCGGAAAGTTTTCTATTTCGTAGGGAGAGGTAATCTGTAAAGTAACATGTACTGGAACCTTAGCCGTTTTGGCATTGCTCGATTTTTCAATAGCAGTTTCTTCACTTAAAGAGTGATCCAAATTTTCTTTGAGAAACCAAAATTTTAAAACCGAATTCAATAAAAATCCATATTTTAAACTGTTTAAAACAGTCAACCCCTCTCATATTTCATTTTCATAGGAAAATTTTTCAGCTGACATTATCTACTAACAACTAATTGAGGCATAGCCATTTGCCTCCAAAACGTACTTTAGTTTAGACATAATCCTGCCAGTCTTATATGTAAATCTTCTAAAAAGGTTGCGGCACTTGACGCCATCAGACCACGAGCATTTTCAATACATTAATGTTTATCTTGTGTTCAATTGGTCCATAACCATGACAATATTTTGACTTTATCCCCGTTCAGAGCTAACCCTGCTGCAAAAGTACAACAGTAAAAAGGAGGCTTCAAAGGAACAAGTCATGATTCCACGGGGAGAAAGCGACTGGTCTAAAGACTGCCATATATCCAACAGCACATGTGGCAATAGGAATAGATATGCTTCATGTTTAAGGGGACTGGACATGAGTGAAAAGGTAATTAAAAGAACACATTCCAACCACGTACACTAACGTGACTGAGTACAAGACTGACCGTATCAGAGACAGTTTAGACAAACTACCCAATGGTTTCGTGAAGAACCCTGATTGCTGTTATGCGTGTTCTCCGGCCTTCAATTTGAGGTAGGGGGTGGGAGCTTAAAGGTTATGGTAATTGTCTCTACCATCTCACACACAACATCGCCAATTCCCATGATCCATCAAGTAAATATAATCATACTGGCATACAACATAATTAGGTATTTGCGTTGTGGCATAATGGATTCTGCCCTTAACACAAGACGCATTCTCTGGCGATCGGACAGAGGTGAGTGAAATGTTCCAGGGTTTGCGTCAAAGCTCTTTAAATGTTGCGTCGAATCACAGATGCAAAATATCTCAGACTACAAATCAAAAATCACATTGCCTAAGAATATGTCCATGGTTTGTAATTGAGCCAATGGTCAGCAGCATTTTGGCTTTTTTGCTTTGCACCTGAATATTGTCGGTCAAAGTCATGTACCTTAACCCAAAATCTGGGAAGCTTCGGACTATCTGGCCGTGTCGTTTTGTAACATAAACTCGGTTTTAAAACTGATACAAACTCACCTAATACGTTGTAAAGGACTGCATGCTTCGTTTGGCTCAGAACCAGAACACGCCCAGTGCCAAGCATACAATGCTGAGAAAGTCTACACAATACGGGACAAGTCTGGTCATACTTATTTTCAGGATTATTGACTAAGTATTTTGAACAATAACTTAATCAAATTGTGTAACAATTCATTTGCCAAGAATGCGTTCTTTGGGTCGGATGAGTTAACAGTAAAATAAAGTAAACTGCCTGAAAATGTCAGTCTCAACGAAAAGCAAACACAGTTGCAAAAGGGCACATTTATTCATATCCGTAACGTTAACGCATATAGGCCCAACCGTAATCTGCACTAGACCGCTTTGAAGTATCAGGTCGTCAAAGGGAAAGCCTATTTCTGTCTTTACTCAAAGGTGCATATTCGAGTAGGCCTATAGTGACCTCCAGAAAATTACCTGATTGTTCAAATGTATGCAGTTTTGAACTCTGAAGTAAGGGTTTCGGACCCAGAAACATGTAACCATTTACTGGGAAAGGAAAAATAGATTTGTGTAAATCTCTCAAATTTCTTATTGCAACCTTGTTACTGCACTGCCATAACTACGCTTTGCACTCAGCAAAAAAAAGTGGGGTAGGAAAAACAAGCAAATTGAGCCACAACTAGAAAAAGGATCGTGCCCGTCCCGACTTGAACCAATTGGTGAGACTCTGGGCCATAAAATCCCAAACAAGTTAAATAAGAAAATTGAATGTGTCTAAAGTAAAAGAGTGGCTCGGGGCATATTCTTGTGCAATTTAATCCATTTCGTATATGAAAATGGTAATTACTTTTGGTTGCACTGGTTTCCAGAAAACAGCATGCACATCAGTACTGCAACTTAATTTTATTCCTTTTCTAAGGCCATTGGCGGTACTGCGGTGGGGCAAGAGAGGGATTTTCCCTGAGATTCTGTCCTCCCCCCTCCCCCCAAAGTTAGGGGAGTCAGGAGTTAGGTTAATTCAAAAAAGAAATAATTTACATCTCCAGAGACTTCATTTTTCATACAGAGATAAGTCAAAACTTCAGAGCCCCCGTGATGATGCCCCTGAAACCCCCACGGGCACTTTGAGGTTTTTGCCTCCAACATTATCATTTGCCCTTAGTTTGCCCCTCAGTTTTGAAATTCTGTCGCCGTCCCTATCTAAAGCAGGCAAGCAATGTAGTACGCGCTGTTGATGTGAGGGTGGGGCATTTGTGTTGAACTCATAACTAGGACCTGAACAAGAGGTTTCAGGTCCATTGACGGAAATTCAGTACCTTTCTCGAATCATCTGAAGTTTGAAAATGGAGAGTCTATTGTTAAGGTTATGGTAAAGGAAGTAAATCCAGAAAAAAACACAATGAGGCCCCTCAGATTGTACGTAAAATTGACTTGTGTGGGTTAGCATGAGTGGGTACGTGGGTGGGTGCGGTTTCTTGGAATCACAATTACCTCGAGAAAGGAACCATGGACATTTTTCATATTTGGTACTAAGATTTTTCATGTTAAGAAATGGAACTCTATTCAGTGTTAAGAGGGGACGCTAGAAATAAACCACTTGCATTTGCAAAAGTCCCATGCCTTTTATTTCTTCTCAGAAAGAGATCTTAACGACTTTGGACCTTCCAGTTTGAAATATTCATTGTTGTGCCTTTTCTACTGCTTTTTAGAAAGATGAAAGGAGGGATTACTGTAGAGGCTAATCCACCTTCTATTGATTAATTTCAAATTGATTCTGGATCAACTTGAAGAATGTAGTATTCGTATTATAACACAACATACACCTGAGCGTTTTGCCAAGATTGTACTTGGCAAGTTTCGTTAAAATACGTTCTTCATTGAACGTCCAGCATCTGTTGCTCAATGATCGGACTATCTTGTTTCATAGAGTATCTCTCCACTAGATCGCGAGTTTTTAATTTTCAAATTTTAAAACGACGTTGAGATTTTTAAATAGGCAATGGCGACCCTCCGGGGGTTTGACGGGGCATTTCCCCCTTACATTCTTCCTTGCTCCCCTCGGGAGGTTTATCGGAGTGGTCAACTGACAAAAAATAAATAACAAACTTCCCCTGAGACTTAAATTTTTAACCGGATGCTAAAACATTGGAGTTTTGAGGGCTCACCTTTGGTCCCCACAGGGGTTTTGCCCTTGACCTCATGGCCAAGAACATGCTATTTGCATTCGGTTTCACTCTGCGTACAAAAATTGCATTTTTCTTAGCCGGCCCCTGGTCTACCTAGCTACCAATTTTGACTTTCTGGCGCCTCCACTGTTCTTTAGGGGGAGTACTTCTAGGACAGTTATCGGGCAGGTGACAATTTTGAACAGTCCATTTGATCGTACAACCGCCTTTGTTGAAAGCAATTCTAGGTGTAACGACAGTGTTACGTTTTCCCTCACATAGGCATATCATATTCTATTTTATGTTATGCAGATCTATACAAGATGTGGACGTACCGAATGATTCGAAAAAGGGCACAAAATCCGAAGTCAATAATAACTTGGCGGGTTTTAAATTTCTTGTAGATGGAATGCAGTACTTCGTGCCAAGAAACCATTCAGAGAATCAGAAAAGAACATTTAAGGAGTGTTTGCACCAACTTGGCTTCAGAAAGTGTACATCCTTCAATAGGTCTGTGGGATGAAAACGGTGACATTCAAAAAGAACAATTATATAGACTCGATCATTTGTTTACTATCGACAAAAGCCAGCTTATATACTGTTCCATCCCTAAGGTTGCAACCACTGCATGGAGGAAACTACTCTTAGTAGTAATGGGCGAAGTCAACAGCACAAATGTTCTTACTGAGGCGGAGGTTCACGCCCGCTTTAGGGACAAAGCAAGAACGCTGTCCAGCTACAACATCGCAGAGGCTCAAAGGCGTTTGAAAAGCTATAAAAAGTTTTTCTTTGTCAGAAACCCATTGGAAAGGATGTTGTCTCTTTTTCTTGACAAAGCAGTGAAGGAAAGATATTGGAGTTTTAACGAGAGCCAGTTTGAAATGTTCTTAGAATTTATCAACAAGAAGCCTGTGGAACCCGTGTACAAAACTGTCGCAGAGCACTGGGCGTTGGGTTCTCATTTGTGTTTTCCCTGTGATGTAAGCTACGATTTTATTGGTTGAACAGAAACAACTAAAAGAGACACACAATTTATTTTTGATCACTTCATTCTTACAAATCGAGACCGTCTGATGATGACTCGTGTGAAAGGTCATGCAACAAACAGTTCAGATTCTCATAAGAAAGAAAAGTACTACAGAAAAATTAGCAAAGATGTACTGACGAATTTCACAGACAAATATCTACTTGACTACCTTCTATTCAGCTATGACAAACCAGCCGTGTAATTGAAAAAATGATACAATAGGTAGCATTGAAAAACCTTTTATTAAATTTCTACCAACATGGAATTCATTAGTAACTTAACGCTGATGAGCTCTGAGTTGGTATTTTAATTGAATAACCTCTGAATAATGTTGGGAACTTTTGTTTTTTGACCTCTAATTGCCTCAACAGAAAAGTTTGGAAGTTCTTGGGAAATTCTACATTTTGATAGAAAGTAATCCCAGATGACTTCTGACCTCCTTCAAAACAGGGCTGTACTCCTTTTCTTCAGCACACTCTACACGTTAATTGTTAATTACACCCAACCTTTTCTTCAACTTGACAAATTGCCTCATTTGGTAGATTTTTTTTCTAATTCGCATGGAATTTTTTATTGGCAAGTGCTGTACGTTAAGTTTGTATAGCAATCGATACAAGCATGTGTACATATTCGCATGCTGTGTTCGCGTTTTTAACAGTATGATAGAGTTATGCAATGAATATTTACTCCTGGTACTATGCCATTGGCTTGTTCAGCTAGGGTTCTAGTAAGCGTGATTAAACACGATAGAATGACCAACTTCATTTTCCTACTTTTGGGAGTTAATTTCTTCTCAATATGCGATATTCTCAAATATCTACAGTGTTCCGATGGGGTGTTGAATGACAACTTAACGCAAGTTTTGCGGGGAATGATTTTTTTTATGTTTTTCATAGTAAAAACACACGCGGTTACTTTAACCTGCCATATCAAAGGGAAACATCACTTTGATCTTAAAAGTGGATCTGGTGAAGTTGTAAGTCGTATTCATTCAACCTTCCGCCACATTCGTTTTTGTTTGTTGTCGTAAAAGATACCCTTTAAGACCCAAACTACGATTAAAATACTAGTCCACGCTTAAGCAGAGAAGAGAAGCACATTAAAAGGGAATAATTCAAGCTCCACTATGTCAACAGTTTGATACATACAAAATTGAAAGGATTTAAAAGCACTGTTACCTAGCAACAAGATTACACGTATTTGAAAACTGGTTCGACGTAGCTGGAAAACATGCATAAAACATCATATCAGCTATAACAGTTCTTGTGAAGGGAATACCTAAAAAGCATTTACCTCAATGTCTACTGATTAAAGACAAGTTAAGAAAGATTGACTAACGTTTTAATGTTTTACGCTTTAAGCTTAACATCTTCGTCCTCTGATCAGCTGGTGTTATTTCTGACCTTATTGTTTTAGTGGTGTTTGTTTTAACATTATTTTGTTTTTGTTGTTGAAGTTTACTTTGTTGTGGACAATAATCAAGTGTGTAATCAAACTTTTGGAATCTATACTAGGTCCCGATTTAAATTTTTAATATGGCGGTCTCTATATCGGTAATCGGGTTACTTGGTACTTTAACAATGGTATATGTGGTGAGCTCTTCAGAGGGTAAGTATTCAAAATTTTTGTTTTTCCTTTCAATATTATGCATGAATCCTGTAAAAGTTTATGTTTATTTTTTCAGAGGCTAATGAATGCTATAGGCAAGCTGAATATAGTGGACCACCAGGAAGAGAAAATGGGGGTTTATGGTCGATGGTCTTTACTTACTAATGCCATTTCTGTTCTTTCCAAAATAAAGATAAATTGTACGTCACTCACTCAGTACGATACGTTGAGTTGCGAGACGGTTGTAATAAATACAAGCATTCACCGTTTGTCTAGCGATCAAAATTACCCAGACAAGGGTTGTACAAAGTGGTACACAACCTGCTGCCGTTGTTAAAACCATTCGCACTCCTGATCAAGAAGACATGTGTAGATGCCTACACCATGGTAAGCATCTCACTCGAACAAGCGAAAGCTGCTCACCCGAACACGAGATTCAGATAGCCCCACCCCTGCATACAAACTTAACTGATTCACACAGCAAGACGCCCAAGTTTTATTTTGAACATTTGATATGCTGAGGACAGCTACACGGAGCAAAGTTCAAACAGTCAATAAAAAAAGTTGTTACTTTTTCCAACTTAATTTCATCAATAAACTTATACTATGTAAGCAAGTCCATCCAAGCAATTAGAAATAACTTTAACCTACCGAATGACATTAAATGCAACATAGCCTGTACTTGCAGGCAAGAACATCCTGTGAACAGCTGGTAGAAATCTCAAGGCCATATTTTTCTTCCGGGTCCCGATCGTTGAAAATTCGCCCAGCTTCAAAGGGCAGAACTTTCTGGTAACTTTCTAGCTGCGCACATTTTTCCCTGAGGAACTGGACTGTTATCACGACGCCATTGCTTATGCGAAGCGTCACGTACGACGGCAGGAAGAAAAAATCTCTTTGAAGTACGCAGGGAAGTCAATTTCTCCTTAGGTGAGCCAGGAAATTAGCAGTAACATAAAAAATGTACGTTAATTCTTCAGGTTCTGTCTTTTTACCAAATTCCAACCTGTTAAAGGGCTTTCACACTTACTTTCGAGCAAGGGGTCACATCCGAATCCGATCCAGCCCTCGAGATCAGCTTTGTAGTGTGGTAGCTCTCCCACCAGGATCAGATTCAGAGATTTTGATCCTCTCTCGTGCGCAGATCGGATCTCGCGCGGGCTATAAAAACCGTGAAACTTTCGGTTTTCCCCGCGAAATACAACACACACAAACGCCATGTAGCTGCGGCTCAGCCTACACTTGGACTTGCTCTGGCCACAGTGTACACAGTAGGGGAGATTGTTGTTTACACGTTCATGACAGCTACGCGCGAGGTCCTGAATAATTCGAGTTCATTGCGTCATTTCCTGTATGTTGATCGATTCATCGTGGCTTGATTCACCACGGGGTATCGAGTGTAAAAGCAAAACTTTTCATCTCGGAGGGGTCGCGGATCTGATCCGGATCTGATCGCCTCCTCGAGATCCCCTATCCAGTGTGAAAAAGGTCTTATCATCAACTCAGGTAGATGCGGTTTTGCAATTCAGTTTCAAACATTTGGTTTTAGTTGGGTGGGGGTGTCCTTAGGTTTCCATTGGAATAAGGTGTCCTACTAAACTGTGTCTCCATTATCAATTAAGTGTTCCCCAAAGAAGGTGAACTAACTAGGCGCAACGGAACGAAAAAATTGTGGGAAGGTGGGGTAATGGGCGGGGAATTATCTAAGCGGAGGTACACAATCGCGTAATGTACAAGAAGAGTTTTGATTTTACAAAAGAGGTAGTTCCCGAGTTTTCTTAGCTACATATACGAGCCTAATGGAAAAAATCAGTAATAAAAAAGGTATTTCATACTAGAGTTGAGATGATACAAAGGTCGTAATGAAATATACAATCTCTTTCATTAAATCTCATTAGTGCACTTGCCTACCTCCCTATACGTTTTATTACCAATTACACATCCCCTAAACCATTATAGTATTTGTCACAAACCCCCTGTGATCCCCGCAACCACCAACTATGCTATTATCACACCTACCTGTCTAAATCTCTGCTTGGAGTTCCTTAATCTAAGGAAAATGTTTTTCGAAAAACTAGGGTAGTCCTACTGCCTAAATTATTAAATGTATTACCGGCCTTAATTTTTGGTAAACTAACCTATTGAACTAGGATATATTTTTTCTCTTCAAACGGAATAGTTCTTTGACATGTTTCAAAACATCGAAAGCATCACCCGACAGGCCTTCGTGTTATATTCCGGAGGCAGTTGAGATGATATCATTATCATTAAAAATTTTAAGACGTTTTTTACGTATTCCACATTTAGAGTAATTTTTGAATTTTTTCTTACGAATTAACTTTCTGAAAGAGAAGTATGTTTTTCGTACACGCCATAAACTATCCCGAAAACGTAGATTTGAAAATATCTGAATGGGGGGTGTAGCAACGCTACCACACACTCGTTAGTGGTGTTCCAAAGCCGAGCAAGTCACAGTCATTTCCAATGTTAGTTGATTGTCTTATTGTCAATCACTTTAAAATCTTGATATTATTCGGTATCTACAAAAATAGCTCTGGTCTTAGCTGCGCTGATCTTTCTGGTCGATACTCCATAACAATAAAACCTCGAAATCTCAGGTAAACTTTCTCTAATATCAGTGTCGTTTGCAATGATACATTTTCCTTAACTTGTTAATTACGTGCTCGGTCTTGTTTTTAGCTTGGTAATACTGGTTCATCAAACTTCTTCAAAGTAGTGGGGAAGAGCATAAAACATTTCCCGGGACAGCATTTGGTGTAACTTTAAATGCCATATATCTAGATGGAATACTCATAGCTCAAGGCTTAGAAGATGGCGTTAAAAGCGTAAGGGGCACTAGCGTAGCTACCATATAGTCATAGGGGGCGGCCACTCCTTTTCCCTTGACGGACTCAAATTGCCTGTCCGCACCCTTTTTACTCTTTTACGATGCTGAGGCTTATGTATCTATCCACATAAAAGCGACCTACAGCCGTTTATCGCCAGTTATGACCCAAATATTCATGCCCTGCAAACTTTAAACCACAGCCATTCTTGCCCCTCTAACTGAATTCCCTTCCTCCGCAACTGTAAAGGGGGATGGGGAATAACGCCTTCGGTCAGTAGTGTGGTTTTATGCCGGATGTATGGATTTGATCCACTCAGTTCATGACTTCAAGGAAAATCTTTATTTGTTCCTTCTATGAAAGTTCAAAACTGTGCACCATATTATATCTGGAACATTGTCATCTTCACACTAGTTTCTAATACTAGACCATGACAAAATATTTCTCTCATAACTGAGCATCAAGACTTGACCGAATAAGTCATGACTTGGCTGATTCTTCACGATAGAAACACACACAGACACACACAAACAATTTACCTCGAGATTACCGAACAATAACCAAGGGTGTAGCTTTCTGCATAAGTATCAACAAATAATTTCCATTTTCAGTTAATAATACGTTTTATTTGTGATAATTTTGCAACATGGAGATCTTATTGGTATTTTTCCATTGGAAATACCCCCTTGTCCAGAGACCGACATGAAAGCCTGACCTTGGTGATTTCTTGCGTTTTACATGGTCGCAGTGTATGTTAATGTGCTTGATAGAGTTCAGATAAAATTCCTTTATTGTTGCATTTTCAATCATAAAAACGAAAATCTCATGACAAGTTGACACCAAATTAAACTTTCAAACGAAAAAAAAAAAACGGTAAACATTTGGCAAAAAAGCAACGACATTTCAAAGCAAAAAATGCCAGACTTTGCAAGCCAACAGATCTAGATGAGATTTTTTCTTTTTATTTTAATTCCTCATTTAAGTCGTTTTTTGTACATATCAAGACAGAAAACAGATAACAATGGTACTACTAATAATTTCATGTTACTTCATATTTGCATAGTAAATGACTAAAAAGTAATGTTTTGAGACCAGTTGTGGTGGTTCTGTGGACTCCCAGTCTGCTTCTACTAAAGTTTACCACTTTACACCAGCCAATGTCATTTAGTTTCTTGCGGTCGGATGACGTCGTAGAATCGCCAAATCTGAAGCTCTATCGCCCAGTTTGAGTGCCGATTTTATTTCAATTTTATTCCCGCAACTTGTATTTCATTTTTCGTGCAAAACATTGCTAAACATACACCAATGCCTATGGTTCGAGATTTGTTTGTTAACTATTTTAGCCAATGAGGTCGATTCCAGACTAGTCAAGAAGAACAACTCGTTACTACACTGTTATGTTCGGAAACCAAGGTCAAAGTATAAAATGTCCTCCGTTTAAAGGGCGATATCCGCTAATGAAAACCTCATCCTTTCCCTCAGAACGATTACCCGAAAACAACGTCAAATCCTCTATAGAACGAGCACATAATGTCCAAAATAGGTCAGAGCGCTTGGTATGTGGAGCTAAAAAATGAACATAATAATCCTTCTGACTTGATTACATTGGCTGCCTCTCAATCAGTGCATTAGTGCATTTGCTTGTATATCAATGTGTCGGTGGCTAATCACCATCTTTTCTCACCGCTGATGTTGTACTGCATAGTACTTATAAGACCCATTACCGGTTTCCTAGGTCCTTCACTGGCCTTTAAAGGCTTTATGTTCCTGGTGTTGTTTCCGAAGATCAATCAGAATGGCTCGCTTTTTGGGGGTGTTTAAGAAGCATATACAGACCTTCTTTGTTTGCTTAATATGTTTTCTCTATTTTATATCTGTTTCTTGTGCTTGTATTGTGCTGATTTGTCAATAAGTCCAATAACCACATAGTTTGCTACAAGTGCAGGACGAATTATTATGCGTGCGGCCACTTGTTTCATTGTTTTCCCCCAAGGATGACCTCAGTGTGTCGTCTCTGCTTAAGGTCTGTATAAGCTTAGACTAGAATACATCTTCCTCAGTTTACTCATTCTAATTTAAACTTACCTAAATCGGGCTAATAGAAACAGTTTATACCAGTTTTACATTGTATCCACCTTTTAGTTACGCATGATCCAATTGTTAGAGGCAATAGGTTACAACGTCATATTACCTGATTATTAGGGTAGCTCTAGGTCCTTAAGTCTCGCACTACCTGGTTCTGATTTACAAAAAATATATCTGAGAGTTTGTAAGATGATAAATAAAAATAAAGCTTTATGTTCAATTTGGTTTATGCTGTTGAAGACATGCATATATCATGTTCAAATGTTATACTTTTAGTTTAATTATCAAACATAGGAAAGGTATGAAGCTTGAAATAACTAATAATGACCTAATTGCTTAGACCAAAAATTGTTCACCATCCAAAACTACTAAGCTAGAATTCGCCTTCAACACTTTGAGTGTATGAATTAAATGAATTTAAATTTCAAAAGATTGCATGTAAGATTTTGTAACATGAAACTCATTTATGTAAATTACCTATTCATGCCACATTCTGGTTAAATGTCAAACTTATATCACTCTTTTTGAATAATACGTTGCACAGCAGATTATTAAAAAACAAAATGTAAAATGTAGTTTACGAGAATATAGGCCCAATCTTTGTCATATGATGAGCCAAAAAATAGAAAACCTTGTGAGTAGTTACCGTTCCAATAATATCCTGTTCATCTCGTTAGTTGGAACGGAAAACAACATGTTCAGGTTCAACGGTGGTAACTGAAATAATATTTTAATTATGGTTTACCATAATCAAAGATAAAAGGACACATAGTTTAACTCAATCAGGGTGTCAAAGAGAAGTCTACGGTTCAGTACAATTATGTAGAGGAGTAACATTTTTCAGTGGTTTGTTTAATATTGGAACCCAATGTCATTGCCCTTGCTGTTCATCACAACTAAAGACGTCTGTTCTAGGTGCCAGTGAGCTATAACTGGAAAATCCTACCTAAACCAATTGCTAAGAGTTAAAACCTCATCTAACTAGGTCATAAGTTTTAATTGTACAAACATTTTTTATGCTTAAGAGAGTGTTTGATACTTTTTGACGTAACGTGATACGAATAGTTTTACCTTGATTTTGTGGATGTAAATTCATGAAGCCTTAAATTAAGGTTTGGTTCGTTTCGCATGCATGCGCAACTTTTTTGAGTGAACAAATTTGTCAATAGGAGCTCACCAATCTATCGTTCATACAATAAAAGAAGAACCTTGATTCAATTATAAGTCTAACAAAACATGTACTTCTCTTTAAATTTGTCATTTTTTAAAACATGATTTTCGACATGAGAGGGAAGTTTTGGGGTTTTGCTGAAGATTAAATTTCACATTAGGTAATTGAAGGTTGTGTAAAAAAAGAAAACAAAAACTACGAGTCTACATTGACTGAACGATTATTACCTAGGACTGGTATATATTCTTGTAACTAACGAAAAAATGATATTTGCTTGTGGATGTACAAAGACTGGGAAAATAAAGGGAAAAGAAAAGTTATGAGTTGTTGGCTGTTAGTCAGTCCAAAAACACCAAATTCTTAAGCGGTTTGTTTTGTGAAAATGTCTTATGAAAACATCTCAGGATACAATGTGTATACTTTGTGGAATAACATTATGAAAGTACATCAGTTTGTTGGTCACTGTAATTGCAACCGTTTGCCCTTCTTTTTTCGCTTTCACCCCACTGAACGAAAGTTTTGTGCAAATTATTCACAGAAAGCAAACCTAATCCCACGCTGCTAGAAGTTGCAAAAATGACCAAGTTGAAGAGGCTACAGTGCATATATTATATTTTTCATATGAAATCAAACTCCTTTTTGCAAATACAATCCCTTGCTACAACCTTAATCATTAACGAAGGAAACGTGGCGATTATTGTGTGAAAACAAAATGTGTTAACTTGTTTTTCTTTTTTTGTTTTATTTTTTTTCAAACTCATCCAAATCATAGCAACTATGTCAATGACCTATCAATATTTCATTTATCCAGGCTTCTTCCTGTGATTTGACATAAACATCTGGTACCTAGATTCCGCTTAGCAACATTTCTTTTTAAAAGACCTTCTTAAACATGCGGAGGATTATACTTCTTTAGAAGAGCGAACCTTAGGTCTGGACAGGATAGGCAAAATCTAATTTTTTACAAAGAACTGCTTAACCCTTTACCGTTGTTTGAGTCCTTTTGGACCCACGCGGAGAGCTCGGCTGTCACCCATCTTTACTGTTTCACGCGGAGCTTGAAACTGCGAGTAGCTACCCAAAAATTCGGCCACAACAACGAGAGAGACAATAGATTAAGGTCATAGGGTCAATTACCTACGGAAGCCGATGCGGGGCGGGCTACGTCCGCTCTTCCGCCCACTCCCGAGGCGCGCAAGTATGCCCCGATCGGAGCACAACGGTAAAGGGTTAAAGTTTGAACCTTCCGAAGTGTTTCGCTCAATGTGTTACTCCAACAAAATAGAACACTTTGGCTTTGATGATTTTAACAGATTTGGGTAACCAAGTGGTTGGTTGGTGACCAAGTTGAAGAAGCATTTTATGCTACAGTGCATATATTATATTTTCCATATGAAATCAAACTTCTTTCTGCAAATCCACTCCATTGCTACAACCTTAATCATTAACGAAGGAAACGTGGCGATTATTGTGTGAAAACGAAATGTGTTAACTTGTTTTTCTTTTTTTGTTTTATTTTTTTTTAAAACTCATCCAAATCAAAGCAACCATGTCAATGACCTATCAATATTTCATGAATCCAGGCTTCTTCCTGTGATTTGACACAAACATCTGGTACCTAGATTCCGCTTAGCAAAATTTCTTTTTAAAAGACCTTCTTAAAGATGCGGACGATTATACTTCTTTAGAAGAGCGAACCTTAGGCCTGGACAGGATAGGCACAATCTATTTTTTTTTACAAAGAACTGCATAAAGTTTGAACCTTCCGAAGTGTTTCGCTCAATGTGTTACTCCAACAAAATAGTACTCTTTGGCTTTGATGCTTTTAACAGACTTGGGTAACGTTAAATTGACATTACTTTATTTTTTTATGCTGATTACCAACTTCGGCTTCAGTCGTTATTAAGGTAAATAATAAAAAGGCGTGACCTTTGGTGGCGATGTAACGTCAGTTGAGGTCATTAAATATTGAAATCCCAATATAACCTGAAAGAAAAACTACAGACCTGCTATGATTAAGCGATTATTACTTAAATGCTTATTTGTTAACGACCAAAGAAATGAAATCTTCGTTGTGAAGTTATTAAAACGATCACAATAATAGGGTATTTTGGTTATTCGTAGGTCCAAGAGTCATTTTACACCAGATGCCTAAAGTATAACTCAAGTCGAAAAAATCAAAACATACTTCAAACAGCATAAAAATGATTTCAACAAGCCAACTCCCATCTTCTTAGGACATTTTTGAGCCAGGTTATAACATGCTGAAGTTTGTTCACTCAAATTGAAATGGTACATTGCCCCCTCCCCCCCCCAAAAAAAAAAAATTGTGATGTCATTTTTGTACTACTTATATAACAACCTTTGTATTTCTTCATTTTTGTGAAAGTTTCTACACTCTGTACCAAGGTGTGATAGCTTTTTAACTCTGCTGGGGTGATGTAATGAGATAAGCCCTCCCCGTGAAACATGCAATAGAACAAACAGGGAATGTTCGAGGTCATTCAAACATTCTCATTTTGAAGGGAAACAAAGACGGTAGGTGCGTTGCACAACAAGAAAGTCAAAAATTATTGGGTAAAATTTCTATATTTAATATTCGGCTGAAGAATATCCTGTGCAGATAGGAATTGGATTTTCCGAATTCATTTTTCGTGCTGATATATATATATATATATATTCTTTCCCGTTCGTGCTCGTTTTTTACTGTGTAGGCCTTATTTATATATATATTTTTTTCCGGAGCTAGTTTTTGTCTACTGTTTTCCTTTTTTCCGACCATGTTCGATTTTTACTTGCATTTTTTCATCCAGGACCCTCTTTTCTTTTTTGATTTGTGTTTCATCCTTCGCACTCATGTCTTCTGACAGTCACTTTCGTCCGGTTCTGTTTTTACAGCGATCGCTTCGGATTTGATGTTTGTCGTGTCCAATTGTTATTGTTGGTTGTTCAGTTTGGTTTTTGCCACCTGATGAAGGGTTTATACCCGAAACGTCGTGGAGTTTTCCGCAAACTTTTAAGCACTTTTTACTACCTCTTTTCGACCTATATATATATATATATATATATATATATATATATATATATATATATATATATATATATATATATATATATATATATATATATATATATATATATATATATATATATATATATATATATATATATATATGTAAAGCATGAAAAACTAGAATTTCAACTGCAAACACATAGATGACATAGCACACCTTGAATCGAAAAGCTTGCGACTATTTAATTCGGCCTTCTTCAGCTCGAATGAAGCAAAACTAAAAACGCTCAATGTAAAATACCTGAATTAAAAAGCATTCTAAAAAAAGATACAAGCAAATTAAACGGTCCTAATTAAGAAAAACATTCTAAAAACTAGAATATATATATATGTATATATGTATATATATATATATATATATATATAAATATATATATATGTATATATGTATATATATATATATATATATATATATATAAATATATATATATATACATATATATATATATACACACACACCGTACAAAAAGAAAAGCATCATTCCGATATATTCACAAAAGAAAAAGACGGAAAATTCCAGTTCGAAGAATATATTTCGGCCGCCAACTGGCGCCTTGATCACTGTGGGAATCACAGCATAAGCCCTCAAGCAACAGTACAAGAAAAAGCAAAGTACACAATAACGGAAGTATAAAAACACGAGCTACCCTATCAAAAGTAGCAAGAGCAAGAGTAAACAAAAAAGCAAGAAGTTTAGAAGATCATCACTTTCTTTTGAAACGAATCCAACGATTCTGGGAATAAGTCCCATCGTCAAAATTAAGTCCCCTAGGTGTGAGCGTATCTAATCGATAGATCCAATCTCTTTCGTACAGGCGCAGTCAAGCGAAAAGATCGTTAATGCCACGCTTGCCAGCCTCCTGCTGCAGTGAAGCCTCTTTAAAAACTTGAACTACTTGAAATTTAAAGCCGCTCCCACAAGAACTAAGATGTTCATATAGTTGGTGAAAATTCTTGTGAGTAAATTTGCCGGCTTGATATCCCTGCAGAGCTGACTTGTGATTATTCATGCCAAGCCTAAGGTTGTTAGTGCAGCCGGTGTATTGGCAACCACATGATACGCATGGGATGACATAAACACACCAACGGGTGAGACCCGTTGGTGTGTTTATGGAAAGTCCAACTCCTATCTATGTTTTTTCACCTCAGCCAGATTTTCCAGCTTTACCAATTTGATTTATGTTTTCCACGCAGTTGTCGTCAGCGTTTATTTTTACTTCATCTCTGAAGGTTTCTGTATCTCTTCGGAGATCCGCTAGCGAATAAACAATTGTGTTCAGCTGGCTTGCGTCAAACGAGAACTAGTGCTGTTCCAAAAAACTGGGCGCCTGCTCAGGAGGTGAATTGCGAGTTGCTTCATCTGTTATTTGAACAAAGGCCAAACCAACTTTGCTTCATGGCTCAGTGGTTAGAGCGTCCGTACTAGAAAGCGGTCGGTCCCGAGTTCGAATCCCGGTGGAGTCAACATCGTTTTTTCACCTCAGCCAGATTTTCTAGCTTTACCAATTTGATATATATATATATATATATATATATATATATATATATATATATATATTTGTATATATATATATATATATATATAAATATATGTATGTATATATATATATATATATATATATATATATATATATATAAAGTAAAACAAAAACCCAACACACGAGGATTCAGTTTAATTTTCGGGCAGCACAGTACCCTTGAACACAACTCGTACAACACTAAAACAAAAAGCGAACACTACAAGCCTTAAAACGGAAGAACACACAAGTCTACGTACATACAGTCAAGATTACACGCCTTAGTGAATAAGAAGACCTTTTTGTGCATCTTAAATCTCATGGCGGGGAATACTTTAAATTTCAGATTTTAGAAGTGTTGAAAACAGAAGGGTTTGACAAATTGGATATCCGTAAATTAGATAGATTATTAGATGAAAAAGAAAGACGATGGATTTGGAAATTGAACACTTTGGTTCCACATGGCTGTAACATTGACGACACTTTTTACTCTCAAAACCGTTCCAGCAGACAAAAACGTAACTGAGCTTTCTTTTTCGATCTCTCCTCTCCGCTTGGTTAAACTTTTATTGTTTGTTGTCGTGTTTTCTTCCAGTGTAGAGTTCCCGTCTTTTCAGGACTTCTTATTCACTAAGGCGTGTAATCTTGAAAAAGCCTAATCCTGAACAGCAGAACCGAGCTCATTAGCAAGTGCAGACACTCCAACAAGTTCCTACTCGGCAACAACTAATCCACCTTTTGTATTTGACCCACTTGACTGCCTCTACCACGGTAAACGCTAGAACCTGTACCTCAGTCACACACCTGACGAGCCTTCGGGCGAAACGGACCGTAGTGTGTATTAGAATTAGTATGGAGTAATCACTCAGTCTTCTTTCTATATTGTATGTATATATATATATATATATTTGTATATATTTATATATGTATATATATGTATATTTATATATTTATATATATATACATTTTTATATATATATATATAGTAAGTCGAGTGACGTAGCGACTTTATATGAATAAGAAAACCAGTGCGGTTTTGAATAGTCGCATATATATATATATATATATATATATATATATACATATATATATATATATATATATATATATATATATATATATATATATAAAGCTAATTCCTACCTTAGGGGGAAATTGTTATATCAGCGCGTACTTAGGGGGAAAAAATAACAATGAAATACATAAGAAAAAGTGTTCGCCCTAACGTCCAAAAATATAAACAACGTTATTTCAATGGCCAGCCATCCGTTCGTGTTAACAGCTAGGTGTCCGTAAATTTGACAACTTTGAAGTAATTGCATCTACTTTGTAAATCTAGGAGGGCGCCCATGTCCGTTTACGTATTCCTATAGAAAAAGTGTGTAGAAACGTTACGGCGAAACTTATATTTCGCCCCAAAAAATTTTTCCCCTTAAGGTCGACTTTTCAACAACAACTTTCCCCCTAAGTGCGGAATTAGTGAAATATATATATATATATATATATATACATATATATATATATAGTTCAAAGATTGGAGATAGGACGTCGCTTTCAGTATGTTACTTTTATTTACAAGCTTTCGGTCATTTGGCCTTCATCAGGTTCTGAAATCATGAAAGAAACGAATGTTTTAGTGCTAGGCCTATTTTAATATAAGTATCAAGAAATTAAAAATGTATCGAAAATTTTGGAAGAGAAAAATTATATAGGACTTAAAGGTAGATGTTGCGTTGTAGTTTGCGTCGAAGTGGTTTGTGAGTGAATTATGTGTGTGTGTGTATGTATGTGAAGTGCGCTGTGTCAGATTCGCATGGAGTATTATGGTTATCTATCAACATTGATTCCGTGAGGATGAAGTGTGTGGAGTTTGTTTATCTAAAATGATTCTTTGTGGAGTATGACGTTACGCGATTTTTTGTGACAGATTCTATACAAGTGACACTGACGTTTTCTATTGAGTGGTTAGCCGAGTTGAAATGTAAGGTGTAAGGGAGACGTTTCGCCTGAGTGTTTTCAGAAAAGTTGTTAATTTCTGACCTAGTGTTACTGAATCGAGTGTAGAGGGTTGTTTCAGTTTTGCCTACATATTGTTTGCCGCAATGAGTGCATCTTATAAGGTAGATTACCCAAGTGCTTTTACAGTTAAATGTGTGATGTTATGGTGACTTCTTGGTTTCTTTGTGTGCTTTTGAATCTATTCGAGGGATGAATGTATTTGTCAAGCATGCATTTTGTTGATCTACATGGGAAGAATCCGGGGGGTTCGGAATTGTTTGTGTTGTGCTTATTGGTGTGGGTTCTCTTGCTCTCACGAGGAGGTCACGGAGTGATCGGGAACGTCTAAATGCCACCATGGGAGGCTCCTTGAAAATTGATTTAAGTTCAGGGGAATTTTGTAAGTGTGCAGAACATTTGTGTAACTTTTTGGGTAGGCTCGCGAAAGTCGGGGAATAGGTGAAAACTAAGGGTGTGCGTTTATTTTTCTGTTTTGGTTTGTATGTAAGCAAATCGTTTCTTGAAATTTGTTTGGCTCGATTAATTTGTTCGCGTACAGTTGATGGGTCATAACCTCTACTCGTAAAGTGGGTTTGGAGTTCGTTTAAGTGGTGCATGGTGCTATCCGCGTTAAAGCATTTCCGGATGACTCTTTGGGCCTGGCTAAATGGGATACTAGAAAAGTTGTGCCTCGGATGGCAGGATGTTGGCAATAAATCTGAGTGGGAGTTAGCTGATTTTGAATAGATTTTGGTTTCGAGTTGTGTGTCGCTTTGTGTGATCTCTATATCTAGAAACAGGACACTGTCCTGAGAGCTATTGAATGTGTACTTAATTGTGGGGTGTCTTGAGTTAATAAGTGTTTGGAAGAGTGAGGGGTTACCAGATGTTGATGTCTAAAAGAATTGTATGTCATAGATAAAACGTTCCCAAGTGTTCGGGAGGATATGGCTGCAAAGTTGATAATGTCCTGTTTAATTGAACCCATAAATATGTTTGCGTATGGCAGCGCGACAAGGGTGCCCATTGCTGTCCCTTGGACCTATAGATAGTGTTTTCCATTAAACTGGAAGTTATTTAGGGTTAAGATTAATTCAAGTAGCCGTATTAGTTGATGTGTAGGTGGATCAAGGTTTAAACGGGTGTCTAGAGCTGAGGCACATGCTCTTAGTCCTTCTTTATGAGGTATGTTTGTGTAAAGAGACCAAAATGAATTTCTTTACAAATGGTGCGTGATTTTCGTTAATTTGGTTTACGTGGCTTATGAAGTGTGTTGTGTCTTGGATATGAGAAGGTAAGGCTTGAACGAGTGGGCTTAAATAATAATCAACCAATTTCGATATTTGTGTTGTTGGACAGGCACAACCTGAAACAATAGGGCGTCCTGGGTTATTTGGTTTATGAATTTTAGGGAGAACGTATAGGTTAGGGCAGGCTGTGTGTTTTGGAATGAGGGCGTCTTTGGTTTCCGGATCTAAATCTAAGGAGTCTACTGTTTGACGTACCTTCTGTAAATGCTCATAAGTAACGTCTTGAGCTAGGTCTGTGTAAGTAGAACTATTTGAAAGTTGCCTTTCCCCTTCAGAAATATAATCTGTGGTCGACATGACAAACACTGCCGAGCCCTTGTCTGCAGGTTTAATGATAATATCCTTGTTCCCTTGGAGCTGCCTAAGGGCAGACCTCTCTTGAGTACTTAGATTATCACGCTTATGTGAACAGTTGTAAGACTTAGCCATTTTTCTACCATTTTATCAACTTCATCGCAAAAATTTTTAAGTAGGCGTTTTGAATTTTTGGTGTCCGTATGTTGCGTACGGGTTTGAGGCTACGAATAAGTTGTTCATGAGGTGAGATCTCTGTTATAGGTAGTATCCTCCCTTACTTGCAATGTATCTATTTGGGTGGTGGAGGACAAAAGACTAAATCTTTGGAGAGAAGGCTTAATTCCGGTTCCGATAAAGTGTAGTTAGATAAGTTAACAACCGTTGTGTTGTCGACATGATTATTCGTGTCCACTGTAGGTTCCGGTCGTTGATCCATAGTTGCATCCGTGTTTACAGACCTATTCGATTCTAATCTGCTATTCATTTGTGTTCGTCTCCGTTTTGTTTAGTTCTGTTTTCTGAAATGTCTCTTTTTCCGTTTCAGCATTTGTTCGTCTTCGTGTCTTTGGAATAACTGATGATCTGTTTCAATCTTTTTTGCTTTCATGAGCTTCCGTTGCTTCTTGTTCGTAGGTTCCACTCTTTTCCTTATTAAGGTGGAATTAATGTGATTAAGTGTTCTGTGGTAGGTAGCTGGTGAAGAATTTGTCCAAAGCAGGTCTTTTTTAATTGTTGGCTTTTCAGCAATGCGTGTTAGTTTCCTCTTGACCTCAATGATCGCTAACTCCCTTAGATGGCAACCGGCTTTCGCCATTCTATTGCCGGGTTGTCCGGGTTATGGAAACAACGAAGTTATACTGAAGAAACTTTCTTAAAACGAGATCAGACATCATATTTTTGTCACAGTGCAAACAACTTGACATTGTACTTGACAATGTTCGTAATCCTTTCAGTGGAAGGGGAACTCAGTCCATAATTATCGCCCAACGTATTTGCGACAAGGCGTCGTTCCTATTATTTAAGCAGCATAAAAATGATTTCAACAGTCCAACTCCCATCTTCTAAGGACATTCTTGAGCCAGGTTATAACATGCTGAAGTTTGTTCACTCAAATTAAAATGGTACATTGCCCCAAACAATTTTTACACCCTCCCTAAACTTCATAAATTACCATCCCTTTTAGGCAATATAGACCCCAACCCTCTCTCTAGGACTCCCTCTAGAGAAGATATCATCCAATTAGCCAAAACCCACAAAGTGTTCCCCCTGGTAGGCCAATTATATCAGGTATGGCACGATCTCTGAAGGCATGTCTGGTTATGTAGACTCCCTTTAAACGCATTGCTACACACGATCCCCAGTTATATTAAAGATAACACCCACTTCCTTAGAAGAATCGATGCAATAGGTCAAGAACCTCATGACACTTTGCTAGTTACCATTGAAGTTTCTTCATTATACTCTAACATTCCACCTGGAGAAGGATACTCCGCCATTAAAGATTTTATGTTAAAGCATTCTTTTGATCAAATGACGGTTACCGACATTGGCCATATTGTCGATTTCATTCTTAACAACAACTACTTTTCTTTCAATAACAAATTCTACATACAGACTAAAGGTACGCCTATGGTTACCAAAATTGCACCCAGTTATTCCAATATTTTTATGGGTAAGCTGGAAGCGGACATGATTCCTTTGACCCCAAACCCTTACACTATCACAAATATATCGACGATATTTTCTTCCTATGGCCACACTACCAAATATGGTACTACCATTCCATGGTAGTACCAAATTTACGTTTAAAGTCTCGAATGCTAGTATCCCCTTCCTTGACGTTTTGGTCAAACTTGACCCATCTTCTTTTTTATCTACTAGTGTTAATTATAAGCCAACGGATAATCATCGGTATCTGAACTTCAACAGTGCCTACCCTATTTCTCTAAAGAGATCTATTGTGTACTCCAAATGTCTTAGACTTAAACGGATATGCTCCGATCCCGGTAATCTCAATGTTGAACTTTCAAAACTTGTCACGCATTTTCTTACTTATAGTTACCCCATCCGTTTTATTACGGAGGGTATCCTAAAAGCCACCAAATTTAAAAGAGCCGATCTTCTCAAATATGAAACCAAAGCGGTGATCAACCGCATCCATTTTACTTTAGAGTTCCAACCCCAAATTCCCCAAACTTAAAAGGGATTTTATGTCCCTTAAAGCAGAACCTCAGCTACCCAAGATTTTTAGACAGCCACCCTGTCTGGCCTTACGCCGATCTCCCAATCTCCGTGGGTTACTTACCTCGTCCCAGGTCAGCTCCAGACCACATCCCCCATTGGCTATACTCCGTGTAAAAAATCCCGGTGTGATTGAAAATTTCCAATATTACATTACATTATATCTCTGTACTTTGCTATGTCAACCAGGCAGCTATTATTTGCCTTTATTACAATTATATAAATATATATATATATATATATATATATATATATATATATATATATATATATATATATATATATATATATATATATATAATTATATATATACCTAATTGTGGAATAAAGGGAAATTTTTGGGCAAAAAATCAACGTTGAAGTAATTGTATCTACTTTGTAACTCTAGGAGGGCGCCCTTGTCCGTTTACGTATTCCTATAGAAAAAGTGTGTAGAAACGTTACGGCGAAACTTATATTTCGCCCAAAAAAAATTTTCCCCTTAAGGTCGACTTTTCAACAACAACTTTCCCCCTTAGTGTCGAATTAGTGAAATATATATATATATATATATATATATATATATATATTTCAATAATTAGATTAATAAAGAAGATGCTATTACTTCAAAGCTGTCAAAATTACGGACACCTAGCTGTTTACACGTACAACGGATGGACTGGCCATTGAAACAACGTTCATGTTTATATTTTAGACGTTAGGGCGAAATACTTTTCCTTATGTATTTCATTGTTTTTCACTTCGCCGAAACGTATCATGATATACAAATTTCCCCCTAGATGGGAATAAGCGTTATATATATATATATATATATATATATATATATATATATATATATATATATATATATATATATATATATATATATATATATATATTTATATATATATGTAAATATATATATATATATTTCAATAATTCGGCACTTAAGGGAAAAGTTGCTGTTGAAAAGTCGAACTTAAGGGAAAAAAATTTGGGGGGCGAAATACAAGTTTCGCCGTAACGTTTCTACACACTTTTTCTATAGGAATTCGTAAACGGACAAGGGCGCCCTCCTAGATTAATAAAGAAGATGCTATTACTTCAAAGCTGTCAAATTTACGGACACCTAGCTGTTTACACGAACGGATGGCTGGCCATTGAAACAACGTTGTTTATATTTTAGACGTTAGGGCGAATACTTTTCCTTATGTATTTCATTGTTATTTTTTTCACTCAATGTACGCGCAGATAAAACAATTTCCCCCTTAGATGGGAATAAGCGTTACACACACACATATATATATATATATATATATATATATATATATATATATTTATATATGTATATATTTATATATATATTTATATATATATTTATATATATATATAGATATATATAGTCCAAAAAGACGCATCATATCAAGCACTTCACATAAAGTAAAACAAAAACAAAACACACAAGGATTCATTTAATTTTCGGGCAGCACAGTACCCTTGAAGACAACTCCCTTTTGTTTGGGAGTGGCAGCACAGTACCCTTGAGTTGTGTTCAAAGGCACTGTGCTGCCCGAAAATTAAACTGAATCCTCGTGTGTTGGGCTTTTGTTTTGCTTTATATATATATATATATATATATATATATATAGTTTTTGTCTACTTTTTTCCCCTTTTTGCCGACCATGTTCAATTTGTGCGTGAAATTTTTCATCCAGGACGGATCCTTTTTTTGATTTGTGTTTCATCTTTCGCACTCACGTTTTCATATAAATAAATAAATATATATATATATATATATATATATATAGATATAGATATAGATATATATTTATATGTATGCTTTAAGAGTTGAGAAAATTTTAGCCAACCATCTAGTTGAGACTTCCCACCCACAAACTTCTTTCGACGACACGGCTGGTACCTTTCCATGTAACCGTCCGAGGTGTAATACATGGCCAGTTGTTGGCAAACACGATATCGTCAATATTTCAGGCCCCAGCGGCAGTAGTTTTATTGTCAAACAAAGATTCTTCTGCATTTCCTTTAATGTAGTTTATATTTTAGCTTGTGGGAGATGTAACTCGTTGCATGTGGGAGGGACCAAGCGCCGCCTCACGGATCGAGTCACCGAGTACCTTAGGTACATCAAACAGAATCTTCATGGATACCCAGTGGCTGAACATTTTAATCCCCCTTCACCTTGTTCTATACTGCATTTAACTGTTACGGCAGCTGTAATGTGCAGAGGCTCCGATCGTGACAGCCTTAGTGCTAAAAACCGACTAATCATGAGGCTAGGTACTCTTGCTCCACATTGCCTTAATGTTAGAATTGACCTTTTGTAATATTCACCCATGTTTGAGCCAATTTTTACTCCTTTTACACTTATCCGTTCGTGCTCATTTTTAACTGTGTAACCCTAATTTTTATATTTTCGGACCTAGTTTTTGTCTACTTTTTTCCCCTTCTTGCCGACCATGTTCAATTTGTACGTGAAATTTTTCATCCAGGACGGATCCTTTTTTTGATTTGTGTTTCATCTTACGCACTCACGTTTTCTGACAGTCACTTTCGTTCGGTTCTGTTTTTACAGCGATCGCTTCGGATTTGATGTTTGTCGTATCCAATTGTTACAGTTGGTTGTTCAGTTTGGTTTTTGCCACCTGATGAAGGGCTCATACTCGAAACTTCGTGGGGTTTTCCGCAAACTTTTAAGCACTTTTAACTGCCTTTTTTCGACCTACATTTATATATATATATATATATATATATATATATATATATATATATATATGTATATATATATATATATATATATATATTTATATATATATATCACTAATTCGGCACTTAGGGGGAAAGTTGTTGTTGAAAAGTTGACCTTAAGGAGAAAAAAATTTGGGGCGAAATATAAGTTCTTTTATCTATAAGAATACGTAAACGGACAAAGGCGCCCTCCTAGATTTACAAAGTAGATACAATTACTTCAAAGTTGTTAAATTTATATATATATATATATATATATATATATATATATATATATATATATATATATATATATATATATATATATATATATATATATATATATAACGCTAATTCCCACCTAAGGGGGAAATTGTTATATCTGCGCGTACGTAGGGCGAAAAAATAACAATGAAATACATAACAAAAAGTGTTCGCCCTAACGTCTAAAAATATAAACAACGTGTTTTCAATGGCCAGCCATCCGTTCGTATTAACAGCTAGGTGTCCGTAAATTTGACAACTTTGAAGAAATTGCATCTCCTTTATAAATTGAGGAGGGCGCCCTTGAACGTTTACGTATTTCTATAGAAAAAGGGTGTAGAAACGTTACGGCGAAAGTTGTATTTCATACCCTAAAATTTTTCCCCTGAAGGTCGACTTTTCAACAACAACTTTCCCCCTAAGTGCCGAATTAGTGAAATATATATATATATATATATATGATATATATATATATATATATATATATATATATATATATATATATATACATATATAACAATAAACGATAACAATGAAAAGCAAAGTCAAAATTGACAAAAGAGTACGATTCAGTATTTATTTAATTCAACTGGGAAATTTTCAGCTTCTCCTAAAGCCTTCGTCGGCCAAGACAGACATACGACTAACACATGAAAAAGTAATTTTAAATTAACTGCACAGCCTAAACTGACCAGTACGTGCAAACATGCAAAAGTTGGACAACAGACATTGAAGTGAAAGTCACGGTAGAGTAGATCCAGACAGACTCGAGCTAGCTAGCCGGCCTATACATGCAAGAGTGAATTGGAAATAAACACAATGGACAAAAGACATCAATTGGTCAAGAATCATTGTATAACTTGTAATGGTTGAGTAGGCCCAAAACTCTATTGAGACCCTCAGTGTGTGTATTTAATTTAAGGATAAAGTTTATTTCTTTACTTTTACGGTGACTGGGAGATTGAAAGTTTGAACCAAGCAGCACACATTTCAAATTTTGGAGGGAATGATTGGTCCGCCCGAAGTGTTCGGCAACTGGAAAACCGCGTGCATTGTCGACTTCTTGTGGTTGTTAAATCTAAACCGAAACTTAGTGCTAGTTTCTTCAACATTAAGACCGTTAGGGCACATAGTACAGTATAATAAATAAATAACATTCTGAGAATCACAGTCCAGATTGGGGGGTTTGATAGGAAACTTCGAAAAAGGGAGGAAAATGGGCGAGCCCTGGGAAATATGTTGGCAAACTTGGCAGCGGGGTTTATTGCAGGGTATATTTCCTAGGGGTGGTTTGGATAACGGTGAAAGCTTAGAAGACGTAAGCAATTGCCTTAGATTGGGAGGCTGGCGAAGAGCTATCAAAGGTGGCTTGCTAAAGCTAGCAGGAAGGGAAGAGTCATTTTTTTTAAAAGAGAGTATATATATATATATATATATATATATATATATATATATATATATATATATATATATATATATATATATATATATATATATATATATCACTAATTCGGCACTTAGGGGGAAATTTGTTGTTGAAAAGTCGACCATAGGGGGAAAAAATTTTGGGGGCGAATTATAAGTTTCGCCTTAACGTCTCTACACACTATCTACAGGAATACGTAAACGGACAATGACGCCCTCCAAGAATTATAAAGTAGATGCAATTACTTCAATGTTGTCAAATATACGGACACCTAGCTGTTAACACAAACGGATGGCTGGCCATTGAAATAACTTTTTTTTATTTTGAGACGTTACTTATGTATTTTATTGTTATTTTTTCGCCCTATGTACGAGCAGATATAACAATTTCCCCCTAAGGTGGGAATTAACGTTATATATATATATATATATATATATATATATATATATATATATATATATATATATATATATATATATATATATATATATATATATATATATATATATATATAGTAGGTCGAAGTATGGTAAATCGAACGTTGAATGAATAGGTCGAAAGGAGTGTTAAAGTTCGATTTTGAAATAGAAATTAGTCCCAAATATTGGCATTAGCCCTAATGAACAAGGGGAATAAGAAATAAATTCAGAGAGGAAATTAAGTCCTGGTCGTGACTTCTCTCTTAATTTATTTCTTATTTCCCTTGTTCATTAGGGCTAATGCCAATGCTTGGGACTAATTTCAATTTTAAAATCGAACTTTAACACTCCTTTCGACATATATATATATATATATATATATATATATATATATATATATATATATATATATATATATATATATATATATATATATATATATATATATATATATATGCTCTATATATATATATGCTCTTGTTTTACCAGTTTTTACTATTTGTTTTATGTTTTTACTGGTGTGGTGCTTTTCCATTTGGTTTATATTCTGTGCACCGACAATCTATTATGGGTAACGATTTTACCAGGCTTCTTGACGCGGAGAAACGACTTGCTAGTATTAAGTGTCATATTGAGTTTCTGAGGAAATGTAAAGACTGTGGTGTTATTCCGTATGGACTTCAATCTTCTGTTACTCCCCAGCTAGGGGCCGTCTCCCATGAGTTCCGTCGCCTTTGGAATAAAGCATTGTTTCGGGGATCTCTTGAACTTTTGAATTTGACTATCTCTGAAAGGTTAGTACAGTTGCGTAAGTGTGAGGCTGCTATCGAGAAGTTAAGTAATGAAGTTATCGATGGGAGAGGTTTAACTGTGTACTTCGAACTTAAGCATGAAGTGGATTCTATAACTAGTCATTTTATGGGTTCTATCCGTATCAAACATCAATCTAAATTGCTCAAGTTTAAACGTCATCCTTTGTTACCTAGACATCGTTCAACGGACCCGAGTACCCTTGACTGGTGGGAGGAGGGACTGTCATCTTTCATCCCTTCCGTTTTCCCAGCCTCGCCTGATAACATTGGGTCGGGTTTCACTGATAGATATTGGGAGCTTTCGCCTCAGAAAGGAGCAACTGAGTACGATTTACACCCCGAACCTTCGGACTCCGTTTTAAACAAAGCGAGTCTACCCGTTCTTAATATTGCACGGACTAATGTTGCCTGCAATCACCACTCTGTAAAGAACATAGGGCGTTCATCCAGACGTAAAAATAGTAACGAGGATTTAGCACCCTCCAATTCCGATTTAGTTGTCGATACGGATGATTCTGACGATTCGGCTGATCATATAGATGACCCCAGCCCATGTTCTAGGTTGAATACAGTTTTTGATAATACTAGTACCAGGGTGACCGGGAGTGTTCCTGATGGTCCGACTGATTCACTCCTGGGAGAATCAAGTATCCAGCCGGTAGAAAAATGTTCGGGTTACCTCAGCAGGGATATGGAACCGGTCACTTTGAGGGGAGACAAATATTCAACAGTTATTAATGTGTCTTCTAAAGAGCTGTCGTTTGCCCAGTTGGATCTTCTTGCGAAAAGCTTATCGTTTGCTCCGGTGCCCCCTCATGTTGACCGTCTCGCCCCCAAAGAAAGTATATCGAGGTTTGGACGCTCGTTACGCTTAGCTGAGTATTTCCACGACAGGGAAACTTCCACTGATGTCGGTGACTTAAAATTTCGTAAAAAGTCATCCTGGATTCCTCCAATTAACAGAGACAAACATCTTGACGCCTTCATTGATGTGGTTGAAAAAGAATTATTGGAAGCGCCATGCCGCAGTTTTTTCAGTAATTTATCTTTTCAGGAACGTTCCGTTATTACAGAATTACAAAATAACATTGGACTTGTTATTAAGGAAGCTGACAAAGGTTCAGGGGTTGTCGTTATGGACAAAGAAAGGTATGTGAAAGAAGGCTATCGTCATTTGGGTGATGATTCTGTATATAAAAGGGTTGACAGTAGTTTTATTAGCAATGTTGAAAATGAAGCATCCTTGATGCTCCAGTCTTTGGTTAGCCAGAATGCTATTTCTGATGATATGTGTGAGTTTGCTACCCCCACTGATTCTAGATCTGCCCGATTCTATCTTTTACCTAAGGTCCACAAAAATGGGGTGCCCGGGAGGCCTGTTATTTCTGGGTGTGGTTCTGCCACTGAGGGCATTTCAGAATTAGTTGATTTTTTTATTAAACCCCTTGTGCCTACTGTTCCTTCTTATGTTCGGGATACAATGGACTTTCTTGATAAGTTACGTAAGCTTGGTCCCCTTCCCAAAGATGCTATCATCGCTACCATAGATGTGGTGTCTCTCTACCCCAGTATTCCTCATAAGGATGGGCTCGAAGCTCTTCGGAGTTTCTTGAACCATAGACAACTCCCAACTCAGGTTGTTAGTGCTGTGTGTAAAATAGCTCATTTTGTCCTAAACAATAATGTCTTTGAATTTAATGAAGAGTTATTTTTACAAACCTCAGGTACCGCCATAGGTACTAAAATGGCCCCCTCTTATGCTAATATTTTTATGAGTGTGTTTGAGGAACAAGCGCTTGCGTCCTTTCCTTATAAACCAGACGTGTGGCTCAGGTTTATTGATGATATCTTTGTTGTTTGGACTGCGGGGTCAGGTAAATTTCTCGAGTTTATGGAGGTTCTTAATTCTCAGCACCCCAACTTAAAGTTCACTTTTGACTTTTCTTTTTCTACTGTTCACTTTTTGGATGTAACTATTGTTAAAAATGAAGTGGGTTTAATCAGCACTGACCTTTATATTAAGCCGACCGACACCCATCAATTTCTTTTGTGTAACAGTTGTCATCCTGGTCATATTAAGCGTAGTATCGCGTATAGTCAAACTATGAGGATCCTTAGAATCTGTTCTAATCCTCAAACTGCAGTTCGTCGTTGCAATGATCTTGCCACATACCTTGTAAAACGCGGCTATAATCGACGTAAAGTTATGCAGCAGATTAAAAGGGCCCGTTCCAATTTTACCAACCCCACCCATCCCCCAGCTAGTACTGAAGAGGAATACATTAAGGTTGACTTTACTGTTGACATTTTACATAAAAATATGTCTCTTCTCCATTGTTCTTCACTAATGAAGCGTGTTTTTCCTCACCCCCCTGTTGTTAGCTTCCATCAACCCCCCAATCTCAAAAAATTGTTAGTCCGGGCTAAACTTAAAACTCCTCCCAGTCGGGGGACCCCCTGCGCACCTTGTTAAAAGAACAAGACCAAACACTGTCAGTTGTGCGGTCTGCTTATTTGTAATAATTTTATTGTCAGTACTTCTTCTGGTAGAAACTTCAAGTGCAGAAATTTTAATACTTCTTGTGATGCTAAATTGGTTATTTATTGTATCTTTTGTCCAACTTGTAATTATCAGTATGTGGGTCAAACTAATAACTTTAGAATCCGTATGAATGCTCATAAGTCAGATCTTTCAAAATGTGTTAAGGGTGGTTCTGATTTTAAACATTGCACAGAGCTTTACAAGCATCTCAAGGCACATTCACCTACCAAGTTCTATTTTCAAATTTTAGATGTAGTGCATTCTTCTCGCAATTCGGATAGGGATAATCTTTTGGATAAAAAGGAGAGGGAGTGGATTTGGAATTTGGATTGTGTCTACCCAAAGGGTCTCAACATAAATGACGGTTTTAACTGTCAAGCCAAAAACGGGTTGCTCGCAGACTGCAGCCGCCTTTTTATCCCCTTTTATGTCTCTTGCTCTTATTTAGCTTTTATCTCTTTTGTTGGGTCCTAGTTTTTACATTTTATCTTTTGTGTTGGGTTGGGTTTGTTTTTAGATTTCTAGTAAGTGCTTTTTGCCTTTCATCCGTTTTATAGTGTCTGTTTTTCGTTTTGCCTTTTAGTTGTCTAAACACGTTTCTGAGGAAGGGGCCGGTGGTCCTGAAAGCTAAATATATGCTCTTGTTTTACCAGTTTTTACTATTTGTTTTATGTTTTTACTGGTGTGGTGCTTTTCCATTTGCTTTATATATATATATATATATATATATATATATATATATATATATATATATATATATATATATATATATATATATATATATATATATATATATATATATATAAAAATTAGGCGCCTGCTCAGGAGGTGAATTGCGAGTTGCTTCATCTGTCATTTGAACAAAGGCCAAACCAACTTGGCTTCATGGCTCAGTGGTTAGAGCGTCCGCACTAGAAAGCGGGAGGTCCCGAGTTCGAATCCCGGTGGAGTCAGCATCGTTTTTTCACCTCAGCCAGATTTTCCAGCTTTACCAATTTGATTTATATATTCCACGCAGTTGCCGTCAGCGTTTATTTTCACTTCATCTCTGCTTTCACAGGTTCCTGTATCTCTTCGGAGATCCGCTGGCGAATAAACAATTGTGTTCAGCTGGATGGCATCAACTTTGATCTTTGGTTAGGGCTTGCGTCAAACGAGAACTAGTGCTGTTCAAAAAAATTAGGCGCCTGCTCAGGAGGTGAATTGCGAGTTGCTTCATCTGTCATTTGAACAAAGGCCAAACCAACTTGGCTTCATGGCTCAGTGGTTAGAGAGTCCGCACTAGAAAGCGGGAGGTCCCGAGTTCGAATCCCGGTGGAGTCAGCATCGTTTTTTCACCTCAGCATGATTTTCCAGCTTTACCAATTTGATTTATATATTCCACGCAGTTGTCGTCAGCGTTTATTTTCACTTCATCTCTGCTTTCACAGGTTCCTGTATCTCTTCGGAGATCCTCTGGCGAATAAACAATTGTGTTCAGCTGGATGGCATCAACTTTGATCTTTGGTTAGGGCTTGCGTCAAACGAGAACTAGTGAATTGTTCAAAAAAATTAGGCGCTTGCTCAGGAGGTGAATTGCGAGTTGCTTCATCTGTCATTTGAACAAAGGCCAAACCAACTTGGCTTCATGGCTCAGTGGTTAGAGAGTCCGCACTAGAAAGCGGGAGGTCCCGAGTTCGAATCCCGGTGGAGTCAGCATCGTTTTTTCACCTCAGCCAGATTTTCCAGCTTTACCAATTTGATTTATATATTCCACGCAGTTGTCGTCAGCGTTTATTTTCACTTCATCTCTGCTTTCACAGGTTCCTGTATCTCTTCGGAGATCCGCTGGTGAATAAACAATTGTGTTCAGCTGGATTGCATCAACTTTGATCTTTGGTTAGGGCTTGCGTCAAACGAGAACTAGTGCTGTTCAAAAAAATTAGGCGCCTGCTCAGGAGGTGAATTGCGAGTTGCTTCATCTGTCATTTGAACAAAGGCCAAACCAACTTGGCTTCATGGCTCAGTGCTTAAAGAGTCCGCACTAGAAAGCGGGAGGTCCCGAGTTCGAATCCCGGTGGAGTCAGCATCGTTTTTTCACCTCAGCCAGATTTTCCAGCTTTACCAATTTGATTTATATATTCCACGCAGTTGTCGTCAGCGTTTATTTTCACTTCATCTCTGCTTTGACAGGTTCCTGTATCTCTTCGGAGATCCGCTGGTGAATAAACAATTGTGTTCAGCTGGATGGCATCAACTTTGATCTTTGGTTAGGGCTTGCGTCAAACGAGAACTAGTGCTGTTCAAAAAAAATTAGGCGCCTGCTCAGGAGGTGAATTGCGAGTTGCTTCATCTGTCATTTGAACAAAGGCCAAACCAACTTGGCTTCATGGCTCAGTGGTTAGAGAGTCCGCACTAGAAAGCGGGAGGTCCCGAGTTCGAATCCCGGTGGAGTCAGCATCGTTTTTTCACCTCAGCCAGATTTTCCAGCTTTACCAATTTGATTTATATATTCCACGCAGTTGTCGTCAGCGTTTATTTTCACTTCATCTCTGCTTTCACAGGTTCCTGTATCTCTTCGGAGATCCGCTGGCGAATAAACAATTGTGTTCAGCTGGATGGCATCAACTTTGATCTTTGGTTAGGGCTTGCGTCAAACGAGAACTAGTGCTGTTCAAAAAAATTAGGCGCCTGCTCAGGAGGTGAATTGCGAGTTGCTTCATCTGTCATTTGAACAAAGGCCAAACCAACTTGGCTTCATGGCTCAGTGGTTAGAGCGTCCGCACTAGAAAGCGGGAGGTCCCGAGTTCGAATCCCGGTGGAGTCAGCATCGTTTTTTCACCTCAGCCAGATTTTCCAGCTTTACCAATTTGATTTATATATTCCACGCAGTTGTCGTCAGCGTTTATTTTCACTTCATCTCTGCTTTCACAGGTTCCTGTATCTCTTCGGAGATCCGCTGGCGAATAAACAATTGTGTTCAGCTGGATGGCATCAACTTTGATCTTTGGTTAGGGCTTGCGTCAAACGAGAACTAGTGCTGTTCAAAAAAATTAGGCGCCTGCTCAGGAGGTGAATTGCGAGTTGCTTCATCTGTCATTTGAACAAAGGCGAAACCAACTTGGCTTCATGGCTCAGTGGTTAGAGAGTCCGCACTAGAAAGCGGGAGGTCCCGAGTTCGAATCCCGGTGGAGTCAGCATCGTTTTTTCACCTCAGCCAGATTTTCCAGCTTTACCAATTTGATTTATATATTCCACGCAGTTGTCGTCAGCGTTTATTTTCACTTCATCTCTGCTTTCACAGGTTCCTGTATCTCTTCGGAGATCCTCTGGCGAATAAACAATTGTGTTCAGCTGGATGGCATCAACTTTGATCTTTGGTTAGGGCTTGCGTCAAACGAGAACTAGTGAATTGTTCAAAAAAATTAGGCGCCTGCTCAGGAGGTGAATTGCGAGTTGCTTCATCTGTCATTTGAACAAAGGCCAAACCAACTTGGCTTCATGGCTCAGTGGTTAGAGCGTCCGCACTAGAAAGCGGGAGGTCCCGAGTTCGAATCCCGGTGGAGTCAGCATCGTTTTTTCACCTCAGCCAGATTTTCCAGCTTTACCAATTTGATTTATATATTCCACGCAGTTGTCGTCAGCGTTTATTTTCACTTCATCTCTGCTTTCACAGGTTCCTGTATCTCTTCGGAGATCCGCTGGCGAATAAACAATTGTGTTCAGCTGGATGGCATCAACTTTGATCTTTGGTTAGGGCTTGCGTCAAACGAGAACTAGTGCTGTTCAAAAAAATTAGGCGCCTGCTCAGGAGGTGAATTGCGAGTTGCTTCATCTGTCATTTGAACAAAGGCGAAACCAACTTGGCTTCATGGCTCAGTGGTTAGAGAGTCCGCACTAGAAAGCGGGAGGTCCCGAGTTCGAATCCCGGTGGAGTCAGCATCGTTTTTTCACCTCAGCCAGATTTTCCAGCTTTACCAATTTGATTTATATATTCCACGCAGTTGTCGTCAGCGTTTATTTTCACTTCATCTCTGCTTTCACAGGTTCCTGTATCTCTTCGGAGATCCGCTGGTGAATAAACAATTGTGTTCAGCTGGATTGCATCAACTTTGATCTTTGGTTAGGGCTTGCGTCAAACGAGAACTAGTGCTGTTCAAAAAAATTAGGCGCCTGCTCAGGAGGTGAATTGCGAGTTGCTTCATCTGTCATTTGAACAAAGGCCAAACCAACTTGGCTTCATGGCTCAGTGGTTAAAGATTCCGCACTAGAAAGCGGGAGGTCCCGAGTTCGAATTCCGGTGGAGTCAGCATCGTTTTTTCACCTCAGCCAGATTTTCCAGCTTTACCAATTTGATTTATATATTCCACGCAGTTGTCGTCAGCGTTTATTTTCACTTCATCTCTGCTTTCACAGGTTCCTGTATCTCTTCGGAGATCCGCTGGTGAATAAACATTTGTGTTCAGCTGGATGGCATCAACTTTGATCTTTGGTTAGGGCTTGCGTCAAACGAGAACTAGTGCTGTTCAAAAAAATTAGGCGCCTGCTCAGGAGGTGAATTGCGAGTTGCTTCATCTGTCATTTGAACAAAGGCCAAACCAACTTGGCTTCATGGCTCAGTGGTTAGAGCGTCCGCACTAGAAAGCGGGAGGTCCCGAGTTCGAATCCCGGTGGAGTCAGCATCGTTTTTTCACCTCAGCCAGATTTTCCAGCTTTACCAATTTGATTTATATATTCCACGCAGTTGTCGTCAGCGTTTATTTTCACTTCATCTCTGCTTTCACAGGTTCCTGTATCTCTTCGGAGATCCGCTGGCGAATAAACAATTGTGTTCAGCTGGATGGCATCAACTTTGATCTTTGGTTAGGGCTTGCGTCAAACGAGAACTAGTGCTGTTCAAAAAAAATTAGGCGCCTGCTCAGGAGGTGAATTGCGAGTTGCTTCATCTGTCATTTGAACAAAGGCCAAACCAACTTGGCTTCATGGCTCAGTGGTTAGAGCGTCCGCACTAGAAAGTGGGAGGTCCCGAGTTCGAATCCCGGTGGAGTCAGCATCGTATTTTCACCTCAGCCAGATTTTCCAGCTTTACCAATTTGATTTATATATTCCACGCAGTTGTCGTCAGCGTTTATTTTCACTTCATCTCTGCTTTCACAGGTTCCTGTATCTCTTCGGAGATCCGCTGGCAAATAAACAATTGTGTTCAGCTGGATGGCATCAACTTTGATCTTTGGTTAGGGCTTGCGTCAAACGAGAACTAGTGCTGTTCAAAAAAATTAGGCGCCTGCTCAGGAGGTGAATTGCGAGTTGCTTCATCTGTCATTTGAACAAAGGCCAAACCAACTTGGCTTCATGGCTCAGTGGTTAGAGAGTCCGCACTAGAAAGCGGGAGGTCCCGAGTTCGAATCCCGGTGGAGTCAGCATCGTTTTTTCACCTCAGCCAGATTTTCCAGCTTTACCAATTTGATTTATATATTCCACGCAGTTGTCGTCAGCGTTTATTTTCACTTCATCTCTGCTTTCACAGGTTCCTGTATCTCTTCGGAGATCCGCTGGTGAATAAACATTTGTGTTCAGCTGGATGGCATCAACTTTGATCTTTGGTTAGGGCTTGCGTCAAACGAGAACTAGTGCTGTTCAAAAAATTAGGCGCCTGCTCAGGAGGTGAATTGCGAGTTGCTTCATCTGTCATTTGAACAAAGGCCAAACCAACTTGGCTTCATGGCTCAGTGGTTAGAGCGTCCGCACTAGAAAGCGGGAGGTCCCGAGTTCGAATCCCGGTGGAGTCAGCATCGTTTTTTCACCTCAGCCAGATTTTCCAGCTTTACCAATTTGATTTATATATTCCACGCAGTTGTCGTCAGCGTTTATTTTCACTTCATCTCTGCTTTCACAGGTTCCTGTATCTCTTCGGAGATCCGCTGGCGAATAAACAATTGTGTTCAGCTGGATGGCATCAACTTTGATCTTTGGTTAGGGCTTGCGTCAAACGAGAACTAGTGCTGTTCAAAAAAATTAGGCGCCTGCTCAGGAGGTGAATTGCGAGTTGCTTCATCTGTCATTTGAACAAAGGCCAAACCAACTTGGCTTCATGGCTCAGTGGTTAGAGAGTCCGCACTAGAAAGCGGGAGGTCCCGAGTTCGAATCCCGGTGGAGTCAGCATCGTTTTTTCACCTCAGCCAGATTTTCCAGCTTTACCAATTTGATTTATATATTCCACGCAGTTGTCGTCAGCGTTTATTTTCACTTCATCTCTGCTTTCACAGGTTCCTGTATCTCTTCGGAGATCCGCTGGCGAATAAACAATTGTGTTCAGCTGGATGGCATCAACTTTGATCTTTGGTTAGGGCTTGCGTCAAACGAGAACTAGTGCTGTTCAAAAAAATTAGGCGCCTGCTCAGGAGGTGAATTGCGAGTTGCTTCATCTGTCATTTGAACAAAGGCCAAACCAACTTGGCTTCATGGCTCAGTGGTTAGAGAGTCCGCACTAGAAAGCGGGAGGTCCCGAGTTCGAATCCCGGTGGAGTCAGCATCGTTTTTTCACCTCAGCCAGATTTTCCAGCTTTACCAATTTGATTTATATATTCCACGCAGTTGTCGTCAGCGTTTATTTTCACTTCATCTCTGCTTTCACAGGTTCCTGTATCTCTTCGGAGATCCGCTGGTGAATAAACAATTGTGTTCAGCTGGATGGCATCAACTTTGATCTTTGGTTAGGGCTTGCGTCAAACGAGAACTAGTGCTGTTCAAAAAAATTAGGCGCCTGCTCAGGAGGTGAATTGCGAGTTGCTTCATCTGTCATTTGAACAAAGGCCAAACCAACTTGGCTTCATGGCTCAGTGGTTAGAGAGTCCGCACTAGAAAGCGGGAGGTCCCGAGTTCGAATCCCGGTGGAGTCAGCATCGTTTTTTCACCTCAGCCAGATTTTCCAGCTTTACCAATTTGATTTATATATTCCACGCAGTTGTCGTCAGCGTTTATTTTCACTTCATCTCTGCTTTCACAGGTTCCTGTATCTCTTCGGAGATCCGCTGGTGAATAAACATTTGTGTTCAGCTGGATGGCATCAACTTTGATCTTTGGTTAGGGCTTGCGTCAAACGAGAACTAGTGCTGTTCAAAAAAATTAGGCGCCTGCTCAGGAGGTGAATTGCGAGTTGCTTCATCTGTCATTTGAACAAAGGCCAAACCAACTTGGCTTCATGGCTCAGTGGTTAGAGCGTCCGCACTAGAAAGCGGGAGGTCCCGAGTTCGAATCCCGGTGGAGTCAGCATCGTTTTTTCACCTCAGCTAGATTTTCCAGCTTTACCAATTTGATTTATATATTCCACGCAGTTGTCGTCAGCGTTTATTTTCACTTCATCTCTGCTTTCACAGGTTCCTGTATCTCTTCGGAGATCCGCTGGCGAATAAACAATTGTGTTCAGCTGGATGGCATCAACTTTGATCTTTGGTTAGGGCTTGCGTCAAACGAGAACTAGTGCTGTTCAAAAAAATTAGGCGCCTGCTCAGGAGGTGAATTGCGAGTTGCTTCATCTGTCATTTGAACAAAGGCCAAACCAACTTGGCTTCATGGCTCAGTGGTTAAAGAGTCCGCACTAGAAAGCGGGAGGTCCCGAGCTCGAATCCCGGTGGAGTCAGCATCGTTTTTTCACCTCAGCCAGATTTTCCAGCTTTACCAATTTGATTTATATATTCCACGCAGTTGTCGTCAGCGTTTATTTTCACTTCATCTCTGCTTTCACAGGTTCCTGTATCTCTTCGGACATCCGCTGGTGAATAAACAATTGTGTTCAGCTGGATGGCATCAACTTTGATCTTTGGTTAGGGCTTGCGTCAAACGAGAACTAGTGCTGTTCAAAAAAATTAGGCGCCTGCTCAGGAGGTGAATTGCGAGTTGCTTCATCTGTCATTTGAACAAAGGCCAAACCAACTTGGCTTCATGGCTCAGTGGTTAGAGCGTCCGCACTAGAAAGCGGGAGGTCCCGAGTTCGAATCCCGGTGGAGTCAGCATCGTTTTTTCACCTCAGCTAGATTTTCCAGCTTTACCAATTTATATATATATATATATATATATATATATATATATATATATATATATATATATATATATATATATATATATATAACATGGTGAAGTCCGTGCGTTGGTGGAAAATAAATACACAAAATAAGCAGAAAAAGAGCAATGCCTCTGCCACCAACCAAGAAAAACGAAAACGATGGTACATTCTGTAATCCCGTGCTTTATAGATGAACAAAAAGCAAATAGTAACAAAATACAGAATATGTACAAACTGAACGTTTCGAACCTCCTAGATTCCTTATCGACAGTATAATGGAAAGCTTAACAATGTTACGGAGAGGAAAGTACAAGCGACCTGTTCAGCGGTCACGCTTGTTGGCCATGAATGAAAGGTCACGGTTAAGACCGTGTACGTGACTCTCACACCTGAAGATTAGCCTTAATTCTTGTTTTTTACGAATCTCAGTTGTAGAAAAGCCTCCCATCAATATCGCGAATTTTAAATCGTTCACACTGTGGAGGGGTTTGTTGAAGTGTTCTGCGACAGGGAAGCCGGTGCTTTTGTTACGAATGCTAGATTTGTGGTTGTTGAATCCTAGCCTAAATTTGGAGGAGGTCTCACCTATGTAAGAGATCGTCGGACACTCGTCTCACAAAAGAAGGTAAATGACATTGGAGGAATTACAAGAGTACGGGCCCGGTGATAATTGAATTCCCTTGGGGCGGATGTGCACTGTACGCTCTGTGATCATATGGTTGCATACTTGGCAACGACTACTACCACAAGGGAAATTACCTCTGGTGAGACCTCCTCCAAATTTAGGCTAAGATTCAACAACCACAAATCTAGCATTCGTAACAAAAGCACCGGCTTCCCTGTCGCAGAACACTTCAACAAACCCCTCCACAGTGTGAACGATTTAAAATTCGCGATATTGATGGGAGCCTTTTCTACAACTGAGATTCGTAAAAAACAAGAATTAAGGCTAATCTTCAGGTGTGAGAGTCACGTCCACGGTCTTAACCGTGACCTTTCATTCATGGCCAACAAGCGTGACCGCTGATCAGGTCGCTTGTACTTTCCTCTCCGTAACATTGTTAAGCTTTCCATTATACTGTCGATAAGGAATCTAGGAGGTTCGAAACGTTCAGTTTGTACATATTCTGTATTTTGTTACTATTTGCTTTTTGTTCATCTATAAAGCACGGGATTACAGAATGTACCATCGTTTTCGTTTTTCTTGGTTGGTGGCAGAGGCATTGCTCTTTTTCTGCTTATTTTGTGTATATATATATATATATATATATATATATATATATATATATATATATATATATATATATATATATATATATATATATATATATATATATATATATATATTTGATTTTTTGCTTCAGTTACGGTTTAAGTGGTTTGGTTGTGTACCTTTCCTTCGAAGTCATAGGAAGTAAAGTTAAACTTGCTCGAATGATACATCTCAAGTTAGTAAAAGCGGAACATTGTACGACGTGCAGATGCTAACAATGTACAATAATTGACAAGAAAAATATGAAAAGGAACCAAAGTTAAAGGACCACGTGAAGGCTTATTCGTCTTAAATATATGTTATTTTGTCCCAATAATTAAGTATTTGTCTTTCATGAAATGTTGACATTAACGTTAAATTATAATTCCGATTGAAATCATTTTGAGAAGAGGCAGTTTAGTAATGTACGTGCACCTCTTTGTTTTTAAATTTTCTACATCACTACACTCAGACAAGCTTTTTAAGCAAAACTTAACAAATACAAATTCAACTATACGTTGTTTACTGGAAGTTATAAGCGGATCAGGGTTGAAAAGCTTCATGAAGCACATATAGCACATTTTGTTTTAAACAAAAGATTCCACTTTTTTTGCAAACTCACTTTGTAAACAAACAAGTAATTTATCAACTTGTACACTGTGGGGGATAAAGGTTTTAAAGTAAAACATATTAACTTTTGTACTGACTGAGTCATGTCAAGGATAGCAAGTATATCACGAATTTATGAGCATTTAATGAGATCAATTCTACTCTCTGTGGTTTAGCACGACAACCATGGAGAAACTGGCGTATGGCCCTTGTTTTAAAATTTGTTGTGTAAAAAGGTTTCCCAAAACATTCGGACGAATACAAAATCTATAAAATAGTGGACCTCAAATCTGGGTCGAATAGATTCAATATAAATTTCAGCAAAGAACTGCATAAAGTTTGAATTTACCCAAGTGATTCCCTCAGTTTATTAAACAGCTCCTTAAAGTAGTAACACGTTCATTTTGATACGCTACACATTTTTCGGTGCCAATAACGTTGTATAAGTTTTAAAACCAGCTTCTGCTTGAGTAGATCTTTATGAAGATACAAAATCCAATCAACCATATGTATTTATGTGTCAATGTACGTATTGCTAATAGTTAGTTAAGTCTTAACTTTTGTATATTAAATAAGAACTGACAATTATTTTTTTACAAATAAGATATCATAAAATATTCTTGCGACACAAACTTCTTTCTGGATGGTAGGAACAGTCGCTTGCAATGGTTCTCCTTATTTCAAATCTGAACAAGGACTTTTCTGGACCTGCGATCAACCTTCAACCATCTGTGTCTCAGTAAGCACATTTTTTATTGGTTTTGACACGAATGTAACCCCTCGATCCGTTAAAGATGGTCGGTAGTACTTTCACTAAGAATATGTATGATCTTTCCATTCTAAATAGCCTTTCAAAGCACTTAAGGTTGAAATCGAATAAAAGGCTTTTCACCTAGGTATTTGACCCGAATTTGTATTTGTAATCATCAACAGTTTTTCTTTATCTCAGCTTGTCTTTTTATTCTTTGTTCTGCCCAGAACTCCTGGAAAGTGTACAAGAGAAATGGGTGGTGTTATTTCTTGTTTAATATGGGACAAAAACCGAAATAAGGTTGGACATTATCCAATTATTCGGTCAGTAAGAGGCAGGCTGAGAGTAAGACCTATCACAACTTTGTTTAATAGCATAAAGTGTACATTATTTGGTGAAAATAAATATCAGTAAGCAAGAAAATCAGTAGAAAGTTTTCTTTGACATTTTTGAGACCAGTGTTTCTTTTGTTGCAGTTGTTAATGTGATTATGCTCTCAGACTATGAATTTCTTTCCAAAAAAGTCATTAACGCGTGCTGTGAACTGTCGTATCGTTCTCCGAAAGATAAATTCGATTCTCAAATTATATGAAATAAGAATTCTTCCATATTTTGACTGACCAGTATTATTTCCTAAACGATATTGTTAACTGGCAACGATAAAGTACTGTGCTGGTAGAGTTATAACTACAACAAGGTTACTTTTCACTCGTGAAACCGTATTCACTATTTGCCGTTGTCCCACCCAAAAATCATAAGGCTAATGTATAACTTGGTGGTAGAAAACTTCAAAACTAACTAATATATCTCAAAACCGCCAAGTATTGAAGCTGCCTACAATGCACAAATTAAAGTGGGCAGGCGTAAATATTAGATCCTAAATAAGAAAAAAAAAGCTTACTTTACTAAGCTGTATCTTCACTTGTTTTACTAAACATTTTTCTTATTGTTAAATTGTTTAGCCTTTTTTTCTTGAAATATTGTAATGAAGTCATTTCTTTTTTTATTTCTTTATTTATTTTATATTTTTTATTTTTTATTTATTTATTTATTTTATATTTATTTATTTATTTATTTATTTATTTATTTATTTATTTATTGCGGTATGGTTTTGCGTGTTTTTTACTTGACAAATGATGGCCTTTTTACTCTGACTTTTCGATATCACTTCACTTAGACAAATTTTTTGTGCAAATAGTTTATAAGTAAAGGAGCTACTCGCTCTTAAAAAAAAAAAAGCTTCGAACAGCGCTTATTGGACAATTGGTTTTAAATTTAATATTAAGCCTTCCTGGCATATTCACTCCTTGTCAACAAACTCAATCATTTTAAATAATGTGGTGATAATCGCGTCAAAGAAAAAGTGTGTTTTATTCCCCTTTTAAACTTAACCAATTCAGAAGAAGTGGTGTGTCACGGTCTTATCAGTATTTATTAAGTTTCAATCTCCTTTCTGTTGTTTAGCACGAACACCTTCAAAAAGTGGACCCTGGATACTGCTGTATGAAAAGTTGCAGTGGCATAGCTAGGATATTTTCCAGGTGGGCAAAGTATTATGCACTGTTACCTGTATTTTAATATATAAGTTAAACATAGAGCAATAGGAAATAACAACTTTTAGGCCATATATTAATTTTGGTCAACAATATCTGGTTTATTTGTATGTACCAACGCAATGGCGTACGAAGGATTGTTCTGAAGGAGGGGCATGCAGTTTGTTGGGTGATTACAAGCCTGGGGGCGGGGGTCTAGGAATTTCTTTTTAAATTTTGTAGAGTTTTAAGGAGCCTAGATGCAAAAGGGGAAAGACTTTCGACTTTTACAGGAACAGTGTTAAAAGTTGAATTGTGGTGGTTCATGAGGACACAACTGACCCTTTTGTGTCTTTACGTCCATTGTTATGTCATTTACGCTGGCTTACGAAGTTTAGGAGTCAGAATGAAAGAGCTTCGATCGATATAGACGAAAAGCAACATTTTAGTTTGCGGTTTTTTCTTGGTCACGAACCGGTCACGAACCGGTCGCGAACCGTTATTCTGTCATAAAGACTGGTTGGCGCGGAGCGTATTGTAAACTCCAAAATTGGTGAAAATGGATCACATTGCAGTTGTGCTCTGGTTCGCCAACATTTTGTAAGTGAAGTAAGGAGCGGAGGGAAGGAACGGTTTGTTTAAGTAATATTTTATGGCTTGAAAAGTAACAAATTATAGAGGTGAAAAAATATACTTATCACAGACGTTGAAAGGATAGATTGGTGTTTCCGTACAAGGTGAGAAGAATGCATTTAGCATCGAGTAAGCCTTTAATGGAAGTGCAGTTGAGCATAAGGTCAAATCAATTACTATAGCATAAGACATTGGTTATGAACAAGGTGGAAATTACTGAAGGGAAAGTTGTCATGAAAATTGATATAGGAAGTATTAGCTCCATTTTTAAACGGATGGGAAGGAGTGCAATGGATTTTAAATTTTTAGTGACATTTCTTTCAGTACAAAAGTTCGGCTTTTGCTACTGATTAAGCAAAGCAAGTTGCAAGAGTTTTTTCCAAATGAGGCAAGTTTGGTATTTCTTTGACACAAGGAATTGTGGTAAGATGTTACAAAAAAGACCCCATCACATTCTCACACCAAATGCCTTATCGTTAAATAGCTTCAACCCCGGCTAGGAAATCAGCGGAATTCCCCTTATGCAGGTGAGCGCATGCATCACCTTGACGCCAGGAGGGCGGACGAGCTCCTGATAATCACGCGACAGACCTCATGGCAGTGACAGAACTTTCTGGTAGCGAAGCCTGGCACGAGTGCACCTCATCGAGGAAAGACGTGCGAAACTTGAGCACTCGTTAGCTGCCGTATTCCGCTAAGGCGGTGTTCGTCGTTGCAGCACGTCTTGTTTTGTATTCTTTTGTTTTCGAAAGGGTACGTTCAAGGAATAAAAAAACAAACTTCTAAATGTCTTACCCAACCAACCCCAAAACAGGGGTCTCCACCCTGCTTTACTGCGGAATAAAATGCAAATTCCAAGCCAAAAAGTTTGGAAGAACAGGTTTCAAGAACTTTCAATGTAACTCAAAGTTTGGAACATACGTAGTAGGTGTCAGGGCGTCTTCTCTATCCAAACGGTTTGGTGGATGCGCGGACAACGTTTTGTGCATAGTCATCAAACCGAATAACCGAACTAACATCTTCAATGTATATTTTATACGCACACGTAGTTTATGGGAGGTTTCAAACAACACACTCCAAAGGCATGGTAACAGTCGGTATGTAGTATCACATGACTACGAAAACATTAAAATGAAAAACAAAATGTCACAGCAATGGGGATGGGGGGATCTAAGAGCAAATGAAAATGTTTGAGGCAAAATATTTTGGAGTATCGCGAAACCGAAAGCGGAGCGTGAGTTCTTGGGGTCCGGGAAGGGCCCCCGAAAGGGCTTAGATTTTAGCATATCTTTGGATCATGAAAATGAAGTCTCCGGAGGGGTATTTTGTTTATATATTTTGAGGGGGTTACCCCAACTCCTAATTGACCTAACCCTTGCCCTTGGTAGCCTATCCACAGCTTCGTAGTTATTTAACCTTGAGCCATGGATTGCACCAGAAAATTGATCTACCTTTTAAGGGTTACCAGATACTGCCTCAACCCATTTATCAGATTTGTTTATCCCGAATTTACCCCCATTTCACATACATTCCAGCGTTGGGACAACCTTTACCCAAATTGTTTTTGTACGCCTGCTGATTTAACCAAGATAGGAGCTTCAACAAGGAACAAAACATATCTGACGGGCCTGAATAACAAAATTGGTTGGAACTTTGCCTTTTTGAATCTAAGAACATCTGTTAGACACCTTTTATTTGAAAGTTTAACTCCAAACGTGCTGGAATCACTTCAGTGGAGTGGACTAGTATTATAGAGGTAAAAAAAATACATTAACATTTAATACCTCTAACAACACGTTTGCGATATCCATGGATAGAACAGTTGTATTTTTGGGAGTGGAAGTTAACAACTATTAGAAACTATTAACAACTGATTAGAAATTTGTTAGTTCTCAGTTGTAACATGATGGGTGTCGGTATATTTTCGTAGTTATTTAGGTGATTCTAGGTGATTTTCCAGGTAACAACAAAACGTTTCCTGAACGTTCTTCAAACGTAATCACTTTCGTTTCATAAACGTCTAGAACTACGTTTTAAAGATGTGTTTTTGTGGACTTTTCATACGTTTTCAAAACGTTTTGTAGACACGTTCTCAAAACGTTATTCAGACATAGAAAACGTTCATTACACTTTGCTGGTCCGTACGGAAAACGTCTGGGAAGTAAGTAAAAGGTACAGGACGTTCAGGAAACGTTTTAGGGACGTACAAACAAATTATCCAGGACATCCACAGAACGTACTAGAGACGTACAGAAAGCGTATCTGACGTCTCGAAAACGCTTTATAGGGCTGTAGGGAAAGCGTCTTCTACCTTCAGAAAAAAATTAGGGACGTACGAAAATTATACAGTTCAGGAATGTCAGGGAAACTTCGATGACATCAAAATATCTCAGGGGCTTACAGAAATAAATTACACCTAAACCAAAATATATCATGAAAGGTGAATATTGCTTATGCATCCCTTGACCTCTCCATGAAATTGACCATTGTGAAGTTAGGCTGTTTTACGGTCATCTGATTGGGACCAAAATTATTAATAAATGAATTTTGGTGGGAGAGGAAGGGAAATTTCACTTAACTTTAAAGACAAACATAAGGCTAATGAAAGAAAAAAGATAAAAATGGTTTTTCATTTTCTTGACCTACTGTATGTAACTGTTATAAACATATAAAACCACCTTTAATAAAGTGATCACAAAAAGACTATTCTTAACTTCTTATTGCTGGCAAGGAAGTGTGCCAAAGGATCATACAGCTCTAAATCTGCACATATACACATTTAAAGCATCATTGCTGTGATAAATGTTCGCATCAGGTACCAGATTGATGATTTCAGGATGCAGTTCTCAAATTGCTAGTAGGGTCCAAAGTTTCACTTGCATACATGGAACGTGGAAAGCAAAATTTTGTACTATGACTTTGCAATAAACTCTTAGCCTAACAAAAGTTTTATTTTCAGGTTCTGTACACGGTTCGGAATTTTTTATCCATTTGAAACACTAGTTAGGAAAGTGATTAAATGATATATGGTATACAGTACAGTTCAATTTTACATCCAGTTTACACATACATCATTCTGTATGACAGAGAAATAGAGCCTGAGCGAAAACAAAGAAAACCCAGCTTATAACATTTAATGCTTACAGAGCAATGAAATTCCTATCGAAGCTGAAATGTGAGAAATCTTTTGCATAATACTTAATTTGTAGAAATGGTCGTTTTGTGCTGCAGTTAGACCTACTTTTGTAGTATAAATTATTACTATTGGCAGAATGGTTTACAGAAATTTCAAAAGTGAAAGCAATGTAGATTTTATATAAAGCCTTGCAGACAAAAACTATAAATTTTAAGTCTGACGCTGTTAAGTACTGATCACAGATCAGCAACAATTTTTAATACAAAAGAATTGCAGATAGTTTTGCAACTGCATGCAACAGGAACGCCAATGAAAAGGCAGTAATGTAAGCATTAGAAACTTTGGGATGAAAAACATTTAAGAACACTTCATCAACGTGCATGGTTTGTTATAAACATCGCTTGGAAATTGCTATTGTAGAGTAAATACCAAAACTCAAACTTTGCTCCACAAAAAGAGGTGACAGCATGGAAGGCAGTTTGAAAACACCTATCAAAATAAAATGTATGATGTTGCCTGAGGATACAAACTAATAAAATAATCTGAGAAAAACTTGAACCATACTCATGTATAGTGAAATATAAGGTGGTATACAACAGGAACCAAAATATCATTTGATACTTCAACATCAAAATGAAAGCGGGTGGAATTACAGTATACTCATAATGGCAGCTATATTTTGGTGGCAAGTTGAAATGTTTTGAAATGTTTTTCTTTGATCAATCATTTACATCACCAATTGAGTTTCAGTTAGAGCCAAATGGCTTTACTGAGAAGAGCAGCTCCTCTTGAACAAAGACCTGCATGGTCAAATACTATATACTGTAATTGGCAGGGAATTCATTGGGACATATAAAGATTCATTTAAAACTCCCAAGCAAGACTGGTGTAAACAACTTAATAACTGCTTACAGTATTGAATAGTTTGGTAAAGATTCATTTACATCACTCTCAAGCAAGACTGGTGCAAACAAAGAATCAAGATTTACGACTTGCAATGCTGAGTAGATTGCTAAAGCTTCATTAACAACACTCACAATCAAGACTGGTGTACAAAAAGAATCATGATTTGCAACAACTTAAAGTCCGGAAAAATTCCTCAGAACTTCAAAACTAAGGAATCGTCCAGAAAATTTTTTTTACATATGTTAAAGGGGAACGTGTCCTTAGCATTTCTGTGATATTTTTTTTTTTTTGAATTTGGTTCTCGAGATGATAGTAGTTGAATGTGGCAATGTTTCTGTATACTGTAGAAGGAGGAACTTGGAGGGCAGACTCAACTCAGCTCAACTGGCTCAGTCAGCGTTCGATCTTTAAAAGAAGTGATTTTAACGTCATCAAACGTCACAAGCAGACTTTGTTGACCAATGCTTTGTTTTTATTTATAGTGTAACACCAATTCTATGTAACTTAATTCTGGTATATTGATACTATAGGTCCATCATGAGTGATGGAATTTTTAAATTAGTATATGACTTAGGGGAACGAAGTATCCTTCATCAGTTTCAGGTCAAAAATGTGAATCGATGACATAACACCTGCTTGCTTCAACTTCTCTTTTAATATAAAATTTGCTAACTTCAGCTGCTAATATTTTGAGAACAGAACACAAAAATTAAAGAACACAAGCTTGACCTCATATAGCCTGCAAAGGGAATGAAGTCTCTTTGTTCTGCTCATCGCTATCAAAACCAACATCCAATGGCGTTTGAGCCAAATCGTTTCAAGTGCGTAGAAATCCAATGCAAACATCATTTCTCTTAGTAGATTGGTTTTAGCAAGGTTATTAAATGTTTATTTATATGAGATACATTGCTATCATTCTACAACAGTACACGAAGTCACAGGAGTCAATGTAATTTGGCACTAGTATTGCATCCATGGTACAATCATGTAAAAATCTTCATATTTCATGCGATTTAATATAAAGTTTCAATTTTTTTGACTTGAGATACACTTTAAAGAGAAACTTTCCTTCAGTTCCTACATACAGTATGAAATTTTCTCAAGACACTAGACATAATCAATAAGGTAAAAACATTTTAGTGTTGATTCATATTGATCATCAGGATGTTTACCATTTCTATACAATTTAGACCAATATCTGTTCCTAACACTTAACTAATTTATAGCGTATGATGACACCATGGGACACCATTCGACCTCTGAGTACATTGAAAAGCCTTTGCCAACAGATTCAAATCAGAGTTTGTAAATCATTGAAATAAACAAACCTTGGTCTAGACTGGACAAAGGACAGGCAATGGTTATTAGGAAATTCACCTTTTGGCTTGATTATACGAAATAAGCTGCTCTCAAATCCTCACTTTAATCTCAAAATGGAGTTTAAGAAATGAAGGAGCTTACTCAAAATGATCTTGAAAATGATGCTTGCCTCAGACCCCTCTTCTCTTCTACAGTTCAGTAGCACACAAATTCAAATGATCAATTTATCATACTGTAGGAAGTTGGTTCTAAGGTGATATACCACCCTCCGTATGTTGTCATTCAAGTAGGCTCCTGGGAAAAGACATAATACTGTATTAAAAAAGTATTTTACATAAGTGGATAAAAAACATACATACTGCACATGCATACATATACACACATGCATAAACATACAGAATGACCGGTAGCACTAATTAGGCTAACAAGACCTTCCTAATGTCAGTGCTGCCCCTCAAAAATATCCCATTGGAATAACACAGACCAATAGCAATTGTGCTCATTTTGGTGATGTTTTCTCAATCTAATGAGCCCTGAACATGCAAAGTCTAGAAAAGGATGAAGTTATTGTAGTGAATTCATGATACAGTAAAGACTGTACAGTAGGCCCCTAACTGTAAACGAGATATTTAAACCAAAAGAACACTAAATTGTGTTGTAAACTCTCCAGTATTAAACTCTATGCCTGGAAATTACAATGATGTTTGGTTTAAAACTTTTCTCCAAAACAAAACAATGTTTTAAGGTTGATGCCTTCTGTAATACTGTAAAACCTGCAGAACGCTCTGCAGAACTGTAAGTTCAGTATCATGACATCATCTATTTGGAAATCACAATTTAACTACCTTTACACACACTGACTGTTACGTTCAATGCTATTGACAGCAACTAAAATTGTTTTCACCAAAAGTGAAGAAAGACTTGAAAAACATAACATGCTTACAAGAGTCCTGCTGAGCTATTTGAAATTGTATCTTGATTCAATGGCAACAGGGTCAAGCACAATGTCCTTTTCTAAGTACTTTATAGCTGGTTCATCCAAGGCATCATTATCAACTTATGGGATGCTTCTTTTTGAAGCAGCATGCAACATCCCAAGGTTCACTTTTTGACAATCTTTGAGTTCCTTCAGTTTCATTATTATCTTTACCTCAAAGCTTCCTGTGGGATGAAAAAAATGAACAGTACTGTAATTCAGCATCCATTACATTTCTTTATTCAAATATATAACTAACGTTTAGTAATTTACAGGGCAACAGAAAATAAATCATCATGCAATAAAAAGTTCACAAATGCACCACCAGCCAAGTCACTTCACTTTCACTTTTCATATTTAGCTTGCCAAATTGCATCCCTTTTTAGGGTCCTTGTCAGGCCATTCAAACTGGGTGCTGCACCCAGTCTAAATTTACATTTTTAAGTCAACAACCAGTTTGAAATTTCACCACCCATTTTGAATCTTACTGCCCCGTTTGAATTTCATCACACTCATACTCTGAACATAGGCTACACTGCTTGGTATCAGACACATAAACATTCAATTGAATGATTGCACTGATATTGGAAGTAACCAAAAATCAGGCAACTGACCACAGACAAAGTCATTTAGATCTTGACACATGGCCAACATCTGGTGAGAACGATGCAATGTCAATAAACTCCCACCCGGTTTGACATTTTCCAAGCTAGGACACTGGGAAATGTCCACAGTGATACACTCATTGCATTCAAGCCTAGCTAAAGGTTTATATTTCTCCTTCATTTATTTTCTGTACCCTCCACAATAATACATTATTTTCCACCCTCATTACTTACTGCCCCTCAAAAACGGTGCTTTTCGCCCCTTCTTTTTTCAGCAGAAAACATCTTTTTGGGGGGTGGAGATTAATGGAATGTAATGTGATATCATTGGTACTGTACAGTACTTGTGTCAAATGAAGGTTTCATCAAGTTTTCCTTTAAGTTTAAAACATCATCGATGTCTCTTACTATTCAGTGCAACACTCGTAACTGCCATGCTCCAAGCAACACTCTCACTGTAGACTTTAGTGTACTAATACATACGTACAGGTAGCCGGATTACGTTAGTTTCTGTCCTGGTTACTTGCTGCCCATAGAAACGGTATTTTCAATCGCTTTTATTTTTAGCAGGAAACATCTTTGGGGGGGCATAAAGTTATCGAATGTGATACCAGTGGAAGGCTACTTAGTGTCAAATGAAAATTTTATAAACTTTTTCCTAACGTTTCAAACATCATGGATGTCTGTTGCTATGCTGTGCGTCACTCGTTACTGGCTGTGCTTATGTCTTTCCAAGCAACATTTTCACTGTAGACTTTGGTAAACAAACTAATACATACCTATGTACAGGTACAGTATACACCATTCAGTGCTGTGAACAATTGTTCACACATTTCGCGTTAGCCTGCTATAGTATACACATACTGTACAGATTAGGGGCCTACTTAGCCTAGGCCTACCCGTATTCCGCTAAGGCGGTGTTCGTCGTTGCAGCACGTGTTGTTTTGTATTCTTTTGTTTTCGAAAGGGTACGTTCAAGGAATAAAAAACAAACTTCTAAATGTCTTACCCAGCCAACCCCAAAACAGGGGTCTCCACCCTGCTTTACTGCGGAATAAAATGCAAATTCCAAGCCAAAAAGTTTGGAAGAACTGGTTTCAAGAACTTTCAATGTAACTCAAAGTTTGGAACATACGTAGTAGGTGTCAGGGCGTCTTCTCTATCCAAACGGTTTGGTGGATGCGCGGACAACGTTTTGTGCATAGTCATCAAACCGAATAACCGAACTGACATCTTCAATGTATATTTTATACGCACACGTAGTTTATGGGAGGTTTCAAACAACACACTCCAAAGGCATGGTAACAGTCGGTATGTAGTATCACATGACTACGAAAACATTAAAATGAAAAGCAAAATGTCACAGCAATGGGGATGGGGGGATCTAAGAGCAAATGAAAATGTTTGAGGCAAAATATTTTGGAGTATCGCGAAACCGAAAGCGGAGCGTGAGTTCTTGGGGTCCGGGAAGGGCCCCCGAAAGGGCTTAGATTTTAGCATATCTTTGGATCATGAAAATGAAGTCTCCGGAGGGGTATTTTGTTTATATATTTTGAGGGGGTTACCCCAACTCCTAATTGACCTAACCCTTGCCCTTGGTAGCCTATCCACAGCATCGTAGTTATTTAACCTTGAGCCATGGATTGCACCAGAAAATTGATCTACCTTTTAAGGGTTACCAGATACTGCCTCAACCCATTTATCAGATTTGTTTATCCCGAATTTACCCCCATTTCACATACATTCCAGCGTTGGGACAACCTTTACCCAAATTGTTTTTGTACGCCTGCTGATTTAACCAAGATAGGAGCTTCAACAAGGAACAAAACATATCTGACGGGCCTGAATAACAAAATTGGTTGGAACTTTGCCTTTTTGAATCTAAGAACATCTGTTAGACACCTTTTATTTGAAAGTTTTACTCCAAACGTGCTGGAATCACTTCAGTGGAGTGGACTAGTATTATAGAGGTAAAAAAAATACATTAACATTTAATACCTCTAACAACACGTTTGCGATATCCATGGATAGAACAGTTGTATTTTTGGGAGTGGAAGTTAACAACTATTAGAAACTATTAACAACTGATTAGAAATTTGTTAGTTCTCAGTTGTAACATGATGGGTGTCGGTATATTTTCGTAGTTATTTAGGTGATTCTAGGTGATTATCCAGGTAACAACAAAACGTTTCCTGAACGTTCTTCAAACGTAATCACTTTCGTTTCATAAACGTCTAGAACTACGTTTTAAAGATGTGTTTTTGTGGACTTTTCATACGTTTTCAAAACGTTTTGTAGACACGTTCTCAAAACGTTATTCAGACATAGAAAACGTTCATTAAACCTTTGCTGGTCCGTACGGAAAACGTCTGGGAAGTAAGTAAAAAGTAGAGGACGTTCAGGAAACGTTTTAGGGACGTACAAACAAATTATCCAGGACATCCACAGAACGTACTAGAGACGTACAGAAAGCGTATCTGACGTCTCGAAAACGCTTTATAGGGCTGTAGGGAAAGCGTCTTCTACCTTCAGAAAAAAATTAGGGACGTACGAAAATTATACAGGGAGTCAAAAGAACGTTTCAGAGGCGAATAAAATGTATCGAATCTAGGAAAAAATGTCAGGGAAACTTCGATGACATCAAAATATCTCAGGGGCTTACAGAAATAAATTACACCTAAACCAAAATATATCATGACCTCTCCATGAAATTGACCATTGTGAAGTTAGGCTGTTTTACGGTCATCTGATTGGGACCAAAATTATTAATAAATGAATTTTGGTGGGAGAGGAAGGGAAATTTCACTTAACTTTAAAGACAAACATAAGGCTAATGAAAGAAAAAAGATAAAAATGGTTTTTCATTTTCTTGACCTACTGTATGTAACTGTTATAAACATATAAAACCACCTTTAATAAAGTGATCACAAAAAGACTATTCTTAACTTCTTATTGCTGGCAAGGAAGTGTGCCAAAGGATCATACAGCTCTAAATCTGCACATATACACATTTAAAGCATCATTGCTGTGATAAATGTTCGCATCAGGTACCAGATTGATGATTTCAGGATGCAGTTCTCAAATTGCTAGTAGGGTCCAAAGTTTCACTTGCATACATGGAACGTGGAAAGCAAAATTTTGTACTATGACTTTGCAATAAACTCTTAGCCTAACAAAAGTTTTATTTTCAGGTTCTGTACACGGTTCGGAATTTTTTATCCATTTGAAACACTAGTTAGGAAAGTGATTAAATGATATATGGTATACAGTACAGTTCAATTTTACATCCAGTATACACATACATCATTCTGTATGACAGAGAAATAAAGCCTGAGCGAAAACAAAGAAAACCCAGCTTATAACATTTAATGCTTACAGAGCAATGAAATTCCTATCGAAGCTGAAATGTGAGAAATCTTTTGCATAATACTTAATTTGTAGAAATGGTCGTTTTGTGCTGCAGTTAGACCTACTTTTGTAGTATAAATTATTACTATTGGCAGAATGGTTTACAGAAATTTCAAAAGTGAAAGCAATGTAGATTTTATATAAAGCCTTGCAGACAAAAACTATAAATTTTAAGTCTGAGGCTGTTAAGTACTGATCACAGATCAGCAACAATTTTTAATACAAAAGAATTGCAGATAGTTTTGCAACTGCATGCAACAGGAACGCCAATGAAAAGGCAGTAATGTAAGCATTAGAAACTTTGGGATGAAAAACATTTAAGAACACTTCATCAACGTGCATGGTTTGTTATAAACATCGCTTGGAAATTGCTATTGTAGAGTAAATACCAAAACTCAAACTTTGCTCCACAAAAAGAGGTGACAGCATGGAAGGCAGTTTGAAAACACCTATCAAAATAAAATGTATGATGTTGCCTGAGGATACAAACTAATAAAATAATCTGAGAAAAACTTGAACCATACTCATGTATAGTGAAATATAAGGTGGTATACAACAGGAACCAAAATATCATTTGATACTTCAACATCAAAATGAAAGCGGGTGGTATTACAGTATACTCATAATGGCAGCTATATTTTGGTGGCAAGTTGAAATGTTTTGAAATGTTTTTTCTTTGATCAATCATTTACATCACCAATTGAGTTTCAGTTAGAGCCAAATGGCTTTACTGAGAAGAGCAGCTCCTCTTGAACAAAGACCTGCATGGTCAAATACTATATACTGTAATTGGCAGGGAATTCATTGGGACATATAAAGATTCATTTAAAACTCCCAAGCAAGACTGGTGTAAACAACTTAATAACTGCTTACAGTATTGAATAGTTTGGTAAAGATTCATTTACATCACTCTCAAGCAAGACTGGTGCAAACAAAGAATCAAGATTTACGACTTGTAATGCTGAGTAGATTGCTAAAGCTTCATTAACAACACTCACAATCAAGACTGGTGTACAAAAAGAATCATGATTTGCAACAACTTAAAGTCCGGAAAAATTCCTCAGAACTTCAAAACTAAGGAATAGTCCAGAATTTTTTTTTTTACATATGTTAAAGGGGAACGTGTCCTTAGCATTTCTGTGATATTTTTTTTTTTTTTTTGAATTTGGTTCTCGAGATGATAGTAGTTGAATGTGGCAATGTTTCTGTATACTGTAGAAGGAGGAACTTGAAGCAAGCAGACTCAACTCAGCTCAACTGGCTCAGTCAGCGTTCGATCTTTAAAAGAAGTGATTTTAACGTCATCAAACGTCACAAGCAGACTTTGTTGACCAATGCTTTGTTTTTATTTATAGTGTAACACCAATTCTATGTAACTTAATTCTGGTATATTGATACTATAGGTCCATCATGAGTGATGGAATTTTTAAATTAGTATATGACTTAGGGGAACGAAGTATCCTTCATCAGTTTCAGGTCAAAAATGTGAATCGATGACATAACACCTGCTTGCTTCAACTTCTCTTTTAATATAAAATTTGCTAACTTCAGCTGCTAATATTTTGAGAACAGAACACAAAAATTAAAGAACACAAGCTTGACCTCATATAGCCTGCAAAGGGAATGAAGTCTCTTTGTTCTGCTCATCGCTATCAAAACCAACATCCAATGGCGTTTGAGCCAAATCGTTTCAAGTGCGTAGAAATCCAATGCAAACATCATTTCTCTTAGTAGATTGGTTTTAGCAAGGTTATTAAATGTTTATTTATATGAGATACATTGCTATCATTCTACAACAGTACACGAAGTCACAGGAGTCAATGTAATTTGGCACTAGTATTGCATCCATGGTACAATCATGTAAAAATCTTCATATTTCATGCGATTTAATATAAAGTTTCAATTTTTTTGACTTGAGATACACTTTAAAGAGAAACTTTCCTTCAGTTCCTACATACAGTATGAAATTTTCTCAAGACACTAGACATAATCAATAAGGTAAAAACATTTTAGTGTTGATTCATATTGATCATCAGGATGTTTACCATTTCTATACAATTTAGACCAATATCTGTTCCTAACACTTAACTAATTTATAGCGTATGATGACACCATGGGACACCATTCGACCTCTGAGTACATTGAAAAGCCTTTGCCAACAGATTCAAATCAGAGTTTGTAAATCATTGAAATAAACAAAGCATTGTCTAGACTGGGCAAAGGACAGGAAATTGGTTAGTAGGAACTTCACCTTTTGGCTTGATTTTACTAAATAAGCTGCTCTCAAATCCTCACTTTAATCTCAAAATGGAGTTTAGGAAATGAAAGAACTTGCTCAAAATGATCTTGAAAATGGTGCTTGCCATCAGACTCCTCTTCTCTCTTCTACAGTTCAGTAGCACACAAATTCAAATGATCAATCGATCATACTGTAGGAAGTTGGTTCTAAGGTGATGTACCACCCTGAATGTTGTCATTCAGGGGGCTCCTAGGAAAAGACAATATAAAAAAATATTTTGCAAAAGTGGATAAAAAACATACCTACTGCACATTCATACATATGTTCTACACACATGCATAAACATACAGAATGACCGATAGCACTTATAGTCATGGCTATCACGACCTTCCTTATGTCAGTTCTGCCCCTCAAAAATTTCCCATTGGAATAACACAGACCAATAGCAATTTTGCTTATTTTGGTGATTTCTTCTAAATCTAATGAGCCCTGAACATGCAAAGTCTAGAAAAGGATGAAGTTATTCTCGTCATTCATGATACAGTAAAGACTGTACAGTAGGCCCCTAACTGTAAACAAGATATCAAAACCAAAAGAACACTAAATTGTGTTGTAAACTCTATGCCTGGAAATTACAATAATGTTTGGTTTAATTTTTTCTAACAGAAAACATTGCTTTAAGGTTGATGCCTTCTGTAATACTATAAAACCTGCAGAATGCTTTACAATACTGTAAGTTCAGTATCATGACATCATCCATTTGGAAATCACAATTTATCTACCTGTATCACACTAACTGTAAGGTTCACTGCTATTGACAGCAACTAAAATTGTTTACACCAAAAGTGAAGATGGACTTGAAAAACATAACATGCTTACGAGAGTCCTGCTGAGCTATTTGAAATTGTGTCTGGATTCAATGGCAACAGGGTCAAGCACAATGTCCTTTTCTAAGTACTTTATTGGTGCTCATCCAAGGCATCATTATCAACTTATGGGATGCTTTCTTTGAAGCAGCATGCAACATCCCAAGGATCACTTTTTGACATTCTTTGAGTTCCTTCAGTTTCATTATTAGCTTTACCTCAAAGTTTCCTGTGGGATGAAAAAAAAATGAACAATACTGTAATTCAGCATCCAAGGTATTTCTTTATTCAAATCTATAACTAATTTTTAGTAATTTACAGGGTACCAGAAAATAAATCGTCTTGACATAAAAAGTTCACAAATGCACCACCAGCCAACGGTGAAATTTACAGGCCTTAGCCTAATACTGTACTTTTATGAAAGAGCGAAACTCATGAAGACATTAAGAGACCATTAAAGTTTTCCTTTGATTCTTGCAAAGAAATGCCAGAGGTCCGTCCCAGGACGCTTGCTTTTGAGTGTCTATTGTATTTACAACACTGTGACACTACCTACATCAACCTTACTGTATGAACAGTACTGTACAATGACTCTATAAACATAAAGTCAAGAAATATAAAAAGAGTGGCAACACAAGGCTAACAAAAGGGGGATTCTACTGTTCAGTCATTTTTTTGTTCTGCTGTAGCAACAAATTTTGAAACAATTTAGGTGCTCCAACATGGAGGAATGTTGTCTTAATTTCACACTAGGTACAGCAGCTCTTCACTTTCACTTTTCATATATAGCTTGCCAAACTGCAACCCAGAAATGTCCACAGTGATACACTCATTGCATTCAAGCCTAGCCAAAGGTATTTATTTCTCCTTCATTTCTTGTTTGTACACTCCAGAATAATACATTATTTTCCGCCCTCTTTACTTTCTGCCCTTCAAAAACGGTGCTTTTCACCCCTTCTATTTTCAGCAGGAAACACCCTTTTTGGGGGGTGGAAAGTAATGTATTGGAATGTGATATCACAGCACTTGTGTCAAATGAAGGTTTCATCAAGTTTCCTTAGAGTTTCAAACATCATCGATGTTTCTTACTATTCAGTGCAACACTCGTAACTACCATGCTCCAAGCAACACTCTCACTGTAGACTTTAGTGTACTAATACATACTTACGTACAGGTAGCCGGATTACCTTAGTTTCTGCCCTGGTTACTTTCTGCCCTCAGAAACGGTATTTTCAGTCCCTTTTATTTTTAGCAGTAAACATCTTTTTGGGGGCATAAAGTTATGGAATGTGAAATCAGTGGTACTTGTGTCAAATGAAAATTTTATAAACTTTCTCCTAGGCCTAAAGTTTCAAATATCATTGATGTTTTTTGCTATTCTGTGCATCACTTGGTGCTGGCTGTGCTGATGTCTTTCCAAGCAACATTTTCACTGTAGACTTTGGTATTCATACTAATACATACCTGTGTACAGGTACAGAATACGACATTCAGTGCTGTGAACAATTATTCACACATTTTGCATAAGCTTGCGATATTATAGACACACAGAGTTGGGTGCCTACTTAGCCTAGGCCTAGGCTACATAAAAGAAATAGAACACCATGACTATACTTGATGTTTATAAGAACATCACTCAATTCAATCTTTACGGTCAGGATGCTGAAAAAGTTTTAGGCCTAGGCCTAACCACATATTTTATTGTTGTCTTGAGCTTGGAAATCTTAAATTTTTAACATAGGCCTACGTACACTGTACAGTACTTAGCGGCAGCCTAACGTTAGACTTAATTCAAACATTTATTTCCACCCCAAGATTTTCAATGGTGGAAATAGTGACTGACTCAAGGTACTACAGTAAATATAATGGGCTGAACGTTGACTGCACGGGTCTGTCGAGTGCACATCTGCACTGAAATTTCGTGTAAAAATCTTGAAACGATAGAACAGCCTTTGGGAAAGTTTGGCGCGCATTCGACAGTATAACTGCCTATCTATCGAACACTAACATTAGGCTTGTACCTGCCGTGTGCACTTAAGTGTTAGGCTAAGGGCTTGTGCCTTGCACAAACATATGACTCAACAAGTGAACAATTTACATCATTTTACATATGAAAGCATCCTTCAAGACGATTTTAAAGACTTTAAAACAGATTTCACGACTTACTGTGATTGTGACAGTTGTTCCAGGAACAAATTGTTGAGATTTCTGGGACCTTTCAAGAGAGCTGCTGACAGGAACGTTCAAATTTGGACCGTAATTGCTTTTGTTACAATCTATGAAACGCCAATAGAGTCATTAACAGAAAGGGAAGGTAATGTTCACAAGTAGAAGATAGTTGCATAAAGTGTTGTTGTCTAGCCGATTCACTGACGAACTTTGCCTCCCTCGCTAACGGAAATTATGGATGCAATGCCAATGAGAGCAGGAGGATCGAATTTTCCTGGCACCGGGGTGGATCCTGATTTTATTTTTCACCCCATGCAGGAGGTGCAGCCCTGTGGTTGTACTGTAGGACGTTTAAAGGGTAGGAAATTCCGCCAAGTTCCTAACATTTTAAACTGCAAAGCCAAGACGTAAAGCAGTATTGATGCGGTCCTCGCTCACATAGCCAAGGAGGGGGGGGGGGGGGGATCGCTTTCCCTAGAAAGCATCTGACATCAATTTTGCTAGGGTTCATCATAGTTCCCGAATAAAAATACGCCCCCTCCACAACACCCCCGACCCCCACCCCCATCGCTTTCTCCATATATTTTCGTAGGGATGCCAATTTGTGCCTGTACCGCTATACCCATTGCACCTGAGTTGCATTTGCAAAATATCACAGAGTGCACGTAATTAGAAAATTCGTACGTTTTGCTCTTTCGAGGGGACCGTGAGGAGGGTGGGGGGGGGGTAGCATGAAAAGCAAGGGGATTACCCTAGGCTATTCCATTTTATGAAATTTTATCTGTGTGACATCGCTGCAGCAATCATTTGGCAGTGTTAAAATGTAGGTTGCATCTTTGGCACAACTTTAAATAACAGTACTTGCTCAAGTTGCTCACGTTGATTTTCATATTTGAGCATGATTTTTGTACATTTTAGTACATAGAAGAAGGAATTTCATCGCACGTCCCTTCCCCTTACTGATATTTTTATTTCACTTACTTTAAATAAAAAAGAAGAACAAAACGGTTAAACGGACCCCAACCCCGTCAGTGGGGAACTAGTCCAATAAAGTCTCAGTAGAGAGAACCCGGCTGGCTCCATTGGGCATTTTTGAACAATTTAAAGCTAATATTAAGACTTATCGGTAATGTACTTTGAACACGTTTTAACCATAACGGTCTAGCATAATTTCCTCTAACGTACTTAAACGTCTTTGGGAAGTCCTCGTGAATGCTCATATATTATGAACGTCCAGAAAACGTCATAAAAACGTTTAAAAATCGTCTAGTTATAACGTTATACAAACGTTATTTTTTTACGTAGTAAAAACGCTTTTAGATAGTCCCCTTTAGTTTGTCGGAAATGCGGGACGTTTTGAACACGTTCTAAAAACGTTACTTTGGACGAAGACGAAACGGACAAACTGAGAACCAAACCAAAACGTTTTCTGGACGTTCGCTGTTAGCTAATTTAAGAATGTAAAACAGATTTCACGAATTACTCTGATTGTGACAGTTGTTCCAGGAACAAGTAGTTGAGATTTCTGGGAACTTTCAAGAGAGCTGCTGACAGGAACGTTCAAATTTGGACCGTAACTGCTTTTGTTACAATTTATGGAACGCCAATAGAGTCATTAACAGAAAGGGAATGCAACGTTCACAAGTAGAAGATCGTTGCATAAAGTGTTGTCGATTCACTGACGAATTTTGCCTCCCTCGCTAACTGAAATTATGGATGCAATGCCACTGAGACCAGGAGGATCGAATTTGATTTGCACCGGGGGTGGATCCTGATTTTATTTTTCACCCCATGCAGGAGATGCATCCCTGTGGTTGTACTGTAGGAGGTCTAAAGGGTAGGAAATTCCGCCAAGTTCCTAACATTTTAAGCTGCAAAGCCAAGTAGACACAAAACAGTATTGCTGCGGTCCTGGTTCACATGGACAAGGGGCGGAGGGGGGGGGGGGGATCGCATTCCCTAGACAACATCTGACACCAATTTTGCTATGGTTCATATCTATCATGGTTCCCGAATAAAAATACGCCCCCCCCCCCCCATTTGAGCATTTTTTTTTTTTTTTTACATTTTAGTGTATGGAAGAAGGAATTTCATCCCACATCCCTGTCCCCCTTATTGATATTTTATTTCACTTAATTTAAATAAAAAAGAAGAAAAAAACGGTTAAACGGACCTCAAACCCGTCATGAGGAACTAGTCCAATAAGGCCTCAGTAGAGAGAACCCGGCTGCCTCCATTGGGTGCTTTTGAACAATTTAAAGCTAATGTTAAGACTTATCGGGAATGTACACTATAGCCATTATGACGTTTCGAAAACGTCCTAAAACGTTTTGAACACGTTTTAACCATAACGTTCTATTATCGTTATCCTCTTACGTACTTAAACGTTCTTTGGGAAGTCCTCGTGAACGTTCATATGATATGAAGGTTCAGATAACGTCCTGAAAACGTTTAAAAATCGCCTAATTATAACGGTTTACAAACGGTATTTTGTTACGTACTAAAAACGTTTTTGTATAGTCCTCTTTAGTTTGTGGGAAATGCGGGACGTTTTGAACACGTTCTTAAAACGTTACTTTGGACGAAGACAAAACGGACGAACTGAGAACCAAACCCGAACGTTTTCTAAACGTTCGCTGTTAGCTGGGGTGTTTCAAAAGAAAGAGGAAAGAAACCTTTGGGGTTTTTTGGTTTTGTTAGATGAAATCTTTCATAACTCGATTAACCATGACTTTTATTAAGAGAAACGCCGCAACATAATGTAAAGGTAAGAAGCCTGTTTGAAAAGCTTGTTTTGAATATAAGTTGATTGAAGCGAGAGAATGAATATTCAATGTGTCACACAAGCTATGTTTCGAGCTTTCGAAGTCAGTCCTTCGGGTTTTGTGGAGTAGCATAAACACATTTTCAAGTGGTACTATGATAAAAAGTTCATGACCTCATCACTATGGAACTGCAAAGTTCTAATATAGGCTAGGTTGAAAAATAACCGAGACAGACTACAGTCTGGCCTCAAGCAGGACTCCAGAAGAGATCTAAGTCTTCTACTTCCAGGAAACTCACATTTTAAATATTTTATGAACGAAAGGTACTATACGGCGACCCTCTCAGAATCCTAAGATCCAACATTGATTGGGGACCTAATAGTATAGTGAACTCGAAATGAAAGCTTCACTATGCTAACGAATAGTTCTGACTCATTCAAATCTATTCAAAGTTAAAAATAAATAATGATGGAAAAATCTTTAATTTGTTTTAAGATATCCATCTAAAACTCTGTTCAAACTTTAATGCAAGAAATTCAAAATAGTTTTTGAACTGTTGGTGTGAAATTAAGTTTAACAGATGACGAAAACTGATCTTCACTGCTTGACTGTTAAAATTTCATAGCTATTATTTACAAAATAATGAAACGGAAGTAAAAAAAAAATCAAAGGTTCCATTTTTAATATGTGGTCACATCTTTCTCCAAAAGAAACGAATAATTCTTCAAACATTTTTTTCTGCGGGGGGGGGGTTAATATCAAACAGGATTGCTGACAAAACAAACTTCCCCCTAAATGTGAAAACTTGTCAAAACTGAGGCTGCTTCCACCATAGAGGTCATTTTGGACAGTGGTGTGAATGCAGGATCTAAACAAATTTGTTATGGCGAAAATGTACATAGGAATCAATATGAATAAGGAAAAACCAAAAAAAAAAAAAACTACACCAGTCACGGTGGCTCAAGGTGGGTACCTAACGAGACATTTTTGTCCTATTTGGACTTGCTAACTACAGGGCAGTACAGGGTATACTTTATGTAGCCACCCCGGCTTCATAAGGATCTAAAAAAAGTGAATGACCATCCTCATGCTGTTGTTCAGGCTCATGTATCTCAGTGCGGTACAAAGCAGTCCCTGTTCTATTTATAAAGAGCTACCCCCTCTCCTTAAATAGATTTCGATGCCATTAAGGAGGTTCATTGAGTTGATATCGGTTGACAAATGAAAGTGTTTAGGGGTACTTGCATAACATGAAACAGGGTCTGGTCACGTATTTGTGAAAATTACTTCTCAGCTCCTCGTTAAATTGTAACTTATTACTCCTTTAACACAATTTTTATATTTACGTAGTGGGAGGAACCGAAAGAAGTTTTTTATAACGCCGCATGACACTTTTGAAACGTTTTGCTTTACGTGGGAATCTGGGTGAGTATTTCCTGAGGGAGTGAGTGCTCATGAAATTCTTATCTTCATTTCTTCACTTAAGAAAGAGAGTACAACTGATCATCATTCAATGATAAAACAAGACTAAACATGTATATTTTTGTCAACATATTTTGAATTGGTAGTACGGCATTAATTACATCGCAAGGATAAGGATTGTACGCACACTCTTGTTCTCACACCTGGCAGTTGCCTGGACTCAAGGGCTACCACTGCATGTATATTGGCAGACACTACCGTTAACTAGACAACTGTACTTGCATGGCAAGTACTAATCGAAGCCTTGAAAATGTGCACACTTGGGACTTTCTTATAAACAAAATGAAGCATATTGTTGGAACTGGTTCCCCAACAAAAGTGGAATATTTCCCACATATGCCGGGGAGAGGGGAGGGGAAGGGGGGCATTGTTCATTGCAACTTGTTTGGGGAGATCTATGTGAGATAAGGCAGTAACATTATATATTCTACTAAACACTGATGTTTAAATGAAAGTATTCACCTGGATGTAACAATATCGATAAGCTATTATTTTTAATCAGTTGCCCATCCTGGATGTAAAGTTGCCCCAAAATCTTTGTACCTAGTTACACTTTGCCTGAGACTGTGTGATACACTACTGGTGACACAGGCCTAGCGCTATGCAAAAGTATTGACCCTAGACTTACTTGACTTTCCTAACAAGCAGTAGACTACTGTACAATCTTGGACAAAACTGTTGGGACACATTTTATTTGTCAATTTTAGTTGAAGTAGGCCAACATAAAATTCCCTTTACCCCTCCCAATGTTGCGTCAAGAAGAACATGACTCTTTGCCCTGAACAGCATAACAGTGGTCAACATTGGAAGGGAGAGCAGGGTGTCCCAACAAGTTATTGTCCAAGATTGTCTGGGTCCCAAGAGATACATTTTTGAGACCGAATTCAATAAAAACATTTAATTTATTGAGTGTTCTAAGGTTGTTTAAGACCTTTTCCAGAAGCCAACTATACTCTTGAGGATTTTTAACAAATTAAGGGCGACCGTAGGATAAATTTCATTACAAACCAAAAGTATGCATTGTTTAGACGCACAAATCAACAATTGCAACGGGTGGAATAGTTCTCTTCCTGGATAGAAGAGTCATTCTTTTTCAAACTGATAGTTGGAGACGAGAAATTTATTGACAAGGGGCCACGATCTACCATAAGATTGTTAAAGTAAATCTGCAAGCCAGACTTTCTTTCATAACTTTGGTAGATTGTTAGGTACGGTTGGTTTGGAACACATTTTGCAGCCAATTTTGCATCTCAGGCTGTATTTTTCATGTTGTATTACAACTGGTAACAAATTTGTTATGCCTTCTTTCAACCGAAGCAGTTTCTTAACATTTTTAGTTGAAAGTTGCTTTCCAAACCAATGGTAGATTGGTTTTAACTAAGCCTTCATCCCCAACCTTGTCAAGGTGGCAGGTAGGCCGGGCACAACCATATCTCTGAATTAAAGTAGGCAAAGCAAGTGGGACAATATCATTAATGCCCCTTTGCTCAAAAGAAAGGATGTGGCAGAAGAATTGAAGTATTCCGGCCATTTTTGGTGGTATTTGCTTGGGCTTAGTCCCAGGGTCCTCTCATGTAGGTCCCTCCCAACATTTGTGAAAAGGGTCCAAAATAATCTGGGTCCAGGACTCCACAAGCTAGATCCGGTCCAGGAAATACTTCCATGTAATGACCAGCATATCATTTACCTGTCATCAAATAACCATAAGCAAAGCGTAACTTCTTACTGGTGGCAGCGCACCTATCTGACTTCTCAAAATTCTCGGACAATCTTGGACAGAACCGTTGCCGGTTGGAACACTTCACATGTTATCCGTAAATTTTAGTTGAAGTAGGCTAACATGAAACTGCCTGAAGTAGCCTAACATGCAACCCCCTTTTCCCCTCCCAATGTTGTGTCAAGAAGAATGTATCTTTGCCGTGATCTGCATAACAGTGGTCAACCAACGCTGGAATAGAAGGGGGAGCAGGGTGTCCCAACAAATTATTTTGTCCAAGATTGTATCTGCAGTGTCTAGCCCTATAAACGCTGAGTGCACCTTTTGCACTAGGACACGACTGAGTGTTAATGTTAGAGTTGTTTTGTTCTGCAACGTTTGGCTTTAGGCCTTCGTAACTGTGTTTGTGTAAGACTACGACAACTTTTGTCCTCAGTGAAGCCTAAAGGACTAGAGTATGTATGGAGAGTCACGTAATTGCTTCCTATACAAATGTATTGGGAGCAACTATACGCGACCGTCGATGCATAACGTTAGTCCTTTACTGAGAACTACGACAACCGTGGGTAGACAGTCTTTTCCTTTGTTTCAAACATTGACAATACAATAGAGAAGCCATTAACAACCCATACTGGGTGATGAAATGAACGACAAATTGAATACCTTAAAATTGGTGGATCGTTCCCTGGCCTTGGTTACTGTCGCCATCACGTTAACGACACAGTAGGCCTACGTACACTATATAGCTAGCTGCATGCGTTTATGCATGAACGTAAGTTAGTGGACTTGCTTACACTGAAATGAGTACGGTCGACGAAGTTGCTTAATGAAGCAGTTCCGACAAAACAAAATGGCATATGTTGGAAAATGCAACCTTTGAAATTTATTTTGAAATCCCTGAACGGTATAAATTGTTTTCAAACTATATTTACACCTTTTTTCAACCAGAGAGGAAGCCTTCAATGCAGAACAATACCTTTGAATGTGGAACTACTTCTTTATTTGCACATTACCACCTTACTATACAGGAGTTGTTCGAGCAAATCCCCTTATATAGAAATAGTTAAACTTTGTTGAAAATCCCACTACGGAACAACTTAACATGACTGCGCAGCTGTTCCATTGTACGAACGAACAGCTTGAGATTGCAATATGAATCCAAACGGAACATGATTTAATATTCATCCGCACCGAACGCTTACGAAGGCACGAAAACACGTGACTGAACGAGCAATTCCTACAATCGAAGCTGTGGCTTCGATTAATTACTTGTACCATGACAACTTACAGCTCAAGTGAAATTTAGTGAGGCGGGGGTTAAGGTTATAAAACCAAGTCAATTGCATATTTTCTCGAAGTTTTTATTCCTACAAAATTGTGCAACCCTTACAAGCAAGGATGTTTACTATATTAGTACACCTTCATGTAAAATGTTGTTACATTTCCAATTCATTGTTGTTGGGACCTATTTCTACATGGAATGTCGAAGTACAATCACAAATTAGAACCGTTTTTTTTTTATACACTACTGCACTTGGAAGTAATGACTCACCTCAACTGCCGTTGCAGAAGAGGCTAAACAGGTTATTTCTTAAGTTGACATGGTGTACTCAACTAGATTGAAGAAAGACGGATCTATGACGCAATTCTTTGCCCACGCTTTGCGTGAGTGTATGTCAATGCTAGCATACTAAGAACTAGCGAACATATTTCTTCAAACATGACATAAAAAAAGCCATCCTGCGGTCAGTTTTGTTTACTTTTGTCCCAAAATGTAACGTTCATGTCTCCCTTTGGGTTCGTTTTGGTATGAAACACAGACAGAAACCTGTCAATATTACAAGTATAACACCTTTTTCAATTACAAGGAAAGTTCATGTCGTATCTAACATCTATTTCACAACCGTTCGATGGCGATATCATGGGTGTGCGTGTGTTCGTATTGTTACGCAGTGCTTGGTCGCAGTCAAACCAAGGACAGAAAAAATACAGAGGAGCGAGATTAAAATTAAATACTTAATTACTATTTACTCCTTATCTCCTTAGATTTTACGATAGTTACGTTATGCCTAGATGAACTCACACTAAGACTTGAACGTGTGCAATACGTATCGTACTCGTAGGACTCGTTCTCTTGTGGGCAAGATGGAGAGGCTTCGTAAGGCGAAGCAGTACTGTTGACGGTGATTTCCCAACGGCAGCGGTCTCGGCACAGCGTCTCTGTCTTTGTTCTTTTGGTGTGGGTCTCTTCCGGGCAGCGTTCGAAACTGGTTTTACATGGGCCAGCTCTTCTTTTCCAGTACATTCGAGGTCAATCGATACTCACAAACAATTCCTTGAAATCTGGTGGCTACAGTATATTTAGCACATTGTGTCACGATGGGAACATTCCAGACCCCATACGTTGTTTCCCACAAAGTCCGTGAGAGGAAGCATTCAATAAAATATTTCCCGCTTGCCTCGTCGACTCCAACCGGGTGTTCCGGTATGCGATGCGTCTTGTAACAGTATGAACATTGCCTTAGAGGGTCTATGTCATTTGCGAGAGCCTCCCGTCCTCCCTCCATGCATTCTAAGTGCTCAATGACACCACCCGCTGAAGGGGAACTCCGATGATTTCCTGACCGGGACATGTTCGAATGTTCCGATGAAGCATTGATTGTGTGTATGTGCTGTGTGTGAGTTCGTGTTTGTGACTCTTTGCTTGTTCACATGATATCTCAAGAGGGGTAACAATGACGAATTTCGTACTTTGCATGTTATTTGTCCATATTCAGTACACGGATCCCCTTTTTTCTGGTGGTAGTAGGCCATTTGGGGTCTCCAGAGACCAAAATGTTTGACACATACATCTCAAGTTGGTAAGTGCGGTTTGACTTTTTATTATTTTTTTTATTAGCATGTATAACGTTCATTCTGATTTGTAGATTTCTGTTAGTTTTTATGAAAGGTACAGGTCATTTGGGGTCACCGGAGGTCAGAACTCATAAACTTGTAAACACGTTTTATTAAGAAGAGTAATTGTGAGGAATGTGGTACAAAAGGTGCCTAGACATGTTCAGAGGATGAAACCTATTATTTTGGGTAACTTATGTTACACTTCCACTGTCATTTTGAAAAAAGAGAGAGAGAAAAAAGAATTTCATTTCAGTACCAAGGAATCATTAAGTACAGTATTAAGGTGGTCTGGGTTTGGTTGCTTTGATGTGAAATGTTGAAATCAACTCACTTAAAAAATACTGATATGAAAGTTTAGCGTGAAAATATAACAATGAAATAAAGCGAAATACAACACTCTTATCTCAGAAATAGCTTGTTTATACTTGAGTGGGTACCATTTTGATTTATTTTTGCAAACTTTGTAATACGCTGGATTTACATTTTAGGCTGTAAAGTACTGGAAATTAAATTTATTTAAAAAGTAGTTCATCATTAATGTTCATGAGGACAAGGTTTTCATTCCTTCTATGACACGCCAAAAGGCTCACCCTGTATGATGATGTACTAAAATTATACTTTCATGTACCAAAAATAAAGCCGTGATGAACTAACTTCATATGATCCTGATGTAAATTTACACCATCATGTACTAAAATCACAAGTTCATCATGTTAAATGTTACAATGTACATGTAAAAACATACATTGTACACCTAAAACACCTGTTGTTCATGTAAAAAGGTATGAAAATCATGTTATTATTGTCCCGCATGCCATACTGAGTGAGCCTTCATGCGTGCAGGAAGTCCACCGAAAGACTCGCCGGATATACGATGATCATCTGAACTCATGCGATGTTATAAAAGTACAGTCGTTCATGCACTAACTGCTTAGGATGATATACACTGATCGCTTACGATCATATACTGATTTCATACGTTCATGAACTGTTCCATACGTAAATGTACTGATTGCATACGTACATGTACTGAATTCATACGATCATGAACTAAATGTATACTTTCATCAACTTTGTCTGCCCTTAGTTGTTCAATTAAAATAAGAAGCTCTTTTCCGCCGTTTTTAGCTGCTGCTGTAATGCGCTGAATAACAATATGGTGTCAGCAAATGAACACAACTTCTGAAGCTTCCTATATTGTTTATATGAATGAAAGAGGTATATAAACAAGTTCCCTTAATATAAAAGCTCATTGCTGCATATTTTGACATAATTAAAGCTTAATTCATGATACTGATAAGCTATTTCATGGGGAAAAGGATCGACTCCTTGCCGCACGTGAGACAAGGAGTAGGGATAATTTTAAGAAATAGCACTCCTTAAAAAGACTCCTTGTCCCATGTGGGACGAGTAGTTGGTGTGACTGGACTAACAACGTGAGACACATAGACACAGATTATCGGATTGGGGGCACATTCTCTGGGAATGTTCTTCATGGACTGCAAAGAAAACAAACATGCAGACGATATAGTTGAAAAAAAAACACGGATTTTGGAAATCCATTTTGAAACCAGACGGTTTGTACTTGCAGGCAAGTACTGATCGAAGCCACTGTAAATGGTCTGAAACAAAACGAAAAAGCCCAATGATACACCACTTGGTTCCAAGCCTCGATCCAGTAAATATTAAGTGCTGTAAAAATAAGCAAACGGCCTACCATGCTCACATTCTGAAAGAAAAATGTTCTGCCGCCAACACAACTTTAACCATTGTGTCAGGAACGTACCTTTCACGCAGGCAGCAGATGGGCTGTAAGATGTTTCTACCTCAGATTCGCCATTTGCACGTGCGCAGATTAGGCCGAGACGTGCCAACGGACTTTTAGCGGTTGACAAGCGTATTAATCAAGCGGGATTTTCGATGGTGTGGTCGTGGAGTAAGTACTAGCGTTAGTCTGCGCGGCGGCGCTTAAGTCTGGGGCTATTTTATGAGTGATCAAATCAAGTATACAAAGAAAGTTAACAGAACTGTGTAACGACTTATCGTCTTTCGGAAAGAAGACTTCCTACATGCCTCAAATAGGCTGGGTATTCTATTGGAACAGCGTCAAGTTTGTGAAATCGGGGAAATAGTCGAAATTTCCACTTCATGAGAAAGTCAAAATAACTGCGTGGCAGATGAAATGCTGCATAACGTCAGTATCGTTCGTGTGTAATAGAGTAGCATCACACTAAAGATATTCATCCGCCGAGCCCAGAAAGAAGGCACTAGTTCACTTGACAAACTGAACAAATCCAATAATCGAAGCTGCAGGCTTCGATTAATTAGAAACTCTTTATACGGATGTGCATGACATGGTCAAATATCGTAGTCGCAGTGTCCACATTATGTTTTATGATTTAATGATTAATGAAGTAGTTGGGAATCATTTCATAGATATGTTCGATTCCTCCCATTATTGAACGGCAATGTTTAAAATCCTATGAAAACTATTGGAATTTTCTTAGCTTTTTGACATGAAAGTGGTAAAAAAAGATTATCGGATTTAATGAGGGTGTGCTGAAAGAACTGTATAAGGTACAATACAAGTTACTTGTGAAAGAAAGTATTATCGTGAAGGTAAACCCACAAAACTGTAATTTTCCTCGTCATAAATTTAACCCAACAGGAGTAAAGTCATTATGATCTGTTTCAAATTATTCGTCTGTCATTGTAAAGGCTATATAGTGGCTTTCACTAAATAATTAAAAAAATTGATTTTTTCATTGAGATATTGCTAAATTCCTTGTTGAATGAAACCCATCAGTTATAATAAACCTAGTACAAGTCGACTTTGAGATGTTCATAAAAAATGTAGCAAAACTTTCCAACATTCATTCAGTTCACCTGGGACAACTGTAACCTCTGTGACATCACCTCTTCATGAGTGAGGCCCACTCATTCAATAAAATAGTATATCGTAGTAAGAGGCAAAGGGTGTCAAAAAGATGTGGTCTCTGTTTGGTAGTTCAGTATGTTTAATTTCTCGCTTTAACGTTTCTATATTGCTATTTGTTTGGTTTCATCTGCTTTTTGTCTCAGTTCATTTGTTTAGATAGCTGGGGCCATTTCTATTCTGATCCCCGTCAACAAATTTTAGATAATAACTTTTTAAAGAAGAATAGATTGATAAAAACTTTGCGCATAAACGTTTATTTTGTCTTCAATCAGCCTTCATATATTGACAATTCCCTAAGCATGGAAAACCACTTTCCTCGATATTGAACCCAAGCGAAACTACCACAGTAAACTTACGACTTGCTCATTAGCTCTTAGTGAGATCTATCTACAACCCTTTGTGAAATTTTATTGTTAACTCTTGCAAGATTCTTACTCCTCTCAATCTAAGCTCGCGATTATAAAATTATTTTTTTTTTCCTTTTAACATGCACACACAGACTAAAATTAATTCTTTCCAAAGGACCTTGAATGAAAACATTTAAGATTTGTTAACAAATTACCACTTTTTTTAATTAGATACTTACTTCATTACTCAGTGACAGCGCACCTGACAAACGGTAATTCCATTTCTATTAGTTACAGGGAACGCCATCAAGAACGTACGTCTGAGTGGTGGGCCTTCTAACTCATCAGGTAGAATTGAAGTACTCTTGTATGGAGAAGGAGAATGGAGAACCGTTTGTAAGGATGGATGGAATCCATTATATTCTAACATTGTGTGCAAACAGCTTGGATTTCAGTCTGTAGTAGTAAGTTACAGGAGCGGATTTTTCGGTGAAGGATCTTCCTTCATTCATTTAAATGAATCTCACTGCAGTGAGAAAGGATCATCACTTTTGGATTGTGATCAAGGAACAATCGGTCTTGATTGCCGCCTTCGACAAGATGTTTCAGTACTATGTGGAAGTAAGATATATTCTTTTGCTCTAAAATAATTTTATATAACATTTTATTTAATTGAAAATGAAGAAGATCATATTCATGACACATGTGTAGAGTCGAGGTGATTTAAAACATAAAGGCTGCCGTTATCGTCTCTCGGACAATTCGTTAACCTTTTCTGCTTGTAATAATATCAGTCTAAGGAGAGCTAAAAATAACCACATTTTTTTTGAAGATTTTCCGAAATTTATTCTTTGGGAAGTTTTCGGTGAAATTTGGAAAAAGCGCGTTTGGAAAAAAATAAATATTGAATCGTTTGTTTAATTGTACATCGAAAACCTTGTTGATACAAAAAATACATAAACCGTATCTACTACAAATAAGGGAGAATTAAGCACTAAAAGGATATCTTTCACATTACATGTCAGTGTTACCTATGAATGGCATTCTTAAATATTGCCCAAGTTCAAAAAGGTACACGATTGAAAAACAATGGATACAATTAAATAGAAAACCAATCACAGCATTAGGCGATTCCTTCTCATGTTGAGAATTCTACCTTTTTGATTTACTTTACATAACATCGGTTTATACCCTTGACACTGGATTGACGATGATTTTATCTTCAAATCACAATTTATCAAGTATTGTCACACAGTAACAATGAATCAGATTTTAAATTGCTTTCCAGGATGTTTCTGTTCATTTGAAAGTTGTCGGAAAATGTACAGAAATTGCTTACCAGTACATCTTTATATAACCCATCGAAATTTACACCACGGAAACTTTGACGAAGACGAAACAGACAAAGTGATCATAAAGCCAAAAGTTTTTCGACGTGTTTTGTTTCCTGGGAATGATGTTGTTTCATTTCCTCTTATATAAACTATATATCAAGATTTTTTTTATTTGTGTTTAATTTGTGTTGTGAATTGTTGTCAAAGAGGAACCTCGTGGTAAAATATAAAACTAGGAAAGCAATCTTCTCAAATTTCCATGAAAAAAATGGCATACTTTTCTTCTATTTCTAAAAGAAAAGGTAATATCCAAACTGTGGTGTTATTTTCTTTTTTACCCTTAGATAAAGATGAATGGGGTAAGTTTATACTCTATATACTATTCGCCACCATTTACACATTGCATTTTCAAATCAAAGAATAGATATCTATGATCATATTTTAAAGGTGTAATTCTTTCCACCAATCAGTCTTTTCGGTAACTAAAATTTAGGTTGAACCTTCCTTTGCTTATCTCAATCAGTTGATGAATATTTTGCAAACGGTACCGAACTTCATGAATTTTATTCCGTTAATTGCTAGTATGATTGTAAGGAACTTTAACTACTAATATTTGTCACAGTAGCCAAGCAAGACCTCCGTTTTTGAACCAGTTTACCGAAGTTACTTTCTTGGAAATATGAAGCAATTCGAACCTTTTTTTTTGTTGGCAGTGTATGGCGAGTAACAACTGCATGTCTCAGATTGATCGTGCTTAAAACCAATGCAGAGATGTATGCAAGTGATTAAAAATGATTCTTTTTGGTTAATCATAGTGAAAGTTGATATTAATGATCAATACGCAATGAATTTCTCTTTTTTATTGTTCATGAATATTTTTAGTAATATGTGCCACATTGTGAATGTGAAAATAATCAATCCTTCTTTAATATTCAGGATATTAATCAGTTTATTGGTAATGAAGACCCCTTGTGATGTTCTTCACCAATACTGATCACGAGTTGTATATACAACAAATTATGAACTTTTAAGTCAAATTTACACTAACTTCTAACTAAGTTCCACGCGTGAATGAATTTGAAAAACAAGACACATTTACCACTCTCTGTTTTGCTCTTACAGCTGGAGACGACTGGAGTAAGTTTTCTGATATTTCCCTCGTTGTAGTTAACCATTTTCTTCTCTTCACGTATGGAAACTTACCGTATTCTAGAGGAAGAACAAAACCTTTGTTAACGTGCGTTTAACGCTGATATACTTCTTTGAAAGAAACATTCACGTGATCGGTAGAGTAACCAGTGGAGGGGGGCAGGGGTGGCAAATGCCCCCCGGACGCTAACAAAAATGGGAAGGGAAGAAAAAAACGGGAAGGGAAGGAAGGGGAGGAAAGAAAGGAAAAGGAGGAAAAGGGGGGAGAAGAGATAAGGAAAAGAGAAAAAGGAGGGGAAGAGAAGGAAAGAATGGTTGAAGAAAAAAAGGAAAACGGAAAGAAGGGGAAAGGAAAGAAAGTGGAAAGGAAAAAAGGGAACAATGAGAAAAGAAAGAAATTGGGCCAACTATAACATCAAAAGCGAAATTAATCTGCATTCATAGAACAATGTTTGGTCAATATATGAACATTCATTTAGAAAAATATATGAACATTCATTAGTCGCCTGAAGTTGACAAAATAATGTCTGAGGTCCACTTTATTCGAGGAAAGACTTTCCTCTCTTACTCTTTGCCAAACAGTCGGGAGAACTTTAGAAAAGCAAACATTCTCAGATATGCCACCAATATTTGAAGGAAGTGCAGATTCTTCAGTTATTCCCCTTAACTATTTAAACTTCCTCACACGAAACCGGGAAACCAAAGCTTTCTGCAATATAAGCTCCATATCAACAAATTTTTGTTTCAGAAGGGCAGAAATTTCGGCCCTCTTCACGCGCCGCATTACATCACTAATATAGTGGTGTTCACTTTGCAAGAAAAATCGAAAAACTTAGCTACTAGGTACAAGCCCGAGACATGCTATCTCCCGCTGTCTTGGGGTCGCGATTTTTTTCAAAATTTTCTGTTCGCTCCGCGCCTACTATGTTCTTTCTAGCAAGACTGAATATTCTAGGAAGGGGAACCATTAGCCTACCGTAATCAAATGCTCTCATAAACACCTGTCATCAGATACTTTTCAACCCTGTCAGTTGTTTAGCCTTTATAGATGTTTTCTTTAGTTATTGAAGTGTCAAAATTTTATTAATGTTCAGTGTTGCAGAACAGGGGCTTAGCTACAGGAGGCAGGGCGTTTGTACCCTTGCTCAAAAAAGTGAAAAAAAGAATTGATAATTTACTACTTGAGACACCCGTCAAGTACAGCACGGTTTTCCCAAGTTTTCCTTCATTAAATTCCGAATTCTTTCTAATAAAAGTTCCATATTGAAAATAATTATTTTTCAAAGAAGCGAATTTTTCCGCCCGCTTCGCTCGCCTAAAATTGGAATCCTTAAAGCTGTAGGTGATGGCTCTTAAAGCAATCATTCGATAATTGATCCTAGCCGCTGCAGTTCCGTTTCCCTAAAATTTTCTACAATATAGGCTGTCATATTTGTCCAGAAAAGGCAACAAAGTTTCGAGAGTTTTCTTAATGTCGTCGAGAAGCCTTAATCAGCTCTCGTGAGATAACACGATCTTCAGGCGACATGCTATCTCAGATTCATACTAATAGGAAACACAGATTCTTCCATAGTTCCTCCAAAATGCAAATTATCTCACAGGAAACTCTGAATATAATCTATTTTATGCAATACAAGTTCCATATTTAAAAATCAGTAAAAAGACCCAAATTTTTGGTACATATCTTATATAGTAGTGTGCACACTTGTGAAAAAAATCATATTTATTTGTAAAAATTTGTTCTTGCTCGTACAAAAAGCGAAAAATTTAACATAAAAATGTACCTTTTGGTCAATGGGGTAGGCTAAGTTGCATGGTCCAAAACTGTTGCCCCCCCCCAACACTTCCCTTAAGGCCCTAAGACACCCACAAGCTAACACAGATCAACTAGTATCAGAAAACTTCTATGCAACTCCCCCCCCCCCCCCTCCGGACAGCCAGGTCTGGTTACGCCGCTGCACGTGATTGGCTATTCTTTGGATAAAGATGATATCCAGAAAGTGAATCTGAACCTTAAATTTCAAATGAAAGGTTACGAGTCATACGCCTCTCACACTTTCCTCTTATTCTTGAACTCGTTCCTTAGTTGGGACTTACTAATTCAGTTATGATGGCTAAATTTAACAGTCAATTGGCTTTACTTCCGACTTTTTACTATACTTAGGACGTTTTGTGATCCCGGCGCGAAAACTTTCAACTCCTTTTCACTTCTTACAAATCTATCACGTTTCAAAAAAGATTTGAAAAAAAGAAAGAAAGCACAGGGCGAGAAGTAACGTAAATGGCAAGGAAAAGATCAATTAATATTCGACGTGTCGAAGTAGTTCTTTAGAAGAAGTTCCATTAGCCTCCGGGAGGGATTTCGCAATTCGTGTTCCTCATCCGGGTTATCCCGTATTAAGAAGTTGTTCGAAATAATGTCGACATTGTAGGTGTTGCCCCTCAAGAACTCATTTGGCAGTGTTATTTTTATATCCTAAGACCCACCGAAATAGGTCATGGCTGCCACATCATGATTCCTTCGCACGCTACTTTTTCAGCACAAGAACTACAAGAAGAAGAAGAAAACAATTATTAGACGAAAATAGGAAGATTAGTAATTGTGCGTAGCAATATTTAGCGATAAAAGCCACTTTTGCGTCAACGTAACAGTCATCGCTAAAGTTCATCACCAACTGCACATTTTAACGATGAGAAATTGATCCCTACACTGTTAAAAATTTCTCTGTAAATTTTACATAATTTTTATGGCAAATTTTTTTCCAACCAAATAATGTTTTTTTTTACAGCCAGACTGTAATCATGAAAAAACATTAAGTGTTTGTTTTTTCTTTACAGTTTTTGCATGTAAATTAGTTTACAAATGTCTACTGTAAAATCGAATTACAGAATTGTTCTGTTTTTTTTTTTTTTTTACCTTAATTTTATGTGAATTTACAGCCTACTGTTTTCATTCTCGGCGTTTTAATATTTATTATAATATCGCTTTTTTTCCTTTCATATGTTATTACGTAACATATACTTCACCATTACGTAGATCAGGCATTTGCTTATCAACGTAATGTGTCGTTACGAAGTTGTTTTCAATCAAAACACAGTTGGGATGCATTGTTGTCATATTGTTGTCAAGCAGACTGCTATCTCTAGGAACTTTGTAATTGGAAAGTCACATTTTTTGTACAATATAATAATTGTTTTTAAAATAAATATGACAAAGAATGCAAATACATTGGTTGCAAAAATTTCCAGACAAGGTAAACAATAAGTTTATCACTTCCTGATTAAAAAACGCCAAAAAAGATATTATTCAAAGCAACAGCAATCCTTTTGTTAGGAAAATGCCTACAAAATAAGCTCCACCCATTTATGCAAAATGAGATATACGTCATAAAGTGGTAAATTTACAGACTCTTTCAAGTAAATTTGTGAAACGTTTTTAATTCGATCAAGTGCATGAGCTCCTGTGGCGATGAGTTGACATCAGTATACCAATTGTCAGTGCTCTGAAATTAGGGCCTTACAATTTCTTTTTTCTTAGAAATGTGTGAGAAAACACCAGTTGTATGATATTTATAACTAAGCACGTAATAACTAAGTATGCTTTTATAATAAATGTAAGTTAATTTTCAAATAGGGCCATAAATTTGCCAAAAATGTTTTCTTTTTTAACTGAAATTTCGCAGAACGATGCATGTTATATATTGAAAATTTTCTGCCTATTTCTTATTTGTTTGTTTGTTTGGGCCTATTTTTGTTTCTTTTTCAGCTTAAAAACAAAATGAATGTTTGTTAAATGACAGTATATTTATGTGAAATCAGAAAAATACAAAATACTGTTAAAATTTCTGTAAATTTACAGAAAAAGTTTTACAAAGAAGTAAAATTTGGTTAAAATAGCAGACAGAAATGGTTTTTCAAATAAACAGAAAATACATGTTAAACAACCTTTTTTTATTGTAGCAATACAAAGTGTCTGTAAAGATACAGAATATCTCTATTAAAAGTAAAATACAAAAAGTTTAAGTTAAAAAAAAGTCTGTAAATTTACAGAAATTTTTAACAGTGTAAAGTTTAATAAAACCGAATCAAAAATTACATTCAGATTTAACGATGCGTATCGGTTCCAGATTTGTTTAGATACAGATTGTTGCTCGAATAATGCTCGAAAATCCGGTGTTATAGAAATTGAAATCGATTTTATTCTTTAACAATATTGAGACAATACAGTATAATGTGCAAACGAGAAATCAAAATGACCTGTCTACGAATACATCTTTGGAAAGTTTAGGGATTGAAGCACCGGGTGTCCGCCCCTGTTGTGAAGTCTATAGTAAGTGACTCATTAAACTTGTGTAGCTGTCCGCTAACTGCAAACGCACTTTTAAGTTGTATATAAATACTGTTTGCTTTCGAGCATTCACATTAGTACACAAAGTACTATCTTTACGTCACGTTTATGCCTACGCATGCAGAACTCTTATGTTAGGGATGTGAGTGTTATGTGAGGGTAGCTTACCACGCATTATTTTCTTACACAATCTTGGATACAGCAGTTGGAGCGCTTTTTCATAATATTCATCAATCTCGGTAGGTAGGCGAATATGAAACGCCGGTTCCCCCTAATACGGTGTCGACGAAAAGAGTGACTTTGTGCCGTGAACAGCATAACACTGGACAACAGTAAAGGGGAGGGCGGTATGTTCTAACTAGTTTGTCCAAAATCAGAGTTACCTAACGAAATTTTAAGTTTCGTCCTTACTTAGACTTACCTGAACTTAGTGTTAAATAACAGAAATATTTCACAAATTTGAAAGCGAGGGATCATTGCTAAGGTGTCTTAGTGCGAGAATATTGTATATTGTTATTAAATCCATAGTATTGAATGGTTCACTTTGTAAATGTGGAAGAACACTTTTTCAACGTTTGCGAAAGGCAATATTTATACCTGTAGTACAACTGGGGTTATTTTGAAAGGCTTCCACTCTCTTTGTCTTTTTTTTTTAGTTTAATATTTTTTTAAATTAAAATGAACAACGTTAAACTGCCCTGAACAGTGTATTATCACGGACAATGCACGATCGGGGGATAGCTAATGGAAAGTGTGCACGAGACCCATGGACACGGCTATGCATTAATACCCGAGAGTTCAATTACCTGAGATAATATACAGGCTGTAGGTTTCGCAGTTAAATACGTCACATGAGTTGCAAGAAATCGTTGTTATACATTTAATGAGCAGAAAAAAAAAATTACAATTTTGGTTGCCGAAGACAGAAAGCAACAAGAAATTTTGAAGGAAGCAAACTTAAAAGCGTTCAATGTAAAACTCCTCAACAAAAAGCATTCTAAAAAAGATACAAGCAATATAAACGGTTCTAATGAAGAAATACATGATAAAAACTAGCTACATTGCACGATTTTAAAGGGCAGGAGCAGTCATCCCAAATTGAAGAAATGTAGAAGACTGTCCAGTTTCATGATATGCTGTGGGGAGTCAAGTGACAATGTTTTTTTTTCTCTTCAAATGGGAAATTTACCACAAATAACTGCTTGGTTCACCTTGAATATGCAACAGTAAAGTCATAAAATGTTATTAAAGATACTTTGGAGAGAAATAAGATGAAAATTGAGTTATTTAGATTTTTCTTCAAAATAAGTTTGGGGTACTGCTCTTTACCTTTAAGTTTGCTTTTTTTTAGCTGAGGGAGGCTGAAATAAATAGACGCAAGCTTCTCCATCCAATGCGACTATTCAATACCGCACTCGTTCACTTATTCGTATAAAGTCGCTACGTCACTCGACTGACTAAATATTACAGGGGACGCGTTCCTATGACTCCTCTGACGTAACAATGCAGAACTTGACCCCAGAGTATTAATAATTAGTTGACCGCGTTCAGTCATGGTCAGAGCATCCGCCTTGAAAGCGGTAGGTCCCTGGTTCGAATCCTGCTTGAGGCTAAGGTTTCCATTTCAAAAAATAAATCCTCCTTCCAGTGTAAGGAAATGCCTATGTGTGAGCAAAAAATGACCCAAGGTCTTAATGCAACTACAATATTCAATACCGCACTGGTTTACTTATATATGTATATGGTCCATTCTCACGAATCGTCGACATTCGGGCCCAAATGATGGTTCAAATGTTTTTGAAAATAATACATTTTTCTCATAAATTTATTGAACTGGACATGTTAAAGTATGACAACAGAAAATTGGGAACACTAATATCTGCAAGTTTCTAAACTGTACACAAGTCACGAGTACCGTCTCGTTGATGAGTTACAGTTGGTATGCAGCTGGTTTCTGATATCTGTGGGTAATTTATCATGTTTATAAGTGGCCCATGATCCATGATGAAGATTTGTTTGCAAATAAGGCAGACGAAATCATGTATGAAGTAGGTGATAGGTGTCCACGATATGTACTTATCCATTTTCTCTGTTTTATTAATACATCCCACTAGCGGAAATTCTGCGGTCATTTACTATATACCTATGTCAGATACTACGAATCGCTACACTGGGGAGTAAACATGTTGTTACTCCCCGAATATATGCCATGTGACCTGAACTGTGTTGTGTACAGCTTCGTCAACGATTGCTGGTATGGTGTTTATTGCAAAGATGTATGAACACTGCATACTAACGGTAACACGTTTTTCCTCTCCATTACCATGAACGCATTACCCATACTCATGTCTAAATTACATACACTTGTTGCAGACTTCATCTCTAAGCAAGAACTTAAAATTAAATGATTATACGATAAAACAATAGTTTGAGCCATAAGGAATGTGTTAAAAATACTTTCATAGCAATCATGAGTTACAGTACAATCACAGGTTGCTAACGTTAGTGTTCATAATGACAAAAAATCCTGATTGGCTTGTTCTTTCTCTCTTCCTTATCTATGTCAAGCAATTTCCCAACAGCATGTGGCTGTGTAAGAACCAAAAGTATGTCCTTGAGTGGTGCTTCATCAATATCCTACTGTCCCCACTTCCATTTCCGGTGACATGGTGTTATGTATGACACTTCACATTCGTTCCCTGTAATACATAAAATTTGAGCAACATACCAACGCCCACATGGGGACCGCAAATGCCCCTTTTCACATGTTTATTGACGATGGAGCGCTGGTACTACCACCGTGGCATTGGTTTAACAAGTGTTGAACTGAAAAGCCTGAGTACTTCCGGGGAAATGCGGACGCTACTCGATACAAATGTAACACTATGTACGGAGTTATCGAGAGACGTGAGGGGAGTGGTGACCATCCCCGTGGGTAGAGTCGGAAGGAGACGGTCCAACCTTGACAGCCCCAGGGAGATTCGCTTCATTCAACACCAAAGCTGGAGTGACAGGTACGCTCACTAGGTCCGTGGCAAGATAGGGAGGGGAGACTCTCATCTCAATTGTTGAAGACGAAGGGATATTGGTCAGATCAGTAGATGGAGTGCATACTAACGGTAACCTGAAAATCGCATACCAACGGTAACACATGGGCATTTTGGGTCGTAACCGGGGTTAACACTTGCTTCGATATTACTAGTTATTCGATGACGATGAATGTCCATGAGTGAATAGTATCTGCAGGGAATATCTTCCAGTAAACTCTATCAATTGTTTTTTTTTTATTTTTTTTTTTTGGTGAAGGCTGAAAATGCATACCAACGGTAACGCGAAAATTACGCCATGGAAGGTATTTTCTTATCAATGTACAAAGCCTATTAAGGAATGTCTCAGCAGTTTTCTGCTAATCATTCTGAGTATAAGACTTCCGTAGCATAATTTTGAATGTAATTTTACAAATATGTTTTATTTTTAATAATAATAACATTAGTAGTATAGGAGCATACTAACGGTAACACAGAAACTACACCATTACATTTGATCATTTTGTGATGAAATTGTACAATGTTATCACTCAAAATCTCTTTGTGGGGATACAAGGGACACACATTAATACAGTCCAATATCGACGAGTTAAGCACATATTGTTGAATACACCATAGTAGAACGAGATTTTTCGAAAATTGGGTCCAAAAACCGCCTAAAAAATTAGCCACTTCCGGTTCAAGGAAGTTAAAATTTTTGAGACAAAACTATATATCCCCAAAGAGCTCTTCACACCCTACATTTACCAAGAGTAGTTACAAATGGCTCCGGATTTTTTTTTTGTAACTTTTTATAGGGCGGGACAGCAAATATCGACGATTCGTTTAAGATATGACCATGTATATGTATATATATATATATATATATATATTTATATATATATGAATATATATACATACATATATATATATATAAATATATATACATACATATATATATATATATATATATACAAATGGCTCCGGATTTTTTTTTTGTAACTTTTTATAGGGCGGGACAGCAAATATCGACGATTCGTTTAAGATATGACCATGTATATGTATATATATATATATATATATATTTATATATATATGAATATATAGAGATACATAAATATATATATATATATATATAAATATATATATATATAAATATATATACATACATATATATATATAAATATATATACATACATATATATATATATAATATATATATATATATATACCACTAGATTAAACATTAGAGGGAAATTTGTATATCTCGATACGTTTAGGCGAAATGAAAAACAATAAAATACATAACTGTATATTTCACCTTTAAGGAAAAACATATACATGTACGTAAATTCAATAGTCCATTAGTTGTACGTGTAAACAGAAAGGCGTCCGTTATTTCGTCAACATTGAATTAATTAGGTATATTACGTACCCCCATATGTATTTTACTATACACTAACGTATTCCCTTTAAAACAGTGTGTGAAAACGTAAAGGGGAACTTAGATTTTTCCCCTAACGGTAATTTCCCCCTAACGTTGATATTTTGCCCCAAAATTTCCCCTTATTCCACAATTTGGTATATATATATATGTATCTTGTTCGTGAGGCAGTTGCCTTCCAATGGGCACTCACTTTGCTTTCTGAAATTACAGTTGCTTCGCGTTGCTGGTTGTACTTCCTGTTTCACCTGTACGTATTTGTTGTGCGCTGATATAATTTGGTCTATGTTTGCCATGCAGCTGTAACTCAGTTTCACCTTGTTTCTGTTGAGTAAAGTGTGTAGTTTGTGTCCAGGTGGGAAGCAGCTGTCCAAGAGGTTAAAGAATTTCTTGCCAATGTGGGTTGCACCAGGTTATGTTCCTATTTCGTCTTCGTTTCGTGGCTCCCTTGGCATGACTGGTGTAAGGGGGTTGAGTCTCGTACTTTAGGTTGTACCCATAGCCACTTCTTAGTAATGCTTCTTGGTATACGGGTGATGATGCGTTGAATGTGTTTTCGTCGGAAGAAATGTTGAATAGTGTCCTGTTGATGCTTTCTGGGATGTTCTTTATTATACTTGGGGGGGGGGGGGGTGGTTGCTCTGTTTGTGCACATAGAGAGGGGTGTTGTTTGGTTTCATATATGGCTTATATGTGCTTGTGCTAAGATCAAGGGTAAGGTCTAAGAAGTTCACTATTTTTTTGTTTGCTTCAATTTCTATTTTAAGATTGTTATTTGAGAATACCTTGCATATTTCTTTCTTAATTTTTCTGTTTGCCTTGGTGTTGCTTTGCAAACAGCCAAACTGTCGTCTCTGTATAGGATAGGCCGACATTCATGTTGATGTGCTGAAGTTGTGGTAGTAGGTACAATCCTATTAGTTCACAAGTTTCAGCACCGTCGAAACTACCCATGGTGGCATCGAATAAACTTTCGGTACGCTTGCACCATGGTGTTTCAACATTGAACAGCATAGTTTCTTTCTGTGGACGATAATATGCCTTTCGAATGATGGTATGTCTGTGTAGTTTGACGCAAAGTCTAAAGCCTCGTTGAGGAGGTTGGTAGTAATTGAGGGGTAAAACTCACAAACGTCAAAAGCAATAAACGATTGTTGGTGTTTGTCGTGTTTTTCACTAAACCAGTCTATGACTTTACTTGTGTTCTTCCATTGGTTGTAACCTGTAGATTGTTTGATTTCTGAAATTATCCCTTCAAGTATTTGTTTGCTAATCTTCCCTAGTTCTGATTTTGATGGGTTGATTAGTCTGCATGTGAGTTTGCTGTTGAAGTTCGGTTTGTGGTCTTCCAGTGTAATAAAAGCTTGTTTTTCGCTTGTGATGTCGACTCTGTGACTAATTTCAAGTTTTGAAGCCATAATTTTGTCAGCTGCAGTGATTTGATTGCGTGTGTTGGGCGGTGCTTTTTTGTATGCTTTGTTTATGTTTTGTTGCACCAGCTTGTTATACTGTTCAGGTTCTAATTTTTAGAAGTTGTTGGTTTTGTCAGCCGCAACATATACTTTACTGTCCGCTTTGATTTTGGTCGTGTCGTTTTTAACTGTGCTTGGAAGGACTTGCGATTGTTGTTAAACTTAATAATCTGTACGAGGCCCATCATGCCGTCCTCGAACTCTTTTAGTTTGGGTATCTGAGGCGGAGCCTTTGTCGAACGGAAGCCGCAATGTTCTTTTTTGTTTACACCGGCTTGGGGGTTGGGAAAGAAATAAGTTCTCCATCTTACGTTCCTTAGAAATGATTCAGTTTTTAAGATGAATCGTTCTAAATAGCTCTTGTTTGGTATAGGTATATAGGTATGTTATTTGTAGAATATCCGAAATTGACTCGGTCGAACCTATTTTCCATTATGGTTTAAAAAGGGATCAACAGAAAACTGGAGCTAAATAACCGTACTAGTAAAAATGAATTAGTAATGTCAATTGGTCTAACAGAGAACACACTCAAAACAAGACACACCGCCCACAAGTCTAGCTTTAAACACAAAGACAAAAGAAACGCAACTGCCCTCAGTGAATACATCTGGAATCTAATGGATACAAATGTAGAACACTCCGTAAAATGGAAACTAATGAACAAAGCTCGAGCACACTCCATTTCATCTAACACTTGTTATCTCTGTCTGGAAGAAAAGTTCTTCATTATACTCAAACCTTCCTAAGCAACTCTAAATAAAAAAAACGAACTGGTAAGCTCTTGTAGACACAGGAACAAACATCTACTGTGTAATTATTCTAATAGGTAATGTAGCTTGGCTCGCTGTACACCGTGCGTGCCTGTTCACATCGAACACGGAACGAACACGTGCTTAAGAATGGACACGTTCAAAAGCAGCGAACATATACGTATTTTACATTATTGACATCATTCTACTTCAGGCTTCAGGCTTATTGACCCTTACGAAACAGTTTTGTAAAGCTTTGTTGTAAGAACTTATTCCAACCTTTTCAATATTACAGCTACCTTCACAGGTTTGAGCATTTTACCATTGCCTGGTTGACATTACTAATTAATTTTTACTATTATATATATATATATATATATATATATATATATATATATATATATATATATATATATATATATATATATATATATATATATATATATATATATATATATATATATATATATATATATATATATATATATATATATATACTCGGATACTTTCGGATATATAGGACTCCGAAACCGGCCCGAATCTCCTCCAGGTAGATCCTAAACCAGGCCGTTTCTATTTTCTGCCCAAAATTCACAAAACGGGTAGTCCGGGCAGACCCATTATTTCCGGCAACGGGACTGCAACGGAAAAAAATTTCAAAATTTGTTGACCTGCTTATCCAACCCCTGGTTCCAACCCTTCCCTCCTACGTTCAGGACACCACGGACTTCATCCGCAAAATTGGGAAGATCCAAAATCTCCCGTCGGACACAATTCTGGCCACTCTTGACGTGTCCTCGCTGTACACAAACATACCAAATGAGGAAGGCATCTCCGCTTGCACCAACGCCTTCAATCCGATTCGGGGCAAAACTCCCACCAAGAAAGACTTAGGCGAACTCATGCATCTGATTTTGACCAACAACAATCTCATTTTTGGTGACCACCACTACCTCCAAATTCATGGTACAGCCATGGGAACCAAAATGGCTCCCTCATTTGCTAACTTGCTTATGGGCAACTTCGAGCAAAAATTTCTGTCTCGACAAAATTTGAAACCACAAATTTGGTTACGCTTCATAGACGACATCTTCATGATCTGGCCCCACGGTGAAGACTGTCTAAAAATTTTTATTGAAAACATCAATTCTTTCCATCCCACCATCAAATTTACGGCCGACCATTCCAGGTCCAGTGTCCACTTCCTGGACACCACTGTAACCATAGAAAATGGTTCACTCAAAACAGACTTGTTTAACAAACCAACGGACAAGCACAACTACCTTCTACCCAGCAGTTGCCATCCTCCGCACTGCACCAAAAACATTCCGTACAGTCAAGCACTCCGCATAAAACGCATCTGTTCCTCTGAAACAGATTTTGACACTCGGGCAAAGGAACTATCCGGCTACCTCCGTAACCGGCAGTATTTTCGGGGTTCAATTGAAAATGCCATCAAAAAGGCAAAAGAAACCCCTCGCTCGCAAACTCTGACGTACAAAACTCGTCAGCGCAATTCCGACAGAGTGCCGTTGGTAACTGAGTACCATCCCGGTCTACCACCACTAGCCAAATTCATCAAAAAGCATATGCCCACACTTCAGAGCACCGATCGCCTAAGGTCTATCTTTCCCCAACCCCCCGTTGTTGCCTTCAAGCGGCCCTCAAATTTACGGGACATTTTGGTTCGGGCAAAATTCCAGGACAAAGCCTCAATCGAGGAAAACAACGAAAATTTTGGTTGTTCACCTTGCCCTTCCAACTGCAAGACGTGCGCCCTGGTTGATTCCACAAAAGGCTTCCAGAGCAATCAAAATGCACGCACCTTCCAAATTAGACAATAAATTAATTGTCTTTCCAAAAATGTCATTTATCTCATATACTGCAATTTATGTGGTGTGCAGTATGTCGGAGAATCTAAAAATACTCTTCGAATGAGAATGACACAGCACAGGTCAGCAATTAAAACCAAAAAGGTTGAACAACCTGTTGCAAACCATTTCAATTTGCCTCATCATTCTATCAAAAACTTACGGGTCATTGCTATCGACCAAAACGATACATGGACCGACAAAGCTAGAAAAGCTAAAGAAAATTTCTGGGAACTCAATCTCAAAACCACATCGCCTTTCGGCTTGAACATCAGGAGCGATTTACCAGCTTGCTGATAACACCAACCTAAATAATCCGATCAGGCCATTCCGGCCTAACAATTTCTCTAATTACTTTCAAGAGGATTTTCCTATTGTTGATGGGTCACACCCGAGTAATCCGATCAGACCCTCCCGGTCAATCAACCTGCTCAATTGCCTTAAGAAGGATTATCCTGTCACAATAGAGGTGAGACCATTGTCAACACCTTTAAAAGCTTCCAAAATTTCTCACTCCTTGTCATTCTCTGACCAAGTATTGACAAAGAGGTAGTATTCCTCGAAAGCTCTACTTCAAACCTTTTGGCTGTTTAATTTATCCAAATTCTAGCCTTCCGCTATTTGTATCTCCTCGGAGATCCAGCCTTTCAATTCTGTAGCACCGTTGTTTTACAGTTTCTCCGTCATGTTTATATATATATGTATATATATATATATGTATATATATATATATATATATATATATATGTATATATATATATATATATATATAAATATATATTTATTTATATATATATATATTTTTATATATATATGTATATATATATATGTATATTAAACAAATATATAAATATATATATATATATAGATAAAAAAAAAATCGGAAGAAAACTCCGCAACGTGTCGGGTATGTACCCTTCAACAGGCGGCAAAGTAATAGCTATTAAAAAAAACACTCAAAGAAACAACAAGCGTGCCCATACAACTCAATCGGCGCTCCTACAAAGACCATGTCCCCACGTCAAAGGCTTAGCGTGTCTTGATATGTCCCAATCAACAACTTGTTACAATCGTTTCTGAGCCACTACAGTGCGGACGTACTGGTCACACACCAACTGCTATGACAACATCGATCCAGCAAGCGAAACAGAATCACGCTGACGCCACGCGCACAACCTCTTTTTAAAGGAATTGCTAAATATGAAATGTTCGCCTTCTTCGCGATTTAATTTAAACACAGTTTAATGAGGCATCTGTGCAAAATAAGTTAAATTGGACACGATCAATCATAGTTCCAAGTTCGGCGATCAGTCCGTTTTGAAAAACCAACACCATCGGCAATAAGACGATCACGGTCGGAACCTCTGCATGGGATGGCCGTCGTGACCATCAGATCCTGTAAAGAACAGACAGATGGGAGTAAAAATGGTTGGCAACCGGGTAAGCTGGAAGGGTTTGTCGCATGGACCTCATGTGTTCAGTAACCCGACGGCGGCGTTAGGCGGCGTTTAGTTTCACCCACATACATTACGGCACGACGCTTACAAACTACCCTTACAAAAAAAGGTGCGTCAACCTGTGTCTGCACCATGTGTGATCATGCGTGGAAAAACAAAGGAAATCACGCGTCTTCTTGGGTGACAAACCTGCTTTTTTGGAACCTTCTACTCACAGGTTTGACACAGGTTTTGCACACATTTCCTTGCCTTTAATATCAAGCCACAGGTTTTGTGGAAGAATTCTTTGTTATCCCTAGTTTTTATCACCACACGTTTTGCACGTAAAACCTGTGTCAAACCCGTGGCAAACCTGTGGCAAACCTGTGTCGAACCTGTGACAAATGATCAACCTGCGTCAATGTCAAGGGAAATCACAGGTTTTCATGCAAAAACCTGTGGTAACCCCTGGAAGAAACCTGTGAAAACCTGCGAATTTGGAACCAACTGCCACACCTTTTTTTGTAAGGGTAGGATATACACTGTTTTAGCGGACGTCCCTGTTAAATGATGCTTGACGTCAAATGAATTGTTGTTGGGACATACAACAGGCAGAAGCCCGCCTTTTCTAACAAGTATTTCATCTACCAAGGTTACAACGAAACGTCCCTGCCGGATGCAATATAAAGGGTTGGGGATGTGAGGCCCGAAAAAAATGACTTGAGATGTCTTCCTTCATTCTAAAGGGAGTATTTCAAAAAGTTAAGCGTTTTTGTAAATGGACTCAACAATGGGGCGAACTGAAGGATGGTAAAACACTACGAAGGGCATTCTTCTTGAAGTAGATTTAGCGATATTAGTCTTGGGGGCCATGATCTAAGCTCTATCCATTCCTTGAACCCCTTCTCGAGCCTTGATGATTACCTAACGTGGGTTTTGAATGACGTTTCTCGAAAAAGGATATCATCTCCTGACAGACCTGTTTAATTTAAAATCCCTATCATAATATTGAGTAGGTTGCAAAGCTTTTACAACATAGCTTTACAGAATTGTTTCGCAAGGGCCAATAACATAGGTCCTCTCTCCTCGGAAACCCGAAGTAGAATGGTGGCAATAATGTTGAATACGTATGTGTTCGCTGCTTTTTGGTTTCCCAAAAGGGAAAACTTTGGAGCCGCTCCAATTTCAAGTTCACTGAGGCAAAACCTAGCGGGGGACCGCGGATTGCAAAGTCGATATTGACTATTACAAGTCATCCATAAAAATGAGCGACGACGGTTACTTATACCGCATGCTTTTAAAATATTGCTCGACACAGTGTTTCTACAAAACAAAAGTCAAAGACTTTTTTCTTACTAAAAATTTTTGGAGTCATGAAGTAGTTAATAATTTAAAAAGTCGTAAATAACTTTGAAGTTTACTGCATTTTTTGGAGGAAATCCTCTAAGCCTGCGATTATAAGCCACACTCGTTTTTGTCTTGGATCACACACATATACAGCCACTAATTATATAGCAATGCGCAACCCATCCGCTTTGTACTCGGTATTTTACATATCTGTAACGCACTACGACTACAAGCAAGTCGAAATGCTGACGACAATCGCAATGGAGTTTTACTGTGTAAACTTTCCCCACATACAGTTAACCCAATGAGGATTTACAGTACATTCTGGGTATAAAAAAGAGACCAGTCGATTCTTTGCTATAGACGAGCTGTAGTGTATTGTGAGGGTGCCAGTGCCATGAAGTATTGTGTGGCCTGTGTAAAGCTGCGCTTGCAGTTTGTGGATTTGAAATCATTTATTCTGTTTCAGAGATGTTTGCAGACATTATTTTTCCTTGTATAATTAATGTTGCTGCTGCAAACCTGTAATAGCCATTGGTAGTGGTAGCTTGATGTTGCTTGTAGAGAACGGCCACAACTAGTTTGAGTTTGGTTCGTTTAAGTTAAGGTCAAGTTAGATGAGGTTTTCATGGCTTAAGTTTGTTGGTTAAATCAGACTGGCCAAGGCTATATTTCAGTTGTGGCTCACTGACAAGTTTTTCGACTTATGCTGAACACCAAGCAGTTTTCCGCCTTATGCTTTGCACCTAGCTTAATGGCTGACCTAGGCCACTTGCTACTTGACGATAAGGGAGTTGTCTAGACTCTAATTCATAGGCTTTCTTCTTTGTAGGTCTATATTTTCAGCAGACCTATGCTAATTATAATGTATGGGCTAGGAGGGTTTTCGCGTGCATGAGATGTACCCTAAGTTACTCTGCTGATTCTAGTAGGGGACCTTCTGGTGTCAAAAAAGAAAATCAAGGGTAGACTTTCTCTAACACGATAGCAAGTAAGAAAATTGAGCACATGTTCATGGAAAGTAACGAAATTTTTATCGCTAAAATTAGGGGTAGGGGAAACTAAAACAGTCATATCTCCTCTGTTTATTAACCCAGAAAAATGAATTACCACTCAAAATGTTTGTTTTAATGAGATCTACAGATTGCATACATTGATGATGACTTTCATTCAATAACTAGGTAATTTGAGGATAAAAGGTCGTCAAAATGTAGGTCAGCTAAAATTCTGACGGACATTCAATATTCAGCAAATAGTTTGCACCTGCGATTTTTTTGTCCCTGTGGAACCTTAAAACAATAGAATAGACGTAGTAAAACAGATTGGTATGCATTTAGAAAGATTTTAAATGTATCTGGTTGTGTCGCAAGGTTTTTAAATAACATTTTTTTCAAAAACACTCAATTTTGACTTGTGAAAAGTCAAAAGGGTAACCTGTATCAGTTATACTTTACATTGTACTCTTTGTACAAGTTCTCACATAGAAAATGTTTAAACTGGGTGACACGGCAACACTATATGAAGGGGTAGTTGCTTTGAATCATTCAGGTGGCAGCACAAGAAGGAAAGAAATAATACCAGAAGAGTGTGTGGATACATTCAACCAATTGGATTTTTGCAGTCAGAACCATTGGTAGCATTCATATCAAGCGGTAATTGCAGAATGAGATGCAACGAGAGTTTTTTCGACAGGAATAGCTCTGAGTAGCACATTTGGAACAATTGCACCTGATAGTATGCTCCTCAGGTATTGGATTCTTTCCTTCTCGTGGGACGAGTACAGTAGGTCATTAACGACCTCAAATCCGTAGAGGCACGGATCAAGGATATCGTTGTCTGTCTTTGTCAAGACATTGATCATCTGGTACGTGGACATGGGCGCTGGCCATGGTGGTACAGATGACACCTTAGTGGGTCAAGCGTTCTGAAGGTTTGTGACTTCTAAAAAACCTGTACCAGGTATCTTTCTGCCGCAGAAACTTGGCTGCCAATGTCATTCATGGTCCCGAATTGCAGTAGATACTTTTCAGGGCTTGCTTTCATAGCTGCATGTTTTGTGCCGAACTTGCTGGTGTAGTCACACCCTGTCGAAGTATGCACAGCAGGCAAAACTTGACAAAGACCCGGTCCAATCTTGTCGGCAAGATCATGTACTGGAACATATCTAGAAGAATCCCTGACACCAGTTTTTATCCAAAGTGCTTCAAGGCCTTCTGATTTCAATTTACTCCAGTGGTACGAAAATAGGATGAGTACATCTGTATCTGAAGATAGCACCACCAGTTTTTTTAATCCACCTTTTGTACCATGAAGAGCATGGAGCACAGTTCTCAGGTCGGCTTCCTCAGTTTCTGCATTCATTCAGAAGCCTCAGTTACTGATCCACCAGACCACTTGTAGGACAGAGGGCCGGTTCCATCAGAAACGTCAAAACTGCTTACCAGCAACTCAGTTACTGATGGGTCCCATGTATGAGATAGCGCTGTGCGATGAATGAGGGTTTCAAGTTTTGCTTTATTTCTGCTTGACGGCCAGAACCTATCCATTTCGACTGGAAGTGGGGTTCTTCTATCGATTTCCAGTAGATCTATGGGTGACTTTTTCTCCCTTTACTGGCGTTCCGAGTCTCCAATGGACCTTTCAAGGTAAGAATCAAACACCAAGTCGATTCTGGAAGCTCCCTTTGAGGCGTGCTGAACGATGTTAATCACGCTATCTCACAACTCTCCAAAGTCCCACATGTCATTCGTGTTGATTTTGCGAACATTGGCCATGACATCAACTATACATTCAGTTTTCAAACAACTACGTGGCAGTTCTTTGGGACTTTGTCTTTTTTCAATCTCTTGGACAATGTTACTCTTGGTTGCACTGATCGGGGCCTTCATGATCAAACAAATATGAACCTGAATATACATCAAACTTGAGCAATTCTTCCATGGACTTCCCTCGCTCCTTAGCAATATCAAGCATCCGTTGCAACTGATCATCTTCGCGCTTTGATATCTTTTGAGGAACGTTTTAGGAATCACTTAACTTGTGAACTGAAGCAAAGGTTTTAAGGTTAGTTCTGTGAATAGTGTCTGGAAGTCGAATTGTCTTCTTGCAAAACCGCTCCTCGCGAAATTTCACATAGACAGTCAACCCATAACATTCACATTCAAAAGCTGACTGCTGATTTCTTTAGTCATCACTTCCTTTGTCTGTATATTATGTAGCATCTTCACATTTGATGGAGTCACGAAAAGGGTTCTCATTTCTCTCAATAACTTGGAGGATTGAGCGAGTGTTCCTCTCTTCTGACTCTGTGGTAGTTGTTGTGAATGCTCTGTTTACATCTAGTTCGTAGTTAGTTGTACTTGAGCATGTCAACTCTCTGTGTAGATTAGTTATCGCGAGCATCTCATGGCAGATTATTTCCCACTTAGCAACATACTGCTTCTTCCTAGTGTTTCCGATGATACCTGAAGGACTTTTTTGGGACCGATTGATAGTCTTTTCAAAACCATGTCGACACCCACCATTGAAACATCCCGAAACCCGCTTCACTGCAAACCTTCCTTTCATAAATTCCTGATGCACTGTCGGCGCAGTGTCAGGTAGCCTATGCATGTCCTCGAGGAATAAGGAACACCAACGAAGCTGAAGCGGCCAATCACCATCTCTATCACTCCGAATGAGGTTTTCCAGGGATGACAGCAGTTTCAAGAAACAGTTCCAGTACTGTACTTAGAAGTTTCACTTTCCTCACAGCCTTCATGTACAAATCCCTCAAAATCATCAATAGGAGTGCTACAGCCATTCTTGAAATTTTGGAGATGTCGTCTGCTAGCATCTTTTGACTTTTCATAAATCGCCTTCCTCAGCTGTCTTACAGTTTCCAAATGGTTTCTGTTCTTTTCCATGTTGCTGTCTTTGTGGAAAATTCAACCCACTGTAGTCTTGATAAAGCTTCTGTCAACAGCTGCAGTTCTTTCAGTGATCTGACATATTTTCTGCCATTTAGAACCGACTCAACCACATTTACACCAAAGTAGCCCCTCTCAATTAGTATGATCTCTGCCCCACTGCCCCTCAGATACTTTCCCAGACAACCCAAGGCAACCTTGGCCAAATGAAATGATCCAAGGCACAAAACAATGTTGCTGAATTCGTTTGGTCGTATAAGCTGTATTTCGCGGGCTATATGGTATACTCCTTCATCGCAGGTCACCGGTAGAACAGAGTGGTCAAGAAACCATAGAATTTTTCAAGTTGGAGTAAACAGTATCATACTGCATAACTGGATAAGGGAGAACTGGAAGGAATCCTACACGTTTGAGTCTGACTTTGTCAGCAGTGCTCAAGACAGAGTTGGCGGCACTCCATATTGGCATCATTTGATTCTGTGGCTTGGTGTGAATTATTTCAGGACTGGATTCGGCAAGATCCAACCGACCTAAGAGCCAAGCAACATCCTGCTTTCGATAATCATCTAGTACATCCTGTTTTACAGGACGTTTGTCTGAGATGACGTAATCCTTAGGCCTAGGTAAATCAGATTTTTTAGATGGCTTCTGGAACTCCTTCAGTTCCTGGCACTTCAAATTAGTACTGAAAGCTTTTGGTCCATGGATGATGATCATGGACGATGTCTGTTTGGGAGATTCTTGTCTTGCATTCCTGAGCTCCCCCATGATCCTGGAACAAAACTGTAACTGTATCATTGCTGCTTCCTGTGCCAGAAAGTGTAGCTCCGTCATGGTCAAAATGATCAAAGGCTCCCATTGTGAACATGGTTCTATTAAAGTGGCTTGGGAATAAGACTGTACCTTCACTAGCCTCTACAGTATATGAAGCCATGTCATTCTCAAATCGCATCAGCTCATCATAACTGGTGCAAACACCCAAGTGATTGAAAATTGTAATTAGGGTAGCACTCTTACGAAATCATAAAAAGCTTCGCTGTTCATGATATGCAGTGGCGTTTTTTTTTTTCCCGTAGTGAAAAATGTAGTACATTATTTGAAACATGCTGCTTATTTGAAGCCTCCTTGACTTAGAGACCTTACAATCCCAACCAAAAGCTCGTCATCACCATCAGCTTGTTCAGATTGACCCCTGTCACCGATATTTAAGTCCTAAATATCACAATTGAACAAAAATGCAAAAAACTTCAGCAGGGGATCTGGGATTGGAACAGCATCCCATGATTCCTTCAAATCAGCGTCACGAAACCTGTCATTTAGATCAAAATTTACACCCTTCAGTGATTCTCTTATTAGCTCAGCATGTTCCTTTATGGCATCAGACCCTCGGATTGCTTCAGCCATATCACTGACAGAGAGACCTTTGTAGAAAAACATCATATATTTGTTAACTTGCTTTGGCGGTGAAAAGCAAATCTTGTCACCAAAGTGATTTGTGAGAAGGAGTTTAACCTCACAGTTTGTTACAGCCTACTTTTGGCATTTTTTGAGTCCAAATGTCTATTCATCAAGTCCCCAACATAACTTAGTTCAAATCCATAACCATTTGTTAAACCAGTTTTAATAATCTCCAGCACACCAGTTCATGCCTTCTTCTTCCATGAAATGGGAATCTCAGCAGATTCATTTCTTTTGCTTTCACGATCATACTGGAGTAGATATGAATTAATACATGATTTGTGACAGTATAGGTCAGCACCAAAAACTGAGTTTATGTCCTGTAAATCACATGTCCTGGTGTAAACCTCGTCCAGGAAGAAAACACTGGCTTCAAGAAATTTTTCGGCTCTGTTCATTTCTGAAATTCTATACTGAGTGCACTCTCCACTGTGTTTGATAAAACCACATATTACACATTTCTAATTGTACATTTCACACTGATCTGTTGGGTTATGTCTAGGAGAAGCACTAGATCGTCGGACAGTAGATGGCAGTTGAGAGAAATTGGTCGTATCACATGATTCCTCTTTTGCTTTTTCCTCTCATCCATGTCGTTCCGCAATTCTATCAAGTGCTTTCTTTAAAGTGTAACCTTTGTAACGAGTATAAGTTACATGATAGACAAAGTTATCATCTGCTATTAACTTGAGTCTCTTACTAACTTCATCATTCCGGATGGCAGCAGCCTTCCGTACTTGCGTTCGGCCGTTCTCTGTAGAGGACATGGGTTTGGCAAATGATGTCTGGCAAATTATGCACTTGTTGGCGTCAAACGTGGTCTCACGCTGTCCAAGGCCAGTCATTTTAACAGCTACAGGCTCTGCCATGTCGGATTAGTTGTGGTGTGATTGGCGGCCCTGTAAAAAACCACAGCGTCACTCTCAGTCAGTTTAGTTGCTAACGGAAATAAAAACATTAAGAAAATGTCTGTTCACAATATGCCGAGCACATTTCTCCCAACTCACAACTCTAACACCATAACAGTGTCCCTAGGGTACATGGGTACACTAGCCCTAGCTGATGCACAGCAGTGACTGCACATTAGCCTAGGCCAATTGCCCTAAGTCTAGGCAGAGGGTAATTGGACTACAGCTAGGTCTGAACTGTCCATGTATTCTAACGAAGACTTCTTCATATTTTTACTAATTTTTCTTAAGCTTAGGTATAGTCTAGCCCTGGAGTAAGCCTACGTCTAAGGAAAGTGGACTAACGTTAAGCCAAGGCCTGGACTACATGTGCATATTTGCTACCATAGAATTCTTATTCTTATTTCGTCTTTTCTCTTTAGTCTAAGCATAGCCCGGTAAGGCCTACAGTAAGTCTAGGCCTAGGGCAGTTGGACTAACGTTAATCTTAGGCCTGAACTGAGCATGTTTCTTTTTTTTCCAAAGAGTCCTTCTTATTTTCACTTCTTTCTCGTAAGCATAGCCCTAGCGTAGGCCTACAGTAAGCCTCCTAGGGCAGTTGAAGTGACTAATGTTAGGTACAGGCGTGGATGTACGTGTTTTTTTTTTTTTTTACAAAAGACTTCTTTCTATTCTTAGGCCTACCTATTTTTTTTCTAAAGCGATAGGTCTATAGCCTAGGCCTAGAGTGATATTTTGATTATGATGAATTTCCTTCAGTTCTGATTGCTCTTGATTCACCGTTGTTACATTTGTTTGCATTTCATTTGACCTACTTTGTCTCCAAAAGGTCATGAAAGATCAGAAAAATCCTGAGAACCCCCCTAAAAATAAAGATTTCTGTATCTATAAAGTCATTGTCTAGCGGCCTGCAGACTATCGAGGGGGGGGGGGACAAGGTAAGGGCTTAGGAGAAAGACCTGAAACCCAAAACTATTTTATCCCCTCCAAAACACCCTTCTTCAACAAATCCAACACCTTCAGCTTTGGCCTGATTTGTACTTTAGGCTTTAGAAAAGGTATTCCTTGTATTTTACAACTACCAAAACACATGCTAACTTGTGCCAGGTGGCCGGTAGGCTGATTTGTTGTTTGCACATGAGCTTTGTAGAAGTGATGCTATTGTTGCCTGCATGGTGGCAGTGTCCCTGAAATAGGATACGCTGACCCTTTTGACTGATCTTCAACAACAAGAATTAGAGAAAAAAGAGGTAGGCTTTAGAAGTCTTTGGTAAAAAACATGCACGAACCATGCCTAGGGTTAATGTAAGTACAACTGCTCTGGTCTAACGTTAGGCTTACTGAGGCCTAAGGCTAGGCCTAAGCTAAAGAGAAAAAAGAAGTTAGAATACGGAGAGTTCTATTGTAAAAATATACACAGCCCAGACCTAGGCTTAATGTTTGTCCAACTACCCTAGGCCTATAGGATTACTCTAGGCCTAGGCTGGACCTATTGCTTAAGGGAAAAAGGTAACAATAAGCTTAAGAATTCTTTGGTAGAAAAAACATGCACTGTCCAGGCCTATACCTAACTATACCTAACACCAGTCATTTCAACTGCCCTAAGAGGCTTACTGAAGACCTAAGGCGAGGCCTAAGCTTCAGAGAAATAAAATGGGAGAACAGGAAGAATTCTTTGGTAAAACAAATATGCACACAGCAGGCCTAGGCTTTAATGTTTGTCCAACTACCCTAGGCTTAGGCTTACTCTAGGCCTAGGCTACAGACCTATCGCTTAAGAAAACAAATAGGTAGACCTAAGAATAAAAAGAAGTCTTTGGTAAAAAACAAAAAACAAAACATGCACATCCACGCCTGTACCTAACATTAGTCACTTCAACTGCCCTAGGAGGCTTACTGTAGGCCTACGCTAGGGTTATGCTTACGAGAAAGAAGTAAGAATAAGGAGGACTCTTTGCAAAAAAAAAAAAACATGCACAGTTCAGGCCTAAGATTACCGTTTGTCTAACTGCCCTAGGCCTAGACTTACTGTAGGCTTTACTGGGCTATGCCTAGACTTAAGAGAAAAGAAGAAGTAAGAATAAGAATTCTTTGGTAGAAAATATGCACATGTAGTCCAGGCCTTGGCTTAACGTTAGTCCACTTACCTTAGACTTAGGCTTACTCTAGGCCTAGGCTATACCTAAGCTTAAGAAAAATTAGTAAAAATATGAAGAAGTCTTCGTTAGAAAACATGGACAGTCCAGACCTAACTCTAGTCCAATTGCCCTATGCCTAGACTTACTGTAGGTCTAGGCTAATGTGCAGTCACTGCTGTGCATCAGCTAGGGCTAGTGTACCCATGTACCCTAGGGAAAATGTTATGGTGTTAGAATTGTGAGTTGGGAGAAGTGTGCTTGGAATATTGTGAACAGACATTGTGTTAATGTTTTTATTTCCGTTAGCAACTAAACTGACTGAGAGTGACGCTGTGGTTTTTTACAGGGCCGCCAATCACACCACAACTAATCCGACATGGCAGAGCCTGTAGCTGTTAAATTGACTGGCCTTGGACAGCGTGAGACCACTTTTGATGCCAACAAGTGCATAATATGCCAGACATCATTTGCCAAACCCACGTCCTCTACAGAGAACGGCCGAACGCAAGAACGGAAGGCTGCTGCCATCCGGAATGATGAAGTTAGTAAGAGACTCAAGTTAATAGCAGATGATAACTTTGTCTATCATGTAACTAATACTTGTTACAAAGGTTACACGTTAAAGAAAACACTTGATAGAATTGTGGAACGACATGGACGAGAGGAAAGAGCAAAAGAGGAATCATGTGAGACGACCAATTTCTCTCAACTGCCATCTACTGTTTGACGATCTAGTGTTACTCCTAGACATAACCCAACAGATCAGTGTGAAATGTACAATCAGAAATGTGTAATATGTGGTTTCATCAAACACAGTGGAGAGTGCACTCAGTATAGAATTTCAGAAATGAACAGAGCCGAAAATTTTCTCGAAGCCAGTGTTTTCTTCCTGGACGAGGTTTACACCAGGACATGTGATTTACAGGACATTTACTAAGTTTTTGGTGCTGACTTATACTGTCACAAATCATGTATTAATTCATATCTACTCCAGTATGATCGTGAAAGCAAAAGAAATGAATCTGCTGAGATTCCTATTTCATGGAAGAAGAAGGCATGGACTAGTGTGCTGGAGATTATTAAAACTGGTTTAACAAATGGTGAAGGATTTGAACTTAGTTATGTTGGGGACTTGATAAATAGACATTTGGACTCAAAAAATGCCAAAAGTAGGCCTCCTGTAACAAACTGTGAGGTTAAACTCCTTCTCACAAATCACTTTGGTGACAAGCTTTGCTTTTCACAGCCAAAGCAAGTTAACAAGTATATGATGTTTTTCTACAAAGGTCTCTCTGTCAGTGATATGGCTGAAACAATCCGAGGGTCGCATGCAATTAAGGAATGTGCTGAGCTAATAAGAGAATCACTGAAGGGTGTAAATTTTGATCTAAATGACAGGTTTTGAGACGCAGCTGATTTGAAGGAATCATGGGATGCTGTTCCAATCCCAGATCCCCTGCTGAAGTTTTTTGCATTTTTGTTCAATGGTGATATTAAGGACCTAAATGTCGGTGACAGGGGTCAATCTGAACAAGCTGATGGTGATGACGAGCTTTTGGTTGGGATTGTAAGGTCTCTAAGTCAAGGAGGCTTCAAATAAGCAGCATGTTTCAAATAATGTACTACATTTTTCACTACGGGAAAAAAAGAACGCCACTGCATATCATGAACAGCGAAGCTATTTATGATGTTTGTAAGAGTGCTACCCTAATTACAAGTTTCAATCACTTAGGTGTTTGCACCAGTTGTGATGAACTGATGCGATTTCAGAATGACATGGCTTCATATACTGTAGAGGCTAGTGAAGGTACAGTCCCATTCCCAAGCCACTTTAATAGAACCATGTTCACAATGGGAGCCTTTGATAATTTTGACCATGACGAAGCTACACTTTCTGGCACAGGTGGCAGCCATGATACGGTTACAGTTTTGTTCCAGGATCATGAGGAGCTCAGGAATGCAAGACAAGAATCTCCCAAACAGACATCATCCATGGACCAAAAGCTTTCAGTACTAATTTGAAGTGCCAGGAACTGAAGGAGTTCCAGAAGCCATCTAAAAAATCTGATTTACCTAGGCCTAAGGATTACGTCATCTCAGACAAACGTCCTGTAAAACAGGGTGTACTAGATGATTATCGAAAGCAGGATGTTGCTTGGCTCTTAGGTCGGTTGGATCTTGCCGAATCCAGTCCTGAAATAATTCACACCAAGCCACAGAATCAAATGATGCCAATATGGAGTTCTCCCAATTCTGTCTTGAGCACTGCTGACAAAGTTCCACTCAAACGTGTAGGATTCCTTCCAGTTCTCCCTTATCCAGTTACGCAGTATGATACTGTTTACTCCAACATGAAAAATCTCCAAGGAATTCTATGGTATCTTGACCAGCCTGTTCTACCGGTGACCTGCGATGAAGGAGTATACCATATAGCCCGCGAAATACAGCTTATACGACCAAACGAATTCAGCAACATTGTTTTGTGCCTTGGATCATTTCATTTGGCCAAGGATGCCTTTGGTTGTCTGGGAAAGTATCTGAGGGGCAGTGGGGCAGAGATCATACTAATTGAGAGTGGCACCTTTGGTGTAAATGTGGTTGAGTCGGTTCTAAATGGCAGAAACTATGTCAGATCACTGAAGGGACTACAGCTGTTGAAAGAAGCTTTATCAAGACTACAGTACAGTGGGTTGAATTTTTCCACAAAGACAGCAACATGGAAAAGAACAGAAACCACTTGGAAACTGTAAGACAGCTGAGGAAGGCCTTTTGTGAAAAGTCAAAAGATGCTAGCAGAAGACATTTCCAAAATTTCAAGAATGGCTGTGGCACTCTGATTGATGACTTTGATGGATTTGTACATGAAGGCCGTGAGGAAAGTGAAACTTTTAAGTACTGGAACTGTTTCTTGAAACTGATTTCATCCCTGGAAAACCTCATTCGGAGTGATAGAGATGGTGATTGGCCGCTTCAGCTCCAATCAATCCAGGATCTGTTGCCACTGTTTGCTGCTTTTGATTCAACGAACTACCTTCGTTGCTGTTCCTTATTCCTCGAGGACATGCATAGGCTACCTGAAACTGCGCCGACAGTGCATCAGGAATTTATGATGGGAAGGTTTGCAGTGAAGCGGGTTCCAGGATGTTTCAATGGTGGGTGCCGACATGGCTCTTGAACAGGCTATCAATCGGTCCCAAAAAAGTCCTTCAGGTATCATCGGAAGCACTAGGAAGAAGCAGTATGTTGCTAAGTGGGAAATAATCTTCCATGAGATGCTCGCGATAACTAATCTACACAGAGAGTTGACATGCTCAAATAACTACAAACTAGATGTAAACAGAGCATTCACCAAAGCTACCACAGAGTCAGAAGAGAGGAACATTCTCTCAATCCTCCAAGTAATTGAGAGAAATGAGAACCCTTTCGTGACTCCACCAAATGAGAAGAGGCTTCATAATATACAGACGAAGGAAGTGATGACTGAGGAAATCAGCAGTCAGCTTTTGAATGTGAATGGTTGACTGTCTATGAGAAATTTCGCGAGGAGCGGTTTTGCAAGAAGACAATTAGACTTTCAGACACTATTCACAGAACTAACCTTAAAACCTTTGCTTCAGTTCACAAGTTAAGTGATTCCTAAAAAGTTCCTAAAAAGATATCAAAGCGCCAAGATGCTCAGTTGCAACAGATGCTTGGTATTGCTAAGGAGCGAGGGAAGTCCATGGAAGAATTGCTCAAGTTTGATGTATGTTCAGGTTCATATTTGTTTGATGATGAAGGCCTCATGACCAGTGCAACCAAGAGATTGAAAAAAGACAAAGTCCCAAAGAACTGCCACGTAGTTGTTTGAAAACTGGGTGTATAGTTGATATCATGGCCAATGTTCGCAAAAATCAACTCGAATGACATGTGGGACTTTGGAGAGTTGTGCGATAGCGTGATTAATGTCGTTCAGCACGCCTCAAAGGGAGCTTCCAGAATCGACTTGGTGTTTGATTCTTACCTTGAAAGGTCTATTAAAGACGTGGAACGCCAGAAAAGGGAGAAAAAGTCACCCATAGATCTACTGGAAATTGATAGAAAAACCCCACTTCCAGTCGAAATGGATAGGTTCTGGCCGTCAAGCAGAAATTAAGCAAAACTGGAAACCCTCATTCATCGCACAGCGCTATGTCATACATGGGACCCATCAGTAACTGAGTTGCTGGTAAGCAGTTTTGACGTTTCTGATGGAACCGGCCCTCTGTCCTACAAGTGGTCTGGTGGATCAGTAACTGAGGCTTCTGAACTGAATGCAGAAATTGAGGAAGCCGACCTGAGAACTGTACTTCATGCTCTTCATGGTACAAAAGGTGGATTAAAAAACTGGTGGTGCTATCTTCAGATACAGATGTACTCATCCTATTTTTGTACCACTGGAGTAAATTGAAATCAGAAGGCCTTGAAGAACTTTGGATAAAAACTGGTGTCAGGGATTCTTCTAGATATGTTCCAGTACATGATCTTGCCGACAAGACTGGACCGGGTCTTTGTCAAGTTTTGCCTGCTGTGCATACTTTTACAGGGTGTGACTACACCAGCAAGTTCGGCACAAAGCATGCAGCTATGAAAGCAAGCCCTGAAAAGTATCTACTGCAATTCGGGACCATGAATGACATTGGCAGACAAGTTTCTGCAGCAGAAAGATACCTGGTACAGGTTTTTAAGAAGTCACAAATCTACAGAACACTTGACCAACTAAGGCGTCATCTGTACCACCATGCACAGCGCCCATGTCCGGATGATTTACCGCCCACCAGCATTGGAACGGAATTGCACATAAAAAGGGCATTCTATGCCACGTACCAGATGATCAATGTCTTGACAAAGACAGACAACGATATCCTTGATCCGTGCCTCTACGGATTTGAGGTCGTTGATGACCTACTCGTCCCACGAGAAGGAAAGAATCCAGTACCCGAGGAGTATACTATTAGGTGCAATTGTTCCAAATGTGCTACTCAGAGCTGTTCCTGTCGAAAAAACACTCTCGCTGCACCTCATTCTGCAATTGCCGCATTGGTATGAGTGCTACCAATGGTTCTGACTGCAAAATTCCACTTGGTTGAATGTATCCACACACTCTTCTGGTATTATTTCTTTCCTTCTTGTGCTGCCACCTGAATGATTCTAAGCAACTACCCCTTCATATAGTGTTGCCGTGTCACCCAGTGTAAACATTTTCTATGTGAGAACTTGTACAAAGGGTACAATATAAAGTATAACTGATACAGGTTACCATTTTGACTTTTCACAAGTCAAAATTGAGTGTTTTTGAAAAAAGGTTATTTACAAACCTTGCAACACAACCAGATTCATTTAAAATCTTGCTAAATGCATATCAATCTGTTTTACTACGTCTATTCTATTGTTTAAAAGTGTTTAACAGAGACAAAAAAATCGCAGGTGCAAACTATTTGCTGAATTTTGAATGTCCATCAGATTTTGAGCTGACCTACATTTTGACGACCTTTTGACCTCAAATGATCTAGTTATTGAGTAAAAGTCATAATCAATGTATGTTCTGTAGATCTCATAAAAACAAACATTTTGAGTGGTAATTCATTTTTCTGGGTTAATTAACAGAGGAGATATGACTGTTTTAGTTTCCCCTACCCCTAATTTTAGCGACAAAAATTTCGTCTCTTTCAACGAACATGTGCTCAATTTTCTCACTTGCTACCGGGTTAGAGAAAGTCTACCCTCGATTTTTTTTGACACCAGAAGGTCCCCTACTAGAATCAGCAGAGTAACTTAGGGTACATCTCATGCACACGAAAACCCTCCTAGCCCATACATTAAATGTTTAAAGTGTTTAACAGAGAAAAAAGTCGCAGGTGCAAACTATTTGAGGTTTTCTTGGTGTCTGTCAGATTTTGGGCTGACATACTTTTTGACGACCTTTTGACCTCATATGACTTAGTTATTGAGTAAAACTCACAATCAATGTATGCGTTCTGTAGAGCTTATTTAAACAAACATTTTTAGTGGTACTTCCTGTTTCTGGGTTAATTAACAAAGGAGATAAGACTGTTTTAATTTCCCCTACCCCTAATTTTAGCGACTAAAATTTCGTCCCTGTCCATGAATACGTGCCCAATTTTTTCACTTCCTACTGGGTAAGAGAAAGTCTACCGTCTATTTCTTATGAGACCAGATGGTCTCCTTCCAAAAACAAACAGAGTAACCAAGGGTACATCTCATGCACACGGAATCCCCCCCCCCCCCAGCCGATAGACTATTACTTGTACTTAGTAAAGTAACCTAAAGAGTGCCTTTGCAAGAATCTTGGAAGGGGTCGTTCAGAATTGGTTTGATATTTTTATATACCTCCGGTAATATGCGGTTACAGCCCTATACTCTACACCCTCATATTTCGACCCCCTTTTGTTCCGACAATTGATCGTAGATGAGCACATGGGTGTCGGAACATATAGGGCTGTCGGAATACAGGGCAGTCACCGTAATATGCTCTATTGCCTAGTCCCCGCTCGTAGCCAGAGTGAGAAGAAGGCAAAACCCGGGGAAATTTTCAAGGTGACAAAGTGTGTGGGCTACTTCAAGTAATAAGTCAATGAAAATAATCAAATAAGGCCTTTCTGGAGAAAATTATGGGGGCTGAGCCCTCTTTGGCGACCCCTTGCATGACTACGGATCTCCTTACATACATGTTTTTTTATTGACTGGAGAGAACTCGTTGTATTCACTCTCTAAGAGAATTTGCTAGTAGGCCTTTAATATTCTCAGTTATTGCCACAGGTGATTACCATAGCCTATTCATTACATACTGGAACGGTTTCGTGGAGAAAATTAACACGCGCAGTATCTTAAGTTGTCAAGTGTCGTTGAGATACTACCCTTAAGGAGATTTTCTTCATTGCTTTTCTTGGGGGTGTTTAATTTGCCAAGCTATCCAGAATTGAACCTGGTAATGCCCCACTCAGATGCATGGACATTTTGGTCATATCTTGCGGTGCACTATCATTCCTCAAGGGCCAACGGTGATGTCTAACAGTATCCTTTCGGGAAACGGACATAACTGTGGTTTTGATTGTAGTGTCCGTTCAAAAGCACGTGTTCGGCCGTGTTCGTTCCAATTAGGCAACCAGGCCAAGATACCTTCCCTTTATGAATAATTACACAGTACACATCAGATGTTGGTTACTGTGTCTACAGGGGCTAGGATTCGTGTCTTTAGTTTAGAGTGGCTAAGGAAAGTTTGAGTATGCTGAAGAACTTTTCTTCTAGACAGAGATTACAATTTAGATGATGTGGAGTATGCTAGAGCTTTTTTTCATGAGTTTCCATTTTACGGAATGTTCTACATTTGAATCCTTTAGTTGCCAGATTATTCACTGGGTGCTGTTGCATTTTTTTATCTTTGTGTTTGAAGCTATACTCATGGGGCGGTTCATACTTCAATTCATTGATACATTTCATCACATTACATATTACAATATGATGTGAAAAGAAGTCGTCCAGAAAACAAAAAATTGGCTTAACAAGGCGGTTACTCCCTGCAACAAAGAAAAACAAATATTATTTAACGTCTACAAAACAAAGTAAAAACAAAAAAACATACATACATGACTATGAAATGCATATGTCTCCGTATTGTGCACTAAAATTTGGAAAAAATATCACGGGCATACTTGAAAGATATTGAGAATTATTTAAATTTCATCAAGAAAACTTATTAATTATAAATGATGCCCTCCTTAACCGAATGAGCTCTTCCTTTAAGATAAACACTGAGAGAGGCAAGAGACGAGACTGTTGCCTTCCAATGGGCACTCGCTTTGCTTTCTGCAATTGCATTTGTTTTTTTAGTTGGTGGATGTGCTTCCTGTTTGGCCAGTATGTATTTGTTGTGCACTGATATAATTTGGTCTATGTTTGCCATGCAGATGTAACTAAGTTCCAACGTGTTTCTGTTGAGTAGAGTATTTAGTGTGTTACCAGGTGGGAAGCAGCTGTCCAAGAGGTTATAGAATTTCTTGCAAATGTTGGTAGTGACACTGCAACTGAACCGGGCGTTGAACAAGGTTTTGTTCCTGTTACGCTTCCGTTTCGAGGTTCCCTTAATATGTCTAATTGAGTGTTTATGATGGTAATTGAGTGTTTATGGTTGTAACAACCATAAACACTCAATTAGACATAATAAGACCGGATTCTCTGTAGCAGCGCATTTCAACTCAAATAATCAATTCATCCACGATCTACGTTTTTTTATTTAAGCTGGTAATTTTCCCTCTGCTGATAAACGTAAATAATTCGAATTGAAGACCATCCTGAAACTTAAATTCCACATAACAGGATTAAATAAAAATTTCAAAGATTCTAAGCCATTACTCGTGGGTTCATCAAATTTAACGGTTGTAACGTTAGTCGTTAGTGTAACTAACTTTTCTTAGTCTTGATCTTAATTCGATTTGTGTTTTTGTTAAATGCTTTCTGAATGGGGTAAATCTTCCCCTCTGTGTGTAAGACCAGTAGCTAAAAACTGACTTTTCGTAGTATTCCACTCTCAGTCGTCTCATTTAGCAACTAATGACGGGCAAGGTGCCTGAAATATATTGCCGTTAGTTTTACACTGGATGTAATTAAATGAAAACATTGAATTTTTATTTAAATTTGCATGGCCTGATCGTAAGCCTCTGGAAGTATATTTGAGAAAAAGTTTTACTTGACTCGGACTGTATCGACATTGAAAATCCGGCGAATTATCTCTTCACTAGTTCTCAAAAGGACTCCACTCTACCTGCGTGGACTGTTTTAAAATCGCTATAGATTTATACTAAAAATTTATCCTGGTGGAGAAACTGGGATGAAAATTGAAACAAAAGAAAGTCAGAGTAAAGAAGAGTTTTATCGTTTACTAAATAACTGTCAACCCACATATTTTGATAGCTTGACAGGCTTTTTAAAAGATGCATATTTTTCCTAACAGGCCGTAAAGATATAAACTGTCGAGCAATTAAGTGCAAGTCCTATGTCGACTTTATGATGCATAAACGAGAGCCATGTCTTCGGTGTCGTTATTCCAGTCCGTGGACATTTCAAGTAGTTTCAAAAATGATGAAAGGTGTTCAACATATCAAGGGAATGTAAGTACCACGCAAATAGATACAAATTCCTAATAAGTGAACCTTTTGTTCTTGTTTTACCATCTTGGTATTTAAGATCAATCTACAAGGATCCGTTGTTTAGCTGGAAAATGGAATCCAAGACTAAGATAGATATCTCTTTGTCTCATTTCGGAACATCTGGACTAAACAACCATATGTTACATTTCAAAGTTAAGGTTTTAATAAAGTGTACAAGCTTCCATTTTAAATTGGGTTTTGAAACGTGTCCAATGTATGTCTCTGAAGATGGGACTTGGCTCATGTGTGATAACAAGGAAGTGTCTTAAAATACATTAATGCATATCTTACTCTCGAATTTGCTATTTAACCGGCGTTCAACTCGAAGAAACGCGCATGGCAAGGAGAGAACCGAGTGGAAGTGTGATGGCATCTCTACATGATTGAATTTGTTAATGACAGATCGACCCTTCAAAAAGTCTTCCTTCAAAAGAAAATTTAGCACCGGTGAGCTCTGATGCAATTAACACTACAAATAAATACAAACAAAGGTAAAGGGGTAGTTGTACTGAAAGAATTAAATGCGAGTTGTGACTTAACCTGTTAGTTGACGGGAATAGTTGTAATATATACTAAATGTATTTTTTAACTTTATTACACCATTTAGAAGTAATGGAACATATTTTTCATTTAACTAGTTTTGGTGAAAGTGCGAACTGTGCGGTGAATTTATGTAACGATACTTGCTCTTTTAATAGTGTCTTGATTGGACAATCTGAATCAAAAAGGAACTTGACGTTCACTGATTCTATCGGAAAATGGACTTGGAAATATGCAGAGAATTTCAGATATGGGTAAGGTGTTATTTATCTTAACGTGTTTTTGTCAATTATAGTTTAATGGTATTTATTTTCCCACATTATTTTCAGCGCTTGCCAGCAAATGATTTAGGATTGAATTTATTTAAACTTTTCACATCCGTGTCAAATGACTAAATATAAAGGTCTATTAGGAGGATAATATAAAGTTGCCTAAAAGTTATCAATTCTGAACAGGCTGGGAGGCAAATCGCCAGTGGTTGGTGATTTGTTTATCCAGACACATATTAAGTTACGAAAAGGCATAAGTCTCTGTTCAACGAATAGTTTAAGAAAACATTCACTGACTGTTTGACTGAATAATCAATTTCGCACAACCGTTTTCTCGTTAATCATATGACAAGATGGGACTTCTGTATATGACACGGTTCAGGTTACTGCGGAATAAAATGACAAGACTTTCTCTGTCTTGCCATGTTGAACGTCATAGTTTATATTGCGAAAAAATAATTTGAATGTCTGCGTTCCATAAGCTCTTTCTGGTGGATATAACTGGTAGAGGATGTATGCATCCTTTTTTTCAGAGTTCGAAAGGATTTTGAGCCAATTTATTCCAACAAATAGTATATCTATTTTTGAAATACTCCTCGAAACGTTCATGTGTTCAATTATGTAGGCAGATAATGAAGTGGTTGGCCCGGTCAGATTGTGTGCTAACGGTCTGTAGAGGCACTTTAAAGAAAGTAAATACCATGAGTGTTAGCACGACGAAAGAAAAACATTGATGCAATAAACATTTTGTGACATCTGATAAATAGCTACTACCTTGACCAAGACGAAGGATCTTGTTGGACTCCCTACTCATCTATATATCTTCCTCATGAAATATGGGAGAAAAATCAATGAGATGTGATATTTTGCTTTCCGAGCCTTCCAAAGCATAGAAGGAGCATTCTCCTTGTAATCGTGAAGAAGGAAAACATCACTACGCTTTAACGGATAAGCTAGCCCCTTATTATGAGACTGGTCTCTTGAAGGAAAGCAAAGTGGAACATGGTCATCACTAAGCTAAACCATTACCACTTAGACGACGAGTTTATTTTTAAACCTTTTACTTTTTTAACCGGATTGATCTGAAGGCAGGAATGCAGTACGCTCAAAGTTTAACGAGACGATTTTTGTCCGTCATGGGAGAGGGTCGCCCCCCCCCCCCGACCTTATAGACGTTTCGCCACTGTTTCGAGATTTTTTTTTTTTTTTTAGACAGCTTCCCTGGTTTTTAGAGCTGTTCTTTTAAATATTATTCAACCGAACGTTGCCTCCTCCCATTAGTGACTCATGGAATGATGAAAGGTATGAATCATGCCCACTTGAAAGTGTATAGTCTTCATTCACAATGCATGTACAACAAAAAATGTACAGCGTGCATATTAAAACATAGCCAGCGATCAGGATCACCCTCCCGGGAAGGAACGTGTTTGCTATTAAGTCCTCACATCAGTGATACCTAGACTGTAATTGGTTGGCTTAAATAATTGTGACCGACGGCGGTGTTGCCAACCGCGCAAATTACTCCTTCTTGTTCTTAAACCTTCCTTTCATTTTACAAACATGTGATAGAAATAATGTTCATGAATTATTTCGAAGATAACCTTTTCCAAGGGGCAAATAAAAGTTCTTATGTGTGATATTGCGATACTGGATTCCGGTAAACCTCGAAAAAACGGAGCAATTCCTTTAGCGAAAAAATAATCACTTGTTTTGGAAATATTAGAAATGAAAGTTTTAAAGCTGAAAAAGCCTGTGTCGCTGTTCCCTTTAATATGCTGCTTTGCAGATACCTACAATTAAAGCTACCAAGTAATCGGGATTTATTATAAAACATCAGGAAGTGGACAAACGCGCACAGTGTATTTACCTTTAGTTATGTTATGTAATTATGTATGTCGGTTTCGTTAGTGTCGAGAGCGAAGTTGATTTCTTTAGTTTCTTTGATTTAATTAGTTTGGAAAATTCAGTTAGTTCACTTACAGTTAGTTTCTTTAGTTTCGTTAGATTCATTAGTTTAGTTAGTTTAATTGGTGTAGTGAGTTTAGAAAGTTCAGCTAACGTTGTTATTTTCATTAGTTAAGTTACTTATGTTAATTTATTTATGTTAAGTCTAACAGATATATTAAGGTAAGTCAGTTGTTACCTTTGTTAGTCTAGTTTGTTTAGTTATTTCAGTTTTTATTTCAGTTTAATAAGCCTAGTTTGTTCAGAAAGTTAAGTTAGTTCCTTTTCTTAGTTTAGTTAGTTTGATAAGTTCCGTCATTTTAGTTACTTAAGTTAATAGTCAAGTCAGTTGATTAATTCGTTTAGTTAGTTTTGTCACTTTAGTAAGCTAAGTTAGTTAAGTCCGTTTAGTTCGCCAAGTTACCATAAGCTCGTAAGTTATAAAGCTGTAAAGCTTAGCAAAGCAAAGATTACTTGTAATATGGTGCAGTGACTGTGCGTTTTGTCCGTTGTGCACAGCTGTCAGCATTTAGAGCAAAGGGCCCCACCTTAGCTTTTACAATCTCGTGTATTAAATACCACCACTTTTTTATATTTCTGTAATTTCATTGAATACTAATGGTCAATAATACCAAACCTAAAGCACAACGTAAGTTATTTCATTGCAACAATGAATGGTTACAACAACGTGCACAGAACTCCCACTCTCTAAAAGTTGTACTTTTCAGGATGGGAAAACCAAAGCCCAGTAGCACATCGAAGGCCCAATAAAAGCAAAAGAATGCGTTAAGATGAGATATGCAACTCCTTGGATTGCAGGATCTTTTTTGAATTCCCTCATCAATCCCATTATCTCTGAGGAAAAACATCTGGAACGCCGCTAGCAACAGGCAGCAGATTCCGGACTATGTATGAATGCATCCGAATTTCTCTCACGTACCACCGATTTTTAATAATTTCCATTGATTGTAAGGGATTCGTTTTGAGGTGATTTTGCTGGAATATAGAGCTTAATGGTATGGTCCCTTATTCATTGTCCTCTCTATTAACACAGAAGGTGGGTGGGTGTGTCAGGGGGGGGGGGGTAAACCTCATCCGCTTTATGATTCTTATATCCTCCTAACTGTCCCTCTGTTTAGGACTCTTTCGGTTAACGAGTTTTTGGTGTGGCCGTTCCTCGTTTTTCTTCGCTCTCCTTGATGATCTCAGGAAATGTCAGTTTATTAGTGAAATGAGATCTACCCGTTTTGAACGCGCAATTTCCTTTCAGTTCTGTAATTTACCTTTGTGTCATTCTTCCCCATTTGAGGTCAACATATTATATTTAAATAGTGTCGGAGCTCTATAAATTTCATGATAATAATATAAACTTCTTTATATGTCATCCTTTCCAGGGCTTTTACTGGTTTGAATATAAGAAGTGTGCAGAAAAACGACTTCAAAGGTTTTACGCATCTGAAAATATTGTAAGTTTAACTGCATTAATGTTTTGTCAATTAACGTACTACTGCCACTTGTATATATTGTAACCCTGATCAATTGTGACTGCTCGCAGCCTACACTTTTGTTCTATTTAACCCAAACAATGTACTTTTAGTTATCATCTTTGTCGCCAATGTTCAGTCTACAAAAAATCAAGTTCTCGTACAATGTTGCTCAAATTTTTGACCAACTTTTAACCAACACTGGGGAAATATACATCCGACCAAATGTTGGTCAAATATTGACCAATCTCGGTCGGTTCATGACTAAATTAATTGCTGGGCAATTCGTTTTACCCAATATGTAGTTATGTGAAAATAACCTAACTGGCCATAGGCAAAATATTACCAATTATTGTTTAAACGATCAATTTCTCTTTACGCAGAAGTTGGGCGTTGTTTCATTGCTTTACCTGTTATTGTGAAACGCACACTGTAATATATCAGAGAAGGTAACCTCTACAAGCCTTAAAAGTTTAGGGATTTTCTAAAGTCCTTTTGGACATTGATAAGCAACTTTAAAGAGTAGTAGGATTTCAATTTTGAATTCATGTTCGACTATTACATATATTCAGGGACATTTGTTTGTTTTTATCAAAGATTTAACATGCACGTTTCTTCATAATATTTCATGTTCTCCTTCTTTATGCTGTATTGTACAACTGAGCCGCATGATTTTCTACAAGAAATCACCTTCGCCAGCTTCAATTCATTTCAATTAGACCTGCATTAGGTGATAAACACAAACTACATTTTGGATATTCAGAATGCTCCATTAGATGGAAGGTATATTAACCTGGTGTTCCGATAAATTTCATAGCATTTATACATCTACCTTCCTGATATTGTCTCAGAAAAGTTGCCACAGCGACGTTAACGTTCTGCAAAATATTTACTGTGAATGTAAATTATTAGATATATCAGATTTATTAAAAATCAGTAATCGGAGGTACGCTTACCCAACGTTGAGTAAAGAAGTTCACATGACCATTGAACCCACGTTTGTCAAAAAAAAAAAAGTTTTTCGATTATTTTGCACAGTACTGGGCAAACTTTAACCAGCATCTACATTGCCCAGAAAATTTTTCCCGAATTTTTAAGAGTGTGGTCCGCAATTGTGAATGTTATAACTTTATGATTGTAGTTAGTGGGCCACCAAGTCAAAATGACTTACACACAAAATTACGATACTTCCGTGCCCCTTTCTCCCTGTAGAAGTTTCCAACCGTGGCATGCCGTCCTCTGGATGAAGCTCGCAATGTGAGCTTTTATGGCATTATCAAAACTTTTTAATCATGAAGATTGAAAAATTGAGCTAGATAGCCTTGTATGAGAGATACGTGTTTTCCGCCATAATAGCTACTGGGTCACTACATTTCAAATAGCGGAGTAATTACGAAAGGCAGTAAAATTAGTCAAAGTTGTCTTGAAATTTGCATAGTCTGTACGTCACATTATTCCTTACAAATTTCAAATGGAAAATGACCATATTTAATAACTAACAGTAATAAATAACATCCCATAAAATTTGTTAGGCAGGTCATCTTTCAGTAAACATTTTCCCAGGTACGAGTTGTGAAGTTAGTGGTTCGTTTCCTTAAAGCTGCGGCCAGGTTAGATTTTTCCAACCAAAATTTCGACAGGTAACCCCTGGTATCCTCAAAAAGAAAAAGGAACCCATCATATCTTGTGACAGTCTTCTTTGTGAAGTAGGTCATGGAAAAAATATTCGCCTGAAAGGGATCAATTTACCTTAAATGTCATGGTTAATTTTCTACGTAGTTTCTTACTAATAATTTCTTGCCTGCACCAACACCATTTTTTCATCTCAGAATCTCTGCATGAGGTTACTCTTAACTTCACTTGTTGGTGACTCCCACACTTTCACTTACTTGTTCGCTGGCGTATATACTTACATCATCAACTCAGTGGATAAGAAAATAAATATTTGATTCAACAGCTTTTTTAACACTTTTACTACTTTATCACAAACGTCTGTCTGATTTAACAACAGGCCATGAGATGCCTCTTACAAATAAAACAAACTTTGGGTTAAGAGAATTATTTAAAACAATCCAAACGAGCACATGGTAACAAGCGTTGCCTAAAAATATCCAAGTTCAAAAACACCAAAATTTCCAAATATGGGGTATGTTACTGCATGGTTGTCATACATAACAACAGGGAAGTGGGGGGGGGGGGGTATGCAGCCATCGTGGTTTCAAAGACAGATAAGAAGGTCCTCACTTCCCCCTGCATGAACGAAATGGGGAACAAGTGTGAAAGGAGTTGAATGTACGACATGTTGGTTTTAAGAGTCAGTTGTTTAACATGCTGGAATTGGCAACTTCCTCCACCCCTGGTATGAGGTCATCAGGAATAAATATCAGACCTCAAGTCTCCCTTCAGCACCATAGTTTCTTCTGCTCACCTTGCTTCCATTGTGACCTAGGCTGCACTGTCTACAGTACTCCAGCTCCTTAGAGCCTAAAATGGCAGAACAAAACAGCAAATACATGGCAGTAAAAAAGAAATCAAGTCTAGTTCCTAGATTTAAGGGTACACGGCTGACAACTGCCCCCACCATAGGACTGATTATATTGGTCTCCTAAGACACCCATCAATAGCTCCTATCTTTACTAGTGCATACATATGTTTTATTTGAAGAGCTTTCAAAAGCAACCATTTTTATCATTCCAATTGCTTGAAAACAGAAATAATTGATAATTAACTCACTTTTAGTTTATTGCAAGCCTACATTGAATTCAGTTATGAACATACCTGGATACCTAGCAGAACAGCTGCACACAGTGTAACGTTTTGGGTTCAATCATTTCAATTCATTTTATGTATTTTATGCACAGAACCAGCTCAAAAAGTCACTGCACATAAACTGCCTCTTGGCTTGCTGCTGACTAGGTGCCTGCCAAATGCACTGAGTCAAGCTAGAAACCCTACAGGGTAACATAATTACTTCAATGGCGAGATCATGAGCTTACTAGGCATTATATTTTAGTGACATTTTAATGTATTTCGTGGATCTATTAACCTATGTATACAATATATCTACAAACTCTGGCCTAAAATATCAACTTTCAATAAAGATCATTCAAGCGTGAACTTGTTTTTGTTAAGCATGTATTTTGTACAGGTTAGCTCTGGGATATTCTCACCAATTATATTAACCCACCGTTTTATTTGGTAATCGCTCTGTGCAGTTGGTAATAGTAAAACTATACCCCTGACAGGATCAGATTTGCCAGCAACTTGAAATTCACCTTCTGTGCTGGTTAATCCGCTACTCCTGCTTATCATTTCTGATCTGCAACAACACAATATTGTCAACTAGGCATATCTGCATATGAGAGTACTCTGAGCTTCACTTGTTGGTGCTTCTCACACTTTCAACGATTTGGTTTTGTATGCTGATGTATAAAAAATGGGTAGCAGGTGACAAAGGGAATGTACCCTTCGTGGGTTTAAGAGTCAGAAGTGTGCCATGCTTACGTTGGCAACTTCCTCCACCTCATTATAGTAACTTGATCCAAGTTTTGACCTCTTTCTAGTGAAAATGATCATTTTGTATCCTAATACAACCAGACTTTTCAAAATAACAAGAAAATTCATGTTTAAGGTAAATTTTGCCAACTTTGTGGATATACTATGGATTGACTGTAGTCATTTATAATAGTTACTGAATATTAGTATTAATTCTTTGAAAGTCTTTATATATTGATGGTGTTAATACTTTTTCGAGGTAGAAGCGCCATGATTTATTTTGTAGCCAAAGGCGGGAAAGAGAAATGCTCTGATGCGAGGAAAGTCTGGAAAACAAATACTTCAGTGGAACAAAGTATTTACTTCTAATGATGCTTTATAACTTAAAAAGTTAAAAAATTCACACTCCGTGGGAATGAGCATTCTAGATACTCTAGGATAGCAATAAAGCCTAACAGTTGGCCACCCCCTAAATAATTATGTCTATGCTAGTTGGTGTCTATCTTTATATTCGGAGCAAAATTGACAGTGTGAAATGCTGGAAGGAAATTGGTATATGCGCCAATAACATTGAGTTCGGGAGGTGCCAGGGGGTAGGGGTAGACAGTATTCCTTTGCACGTTTAGGAAATTCCACGTATTTAAGTTTGTCTTGTTTATGAAATCACAACATTCCGAAATGGGATTAAGAATGCATCACCTCTTTCTTTTGCCGTGAAGAAGGTTTTATCCTATTGGGTAGTGACACTCCCTATGTAACTGCCAAGGAAAAAAGAGGGGGATGCTTATAAAAAGGGGGGAAAAGGGGACTGAGAGTTTTGCAAGGAAAGACTTTAGCGACAGATACTTTTCCAAACGTGCCTACATCTTATAATATCACGCAGCTGAACCCCTGAACCTGACCGCTTCCCGCTATTTTTCAACCATGTGTGGAAATACCGACAGAAGCATATCTGGGCACTACCCTAATGTGTAAACTGTGTGTTATTGTATGTGTTAATGTCATACAGTAGCAGTGTATTCTGATTTCAAGGCTAAACGTTTTTCCAGGGAAAGTATTAATACCTTAACATGGTGTGATCACTTTCTAAGGTTAACCAATAACACTCAAATCATCCAATCTGTACCTTAACTTCCCTCTTGCACCAAACCCAGTATGTGGTCTGTGGTGATGTTCATCAAATATTGTACATGAGGAAATATTTAATGTATGGGATTTGAACTGCCTTAAAGTGGGTTGACTATAATTCTAAGCACGGGTACCAACAAGTTTTGAAATTCCTAGTTGAGAATATTAAAATCCCCGTTGAACCCAGCTCAATTCACAAAAAAGCCCAACTGTACACAATTTAATACCATTGGCACTTATTCATTCCCAATTGAAGCCTAGTTCATCCTTGTTGGAATCCAGCAAAACCATTATTAAACCCAATTCAAAACATTTGGATTTCTACGAGGGTATTCTCTAAAGAAGTCAAAGGAAAGAAGATAAAAATTAATCATGGAAGAATTCGTGTACAAAATAAAAGGAGAGAATTGGTTGTCCAAATAAGGCAGAAAGAATATACTTGAAGATATTATAATAATGGTGTTATTAGACGTTTTGATTTTCAAAGCTAACGAGAGAACAGACAGCAACGAAAGCGTTGGTAAAAGAAACTTTGGTGAAGCTATCAACTCCCAACCAAACCTGCCACTAACAGCGGCCGTAGACGATGGGCTATTAGCGCTGATGGCTTATCTTCTTACCAATACGCTTCCTCCCAGCCACAATATCCTGTCAGTTTTGTTAATCATGTTGGTTAGATAGAGCTTTCAGGGCATTTTTTCTTCCTTTTTTTGAATGCGTCAGTAAGGATGACAACTAAGCTTGCGAGGGTAAAGTCAACCCACATCTGCGAAAAATACAGGAATCAACCGTCACTCTGGAATAGTCGTTGGAAAATGAGTATGAATATTCCGCAACCACAAATGCTTCCTTTCAAGCGAAAAAACTTTCACTCAATACAAATATCGAATACGAGCGACAAGTGACGACTTTTCGAATACAATTGAAAGTCACAATTAGTATTGTTAAATGCTATGTAGATGTAAAGAACAATAAATGTGGAAATACATTAAAAACAAGGAAGAGCTGTCAATTTGTTTAAAAGGTGAACAACCCTTTACCATAATTAGCTCTCGGTACTTTTTTTTTATTCGGTAAATCTACAACGTGTCTGTGACATTTTAACAGTGATATATGATGTGCAAATCAACCAGAGCGTGGTGATTTGATCTTTGAGCGTAAACATCTCTGAATGCCTACTTTAACAGCATTTTGTTAATAATTACCGCATTGTACTTTAGATGTTTGAACAACAACATGATCTCGCAGATTGGACGGAATGCATTTCCACGAAGCCTTTATGCGCTGTGAGTATTCCAATATAAACGAAGAATATACATTTCAGATTAAATTTATAATTAATTGCATAGAGAAAACTCCATGTTTGTCTAACTTGGCACTCGCACAGTAAAAGAAAATACATTGAGACACACTTCTCTCGACTGGTTCCGGTTTGATTTGAGGTTCAGAAATTGTAAAAAAAATGTCGAACGTTTAGCTTCCGGGGCATTGTTAACACACACACACATATATATATATATATAGGTCGAAAGGAGTGTTAAAGTTCGATTTTGAAATTGAAATTAGTCCCAAGCATTGGCATTAGCCCTAATGAACAAGGGAAAATAAGAAATAAATTCAGAGAGAAAATTAAGTCACGACCAGGAGTTGAACCCGGGTCTGTCGCGTACATGGCGACCGCCTTAACCACTCGGCCATCGTGACACTTGTGATTTTAGACGTAGACTGGGGTTCTTATACCTGTTGCCCTCAATTTTCTCTCCTGTTACCATGGTAAGTCCCCAAGCGGGGTAATTGAATATATATATATATATATATATATATATATATATATATATATATATATATATATATATATATATTCACAGTTTCTCTGTCATGTTTTTATATTTCTTTCACTGTTTGCATCAATCTGGATCCAACCTTGCTTCACCCATGGAGAGTATTTTGGAAACTTTCAAATTACTTCCACGCCTTTGCGAAAAACGTTTCAGGTATCGCCATCACTTTTCCAACTATTAAACAACAAGAATACGGTACCGAAAGGGCTACAAAAAATAGTTCCTACTGGCTTTCCAATCTGCGGCAGTGGGAGATACGCCAACTGGGAAGGTATACTCAGAAAAACGTTTCTCAGACTGATGGAAGTGCAAATTGGAAATTGTCGGAAAACCATCAATGAACTCAATCACCACATTGATTCCAAAACCACGAAGCTAAAGAGGGGGCTTCCCAAATTCGAGCTTCAAAACAAGCTTCGGTTTATCTCTCAGGGCTGTCTCCGACTCTCTCTTACTCAAAATTGTACTCAACAACGCAAGTTTCAAAGAGATCATGTCACTTCAAATCTAGTGACTGCCACTTCAAATCAAGTGACTTCAAATTTTCAGAAAAGCAGGTCTCGCAGATTTATTCGTAAACCGGTAACCGAGTCTCCCACCGCCACCACGGCTATTGTAACCATATCGTGTCAGGTTTCAGAAGGAGAAACTAAAATTCTCTCAAAGGGACTCAGTTTCTGCGACAAACCAAGGCAGACTGACACTCAGAAATTATCGCTAGACATGAAAACGTTCTTGCGACGCTTGCGCCTTCGGGAATATTTTGCTCGCGACGACGGCCTAAATTCACCATCGGGCAACGATATATCATATCAATTTAAACTAAAAAGCACCTGGAACCCACCAAAGGGGCGTTGTCCGCAACTGGATTAATTTATTTTGGTCATTGAAGAGGATGTGAAAAACCACACCCTTTCCCCAGATTTCCGCCACAATCTAACAAAATGTGAATGTCAGGCCATTCGAAGTCCACGGCATTGTGATGATATTGTTATCAAGCCGGCGGACAAGGGCTTTGCGAATGTTGCAATGGGGACCCAATTCTACAGGGAGGAAGCCCTTAGATTACTTTGCAATCCCGACATTGCATTACAGACGTCTAGACTCAGATCCCACTTCCGAAATTGCGAAGAAATTGGAAGCGTCTATTCAAAAGATGGTTCGACACGGCTCTATTGACTCTGAAACCGGCCCGAATCTTCTCCAGGTAGATACTTAACCAGACCGTTTTTATTTTCTGCCCAAAATTCACAAAATGGGTAGTCCGGGCAGACCCATTATTTCCGGCAACGGGACTGGCACGGAAAAATTTTTCAAAATTTGTTGACCTGCCTATCCAACCCCTGGTTCCAACCCTCCCCTCCTACGTTCAGGACACTACGGACTTCATCCGTAAAATTGGGAAGATCAAAAATCTCCCGTCGGACACAATTCAGGTCACTCTTGACGTGTCCTCGTTGTACACGAACAAACCAAATGAAGAAGGCATCTCCGCTTGCACCAACGCTTTCAATCCGATTCGGGGCAAAACTCCCACAAAAAAGACTTAGGCGAACACATTCATGTGATTGTGACCAACAACAATCTCATCTTTGGTGATCATCACTTCCTCCAAATTCATGTTACAGCCATGAGAACCAAAAAGGCTCCATCATTTGCTAACTTGTTTGTTGGCAACCTCGAGCAAAAATTTCTGTCTCGACAAAATTTGAAAACATATTTGGTTACGTTTCATAGACGACATCTTCATGATCTGGCCCCACGGGGAAGACGGTCTCAAAATTTTTATTGAGAAAATTATTTCGTTCCATCCCACCATCAAATTTACGGCCGACCTTCCCAGGTCCTGTGTCCACTCCCTGGACACCACTGTAACCATAGTTCACTCAAAACAGACTTGTTCAACAAACCGACGAACAAGCACAACCTTCTACCGAGCAGTTGCCATCCACCGCACTGCACCAAAAACATTCCGAACAGTCAAGCACTCCGCATAAAACGCATCTGCAATCAAAAAGGCAAAAGAAACCCCTCGCTCGCAAACCCTGACGTACAAAACTCGTCAGCGCAATTCCGACAGAGTGCAGTTGGTAACTGAGTACCATCCCGGTCTACCAACACTAGCCCAATTCATCAAAAAGCATATGCCCACACTTCAGAGCACCGATCGCCGAAGGTCTATCTTTCCTCAATCCCTCGTTGTTGCCTTCAAGCGGCCCTCAAATTTATGGGAGATTTTGGTTCGGGCAGAATTCCTGGACAAAGCCTCAGTCGAGGAAAACAACGAAAATTTGGGTTGTTCATCTTGCCGTTCCAACGTGCTCCCCGTTGATTCCACAAAAGGCTTCCAGAGCAATCAAAATGCACGCACCTTCCAAATCAGACAAGAAATTAATGGTCTTTCCAAAAATGTCATTTATCTCATATAACTACAATTTATGTGGTGTGCAGTATTTCGGAGAATCTAAAAATACTCTTCGAATGAGAATGACACAGCGTAGGTCAGCAATTAAAACCAAAAAGGTTGAACAACCTGTTGCAAACCATTTCAATTCGCCTCATTATACTATCAAAAACTTAAGGGTCAATGTTATCCATTAAAACAATACATGGACCGACAAAGCTAGAAAAGGTAAAGAAAATTCCTGGGAATTCAATCTCAAAACCATATCGCCTTTCGGCTTGATCATCAGGAGCGACTCACCAGCTTGCCGATGATACAAACCAAAATAATCCGATCAAGTCATTATGGCCTAACAATTTCTCTAATTACTTTGACAAGGATTTTCCTAGTGTTGATGGGTTACACCCGAGTAATCCGATCAGACCCTCCCGGTCAATCAACCTGCTCAATTGCCTTAAGAAGGGTTATCCTGACACAATAGAGGTAAGACCATTGTCAACACCTTTAAAAGCTTCCAAAATTTCTCACTCCTAGTCAATCGCTGAACAAGTATTGATAAAGAGGGAGTATTCCTCGAAAGCTCTACTTCAAACCTTTTGGCTGTTTCATTTATCTAAATTCTAGCCTTCCGCTATTTGTACATCCTCGGAATCCAGTCTCCAATAAACACACACACACTCACACTTATATATATATATATATATATATATATATATATATATATATATATATATATATATATATATATATATATATATATATATATATATATATATATATATATATATATATATATATACCTAATTGTGGAATAAGGGGAAATTTTGGGGCAAAATATCAACGTTAGGGGGAAATTACCGTTAGGGGGAAAATCTACGTTCCTCTTTACGTTTTCACACCTTGTTTTAATGGGAATACGTTAGTGTATAGTAAAATACATATGGGGGTACGTAATACACCTAATTACTTCAATGTTGACCAAATTACGGACGCCTATCTGTTAACAACTTACTTACTTATGGACTATTGAATTTACGTACATGTATATGTTTTTCCCTAAAGGTGAAATATACAGTTATGTATTTTATTGTTTTTCATTTCGCCTAAACGTATCAAGATATACAAATTTTCCCCTAATGTTCAATATAGTGGTATATATATATATATATATATATATATGTGAGTGTCTGTCTTTCGTTTTGCCTTTTAGTTGTCTAAACACGTTTCTGAGGAAGGGGCCGGTGGTCCTGAAAGCTAAATATATGCTCTTGTTTTACCAGTTTTTACTATTTGTTTTATGTTTTTACTGGTGTGGTGCTTTTCCATTTGGTTTATATATATATATATATATATATTATATATTATATATATATATATATATTTTATATATATATATATATATATATATATATATATATATATCTATATATATATATATATATATATATAGGAGAACGCCCCGTGTTGAACGCAACACGTTTTAAACATAAACCTCACTGCTCACGCTTCATGTTAACTATGGAACATTGATGGTTTGACCTCTCTGATGGACGCGGTAACAAGATATCTTTAATGCGTTGACCCTTTTGCTTGTTTTAGGAATCTAAGAAGCAACAAGATATCAGAAATTGGACAGAATGCATTACCGTCCACAGTGCATATTCTGTGAGTAACATGATGCAAAAATAATTCCTACCACTGATAGGGGTTGTAATAATTATCAAATAGGTGTGGAGTGGAAGAATTGTAAACACCAATACTTTTTAATAGCTGGTTTTATTTAATATCGCGGTATCTGACAATTAACAGACACGTGGAAATCTAATAAGAGGAGATTTGTAGAGAAAACGTTAATCGGAAGTCGTTCATTTTAAAAACTACGACCAATTGTTCGATCGCTGATAACGGCCAACAAACCAGAAGTTTCAAACATCTTCTCTCTTCTTGTTTCGTTGTTGCTCATTATCAATACGTGTAAGATCGGATACCATCAACTTCTTACAAAGATATCAATTTATCAATCAGAAAGATTAAAAACTGGTTATTTTGGGTATATTTTGCCATCTGTAATAAAAGCTTTTTGGTGGTCAGCATGAATATACTGCTGCTAATTCGCGTTTGTTTACTTACGTTTCACTACGCACCTAGTTTCCTTCTGGAATGTTAACTAGAAACCTCAATTGAAACCATTAAGAATCCAAAGTTCTATTTTTCTTAATTTGAAATTACACTCTCTACATATCTGTTGAGAAAAGTTGTTTTTAACATGTCAACATACATCTCTTTCTTCTTAATTGCTCTACTCACGTTGCATGGAGGGAAATATGCATATGGCTAAGAAAACGTCTATTACCAAATTGCAACCATCTTTGAAGAAAGACTGGTTTATGAAAATAAGTCTCTGGTGTAACAGGCACCTCTCGGGAAATTTTAACAACCCTCCATCGCTAGTTATCGCTATCCCACTGGATAATTGTTCCTCGTATAGGTATACAAGCCTTTGTTCATGATTTGAAAAATTATCAGATTTGTCTAAAATATACATCAGAGAATTTCAATGATTGATGTCCCTATTTCCGAGGTTAAAACAAATCTCTTCCTTAAAAATCATATGAAGGGGATATTTCGGCCGGAAAAACTCATTTTGGAAAAATACGTTAATTCAAGTAACCAAAAATGCATTGTCTCAGTTTATCAACACAATGTACTAACAGGCAATAATAATGCACGAAACTTTTTGAACGTTTGTTTGAAGCGGTTTATACCTTTGGACTGCACTAGTCTATTGACCACACGACCGAAAGCGTAGAGGGGGTGAAGTTATGACAATGGGGATGTATGATACCCGGAGAAGTTGACAAAATCTTCTTACACTTGTTAAGTTGCAGTATAAAGTTGAAGGAAAAGCCTTTTCACTATAGTGGTGAATGAAATTGTAAAATATTCTATAACGATACATCCTTTCTTTAAATAAACAAATCATTCTTCAGAATTAATATGCTTTTCGTTAAATTTTACTTTGTAGTTTCTTTCTGATTACTGTTTTCTACTTTCTGTTTGCAAGTAGTTCAATACAAGAGGAGTGTATTCACTTTAAATAAAGATTCTGATATAACTATCTCGTATGGGGTCTTTTAAAGTTAGTAGAGAATGAGTTTCGTTTACGTTCCGTTATTTACCCCGAGATCGTTTCAACAGTCCATGTTATGACGCTGCGTCATTTATTTTCATTTATTTTTCCTGTGTGTACTTGGGGCCTGTTGTATTTGCATAGCACATATTGCAAAAAGACGAAATTTGATATAAAACGCTATCTCCTGGTAAGAGAAATTTTGCTTATTAGGCAAACTTTTTTGAAAGAGCGATCCTTCGTGCGTCTATTTTCTACATGATAGTACCTCGAGTCTACCTCATAAAGTCAAATGAAAGGGAATATGACATAATTTGCACATAAAAGGAAGTAACGACCCGTTGATTTTTTTACATTTAATCAGACTAAAATATTCTTAGAGACAATAATTCAATAACCCTCACCCCAAGGTCAGGACAATTTGTGGGTTTTTCCGAAACAAACATGCTTCTGGATACATCGCAACATCAACCAGTTCTACTGCAAAAAATTGTATCTTACGTCGCAGTTACTTCCGCACAAAATAAATCGTGACTTTGCAAAATATCCTGTATCAGCACCATATGATGGCTTTGGGACTATAAGTTTAATGGAAAGCCACGCTGGTCACTCTCCACCTGAACTATATTATATCGACCGAACACCTAGTGACTTTCATTGGTTTGTCGATAAATCCATCTTTATTGTTTGTTATAGGGATTTAAGTCGCAACAAGATATCTCATATTTCGTCGTCATTCCCGTCAAATGTCTTTTCCGTGTAAGTCTATTTTTTTTTTTCGTTCGAGATTAATATTGCAATAACTATCTGAAAGTATCTAGTAAAAAAATGCTTTTATACCTGCATTCCTAAAATACAGGATATGGGAGAGGTAACTAGACACATCTCTTTAAATTTTTAGAAGAAGACTTAAAGAATATTAGTTATAACGATAAATAAACAACAAGTAAATATATGGAGATTTTACGATGACTGTTTTATCCCAAACAAGAACGAAGTTTCCATGCATCTAATGTGATGTATTCCTGCTAATTATTAATTACTCTGAGATCTAAAGCACTGGTCTTTTTATAAGAAAATATGGACTAACTAACTATCCAACTAACCAACCAATCAACAAACTCACTTCTCACATTCTGACATCTGCGAAGTCACGAGAGGTATTTTAAAATATAAAGCTTGTGCTGCATAGATAGAAAATTGTCTGGCAGACTTAATTGAATTTACACGTGCTAGCAAAGGAAATTCATTAAAAAATTCAAAATCCACTTAATAGAATTTCTCCGATACCAATAAGCACAATCTTTAATCATTAATCCAGCTAATTTTTAAAAATAGTGTGTAAAATTTCGCTCGGAATGTTTAAGACTTTCAGAATCAAAAATTTCTGCAAACTCGCTTCACGTAAGACCGTTGATATATCAATACACAAACTTGCATGACCGATTTTCAAATACAATCAATTGTTTTTTCAATAAATATCTCAATTGGGCAAGAATAGCAGTTGTAACTGCAGGATTAAACCAAATCACACATTAGGTCTGTATTTACATGATTTGACCTTATTACCACCTTGATTGGAAATGCCTCACACCAGTCATAGTCTTTGCTACATATTTAGCATACCCGGCGGCCCTCTTCAAGGAAAGATACAACAACTACACGAAATCGTCTAACCTAGAATGTCACCAAAAAGAACCGGAAGTCTCTAAACACGTCACGTCTCTCCAGAGTACCGGCCGGTACTTCTTCGACACGCTGGAGCAAAGTAGCAATGTCAAACCCACAAATGACCTTTTTTCAACGTTTGAAAAGCTAAAAATCTTGCAATAGTCAGTCAAGGCTCCATCATTTCCTTGAAAAAAGATCGCAATAGCTTCACTGTTAAACAACGATTTTCTGAATTTCCTCTAATGTAGTTATTATTTTAGTTTGTGGAAGTTGCAACTCAATGATGGAAGAACTTTAGGTCCATTAAACAAAATCTGAAGGGATATCCGGTGTATGCACATTTTAATCCCTCTTCATCTTGTTCAATACAGCACTTAAATTTTGTAAAGTAAAGTTGTCTTCAGTTTCATTGGGCGTTTTTTTCAGTAAAGTGTAAAGTATAGGTCGGGGCCCGGTATACTGAGAAAAATGTTGTTCTTCAAAGTGACCAATGGTCAAACAGACAACAGGAGGACCCATTTTGGTTCCCATAGCCACTCCGTTAACTTGACGGAAAAAAGCACATTAAACTGAAAACAATTTTTCTTTTAAAAGGTATATTGATGATATTGTAGGAGTTGCCACTGGATCCTGTCAAGATTTAGAAACTTTTATAGACTTTGTTAATTCCTTTTGCCCCTTTTTGAAATTTACCCACTGTATGTTTGACTGATCTGTTGTATTTCTCGACCTTATACTTTACATTAACAACCGCACTATTACCTCGAACCTACAGTATAAGCCAGACGAATCGCATAACTACTTTTTTACCGTTCCAAACTCCAAATCTTGCACTTAATTTGCAGGAATTTGTTCGAAAGTTCTTACTTCTCGACTGCCTCTGCAGAAATTATAACCCTTTCTGAAAAACGCCAGTACCCTGCCAAAATCCTCTGTAATGGCCTACTCAGAATTCAAAGAACCAGTAGACAGGAAGCCTTGGAGAGAAGGAACAAATCTGGTACCAATCTACGTATTCCATTGGTTATTTCATATCACCCTTCAGTCCGTCCTATTTCACGCGCTTCTACAAAAACGTAGAGTTGCTCCGACAAGACCCCTCAACCCGTGATGTTTTCCCGAAACCCCCCATCACTGCTTTTAGAGTTGAGAAAAATTTAGGCAACCTTGTTCAGGCTCTCCACCTACAAACTTTTTTCAACGACACCCCCGGTACCTTTCCATGTAACCGTCCGAGGTGTAAAACATGCCCAGTTGTTGGCAAACACGACCTCGTCAACATTTCAGGCCCCAACGGCAATAGCTTCATTGTCAAACGAGGATTCTCCTGCATTTCCCCTAATGTAGTTTATATTTTAGCACCAAGCGCCGCCTCGCAGATCAAGTCACCGAGCACCTTAGGTCAATCAAGCAGAATCTCCATGGATAACCGGTGGCTCCACATTTTAATCCCCCTCCACCTTGTTCTATTCAGCATTTAACCGTTACGGCAGCTGTTATGTGCCGAGGCTCCAATCGTGACCGCCTTAGTGCTGGAAACCGACTGATCATGAGGCTAGGTACTCTCGCTCCACATGGCCTTAACGTTAGAATTGACCTTTTGTAATATTCACCCCTTTTTTGAGCCAGTTTTCCTCCTTTCACTCCTTTTACACTTATCCGTTCGTGCTCGTTTTTTCCTGTATAGGCCTATTTTTCCGGGCCTAGTTTTTCTCTATTTTTCTTTTTTTACCGACCATGTTCTGTTTTTACGTGCACTTCTTCATCCAGGACGCCCTTTTTCTTTTATTGATTTGTGTTTCGATCCATCCTTCGCACTCATCATTTCTGACCAAATTACTGACGCTTATCTGTTAACACGTACAACTAATGGACTATTGAATTTACGTACATGTATATGTTTTTTCTTAAAGGCGAAATAAACAGTTATGTATTTTAGTGTTTTTAATTTCGCCTAAACGTATCAAGATATACAAATTTCCCCCTAATGTTAAATCTAGTGGTATCGATATATATATATATATATATATGCTAATTCCTACGCTAATTCCCACCTTAAGGGGAAATTTTTATCTCTGCGCGTATATATATATATATAAGGACTAAGGTACTGCGATGCACTGGAGAAAACATAGGTCGATGCAAAAACATGGTAATACACAGTGCAATATAATTGAACCAAAAATGGAGTTGAACAAAAAATGGAGTTGAACGAAAAATACAAATTACGACGTTTCGGGTTACATACCCTTCAACACGGTAACAGAAAGTCAACTGAAGTCGCACAAACGAGGAGTCAAAGTCAAGGAAAAAGCACCAGTTAACAAAAAGATTAAAATCATTCAAGCAGTGATTCTAGCTTAGAATTAAGGCCATGGGGGTGGAGAGTGCCAAGTTTAAGGATAAGACGGTTTTCAGTCGTGAGACAATCAATATGGGTTCCTTTACAGGTTAATGCGGCCGTGACCAAAAAGTCAGTAATTGTACATAGGGAGGGCGGATTAAAATGGGCTGCTACAGGAAAGCCAGACAAGTTAAGTTTAATAGATCGGAGGTGTTCAGTAATTCTATCGGCCAGCCTCCGTTCGTGTTAACAGCTAGGTGTCCGTAAATTTGACAACTTTGAAGTAATTGTATCTACTTTGTAAATCTAGGAGGGCGCTCTTGGCCGTTTACGTATTCCTATAGAAAATGTGTGTTGAAACGTTACGGCGGAAGTTATATTTCGAACCAAAAAATTTTTCCCCTTAGGGTCGACTTTTCAACAACAACTTTCGAATTTCTTTATTGGCCTTTGATGATGAAGCTCAAGAATTTGTGAACTTTGTTTCCACCTTTGATCCGATAAAATCGTAAAGGCGTTCTATCAGATCTAACATTTCATACTGACTCTCACAATTTCTTATTGTATTCCTCTTGTCACCCCCTAATCCATCCCCTTTTCTCAGTTTCTTAGTAGGTCCTCATTCACACTTTTTCTTTGCTAGATAAAATCGTAAAGGCCGCTAACCATCGTGTTAAATCCATCAGTAGGTCCTCTACAATAAGGCTTAATTCTAATTCCGACCGTATCACTCTGGTGCTGCCCTTCCACCCTTCCGTGGAACCCATTAAGCGTTTCATTATTAAGAAATTTAAGACCCTCATGTCTGACCCTACCACTAAGTCCATCTTTACTCGCCCCCTTTAGTTGCCTTCAAAAGAGATCGCAACATTGGTGATCATTTAGTAAGATCTTCCCACCCCACCCCTTTCCTGTCCCCAACCCTGGGACCTTTCCCTGTAAACGCAAACGGTGTAACACTTGCCCTGTTGTCTCCGGAGACCAACTGTTATCGATTCAAGGACCCTCTCATGTGTTCAAAGTTACTAATCATTTCACTTGTATTTCTCCCAATGTTATTTACATTATAAGTTGTAAACGCTGTAAAATTCTGTATGTTGGTGAAACCAAACGGAGGCTGGCCGATAGAATTACTGAACACCTCCGATCTATTAAACTTAACTTGTCTGGCTTTCCTGTAGCAGCCCATTTTAATCCGCCCTCCCTTTGTACAATTACTGACTTTTTGGTCACGGCCGCATTAACCTGTAAAGGAACCCATATTGATCGTCTCACGACTGAAAACCGTCTTATCCTTAAACTTGGCACTCTTCACCCCCATGGCCTTAATTCTAAGCTAGAATCACTGCTTGAATGATTTTAATCTTTTTGTTAACTGGTGCTTTTTCCTTGACTTTGACTCCTCGTTTGTGCGACTTCAGTTGACTTTCTGTTACCGTGTTGAAGGGTATGTAACCCGAAACGTCGTAATTTTTTCGTTGTTTTTGCATCGACCTATATATATATATATATATATATATATATATATATATATATATATATATATATATATATATATATATATATATATATATATATATATATATATATATATATATATATATATATATATATATATATATATATATATATATATATATATGGGAAACAAATCTCTAGGGGGACCGAACCCACCATCCTCCGCTTTCCGGGCAGAGTTTATGACCACTACGCTAGAGCAGCTCGTGATTCACAGAAGCGACAAAGAGAGAAAATTGATTCACGCGGGGTATTTATAGCCTGCTGCCGCTTCTGTGAATCACGAGTTGTTCTAGCGTAGTGGTCATAGACTCTGCCTGGAAATCGGAGGATGGTGGGTTTGGTCCCCCGTGCCGCTCAATTTTTCTCTCTGGTGTTTTTCAACCCTTCCTTCTTTGATAAGAGTTTATACTCTATCTTGGATCGGTATAAAATTCATGATCGAATTTATAACTACAACACTTTCGACCTACATATATATATATTTTTATATATATATATATACATACATATTCATATATATATAAATATATATATATATATATATATATATATATTTATATATATATATATATCTATATATATAACTATTTATATATAACTATATATGTATATATATATATAACTATATATAACTATATATATATATATATAAGGTCGAAATGCTGCGGAGCACTGTGGTAATGTGTAGGTCGAAAAGAGGTAGTAAAAAGTGCTTAAAAGTTTGCGGAAAGCTCCACGACGTTTCGAATTTGTAACTACAACACTTTCGACCTATATATATATATATATATATATATATATATATATATATATATATATATATATATATATATATATATATAACTATATATATATATATATATATATATGTATATATATAACTATATATATATATATAACTATATATATATACATATATATATAACTATATATAACTATATATATATATATTTATATATATAAGGTCGAAATGCTGCGGAGCACTGTGGAAATTTGTAGGTCGAAAAGAGGTAGTAAAAAGTGCTTAAAAGTTTGCGGAAAACTCCACGACGTTTCGGGTATAAACCCTTCATCAGGTGGCAAAAAACAAACTGAACAACCAACAGTAACAATTGGACACGACAAACATCAAATCCGAAGCGATCTCTTTAAAAACAGAACCGGACGAAAGTGACTGTCAGAAGACATGAGTGCGAAAAAGGAAACACATATCAAAAAAAGAAAAAGACCGTCCTGGATGAAAAAGTACGTAAAAATCGAAGATGGTGGGAAAAAAAAGGAAAACAGCAGACAAAAATTAGCTCCGGAAAAAGATTTTATAAATAAAGCCTACACAGTTAAAAACGAGCACGAACGGGAAAGGGTTAAAGGAGTAAAAACTGGTACAAAAAAGGGGTAAATATTACAAAAGGTCAATTCTAACGTTAAGCCCGTGTGGAGCGAGAGTACCTAGCCTCATGATCAGTCGGTTTTCAGCACTTAGGCGGTCACGATCGGAGCCTCGGCACATTACAGCTGCCGTAACGGTTAAATGCTGTATAGAACAAGGTGAAGGGGGATTGAAATTTGCAGCCACCGGGTATCCATGAAGATTCTGTTTGATGGAGCAAAGGTGCTCGGTGACTCGATCCGCGAGGCGGCGTTTGGTCTCTACCACATACAACGAGTTACATCTCCCACAAGCTAAAATATAAACTACATTAGAGGAAATGCAGGAGAATCTTTGTCTGACAATGAAGCATTTTCCGTTGGGCCTAAAATGTTGACGAGGTCGTGTTTGCCAACAACTGGGCATGTATTACACCTCGGACGTTTACAGGGAAAGGTACCAGAGGTGTCGTCGAAAGAACTGAGTGGGTGGGAAGCCCGAATTAAATGGTTGGCTAAATTGTTCTCAACTCTAAAAGCAGAGATGTGGGGTTCCGGGAAAACATCACGGGTTGAGGGGTCTTGTCGGAGAGACTCTACATTTTTGTAGATAGCGCGTAAAATAGGACGGACCGAAGGGTGATATGAAATAACCAAAGGAATACGTAGATTTGAACCAGATCTTTTCTTTTTCTCCAAGGCTACCTCTCTGCTGGTTCCTTGAATTCTGCGCAGGGCATTTGAGAGGATTTTGGCAGGGTAAAAGCGTTTTTCAAAAAAAGGATAAAATTTCTTCAGAGGCAGTGGAAAAATCAGAATCCTCCGAACATATTCGCCTGGCTCGCAGGAGCTGGGAATAAGGGATAGATTTTGTGCAGGATTTGGGATGGTTGGAAGGGTGCAATAGGTAGTTATGCGAGTCGGTTGGCTTAAAGTGTACGTTTGAGGTAATTGTACGGTTGTTAATTGACAGTTTAAGGTCGAGAAATACAACAGATGAGTCCGAGATACAATGGGTTAATTTCAAAAAAGGGGCAAAAGGAATTAACAAAGTCGATAAAGGTTTCTAAATTACGGCGGGATCTTGTGGCAACTCCTACAATGTCATCAATATACCTTTTGTAAAGTAAAGGTCGGTGCCCGGTATACTGAGAAAACAGTTGTTCTTCAAAGTGACCCATGGTCAAACAGGCAACAGAAGGACCCATTTTGGTTCCCATAGCCACTCCTTTAACTTGGCGGAAAAATCGCCCATTAAACTGAAAACAATTTTGTGTGAGAACAAGTTCCGCAAGACGTAGGAAGGTGTCAGTCGGTATAAGGGGATCACGCCGTTTTTCTGTCCAGGTAACGGATAGCTGTTAAGGCAGCATCATGAGGAATAGACGTGTAGAGGCTGGACACATCCATGGTGAATAAAAGACGTTCACCGCAATTTTCAGGAAACTCAAAGTCACGAATAAGTGTCAAGAAATGTTGTGTGTCTTGAAAAAACGACTGCAAGGTTGATACTTAAGGGGAGAGCACGGAATCTACATATTCAGAAATAAGAACAGTGGGACAGCTGTGTGAAGAAACGATAGGTCTACCAGGGTTGTTTGCTTTGTGGATTTTGGGAAGAATGTAAAAATTGGAAATCTGTGGGCAAGGGTGTAGTGGAGAAGTAGCGTTTTTGGGTAGTTGGTCACTGTCCATGAGTTGGGTTAATGTGTTCTTAACTAACTTTTGGCAATCAGGAGTGGGATCAGCGGGAAGTTCTGAATAAGCACTTTGGTCGGACAGCTGTTTGTTGGCCTCAGCAATATACAAGTCCTTTCGCCAAACTACAACAGCTCCACCCTTGCCTGTTGGTTTGATGATGATGTCCCTGTTACTTTTAAGGACTACGTATTCCTTTGGTTATTTCATATCATCCTTCGGTCCGTCCTATTTTACGCGCTATCTACAAAAATGTAGAGTCGCTCCGACAAGACCCCTCAACCCGTGATGTTTTCCCGGAACCAACCATCACTACTTTTAGAGTTGAGAAAAATTTAGCCAACCATTTAGTTCGGGCTTCCCACCCACTCAATTCTTTCGACGACACCCCTGGTACCTTTCCCTGTAAACGTCCGAGGTGTAATACATGCCCAGTTGTTGGCAAACACGACCTCGTCAACATTTTAGGCCCAACGGTAAATGCTTCATTGTCAAACAAAGATTCTCCTGAATTTCCTCTAATGTAGTTTATATTTTAGCTTGTGGGAGATGTAACTCGTTGTATGTGGCAGAGACCAAGCGCTGCCTCGCGGATCGAGTTACCGAGCACCTTAGGTTCATCAAACAGAATCTCCATGGATACCCGGTGGCTGCAAATTTCAATCCCCCTTCACCTTGTTCTATACAGCATTTAACCGTTACGGCAGCTGTAATGTGCCGAGGCTCCGATCGTGACCGCCTAAGTGCTGAAAACCGACTGATCATGAGGCTAGGTACTCTCGCTCCACACGGGCTTAACTTTATATATATATATATATATATATATATATATATATATATATATATATATATATATATATATATATATATATATATATATATATATATATATATATATATATATATATATATATATATATATATATATATATATATATATATATATATATAAATTTACATATTGGTTACATATTGGTTAAAGCCAGACGTTCAGTTATGACCTGCCTATTTGGCGCACTTTTGGATTTGTGATAGTGTGCATCATACCTGTACTATATAAAATTTGACCCATAAAAATAAATATGGGCCATATATTTCTCTATGTAATTTCAAGTCGTCCGCATATGGGACTCAAGTAAAGGTGTCGCCAATCCATTGAATGTGAGTTAACTAACATTTTGAAAACATGTTAGTAACGACCAACTGTATCATTACATTTAATTTGACCAAAATATACTAAGTAACAGTAACAGTGAACAGCGCGGCTGCATAAAATTGTTCATAGTAGGACCTTTGGCAACGCTATCAATCCTGTATCAATCATTCTACAAATAGTACCGGCCATACAGAAGCGTCCGTCCCACTATCAAAACCACCTACAACACTAAAAGCCAATTTTGGCAAAACAGAAACTTTGAAGTGAGCGGATAAGGTATCATAGCCTATCAGTTGAAAGGCCACACAGAAACTTTGGCTATTGATAATGTCATATTAACTCAACAACAGCGACCAAGGCACTGTTTGTGGTTTGATAGCACAATTATTATGTGCCAAAACAAAGAAAGAGCCTGCACACATGGTCATATATTAACTTTGGACACGACGGAACGAAGAGGTATAGATACAATACTTTGAAAGAGAAAAGTGTTTTCACTCAAATATATCACTTTTCAAAACCACACTTTATTGAGTCTTTTTACATTGTGGGTGTGGCATGAGAAAGGAGAATCCCACGCTCCATTAGTTGAAGCAGTTTGATGGTAAATTAATAACCGAGGTGCAGCAATAACGGTTCCACTTTCTAAGATAACTGGCATTGATTCTGTTAAACAAAATGATCAGTCTTGAGGTTCCTACAGTGACGTTACCACTAGGGGCACGGACAACGTATATCAAATTAAATCTGGATATCTGGATTGGCATTCCCACAAGTTAAATATCTGGCCTGATATGGCCATATGGAAGTTAATTAACATGTCTGGAAGGACATGTCACAATACCTGGCGTGATGTGGCCTTATAAAACTTTATTTACAACCAGGACTGGCATTTCATCAAGTCATATCTTGCTTAATATTACCATGTTAAACAGTTGTAATATTGAATCAAGATACCAAGATTAAGTTTTTCTATCTGACTTCATATGGTCAAAATAAAGCTTATAAAAGCCATGAATTTCCAGATAAAAGATTAATCTTTTGAGTAAGGGTTGCAGATTTCTATTTTGCAAAGATCGGCCAAGTCATGACGCACACTTTCAAGACACAGAATCTTTTAACAGAGCCACACTTCACGCTTCATGTGAACCATGGCATATTGATCGTTGTTCGTGTAGGCTACTTCTGTTATGGTTAACCTTATCAAGGTTTTGTTATAGTTTCCATTGTTTTTTCTCTTTATAGGAACTTAAGCGACAACATCATCTCGCAGATTTGCCCACAGAGATTCCTGTCAAAAGCTGCTTTTCTGTGAGTAGTCCAATCCAATCCTTAATCAAGATCAATTTTGCAGTGTTGCAATCGGGTCACTTGATGTCGAGTCACAAGTCACCTAGAGTCAAAAAGTGTCTAGTCTCGAGTCATGTCGAGTATTCGTTCAGCTCCAGTCAAGTTACTTTGGACCTTTCGAAAGGTTCGGCATGACTCAGTTGAGACTCGAGACACGGATGTGTTTATTTTCTTTGAGTCACTTCAAGTTACCTGATCTCTCTCATGTCGAGTAACCTCGAGTCCTTGGTGCCATAGGTTGACCTTTTGCAAATACAGTCCTTTGCTAAGTGACTGTACCTTTTCGTTGGAGGAGAGGGTTAAGATGGTGACTGATGTCCACCTTTTTTACTTTCAAGTGAAGATTGACTTCACGACCCTTAATACACATGTTATCTATAAGTTAGAACTCGATTCATCTTAAGACATTGATCAGTGACATACTTCTTCCAATAATATGTTTGTCATTCAAAAACATTCAGATATAACCAAATACCCTAACTCATACACTACACTATAAAACCTTCATTGACTTTCGAGCGGTACATTTACAACACAAACTAGGCAATATGTTACCGCACGTAATCTCATCATATAGGCATACGATACGCCCATTAAGCTTGCTGTGAACATTAAAACACAATTGCTACCAGTTAAACGACACTAAGGCTCCAATGTTACGTGAACAAGTGAGAATGATAATAAGCCCAATATGTGGTTCATCAGCAGCCACAGGTATTCCCATAAACAAACTGATGTCTTTAATAAAAATTAATTGATTGCTTTTATTCCACGTTGAAATATTAAATGCGAAGAAAATCCCCTAACTTACAAGAGGTTGTAGACAAGGTGTTAATCGGATCATCACTTACAGCAAAGGACGAATAGCGTATAAATATATGAATTCACAATGAAGACTGCAAAGTCCCTACAAGACTAAATTTTTCTTGAACCTTGCGTGTTTTACTATGGCTTATATCAGTGTTTGTGTGATCAACTGCCGTCGAACTTTTTCACTTCATAATAATAATTACTAAACGCATTGGAAGTGTTGCATTTTTAATGCTATTTTTGAAACTTGTGAGGTTACAAAGGGCATTATAAAATATGAAGCTTGCCCTGCATAAGGTTGTCTGGAGAAATTCAACTGAATTTACACGACCACGAATGGCAAAGTCGTTAAAATATTTAAACAATTCTCATATGAGGAGCATTATTTAACAAGGGATTTCTAGATAGGCTGTTACCATTGTTTTTTATCCATTGTATTTTTTGTAACGGTTAGGGTCATGAATCACTGCTATCGTTAGCTTGATAGATTTTTTGTTGCGCAGAATTTCTCCACTTCCAGAAGTCACTGATAGAAAACACAAACTCCGATCCTTAAACTACACCAAGTTTTGGGAAATATTGTGTAGCAAACCGTTTAATTATAACAATGTAAAAGCAACTCATTTTGCTGACTTACTGCTTTGTTAAGAGGAGAGTAGAAATATCATTTACAGGCTTCAGTGACCGTGAAGGGGGTGTGGAAAACCCCCTAAAACGTTACCAATTTATAAAACAATCCCATTACATCCTACACCCTTCCCATTTGTATCAAATTATTGGAAACAGAGAGATGTGTTTAAAAAACCCACTTTGGGGAGGGGGTGTCCCGGAAGAATTTTTGGGAAAAACTTGTTGAAAGGATGAGTCCCTTGCAAAAATGCAAAAAATTGGAAGATATGAAAAAGTTGCCAAATTCGGGCAGCCACAAAAAACATAAAACACATAAAACCCTTTGACTATACTCTTATTTAATAGTGTACAGATCAAGGATACTGTAAAGTAAAAGGATTTTCACAAGTCTGAATTTCAGTTTTAAGTTCTTGAAAAATTCTACAAAAATTACCAAACATTGCTTCTAAAAAAACATTTACGCTATCATTTTACGGTCGCTTTCAAAAACTTTGCACCTTACTACTCAGCACAGGATTGGGATCTCTGCCAACCCAAAAACATGCGATTAAGTCTTTCTATTTGTATAGGAAGTTTAAAAGTAAAGTACCCCCACATTTCTTGAAAAAATCTTGAAACTGGTTCCACACATCATGTACGACAAGCTTTGAGACATCTAATGAAATCGTATTGTACAATATAACATCAAGCTGGTGTTTACATCTTTCAAAGTTTGCAATAAGTTTTTAAATAAAGATATAATTCCCTTGAGCTTTGGATCACATTAAGTTTAGGCCTACAAGTATAACTCTTTAAGCTGCAATGCTTACTTAAAGGGCCAAACCTCTCACCCCAAACTGCAATTTTGGAACCCGGGTACCGAAATTCTCAATTGGCTCAGCTCTTTGATTGACAGCTAATTCAAACAATGCAGAGGTACTAAAGCTTATATTACACAGCATGAATGGTACTGAGAGTGTTTTTATTGTGTAAATTGAGTTTGTCTATACTCACCTAGAAGCAATAAAGTGAGATTGTATCTGGATGAGGATGAATTTCAGACAATTGTGGGAGGGGCTTAAATAAGAAGCTTAGGAGAATTGGTACTGTTTGGGGTGAGAGAACTGGTCCTTTAAGGGGGAGAACGACAGCCATTTCTCTACGCGGATCAACGAGCATTTTAGGACAGATAAGAGTTAACATATTTACAAATACTTAGCTACATCCTTTTAAAGTAATTCTCAGTGTGACCAAACCTCATTCTAAAATCATTTACTGGGAAATGAGAGCGCAAATGTTTTTGGAAGCAATGTTTGGTGATTTTTGTAGAATTTTTCATGAACTTAAAATTAAGACAAGTCTGAATATTAAGTTCTTGAAAAATTCTACAAAAATTACCAAATATTGCTTCCAAAAAAACATTTACGCTATCATTTTACGGTCGCTTTCAAAAACTTTGCACCATACAACTCAGCACAGGATTGGGATTTCTGCCAACCTAAAAACATGTGATTTACTCTATCTATTTTTATAGGAAGTTTAAAAGTAAAATACCCCCACAATTCTTAAAAAATTTCTTGAAACTGGTTCCACACATCATGTATGACAATCTTTGAGACATCTAATGAAATCGTATTGTACAATATAATATCAAGCTGGTGTTTAATTCTTTCAAAGTTTGCAATAAGTTTGTAAATAAAGATATAATTCCCTTGAGCTTTAGATCACATTTAGTTTAGGCCTACAAGTATAACTCTTTAAGCTGCAATGCTTACTAAAGGGGGAGAACGACAGCCATTTCTCTACTCGGATCAACGAGCATCTTAGGACAGATAAGAGTTAACATATTTACAAACACTTAGCTAAATCCTTTTAATGTAATTCTCAGTTTGACCAAACCTCATTTCAAAATCATTTACTGGGCTCCTAACAAGCTCCACTTAAAGATTAAAGAAGGCTAACATTTCACCTGAGTGGGATACACCAAATCATAGCAAACAACTTGACAGACCATGCATCAACTCCCATTGAACTAATTCTTTATTCACGTTGTCACTGCTTTCAATACACAGTTGGTTTCATGTCTTCATTGTAAGTTTTATGAGACCGCGTGTTTGGTTTAGCGGTAGAGCATCCGCCTTTCACGTGGAAGGCGCGGGTTCGATTAGTAAGTCGAGTCATACCAAAGACTCTAAAAAATAAACCTACTGCCGTTGTGCGTGATGCTCTGCGTGGTGCTCCACATGGGGTAGGGAAAACAAACCAGTGCGTCATTACTGGTAAATGTGCCGTGGCTAGCCCGACTTAAACAAATTGGTTAGAAACTTATCGGTAAAACCACATCTTACAACTAACCGATGAGTTCCTTACCAGAAACTATGTTCTTATGTCACGATAAGGCATATGTTGCTTTCGGGTATGTGCTGGAAACCTTACTCACGTATAACACAGTCCCCCAAAAAATCATTTGATTTAAAATAACTTCTTCTGATAAAAGAAACTTTGCTGAAACAATTTCTTCGAGAAAGAGATCCATTTGTGCGTGCATTCTCTACAATCCAGTATTACCCCTTTAGAACAATTAATTAAAAACTGATATAAAATAATTTGGGCAAACACTTAAGTTACGATCTATTGGTGTATTTATACATTCAATCAGACTTAAATATTTTAGAATAATGTAATACAACCCCTCCCCACCCTACGAAAGGGGCAACATAACGGTTGTTACAAAACGGTCATTCAGCGCCAGATTGGTTGAGGAAGATGACAGTTAGAAGAGAAGGTTGTCTTACGATTAACGGCACCTGGAAAATAACATCAAGCAAAGTAGACCATGTCAAAGCAATATACCCCGTGTGGACACCATGTGACGACCACCGGAATGTTCTTTTGTGGCTTACTGCTTCATGGATTTGATGAAATTTCAATCTTTATTATTTTAGGGACTTAAGTAACAACAGGATCTCGCAAATTGGACAGAACACGTTCCAGTACTTTGATGGCTCTCTGTGAGTAGTCTAATACATTTTTTTGTTCGAGATCAGTTTTGTAATAACTACCCTCAAGTGTCTAATGAGAGTTAATTTATGCTTCCATATTTCCATACAAAAATGACATGAGTAAGACACATCTATTTTAATTGTCTTTATTGCAATTTATCTGAATTTATCAAGAGCGCAGAATATCTAACTTGCATGAAATTTGTAGAGAAACTGTCAATCGGATGTCAGTTGTAATGCAAATAAGACGAACAACCAAGAAATATATGAAGATTCAATGATTACTGGTAAATCCCTAAAATACAAATGTTTTCCAAAATCTGGCCAGTTTTGTTATTGCTTCTGATTAACTTCCTTAACATCGAATGTTTTCCATCTGCGGCTAAGCACAACTAAATGTCATTTGGATTCATTCCACTGTGCAAATGTTTTGACAAATTGCTGTGTTATCCAATAGTAGTTATGCACAACTGTTGCGACAATTTATTGACACAACATTGTGTTGTATAGAAGGGATTGCGCACATCTATTTTTTCATCATTTATTTCACATAAATCCACGTTATTTGCATACTATATACATCAACATAGTGAAATTCTTGAAAGTATAGAAATAATATGATTGAAAAAGTTAATGCTCTACTGAAAAACCGTAAGAAAGACAGTTACATGTTGCTTGGTATTTGTCAACACGTTATTGAAGTGTACTTTTTTGAACGGATGTAGTTCACCACTTTCATAATAAATTTCGTATTATCATTAAACTGAAAGAGATTTGGCTTCGATTAAGATAACTACAATCTTGCACAAAACTGTTGCGACACATTGCCATAATATTCTTGAATTTCAGTCTAAAGGCTTACATGGATTCCCCTCCCCCGCTCCCCTTTCAATTTTGCCCTGAAAGAGTGACTGTATGCCATGAATAGGCTTACTGTGGTCAACATTGCGAAGGGGAGCGGGGGTGTCCCAAGGAGTTTTGTCCAAGATTGTCTGAGCTCCAAGCGTATTATTTACGAGGACAAATTCAATGGATAATGCTTCATTTTTCGGGCCGACTTTTTAGGAAAAGTTTTTTTCGGAGGCTTATAGGTCTGAGGAATTTAGCAAAAAGAGTTTGTAGCATAAAGAGTTGTTTTAATGTGTTGTTTGATTCATTTGTATACATTAATTTAGAGTCGGTACGATAATAAAGAATAGACTGTTGCAGATATTCTTGGGGATTTTGCATCTCGTAAGCCATGGGAAGAGGTACGGGCAGAACGCCTACTAATTCCTCCTCGTAATACAGATACAGAACCAATTAAAAAATATGTTTAAACTTGGAGGAGGCAATTTTAGAGCCAATAGTTTAACTTTTGAAATATGGACAGAGACTTTTGAATATTTTTCAGGAGCGGGTAATCTCCAGGATACGTTCTATTCGGATAGATACTTTATTATATACATATAACCAAAACAGTTTCTTGGATAGAAAAGTCTGACTCCTATTGCAAACTGGTGTTAGGGAGACGAGATTTTGACTGAAAGAGCGCCACGATCTACCATGAAATGTTAAAGGCACATCTGAGATCCAAGCTTTTAAAATATAACGATGGTAGATCGTTAGTTAAGACTGGTTTATGGCATATTTTGAAGCAAATTGCTCCCCTGTGACTCCATTTTTCAAGTTACATGGAACAGGTTACGCATGTTTTTTCCCTCTTTAAACCGAAGCAATTTCATTGCGTTTTGCTTCCAAATTTGCTTTCAAAATAAATGGTAGACCGTTGGGTTCAACTTGTCTTTCACTGCCGGTCTCGTGAAGTTCGCATGTACGGCATATTTTTTGGAGAAAACACGGTAAATTACTTTAAAATGAAGTAATAGGCAGGAGACATCAGTGCATCTGCTCTCCAAAATGCACTTATCAGGTAACACGTCACTGTTTTGAACAAATTTTAAATTATACATAAACACGAACATTTTTTCAATATTCTTTTTATTTTAAGACAGTGTAAACCAAAAACAAGTCACTGGTTAGAACAGCTACATGAACGATCGGGCGCTTATACTTATTCCCTTTTGCAAATCAACCAATCAAGACAAAATGACACTTTCTACTGTGTGAAGCGAGTAGTTCTAACTTCCCGAAATTCTCAGACAATCTTGGACAAAACTGTTGGGACACTTTGCCATAATATTCTTGAATTTCAGTTAAAAGGCTAACATGGATTCCCCTCCTCCGCTCCCCCTTTCAATTTTGCCCTGAAAGAGTGACTGTATGCCATGAATAGGCTTACTGTGGTCAACATTGCGAAGGGGAGCGGGGCTGTCCCAAGGAGTTTTGTGAAAGATTGTAGTAAAAGGCAAGCTTGTGATACCATGTGTGTCGCAGAACTCTTCAGAAAGAATCCATAACATACGAAACTCCAGAGTTGACGAGCGTTTCGAAAAACACGGCCCTGCTAATAACTCTTATAAAACTATTGTTCCAAAAATGTGATAACCGAAGTGATCACTAGGACTATAAAAGGTCCTTACATCGCAAGCTTTGGGATCATAAATGTATTGTTAATATGAAACACATTGGTCACTCTAAAGTTACAATCAAATAATATGACCACCATAATCTTTTAAATTATGATCAAAGAACATTTTCCACATCCCATTACCCTCATATTTGTACCTTTTCACCCAACTTATTTTCAAAGCAGAGATGAAACTTCCAACGTGGGTAACTTTTAAGCTCCCGTCTTCGATAAAGTTTTACATATCATTCCGTTTCACTTTGTCAGATATTCACAAACCAAATTAAGTCAAAAATACAAGTTTGGACTTCGTTGACGTAATAACTGTGGGATCTGAAAAAATTTCATTTTCAAAATGGATTTTCCATCCCAAAATGGACAGCTGTAAATATACCATACCACACATATCTTCTGTATTTTTGAGCAAATGCTGAAAATTTCAGTGGTAAATGCTCGTGGGGTGTGGGGAAATTGAAATATTTAGCTTTTACAACACACAAATGTACAGGGGTTTTATTCCATGAAATGAAAGGAAAAAATATGAATTGTGGAAATCCGTTTTGAAATTGGAACTTGTTTCGGGCAAAACTTGAAAAAGAAATACAAGCTGTGAAAGGGCAAAGGATTCATCAATGGTGTTTCCGAAGGTAGTCAAATCCCTAACGGACCCCAAAGTTAAAATATTTTTGAGCAGGGAAATTTCTGAAGATAACTAAATCTATATAGTTTTTTCCATTATGATTACAACTAATAATTCAAAGAAATGTAAAGGAACCCAGGGAGGGTATAATTAAAAGTCGGCATGATAAATGCGTTGAATCGTAACAGTAGAAACTAACGGAAACAAGTCTTCTTACTCAACTTTATCTATTTAGACGCAGAGTGAAATTCTGGTAGAATATTCAACATTCCAGAAATTGATTCGCGGCCCCGCTCATTGAAAAGAGCAGTATCTTTTGCATACTAAGGAATCTGATATCTTGTTTAAAATAGTTATGGCCCTGAAGTTTTCATTCAATAACATTTGTCTGCCAAGGACGTATGCAAACGAAATGAACAAATATGGATCTAATGAACATACCTTTCGTATACCTCTTTTAATTGGAAAAAATCCAGTAGAAAAAGCAATATAACATACAGCATCACCTATAAATACCTCGCCTGAACAAATATTTTCTCCTTGTTACCATGGTAACCCCAAGAGGGATGAAAAATCAGTGAGTCAAAGTTGGTAGTTCGAGGTAAGAATGTATAGGAAGTAGAATATATTTACATGTATATATATATATATATATATATATATATATATATATATATATATATATATATATATATATATATATATATATATATCACTAATTCCGCACTAAGGGGGAAAGTTGTTGTTGAAAAGTCGACCCTAAGGCGAAAAATTTTGGGGGGCGAAATATAACTTTCGCCGTAACGTTTCAACACACATATTCTATGGGAATACGTAAACGGACAAGAGCGCCCTCCTAGATTCACAAAGTAGATACAATTACTTCAAAGTTGTCAAATTTACGGACACCTAGCTGTTAAAACGAACGGATGGCTGGCCATTGAAATAACGTTGTTTATATTTTTAGACGTTAGGGCGAAGACTTTTCCTTTTGTATTCTATTGTAATTTTTTCGCCCTATGTACGCGCAGATATAACAATTTCCCCTAAAATGGGAATAAGCGTTATATAATATATATATATATATATGTATGCATATATATATATATATGTATGCATATACATATGTACATATATATATATATATATATGTATGCATATACATATGTACATATAGATATATATATATATATATATATATATATATATATATATATATATATATATATATATATATATATATATATATATATACATACGGGGAACGCATATGTCGTCGTGCATCTGGATTACTTAGAAACGCTGCCATTCGTTCGGGCTATGCTAGACAAAGTCACTTAAGGAACAGAATTCCTTCATTTTCTGAAGAACTTTTACAATTAATCCCCGGGGACAACAAAGGAGTACCAAATTTTTTAAATTAAACACTAAAAGTTAGTGTGTTTCAAAAGGAAGAACAAGAACCTAAAAATCTCCGTGAAGCTCATCCCTACCTCAGTGAAGTGAGTACAGGCGTAGTAGACGACACCGTAAACTCTAATCACTGCCGGAATAGAACATCCAACGTCGTTAATCTTTCGGATTCTAACCTAATTCAGTCACAAGAATCGGTACTGCAGCTTGGACTTTCCTATTGCCCTTCAACTATGGAAGTCGATAACATCAGGGTATGCGCAGATAAGGGAGGAGCTTCAACCATTCTGAACACTACTGATTACATAGTTGCTTGCGAGTCTCTTCTGTCTGACCAGTCAACTTATTTATCAGTTTAGGAGTACATTGTTAGGTAACACGCCGAAGAGGTGAAAGAAATGCTAAAGACTTTAGGTATCGATACTCAAGAAGCTGTCAGTAATACCGTTCCTAAGACTCCTAATCCAGGTAAATTTTACGTTTTACCTAAATTACATAAGTTAAAGGATATCGTAAGGATTAACTCAACGTTGAATACCCAAAATCTTCCCCGCAAAGAAATATTTAACATTGCTAGGACTAGTAAAATATTACTCCCTTTCCTACCTATTGTTTCTTGCTCCGGTACTCTTACAGAAGATTTATCCGGATAGGTAGATTCAGTACTTCAACCTTTACTTAGCAACATTCCTAGTTTCCTAAAAGACACCACTCATTTCCTGCAAAGAATCTCTCAAATCCCCATTTTAGCAAAAAGTGCTCTACTAGTTTCCCTAGATGTTAAATCGCTTTACACCAATATTGCCCAGGATGAAGGTGTTGAAGCTTGACGCAACTTCCCTCGTATTCATTCAATAGACGACCATGTGCCAGATGACATCGCTACCTTAATTAGGTTTATTCTCAAACCCAATGTTTTGTCTTTCAAAGGGCGTTGTTACATCCAAATCAAGGGAATAGCTATGGGAACCAAAATGGCCAGCCTACGCAAACATTTTCACTGGAGAATCTGAAAAACGATTGCTACTCGATACTCCCCTAAAGCCTCTCATATACCTTCGTTTCATAAATGACATATTCATGATTTGGCAACACGGTAAAGAGAATTTGAAAAATTTCGTAGAATTGGCTAATAATATTCACCCTCTAATCAAATTTACACCTGAATCATCACCTACGGAATTACCTTTTTTAGATGTTCTTGTGAAGATCGAGGGGGCAAACTAACTACTACTGTATATCACAAACCTACAGACCGCCATGATTTGCTCCATTTTAAGAGTTGTCACCCTCAGCATATGAAAGAATCCGTTGTATATAGCCAAATCTTACGTTACAAACGTATATGTTCTGATTCAGAAGATTTTCAGGAACAACTTAAACAGCTCTTGCAGCAATTCCTCAGTAAAGCGTATCCTTGGAAAATTATCCAAAAGCAAGTTGAAAAGGCGGCGTTTGTTGATGGGAAGGATCTTCTGTCTTTCAATACAAAATGTTCTATGGATAAAATACCGATGGTCCAGGTATACCACCCAGCTGTAGTCCTTACTAATGAAAAGATCAAGAGAGAGTGGAAATCCCTCTCGAGGATACACCCCAATGATCCAATATTTGCCAAAACTCTTCTCCCCGCTTTCCGTCAATCTAAGAACCTCAAAAGGCATTTAGTTCACAGTGAAATTCCGAAACCTCATCAGCGCACTGGAAATCGCAAGTGAGATAATCCTAGATGCAAAGTTTGTGATATGTTATTAACTGATGAAGAGATTATACTTAACCGCCCGGGAGGACCAGTGACCCTTCATCCGGGCAACTACACCTGTGATTCCTCCAACATCGTATACATATTGAAATGTCCCACCTGTGATAACGGACTTTTTGTTGGTGAGACCTCTACTAAATTTCGCCTAAGAATAAATAACCACAGACAGAGCATTAGAGAGGGAACTCAATGCCTGCCAGTAGGTTAGCATTTTAGCGAGGCTAATCATTCGAGGGATTTTAAGTGTTTTATTCTTAAATGGGTTTTTTTTCGACATCCGGGAGAGGAAAATCTTCGAACTTAAAATGATCCATTACTTGAAAACAGTCTCCCATGGTTTAAACAAAGATAGGGGTTTCCTATCATTTTACCCCCACCTGTTTTGTAATCATCTCCAAGCGTGTTTTTATCACAGTGGCGTCACAATATTGTGGCAATGCGTCATAATTTCTTTATATTGATCCTTGCAAACGCGTCATTTATTACTAACTCATGACGCGCGCATCAATGTATTAACTTTGAACAATAACTTAATATCGTTAACAGTTATCATTTACATTTTCATTTGTAATCGCTGTACATTCTCCGACTAATCCGCTGAAGAAGATCCCAGGTGGGATTGAAATATATTCGGATATTTATCAATCTTGTTGGTCATCAGTATTATTAATTTCTCAATCTTGTCTATATATATATATATCAATATATATCAATATATATCAATATATATATATATATTTATATATATATATATAAATATATATATATATATATATATATATATATATATATATATATATATATATATATATATATAGATATATATATATACATATATATATATATATAACACTAATTCCCACCTAAGGGGGAAATTGTTATATCTGCGCGTACATAGGGCGAAAAAATAACAATAGAATACATAAGGAAAAGTCTTCGCCCTAACGTCTAAAAATTTAAACAACGTTATTTCAATGGCCAGCCATCCGTTCGTGTCATTAGCTAGATGTCCGTAAATTTAGGAGGGCATTTCTCGATATACTGGTCATGATTGACAATGGTAACTTGGAAACATCTGTGTATTCTAAACCCACAGATCGTCACACCTATCTCCACTTTAACAGTTTTCATTCTCGTCATATTAAGGAGTCAATTGTTAAGGTATCGCCGTATCGGCTCAGGGGAAGATTCATTCATTCGTAAGGCCACCGAACTCCTTAGATTTTTCCTCCATAGGGGTTACCCTTACCCTTTATTGAATCAACACTTTAAACGGGTACTTTCCTTGAAAAGAAGCAGCCTACTGTCATACCGGGAGAAGGCAGATCCCAGCCGTATACCCCTTGTAGTCAACTATCACCCAGCTGTAGCGCCACTTTTACGTGAGGTCAAACTCTCATGGAGCATCATTTCCTCTGACCCCGAGCTATTAAGTATTTTATTTTGATGGACCCCCAGTATTCGCTTATCGCCAGCCACGTAACATCAAATCCCTTTTGGTTCGTACCTCCCTCCCTTCCACAGATTCTCAACCCAATTATGGCAATATACCATGTAATAAACCTAGATGTCTGGTTTGCCGGCACCTTGACCCTTCACCTTCGTACCTCCACCAGGCCTCAAAAATCATCTTGAGGCCTGGTCGTTTCAATTGCGATTCGGACAATGTAATTTATCTCTTGTATTGTGCCAAATGTCCAAGGGCCACGTACATCGGTGAAACAGGTACTAAGTTTAGACTACGGTTCAATAACCATAAACATAGCATACGCTCTTACATTCCAGGTTTTCCAGTTGCCGAACATTTTAACTTTCCAACTTTCCAAACCACCAGATAACAGACCTAACAGATTTTACTAGGAGTGCTACACATGCAACACAACTAGTTCGTAAATCCAAAAAATCCTAACGAAATTCTCCGTTATGAAATAATTTTGAGCAGCGGAAATCCGTATATATATACAGTTTAGATATTTCTGTGCATCATAAATTACAATTTTGAAGATATTATGTCAGAACGACCAAAAAGAAATACACCATCAAATCAAACCGGTGCAAGGAGGAAAGCCACGACGCCTACGCAGCCTACACCTAATCGGCCTAATGTACCAACGCATGACACAGTGTCGGAAGTGGACATAGCCGGAGTGATACGCAACGAGATAACTTTGGTTATCAATTCTGAGGAATTCAGCAGAAACCTTGTTAAAGTCTTACTGCCAGTTATAACTGTGGCGATTAAAGAACAAATTTGTGGAGAAATAGAAGCAGCTTTCCAGGTGGAACTTGCTAAAAAACAAGAACAGATTGATAATGCTACCAAAGAAATTGAAACTTTGCGTAAGAAAGTAAACTCAATGGAAAGTAAACTAGATGAAGAGGAGCAATACTCAAGGAGGAATTGCCTGAGAATTTACGGTTTGCCTGAGGTTGAGAACGAAACAACCGACGAAACTGTTATTAAATTAGCCAAAGAAAGATTGAATGTAGACGTTAAGCCTTCAGACATTGACCGTTCGCACAGAGTTCCGTACCGGGATGTCGATAATAGTAAGCCAAGATCTATCATTGTTAAGTTTGCAACTTATAATATGAGAGACAAAGTATACCGGACAAGGTCTAGTTTGAAGGGGAGCCGCATATTCATTAATGAAGACTTAACCGCAAACAAACAGCGATTATATGCCAACGTGAGGAAGCACCCTAAGGTCGCACGGCACTGGACTCTAGATGGGCGGATTTATATCATAACCAGGGACGAGAAGAAGTTACAAATCAGGACAGATGATGAACTCCGATGTCTATAGGCTGACCATAACATGCAGACGCCATTTTATTTTGGACGTTTCCTTTGGATTGCACACTCGTGCATAATATAGAGATCTCCAATTGTTACTGTCAGTGTGTCCTTTTAAACCTATAAATGCGTCTACTGATTGAGTGAAAGTCTGCTACTTTAACTTGGGATTATCTACTTTATTCTTTTGTGATTTGTTGTACTTCTCCTTTTGACTTGAATCCTGTATAAACTGTGAAATATCTACTGCAATTTGTTGTATTCATTATGATTACTGTTCTGTTAAGGATTGTCTTGCTGCACATGTTCACTGCATGGATTACCTACTCTTAATCAGCTTTGATTTCCACGCTCTGAAGTAAGTACTTTGGGTATTAAGTTAAGTATTGTATTCATCTCAGTCTTTTTTTTTTATTATTTACTTATCTACCAATTATTGATTAAATGATACGCGAGGAAGATCCAAATCTTGTACAGGTACCAATTGATTGTTGTTATTCAGATTTCGAAAATTTCAATGTGTTTGCTAGTAGCAATAGTAATGTGGATTTTTCTATACTACACATAAACGCCAGGTCTTTACCCCAAAATTTTGATTCGATTATAAATTTTATAAGCAATATAAACAACTACCCCTTTTCTATAATTGCAATCACTGAGACATGGTTGTATGAAAATGACTATACTGCTCTGTACAACATCCCAAATTTTACACTTGTGTGTAAAGGACGATCACATAGACGTGGGGGAGGGGTAGCACTTTATGTTCGAACAGATATGGAGTTTGTCGTTATGGATAATATAACTAATTCGAATCATTTTGAATCATTATTTGTGAAAATTAAAACGGCGGTTTGTAAAACAATTATTACTGGAGTTATTTACCGACCTCCAAGGGAAGACGTTGATGACTTTATTCTTGAATTTAATAGTATTTTAAATACCTTAAATAATGATCGCAGTGTTTGTTTTATTGCAGGGGATTTCAATGTTAATCTACTGTCTGGACAAAACGCGGACTTACTTAAAAATACATTATTATCATTCTCATTCTATCCTGTAATTGATAAACCCACTAGGGTGACAGAAGTATCGGAAACACTTATTGATAACATATTTACAAATATTAATTTCGCAACTAGATCTACCATCATTAGAACTGATTTATCTGACCATTATCCCATTGCTATTATTTGTGAACATTTAAGTCCGTGTAGAAGGAATTTCACTAGGCCTGCTATTTTTAAGCGTGATACTAGTACTTCTAAAATATTGAATATGAAACTGGAATTAGATTCTACTGATTGGCATGATATTTTGTGTGACAATAACGCTCAGTCTGCTTTTACTAAATTTAATAATAAAATTTGTGATATTTTCCAAAGAAACTGTCCTATGCGTCAAATTAAGTGTAAGAAAAATTTACAGAAATCACCTTGGATTACCTCTGGTATTTTAAAGTCCATTCGCAAGAAAAATGTATTGTATTGTGCGTATAAGCGAAGCCCCACAGAACAGAATTTACTGCATTATCGCAATTTTAAGAACAGATTAACTGCGGTAATTCGAAATGCCAAGAAATCGTATTACTATGAGTACTTTAGTAAAAATAAAAATAACAGTAAGAAGATTTGGTCTGGTATTAATGGGATACTGAACAGAGGGGGTGGCAACACTAATGCGACTGGAATTGAGAATTTACATACAGATGATGATTCGAATAACATGCAAAATTTTGCTAATGATTTTAATAATTTCTTCACATCTGTAGGCGAAGATCTAGCTTCTAAAATAGATGTAACGTACTATAACTACAATTGTTATCTCAATGATATTAGTGTTTTAGATACCTTTATTTTACACCCAGTGAGTCATGAGGAAGTGGTTAGTACTATATTGAAACTTCAAAGTGGGAAATCCCCAGGGTATGATGGTCTTACCAATGATATTTTAAAACAGATACATGGCCATATTATTGATCCTCTTACTCATATTTTGAATTTATCTTTTTCTGAAGGTGTTTTCCCGAATGAACTTAAAATTGCAAAGGTCATTCCAATTTATAAATCTGGTGGAGCTGAAACTGTATCTAATTATCGCCCTGTTTCAGTTCTGCCTGCTATTTCTAAAATTTTTGAAAGACTTACATACAATAGATTATCAGCTTTTATAAATAAGAATAACCTATTATATTCCGGACAGTATGGATTTCGGAAGGATCACTCCACATATATGGCTGCTTTAAAGTTTGTTGATGATATAGTGTGTAACCTAGATAATAGAGTCAGCACCGTGGCCTTATTTATCGATTTATCTAAAGCTTTTGATACTATAAATCATGAAATTTTATTGAACAAACTGTACAGATATGGAATACGGGGTGTGGCATTTGATTGGTTTAAAAGTTATCTTTCTAATCGTAAACAATTTGTCCGTTTTAAAGGGAAGGACTCTAATCTTAATAATATTAATATCGGCGTTCCTCAAGGTTCAATACTGGGACCTCTTCTTTTTATATTATATATCAATGATATGTATAAGTCGTCAAAATTACTGAAGTTTATATTATTTGCCGATGACACAACTGTTTATTATCATAATCCTGATGTCAATCGAGCCCTCCAAGTTGTATCTTCAGAGTTACAAAATTTTTCTGAATGGTTAGCGTCAAACAAGTTGTCTTTGAATATAAGTAAAACTAAATTAATGGTTTTTAATAATATGAAAGGTGACACTGCACGTTTTACTATAAATTTTAAGAACACCATCATAAGTAGTGAAAATTCTACTAAGTTCTTAGGGGTTACAATTGATAATAAACTTACATGGCAGGATCACATTCATAACGTTACTAAATCCGTTTCTAAAATCGTCGGTGTTATGAATAGACTAAAACATTATATTCCTAGTTGTTCCTTGTTAACTATCTATAATGCATTAATTTTACCACACCTCACTTATAGTATTTTATTATGGGGTAATGCCTTGCCAACATATACAGACAAGCTTTTTATTCTTCAAAAGAGGGCTGTACGAACTATATCAAAAGCTTCACCATACACTCATTCTCTTCCACTTTTTCACCATTATAATATTCTAACTCTAAAGGACCACTACAATTACCAGTTAGGCGTTCTTTTGTATAGGCACAACAGCGGTCAACTCCCTCCTGATTTCCATTCCTTTTTCAACCTTAATAGTTGTCATCACAACTATCCAACAAGAAGAAGAGATAATCTTCTCCAGCCATATACTAGGACAATGTTTGCGCACTCTCACGTGAGAAGTAGCGGGGTATCTCTCTGGAACTCTCTTGACATTAGCATAAGAAATGCCCCTAACCTTAATCTATTCAAGAAGTACTTAAAGAAATCCTTCTTGTTATTGTATGTGGATAATTAATTTTACCTGGCAAAAAAAATAAATAAATAAATAATCAAATAAATAAATAATTAAAAATCTGGCTAAAAGTAAGCATCAAACTAGCAGCAATTCTTTGTATACAATCATGTAAATGTTATAGGAGTCATATTCGTATTTATATATTCTAGTTGTGTAAGCAATTAAGAACATCTCAGTTATTAGGGCCAGACTAGAAAAGCTTGCAAGCTTCATCTGGTTCCTTTTCTACTGTCTTCATACTCACGTTTCTTGTAAATATTATTACGTATTGTATCATAATAATAATGATAATGAATGTACGTTTGCATGTAGTACAGTTGAAAAAATAAACAATAAACAATAAAGTGCATTATTCTCTACGGCTTTTTTAAGAATACCGAGGAAAGGATCAAGCAAGAGGTTAAGTCTATCCTTCGACTCAGTACCCATAAAACCGGGCTTAACAGGGACCTCTCTTTCATGAGCAACCAAGCGAGGGTTACTCCTAGCACTGTGTAAGGTTTTTACCATTTTGTGTTTTCAACTGAGGAAGAGCAGTGGTGTCACGCTCGAAATATTTTGTACGTATTCTTCATCGATAAATTCTAGTTGGAAATGAAAGTATCATTTTTTATTTCGTTTTTCTATTGCATCTGTTGACTTTTCCAACACACGCAATCTATTTTGTCTATATATATATATATATATATATATATATATATATATATATATATATATATATATATATATATATATATATATATATATATATATATATATATATATATATATATATATATATATATATATATATATATATATATATATATATATATATAAAGCTCAAAAAGAGGTAAAAATTGCTTAAAAGTTTGCGGAAAACTCCACGACGTTTCGGGTATAAACCCTTCATCAGGTGGCAAAACCAAACTGAACAACCAACAGAAACAATTGGACACGACAAACATCAAATCCGAAGCGATCGCTGTTAAAACAGAACCGGACGAAAGTGACTGTCAGAAGACATGAGTGCGAAGGATGAAACACAAATCAAAAAAAGAGCATCCTGGATGAAAAAATGCACGTAAAAATCGAACATGGCCGGAGAAAAAGGAAAACAGTAGACAAAAACTAGCTTACAGTAAAAAACGAGCACGAACGGGAAAGTGTAAAAGGAGTTAAAACTGGTACAAAAAAGGGGTGAATATTACAAAAGGTCAATTCTAACGTTAAGCCCGTGTGGAGCGAGAGTACCTAGCCTCATGATCAGTCGGTTTTCAGCACTAAGGCGGTCATGATCGGAGCCTTGGCACATTACACCTGCCGTAACGGTTAAATGCTGTATTGAACAAGGTGAAGGGGGATTGAAATGTGCAGCCACCGGGTATCCATGGAGATTCTGTTTGATGGACCTAAGGTGCTCGGTGACTCGATCCGCGAGGCGGCGCTTGGTCTCTCCCACATGCAACGAGTTACATCTCCCACAAGCTAAAATATAAACTACATTAGAGGAAATGCAGGAGAATCTTTGTTTGACAATGAAGCATTTGCCGTTGGGCCTGAAATGTTGACGAGGTCGTGTTTGCCAACAACTGGGCATGTATTACACCTCGGACGTTTACAGGGAAAGGTACCAGGGGTGTCGTCGAAAGAATTGAGTGGGTGGGAAGCCCGAACTAAATGGTTCGAGAAATTTTTCTCAACTCTTAAAGCAGAAATGGGGATTCCGGGAAAACATCACGGGTTGAGGGGTCTTGTCGGAGCAACTCTACATTTTTGTAGATAACGCGTTAAATAGGAAGTACCAAAGAGTGGTATGAAATAACTAAAGGAATACGTTAGTACCAGATTTGTTCTTTTTCTGCAAGACTTCCTCTCTGTTGGTTCCTTGACCTCTACGTAGGGAATTCGAGAGGATTTTGGCAGGACACTGCCAAAATTTCATTAGAGGCAGTGGATAAGTTAGAATCCTCCGAACACATTCGCCTGGTCCGCAAGAGCTAAGAATAAGGGATAATTTTATTTGTGATGGTCGAAAGGGTACAATAGGTAGTTATGCGAGTCGGTTGGCTTTAAGTGTAGGTTAGAGGTAATTGTTCGGGCGTTGTTAATAGACAGTTTAAGGTCGAGAAATACAGCAGATGAGTCCGAGATACAATGGGTAAATTTCAAAAAGGGGCAAAAGGTTTTAACAAAGTCAATTTAAGTTTTTAAATCACGGCGGGATCCCTTCAACTCCTACAATATCATCAATTTGCCTTTTGTAAAGTATAGGTCGGGGCCCGGTATACTGAGAAAATAGTTATTCTTCAACTTTGATAGGAGATACAAATAGTGGAAGGCTAAAATTTAGATAAATTAAACAGCCAAAAGGCTTGAAGTAGAGCTTTCGAGGAAAACTACCTCTTTATCAATACTTGGTCAGAGAATGACAAGGAGTTAGAAATTTTGGTAGCTTTTAAAGGTGTTAACAATGCTCTCACCTCTATTGTGACAGGATAATCCTTCTTAAGGCAATTGAGCAGGTTGATTGACCGGGAGGGTCTGATTGGATTACTCGGGTGTAACCCATCAACAATAGGAAAATCTTCTTTAAAGTAATTGTTCAACCTTTTTGGTTTTAATTGCTGGCCTGTGCTGTGTCATTCTCATTCGAAGAGTATTTTTAGATTCTCCGACACACTGCACACCACATAAATTGCACTATATGAGATAAAGACATTTTTGGAAAGACAATTAATTTCTTGTCTAATTTGGAAGGTGCGTGCATTTTGATTGCTCTGGAAGCTTTTTGTGGAATCAACCAGGGCGCACGTCTTGTCGTTGGAAGGGCTAGGTGAACAACCAAAATTTTCGTTGTTTTCCTCGACTGAGACTTTGTCCTGGAATTCTGCCCGAACCAAAATGTCCCGTAAATTTGAGGGCCGCTTGAAGGCAACAACGGGGGGTTGGGGAAAGATAGACCTTAGGCGAATGGTGCTCTGAAGTGTGGGCATATGCTTTTTGATGAATTTGGCTAGTGGTGGTAGACCGGGATGGTACTCAGTTACCAACGGCACTCTGTCGGAATTGCGCTGACGAGTTTTGTACGTCATAGTTTGCGAGCGAGGGGTTTCTTTTGCCTTTTTAATGGCATTTTCAATTGAACCCCGAAAATACTGCCGGTTACGGAGGTAACCTGATAGTTCCTTTTCCCGAATGTCAAAACCTGTTTCAGAGGAACAGATGCGTTTTATGCGGAGTGCTTGACTGTACGGAATGTTTTTGGTGCAGTGCGGAGGATGCTTGTCCGTTGGTTTGTTACAGTTGTGTCCAGGAAGTGGACACTGGACCTGGAATGGTCGTCCGTAAATTTGATAATGGGATGGAACGAATTGATGTTTTCAATTAAAAATGTTAGACAGTCTTCACCGTGGGGCCAGATCATGAAGATGTCGTCTATGAAGCGTAACCAAATTTGTGGTTTCAAATTTTGTCCAGACAGAAATTTTTGCTCGAAGTTGCCCATAAACAAGTAAGCAAATGAGGGAGCCATTTTGGTTCCCATGGCTGTACCATGAATTTGGAGGTAGTGGTGGTCACCAAAAATGGGATTGTTGTTGGCCAAAATCAGATGCATGAGTTCGCCTAAGTCTTTCTTGGTGGGAGTTTTGCCCCGAATCGGATTGAAGGCGTTGGTGCAAGCGGAGATGCCTTCTTCATTTGGTATGTTTGTGTACAACGAGGACACGTCAAGAGTGGAGAGAATTGTGTCCGACGGGAGATTTTGGATCTTCCCAATTTGGCGGATGAAGTCCGTAGTGTCCTGAACGTAGAAGGGAAGGGATGGAACCAGGGGTTGGATGGCCAGGTCAACAAATTTTGATTTTTTTTCCGTGGCAGTCCCGTTGCCGGAAATAATGGGTCTGCCCGGGCTACCCGTTTTGTGAATTTTGGGCAGAAAATAGAAACGGCCTGGTTCAGGATCTACCTGGATCAATGGAGCCGTTGCGAACCATCTTTTTGATGGCCGCCTCCATTTTTTTTTCGCAATTTCCGAAGTGGGATCTGAGTCTAGACGTCTGTAGTGGTCGGGATTGCCAAGCAATCTGAGGGCTTCCTCCCTTTAAAATTGAGTCCCCATTGCAACAATCGCAGAGCCTTTGTCCGCCGGCTTGATAACAATATCATCACGATGCCGTAGACTTCGAATGGCCTGACGTTCACTTTTTGTGAGATTGTCGCGGAAATCTGGGGAAGGGATGTGGTTTTTCAAATCCTCTTCAATGGCCGAAATAAATGATTCCAGTTGCGGACAACGCCCCTTTGGTGGGTTCCAGGTGTTTTTTGGTTTCAATTGATACGATATATCGTTGTCCGGCGGTCTTCGTCAGCAAAATACTCCCGAAGGCGCAAGCGTCGGAAAAACGCTTCCATGTCTCGCGATAATTTCTGCGTGTCAGTCTGCCTTGGTTTGGGGCAGAAATTGAGTCCCTTCGAGAGAATTTCAGTTTCTCCTTCAGAAAGCTGACACGATATGCTTACAACCGCGGTGGTGGCGGTGGAAGGCCCGGTAACCGGTTTACGAATGAATCTGTATATATACATATATATATTTTTCTAATTGCGGATTAGGGCGAAAAATCGTCTGAAAAACGACCCATAGGGCGAATTTACCCATAGGGCGAAAAACCGTTTCCCCTTAACGTTTTGACACACATTTTCAATGGGAATACGTAACAGAATGGTAAATCCCCACAAACGTAGTACATGTAATTACAGAAATGTATACCAACTTACGTACACGTAACCGTTAACACAAATGTATGAGGGGCCATTGAAATAATGTGTATGCACATCTCAAAACGCAAAGGGGAAGTATATTCTTATGTATTTTATTGTTTTCTTTTCTCCTTAACGTTCTGACGGTATACCGATTTCCCCCTACCGGTCGATCCAGCGTAATATATATATATATGTACATATATATATATTTATATAAATATATATATATATATATAATATATATATATATATATATATATATATATGTACATATATATATATTTATATAAATATATATATATATATATAATATATATATATATATTGTCCAAGTCCAGCTTTAAAATGGAAACTCATGAACAAAGCCCGCGCATGCTCCACATCGTCTAAAACTTGTTATCTCTGTCTGGAAGAAAAGTTCTTCATTCCACTCAAACCTTCCTTAGCAACACTAAATAAAAGAAGCGAACTAATAAGCTCTTGTAGACACAGGAAAAAACATCTACTGTGTAATTACTGTAGGTAATGTATTTTGGCTCGCTGTACACCGTTCTGGCCTGTTCACAACGAATTCGGAACGAACACGTGCTTTAAAACGGACATGTTCAAAAGCAGCGAACACATACGTTTTTAACGTTATTGACATCATTCTACTTCAGGCTTCTGAGGAGTGAGGACCAACACTATTGGCCCTTACGAAACAGTTCTGTTGAACTATGTTGTAAGAAGTTATTGCAACTTTTTCAATATTACAGCTCCCTTCACAGGGTTGAGCACTTTACAATTGCCTGGTTGACATAATGATTTTTTTTTACTATTACGGTTATATATATATACATATATATATATATATATATACATATATATATATATATATATATATATATATATATATATATATATATATATATATATATATATACATATATATATATATATATATACATATATATATATATATCAGTAATTCGGCACTTAGGGAAAGTTGTTGTTGAAAAGTCGACCCTAAGGGGAAAAATATAAGTTTCGCCGTAACGTTTCTACACACTTTTTCTATACGAATACGTAAACGGACAAGGAGGCCCTCCTAGATTTACAAAGTAGATACAATTACTTCAAAGTTGTCAAATTTACGGACACCTAGCTGTTAACACGAACGGATGGGTGGCCATTGAAATAACGTTGTTTATATTTTTAGACGTTAGGGCGAACACTTTTCCTTATGTATTTCATTGTAATTTTTTCGCCCTATGTACGCGCAGATATAACAATTTCCCCCTAAGGTGGGAATTAGCGTTATATATATATATATATATATATATATATATATATATATATATATATATATATATATGTATATGTGTATATATATATACATATATGTATGTGTGTTTATATATATATATAGTTATATATAGTTATAGTTATAGTTATAGTTATAGTTATAGTTATATATATATATATATATATATATATATATATATAAACGTAGCAAATATTCTTTAGTCTGTGAGACTAAAGGTAAAGGTTAAAACTCCTCGTACTCTGTATCGTAAAGATACAGACAACGTAAACTAAGTGTGAATTATATGCATGGCTTTCTCGTTGCATTCCATGCGTGCTCATTAGGTTGACCCTGTAGCATGACCCCCTGCATCACGCACAACGGCAGTAGGTTCCATTTCAGAGTCTTTGGTATGACTCGACCTGGGAATAGAACCCGAGCTTTCCGGGTGAGAAATTTTAGACATAACAAATTTTATATGGACCTTATTGTTTATTCTTTATTTTTTTTCAACTGTACTACATGCAAACGTACATTCATTATCATTATTATTATGATACAATACGTAATAATATTTACAAGAAACGTGAGTATGAAGACAGTAGAAAAGGAACCAGATGAAGCTTGCAAGCTTTTCTAGTCTGGCCCTAATAACTGAGATGTTCTTAATTGCTTACACAACTAGAATATATAAATACGAATATGACTCCTATAACATTTACATGATTGTATACAAAGAATTGCTGCTAGTTTGATACTTACTTTAAGCCAGATTTTTAATTATTTATTTATTTGATTATTTATTTATTTATTTTTTTTTTTTTTTTTTGCCAGGTAAAATTAATTATCCACATACAATAACAAGAAGGATTTCTTTAAGTAATTCTTGAATAGATTAAGGTTAGGGGCATTTCTTATGCTAATGTCAAGAGAGTTCCAGAGAGATACCCCGCTACTTCTCACGTGAGAGTGCGCAAACATTGTCCTAGTATATGGCTGGAGAAGATTATCTCTTCTTCTTGTTGGATAGTTGTGATGACAACTATTAAGGCTGAAAAAGGAATGGAAATCAGGAGGGAGTTGACCGCTGTTGTGCCTATACAAAAGAACGCCTAACTGGTAATTGTAGTGGTCCTTTAGAGTTAGAATATTATAATGGTGAAAAAGTGGAAGAGAATGAGTGTATGGTGAAGCTTTTGATATAGTTCGTACAGCCCTCTTTTGAAGAATAAAAAGCTTGTCTGTATATGTTGGCAAGGCATTACCCCATAATAAAATACTATAAGTAAGGTGTGGTAAAATTAATGCATTATAGATAGTTAACAAGGAACAACTAGGAATATAATGTTTTAGTTTATTCATAACACCGACGATTTTAGAAACGGATTTAGTAACGTTATGAATGTGATCCTGCCATGTAAGTTTATTATCAATTGTAACCCCTAAGAACTTAGTAGAATTTTCACTACTTATGATGGTGTTCTTAAAATTTATAGTAAAACGTGCAGTGTCACCTTTCATATTATTAAAAACCAATAATTTAGTTTTACTTATATTTAAAGATAACTTGTTTGACGCTAACCATTCAGAAACATTTTTTAACTCTGAAGAAACAACTCGGAGGGCTCGACTGACATCAGGATTATGATAATAAACAGTTGTGTCATCGGCAAATAATATAAACTTCAGTAATTTTGACGATTTATACATATCATTGATATATAATATAAAAAGAAGAGGTCCCAGTATTGAACCTTGCGGAACGCCGATATTAATATTATTAAGATTAGAGTCCTTCCCTTTAAATCGGACAAATTGTTTACGATTAGAAAGATAACTTTTAAACCAATCAAATGCCACACCCCGTATTCCGTATCTGTACAGTTTGTTCAATAAAATTTCATGATTTATAGTATCAAAAGCTTTAGATAAATCGATAAATAAGGCCACGGTGCTGACTCTATTATCTAGGTTACACACTGTATCATCAACAAACTTTAAAGCAGCCATATATGTGGAGTGATCCTTCCGAAATCCATACTGCCCGGAATATAATAGGTTATTCTTATTTATAAAAGCTGATAATCTATTGTATGTAAGTCTTTCAAAAATTATAAATTATTTATAAATTTAAAAATTTATAAATTATTATAAATGTTTAATGAAGTTTTTCCTGCCCAATTTTTGTAAAACCAATTGCAAATCTCTTATTCGGTCCAGATATGGTGCGTTTATATATAAACACCCTCTATGGAACGTTTATGGGTTTGCCAGATGTGCACCATGTCTGTCCAATATAAAATGTGAGCCAAAAGAGTCCATATGGGCCATACATTCCTGTATTTTATATCACATTAAATTTGTCAATTTTTTAAGCCAAACACAAGTTCCATATCTGAACCAGATGTGGGTCAGATATAAATGGCCTGTATATGGATATCGAGTAAAGGTGGTGCTTATTTAACTGGAATTTAGTAGGCTATTGCTTTCACAAAACAATTCATTTAAAATGAGGTTTAAAACATTTTGGACAACATCCAAGTAATGACCTCATGGTTTATTGCAATTATTCAGATGAAATGAAAAAGAAACAATAATTTAATAACCTCACACCTTTACAATGGGCCCATTTCATGGTTGTTTCAAATGGGTACCACATATGCATAGAAAGTAACAGCAGATTGTTTGGGGATGATTAAAATAAGAAGGTACACTTACCTGATGGTTGCCTTACGATTGCCCACACCAAAATAACACCATATTATTGTCTCTTAGAAAAGTCATTCCTAAGCCAAATATATAAATCATTCAAAGCAAATTATCCTCTTGTGACGACTATATAATGTAATTTAAATACACCTCCACTCTGTTTACGTTTCATGTAAGCCATGATATGTTGGACGTTGCAGGTTTACGTCTGTGTGGCTTTACTTCGGTGATTACTTTTCATGATTTTGTTTATAATCCCATCTTTATTGTTTGTTATAGTGATTTAAGTAACAACAAGATCTCGCAGATTTTGACGAAAACATTCAGCTCATATATTCATTTTCTGTGAGTAGTTCAATACATATTTTTTCGAAATCAATGTTGTAATAAGTAACTGCAAGTAGCAGTGAGAGGTCATTTTTACTTCCATAGTTATACGGCAAATAAAAGAATTAAGACATATCTATTTTAATTACTTTATTCCACTTTGGGACATATGGATTATTAAAAGCGTCGAAAATTCTAATAATCATAAAATTTGTAGAGAAACTTCATTTGGATGTCTATTATAACAAAGACAAACAACGATTAAATATATTAAGATTCAAATATTCAAGGATGACCGGTAAATCCCTACAAGACAGAAGTAAACGTAATTTTGGCGTGTTTAAGGATCGCTTATAGCCAACGTCTGTGAGATCGAATGGTATGGGCCTTTTCTACTTTAAAAAGTTCGATTAGTCTAACACTTTTTAAAAATTGTGTCACATTCTGATATCTGTAACGTTAGAAGGAAACGCAAAACATTTTAATCGAATCAGAACCCGTGTAAAGTTAAAGGCCGTCATTGATTCAACGAAACATGGTTTGCGGCATGGCCGTAGGCCAACGAAACGGGGCTGCAGCCCCCCAATTGGCGAAAATCTTGCTGAACTGTGCAGACATTGGTGCCTTAGTCGGGCAAGGATTTTGCCATGGTTGTACTATTAACATGTCGTCTTGGCACGGAGAAATCTTTTTCGACCTAGAATACACTACCATAGTCATCTACACTACTCTTAGTCAAGTCGCTCCCTTGTGAAATCACCCCTCACAAGGTTTCCACTGACAAAGACGCTCATCGACAAGCACTTATAAAATTGCCCCTTTCAAGCCTAGTTCTGCCACAAAACCATAACTGCAACGATTCTATCATAAAGCTGAAGAAAAACATCAATTTGATTGACCAATGTCAAAAATTGTCGCATGACCCAATTCTAAATTCTTGCAAAACATCTACTCCAGAAATATGCCTGCGGGGGGTTTGAATATCCAAAAACGGTTTGTTTTAGACGGTCAAGGTATCACAAATGTCATTTTCTCTCAGCCATTGTCCGCCAATAGATTAAGACACTAGCCTATATGCGAATTGCGTGAACAACAATGCACAGTTCTGACGACTACCACAATTACGTATGAATGTAGTAAGCGCGGGTTCGACTTACGCATGGTGTAAGAAAATTGGTCAACCTCGTGCACGATTCCAGTGGGCTATATCCCCCTAGCTGTCAACGGATTTGAAACCTTTGAAGAGTGTGAAACACCTTGTCGACTTAAAGAAAACAAAGAAAGCTGTTCATCATATTTACAGTGCACGAAAGTATCGCTAAACTCAGCAATCCGGTAATCCCGTTCCCAGGAAGGACAGCGACATTTTTCGCGTCGGGGTAGTTGCTGGTTCATTGCAGGTCCAACAGCTGAGCGACAACTACGATCCCCGACTTTGCCTGGTACCAAAAACGTGTCATTTTGGTTTTGTAAGACATTTTATAACACCACGTCTCACGTTTCTGAAACGTTTTGTGTTACCGTACCTGGGTAACAGAGCGTATTCTAAATTATTAAATTTGTCCTGCATAAGTGGCAGTTGATCTGACAAACTTTAGTTGAGTTTAATCATGCTAGAGAAGGTAATTCGTTAAAAGAAATTAAGAGTTCCTGCACTTATTGATTGAATTTCTTCCCTACTAGAAGACACAGTCTCTTTTTCTTATTCTAATCGAAATTTGGGGATGTATTGTGTAAAACATATCAGTGGGAAGTTTAACAGTTTTTAAATTAATCAAACAATTCTGCTCACTTGCTTCAATTTGTTTGGAGGATGGTGGAGACATCATAAAGCTGACTCCGATGACGGAGTTTCAGTTTCATTACATTGAAGTATAGTCCCTCAAAAATATGGTTTAAGTCACAAGCACCTCTCCGAAATGTACATGAACCACGGAATCGCTTTGACAGGTGAATTAAATGAAACATTTCGAGAGTAGTTTCTACACCTGGCTAAAACATGCTGTCTTCACCGATTTGACCCTAACAAGTAAAAGTAAAATAAAGGACGTAAAGACACGATTTGAACTGTTTTCACTGAACGTTTATGTTTCTAAGTTATCAAGAACATGTTCAATTTAAGTTTCAAGCAATTGCAGTGAAAGAGTAAATCGGATATCTCTAGAAATAAATGGCAGAAAGGGTTTTATAACTACTTTTCCCCAGGAACTTCAAAGTGAAGTTAATCTAGGGAATGTTGATCCATTTACTTACAATGGCATTTAATGTCTTGCGTTTAAACAGCACATCTATAGAAAACTATATCCCAAAATTCCTTTAAAATTATCATTTTACATCATGTCATTCCCAAGTTGGTACTTGGGCAAGCACCAATACTGCCTGAGCAGGCCAACATATGTCGATCACGAGCTCGACTAATAAGAGGGTTCATTAACGATTACCCACCCTTCCAAAAGTACACAAAATATTGTTTCTTAGGATAGTCATTCTCAAGAAAAATACATTTTATCAAAGCAAAAAATCCCGAACGAGCACCATGTGACGACTATGGTAAAATGACTTTAATGGAAAACTACGCTGCCCATGCTTTATATGAATCATGACATATTGACCGTTGCACGCATACTTCTGTTGTGGGCTACTTTTCCATAGTGGTGTTGATAATTTCATTTTTATTGTTTTTACCAGGGACTTAAGTTACAACAACATCTCACAGACTGAAAAGAATACATTCCCGTCTTCTGTTGATTTTCTGTGAGTATTTCAATTCCTCTTTTACTCGAGGTCAATGTTCTCATAACCATATAACAGTTGAAAAGACAATCCATTCTTTTAACTAGCTTCACTTTGTTGGAGGAGGGTAAAGATATAATAAAACAGATGTATTTGACTTATTTTCAATATAATTACATGAAATGATGGTTCTTCAGAAATAACTCTTAGGTTACAGGCACCTCTCCGAAAAAGACATGAATAATAAATTCACTATGATAAGTGAATTTCAAAACGAATACCTAAAGTTATTGTCTACGCCTGACTGAAGCAAGCTGTCTATACTAATTTTACCATGAAATTTTCAGTTAATAGAAAGACGTTAAGACACAATTTTAAATTGGTTTCTTTTCACGTTTAAATTTCTAAATTATTGAGAACATTTTCCAATTTAAATTTTAATCAATTGTAAAAGAAAAGTAAATCGGATATTAACAATCAAAAATCGCAAAAAAGGGTTTCCTTCGTACTTTTCTTCAGAAAACTTGAAGAAAAGTTGATCTAATTAACGTCGCATTATTAACAAGAAGAGCGTTAAACATTAGAGTTTTCGTCCCCTTGAGAGAAAGACAAAATTGCCTTTGCCTGCTTTAGGGATAATATCTCCAGATGTCACATTTTTCCGGTTAACTCACTTACAGTGGACAAAAAGTGGCTCAAAGCATAATGACATAATTTTCGCAATTAAAGGTAATTTTTCCCTAAAACTGCTTTTCATGGAAAAGTTGACATTAAAACGAACTTTAGACCAAAAAAATCAGCCTAGGTTTGGTGAAATTATAGAAAATGTTTGGCACGAAAACTGTAACAGAACAATGGACAGCTCTTGTCTTTTGTGTCGCGTAAATATTTGCGCCGACTAAGCAAACAATCTGTGGTAGTTAAATGACGTTAAAAAATCGGTCAGTTCGTTCCCTGGTCGGCAAGTTCGTTCCGCCGTTCTTCAAGCGGACAGATTTTCTCATGATGTCTAGTGCTTCAGTGGTTTATGTATAGAAAAAGCATTGCTGAAAATGTGTTTTTAAATGATTGTACGTCACGAACCTCTCCTGTGGGTGCGTTTTGGCACGCAACGGCACTGCCTTGAAGGCCCTGGCCGCTGGCAAGAACTCGAGCTTCGCATGACTTTTCTCGCTTAAACGGAGCTCGTGACTGATATAGCTACCCAAAACTGTTGACACTTGAATCCTGTAGTGTGGTTTTCTGGAGATCGCCCTCCCTTCAAGAATTCATGAGCCGCATTTGCTAACGTACTAAAGGGGAATTCCGATTACTGCATGGGGAAGTGTCCGACTTGCAGCAGGGAGGGAGAAGAATTTACAAATGAAACCTACTACCACTGTGCTTTGTGCTCAGCTTAAACAACGGAGTGGAGAAAACAAGCTAGTGAGCCACAACTGGAAAGGGAGACTGTAGCGGGCTCGATTCAAAACGAATTGGTAAGAAACTAATCCGTAAAACCCCCATCGTACTAATTAACCGATGAATGCCTTACCGAAATCTATGTTCTTATGTCACGATAAGACATTGCTTGAAGGAATGTGCTGGAATATTATTCACGTATAACACAGACCCCACCTCAACATTACTTGATGTAAAATGCCCTTTTCTGATTAAAGAAGCTTTGATAAAACAATAGTTTTGAGAAAGCAATCCCTTGGCGGGTGCATTCTCTCAGAACAATTCATTGAAAGCTGTTATAACATACAAACATGAGAGTAAGGACCCCATTGGTTTATTAATACATGGACCCAAATTGATTGAAGAAACTGACAGTCAAAATGCAGACTGACGAGAGGGTTGTTATATTGACGTGTGCTTCTATGGTGGCTTAATTTTTCATGGATTTGTTGACCTTTTTTTTTTTTTTTATTTTTGGTTTCAGTGACTTAAGTAACAACAAGATCTCGCAAATTGGACCGAATACATTCCAGTTTTATGTTGGTTCTCTGTGAGTAGTCTTTGTTCTAGATCAATGATGTAATAACTGCCTTCAAGTATCTAGTGAAAATTCATTTATACTTCCACATTTCCATACAAAAATTGAAAAAGATAAGACACACCTATTTCAATTGCCTTCATACCAAGTTAAGTTAGCCTATTTGAATTAAACAAGAGAGAAGAAAAATCTAGCCTGTATGAAATCTGTATGGAAACCGTCAATCGGACATCAATTATATAAAAAATACGAAAACCATGAAATATGTAAAGATTCAGATATGACTGCTATCTCCCAAGAATACAAACGTTTTTCAATATCTGGTGAGTTGTATTATTGCCCTCAGTCAATGTCGGTTAGAAGCAATGTTATCGTTTTTTCTTCTTCTTCAAGAAGATTAACCAGCCAAACAATTTGAATTGTATCATTACTTGGTCAAATACTTGTATGAGTTACGTTTTACAGAGAACTCTAAAATATGAATTTCGTTTTGATATAAGCCACAGTTGGTGCCTGGTGAACCTCGGTTGAATTTAAGTGTTAGAAAAGAAAATTCGTTTTAAAGCAATCAAGAATTTCTCACTTATAAAAAGCCCTAGTAGAAAACACAAATTCCAGTTCTTCATTAGTCCTATTCTCTTAGTAAGCAACGCGCTTAGGTAGCACCAGGTGTAGACTCATTCGGTTGGAATTAACCTACATTGTTTCACCTTCCCACTAAAAGAGGAACTTTACAATTCCAATGGGTTTTGTAGTAATTCAGTTACTAACATGCTTGTGCCTGCAGCCTTACACAAACACCATAGGCCAATGTACTATCTGTACTCATACAGGTGTGATTTAAGCATCTTTTAACCAATAGAGCCCTCAAGCTATTTAGTATTCTGCTGCTTTTTCTTCTAATTTGCATGTTCTTTTTGTCATGATAAATCAATCTATGACAGATTTCAATCATGAGAAAAAAGCATGCTTATACCTAGGCTATGTATTTTCCTTTCTTTAAACACGTGGAACCACTTCAATAATTTCAGAACACTTAATTGTTTAATTGTGTTATAGTGAATATAAAATAGTATTGAAAATGAAATAGTATAACATTGCATGATCTTCTGAACAATTTGAGTTTCCTTCTTATTTTTTTGTAAAACAGTCCTCTCTGATTACACCCTACCGCCTCTGGAGAAAGAAACTCACTACGCACACACTTGATACAGTCATGAACACATTGAAAGTATACAACACCTTTTGGCACAGGTCATGTAACAAATTCTGATATCAGTTACACCCCATATCGCCTTTGATCTACTGGGGTGTCTGTGTTGCATCGTGACAGCATGTTATGCCATGTGTACTATTCGCATTGGAAACAGATCCTGCCTATGCAAGGACATCCTGTATGAGCAGCATTTGTCCGTGCTTTCAGTTCCATGTTTGAGCCAGGAACCACTATGTCCATGCCTAATATAACCCTTAACAAATTGAAGGTTGAATGTTAACTTTTCTGATGAACTACGTTGACGGTATTATGTTGATACTTCCACTTTTTGTTTCTTTTAGAAATTTAAGTAACAACAAGATCTCAAAAATTGGGAAGGCAACAGTTCCGCCCATAGTGTATATTTTGTGAGTATCATGATATACGGTACTTATTCCTGTTCGGTGTTGATAAAGAGGTGTGCAGTAATTGGTCTTTTGTACACTATATTTTTAACAGCTGGTTTCATTTAATGTTAGGTTATCTTCTAGTGAACGCCTAGTTAATTTGTAGAGAACACATTCATCGGATATTTTTGACTATAACAAAATTAAATGATCGATGTTGCCTCCAAACAAATCAGTAGTTTCAAAATCTGGTCTGTCTTGTTTTGTTGTTGCTCATTTTTTGTTCCTTTGAGATGGAAAACTATCAGTTTCTCAAACAAGAAAAAGAGTAAGAGTATCACATGCTAGCATTTGTGACGGTGAAAAGTGTTATCTGGAATATAAAGCTTACCTTCCTTAAATTCCCCATGTGAGCCGGTGAAGAATATGCCCACGGTATTCTCCGCCTCTCGTAAGAGGCGACTTAACGGGAGGACTTGAACAGTCTTTAAACATTTTGCCACTATATAGTACATTCGTGTTGGTGAGTCGTTAAATCTTATCTAACTAGATAATCCTAGCTAATATGACAGTTTTTCTAGTTAACATTTTGTCAGTTGGGAAACTTACCTAGATGTTACAGAAATATATTCACCTCCGATGACGTCACACAATTCTAGTTTTTCCCGTTAATGGAAATGAACACTTGGAAAAAGACTTTGCAAGTTATCATACAACCAATTTTAGGTCATCCAGACTAAACTTGGTAGAATGATCACAATTCCTCCCAAAAGTGCACCACAAGCACCAAATGCTCAAAGTTTGTCACGAAATATATTGCTTTCCACATAGGTTCGTTGATGAAACGTTCCGATTTGCCTGAAGACGGTTAACTCTGCTTTGTTAACGCCACACATTTCTTTGCAGTACAAATGTAGGCCAAAAATTATCCTAAGACGCAACACATGATGGTAGCTAGCGTGCAGTACGTCAATACAAGATCCAACACAATGCCATTGGGCGTGCACAAACGTAATGCAAATGCTGGGGAAGTATGTACATAATATTGCATAGATAATCAGAACAAACACACTGACTGATGTATAGCATTTTTAGTGAAGATAGAAGGTTAACATGAAAGGTACTACTATACATGTTTTTATCTTGGAGAAGGGAAATGTGTAGTGTGGAACTTTTTCTTTTTAAAAGCTTATGACGAAAACTCTAGCCAAAGTTCCTTTCCTGACATTTTTTTTTTTTTCATTTTCTAAAAACGAGTTCCTTTTGATTATTTAGCTTTCTATTTTTCTTCAACTAAAAAAACTCAATTGCGTATGACTATGAATAAGAATTAAAGACATTTTTAACGGGTATTCGATTTGGCTCTGCCCAGGCTAGCTCGAGTACGGTCCCCGAAAATGCATTTCCTCGGCAGTGCTCCGGTCGTATTAATTGCGCACTAATGCTCACAAAGTCGAGTTTTGCTTTCCAGATGAGTACAAGTGAAGAATCGCGTTCTTTTAGAAACATTTTAGGACACATTTAGAATTCTTCTAGAATTCCTACCAGACAACATCAAATCAAATCTTAAGCTTCCCAATTTTTTTTTTATTTTAAAGTACTTTTTTATAAATTTTCTGCGGAAGCTTGTAATTTTAATATAGTTTTGTATACTAAATCACTTTACTTATGTTGTTTGGAGGGATGTAGATAGACTACAATTCACACGTCGATTACCAATTTGCCATCCTCTTTGAAGTAAAATTAGTTTTCAAAAGGATATTCCCTGCAAGGCACTTCTCGGAAATGTATTAAAATCTTAAGATAAATGTGACAGATGATTAGAACAATGGAATACCTGCAAACGCTTGGCTGGAAGGGTTGCTTACATAACCCATATTAAAGTAGTAATTGAAAAAACAGGGTTTACTGCTCACAGTGTAAACATCCCTTGGAAAGTTTGAAGAGTAAATAGCAAATGTGTGGAAGAACAAAAATTGCATACTTACGTCCCTACTGGACAGGGTGTAAGACTTTCTCCAAAAATCCTCAATTAGCTTCTTTAATCCTGATAATCCAACGCTACGGCTAGCCATGGATTGATAACCTAATAACGTTTCTTAAACGGCAGAAACGTTTGCTTCCGCTCAGACTTTGTAATTGTGAAATCTGTTCTATTTACCTAACGGAGATGAAAGACCATACTGTATACCCTCTGACTGTGCTGTCACCGTCAGTCACATCCATGTTGACTGTTTTGAATACTCCAATATTCGCCAAAAATACTTCGCCGTGCCCGACCTGAAAACTTTGTTTGAACAAACCGATCCTTCCCTTATTCTTGGCTTTCTTAAGGAAAGTAAGGTGGAGTGAAGGAAAGAGCCCCGATTTCGCAGGGAGCGAACTCCCCGGACGTTGTAAGGTTTTAGCATATCTCTGTGGGAACCTGTTAGTCTCATGAGCGGTATATCTTATTTTTTCAGTTGATCAGACCCTACCTTAGGACTTGGGGCCGGGGAAAACTGGGAAAAAGGAAAAGTCTGAAGGAACAAATGTCCCTTAAGCTTCATCATAGCACCGCCGCTGATTACCAGACCCATGCATGCATGCATACTGAGAGCCGTTTACAATATTTGTGGACAAAATCATGAATTCATGACCAGTACCATAACGTTACGGCGTGGTGCCTTATTCAAATTCATGACTCTTTATCACTCTGTTCCTGTACCCGCACAACTGGGAAGCAGACGTCACATTTGGACCGTTATTACGTTATTTTTACACCCTTAACACCCGCGGTGAGATGCATTTTGGGAGACCATGCTTGGAGCTTGCTTACGCAGAGTAAAAACGGACACGCGTTTAAAATGTCAATAATTCTTATTCATATTGTTACGTGATTGAGCATTTTTTGCAATTGAACAAAAATAGAAATTTAAATATTCACAAGAATCTCGTTTTAGTAGACTGCGATTGTTAGGGAGTGAACTTTGGATACTGCCGTGTCTTGAAAAATTTCTAAGAGCTCTGTTAAAACTGATCAACTAAGTTATCAGTGTTCTGTAAATAACATAGTTTCAACATGTGACCGTAACAGTTTATTGTTTAATCCAAAAAAGTCAAGGAAATGTTTTTTGCAAACAAAAATATAAAACATGATGGCCTTAACTTATCAAAGCTACAACCTTTACTGTTATTGATGGAGCGGAGGTAACTTGGACTTCCAAAACTGAATACTTGGGAGTATGCATCGATGACCCTTTAACTTTTTCTTGCCATGGGTCAAACGTACAAAATAAATAAACTCTTCGAGAAAAACGAAGGAGTGAGAGCTCACTTGCGAACTTTCGAACTGCCCATTTCCCGCCTTCAAGCTGAGGGTATGTCGAAATGCCATTTGAAAGAGAGAGAACACATAATATATCCCCAAAAAGAGGTGCCTTTCTGCTATCCTTCTATAATGTTATATGGAAGCCTGGTGTCTTTGTTCGCCTTATATATGCATACTTTTGCATCATTTAACGTGTGTGCACACCCAAAGCATGGCATTGTGTTGGATCTTGTGTCGCAGTGCTCCACGCAAGCTACCATCATGCATTGGGTTTCAAGATTGTGATCAAGATCAAGGTGTACTGAAAACAGAGTCGTAGCTTAAACAAAGCGGGGTTAGCCGTCTTCAAAAATATTGAAATAATTTATCAACGAAGCCATGTGAGAAAGTATGTTTCCGGTGTTTTCGGTAATTTGTGACCATTCGCCGAACGTTTGCAAAGAGTAACCATAAATATCATGATGATTATTGGGCCTTTTGGCCGACAATTTCTCATAAAATTGGTTTTTAATGATAAGATGCGAAGCTAGTCTGGTAAGTTCCATAGTTTCCTTGAACATTATTGGAAGTAAACTTTATCAAGTGCACATTTCCATAAGCGACTAAAATTCAAAGTTGTGTGACGTCACCAGACATTAAAATATTTCGCTGACCTCGAGGTCAGCTTCCCAACTGTGTAGTAATGTTTGCTTTTAATCCAGTCTCATTATATCTTTACTCTTGATTTAATCCCCGGATCCATTCTCATGACCTAGTAACCGTACCCATGCGTATTTTTTGCCTGTAATCGGACACTACGGTAAAACACACTTCCAATTTCAATAGGTTTGCATCACATTTGCTTACGAAATAGATTCGGATTCGACTCGGACCCGGATTATCTGAAGTCGACTGGGTGGGGGGGGGGGGGTACTGGACTCGGGACTTACTGGAATTCGGGTCACTGAAATCGTAATTGCCTGGGACTCGGAATAGGTGAACTTATTTTACAACCCTGGTATGTTGATATGATGAATCAAGTTTAATATGAACATATCAAGCAAGATATAACTTGATAGAATAGCATATAAGATATAAATGTAAAGTTTCATATCGTCCAAATATGCAAGATTTGAAATAGTATCAGATACAAGTATAAAGTTTGATGTGTAACAACAAGCCCTATACAACTTTTTGAACGGCCATGCCAGGTATATGACCATATCTAGCCAGATACATATTACTAGTATGTCATTCTAGGTATACATATAAATTTTCACATACATATAAAGCTTCATATGACCATATTAGTCCACATATAATTTATACAATGAGTGCCAAATAAACAAAGCAAGTTGTTGTTTTTTTCTTCTTGTTTCTGTTAATGCCATACCAACACTTTTTTGGTTTAATTTGTGTCCTTTCCCCACACTTTAGCTTCTTGGAAAGCTGAAGAAATTTCAGCAAACCTGTTTCATCACATCCAAACCGTTTTCCTAATATTCAGCATCATTACTTTCCAATGTGACCATGGTCTAGATTTATAGCCCTGATTGTCCTTGTTTTAGTGTGAAGAAAGAAAAATCTGAGGATATCCTTCAACGTTCAACAAAATTTATGTTAAAATACGGATCCATACTGCAATATTAAACAAATTAAAGTAGGAATTTTGAAGCGATGTTTCTGTTCAATATTTAGGAAATAAACAACTTCAAGAAATTTAGGGATTTTAATACAATAAATATTAGACTGTTTAAGAGATGTTCAAATAGACCTTGGATATACTTTTGTCCTTTAATGGACTTTGCTTCCTTGAGAAGCAGAATCCCGGGAGTACAAGTTTGCTTTCGCTAGTAAATCGGGAGGACTTACAATAGTACTAGCCATGCAAGGTTTCTGGTTCTTGACACTAAGGGAGCTCATTCACTTATTTTTGTACCGACATGGATTAGACATGCATGACATTCCTGAACCATACCAATTATAAAAAACAGGAAAACGCCCATAATTGGCCAAATATGGCCCAGATATTAACTGCGATATGGCAGATACAAGGATATGCCATTGTGGACCATATCCCTCTCATATATCATTTTAGCCATTACAAATGCCCCACATTCCTTAGTGATATATCAAGTATTATCTTCCCACATTTCTTTGAATCCAGATTCTAATTCCATATCTCACCATATCTGTTTCGTATAAAATTTTGAGCCATAAAAACTACAAGTGGGCGACATATTTCTTAACGCCTAATACAAGTTATTTTCCCAATTTTGGCTGGAGCCAAATTCCATATACATCTTCCATTAATGGATGGAACAAGAAGTACCTTTCTAAAATAGGGTGCTCCATGTGGCCAATGGTATATTGACAGTGTACGTGAATTACTTTGGTTGCCTAATTTTGAGGCTTTTATCGTTTATTGCATCTTTTTTTGTTTCTTTTAGGGATTTAAGGAATAACATGATCTCGCAGATTGAGCCAAATACTTTTCCGTCGTGAGTATAGTCTGAAAAAAAGAGTTCATTTTCCATCAGTATTGTAATAACTATCTAAAATAAGGTCTTCTTCACTTTGAAGTTTAGGTAACCTTTCAACTGGTTTCATTTTACGTTTAGATATCTGAATTACTGAAATATCAGCACGCTAAAAAGTTAAATTTCACAAATATTCACAGATAAAATACACAAGACATTTAGAACAAACAAATAATCACTGATTTAATATATGGAATAACACTGACTGTTTACGTCCCTTAACACAGTTGATTCCGACAAAAGTCTCCCTCTGACTTATTTCAATATTACCTATTGCCAATATGTTGTGATACCAAATACTAACAGCTTCCCCCGCGCGAATCAATTTTCTCTATTTGAATGATCAGTAGGTTGAAATTGGTAGATCACAGTTAGAATCGGTAGGTCGAGAGTCTTGTAGTAATACATTCGATCATGAATTTTAATACCGGAACAAGATAGAGTGTAGACTCTAATCAAAGAAGGAACGGTTTTGTTTTGGTTTTTTTTTTTTTATTAATATTATTGTTTTTTTTTAAGGAAGATCAGCGAGAAAAAGTGAGCCGCAGGGGGACTGAACCAACTGTCATCCGCTTTCGCGGCAAAGTCTGTGACCACTATGATATTACAGCTTGTGATTCACTAAAGTGACAACAGGCTATAATAAGCCCCCGCGAATGACTTTTTCTTCTTGTTACCAAGGTTGTTTCAAGCGGGATGAGGAATCAGTAGGTCGAAGTTGGTAGATCGAAGTTAGAATGTGTAGATCGAAATTAATACATTCGATCATGAATTTTTATACCCATCCAAGATAGATTATAGATCCGCATCAAAGAAGGAACGGTAGACTGCATACTTTGTGCCATTATCGTTTCATTAAATGACCCAGTAACGAGGGTGGGGGTGAAAAGAGTCTCAAAATTTTCCCCAAAAATTAAAATAATTTTGGTATCATTTTAAAAAGATTTACTCTTTCACATTCGATTGTAAGCCAAAAATGAAAATAGCCAAAAATAGTAAACCTCGTCCGTTCTTTTAGCGACGCAGATCAAGGTTTCCACTCTCAACAGCTGGGAAGCAGACCTCACATTTGAGACCGTTATTGCGAAATCTTTATACCTCAGCAATCTCGGTGAAATGCATTTTGGGAGACCGTGTTAAGTAATTGAGTAATTTATGGCAACTGAAGAAAAATAGAAAGTTAAATATTCAAAAGGACCCGCTTTATTAGACAGCGATTTTTAGGGAGAGAACTTTGGCTAGAGTCTTCGTCATAAGCTTTTCTAGAAAACCGAAGGAGTGAGAGTTTACTTGCGAAGATTTTAAACTGGGCATTTTCCGTCTTAAAGGTAAAAATATGTTGAAATGTCATTTGAAAGAGACAAAACGAATAATATTTCCAAAATAAAGTGGTACCTTTCTTATTATCCTTTCATCTTCACTAAAAATGCTAAAAAAGAACTCTGGTTTTTGTTCTGCTTCATGCAACTACTCGGTAGGCTATATGAACAAACTTTCGCATCACTTACGTATGTGAACACGTACCTACAGAGCACGGCATTGTGTTGCATCTTATATCGCAGTGCTCCACGCCAGCTGGCTACCATCATGCATTGCGCTTCAAGATGGATGACTGTCTGCACATGCACTGCAAACAGAATCGTAGCATAAACTACGGGATTAACCGTCTTCAGGAGAATTGGAAGAATATATCAACGGACCTATGTGAGAGAGTATTTTTCCTACCTTAATGTGTGTATTCGGTAATTGTTCGACAGCTTCAGGATGATATCGGGACAAATTTGTGACCCTTCGCCAAACGTTGGGGAAGGGTGACCTAAAATCGCCCGATGATACTTGGGTCTTTGGGCCGACAATTTTACCTAAAATTGCTTTTACGATAACTTGCGAAGTTAGTCTGGTAAGTGTCATAGTTTTATTGACTTATACTACTTAATTGGATTTACACTGCTACTTAATTGGATGTATACAGAATTAATAAGCCATTCTTCTTTCCAAGTGTACATTTCCATAAGCAGCTAAAATTGAAATTGTGTGACGTCGTGAGAGCTTAATATATTTCGGTGACCCCGAGGTCAGCTTCCCAACCGTCAAGCAATTTTGAGCATTCTTTTCCAGTCAATGGAATGTTTCTGACCATTTTATAAATTATTAGTCTCTTTTACTACAATGATAGTGTTATACTATGTCTCTATTGTACTCTTAAAGGCTTAATAAGAAAGGCCAGGACATTTTGGGAAATTTAGAGGTTAATTCGAAGGTTCAACGTTTTATACCTGAAAACGGAGAACATACAGTAAAACACTACTACTTCTAAAATGGCAGCCTCCACAAAACATGTAAATATCGAAGAACAATTCAGACCTCAGCTGTTTTATTGCATTTATCCTTAAAGTAGGTGCAGTGAAACCATTTTCAGAGACAATGAGGTCTACATTCTTTGAATGTGTGGAAAAATGGGAAGATTTGGAAGATGAAAAAGCTGTTGTAGGAAGAAAATTCCTCGGTCAACAACAGGATTGCGCTAAAGCCAAATAACGCTAAGCTAAAAGCTAACGTGACACCCATCAATGAGTAGATTCTACAAGGAATGTCACTCAGGGTTTACGACATCATTTTTAAAAGGAAGATGTGAGTGTGGGGCACAAATCCCGGGATCAACTAGCCTACCCTACAGTAGGTCATAGGCCTAGATCTAGGCCCAAGTAGCCTATAATCAGTCAGCCCTGCTACCTTGAAGCACACACGAAAATTTGGCAAAAGCAAGCTTCTTAGAGAGCAGAACTGGCCCTTTTAGTGTCCTTTCTCTCTTTAACATCTCATATCTAGAGACTCCTTAGCGAACGTTTTGTTAAGGTCGACCGTTTAAACAGAATTAATCTTCTCAACTATCGCTCCAAGGTTTAAGACAAAAGGTTACCCATTGTGGTTACAAACAGTCCTCAATCCCCCCCCCCCTTTGAAAGCAATTAGGGACTCTCGGTGCTATCTAAGCCTCGACCCAACCCTCAGGGATTTCTTAAAGGAACCCCCTGTTACAGCCTTCAGGCAGCCCCCCCCCCCAATTGCACCGTATCCTGGTGCACACCAAACTCAGTCCCCTAGGGACACATCTACAGGCAATTCTAAGTGAAGCAACAGACGCTGTAAAGTGTGTGATCAAATGATCACCGACCCAAAGGTTACCGTTTGTCCAAAAGAGGTTTAGTTATCTCCCGGCTATTACTCCTGCAACTTCTCTAATGTGGTTTATCTGCTCCTATGTGCTAGATGACCCCATATGTCGTACATTGGCGAAACCTCAGCAACTTTCAGCCTGAGTCGCAACAACCATATAAATATATATATATATATATATATATATATATATATATATATATATATATATATATATATATATATATATATATATATATATATATATATATATATATATATATATATATATATATATATATATATATATATATATATATATAAAATATATATATATATTTCACTAATTCCGCACTTAGGGGGAAAGTTGTTGTTGAAAAGTCGACCTTAATGGGAAAAAATTTGGGGGGCGAAATATAAGTTTCGCCGTAACGTTTCTACACACTTCTTCAATAGGAATACGTAAACGGACAAGAGCGCCCTCCTAGATTTACAAAGTAGATGCAATTACTTCAAAGTTGTCAAATTTACGGACACCTAGCTGTTAACACGAACGGATGGCTGGCCATTGAAATAACGTTGTTTATATTTTTGGACGTTAGGGCGAACACTTTTTCTTATGTATTTCATTGTTATTTTTTCGCCCTTAGTACGCGCAGATATAACAATTTCCCCCTAGGGTTCGAATTAGCGTTATATATATATATATAGATAGATAGATAGATAGTCAGGTATATATTTATATATATATATATACATATATTTTTATATATATATATATATTTATATATATATATATATACATATATTTATATATATATATATATGTATATATATATATATCAGTTTTTTCTACTCGTTGTTTTTCTTTTGTTTTTGTTTGTTCTTTTAAGTAAATAAAGGTAGGCGGTACACTATCTAACGTTACTCTTAGTCGGTCTTTGTCGGTGAACCTTGTCATTTTTAAGGAAAGGCCCGAGATCATTATTTGTGACCTCATTCGAAAGATTTATAATAGTTTTAAAATTTATGTCTGGTGTGAATATTTTGAAGCTGGTTCTTATGACAAAGCTACAAGCTTGGACAAAACTGTTGGAACACCCCAGGTTTTTATGTTGTTTATGATGCCGCGTGCTTTTTGCATGACCACTATCCCCCTTTTAAATGTTGTGTCCTACAGAAAATAGCGATTTACGAACCTACCGTCCCCCAGTACAATGTTGGTTCCCAAAGAAAATGGTGCGTCCCGAATAAGCCTCATCACCTCCAACCTTGCACCGGGGAGCGGAGGTGTTCCATCTGCAATCTTGGACAAAACTGTTGGGACACTTTGCCGTAGTATTCTTGAGTTTTATCTCAAAGGCTTACATGAATCCTTCTCCCACGCTCCCCCTTACAATGTTCCGCTGCAAGAGTGACTGAATGCCGTGAATAGGCAAACTGTGGTCAACTTTGCGAAGGGGAGGGGGTGTCCCAAAGAGTTTTGTCCAAGATTGTAGTTTTGCTGCCTTGTGCATTCGTTGTGATTTGCCCAGCTTTATCAGTAGCAAGCCTGTAATTTGCCATTTGGGTTTAAGTACTCCTGCTTCAAATAGAGCAGTAAGAAAAGTATCATTGTACCATTTTTTCCGTTCCCTCAAACCTTGATTTCACACGGCCATCTTTTAGATTTATGCCTTTTCGTTTTCGGGTGAGATTGTCGGGAAAAGGGTGTAGACAGGAGCAGGCCCAGGTTAATGGCGAACCGCTTTGAGTCATTTTGGTTAGGACAGTTCATTTCCAGTACGAGCCAGGGACGAGTGACGCTGTTGTTTTCTCCACCTGGCGGTTACTCATTTGCAGTTAAAACACACTCAGCCACTTCGACTAAAATACAGACAACTCCCATTGGTCTGACAACAAAGACAAAGTGGCTGTCAACTTGAGAAAGACTAAATTCCCAAGCACTTCCAGGTTCACAGAAACATCCCCAAGCTACCTCGGTCTTTGTCTTCTTCTGAAGAGATGAGAGAACTTTGGGACTCTCACCTCCAAATGGTAGGCAAAGACTTGGGCAAGCTTGGCGTCAGGAGCTGTCCCGCCAGGCAAAATGCCTTAGAGAACGGTTTCAACTTAAGGAGGATAGGTCTAGCACCGATCTCAGCAACACCAAGGAAACTATAAAACAAAGCAGTTACTGCAACTCCTGCTGAGACGCTCGTCAAAAAGAACAGAACAGAGGATTCAGTATAGACACAAGGAACCAGGAAAACGCTACCATCCTTATAAAAGGCAGAAGCAAATAACCCGACTCCGAGTCAAACGGAACTCAATGGCTCTTTTCTGGGCCACCAAATCACCAAAAGAGTGTGGTTTACCTTGTTCTGAAACATGCTACTGTCTTCTGTGTCAATTTTTTTCTAGGGATGATACTTCTAAAAACCCGTCTTAAAACAAAAGACGTAAATTTATTCGGTCTATTAAAGTCAATAAAGACTTAAAACGATCTCACATCCAACAGAGGAAATTATTGGCTATACGTAGCCAACATAATGCCCACAAACTAAACCAAAAGGAGAAAGAATTCCTTAATTACGTCCAAAACCTCTCCGATGGAGTTCTATCTGACATAGAGATAATTGCATTGGGTAAAGGCTTACAGTTCATAAACACCCCGAGTAACCTAAACGCACCGCAATTCTCAAGTCTGTAAAGGACTTAACTGGAAAAATGCGAAGTCGATTCGTCATGCAAGATAAAGAGCAAAGATTTCTCACAAAGTTCCGCCTACCCTCGACCTGGTCACCACAAGTGACATGTAGTCTGGATCTAGTCTGGATCTTGAAGTTTCAAAGGAAAAATTGGCTGAAATACCAATTAGAAATGTCAAAAATAACACCTCGGAAGCAGAAAATATCGTGCTACGGCGTCTAGCCAAAGACAGCACGACCGTCCTGGAATTCTTCGATAAAGAGAGAGGTTTAACAATTCTCAATTGGAATGACTATAAGGCGGAAATTACAAGGCAATTAAAAAGTCAATATTACCAAAACATTGGAAGATGATATAACATCTCAGACCAAAGTCATGGTTAATTCCGACGGTCAAGATATGTTTTCGAACGGGAAAATTGAGGAGGAGACATTTCATGACCTCAACCAAAATGATATATATATATAAATATATATATATATATATATATATATATATATATATATATATATATATATATATATATATATATATATATATATATATATATTTATATATATATATATATATATATTTCACTAATTCGGCACTTAGGGAAAAGTTGTTGTTGAAAAGTCGACCTTAAGGGGAAAAAATTTGGGGGGGGAGTATAAGTTTCTACACACTATTTTTATATGAATACGTAAACGGAAAAGAGCGCCCTCCTAGATTAACAAAGCAGATACAATTACTTCAAAGTTGCCAAATTTACGGACACCTAGCTGTTAAGGTGGGAATTAGCGTTATATATATATATATATACATATACATATATATATATATATTTATATATATATATTTAAATATATATATATATATATATATATATTTATATATATATATATTTAAATACATATATAAAGATATATATATATATATGTATATATATAACGCAAATTCATACCTTAGGGGAAATTGTTGTGTCTGCGCGTACATTGGGCGAAAAAATAACAATGAAATACATAAGGAAAAGTATTCGCCCCAGCGTCAAAAATATAAGCAACGTTATTTCAATGGCCAACCATCCATTCATGTAAACAGCTAGGTGTCCGTAAATTTCACAACTTTGAAGTAATTGTATCTACTATGTACATCTAGGAGGGCGCCATAGCCCGTTAACGTATTCTCATAGAAAAAGTGTGTAGAAACGAAAAGGCGAAACTTCTAATTCGCCCCCCAAATTTTTCCCCCTTTAGGTCGACTTTTCAACAACAACCTCCCCTAAGTGCCGAATTTGATATATATATATATATATATATATATATATATATATATATATATATATATATATATATATATATATATATATATATGTGTGTGTGTGTGTGTGTGTATATATATATATATATATATAAATATATATATATATATATATATAACGCTTATTCCCACCTTAGGGGGAAATTGCTACATCTGCGCGTACATAGGGCGAAAAAATAACAATGAAATATATAAGAAAAAGTGTTCACCCTAACGTCCAAAAATATAAACAACGTTATTTCAATGGCTAGCCATCCGTTCGTGTTAACAGCTAGGTGTCCGTAAATTTGACAACTTTGAAGTAATTGCATCTACTTTGTAAATCTAGGAGGGCGCGCTTGTCCGTTTACGTATTCCTATAGAAAAGGTGTGTAGAAACGTTATGGCGAAACTTATATTTCGCCCCAAAATTTTTCCCCTTAAGGTCGACTTTTCAACAACAACTTTCCCCCTAAGTGCGGAATTAGTGAAATATTTATATATTTATATATATATATAAAGGTCGAAAAAAGGTAGGTAAAAGTGCTTAAAAGTTTGCGGAAAACTCCACGACCTTTCGTGTATAAACCCTTCATCAGGTGGCGAAAACCAAACTGATCAACCAACAGTAACAGTTGGACACGACAAACATCAAATCAGAAGCGATCGCTGTAAAAACAGAAAACATGAGTGCGAAGGATAAAACACAAATCAAAAAAAGAAAAGGAGCGTCCTGGATGAACAAGTGCCCGTACAAATCGAACATGGTCGGAAAAAAGGGGAAAAAAGTAGACAAAAACTAGGCCCGGAAAAAATAATAATAATTAGGACTACAAAGTTAAAAATGAGCACGAACGGGTAAGTCTTAAAGGAGTAAAAACTGGCTCAAAACGGGGTGAATATTACAAAAGGTTAATTCTTACATTAAGGCCGTGTGGAGCGAGAGTACCTAGCCTCATGATCAGTCGGTTTTCAGCACTAAGGTGGTCGCTATCGGAGCCTCGGCACATTACAGCTGCCTTGTACGTAAAATTTGTTGCTAATTTTGCAATCTTTTAGAAGTCAAATAAAAGATCATCGATCGGCATAGGCGAACACGAGCAGCTTGTTTTGCGGTTTGTTCTTGGCCAAAACGTTTTTCTGCCATAAATATTATTTAAACGGTGCGCCATCATTGGTAAGCGCGGAGCGAAGAAACATTTTTGAAAACTCAGACCCTCAGATGGCATGAAATAGCATTAACCAGATTCACACGCAGAATATAAGCAGTCGCTATCTTTGCCTGATGAGATGCTGACTCCAAATTTAGTGTGCCAACTGCAAAGTGTTTGGAAAGTTATTAAAACAATACTTCGACCCGACAAATGTAATTTTGCCGGAAAGACTGTCCCAGCGGAGCACCAGCATTGGTTGGTGCTGAACGTAGAGGAAATTTTAAAAATTGATTGCGACCCCTTGTAAAGAGAATCGAAACATGCAGTCTTCAAGTTTAGCTCTTGTTTGCAATTAGAAAAATTCAGAAACATGCTTAGTGATCAGAAAATTACTACCACTTTTCTATTGAATGGGCTCGATTCTTTTCGAGGAAACTAAACAACCGAATTTAAAATATTATAATGCTTCCCTATTGTGCCTCTTGGCTAAATTAAAGATCCGCTGAACTGATAAAATTGTCTGCGACTGCTCAAACTGATGTCTGTTATATATTTTTTTTTATTTAATTATTATTTTTTTCTTGCGTGATAAATGGCAAACTATTTCTCTCCCCAAATTAACACCCTCTGCTCCCTGTCCCTGTCTCGTACGTCTATATCCCGGCCGGGGATGTTTATCGCAGCTTTACCTCTGGTGACTTCAAGTGACCTTTGACCCCAACTAAAAACTAAAACATTCTTCCTTTCAACATAACAAATCAATATGCCATATATGAGAAGTGACGTCCATACCAATTTTGAGATATCGTGTTTACAAGCGATTTTTACGGTATCCGTGGACTTACACAGCCAATGACCCAAAATGATCCCTGATCTCTGTCACGAACAAATAGGGGTCTTCCTTTTAACATGACAAATCGATATATTAAACATGAAAAATGAAAAGTGTCCATCATTCCTACCTCGATATATCGTTTTTACAATGATTTCGACTTTTGACTTCTGGTGACCTTCAAGCAGTCTCGACCTCCATTAAAAGTTCTTTGTTTACTATGACAAATGGATTTGCATATTATGAAAAGTGGACGACAACTATTATTTAAAAGCAAAAGTGTCAAACATAAATAAAAAAACTCATGAGGGAAAATAAGGAGGTAAGATATTTGTTTCATTAATCCCCCTCCCAAAAAAAAACCCCTACATATAAGCGTTAAAAAATATCTATCAGTTTGGCCTTAAAATTCTTTCCGATTCTAATGAGGACTTGAAGAAGAGAGTTTAGATGCAAAGTGAAGAGAAATGCTTCAATATTTGTGGATTCTTTAAAAGTTCGAGGGTATTCTTTTTGGTTGCTATGAAAATAACAATATGGTTACAGAATAATTTTTTTATTATCTACGGTAGGTCAAAGTGTCGGATGTACAATAAAATTTGTCAGAGCGTGTGAAAATTTTGGTAGTATGCGAAAGGTTTGGGAGAATCCTTGAAAACCGTTTGGGATAAACATAGAATCAGGTCAGGTCGAAAACACAAACAGGAAGCCATATTTTAACTCCTTTTGGGGAAGTCGTATTTCCATGGTGGGGGAGAGTATGCTCACCCCATTCCCAGTACCGGTGCAACGGGCGAATGTGTGTGAATTTTACCTGCCCAATTAAAAGCAACAAGAGACGAAATTTTCTTTTGAGGTGTTAAAAAACTCCGTACCTTTAAACAATCCAAAAACAATCCGACAGCCGATATTTAAGAACAAAATGATGTAGAACTGAAAATTAAAGATGGAAAGTTTGGTAATACAGGAAATAATTTCTAATAGAAAACGATAAAAGTAAATCTGCTCTTTATTCCTGGTAGTTGTGGGGTTAGGGAAATAAGCTTGACTGTACCTCCCCTCAAGAAGTGACATGTCCCCCCCATCGCACCCTACACTGAAACGGTTCTGGATCAAGGAGTATGGGAAGGGTGTTGCCTGCGGTACTTGTGATTGCCTTCTTGTGAGTCTTGGAAGGAGTGAAAAAGCATACATCGTTCTTTCAAAATAAGAACATCTGTCGCACGCCTCGACCTAGATGCGGCTTTGTAGACTCGGTCTTTTTCTATAAAAATTGAAGTTGAAACGTATGCATAATGTAATGCTTAGTCAGAAAAATCAGGTAAGAAAAAGGGCAATATAATGTTTCCGTACTCTCACAGCATGTTTCCAGCTTGGGAAACTAAAACCATTGTGTTCGGGGGACGACACATTTTCCCACACAGAAATGAGCTTGTTAAAAAGTTAACGCTTTGTTTCTACCAAGAGCAATATATTATGCCTGAAAGAAGGGGAGGGGCATGGCCTGGTGGAACACCAGCTCCGCAAAAGAGTTCCCTTGAAGACTTGAGACCAATTGGCCATACTAGGGCCTCTGGAGTGGTAAAAAGGCAAAGCTCTCAGTTGGAAATGCTTTGCGGTTGGTCTGGGTGCTTTTGTTCCAATTTTGTCCAATTGATCAGTTGGGGCAGTCCAAAACCTCGGAATCCCAGGAGTAACCTATTTTGAAAATGTTGAAATGTCTCAATTTACATATCCAATGGTACATTAATTCCCTTTAATTTCTGTAGTTATTGAAAATTTTGGTTGCATGTGCACTTACGTGGTAGTTGTAACCTTTTCAGGGTTTTGTTGATACTTCCAACTTGTTGTTTTTTATAGGGATAACACCGGGAACAGCCGGAATTTGTCTATTAGGCCGACGTCTATCTCATCAATATTAAGATTCTTGTGAGTAGCCTGACACAATAAGAGTCCATTTATTTTCGATTAATATTGCAATAACTACAGAACGAGTCTTCTCAATATTACCTTAACACTCATTAAATAAATGCCTAGATTTACAAAGTAGATGCAATTACTTCAAAGTTGTCAAATTTACGGACACCTAGCTGTTAACACGAACGGCTGACTGGCCATTGAAATAACGTTGTTTATATTTTTTGACGTTAGGGCGAATACTTTTTCTTATGTATTTCATTGTTATTTTTTCGCCCTATGAACGCCCAGATATAACAATTTCCCCCTAAGGTGGGAATTAGCGTTATAAATATGTATGTATATATATATATATATATATATATATATATATATATATATATATATATATATATATATATATATATATATATATATATATATATATATATATATATATATATATATATATATATATATATATATATATATATATATTTATATATATATATATATATAGTGAAAAGAATAAATGAAATCAACCTCAGCGAAAAATTGACCATCTTCACTGGGACTCGAACCCAGACCTCCTGCTTTACGGGCGGGTGCCTTAACCAATTTGGCTATGAAGCCGGTCTTGGCTTCTCATCACAGAAAGATGACAATCTCTCACTGAGGGAGCGCTATACAGAGCAGTGGACGCCTCGTCCTTTTTCGACTCTGATCGCACCGATAAGCCCGGAGACCGGGTGATTGAAAGTGTACTGTAAAGTAAATATGTAAATAATTAGAAATAAATAGGAAACGATTGCTTTTCCCTGAGCATCGTATAAAGTGAAAAGAATAAATGAAATCAACCTCGTTTTTTCACCTCAGCCAGATTTTCCAGCTTTACCAATTTGATTTATATATTCCACGCAGTTGTCGTCAGCGTTTATTTTCACTTCATCTCTGCTTTCACAGGTTTCTGTATCTCTTCGGAGATCCGGTGGCGAATAAACAATTGTGTTCAGCTGGATGGCATCAACTCTGATCTTTAGTTAGGGCTTGCTTCAAACGAGAACTAGTGCTGTTCCAAAAAAAATAGGCGCCTGCTCAGGAGGTGAATTGCTAGTTGCTTCATCTGTTATTTGAACAAAGGCCAAACCAACTTGGCTTCATGGCTGAGTGGTTAGAGCGTCCGCACTAGAAAGCGGGAGGTCCCGAGTTCGAATCCCGGTGGAGTCAACATCGTTTTTTCACCTCAGCCAGATTTTCCAGCTTTACCAATTTAATTTATACACACACACACACACATATATATATATATATATATATATATATATATATATATATATATATATATATATATATATATATATATATATATATATATATATATATATATATATATATATATATATATATATATATATATATATATATATATATATATATATATATATATAATTTGTTGACCTGCCTATCCAACCCTTGGTTCCAACCCTTCCCTCCTACGTTCAGGACACCACGGACTTCATCCGCAAAATTGGGAAGATCAAAAATCTCCCGTCGGACACAATTCTGGCCACTCTTGACGTGCCCTCGTTGTACACAAACAAACCAAATGAGGAAGGCATCTCCGCTTGCACCAACGCCTTCAATCCGATTCGAGGCAAAACTCCCACCAAGAAAGACTTAGGCGAACTCATGCATCTGATTTTGACCAACAACAATCTCATTTTAACAGTTCTGTAAAGCTATGTTGTAAGAACTTATTGCAACCTTTTCAATATTACAGCTCCCTTCACAGGGTTGAGCACTTTACCATTGCCTGGTTGACATTACTAATTAATTTTTACTATTACGGTTATATATATATATATATATATATATATATATATATATATATATATATATATATATATATATATATATATATATATATATATATATATATATATATATATATATATATATATATATATATATATATATTGTAACAGCAGCTCCTTTTCCTGGAAAAAAATTTGTCTATCAAGCAATATAGAATATTGGCATTTTGGCATATTGGCACAGAACCTTTATAGTATACCCCTAACTGTACTTTGGAATGTAGTTCATGTAGACATTGCATGTCTACTTGTTCTCACTTTTTTGCCACCTTTTCTCCCTATTGAAGCCCTTTTCTTTCATAATCAAAGAAGATGTAGGATGAAAGGTTAAAGACTCCAGCCAATAAAACGGAAAAAGAGGGCTATTCACACCACCCTAGAAAGCCCATCTCGTTTTTCTTTATTTTGGGTACATGAACTGAACACGTTCAAACCTTATAAACTGACATCATTTAGAAGGGAAAAAAATCTACACGCGACTGCGCTAGTGATCTTTGTGTAGGAAGTCGGTGTGAAGCAAGCAGTAGAAATCATCCCGCGAGTGAACAAACTTACGTGCATTCATAGTTCTCGATTGGTTTATCAATAAGCAATCTGTACTGTTTGTGTTGTCTGATATTCTTTAGTTTGACCTTAAGAACCGAACAGTAACTTTTACCTAGCTATTGAAGCCGACAAGAGGGTCACTCAAGTGGTTAAGGATAGTATAGGCTACTTAACTCTCACCCAACGAAATGCTTTTAGCATCATGCTATTGACGAAATAATTGATTGGAAACTGGCCACACTCCTTCTCGGGACCGACAGCATTTTCTGTAATTATTATACCGCTGGAAAAAACAATAGGTCAATTATCCTCCCCCCCCCCCTCCTCTTGCATAATCCATACCCAGTTTGTGGAGCCTAATTATGACTTGGAATGAAAAACGAAGTGACCTTTCTTCCATGGACACGCTTCCGCCATGCTTACACCCCTGAGGTATAACGTTTGTGCGAGAACTTATGTAGAAACTGCATTACAGGACTTACTTCGGACGACACTGTTTTGGCCGTCATTCTTTTTCTATAGGAGCTGATCCCGTCTAAAACATTTAAAACCACCAGAGAATTTAGAAAATATTGAAGAAGACATTTTCACCCCTTTAGGTGTTTAAGTATATTAACCAAAAGGATTAAATAGGCCTGATTCCGTTTCTTCTGAGAAAACAGTAACAATGAATAGTTTCAGCTGTTTAAAGTCGCCAAGTGGAAGTGGAACCGCTATACTTGACCGGGAGCCCAGAAGGGTGTACTGACCTGGGAAGGTTACCAATTTTCATACTCACCACTGGGTCGGGCATGGGACCTTCGTTAAGGAACTGGACGTCTAGGGTTTTCAGTGCTGGGAACAGAAATTGGGCGTCCGTAACCCCCACCCCCAGGTGGGCTAGATGACCTCACAAGATTACCTCCGAAAGTACTTCACATTGAAAAAACACTACACCGAGATCTTTGAATGAGGGTTGCAAGAAATCTTAGATGCTAGATGAACTGGGAAGATTATTCAACAACAAAATAGGGTAAATTATTCACCGTTTTTTTGGTGTATACGAAGAGGGCATTTCCAGAAATTTTCAATGTTGGGAGGGGTCTGCCAGAAACCCCTAAACAGTCCTCGGGTATGTGAGGCAAATACGAGTTGTGAAGATTACCCAACGAATTTCTCATCCAAATATTCGTTATATCATAGCGAAGAAGGCAACACTGTTACCAGACACTTCAAGAGTTTAGAAGAGATATGGTAGAATCCTGTAATGACACCTTCCCTCTCCCCCAAAATACAGAAAATAACATTGCAAGATTGCTTTCGGCCATGTTTTTTTGTGTCCTTGGTGTATAAGATGGTGTTTAATTCACTTATCCCGTTTCATGTACAGCAAAGTGTGAGTTCTATTTTTCTATACTTCTTCAAACTTAATACAGAGTGTCATTGTAAGTTAACTTACTTAATCCTCCCTAAAGAATCGTTAAAGGTAACATTAAATGTATTTCTTACACCAAAGCTTGCATAAGCTGCCATTTCATAAAGTTAACTTAACTCACTGTACTCTGAATGGTTACATTAATCGGGTTTTACTTTTGTAACGAAAAATCTTGTCCAAATTTTACATTGTCAACTGAGACACTTGTCATTTAGAGTTACCGTACTGCAAAAGTAACATGAATATATTCGCCGCCAACAACATAAGGCTTTTGTCCAAATATGTCATTTTGAACCTCATTCACTGATTTGTTTATACTGTGAAAGAATAACATGGTTTGGCCTTTCTAAAACAAGATCTTGATAAAAGATTGCATTGGGAGGTACACATTCGGCTTTGCAAAAATACTTAAAAAAAAAACCCATCCATTTTCATCATCTTACATAAATTTCCCTATTTGAAAATTGTCGCTGTAAACTGAAGTTGAAAATTTTGAAAAGTACACTATATATTTTAAAGTCGATTTCATTTCCTTACACAAAATCTCCTTCAACATTTGTCTGGATGACTGGTTTCACTACCTATTACGAGTATTACGAAAGGTCAAAATTAGTATCTTCCACCAACACCAACCTTTTTTATGGACGTTCTATCAACTTCATTTACTGGTTTTTGACAGTACCGTTAAAGTTGTAACTTAACTTTTTCCAAATTCGTAAGTTCTTATCAAACCGGTTTTAGAATGTACTGCAAAAGATAACATGAATTCTTCATGTAACAAAACTAATTTCCAAAGTCTGTAACTATGAACATCACTCACTGAATTTGTAAAGAATTGCCTGGATTTTTTTTTCAAACACAATATACAAAGTTTACCATGTGAACTGAACTCCTAGCTCTAAAAAGCACCATCCGTGCAGAGTTAATATTGACCGTTTTCCCTATTGCAAAACTCCTAATTCCAGACTTGTCATTATGAACCTATAACAATGGGCCGCAAATGTACTTCTATCGCAAAATGTGATGTCGCTTTTTTCCCTTCCACACTCTTTTTGCTAAAGGCTAAAGATGCATTAAAATGAACCAAAATTTCCTCATTCCTGTAGGTTACATGTTACAATTTGCACCTTCAAAACGTGTGTTCGGTAACAGCCTAGATCTGATGTACCGGTAACTTAATTTGGCAAAATGCCCGCTTATTGTCAGTCACAAAATTAAATAACAAACTGGGCATGACACTCTTATACCTTTTTCTAGCGAATGGTATAATTTTTTTGTTCACTGTTACGACTGTTTTTAGAAGATTGCCTTCGTCGGTAGTAACTGTGTCATCATCTGAGGTGGAGCTATCGCTCCATGCGAAGTCCGAGTCTGACCATGAATCACCTTGTTTTGACTCTTCATCAGATAATGTTTCACATTCTTTGAACAAGGTCTGCGGCACCGAGGATCTGTCAAATCACACACTGACTCTAGTTTTTTCTGTCATATGCCATCCAAACTTCCACAAAATAGTGATGTAATGGGACCTCAGAGGATGCTTTGTAAGACTTTTACGTGAAGGTGGCAAAAGGGGGCAATCAATCATTTTCACGTTTGCCAGAGGATTCCCCTGTGAACGACAATTGACGTTTATTCAGCTGAACACTTGACTGCACTATAGACTCACTTTATATGCAAAAAGGTAGTAAACGATTGGCGAAGAATGAGTACAAATCGTCATAGTAAAACGCCGTTCAAACAGGGGGAACTTCATCCAACAATCCATTTTAATAGCTATTTGAAAATGTGCCTTTGATGGTATGACACAGGCTCAGCCCTTTTATACATAGGAAGTAGGACTAACTGATTGATTTTACCACTCATTTAATTATTTGCTGTATCTTCCTTCGTTGATGTCAAAAGTCGTCGTCTGACCATACATGCGACAAATTGAGATGCAATGTCTAACTTTACTTCAAAATCTTTATCACCCATGCTGATGAAGTGGTTACGGAAAGTGCCAGTGCCTCTGCTTGTAATTACGTTCAAAGTTTTACCTAACCTTTCCTGAAAGTAATTTGAGAAATACGAAATTATTATCATTAACATGTCAGTACTTAATATAATGAGTTAATCAATTTGAATTTTGTGCTTAAAACACTTGGTCAAGATCGACCCGAAACATCGAAAGGACGCGTACCGAAGCATCTGGTCTTGACCAACTACTTAAGTAAGTTTAAAAACATGGCACTTGCTTTCAAGAATCAATTTGATATACTATTCACTCGACTTAATGACTTAAGACTGGCGACAATACGGACCTGGGTTTTAAGAACGACTTTAAGGAAAAGAGCCTGGTACTACACTACAAGTTCCACCATAACATATGGTGTGGCGATTTGAGTACAGCTGCAACAGAAAACTAAGTCCTTACCTGTAGAAACCTGAAATCAAGTCTCATCCAGTAAATGCGTGATACCCTGGAACTGCTTTAGCCAATCCTTATTCTGATGCATATTTTTGCATGTTTGTACTTTATATTTTTTTTGTGTGTTTCGTTTTTTTTTTTTTTTTTTACTCAAATGTCCGTGATGGAGCAATAGAGTTTTCCTATCTTACCTTACCTTTACCTTACCTAACCTTACCTTACCTGACCTTACCTTACCTTACTTCACCTCACCTCACCTCACTTCACCTCAATTTTCTCAAGACATTTAACAGCACTGTTATTGATGCAGTTCCCTTCTCTGTTGAGTATCTGCAACCCTTTCGACGATCCTAAGCCCATGACGGTATGTTACCAAGGTTTCACAGTTCCCGTTACATTAAGGATCGCACCAGAGGCCATTGCTCTAACCTTTAGGTTGAGAGTTTCGCTGTCATCATCATATGGCTGCTTTGCGCCGCTAATAAGACACCGAAAAAACATGTCCAGTTGATGCGGGATTGTAGGAGCACATTTTTTTTTTCAAATTGAAGTCTGTCGTAAGGTTGGAGGTTTTGAGTTTTGGTAGTTTTAGAACCTGCGACCGGGGATAGAAGGTTGTCAATTTATGTTTTCCTCTTTATCATCATTAAGGCGTGCCCTTGCTTCGTCCCATTTCAGTTGAGAATTGTACGCTAAGTTACCTCTTCGTCTGTTGAGTAGGGAAGTGTTGGTGCGTTGACCAAATTTTTCACAGTTTCCTGCACTGCTATTGTAGTGTAGCTTATAAGCCTCTAGCAAATCAGCAGCCTTCGCAAGTTCATTTCCATCTAACACATGTGCTTCCTTGAAGGCACAGACCACAGAAAATGCACTTTTGTGATGATGATAGGAACTGTTACTTGGTTTGGATACCTCAGTTTCCTAGTAAAACTGTATCCTGCAAGACTTATGGTATTCCGCACCTTTTGCAATGAGATCAGTGCCGCTTCGGACAAGACATTTGATCCAATTATTGTTTGTACAATATGGCTTGGCTTTGTTGCTTATCAATTGCTTAAAAACTGGGCTGTAAATCCTATCTAAATAAAAGACGTAAAACGTGATGCAGTGTCTGATTAAATGACAAAGAAAAAAGACGGTTCTTTCAGAGTTACCAAATGATACCACAAATTACCTTTTTCCCTTTGCCCTTTGCCTTTGCCTTTTAAAAAATGGGTGAATTAGCTTTATCAGTTCATATCTGAACTCCGGAATGGGATGTACTGATGTAAATTGGACCTTTTAGATTAGTTTACGATCATGACGACTTATAATTTGCATATGTTAAAGTTTAATAGTACTACCTGATCTTAGTATGGATCACAGAGGGCTTCGGGTAAAATAGATAAATTTTTTAATAAATAATGCACATACCTCATGTTCTTCGTCAGCCAGTCGCAGACCAAGGTTTACATGAAACTCTGTCAGCCATCCAAGTACCCTTAATTCTGTATCCTTATCCATTCTTATTGCTGTGATTACCGTTCTGTAGCTCAAGTCTAGACGTTAAAAATAATAAAAGCAAGTTATCAATCCTGCCTTTCGTAGGAATTACGACATTATGCCTCCGACATGACAAATACCTATGCTACCTTTCTAGGGTGAAATTCAAAAGCGAGTTTAGCAGTTTAGGCCCATCGTTTGTTTCTCCAGACAAGGCGATCAAGATTAAGAGAACATGAATCGAATCATATCAGCATTAGAACAATAAGTATAATTTTCTTGATCTCTTTTTCTATTCGTAAGTAACATAACTATGAAAATTCCCAACGGAAACTCGTTATGAAAATTACCAACGAGCTGGGCATTTTAAATTTCTTTTCTCAAATACTTCAGTATTGGCATACATTTGTATGTCTTTGTATGTCTTCAAAATAAACAGCTCCTATGAATGAGCCGTTTTATCTTACACAGCACTCATAGACACTGAAAACACACAGCAAAGAAAAAAAATGCCCACCTCTTATTTTTAAATCTTCCCTTTACATTTGAATTTTCACTGGAGGCATCATCTTTCCGCGTCTAGTTGAAACGCCGAGCAACTGGTATTTTCTATGTATGCTTAGAAAAATAATTCTTCTCAGATAAGTTCTTTTTTCGTATGGACCTTTTACTCAGGTTAATGTTCAGAAGGCTAAAACTTTGATCACCAAAAGCGCAATTTTGCTTGAATGTAGGTCTACTATTTTTTGGTGTCCCTTGTGTAATGTTTCTTTCGTCATGTTCATCTGCGGCAATGAGCATCATTCATCCAGCTCCCCGATTTATCTAGTAAAGCGGTCAACTGAAGTCATTCTGAGGTGTTAAGATAATCAGCTCCCTAAAAAAAAATAAAATGGTCATATTTTAGAGCAGTTTGAAAAAGATATCACAATTTCTCAACTAAAATGGTCGCACGCATGCCTAAAATGTTTTGGCTTTGACATTTTCGTATTTACCAAGATACCCCAAACGACTTGCCGAAACTTGTGTAAGGCAATCTTGCATTGTCGTTAACTTAGCCTTCTCGAGGCTGGGAGGGGTCATCGGCGGGCTCTAGCATACCCCTTCTGTACTCTTGAAGTGTCTGGTGATAGTGCTGTCTTCTTCGTTACGATATACCGAGCATTTGGATGTGAATTTTGTTGGGTAATCTTCAAAAGTCGTATTTTCCTTACATTTTCGAGTTTAGGGGATTAGGGGTTTCTGGAGGACCTCTCCCAACATTGAAAATTTCTGGAAATGCCCATTTCGTACACAGTAAGGAAAATTAAATAATTTGCTCTATTTTTGTTGGGTAATCTTCCCAGGTCATCTAGCCTACTTCTCCGGGATCATATATGGCGTCTGGCAGACCCCTCCCAAAACTTAACGTTTCTTGCAACCCTCATTCAAAGATCTCTGTGTAGTGTTCTTTCAATGTGAAGTACTCTCAGGAGGTAACCTTCCGAGGTCATCTAGCCTTCCTGGAGGGTGGGGGTTAACAAATGTTAGTTTTTAGCAATAACAATAAAAACACTTGAAACATAGGAAACAACAAGGAGGGCCTAGATACAGAAATATCACAATGAGAAACGTTTAGTTGATGTAGATAACTTGCCAGGCAAAAGTCGGTGCAAGTTTTTACAGTTTTTTTTTTTCTTCAATTTTAGGTCCTCTTTGAGTGTGAGCTGCACATGTTAGAATAGAAATTTGCTGCTTATTTTTCGTTGATATGACCGGGGGCTATTAATGTGTGAGTGATGTCAAATAGGGATGGATTGCAGGTGCCTTTTGCTATTTTTGTACTGAGTGTGAAAGGAAGGTGATTTGCGTCACCTTAACTTGCGGATAAATATGAGTGGAAGCACAGTACATAAATTTACTCCTATAGCTTAAAACCTGAACGATCATACTATTGTGAATTTGTATATGCCATGATTGGCCAACTCATTCGCTTTCTTGTGAGGAGTAGCTTTAGTGGAGTGGGAAGTGTGACTGTACTGTTTCCCCGAGGGCATTAACTTGAAACAAAATAGTTTGTAAGTCAATGTCTAAAAGTTCAAGAAAGGGAAACTTGAAATAACGGTGGACTTTGACGAGGCTGCTAGGTGAACTTTTTGAAATAGTGTAAATACAACACAAAAAAAAATCTTTTCAATCAATATACCTTTGACCTCTGACTTTTTACCTTCACTTCCGGTAATGGGTGGAAGATAATGGTTCCATCTGGGGTATGCCCCAACAACGTATGAAAAATGTCGGCTCAGCAGTTTCGGAGATATGGCAAAACAGTAAGGGCACACACACACACATACAGACACCCACCCATACACCCTTGCACACACACACACACGGACACGTTGTGACCCTTCCTCCACAAATGGAGTCCCGGTCACCTTGTTGTGCTTCATCTAGGGTCAGACCCTTAGAATAGAATCTTGGGAACAAAGAACATTTTCATGTGAACCATCCCGTTTTTAGCTGTCATCGCCATTTTAAACCAATTTGCCAAGTGATTTCAATATCTCATCCTCTTCACGGAGCGATGAGCTAATAACACACTGATAGCATTATACACGCAAGAGCTTATCGTCTCCATCCTGTCAGCCTGTCAAACACTCTTCAGTTCATTTATTATACGCAGAGTGTTCGTACTTTTGATATTCTAACAAACAGCTAATTCGTCAACCAGTTGGAAATGAGCGTATGTCATTTACACGCGTGCAGAGAATTAACTGTTGTGGTCCACAGATCCCTATATGTCCTACATTAAGATCAGCGATACGGCCACGCGTCCGTTGTTTTTCTCCAAACACGATGCCAGTGTGACGTCGATGCACTAGGTGTATTGGCATTACCAGAACAAGAAAGATATCAATGCACTAATTTAAACGGAAAGGAATAATTCATTTGTTTTGCGAGCATGAAGTAGTACGGGTAGTTAAGAAACAAAGAAATCCTTCGCGTGTAACACTGTTTCATACTTAATATGGGCACCGAGTTCATACGCATCAATTAAGCAAGTTCATGCACGATGAAACGTATTCTGCGTGTATAACACGCGCACGGTACACCCCTAGTGTCAGCAGGTTGCCGGATTGAACGACGCGTAGCGATGTTTGCGTTACCGAGAGGAGTAACTTTCCGGTAAAAGTGTTAAATATCGACTCTCATGCCCAACAGAACTCAAACTTTTATGTAAATAAAAGGTTTTTTCTGCCAAATGCAATTATGTAAAATGTTCCCCCAAACTTCTGTTCGGGTGCTATGAGACCTAATTTTCCAATTTAAGACAAACGTTAAACAATTTTAAGGAGAAGCCGACTAGTAGCAGTTTTTATAGTGGTACATGTACATCTGACCCTAATTTTCCTGACAGTAAGCGTTAGATGGCGTTCCACATGTTTTGACAAAACTTGTCACCCCCTTTTGTGCGTATCCTTTTGAAGCCGTTGCAATAATTTCTCTTTAAATTATATGCAAGAAACGCTATACATTTCCCAATCCATCGCGTGACTTTAGATGGTTGTTGCCATGGTACCAGTATGTTTGGTAGGGCAGGGCAGCCGTATGATATGTGTGAACTGACATACCGGTGGAATTTTTATTTCAGAAATACAGTAAAAAACGATTTACACCAAAGTTGACCTCTGACCTCTGGCCTTTGACCTCCACTTCCGAGAGTCTACCATTCACAACTTCCTACGCCGAAGTACGTCCTCACCAAGTTTGAAGTTGATCTGTCAAGCCCACTAGGGGGAGTTTGTGACAAAAATGTTGGCATAAAAATATACATTTCTTGTAACAGCACGTGATCTTGATATCTTTATGATATGTGATAATTTTCATGATCTTGAGACGTTTCATTGTAGAAATTTGGCAAAAGAGCAACTTTTACCTATGACCTTTGACCTTCGACCTTCACTACCGGTAATGAGTGGTAGATAATGGTACTACCTGGGTTACCTCCCTGCAAAGTATGTAGAAAATCGGCTCAGCCGTTTAGGAGATATAAGCAAAACAGAAAACGACACACCCACCACCCACACACACACATAACGCCTCAAACACACACACACACTTACACACGGACACGTTTTGACCTTTCCTCCAGAAATGGAGTCCCGGTCACCTTGGGGTGCCTCGCCTAGGGTTAGACCCTTAGACTAGTAGTTTGGTAACATTAATTTGCATGTAAACCATCCTGTTTTTAGCTGTCATAGCCAATTTTTACTTCTCTGGCGAAGTGATTTCAGTATGTATTATTAGAAAAAAAACGAAGGCACATGAAGAATATGAAAATTCAATGGTGACGCCTAAATTCCTACAAGACAGGGAGTTTCGTGAATTGGGAGTGTTTTTATTGCTTATTACCAATGGCTGTGAGATCGACTTCTGTATATCTTTTTCACCCCATACGGTAAAGTTTGATTAAGGCAAACACTTTGAAATGGTATATTTTTTGTCACAAGACTTATGTGACATTAAAAAGCGTATTCTAAATTATGAAGTTCGTCCTGCGTTAGTGGCAGTTGGTTTGGTGGGCTTCATTAAGGTTTACATTTTCTAGAAAAGAAACATTATACAAAATCAAGAGTATCTCTACGACTCCGAACAGGCAAGTGATGGTCTCATTTTAACCGGACATACCTGGAGTCCATTATATGTAGGCTTTTAATTTCCTTGCTTATCTGTATCATGGATGGTTGTACACTGAATTGTATCTTGGTCCCCTCAATTTCGATGAAAATGAAGGTTTAAAATTCAAAATGAAGATGATTAAAGTCTGATGAAACCTTCTATTAGTATCCTACAGTCCCTAAACAAAGACACTGGTCGGATTTGTCTATAGAAAGCCTGGTAGACAACACAATCTCTGTCCCCTGTTACGCCCCAAATTTTGGAACATGTTGTACAAAATATCATTGAGAAATTTCAACAATTTAAAAGGCAACTCATTTTGCTAGTTTGCCTCAATTTGTGGAGAATGGTGGAGATCCTATAAAGCATACTTATTTGACCAATTTTTAATATCTTCTTTGAATTAAGCACGTTCTTTAAAAGTGTCTTGTAGGTCACAGGCATCTCTCGGAAATTAAAATGAATAGTGGATTAACTACGGCAGGTGAATTCTATGAAGGAAAGAAAGGGAGATATGAAACAAACAAACAAAAAACAATGATTTTCTACACCTGGCTGAAACAAGCTGTTTATATCGATTTTACCATAAAACGTGCAGTACGTTAAAGACACATTTTATCAACTGGTCTCACTTCATGTTTATATTTTTGTGTTATCATGGAGAGTATGTTAAGCGTGGAGAGCATGGAAAGCGTGTTAAATAAATCGTGTATTTAAAAAAAATTGCAGAAACGGTTCTGATAACGGGTTTTCCCAAACCTCAAAGTAAAGTTAATCTTGTGTGGGTTGAAAATTTAAACCCGAGAGCTTTACGTTTCAAGAGTGCATGAAAGAAGCATTTCCCCAACTGTTTTTAAAAGATGTTGCGTCATTTACGCTCGGAGTTTCTACTTGTTCACCCACCACCACTGCTTTAGCAGGCCAAGAACGCCTGCAAGAACTAGAGCCATGAGCGTATTTCCTCGCGGAGCTCGTAACGTGCGTAACCACCCGGCCCGAAACCTTTGACACTTGGATAAGGTCTCTCACGTGGTATTCCGCAGCTAGCCCTCCGTACAGTTAATTATACGCCGCACGCGGTCACATATTTAAGGGGCTTCCCTATGACTTCTTTATCACAATTATTCCTTATTCCGACTGGCAATGCATACGGGTATGTGTTAGAGGTTCATTTACGCATAACACATGTTCCCAAAAACGTATAGTGATATGAAAAGCCTTCTCTTTATGAAAGAAATTTGTTGAAACAATGTCTTTGAGAAAGTATGTATTATCTTCAGTTTGGTATAAAAACCACAAAGCAATCCATTAAAAGAGGATATAACACAATTTTGGCAAACATCGAGGTCACGGCTAAATGGCTTATAATGCCCTAAGCAAAGGGCAGTTTGAGAGTTGTTCCTTCACGCTTCATGCATCTGGAGAGCAACAACAACCTGTTGCTTTGAGAAGATGACCTTGAGCATGCAGATTAACGACGGCTCAAATCAAAACTATTTTTTTTTTTGCTTAGAAAATTTATTGAAAATGGATTGTTCCAAGGAAAATATTCCGTCTGGGCACAAAGTGACGACTATCAGAATATGACTTAAATGAAAAACCAGGCTGTAAATACTTCATGTGAACCATGACAAACTGACCTTTGCACGTGTACTTCTGTGGTAGCAAAACACTTAAAATTACGTCTGTATTGTTTGTTATAGTGTCGACAAGAACTCTTCGAATTGGTCCGATGGAATTCCGAAATATATTGACTTTCTGTGAGTAGTCCAATTCATTTTTTCGAGACTAATTCAGCAATAACTACCTGCACAACTACCTAGTGAGAGGTCATTCATACACTCTTAAAAGGTCCGGATGAAATTTGATCCATTCCGGATCGATGTTTATCCGGATTTCGATTCCCAGGGGCACCTTTTTGATCCGCATTATAACCCTGTCCAGGATCAAATCTGATACAGATTCCGAATCCTAGAGTACTTATTCCATAAGGATATGACTGGGATTTCTGGAAACCCCATTCCTGTTCTCAAATCTGAATGGATTTTAGATTATATTCAGGTGGCTCCTATTTGATCCAGATAAAACCAACTTGGAATTATTGGTTAGAATAAATGACGTTTCATATTACCTTCGATCAAAATGTGGGTCACAAATCATTGTTACTCTCCTCAATGAAGAGGACCTGTTCTAGAAGAAATTCACATTTACGATCCATTTTCTCTGAAAGAAACAAAGTGGCTATTAAGCTGACATTTAGATCAGCAATGGAAATAAGAAACGATAATATCTACAAAAATCAGTCTATTTGACAATATATTTGGAACACACTGCAAGCAAATAACAAATTTCTAACCGAAAAAGCTGCCACATGAGAAGCAGTAAACATTCTAAAACCTTGAATGGGTTCATACACTCTTGTTTATATAATTACTATGTTCTCTGAAACATACAGAACGTGCATGCATAATTAACTTTTTTGTTACAGAAATTTCACTCGCACACTTTTAACTATCAATTTGCTCAAATACAAGCCTTCATAGTCCTGTAGGATTGGGTTCTTTACTAGTATTGACCCGAATACAGGTACTATAGTTATTCAGGTTATCAAAAAACCGAAGTCATTTGACGTATTACTTATACTGGTTCTTTGAAGAATTACTGGTACTTCAAAAAAATATCTGATACTCATTTTAAAAGTTATTATTTTAAAGAACAAAACTGTGGTAATCCATGTGTACAATCCAAATAACCGCCCCCCCCCCCTCAAAAGAAAATACAAATACGGTGTACTGCAATATTCAAATTGTACCAAGAACTCTTTTTTACTAATTTGGGAAATTAAAAGGCCAAAACAAGGTCGAACTCTACCTTCCCTTGTAGCTATGCACCTTGATAAAAAAGAAGTATCACTTATTCTTATTTCTAATTCTACTTTGAATAGGGATATTGGATTTACTGTACTGTAAAGAATAATGATATAGCAGTTGAGATTTCAAAGCCAGCTTTTACAAATTCTTCCCTCTCCATTTTGCCAGCTTCTCATACTTCCCCAGTTCCCAGTAAATATAAGGCAAATGAGAGAGGTTACAGTATTCCATACTCTTTATCCATCACATTTACAGTTTTTTCATTCACAGCAATAGTTGTAACTAGTGTATAATATTAAACAGAGTTTACTCTGTTAGTGAAGGTACAGTATATGTAGGGAACTGCTAACTGTACCTGTACGGAACCTTACAGTATACTACTGGAAGAAACTTACATATCAGTGCCTTAGATGGAGCAAACGACGTGTACAGTACAGGTCAGTAGGCTACAGTAATCAATAAGGGTGCAAGGAATTCACTGAGTCACTTTTTAACCACCAGGGCTGAAATGATTTGGAAAAATAAGCCTATAATGGCTGCCGCATTCAGTGAACAATATTACTCTAGGAGTAAAATATGTACTTACAGCCTACAATTCAAGTTGCATTGGAGAAAATGTATTAAGGTGTACTCATGCGGAATTGGGTCAAGACAGGGTCATAGGTTATTACTCTCGGAGAACAATAAGTACACACAGCCTACCATGCGCAAGCTCCATTGCAGAAAATCTATTAATGTTTGCTAAAGTTATTCAAAATATGTTTAAATTCAACAGCGGTTTTGCCCGCACACGATCACAGGTCTCGGAAGCACGTTAAGCCTCCCCCCTCCCAACTTGAAAAAATCTGTGCTGCAGCAAGACGTACAAGGTTCGGCTATTTTGCTGTCAACTTATGTTGCTTAAATTCTTCAAACCCCTTGGAATAAAAGTTCAACAATGCACCAATGGCCCAAGGTGAAATTATCTAAGTACCAGTCCCTGTCTGGCCCTTACCCCTTGTCCAACAGCACCTGCTGCATTAATGGTTACAGTACTGCATGTGAATCTGAATATTTTAGAGTTACAGAGAATAAAGGTACAGTACAGTACTGTACAGAGTACACTTTATGCCAAATCCTTTTATGCCCACTTGGAAAAACATTGAGACCCTTCAACTTTTCCTCAGACTATAAAGAAATATCAAGAGTCTCAGGAAGGGTTGTTTTTAGGTGTTTAAAAGAATCAAGATTTAATCAGATTTTTTTATTTAAATTTTTATTTTTCAAATAAAATCATAATATTAATCGTGCTATTCATTGATGTGACGTAAACAACCGTGGTCTCAGGAATTATGTCTTTTGAGCAAAGTATACTTTACTGTAAGAAAAATTTGTAGGGCTGTTTTGTTGTGAGCTGCTGTTGAAATTAAGGAAATATAACTATTTTGCAGCACATGCAAACTATGAATACAAGTGAAATACTCAGTAAAAGCACCACCACATGTACAAAGCCATAACCGCAATCCCCCCCTCAAAAAAGGGTTCACAATATAGCCTTGGGTACAAATCAATGCACCAGTTAAAGGGTGGCTCTTCACAATAGGAATGAGTTAGGTAGTACTGTTTACTGTCTAGCTTAGGGAGTTACTGTACATCTATCCAAAATGATATAAAAATTTTAAATACTGTACTTTGCTGGTGTACTCTGAAATTCCTTAAACAGGACAGTGTAGTGCTATAATTCTACCTAGTGAAACCGACTGTACTCTAACGAGTCCATGTACACTCCTTGTATAGGCCTAAAGCACTTCAAATGCCCCATTGCTCAACGGTCTTGGAACATCCCCGGATTCCCCACAGCTTTAAAATTTCACCACTTATAAACACACTCACCAGGCATGATCTTTGTCACATCATCTATGTATATGCTTCAATCCGTGAGCAGCAAGTACTGTACTATAGGCCCACAGTAGGGTGAAATTTGGAAACTAAAAACTTCACGGTGCTAACACGAGCTAAATTGTACACCATGCTTGATCCTAAATGTCCTGTACGTATAGTGTGCAATTTTCAGAGAAATGAGGGTGAAATTTGGAAACTAAAAACTTCACGGTGCTAACACGAGCTAAATTGTACACCATGCTTGATCCTAAATGTCCTGTACGTATAGTGTGCAATTTTCAGAGATAAAACAGTGTTTAATTTCCGTAAAGTAATTCTAAACTCTAAACCATCTAAAAGTAGAGAACAGTCAACAGGTTCCATACGTGTGAGAATAGGTTTGTGATTTCATGTGTACCACTTTTGCAAAATGACTGTCGCAAAAGTACAGTAACATCACTGGAGCATGTTTCGTTAAATTTAGCGATAAAATGCAAGTTGCAAACTTATGTAGGCTATGCAGTATGCATAATTTCATACTGCAATCAAGCGCAGATACAAGAGGGGGACTGTCACTGCCTGCAGCCCCCTTTTTGTCACATCAACAATAAAACATAACGGAAACTAGTAGTGACTCCCTCGACCCCTTTTTCTCTTAAGATAGCATAGCTTGAAAAAGTCGGGAGTTGGTAGGCTCATTCCCCGGAAGTTTGGCCATCTGGATGGAAAGTTAGGCAGCTGTAGGGAGTGATTGGGTTATGAATAAATCTTCCTCCTCATCCTATTTACAGTATTTTACTCTGGAACCATTTCTCCCAAAGTCACATTGACAATAATAACAATAAAAACAGTTGTTACAACATTAATAACAATAATAACATCAAAAAGAATAGTAACAGTTTTAACAGTAAAATCAACTATAACAATATTGACAAAAAATAACAATAATTACAAATAACAATAATAAAAGCAAACAACAAAAATAATTGTAACCTACTAATGACGATGACGATGATAGGGCGGACTGTACCTAAGAGCGACAGTTGCATTTTGTTTGGGTGATGGTATAGGCACGATAAAGCAGATACCTTTCAATATCATTACATTGAATCATTGTCCTTAAAAATATCTCAAAACTCATCACAGGCACCTCTCCGAAATCTACATTAATCTTAGAACAAGTATGACAGGTGACTTTTATAATTAATATTGAAAGTTAGTTACTAGACGTAGCTGAAGCAAGGTGCAATTTGGGATTTGTTTCGAAACGGGGCATGCATTTGGACAGTGCAACAACCAGATTGCTTTTAAGATGCCAATGAGAACGTACACTAACTAGAGGGATATCTTACGATTGCATGATCCTGCAAAATTATACAAATTCATTCTCAAGACAAAAAGATTGTGCCAAAGCAAAATATTCCGCTTTAACACAATGTGACGCCTATCGGAATATTACTTTTAAATTGAAAGCTAGGCTGTTGATGCATCATGTGAACCAAGACAAATTGACCGTTTCACGTGTACTCGTGTAGTAATTAACGATTATTGGATTTTGGTGAAAACTTCATATTTTGTTTCTTATAGGGATTTTAGTAACAACAGCATCTCTCAGATTTGGCCGAATACATTCCCGTCATATGTTCGCTGTCTGTGAGTAGTTAAATTCATTTTTTCATAAGAAATTCTATTTAGTAATTAATGTCTGCAGAGGTGTTTAGGTTATAGGTCATTCATTCTTTCACACTTGTGCAGAAAAAATAAGACAAATCTCTTTTAATATATATATCAACGTATATATATATATATATATATATATATATATATATATATATATATGCAAGAAATTGCTTTGGTCCAAACGTAACCGGTGCCAAGTCATTATATATATACATATATATATATATATATATATATATATATATATATATATATATATATATATATATATATATATATATATATATATATATATATATATATGACAGTAAGTTCCGTGGGTTGGTATATTAATATAAATAAATAAGCAAATATCACTTGCCCCCATTTCATGGGTGAGAGTGCCTCAATACCAACATAATACAAAAGCGTTGTCTAATATTTCGAGGTCCTACCTCTTCCTCGGAGACTTGAGTAATAAAGCAAAGTACACTCTACTACGTAAACTCGTTTAAAATGCCCAAATCTTTGTTCAGACCCCTGGTATGTGTTTTTAAGGATAAAATCAGTTTAATCTCCTCAGCTTTTCGTTGATCGTCGTCCCTAAAGTTGCCTTTCCAGATGATTAGCTTTAGATTGTCTATTGTGTGTTCGGGAGAGGAAAAATGCTCTGCAACAGAAAATCCAGTAAGTCGCTGTGAAATGGTGTGTTTATGATTGTTGAAACGGAGACGGAATTTTGTCTTCGTTTCTCCTACATAATTGCCTTCAGTGCATTTATTGCAAAAGAGTACATATATAACATTGGCAGAATCACAGTTAAAGTTACCTGGATAAAGTTTGTATAAGGTGCCTGGGGGGGTTATGAGGGATGAAGTACAGACATGCGCACATATTTGGCATCTAGGTTTGCCGCATGGCGAGTTCCCTGTAGGGCTAAAAGGTCGAGGAATTTTGCTGCTTACGAAAATCTTTCTTAGGTTAGGGGGCTGTCTGAAAGACAGGAGAGGTCCATTATTGAAGGCGCCCTCTAATTCGACGTCATTTTGAAGAATTCTCCACAGGGATCTAAAGTTCTGAAAAAGATCCCTCACGATAGGATGGAAATTGGTGGTAAAGGGAATCCGTTCAGGAGGGGTGGCCTTTTTGTATTTCAAAAGGTCTTGCCTTGATACTTTGTTGGCTCTCTCCATATTCGTTCTAATGAATTTAAGAGGGTATCCCCTTAGCATGAATTGCTTTGTAAGATCATTAAGTTTCATGTTCAAATCATCACTGTCAGAACAAATTCTTTTGTAACGAAGAGTCTGGCAGTAAATGATAGATTTCTTGGTATGGTCTGGGTGGAAGCTGGTAAATGGTATGTATGTGTGCCTGTCTGTGGGTTTGGTGAAGACAGATGTTTGTATGCTGTCATTCACCAAGGATACTTGAATATCTAGAAAATGTATACTTGAATTAGAACATTCAAAAGTAAATTTAATCGTAGGGTGGAAAGAGTTGACTTTCTCAACAAATCTAGTGAGGGAACGTTTCCCGTGAGGCCATAAGAAAAAGATATCATCTATGTATCTACAATACATTAAAGGCTTAAGTCTACATTCATCTAGAAATTGCTCTTCTAAATACGCCATAAAGAGGTTAGCATACACAGGGGCCATTTTGGTGCCCATGGCCGTACCATGGGTTTTAAAGTAAAACTGGTCATCGAAGGTGAAGTAATTATGATCAAGAATGAATTTGGTAATGTCTTTTACGTCAGAAATAAAATCAGTGGAAGAGCCATTTCTAGTAAGAAATGTAGTACATGCATGTATACCCTCATTATGGGGTATATTTGTATACAAAGCTGATACATCCATGGTTACAAGTAGAGTATCGTTAGGGATTTTGCCAATATTATTCACTTCCTGCAAAAAATGAGTGGTATCCTGGATGTAGCTAGGTACATAACTGAGTAGAGGCTGGAGGCATTCGTCCACAAACTCTGAAAGATATTCAGTCAAGGTGCCATTGCCCGATACAATAGGTCTGCCCGGGGGGATCCTTCGTTCATTACTGTCATCTTGAACAAACGTCATTTTGTGAATTTTGGGCAATACGTAAAATCGTCCAGGAACCGGAGCGCTGGGAATCAGTGACTCTACGTGTTCCTGAGTGGTGTTTGACAGGTCACTTATCATGGCTTTACATTCCGAGAGAAAATCATTCGTGGGATCCCCTGGGAGCCTGGTGTAGAAACTGGTATCACTTAGTTGGCGAACGGCTTCTAGTTTATAGTCGACGGTGTTAAGGATTACAACCGCGCCCCCCTTATCTGCGGGTTTAATGATTATTCCTGTGTTCGCTTTAAGTTCCTTAATTGCCTTTCGTTCTGGTGCGGATAAGTTATATTTGTGTTTGTTATCATCATCCTTTATGTTACGTAAGAAGTGCTGAAAGTGGGCCTTGGCCTGAGCGGTAAAGGCATCGATGGATTCATTTCGACCCTTTGGCGGTGTCCACAGGGATCTCGGTTTGGGAGGTCCCTTGGTCTTATAGAGTGGCTCATCAGGTGACTCAGAGTCCTTGAAATATTCTTTAAGGCGGACACGGCGACAGAATTGGCTAAAGTCCTGACAAAGTTCTACAGACTCAACATTTTTATAAGGGCAAAAGGAAAGACCCAGGTTTAATACACGCTCCTGGTCCTCACTTAGTGTGTGGCTGGACAAGTTAACAACTGAAGAAGTGGACTTGCCATTAATTTTACTAAGGTCCTTGCGGGAAATGGGCCGAAAGGAATGGATTCTGACGTCTTCTAAATGTTTTGAGCTTTTGATTAGTTTCTTTAGCTTTGAGTTCTTAGTCGTAAAACAGCGTCTACGATTACTTAAGTAGGAGATGTTCAGAAATTTGTGAATATGGAGAGAGCCAACAAAGTATCAAGGCAAGACCTTTTGAAATACAAAAAGGCCACCCCTCCTGAACGGATTCCCTTTACCACCAATTTCCCCTTTCTTTTAGCCCTACAGGGAACTCGCCATGCGGCAAACCTAGATGCCAAATATGTGCGCATGTCTGTACTTCATCCCTCATAACCCCCCATGCACCTTATACAAACTTTATCCAGGTAACTTTAACTGTGATTCTGCCAATGTTATATATGTACTCTTTTGCAATAAATGCACTGAAGGCAATTATGTAGGAGAAACGAAGACAAAATTCCGTCTCCGTTTCAACAATCATAAACACACCATTTCACAGCGACTTACTGGATTTTCTGTTGCAGAGCATTTTTCCTCTCCCGAACACACAATAGACAATCTAAAGCTAATCATCTGGAAAGGCAACTTTAGGGACGACGATCAACGAAAAGCTGAGGAGATTAAACTAATTTTATCCTTAAAAACACATACCAGGGGTCTGAACAAAGATTTGGGCATTTTAAACGAGTTTACGTAGTAGAGTGTACTTTGCTATTACTCAAGTCTCCGAGGAAGAGGTAGGACCTCGAAATATTAGACAACGCTTTTGTATTATGTTGGTATTGGAGGCACTCTCACCCATGAAATGGGGGCAAGTGATATTTGCTTATTTATATATATATATATATATATATATATATATATATATATATATATATATATATATATACGTATATATATATATGTATATATATATATACATATATATATAAAGAAAGTATAAAGAAAAAACACAAATAGCAAGAAACACAACTTTTGCAGCTCCGCTTGATAATATTTCAAAACGTTTTGAAATATTATCAAGCGGAGCTGCAAAAGTTGTGTTTCTTGCTATTTGTGTTTTTTATTTATACTTTCTTTACATTATGAGAGAAGCACCACCGCATCCTAATTTTTGGATCCTTTTGCGGAGAGCTTATTGTTTGGGTATGTTGAACTTTTTTATTCTTGCTATATATATATATATATATACAGATATTCATGAGTTGCCCTCACCTTGCAATTTCATAACATATTTCGCGAGTTTGGTCTTATCATGTATTGGTTTCGAAGCCACTTTTGCTAGTTCATAATTTTTCGTAGGTCCTTCAAATTCTGACAGATCCGACTAGAAGTAATTATCTACAATTTGAGCATGTTAACAGGAGCCCAAATATCATGGTTTAGTTTCTTCTTTCTTTTGCTCTCTCTCTCTCTTTTCCTTTTTTGTTTGGTTCTTTCGACCTTGAAGCTTGTGAAGGCGTCGATGATCCACAGAAAAACCTACGGACATCACGATCTTAAACTTATATTTGAACAATAATTACTTTACGTTACGTTCAGTTTTGACACCTTTGATGAAACCACTGTCCACACTCGACTCCTTTTGCGTTGTATAATGTTTTCCTCTCTCCACTCATTTGCAATCTATTTCTAAACTTGCATTTCTGCTGTCCTGAGATTAGTTGTGAACTTCCGTGTAGATCAATCTCTTCACGCAAAGTGTCGAAATCAAGAACACTTGACAATAACATCCTTTTATGAGCACCATGTGTTCTTGCCAAAAGTTGTATTCATTTACGAAAAGCCACAAAATTAAAAGTTGAACGTAAACTTCTCTTATGGACTAGGTAAACAGGATTATATTGTTACTTCCATCTTTTTGTTACTTTTAGGAATTTGAGTAAAAACAAGATCTCGAAAATTGGGCAGAAAACATTACCGTCCGTAGTGGAACTTCTGTAAGTAGCATGGTGCAAATTGCTTACTGTATTGTAATAACTACCAAGTAAGTATGAAGGAGTAGATCTTTTATACATCCATACATTTTAAAACTACTTTTCTTTAATGTTGCTTTGTCTGAATTGCCTTAAAGAGAAGTCAAGGAATTTAGGAAAAAGGCGTTGATCGGAAATTCATTCACCATAACAAATTACGATCAATGATAAGTCATATGAAAATTGTATAATGGCTGGTCACTTTCGCAAATCAGTTATTCCAAATATTCCTCTTTCTTGTTTGGTTGTTGCTCATTTTTAGTATATGTAAAATCGAATGCTATTCAAGGTAAAGATTTATCAATTAGTTTAAGGGTAAGGAAGCTTGCCTATCCTAAAAGGCATTTTTGCTGGTGAATATCAACGTACGAATGCCAAATAGCGTTCATTTAAAAACATCTTACGACACACGTAGTTCCCTTCTAGAATACCCATTAGACAGCATCAAATTAAATCCTTTAGCATCCAGAATATATTTTTTAAAGAGATCTTTGTGCACCTGAAAGTTAGTATTGTAGCAGGTATAAAGGCTACAAAGACATTGAACTGAGAATGTATTAATATCTGCACCCACCCTTTGCAACTGTACTGTAGGAAGTTCTAGGGATATGGAGCTATACTTTCCTTTCTTGAGAGGTACCTATAAAACGTAGCAATAATCTGTAGACTAAGACTTCACAAAGTCATTCTGGGTATCGCTTCATTGGTTTGAAAGACTTATGATTGATTATGAACATTGTTTGAGAGGCCAGGAAAAATTTGGATCCTCTTAGAGAAGAGCACCTGAGCAACAGAAAGTAATCGAGTGTTTAATTATTTTTCACATGTTCGGAACAATTGCCTAAAAACGATACTCATAAAATATGCTGCCAAATTTAGGGCCAAGTTTACCGGGCAATTCTTTCACTCATGATAGCTGGTGCCTCTAATTTCTTCCGTACATGAATGAACTTTAGAGGCCCGCACACACCGATACCAACTAGTCGGATCTAGTGTTTCGATTTTTACACCAATACTTGAATTGGGTATGTAATCTGGTATATGAACCCACGATGTGGAACCAACGTTCACGAATCATAACGTGAGCTCATATCAACCACTAGATGGTACATGAGGTGCACAGGTGCTTTGAAGTTCGCAAACCTTGATTAATCTAAAATAGTCCCCTGTAATCCATTGCTTTGTCCAATCAGCGAGAAAAATTATTGATTACGTTATTCTTTGCTTATGCTTGGGTGATTTCTATCTGCATTTGGTAATTGATACCATTCCAAGTCCCCATCCATAATTCGCCGAGTATGTGCTTAACAAATTTTTAAAGCAACTTTCATCATAATGTACACATCCACTGTCAGTCCCCAGCAGTGGCAGTGCCAGGATGTCAAAATTTTTCAAAACTGGGGGAATACATACAACGTGTCATATGGCCATAACAGATAAAAAAAATATCAGATGCAAATAAAAAGTTTGATATAGCGATACATCAAGCCATATATAACCCAATGAACGGCCCTGTCAGATATTTGGTTTACCTGGTCCTATCAAGCCAGGGACCTGTTTCACAAAGCACTACGACAAGCCATAGCACCCAAAGACGCGTCTAAGCTAAACAGTACTAAAATCGGCAAGTCGCGTACCGGACGTACGCTAAGTCGCATTTAGGACTAAACGCTACGTCGCGTCTGGACGAGAAATAGCACCGATCTTATCCTGTTCTAAGGAACGCCCGTTCTAAAATATTACTGTACCAAAGCTTTTTCATGATGTACGGTGTTTTTCTATGTTAAATGTGTATGTACTACAATATTGTTTAAAGAGCAGTCTTTACACAAACGTGGTAGCAACAGATGAAGTTAAAATAAACCACCGCTAGAGATAGACGAACAATCGAAAAGGGGCTTAGGCTGCAGGGTTATTGAGACATATTAAAAGTTAAATAGGCCTAATAAACACGAATTTGGCAGTAGATGGCAAACTATTGTGCACTGCACCTGAACACCCTCCCTTCCGTCCGTTAAATTAATTTGGCCATTGAAAAAAAATCCCAGAATTTTTAAGCCGTCGTCATAACAGTTTCCATTTCATGCAAATATTTTTTCGGGCAAATACTTGAAAGACTTTGGAAATTTGACCATTTCGGGCATTGCGTTGTGATGGATTGTGAGGTAAAACTTTCCAAGTACAGCTCTTCGCACTGCCTAAACAAGTTTCTTTTATTTTTCATGAGAATTTTACATAGTACATTTCTTTCCTTTTTCGGGATATCTTTTTTAAGATTACGGGCACGCTTAGTAATTTTCTGAAAAGAAAAAAAATGACTTCAATTTTTTTCCCCAAATTCCTGCCCGAATTTTTCCCAAATTTGTGCCTGAATTTTGGAATTTGCGGAAATTTGGGATGCCCCGCCTCGTACGCCACTGCCAATGTCTTAAGGAATATTGTTCCCCAGCCTGCGCAAATCTGACGCTCTTGAGAATATTTCATTAAGGATTTTGCTTAATTTTGCTCAGTGTGTCTTTTTTCCGAAGTAATAGGCTATCGTTGAAATTGCCAGTCGTTAGTTCGACCTGCCAGTCCTACCTCCTAAGTTAGGTCGATGGAGTTTTGCGGCTGTTTCTAACTGAGTGGTTTAATTCGGGCTGGACCGCTATGGCCTTTTTTCCAGTTATAGTTCAAAAGGCTTCTTTCACCAATCCCCCCCCCCCCCCCCCGGACGCTCTGACTGAGGTCTTAGCTTATCTCTGGATGGAAAACTAAGTCTCTATAGAGGTATACTATATATTTTTGGTAGTAACCCAACTTCTTGCTTACATAACTTGGAAGAAAGGAAAAGGTCTCAGGGGCGAATCCCCCCTCTTGTGCCCCCACATACATCCCCCACTGACAACTGGTGAAACCTGTTCCTTCAACCCCCAGGCCAGAAGCCCTGCCACCTAAGAGTCATCTCTGTTAACTCTGACAGTTCTCACAACCCGTAATGCAGGATATACACGAGTTGGGTACGTCTAGCTTTCTGATAGAAGACAACAAATATAAATTGATGTTTATTTGTGACCCAATTTCAAAGTTTAGCTTTTCGTTAGAATTCTTCAGAAAATGCAAGGTTTTACCAGCAAAATTTGCCCTCCGTAGAAGCAAAGTCAAGCAAACTGCTGCTTTTAGTAATTGCAACTGGCATTTGAAACCGCTCCACCAAGAAATTCAAAACTCTCTTCAATATGGCCGGGGTAAGGAGCCTTCTTGAAAGGAAGCAATCCCACCCACAAACTTCCAGTAGGTATAAACTGACAGCTAGCCTATTCAGAGCATCAGTTTTCAATGCTTTCCCTTTTCAATAACAAATAACCACGATTTCCTAGGTGTTGAATAACTGACTTCACAAAATTGATTAGATTTGCAAGTAAAAATTTAGTAACTGATTTTACTAAAGGCGGCTGGTTGCGATTATCCTTCCAAGATCTTCAAAGATTGGCACAAGAATTTCAAGACACAGATTTTTCATTTTTATACCTCCAGTTTATCCATACTTTGGCATAACTACTTAAATTTGAAAGTGTAATAAATACAAGTGTATAATTAACCTACCATCGCAAATCCAGAACGAGTTGTTTGCTTACGTTTACCGCAATTCAATAAAATTTGGTGATCCCAAATTCAATACAGCAAAGGTTAACAGATGGACAGAAATTTTAAACACATAAGGCAAGAACATGCACCCATACTGACTACAAGGCAAATGCCTTCAGTTGCTTTGTACGCTAAAGGCAACATTTTGGCAACAGCATACACAAAAACCGGGTAGTATAGCCAATAATTTTGAAGAGGGGACCATCTGGAGGGCCTGATCGCCTTCCTAGGCGAGATGTGTACGGGAGAAATTTCAGAACGAATAAGCGGCCTCGGAGAAAATCTGGTGCAGTTTTTAGGTCATTTTTGGGTTGTTTTTTACAAGTTAAATTATTTCCAGAATCCAACTGGTAGATATGGAAACATACCCCTTTAGCTACCCCCCCCCTCCCCGTACCATAGACATTCTGTTATTTATTGTCTGACTGAGCATTCAGTATCAGAATATTTCTGTAATATCTGCACAAGTATAGCAAAAGTTGAAAAATAAATGTCAAACATCATCCATAGGTTGTTTAGTCCTTGGATGATTATTTCACTCAACTGAAATATTGTATCAAAGTTTGGTTTAAAATGTCAGGATTCAAGGAAGGCCCCGTAAACAATTCTTCATGAATCTTTCCGCATGCTTCCAATTGTAAAAGATGTTCTGAATATGCTCTATGTTGCGGATGTTCAGAATATCATGCTTCACCACATCAATTCAACGACAAATGCTTGTGCAGTACTATTCTTAAAGACCAAGTTGTTATGAATTCTACGTAAATCTTTTCTAAAACCACAAGTTTGTTGGTTAATCGTTGCGGATACGAACCAAACGCTCACTTGTTGAATTGTTATGAAAAGGAACCAAGTACCTAACTGGAAACTTCCAACTCAATAGACCAAATGGGACTGATGTCATTTTAATCTTTTCCAATGCTACATATTTAGGTTTTTGTGATGTGAGATCATCTTACTATTATGTTTATGAAAATTAACCCCTTTACTTGCTCTGAGAGTACCACGTGTTGTGCTACGAGGTACTGAAAGATATTTGCCATGAAAATAAGACAAAATTTGTAACATTCACTCCCCTTGTCAAAGTACAGTTTGCAAACTGAGGAACTGCTGCTGATTCCCTTTTAGTAGCATTAAAATACATATAATGTTCTGCTAAGCAGTAGTCAAATGTTGTAAAAACAAAACCACACCTCCCAACATAAATACAAACAAATTAGATGTTGTCCATTCAACTGACACAGCCTTGGCATTGAACTTCTCCACTGTACCCTCACTCTGCCTTAATGTTAATGTAAGTGTGATTATCAAGGCCATTTTTATATGCACTCTGGATATTCTGTCACTCTGGAGGCACTTCTATGATCGCGTTAGGGTAACTGCAACCTGTAAAAGTATAAAGAGAAAGAATAGTAGTGAAAATCTTAAACCCATTCCAGACAGGGCGAAATATCTTTCTTAAACTACATGTTTGAACGCAACCCGTTTCATCACTTTCACCCAATTGGTAAGAAACTGGACAATAAAACTCAGTCTAATAGAATATGAATGAATGCACCATAAAATAGGGCCCAGATTGGACACACTAGAATTTGAATCACAATAACAAAAAAGAAAATAAAAATATACCGACCGGGGGCAGTTATTTTAAAAATGTTTTTGTGGGGGTGGGATTCCTTACTGGCAACTTGCAATAAAGTAATTGGCCAAAGGAAAAGTCACCGCCCAGCTGAGCCATCAATGTATTTTTATTATGAATAGGTGCAACTACAAATCACCGCAATTCATGCTAAATAGTTATCTTCTTATACAATAAAGATTTTGAATTTTGCAAGTTTATTGAAAGAATTACAGTTTTCTCTTTGCTCAATTCAATGCAAATACCCTGTAAATAAAAGTTTAACGCCAAATTAAAAAAAAAAAACATGTTACAGCAGTATAAAGAATCAAGAAACATACATTTAACTAGTGCCCTTTTCCTAAAATTAAATGACTAGCTATTAAAAGCCCGGCCTGTCTTAGTCCAGGGTGCACATGATGACAGCAGCTCAATTTTTCCAGTTTCTGTTGTCTAAGGGAAATGTGTCATTAAAAACAGTATGAAATTTCATGAGGACTATGGACAGCTGTTTTAATCAACCAATTTGCAGTATTTATAAGAAGTTGAAAGGACTTACAAGTTTATCACATTTAAAAATTTACATTATTTCTTTGAGTGTAGAAAATTCCTTTGCAATAAAATGTTCTTAGTGTTGACTTTACTATAGTGAATATACCAGCATTTGTCAAAGGTGCACATTCTACACCAGAGGTACCTTGAAGTAGTTGCTTTCCATTAATAACACACATTCTGTTTCACATAATTTTAAATGCAAAAGTAATGTGTCTTGATCATGAAACATTTTATGTAAGCTTCAAGGCTATTGGACATGATAATAAAATCCACTACATTTTCTCACCTTTGTTGGAACTTTAAACCGAGTATTAAACATTGTTTAGTGGTCAGTCACATTATTAGTTTCTTCAGTATGTGAGAGTTTCGGATTCATAAACTTCTAAAGTTGTTGTGGTGTTTCTTTCTGAAACTATAAAATATAAAAGAAAGAAATTATGCCTTCACTTGAATAGCAAACATACTCTAATGCCAAATTTCATATTTGCGATTGTATCAAGGTCACTGCCCAGTAAGTAAGCACTGAACGAGACTTTTGTACAAAATATCTCAGATGTGGGAACTTTTCTTAATGACAAATAAAACAGAAAAAACACAGTCCGGATTACCAGTGTTACCATAGTGAGCTTTATAATTACTGTGCATCACTTGCTAGTACGTATTCAAGCACCATTTCACAGGAAAAGAGGGCAGTTTTTAAGACTTGTACATATACCCCAGTGTAGGCACAATTATATTAAGGACCCAATTCACCCAAACTACTTCCATTCCACTATTTTGTCAAGGTCATTTTTGTGCATCAAACTGTCTTTCCCGTGTACTCACTAATAGCCCAAGAGACCTGCCATGGCCTTCTACTTAACTCTTTTTTTTTTTTTTTTTGCAAGAAGTAAACAGTCCTCCCTCAAAATGGTAAAAAGTGTTAAAACATGGCTGTGCATTTTTGTACACTCCCATGGACCGGGGAATGAAATTTGCAGTCTCTAGTATCTACGTTGTGACACAAAAAACCCACCAATGCTACCATTCTAACCAAATTACAGTAAAACTATAACCTAACCTAGCCCTTGGCCTAACACTTTGTTTTCATGTATTTTGTAAAGTTGCTGGAATTAACAGATATATTGCATAAAGGAAATGTCAGTAGAAAACTCTGGCACAGCAATATGCATTGTTCATGTAACATATTCTGTATAGTGTTTAGTTTATTAATGCACAGAATAAGGACTTTTACATAACATGCTATCTTTCACGAAGGATGAGAACAAATGTCCTACGAAACTACAGGCAAGGGCCTAAGATTAGATATGAGCAAGCCTGTATCTTGTTAAAATTTTGAGGACTTCTGTGATCAAGTCCTTGTAGGCTACTTGTAGGCATAGGCCTACCTAAGATTAGATATAAGCAAGCCTGTATCTTGTTAAAATTTTGAGGACTTCTGTGATCAAGTCCTTGTAGGCTACTTGTAGGCATAGGCCTACCTAAGATTAGATATGAGCAAGCCTGTATCTTGTTAAAATTTTGAGGACTTCTGTGATCAAGTCCTTGTAGGCTACTTGTAGGCATAGGCCTACCTTTGAATGTTCTGTTTTTGGCTGCAAACATGTATATAGTCTACTTAGCTCTTGTGGCAATTAACTATTCATGTTAGCCTTTGCTCCTGACTAAGGCTTAGTCCTAGCCTAACAGTAAGACGTTGCGGACTAGGCCTATTTCCCTGTTTTAAGCTTTTTGTTGCCATGGTAGCCTAATTATATTATGTTACGTAGCTAACCCTAATGAAACTCTGATTGTGACCAAGCAAGACATGCAAGGCTGGCCCTAGGCTAGGCCTTTAAGCCCAACGTTCCCAACAACTAGGCTAACTCGTTAGGCCTGGGCTGAGCTGCATACCTACCTGTTCACACTGCATGAATAGAAATTTGCAAGAGTGTGGCTCAGGAACATGAAGCCACCAATGCATGGGTCTCCTACTGAATTTCTAAAAATGCTGAATTTTGAAAAAAGCCTAACGCTATGATTATCAATCAAGCGCAAGCCAGTACCCAAGGAGGGGTGGGGGTCATGCAGAGGCAAAGGTCCCTGAACTTTCCTCAAATAAATGGCCATGACAGTTGATTGGCACACACTTCACATTTGGCAACCTACGGTTTTGTTACTCCCACCCTCTCTCGACTCCATCCATGCTAAGCCCAACTTAAAATAACAGTAATCAGTATGTTAATAATAGAGCTAGGCTTGTACCTTATACTTAGTGATACAGCCATGCCCAACAACTTTATATAACTTCTACAGTGAATCTATGCTGGCCTACAATAACGTTAGACCTAACGTTACTCGCTCGTCAGGAATACACTGTATTGCACTATATAGCTTCGTTACGTAGCTAGACCTGCACTAAGGTAAGACTTCTCGTATATGGTATCACGATTCTGCATCTTGGTTAAAAATTGGGGCAAATGAGTCAAATTTGCCACTTAAGAATATGGTAGGGGAAGTAGGACCCTGTTTTTAGGGTCAAATTACAATCACTTCATGGATTCATAAAAGTATATATTCGTAACGTAGAGCATTTTTAATGCTTTTCACCTTTCTGATTGTCACAAAATCGTGATCACCGGTGCACTACGACTACTGTTTACTGACTTGTAGGGTCAAAGGTCAAAGGTCACACTTTGCGTACGTGCATATTGGAAATGATGATTTAAAATACGTACGAATCTTAGAGGACTCGACTTAGCAAAGAACGGTTTTGTGAACCGAAATTTACAAAAGATTTCAGTCTTGCAAATTACTGTAAGTCGAGTCCTCGGGGCGCTAAGTACTGTTCCCGTAAGTCGAGATTATTGTAACAGGGTTCCAGATACAACTTACTATTATCAAATTCTAAATACACAAAAGAAAGTTCATTCGGCATATTAAGCTGATATCTTTTTAAAGGTGTACAAAATATAAATATAATGTTAAATATGTCATTTAAAACGATAAACGTTCGTGACAGATAACATAAATCAAATTTTATACGGCCACTTCAACCAAGATATAACTTACAAAATAGCATTTCAAATGCACATTAGAAATTTGATGTTACCGTATCAATCTGGGTATCTCTTGATACAAGGTTGCACAATAAAAGAAATAAATATATAAAGTTTGATATGGACATACCGGGCCAGACTACACGTGCTGAAAAATCAGGCCAGAAATACACGTAAAACTTAACATCATCTACTTACTTCACGTATAATTTAACATAATGAATATGAATCAAACAACAACGGGTTTTTTTTGACACCATATTAATATTTTGGGTTTTATTTGTGTTCTTGTCCCACACTACGTTCTCCTTGAAGGCTGAAGAAGTATCAGCAAACCAATTTCATAACATTCAAACCATCCACCTAATATTTAACTACATTCCAGTTAGACAAATGTATATCATAATGACTTTTCAATGTGTTGGAGCTCAAGATTGAGAGTCCTGGCGTTTTTGTTTTGTATATGTATGTATATATATATATATATATATCTGTGTGTGTGTGTATATATATATATATATATATATATATAACGCTAATTCCCACCTTAGGGGGAAATTGTTTGGCTGCGTGTACTTAGGGCGAAAAAAATAACAATGAGATACATAAGAAAAAGTGTTCGCCCTAACTTCTAAAAATATAAACAACGTTTTTTCAAAGGCCAGCCATTCGTTCGTGTTAACAGCTAGGTGTCCGTAAATTTGACAACTTTGAAGTAATTGTATCTACTTAGTAAATCTAGGAGGGCGCCCTTGTCCGTTTACGTATTCCTGTAGAAAAAGTGTGTAGAAACGTTACTTTCCCCCTAAGTGCCGAATTAGTGAAATTAATATATATATATATATATATATATATATATATATATATATATATATATATATATATATATATATATATATAAATATATATATATATATTTCACTAATTCGGCACTTAGGGGGAAAGTTGTTGTTGTTGAAAAGTCGACCTTAAGGGGAAAAATTTTGGGGGGCGAAATATAAGTTTCGCCGTATCGTTTCTACACACTTTTTCTATAGGAATACGTAAATGGACAAGGGCGCCCTCCTATATTTACAAATTTTCGCCCACAAAAATTTTTCCCCTTAAGGTCGACTTTTCAACAACAACTTTCCCCCTAAGTGCGGAATTAGTGAAATATATATACACACACATATATATATATATATATATATATATATATACATATATATATATATATATATATAAATGGTTAAGGAAGTAAAATTTTAGGAAGTCGTCCGATGTAGGTGCTTCATGTGACCCATGGCATATTGACCGTCTGCGGTGGTTTACTTTTCAGGATTTTGCTGATATTTCCATCTTATGTGTTTCTTATAGAGATTTAAGTAACAACATGATTTCGCAGATTGAGACAAATGCTTTGCCGTTATCGTTTAGTTCACGCACGTGAGTATTGTCTAGTACAAAAAGAGTTATTTCATTTCGATCGGTATTGTAATAGCTTAATAGCTATCTAGATTTCGTTCTTTTACTCTTATGGGCTTTATTTTACGTTTGGATTTATGAGTAACTGTATTAGCAGCACTTTGATAAATGTAAAATTTTGAAAAAATGGACAGATGTAATACACAGCACGTTTATAACAAGTGAATGGCAATCACTGACCAAATACATGAAATGTCACTGCTCACTGAAAACGTTTTACAAGACAATTGTTTCCAAAGAAAGGTCTCCCTTTGACTTATTTTACCATGGCTCTTTTATCAGTTTATGTGGAGTCAAGTACCACGGTAATGATTTTCCTTTACGGGATAAAGATTGGTCTATGAAACAATTTAGAATGTTGACATTTTTTCAATTCACACTAACACTTTTGACCGTGTAAAATAAATTAGTCCTGCTTTAAATGACAATATGTCTGGTGAACATCAGTTTACGGATCTTAAAACGCTTTCAATTAAAGTAACCATAACAGCTTAATTAAAATAACGTTACATATATTTCATCGTACTTTTACCCGAAAGCGTAAGAAATGAATCTTATCAAAAAAGCCGAGGAGGAAGACGAGAGCTCTTGAAAAGACAAAATGGTATTATATTAGGAACACCGTACTTTCCAAATTGACAAGGGCAACGGTCACGCGGAGACAGGTTCCCTCTCATTTTTGAGGGGGTTCATCGTGTCAAATCCCCCCCCCCCCCATATTTGAGACATAAAGAAAATTATGAGTATCTTTTTACTTTTTTCGTTTTAACCAGTAGGTATTTGGCGATTCATGTGACTGGTAGTCTTAATATCTGGAGCATTTTGTTCTTAATTTTAAACATGTTCGCACGCACTCCTTTTTCCACATTTAGATTTGTTATCAACTGTTGAACGAGAGCTTCAAAAAAATATAGCTTTCCCAAACAACCTATTGGTATTTCGTACGGATGTTTTTTTACATCATATAAAATCAATAGGAGTTTTCTTGTTCCTGCCGTTTGGAAGATTCTTTATTCAGACACGAAAACTTATTGTGTAGAAAAAAATGAGTGCATCAAAGATAAGTTTAGGTTACTAAAAGGCGATTGCCTCTCCCAAATGAGGCACCTTGGTTTTCACCCCAGATTTACTGTTTTACTTTTTTATGGGAAAGCAAACTTCTTAATTGTTGAATGATCTCTGATTATCATCAAAGTCAGAAGGTGCAAAATGAGGATAATAGCTGACATTTTGAACATTCACAGAGAGCTCGTTGATTACATTTTATGGACTTGCATTCTCCTCAGGATAATTTTGGGCCAGTGTAGTAGGCTTTGAACTTGCATAAGGGAGAGCTCAAGACAGTTTGGGGAGGGACTAGGAATAAGTGAGTTACGAAAAATGGCACTGTGTGGTATAAGAACTGGGAATATTCTGCCATTTTATGAACAGGAGCCAAATGTTTTCAGTATTTCTGGAGCAAAACCTTGATATTTTAGACTCCCTTTGCGTGCCCAAGCTTTTTCGTTCAGTGGCGTAGCTAAAGTGGGGCAATTACCCCCTAGCTCTGTAAAATGAAAAATTTGAAAATGCCATGTGTTATACCAATCAACGAGAGTGTAGTTTTCCCAGCTCTTCTTTTATGGAATTTTAAATTCTCTCCAATAAAAGCTCAACGTTTGTAAGTATTTGTAACTTTAAAAAACAAAGTTTTCTGCATCCTTCGTGCGTCGCAAATTGCAATTCCAAATCCAGTAATGGTCGAACATAAATCAGTTCACTTTTCAGAGCTTTGGAAATGACAAAATCAGAATTTTTGCTATATGTGACACCAGATCATCAAGTAAAACCGGCAAACTGGAGTGCTATTTTCATAAATTTACCTTCATAAAATTTCAAATCTGTCCAATCTAAACTATTGACTTTAAAAATGACGTCAGAGAGTACGAGTAGGTCTTAGGTAACATTATGTAGAAGCAACGACCTTTGGTTGCACTGCAATTTTAGATTTGCCAATAGAAAATGCAAATTTTAAGCAACCCCAAACTGTTTAAGTTCCGAAAAGGAAACCCAGAATCCAAAATTTTCAGCATTTCAATTTCCATATCTAAAATATTTGTTGAAAAGGGGCAAAATTTTCTGTGCGCCACCCACGCTGCATATTACACCCGTGATACAGTGGTGTTCATCCTTCAAAAATTCGGAAAGTTTCGGTACTTGCACCTCCCCCCCCCCCCCCCCAAATATTTTTATCTACGCCACTGGTTTCATCATTCCCAACATTGCTTTGGAAAACCGTCACTTGTGGCACAGCTTCGGGTTGCTCGATCCTTAGTGGGATAGAGCTGTCCCTCTGTCGTGTATATCCAATCATGGTCCCTTTTACTTAACGACAAATAAATCTCTCTCAAAAGTGTCGGCATTTGTTGCGTATAGGACTCACAGTGTAAGTTGAACGAAGTACATCAAGTTTTACTTGTTTACTTTTCAAGTCAAAGGTAGAGAAATGCTCAAAGTTAGTCCCGTGCATCACCACTTGGGCTTCCACGTGGCAGCCTCACTGAGTACTACAGTAACATGATCAGCGCAATCAGTGGAATACTTGATTTTGTACTCTTACTTGTATCACGAATGTATTTCAAAATTTACCTTCTCTTAATGATGGACACAATCGTTCAAAGTAAAACACTGTAATAACCATCTGTATTAAATACTGAATTTGCCATATCAATGTTCTTCTTGCTTTATTGGAAAGGAGTTGGAAATTCTCACAAGAGCAAAATTTTCGTGCGCCTCTCGCGAAGGTGCTAATCATTAGCCTAATCGACTTCACTAGGCTATCCATGTCTGACTGAGAAATCTTGTGATCCTCGCAAACAGCGCTTACCACACGATGTCACTACTTAATATAAACCTTTCCGCGTGCTTCTATCCCAATATTAGAGTTCGCGGTTATCCGCTTGTCGTTCCAGTCGTTCTTGAAAATGCCCCCTCTCAGTAAATGTCTGATACAGATCGCCACCCTTGCCATTCAATACGCGGCTTTTCATCTGTAATTTTGGCTCATTCACCAGGTCCAAGTCTAAAACTTTTAAGGATATGCGTAATGCATTACTAACTCCAGCTAAACCAATCACGTTTTGTTCATTGTCGATTTTCATTTCTTCTTTAAAATCCGGGAAAACTCGCTTTGCTGACCATCTAACATACCTACCCGATAAAGCACCACTTTCTATCCCTCTGCATTAGTATTGTCCCGATTCAGATGCCACTTTCCAAAGAAACAAAGTGGACCCCACACCATAGCTCTATCATAACACCGACATTGTTGCTAATGCAATGTCTAGTATACGTTGCGTGCTGTTCCTATGCAGTTGTGTTGTACAGGAAGTTGTCATGACCAAACAAGACGAAAAAACTGCGTAAATGCTGTAATTTGGCTTAAAAACAATAGTGGTAGAAAACTAGTAAAGGGATTACAACTCCAAAGTTAAGGAATTTTTGCCCCGGTTTTTCGTTGCCTCGGCCTTCATCATTGTTACAATGGAAATTAAAAACTGTATGAAATGTCCGGAGAATACCATCTATGACGGCGAGCAGTTTCTTAAGTTGCGTAACGCAACGTAACAAAATTTGGCATTTTTTAAAGATAAAAACTTCACAAAGCTGCTAGAGAATTACATTTTTTATAATTTTGGAGAGCAAAAATAAGTTGTGAGCGAACAGAAAAGTTGATTTTTGCTTTACAGAACAAAGTCCTAAAGAATACCATCGGTTTAAACCATTGAATTTCATGTGGCCAATTTAAAAACAGGTTACGTCACAAAGCCCCAATAGACGATTCAATTTTAAATCCTTACTGGCAGTCCAAAGTTAAAGGAAATACTTTCTTGAAAAATAACAAAAAATGAAGAAAAATCTTTTTGAGGTGCAGTATCATGCAAAAAACGTCTACTACCCAGCATCTCCATAATCGTGGAAGTAACGCTGGCCTAACAAAACGATATCACTTGCGTCAAAGGCACGTATCGGTAACGTACGTACTAGCATAATACAATCATTTTGGTAGTTCAATGAAATGAAAAGCTAATTCTTTAACATCTTTTAATATCTAACATTTTTTACGTGGAACGTGGTGATTAAAAACAAAATAGGAAAAGAGAGAAAACTGCTCTTACATTCAGACTTCGTTTGGCATTTTTGCATTTTTTTGAAAGACACCTTATCACAGAGAAAGCAATTGTTAATGTCGGATAGATTGGGGTACGATCGGAGACAAGAACTGATCACTAACTCCCTCCACTGATCACTAACTCCCTCCACTGATCACTAACTCCCTCCACTAACAAAACAATAATGATCTTTTATCAAGGGTGTTGGAAGTGTTATTCTTTGTCTCATCTGGGAGGGAAATCAAGATAAAGCTTTTTCATGGATGTTTTACATAAAAAGAGTCTAAAAATTTTAACGTTTCGAGTTTCATTATAAGTTTGAAATATAAATAGGTTAAACGGCATGATGATGATTGTGATGGGGCGTGAAAGGTGTTTTGGACAATGACTTATCAGTAGTAGGAAACAAACTTATCTTTCAATGTAACTGTAAACCTGCCGACCTGTCCCCATCCCTAGTAAATCTATTAGGCATAGTGCTGGGTTAGATGCCACTTATAATATTCCTACAGCCAACTTTGGAAACAAGATTATTTGGAATAATCACCACATATTAATTAATAATTCTATGATTTTCTATGATTTTATGAATAAAAATGGTGTCAAATTTGTCTTAGCTGTTTTTGATAATGCTAGTATCCCTTTAATTTATCAGTCCTTCAGAGAGAATTTTCACCCTAACTTTTTCTCGTTTACTATTTATTAAAGGCTAATTCGCCGTACTCCTTCACATTGGGAGCAGGGAGGTTGTTCTACCAGTATTACTATAGATGGTTTGTTGTAAATTTTAGAAAAAATCTTGCAGGCGAATCTATCTCAAAATTAAAGTATACGTCCCTCTCAAATGGAGGGCCTATTTCCGGCTTTAAAGATGACTAATTGGGACCATATGCCTCGACTGGTTCTCCGTCTGAGAGGCCAGATTATCCTATTTTCAGTTCCGTTTGTACATACAAATATTCCTACTAATCGTTTACATACTTGATAAAAGATCATTATTGTTTTGTAGTCTTTGAAAGGAGAGGCTTACACCTCGTTTAGTAAGGGAGTTAGTGATCAGTTCTTGTCTCCGATCGTACCCCAATCTATCCGACATTAACAATTGCTTACTCTGTGATATGAAGTCCTTCACAAAAATGCAAAATGCCAAACGAAGAGTTAGTGATCAGTTCTTGTCTGCACTTTATGGATATAGGTGATACTGATCTCTATTTCTCATAGGCGGCGGAAGATGTTCTTATTTGGGGCCGCAGGGTTCCACAGCCGACATATTATTGACGTGCGCAAAACCTCATCGGCGTGGGCTCCAGGGGCCCGCTTAAGTTCCACTGGTGGGGTCTAGGAGCAAAACCTCCGGAAGCTCAGCGGTTTTAGTGATTTGAGAGGCTACAAAATGGTCGAAAATCATATTCAAATGAAGGGTTCTAAACTATGAATTTAATTCAGGAGTGAGGTGAGGTTAGGGACGAGAATAGAATGGTGAGGTACTTTGGCATTCGATTAAGGAGAAACATACCGTACTTTGCAGTAATTTTAGGGGGAAAAGCCAAAATGTTGAAGCTACTCAAAATTGAACATGTGGTTGATGATTTGAGACAAGGCATTTTATTAAGAGATCCAAAGTGTTTGGGGCACTTTATCAATAGGGAGTTCTATATACAATCCCGAGGAGGGAGTTCTATTTACAATCCCGAGAAGGGATTACTATTTACAATCCCGAGGCAATATGCGTGGGGCCCATGGGCCCGCAACAGGGCCCCTGGAAGCTCTGACATTTTAGGCTTTTTAGTGGACTTAATGGAAGCAAAAGGTACCTTTGTATCGGTATTATTAGTAATCCCAAAGGGAACATTATTACTGGAGCAAAGGTGTGTTATTGCGGCCAATAAGGGGACTGGGGACATGCCCCTCCCTCAGTATGTTTAAAAGGCCCTGGTTTGAGAAGAAGGAAATAATTTGAAAAAAGAAGGAAAGCTTGCAAAATGTTTTGTTAACTGTTTGAAGGTAAACTCCCTTGCACGTTATCGTTAATTTGGGGGTGCGGGGGGAGCCCCAAGAAGCATTCACAAATTTTGCACTCTGAAAAGCAATGATAGAGCCAAAGAAGATCCGAAATGTAATGTAAAAGCAAATAAAAATTCATTTTGCAACATTCAGTTATTCCCACGGACATCCCCCGAAATCTCATAGAAAAATATTGGGGGGCAGTCCTCCCCTGCCCTTCCCGCTCCCGCCCCCACCTCTGCCGCTTATGTTTATGTTGATATTCTTAAACTTTTAGTAACCTTTGCTGTGATATTATAATGCAGTGTGTGCTTTTATTAACGACGTTTAGACTTTTGTACTATAGGCCCCACCAGAAAGTACCCGAAATACCGGAACGTATAACAATAACCCGTTGACTTTTTTATTTTACCTCTTAAAAACTGTATTTGTAGCATAAAATCGGGATCTTATGGAGTTTCGTTTAATAGATTCCAGTTTGCTCTAAGAGTAGATTCTAAAACCAAATTAGTAAATATGGTCACATAGGAACCAATAAACCTATTAACTTCGGAGATCTGAAAGAAGTATTCCCACTTTTGGACCGTACATTTTGAACTTCCTGTCACGCATTACAAGCATTACATGGTTTACCTTTTTACTATTTTCATATGGTCTATCGACCAAATTACTTCGAGTGGACTCTGCATGTATCATTACTTGACTGTACAGTGTTGCAATAAAGAAGTAAATTGAAGTTTGATATTCAACGCAACTTATGTAGTATTATTGCATACTTATTTGTACCACTTGCGTGTACCAATGGTTATATATTATGAATTCATTCTTATTTGTTTTGAGCCCATACTCCTGCTCATGAAGCACTTTACTTGCAATTATATTAAACGTAACGGTCTCTTGGCAACTACTATTATATTTTTGAGAAAATTGTTTCGAATGGGCTTGATGTTTGTTCCTTAATTGTAAGGTGTTATCAATTTAGAATCGAGAACCATTAATTGTGCATTGTTACCTATTGGATCAATGCAGATCATTTTGTACATTTATTGTTACTTACCATCTATCTATCTATGTATCTATCTATCTATCTATCTATCTATCTGTCTGTCCGTCCGTCCGTCCGTACGTCCGTCCGTCCGTCCATCCACCCATATATCTATCTATCAAATCAAATCAAATCAAATATATTCAACCGTATATACATATAAATATTTTCGTATATATATATATATATATATATATATATATATATATATATATATATATATATATATACCTAATTGTGGAAAAGGGGGAATTTTGGGGGTCAAAAAATCCACGTAAGGGGAAAATTACCATTAGGGGGAAAATTTACGTTCCCCTTTACGTTTTCACACACTGTTTTAATGGGAATACGTTAGTATATAGTAAAATACATATGGGGGTACGTAGTATACCTTAGTACCAAATTACGGACGCCTATCTGTGTACACGTACAACTAATGGACGATTGAATTTACGTACATGTATGTTTTTCCTTAAAGGCGAAATATACAGTTATGTATTTTATTGTTTTTTATTTCGCCTAAATGTATCAAGATATACCAATTTCCCCCTAATGTTTAATCTAGTGCTATAAATATCAATATATATATATATATATATATATATATATATACATATTTTATATATATATATATATATATATATTTGCCTAAATCCTACCTTAGGTGGACATAAGGTCGTCTAAAACCACACCTTAGGTGAACATCATACTTTAGGCAGACACTTTGGAGTCCAGCTAATGTTTGCATCATAATTTGTCTCCTTGTGCCCATGCTAGTTCAAAAATTTCGATACCTATGAAATAGTTGTATGGCCCTTGGCATTGGGTTACCGTGTGAAAACCGTACACAAAACGCTCTGCGTATGGTACACCACTGGAATATTAGTTATATTGTTAAAAATGTCCTGTAAGGGACACGCACAGATTAAATATGCAAGTACATATAACATGTAATATTTTGTTTATTTAATATAGTGTTCTACATAGGCAATTTACTTAAAAGACAATTACTATAGGTTATGGCCGTTATGCAAGACTCTAATGGTATTTTAATTATAAATTTCAATGACTCGTATATGCAAATATATGCAAATATGTGATTTTAATATGTGTCCTTCGAAGGTCTCATTTTAACGAATGTCCGCCTAAGGTATGATTTAGTGGTATATATATATATATATATATAAATATTTATAACGCTAATTCCCACCTTAGGGACAAATTGTTATATCTGCGCGTACTTAGGGCGAAAAAATAATGAAATACATCAGAAAAAGTGTTCGCCCTAACGTCTAAATATATAAACAACGTTTCTTCAATGGCCAGCCATCCGTTCGTGTAAACAGCTAGGTGTCCGTAAATTTGACAACTTTGAAGTAATTGTATCCACTTCGTAAATCTAGGAGAGCGCCCTTGTCCGTTTATGTATTCCTATAGAAAAAGTGTGAAGAAACGTTACGGCGAAACTTATATTTCGCCCCAAAAAATTTTTTCCCCTTTAGGTCGACTTTTCAACAACAACTTTCCCCCTAAATAGATCTGAATGTATATACATATCTATAAATATATATATATATATATATATATATATATATATATATATATATATATATATATATATATATATATATATATATATATATATATATATATATATATACTTCTTTATTGTGGAATATAGGGGAATTTTGGGGGTCAAAATGAATGACGTATATAAATATTACTGTTAGGGCGAAAATTTACGTTCTCCTTTATATATATATACACAAATGAAAATCGAATAAAAAGAGAATCAAAAGTAGTATCGATCTACAACCCTGACAAAAGTTATATCTGACAAATCCCCAACCCCCCCCCCGTCTCAAAATTTGTGTGGATGGTGTATAGAAGTTGCGAGTTTTAACAAAAAAAGCACTTTTCTTTTTTGCAGCATTAGATTACAGCGGGAAATATCCCGAAAGTGTGTGACAAGCACAGAATTGTGCCAAATATCTTTTCCAAGATTGTTATATGCATGCAAGTTATTAAGTGAGAGGATTATGGCAAAGAACAGTATTTAGTTGGATGGACTGATGGAAGAAGGGAGTAAACGAGCCGGTCAGTCGATTGATTAAAAGCAAAACATGTGGATATTCGACTTTTTTTTTTGTTTTGGAAAGAATAGAACACAAAAATTCTTTTATCTATTGGAGGACGTCATCTCGTCCCCGTGTGGGTTTTAAATGTGGTTTTCACTTTACCGGGTTAAGCAATATGAACATCATGCTGTAAGGACACACCAGGGATTGGGTAAATGGAAGGATGTAAGAGTTAACTAAAACTCGTGGTATAAGATATACGGCAAAGAATACTGTAGCTGTTAATTTCCGAGGGGAAGGAGTGCCTTATACATGAAAATGGACGTTCACGGTGGCCGTAATATGTCCTTCCAGAGGGATATTAATAATGTAATTGATACGTACCAAAGAAAATGCACAGTAGTATTAGCTTCTTTAATTAAAACATGGCAAGTCATGGCAGATGGAAAAAACTGTACTATGCCAATCATTGCAGGAATTGAATTTCGGGAAATGGCATGGAAAAAATCGGGCAGCCATTTTCTATTCGTAAAAAATCTGGGATGTTTGCACTAAAAACTCGTAAGATTGTCCCAATCCTTTAAATTTGTCTGAACAAAACGAGGCACTCTAAAAACAGTTGGGAAAACTTTAACACATGGTTTGGTCTGTATGTCACCACCTAAAATGTTGGGTGGAAAAATTCTCAACGTTTGTCACAAGGTATCATGGTGTTTGCGTTTTTCCCCCAGAAAGGTGACTTTATAACCAACTTGGATAGGTTTTCACCCCAAAATTTAGGTGATGGCCAACGGACCCAACCATGGGTAAATTTTACCCAACTGTGTTTAGAACATTCATTATATAGTCACAGTAAAACTTTCATGAAAAATAAAAACGATTACGAAATTCACGACTCATTCGGGCAGCTGGTACAACAATTATTTATCAGCCTAGCTTTATCCTCTGGTCACAAATTCATCTGAAATGGTACAACCTTGCAATAAAGTTCTAAGAAGATTCCACTTGTCAGTTTTTAAGAGAAGATGGAATTGTTCAATGTATATGCTTAACATTTTATCCGAAAAAAAAGAGAGTGGTATAGCTTAGGTTGTATTTTCTTATTATTTTAAAGGCTAGCTTGAAAATTTTAAGTAAAGTGAACATGTTATTGCAAACGAAAACCTGGAGTAGCGACTGCCTAGATTTTAATCAAAAGTCTGGATATGCTTATTCCGGCCATCTCATTGGCCGCATTGTGCTCATTTCTGTACCCTCCGCGCCAGTTGATGTGGCGCTCCGCTTAGATAGTCATTCGGACAGAATTATATATTTCTCCAGCACCCAAACTGAAATGCTCCTATACGCTTATGACCTAGTCTTCTTCTAAATAGGCTTTAGACTATTTACTATTGGCAATAACTTTCGGCCTCTGAATGATTCGTAAAGCCTTTACGTATTTGCTAGAACGGGGAAAAACAAAGGGAAGTCTTCACCGGAAAATTATGGTGAATTGCCCCCTCCCCTTCCCCCACATTTGACTTCAGATACGCCACTGCGTACATTACGTTAAGCTGGTGATGGCACTGGGTCGTAATACAGGTCTCATATTCAGGTTAAGAAAGAAAAGGCAGATGAAAACAGACGTATGGATATTCCAGATGGAACATTACCATCGTTAATGATACCGTCTGTGTTTTCGTTGTATATCTCCTCCCCTCGTATTCCTATGAAAACCCTTTTGACTCTGAAGTATTTTAACAGGAACTGATCATCTTGAGGAAAAATTGGTTGCCTACCAAAAGTTGCTTCTCGTTGAAGATTCCAATGTTCATTTTGAGAATGAAAAATGAACAGAAACTAGACAACTGAAGGATTTACCAGCTCCACTCGGCTTAATTCAACATGTGCGCAGTCCAACCCACACCATCGGAAACATGTTCGACCTTGGAATGTCACGTCCGTGCTTGTGACGAACTTGTTATAGATGCGACGGTGTGTGACACTGTTATATCGGACCGCTATATGCTACTGTTCACGGTGGGTGTGCCTAACCCAGATGTCTGTTTTTAGAAAGTTGGAAGATATTGACATGTTTAACGCTAAGCAAAAGATAGAGCAGGAATTCAAATTTTTTAGATAACTCCCGGTTGAGGTTTATCAGCAGTAATACTCTGCATTATCTTGGGTTGTTAAGGATTTTATCGATAAAAAAGCAAAGGAAATCATCACTCGACATGTGGTTCCCTGGTTTGATGATGACCTGAGAAGGAGAAAGCGAGAGAACCGCCGGAAAGAAAAGATTTTTCGTAAACATCACAGGTTCGAAAATAAACTAAGTTTGGGAAAAAGTCAAACCGAATACCAACGTAGTATCCATGAGGCAAAGGAAAGATATTATGTCACCATAAGGGTGACCAAAAAACCTTCATTCAAGACAGTAGTGGTTTGAAGGAAGCCAATTGTCAGTTTCCACTACCAGAAGCAGAAAATGGTAAAGTTTTGGCATATGACTTTGCGAAATCTACATTGCTCCACGCCTGCAAACTTGTCTGATGAAATTATTTTTAACTGATGAAATATACTCAGAGGCGAAATTACACTGAAAAAATAAAACGCTTTTCAAAGGAACTTAAGTGTTAATCAAAGAAAATCTTCCACACACCGTCTTCACTGTCTAAATATCTTTTCACCCAACATAATTTCAAGAAAAAAGTAAAAATTTTCACATGAGTAATTTTAAATCAGTCCGTTCCTATAATCACCATGCATTGTTTTTCTTCTGACCTTATCGGGATTCTTCAACCATATAAAATGATCAAACATTGTAGTTTGTACCTCATTAATGAAAGACTCTGGTGGATTCGGAAGAATTTGAAATAAATACACTAATTGGGACAGGGCAAAAGATTTGACAATAACATTTCTACCTATTAGGAAGAAGTGACTATTTGACCAGATGTTTAAAATGATTTTGAGGCGAGATAATTTGGTGGCAAAATTTAGACGGAACAAATTATCACCAAGAAATTTAGTGGGACCAAGGTTAAGAAATAGATTTAGATTAAAAACAAAAGTAGTTGGTAACAAATGGACGTAATGGAAACAATGAGATTTTGGGGGGTTAAATAACCTGTAGAAAAGCCATTGTTACATGAATTTGCTTTGTTGGAAAATGTGCGCACCTAGGATTTTAAATTATTACCGAATTTAAAATAATGAAACGTAGCATAAATAAAGTTCCATTCTAGGGTATCAAACGTTTTTTAGAAATCCAGAAAGTATAAAAACCAGGTATATTGATATGTTTTAAAAAATTAATAAGGTCTAAAATAAATCGTACATTCTTGCCTACCAGTTCGGGTGTTACCAATCAATACAGAGAGTACGTTCATAAGTATAGAAGCGATGGTTTTTGCGGCAATCTTGTTGTCGGTATTAAAAAGGGCGGTCTATGAAGATAGGTCTATAATTTGCGATATTAAGATGACCTTGGTTGGGTTTCGGAATCAAAGGAATATGATATAATACTGGACAGGAGAAAGTGATGGAAAAGGATTATGGCATCACGGGTTGTGCCTACAGCCCCTCCACTCACACAATCGCCCACCCCAGCAGCAGCGCCCCCCCCCCCTCACTGTCGACCTTGGCAAAATATATATTCATCCTGGCCGATGATTATATTTAATCCGGGCTACCCGGCTACTATGACATAGGTACACTTGCGATAGATCCATTCTGAATGTCGGAATAAATTCAGGTATACTGTGAAAAGCTTCATATCTTCGGAATATGTTGACTTCTTACTCGTCGGGTGTCTGGATGAATTATTTTCTAGCAGATTGGGAGTGGCTGAAATTGGCTACGTTGGTATGGAGTAAAGTGTGCTGGTAGCACCTGGCCTTTTTCTATCTCCTGTAGGAATTTTTTTCAATTCCTGGGGATGCACAAATTTGTTCCATAACCATACATTATGTGGTGGGCAAAATATTTGAGTAAAATATGGGTCGAGTGGACATACCCAGTGGCGCAAGAGACGGGGGCAGGGGGAAGATTGGCCCAACTTGGGAACAATTGAGGCAGGAATTTGGAAACAAATTAGAAAGCCTTCTAATTTTGAAAAAATTGTATTGTTTTTCAAAAAAATGTTTAATTTAACCGAAAGACATGCCCGAAGAAAAGGAACGTTGTACAGTTCGCAATGAAATTTTCATTAAAAAACCAAGTCAAGATTCCAAAAATTTGCAACACCTTCGGGCAGCGCCAAAACACTATTATTTTTTACTTTTACTTCACAGATAATCACAACACAATACCTTCAATTGTCGAATATCCACATTCTCTCAATGTTTTGCCCGAAAATGGAAAAGTATCATATTGAGGGTAACATACTTACCAAAAAACAAACGGATAAAAAAATTGCTACATATTTAGGAGGCTTGTGGCTTAAAAGAAACAATCATTCTTGAGCCTGACTTTAAATCTTGTGTAACACAATACCTGAACTGACCGATTATTTTCATAGCTTCAAATCTTTACCGAAAAAAGAAATCTCTATTTTTCAAGTTACATTTTCAAGGAGAATAACAAAGATCTGGGACACATTTGGGTAGAATATGAAAGAGAGTTTTCATCGTCCCCATTTCATACTGTAGTCTTGCAAAAATTGCCCGAAGTGGTCAAATATTCGGGCAAAGGTTAAAAAAAATGGGACATTTTCAATTGCCAAATTAATTCAACGGAAAGACCTAAGGTTACCTAGCTCAAAAGTTTGCCATCTATCCTGCTCTAGAGCCAAATACGGGCAATGGTTATAAAAATCAGGAAATTTGTTTTTCGATACTTTAATGATCATCATGATCGTCATCGTCGTCGTCGTCATCGTTATTATTATTACTATTATAACTATAATTATTATCATTATAATTCCATCTAGCATCAGACCTGTTAGAAGAATATTCTGGCGTTACGAAGCCGTTTTTCCATCATCCTCGACGTATTTGTGAGTATTAAGGCAAATTTATGTCTGATTTAGGAGGAAGCCCTGCAGCAATTAAAGAAGGGACCATTAATCAGGCGGCAAAATATAAATTACAATAAACATATATATATATATATATATATATATATATATATATATATATATATATATATATATATATATATATATATATATATATATATATATATATATATATATATATATATATATATATATATATATATATATATATAGGTCGAAAAGAGGTAGTAAAAAGTGCTTAAAAGTTTGCGGAAAACTCCACGACGTTTCGGGTATAAACCCTTCATCAGGTGGCAAAAACCAAACTGAACAACCAACAGTAACAATAGGACACGACAAACATCAAATCCGAAGCGGTCGCTGTAAAAACAGAACCGGACGAAAGTGACTGTCAGAAAACATGAGTGCGAAGGATGAAACACAAATCAAAAAAAGAAAAAGAGCGTCCTGGATGAAAAAATGCACGTAAAAATCGAACATGTTCTTAAAAAAGGGAAAACAGGAGACAAAAACTAGCTCCGGAAAAAAAATTGTAAACAAGGCCTACACAGAAAAAAACGAGCACGAACGGGTAACTGTAAAAGGAGTAAAAACTGGTACAAAAAGGGGGTGAATATTACAAAAGGTCAATTCTAACGTTAAGCCCGTGTGGAGCGAGAGTACCTAGCCTCATGATCAGTCGGTTTTCAGCACTAAGGCGGTCACGATCGGAGCCTCGGCACATTACAGCTGCCGTAACGGTTAAATGCTGTATTGAACAAGGTGAAGGGGGATTGAAATGTGCAGCCGCCGGGTATCCATGGAGATTCTGTTTGATGGACCTAAGGTGCTCGGTGACTCGATCCGCGAGGCGGCGCTTGGTCTCTCCCACATACAACGAGTTACATCTCCCACAAGCTAAAATATACACTACATTTGAGGAAATGCAGGAGAATCTTTGTTTGACAATAAAGCTGTTGCCGTTGGGGCCAGAAATGTTGACGAGGTCGTGTTTGCCGACAACTGGACATGTATTACACCTCGGACGGTTACATGGAAAGGTACCAGCCGTGTCGTCGAAAGAAGTTTGTGGGTGGGAAGCCCGAACTAAATGGTTGGCTAAATTTTTCTCAACTCTAAAGGCAGTGATGGGGGGTTCCGGGAAAACATCACGGGTTGAGGGGTCTTGTCGGAGCAACTTTACATTTTTGTGGATAGCGTGTAAAATAGGACGGATCGAAGGGTGATAAGAAATAACTAAAGGAATACGTAGATTGGTACCAGATTTGCTCTTTTTCTCCAAGGCTTCCTTTCTGCTGGTTCCTTGAATTCTGCGTAGGGCATTAGAGAGGATTTTGGCAGGGTACTGGCGTTTTTCAAAAAAGGACAAAATTTCTTCAGAGGCAGTAGAGAAGTCAGAATCCTCCGAACAAATTCGTCTGGCTCGCAAGAGCTGGGAATAAGGGATAGATTTAGTGCAAGATTTGGGATGATTGGAAGGGTACAAAAGGTAGTTATGCGAGTCGGTTGGCTTAAAGTGTAGGTTAGAGGTAATTGTACGGTTGTTGATGGACAGTTTAAGGTCGAGAAAAACAACAGATGAGTCCGAGATACAATGGGTAAATTTCAAAAAGGGGCAAAAGGAATTAACAAAGTCGATAACAGTTTCTAAATCACGACGGGATCCAGAGGCAACTCCTACAATATCATCAATATACCTTTTGTAAAGTATAGGTCGTGGCCCGGTATACTGAGAAAAAAGTTGTTCTTCAAAGTGGCCCATGGTCAAACAGGCAACAGAGGGACCCATTTTGGTTCCCATGGCCACTCCTTTAACTTGGCGGAAAAAACGCCCATTAAACTGAAAACAATTTTGCTTGAGAACAAGTTCCGTTAAACGTAGGAAGGTGTCAGTCGGTACAAGGGGATCACGCCGTTTGTCTAGGTAGTAACGGATAGCTGTTAAGGCAGCATTATGAGGAATTGACGTGTAGAGGCTGGACACATCCATGGTGAATAAAAGACGTTCTCCACAATTTTCAGTTATATATATATATATATATATATATATATATATATATATATATATATATATATATATATATATATATATATATATATATATATATATATATATATATATATATATACATATATAACGCTAATTCCCACCTGAGGGGGAAAGGAAATTGTTATATCTGCGCGTTCTTAGGGCGAAAAAATAACAATGAAATACATAAGAAAAAGTGTTCGCCCTAACGTCTAAAAATATAATCAACGTTTTTTCAATGGCCAGCCATCCGTTCGTGTTAACAGCTAGATATCCGTAAATTTGACAACTTTGACGTAATTGTATCTTCTTCCTAAATCTAGGAGGGCGCCCTTGTCCGTTTACGTATTCCTATAGAAAAAGTGTGTAGAAAAGTTACGGCAAAACTTATATTTCGCCCAAAAATTTTTTCCCCTTAAGGTCGACTTTTCAGCAACAATTTTCCCCCTAAGTGCCGAATTAGTGATATATAAATATATATATATATACCACTAAATCATACCTTAGCCGGACATTCGTTAGAATGAGACCTTAGAAGGACACATATTAAAATCACACATTTGAATATATTTGCATATACGAGTCATTGAAATTTATAATTAATTATAAAAAAAAATTATAATTAATTTGTGTTTGTGGTTTGTGTTTCATCCTTCGCACTCATGTTTTCTGACAGTCACTTTCGTCCGGTTCTGTTTTTACAGCGACCGCTTCGGATTTGATGTTTGTCGTGTCCAATTGTTGCTGTTGGTTGTTCAGTTTGGTTTTTGCCACCTGATGAAGGGTTTATACCCGTAACGTCGTGGAGTTTTCCGCAAACTTTTAAGCACTTTTTACTACCTCTTTTCGACCTACACATTTCCACAGTGCTCCGCAGCAGGGGGTCTAGGTTCGAGTCCCAGTGAAGGTGGTCAATTTTTCGCTGAGGTTGATTTCATTTATTCTTTTCACTATATATATATCCGGCTACCTCCGTAACCGGCAGTATTTTCGGGGTTCAATTGAAAATGCCATCAAAAAGGCAAAAGAAACCCCTCGCTCGCAAACTCTGACGTACAAAACTCGTCAGCGCAATTCCGACAGAGTGCCGTTGGTAACTGAGTACCATCCCGGTCTACCACCACTAGCCAAATTCATCAAAAAGCATATGCCCACACTTCAGAGCACCGATCGCCTAAGGTCTATCTTTCCCCAACCCCCCGTTGTTGCCTTCAAGCGGCCCTCAAATTTACGGGACATTTTGGTTCGGGCAAAATTCCAGGACAAAGCCTCAGTCGAGGAAAACAACGAAAATTTTGGTTGTTCACCTTGCCCTTCCAACTGCAAGACGTGCGCCCTGGTTGATTCCACAAAAGGCTTCCAGAGCAATCAAAATGAACGCACCTTCCAAATTAGACAAGAAATTAATTGTCATTCCAAAAATGTCATTTATCTCATATACTGCAATATATGTGGTGTGCAGTACGTCGGAGAATCTAAAAATACTCTTCGAATGAGAATGACACAGCACAGGTCAGCAATTAAAACCAAACAGGTTGAACAACCTGTTGCAAACCATTTCAATTTGCCTCATCATTCTATCAAAAACTTACGGGTCATTGCTATCGACCAAAACGACACATGGACCGACAAAGCTAGAAAAGCTAAAGAAAATTTCTGGGAACTCAATCTCAAAACCACATCGCCATTCGGCTTGAACATCAGGAGCGATTTACCAGCTTGCTGATAACACCAACCTAAATAATCCGATCAGGCCATTCCGGCCTAACAGTTTCTCTAATTACTTTGAAGAGGATTTTCCTATTGTTGATGGGTTACACCCGAGTAATCCGATCAGACCTTCCCGGTCAATCAACCTGCTCAATTGCCTTAAGAAGGATTATCCTGTCACAATAGAGGTGAAACCATTGTCAACACCTTTAAAAGCTTCCAAAATTTCTCACTCCTTGTCATTCTCTGACCAAGTATTGACAAAGAGGTAGTATTCCTCGAAAGCTCTACTTCAAACCTTTTGGCTGTTTAATCTATCTAAATTCTAGCCTTCCGGTATTTGTATCTCCTCGGAGATCCAGCCTTTCAATTCTGTAGCACCGTTGTTTTACAGTTTCTCCGTTAGGTTTATATATATATATATATATATATATATATATATATATATATATATATATATATATATATATATATATATATATATATATATATATATATATATATATATATATATATATATATATATATATATATATATATATATGTATATATATATATATATATATATATATTTGAAAAGGTATATATATAGATATATATATAATTGAAAAGGTTGCAATAAGTTGTTACAACATAGCCTTACAGAACTGTTCCGTAAGGGCCAGTAATGTAGGTCCTCACTCCTCAGAAGCCTGAAGTTACGTTAAATACGCTGCTTTTAAACGTGTCTGTTTTTAAGCACGTGATCGTTCCGTTCGTTGTTGACAGGCACGAACGGCGTGCAGCGAGCCAAGATACATTACCCATTGGGAGACTGTTTTCAAGTAATGGATCATTTTAAGTTCGAAGATTTTCCTCTCCCGGATGTCGGAAAAACCCCCTTTAAGAATAAAACACTTAAAATCCTTCGAGTGATTAGCTTCGCTAAAATGCTTACCTACTGGCAGGCATTGAGTTCCGTCTCTAATGCTCTGTTTGTGGTTATTTATTCTTAGGCGAAATTTAAGCGTGTCTTTACCACAGTTGCGTCACAATATTGTAGCCATGCGTCATAATTTCTTTATTTTGATCCTTGCAAACGCGTCATTTATTACTAACTCATGACGCGCGCATCAATGTATTAACTTTGAACAATAACTTAAAATCGTTAAGCGTTATCATTTACATTTTCATTTGTAATCGCTGTACGTTCTCCGTCTAATCCGCTGAGGAAGATCCCAGGTGTGATTGAAATATATTCGGATATCTATCAATCTTGTTGGTCATCAGTATTATTAATTTCTCAGTCTTGTCTATTTAACTATTGACCAATACACGGAAAACATTTTTATTTTATATATATATATATATATATATATGTGTGTGTGTGTGTGTGTTTCAAAAGAACCGTGTTCAGATGTATTCACTGAGTGCAGTTGCGTTCCTTTTGTCTTTGTGTTTGAAGCTAGACTTGTGGGCGGTGTATCTTGATTTGAATGTGTTTCCTGTTAGACCAATGTATGTTTCTTTGTCGTGGTTGTCGTGGCGTGTTACAGTTGCTTGGTACACAATGTTGTTTGTGAGACAGTTGCCTTCCAATGGGCACTCGCTCTGCTTTCTGCAATTGCAGTTGCTTCGCGTTACTGGTTGTGCTTCCTGTTTCGCCAGTATGTATTTGTTGTGCGCTAATATAATTCGGTCTATGTTTGCCATGCAGCTGTTACACAGTCTCACCGTGTTTCTGTTGAGTGGAGTTTGTGCCCAGGTGGGAAACAGCTGTCCAATAGATGAAAGAATTTCTTGCCAATATTGGTGGTGACACTGTCACTAAACGGGGGATTGGACCAGGTTATGTTCCAATTTCGTCTTCGTTTCGGGGCTCCCTTGGAATGACTGCTGCTAAGGGACTGGGTCTCGTACTTTAGGTTGTACCCATAGCCACTTTGTAATGCTTCTTGATATACGTGCGATGATGCGATGATGTGTTGAATGTGTTTTCGTCGGAAATGTTGGATAGTCTCCTGTTAATGCTTTCTGGAATGTTTGTGTGTGTATTCAATTATGTCTTTTAATTGGCATGTTTTCCCACTGCTCTGGGTTTCATGCCTTTCCGGAGAACATTGGGGGAATTGACTGACTATGGTGAAACTAATACCAATACATTCATTTCTTACTTTCCCGGCTCGACAGTCGTGGTCTGTACTTCTTAAAAGAGCTTAACTATTTGCTAATTCAGCTTTCAGTTTTGCTTTTGAGAATTACCAATCATGCGTTTTGGTGTGTATTTTAACCTCATCAGACAAAGTAACCATTTTTGTCAAATCACATCAAATAAACTCACAATGTGATATGTGGAAATAATGGATAACTAAAGTGGAGCTTTTATCTCAGATATAGTCTTTTTTGTTGTGAACATGGTGTGATTGATGTAAAACACAATTTTCTTTTATTTCGGCATGAAGGGATCTCCGGCAAAACGAAATCGTTGTTATAGACCCTGAGGTTTTCAAGAGTCTACGTTTTCTGGAAACAATGTAAGTATGAAATTTTCTTTTTAATGTCAGAAAATTTAGCGCGTCATTATGCATGGTTGAAAACAACATAAATGCTTTAGTCCATTGCTGAGATATGTTACAAAGTTCACATTTTGTTCTGTGTAGAGTTTCATTTTAGTCTTTGTTTGAGCTATCCTTTCCAACAACAACAATACAGAGCAAAACAGGAAACGAGACTTAGAAAAAATTGTGTGTTTGTAATGAATTCAGACAAAAAGGGGAATGTGAGAAATAGTAAAATATGAAGACAGTTTTCACAAACGGTTAACTAAAAAAAAGAAAAAACAGAGAGTAAATAGGTACAAATGGTTAGAAAAATAATAGTTTTCCACTCATGACTTAATCGTAAGACCTGTTACCTATAATGGTTGGTAAACTACCCATGGTTGGGTTAGTGTACTACCGCCTAAACTCTGGGTAAGCAGGTTTAATACTCAACGTTGGTCAGAAGGAATTCATGTTGGGTGATAGTTTTCTATGGAAAAGGTTGTTTTGCCGCTTTAGCTATTTCAAAGATGAGCTGTAAAGACTTCGTGAGAGATGGGAAAGGTTAAACGATGACAAATCTTGATTAAAACTTTGAAATTAAGTCCTTGTGTTTCATTTCAATTTCCTCATACCAAAGACTCAAATGCAATTTAAAATAAAAAAGAAACAAACCTGTCGCTGTCTCGTTAGTGGTTGCCATCTCTTCAAAATGTTACGTGAATAAACCGTCACTACACAGCATGCATCCATAACCTTTAAAAAGCAAACGCTCACAATGTCACGGTTCAAACTCAGAAATTTTTATATACGTTATTTTTAACCTATAGTAACTGCTCTTGAATACAAAAACAGGCGGCACTGTAAGCTAATCCAAACACCACCGATGTTCGATTTTTAGTCAGAATTTACCTTTTAATCTTTCAATTTTATTTCTTCCCTGTATCATGGATAGTTGAACACTAAAACAAAACTTTATCTTCATTCATTGAATATCAAGATTTGAAATTTATATAGAATGAAGACAGTTATATAGACTGAAGACGATTTCAGGCTGATGGACCGCAGTAAAGGATGCCTACAATCACTAAACCCAAGTGCTGATCGGATTCGTCTAAAAAAGAGATCTAGCACAAAATGGGTTCGTCATTGATACCTAAACTATTGTCTAATTGCTATTTAACGGATGATATTTTTAGACATGGGAATGCCATTCAATTAACACAATATTGGTGGTGCAACTGTAGAGCCTATAGGCTGTATTCTCGTTTAAACGGTGGCCTAACTACCGGGAGGTCTGGCGTATCTAGCCTCCCAGCAGCCCACATTTGTGATCGGAGGTGAAAAAGCATGACATTGAAAAATACAAATATAAACATTATACAATAGTATGACATCACTTACTAAGTTTATAATCGAGTTGTACTGTTGTAGACACATAGTTTGAAAACTCTGGCCTAGACTTGCAATATGGAAGAAGAACTTCTCCTTTGTTCAGATTTGCACTTCATGGCCGTCACATAATTTTTCAAATCCTCCTGAATGGCCGATGCTTAATTTAAGCAGAATGTACGTGCCAATGCACCTAAAATAACCACTTTAAATTTAACGGATGTAATACGGGTAGTCGTATATATATATAAGCGATAAGAAACCCGCAGTTTCCAAATTTCGAACTGTAACACATGCACTGAATATGTACACATGTATGAAGCGTCAAAACCAAAACTCGTAGCCCTCTCTCTACCTTGTAAAAATATCTTCGGCGCGGTCCATGAATGAAGTTCACTTTGCTCTCCGATACACACCTGATTTGTACTGCACCAGATATTATTATCACATTGAGAGGTTTAAATTTTGCGTGTTCGAACAGTGGACCGACCACAAAAATTGCCAACCCCCTCACTGACCCACCTCCTATTAAGAATATCCTAGGAAGGCCACTCCTTTTGGAATGATTAAATATTTATTAATGATAAGGATAACATGTTCATCACAACATTGAGTAACAATTCAATTATATAATTAATAGTTCAGTCCAGCTGCAACTCCAACAGCGCAAAAAAGGTTACATCACAGATATTGCAGCTGTTCCGATATCATAGCTCGGTAAATATAACAATTGATATACTTTGTATACTTGTGTACTTTTGAACGGAGTGAAGGGGCAGACATGCTAAGAGACTGTTTAAGCGAAGTGACATCTGCCGGTGCAGAGGGTACAAAAAATGTTATTATATCGTTACCCATCAGACAGAGGGGAGAGTGCACTTCCTTGATTTGTAAGTAGAATAATAAATCATTTGTTTTTTGGGCTGTCGTGTGCATTAAGATGCCCACAGAAATAGAAAATGAGCAATGCTCTAAATGGTAAGAGCGCTAACAAGTAAACTGCTTTGGCTCAAGAGTGTAACTTGCAAAATGAACACTGCACGAAAGCTGTTTTAAGTGCCGGTAGCAGATATTTCAAAATCAAACATTAAAAATTACTGAATACATATTTATATCGCATAGTATGAATTCCAAAAATAAAACAATGAAAGAATACACTTAAGCAAGAAAAGTCTACATCGACAATTAAGTTACAACGGACTCTGATACTTGTTACCAACATCAAGGCGTGTGTTTCGAGACAATAACCTGCAGAGAATTGAAATAGTGCGGCATGCATTGAAAGCAGTATATCTATATTTTTGTGTGTTTGTGCCAACGAAGTTATTATCAACATTTTAATTTGTTTGAAATCATGGCAAGGATACCAATGCAAGTTAGGGTAAAATCAATACAGGGTGCTTCAGATCTTCTTTCATAATCCAATGTCAGAACGGCAAGCAAATGGTCAGGGTCAAATTCGGATTTAGGGGGTTGGCCTATTTCAAAGAAGCTCATTGTTCCTTCGGTTGATGTCCTCTTAACCCCTTTGAAAAAAAATAAGCTTGCGGCAAATGGCCATTCTATACATCAGTCGCGTTTAAATATAGAACTTACATTTGGGTTCTCCATTTATTTCCTAAAATTTTTGAAATCGTTTGCAACTGTGGGGCATGCAGTCGAAAAAGGCTTCAATACTCGATTTTTGTGACACACTTTAAGGGAGACCTCAAGTTTTCGACCGATCCTATATTCAAATGTTGCACATTAACGAGAACAGAACCTATAGTTAATGCTGATATTGAAGCGACTCAAAGACCCAATGCACTACATGAAGCAGTTACGCGAAACTCAAACTTTAACAAATTTTTCTGTAATTGTTACTGCTACTGTTTCACAGTAACTGTATGCTCATCTCTACACGAGAGGGGATGATCCCCCACCACCTCGAGTTATTTCCACCATTACCACATGGCTACGTGTTCGTGGTTTCAAGGACAGGTTACAATGGTGTAAATGGCGATTAGAATGAACAGTGGATCACTGTGAAAAATACAAAAATACGAAATACATATCACACTCGAACAACAAGAAAAATGCAGAAAATCCTTTTTCAAATACGATATTGTTTGAAATCTGTAAAATTTATACAGAAATAAACATTAAATGTAAATTGAATGGTCCAATATAGGCACATGATTCTGGAAGATTGTCATTCTAAAAATTAATACATATGGTATTTTACATATGCTTGCGGCATAAAACCGGGCCTGATTTCACTTCCATGGTCAGATATAATCCAAATACAATCTCACAAATCATGATCTTTAGTTCAGGTAAAACAATTATTAAAACCACCCGAAACTACGAAAGGTTGATCATAAGTTAGAAAACGATGTAAAAATCAGTGGTGTAGTCTCTTGTCGGCGGAATTTGTCAGAAAAAATTCAAGGGGGTTCCACGTTTATACAGTTGTCTCATTTTCACTTAGTTAAACGAATACAAAATAAAATTGGTGACCAAACAGTTGTAAATAAATTGATGTTAAAAATGCCGCTCAACTACAAACTATCTGGATATTGAATAGAACAGCCGTGCGTAGATCAACATCTGTCTTTCGTGACTGCGTCATGTGTAAAGTCCCTACCCATTCAGCCTATACTTAATATCGCAATAAGCCAACTTCACATTGTAATAAGCTTACTTAATATAGAAAGGTGGCTCTTCCGAGGAAAGTACCCCCCATTTCGTAATATATAACATTATCCACACAATCTTGTCACATACCTGTCTCTCTTGATGTGGGAATGTTTTAAAAATTGTTTGAAATGAAAATGATACATTCCGCTATAATTTGTGATGTCGTTGTTGTACTACTCAAATTACAATCTTCGTTTTTCTCCTTTTTGTGAAAGTTACTGGGCCTTCTACCAAAGTGTGATAGCACAGTTACTCTTATGGGGAGATTTAATGAATTGAGTCTTCTCTGCACAGCATGCTGTGCAAGCGAAAAGGAAGTTTTCAGGTCATAGAAACAATTTTAAAGGGAAACAAAGCAGGCTATATGAATTGTACAAAAAGTAAGTTACAAATTATTGCCCAAATGGACTAATTTGTTTGAAGTCAATAAATTTCAACATTTTACATCTTGATCAACCAATGTCCTATGAAGATGGGAGCTGAACCTTTAGAATTTATTGTTCATGGTGATTGATATATATTTTTGAACTTTTTTTTTTTGACTTGAGGTACCCTTTAAACCAACCAAAAAGATCAGTGGTTGTGGTTTGATGTCGTGATTTTCACTAAAGTTATTTAACAGTAATTAACACAACACGAGGGTTTCTGCAGAAGTGCAAGACCTCTTCAAAGGTTCTACCTTCTCGAAAACAACCGGTTTAGAGGGGGAAATGGTGGTATTAAACAAAGTTTAATACTCTCTGTAAAACTCCTTATTGCCTCTTTGAAGTGGCGATCACACTTTTTCCACATCAGTAATTGTGCACCACAATTGTATATTGACTTAAAAATAACAAACAATTATCCATGACCCAGTTATAACGTCGTGATTGGTAACAGTTTACTGAAGACTGTCTAGTTTTGTTTCAATGTGGATTTTTTTACCGGACAAATATTCAAAGATTTTAACCTAAAGTAATTAACATATATAGCATATCTTCTATCCTAATACCTCTTCAATGTTTTTCTTCCCTGGATTAATTAGTTCAAAATAGAAAACAAGCTGCTGAAACAAAAGTGTAACATTCTCTGTTGAACTCTTTCATTCCGAGACCTTTAGAGTACACAAAAATAAAAAGAGGTCACGATGAAAATAAGGTAGCAAGAAAATAGTGTATTAAGTACACATATTTTACTGAGTGAATGTATTCCAATAATGGAACACTTATTTCAAAAGATAAGAACATGCCCTTCACTCATCATTTTGATCTAAATAGATAGTTTTAGAGGTTAAGATTGAAATCATTCCTTACGGTGGATAATCTTTACCATGATGTACTTACGGCAAAAAGCAAGCTAACAGCATTTGATGTCGTCTCGTCTTTAACCAATAGGCTGCAAACTGGGCCGTAAAACTCTATCTAAGTAACTTAAATATTTTGCGATTTTCTAACGTGTAGTTAATGAAAGGAGGACAAACAAATGGATATTATAAAGCTTGAGTGTGAATTAGATATCCAAAAATTGATCTTTCAATGATTTTCATTTCTTCCCATAGACTGACGGACAACAACGGAATCTGCTGTCTGTTTGGGAACACAACGAATTGCCAAGCACCTTCCTCCCCATTTAACACGTGCAACTCAATGATCCCGAATAACATTCTTCGAGTAATGTTGTGGTTTATCTCTTCGTTTTCTCTCATAGCAAACGCAATAGTGATAGCTGCTAGGGCAAAATCAAAAATACCCGCCTTACGTAGCACTTTTACCACATCAGTAAGTGAAAGTCAAAATACTTTTCTTATAAATTTGGCTATTGCTGACTGCCTAATGGGAGTTTATCTCCTTGCTATCGGGATAGCCGATGCAACGTTTGGTAAAGATTACTTTCTCTCTGCGTTGGGTTGGCGGTCAGGGAATCCTTGTAAAGGTATTGGATTTGTTGCGTTCTTGGCAAATGTTGCATCAATTTTAATCTTAACTCATGTGAGCATTGAGAGGTTCTTTGCCATAGTGTTCCCGTTCTACAAAAACCTATTTCGACCGAAGATAACAGCGAAGATTTGCGCAGCCACATGGATTACAAGTGGTGCAATGGCACTAACGCCTATCATTTTGTCTGAGTTTGTCACAGAGATTTTTGGCTTTTCTGATGTATGCTTAGGCTTACCAATAAACTCTGATCCCGAGGAGTCAATTTATCAATCGCAGTCAATGCAAGTAAGCGGATCTAACCATAGCTATGTGACAAGAAGGGTTACCTATACCAAAAGTCTGTATTGGTTGTATTCACAAATTGTATACATCTACTTCAGTGCCACCTGCGTATCAATGATTACTCTCTGCTATGTAGCCATGTTCATATCAGCCATTCGTACTAAAGTGCAAGCAGGACGTCGCTCGGGGGACAACAATAATGAGATCAAAATGGCCCTTAAGTTTTCCATTATCGTTGGAACAGATTTAGTTTGTTGGTTGCCAGTCATAGTAACAGGTCTATTGGCAAATGCGGGAAATAGAATACCAAGCGATGCGTATGTTTGGTTTGCCATAATTGTAATGCCGATAAACAGCGCCCTGAATCCTTTCATTTACACTCTCCCTGCAATAAAAAGAAAAAAGGGGAATGAACCCTCATTCATAGCTGAATACAGGTAGGTAAAACCTGCTGAGTCACGCAGTTTTCCAAGAGAAGTTGATTTAAATAAAACATCCTGACATTGATCTATTTGATTCCGAACATAGAACTAAATATTATAATAAATAAGTACAACTTTCTGAGTGAGAAACTCAAAACAAATTAAAGCATAATACAAGAGCTCCAGCTATAGCTATAACAGCTACAAATTGGGGATCGAAAGATAATCACTGTTTAGTCCTTGAAAAGCAAGACTCAGTATATAAAGTCCTAAATAATTCCTATTTTGAACGTTATTAAGGCAGAAAACGTCATTTTTCATGGAATTTCATTTACCCCGTAATGGGTAAATGTAACGCCGATACAGCAAGACTCTAGACCCGGTATTTCTACACTAGTAGAAAATTGTATTAATGTCCACATTTGGTGCACATTTGCACAAATTGTAACAGAAATGTATAAATGTACACTCCCTGTGTGTTAAAATATCATTTTGCACATGTGTGTAAATACCCATTTTAGAGTCCTGCCGACATGCGTTATATTCACTCATTGGAGGTTAAACTTTTAGGGTGTATGTGCGCTCCATTGTTAGGAGAATCAACGTATGCGCCCTTACTATAGTAAACTACGCTCGCATAATACATTTCTGTGTCTTTTATGAAAGACAGTTGAAGAAGCACTGGCTGTGCCCACAGGAAACAAAACCTCCTATTGCTTATTCGCGTAAAATTTTAATGTATGCATAAAATTGTACTGGCGAAGACACTATAGAAACTAGCCAGTCCGTAGTTCCATTGAAATCAAGCCAGTCACTAAACTTTCATTTTGCCCAAGAAAAACACTTATGAAGGAAAAGCTTCGAAAAGAAAAAGGGGTTCCACATAGGTAGAATTTCTAGGGTTATGATGGTTTTAGTACAGCTTAGGCCTATAGCGGAGAGACGTATCATAATTTTGGCACTGTAAGTTAGCTACGAGGACGCTGTAGACCAAACTACTTAAAAATGCAATCTTCTCTCCGTCTGCATATCTCAGACCTATTGAAAAATATTGCTAACTTTGCGGTGAATTGAAATCAATGATCTTTTTACAAGTAAGAGTTGATTACATTTTTACACATACATTAAAATAAATGTTTGATTTTCACTCTCCCAGGTGCTCTTTTGACAGATAAAAATCCGTTGAAAAGAAAACGGTTTCACATATTTCGCAAATCCCTAGTAAGGCTATGTTATTTAAGAATGATTTTGTGTAACTGATGTAGGCTATTATTTATCAAAACGTCTCAAACATTTTTTTCGCGTTATTCATTGACCATATTGTGTTCGATTGTTTATCTGGATAGATTGGTACATGCGCGTGGTTACAGAAGATCGCCCTTTAAAATAGAAAAGGAGTTAATGTTGTTGACTGTCCTTCTTTTGAAAAGTCGTGTTCAATGAAAATGCATAACTATACAGGATGACAAGACAATCATCAGAGTCATTTGATAAACACATCTTAGGAACTAAAATGTCCCCTTGCTTGGGCATGGAAGTGCTAGAAAATATCCGAATACTTTTGGGGGAATTCAAATTTCATTTGATGTTACAAGTGTAAAAATCCCCAAACCTTTTAAACATGATATGTGAAGTGAGGAATCATCGACACTTTTCATTTTCGGTATACAGAATGAATTTTATCGACCCGTCGATATTTGAAACACTTTTTATCAAAAATGATTCTCCAACTGTCAGACTGTGAGGAGATTTACACAAAATTATGAAATAAAGTAACCTCAAAAAATATATTATAATGCTGCCCTCATTATCGATACCTTCTGCAAACAACTCGGAAACAAGATCGGCTGGGAAGGTCAAATGCCTTCATCAAAAATGGTCCGCTGTCGCTATAAGATTCGCATCATCCTTGTAAATGACAAGTGGGCTCTATTGTGGGAAATAAAATTCCGTCGACGGAGAGCTTGGGTATAATTCTTGTGATGCAAATGAAATTAAATGTATAGCAATCCCCAAAACTTTATCCGAACAACTGTTTATTTTCTCCAATTTATTCTAAACATCCTTCCAAGTATCAACCTGTTTACTTGGAGATTGATGCACTTGTGAACTTTAAGAGGTAATTTTTAATCATAGGGCAAAGAGGGACAATTTCGAAGAAGCGGCAAACATTTTGTGTATCACACAATTGACCCTACACTTGCCTCCACGACAATGTAGTTTATGACGTAACGAATGGAGAACTTTGACATACCGTTGGCTCTCATCCAGCACGAGCCTGACGCACATTTGACTCAATGCTGCCAGTGGTTCAGATGGTGTGTCTTAAAATGATAAGTGCATCTCGTTTCCATAAGACAACAAATGCATGAAATGCCTTATAAACTTAAGAAATTACTGAGAAAACAATTGTCACAGGATTCTTTTAAATCACTCAAGAAATTGGATATTAGAGTACTTGCCTGATTCAATTTGAGATGTCTCCATTTAGCTTTTTACAACATTCCCTCCTTATTACTGCCTCGTAAGTACCTTTGCAAGGACAAAAGAAGGGCCCCTCCTGCATAAAAAAGACATAACAGGAAAAACTAGTTTAAGAAATTGGGGCAAAAGCTTAGGTGACATCAATGGCGTAGGCAGGAATTTTGATTGGGGGTGGTCAAATGAGGGACTTGATAGTCGTTCTAAGAAACGGGTATTGCAACGCATGCCTTATTCCTGTGTCATTTCTTCCATATTGGCTACATTTTCGGGAAACACCACATTCACATGCAAAGGTTCTGACTTGCAAAGTAGGAAGGAGGTGCGAAGGGAATATCGTTTCTGTCAAATTCTTCTCACTTAGTGAACATTTTGACTCTAAAATTGGGTCTTTTACATGTAAAATGACACCATCATCGTGAAAAGTTCGAACTCTGTCACTTCAATTACGGACACCGTGACGAATGCCTAAATGTTGCATTCCAAATCATTTCTGTAATAAAACACTTGAATTGAAAGCTTGAGTGAGTTTCATCTCCCATGAAAGCACACCCAAAATAAGGGGCGGTTCCCTTTTTCTGTTGATAAGCACGCAGCTTTTCACTTTTTTTCTGGTGTGCTTTTCAAAAGGTTGTTACGAGGATATGGTGATAAAAAATACAAGATTGAGGTACAGTGCAAATCGCGCGGAAGGGGCGAAAATTTTCATACATTGAGAATCATTCGTGATAGAGCATGATCAAAATAAAGTCGCGAAAACGCGTTTAACCTACACTTACAAGACTAAAGCTTTTAATTGTTTAGGAAGTTAATTGGTCATATGCCCCAATCCCTCCCCTCTCTAATACCGGTGTCATAAAATAAACTAGAATTTAAATCATGGCAAATGTCGGGGATACGAGGGGGACCAACTTTTGCATTTAAAGAACTGTGGAACCCACGATACCATTGAACAATCTGAATGCGATTTGGACGGTATTAAAAATTGACCCAAAAGGACCGAACATAAAAATGTTCCAAGAAAATTCAAATGTTTTGTAATACCGGAATGGTCCTTAAAAGGAACGATAAAAACACATGCATATTTAGTTGAAATTGTCACCGCACCTTGACATCTTTGCAAACACAGAAGGGGATGGAATTCCATTTTTGGATATGTGTCTTGCCAGTAAATTCATGTTTAAATTTATTTTCCTACAATCCAATAATCATAAGGAGAAGGTGAATAAGTACGAATTGAAACGAATGCCCCACAGGCGTGTTGAAATGAAGCACTAGAATTTTGATAACAGAAGTTGCATGAAACACCCTCACTTCCCTAAAAACGCTTTAACCAATTTCAGGGGGACGTGCTCCCAGCTCATTCGATAAAGTTTCAAATCTCTTAAAAAATCTTAAAAAATAAATGGCAATTCAAAAATATGCTCCTTCTTTTCTTTCGTATACGCTGTGCTCTTCCATCATCTCAACTTTTAGGATGGGCACACGAACTATCAACAAACCTGGGTCGATGAAAAGTGTGAACTAGTCTGAGACGCTGTAAGCAATGCACCAAACTAACTGTAAGAACGGGGAGAACGCACAAAAAGGGCGAGAAGGTAGTAACCACGGTACTGACGTAAACACAATGAAATACAGAAACGTGGGGCACCAAACGTAAAAATTCATTCCTAGAGAAGGGGTTTTTAAGGAATTATAACAATCAAGGTTCTGATTGTGGATGTATGCAGCCTTGGTCCCCAGTGCCTTTGGATACGCCAATGTTTGACGTTGCGACGTCACACCTGGTAGTGGACCGAAAAGACTAATAGATGAATGTGAACTGATTCGTTTATGCGGGGAATTTGGAATACATGGGCTCTTGAAATCTAACAGCTGTGTTGCACCGAAGACACCTTACTTAGGCAGCTATCTCCGATTGCTATTTTATTCCTACGTTACTGTTTAGCGTCAGATTGACAGCATAACCGCTTGTTGTGTGGCATGGAGTTGTTTTACTCACCCTGGTCTGACATATTTGGTTTTCCTAACCGTAATGATTTGGGAGCAAATAAAACGAGAACCTAAAGCCCCGTCTACGCTATGCAACTCGATGCGATGCAACACATTGAAACGGGGTTGTTCAGACGCGTTGCAAAGTGTGAAATGCTTTGCAACTAGTCGTATATACAGACACGCAACCCAGCCCATGCGACCGAATGTCTTCGATTGCATGAGACTGAAATGTGCAACTGACAACAGTGACGGACTGGTGGGATGAAGCCCACGAAGTTCAGTGAATCGAAATGGACAGACCGCCTTTCTGTTTCTTCAACGTAACAAATTAAGAGTATATATTGAACGTTATAATTTTGTCTGAATGGCTTCATGGACCTTGTTGCAAAATGTGGACATTATGGTCTTTAAACTAGTAAATCGTCAGTCTCTCGCCACGAAAACACAGTCTCTTTGCAATAGGTCACCTCGCATAGTATGAATGGTGCATTACGAGATAGGAAGTGAGGAGGAAAACTGAAATGGGAAACTAATGAGAAGAATTTAGGTGTATGGGGTACCAATATTAAATTGGTTTCTGTCAGACACTGTACTACAGAGCAGTCCTACCCAGAAGCGTAACTCAAAGGGGTGGCTAACCCTCATGCTGCGCAACTAGTGAGTCGTATAGAGACAGTGAGAACCTACCCCCTTGTGGGCCGTCCCACAAAGAAGGGGCCTAAAATGCGGTCGTCGGGGGTTGATAGCCACACACACCCCCTTCCCATCCAGCCAATGATTGGAGTCTATCTGAAAAAGAGGGCACAGGGAGTGCATTTTGCAATGTAAATGTAATTTTTTCGGTATGAGCAAACATTTCTTAACTTGTCAAATGACGTAACTGCTGTGAAATATCACTTTAAAAATAACAGGCTAATTTCAGATACAAGACGTGTCATGACACGACTGCTTGATATCATCGCCACTTTTAGGAGAGTTTACTCTATAAAAGATGAATTCTTCTTGAAAAAGATATCCATGTAGACTTTACAACTATCTCTAAAAGAAGCAGACGAGTAGTGGAAGATACTCATACATATTCAGTGCTTTGTGAACGGAAAAACGAAAATGCGCTCCGATAAACTCTCTACCGTGGTGATGAGTCCGTCAACTAACCTAACGTTATTCGCTAATATCGATGTAACACAAGGTTTTGTTCCTTCCATTTACACTGAAGGAAATGTTCCAACAACAACAATATGTAGACAGTCGCCGAAGGGGAAGACAAGTCCTTTGGGAAGGAGCCAGTGCGGCGCTGGGCTAACATACAAGAAGCTCATGGAGTAGTACACCACCACCAGATTTCCGTTGGGAGGTAAGTACCACGTTGTCGCAAAGCAATATCGAGAAGTACCGTGCATCAATATTAGAGAATATTTCGGTGGTGAAACGAAAGACAGTGAAGAATGGAAGAAGCTTTATGCACAAGTTCATCGAGTCAATGCTCGTTCAGATTGCAGTGGTCAAAATCAAAATCTCAAACACGGCCAGGGAAATGGTAGCCTACATATTTGCTTCGATGATGGACAAAGTGGCTTACAGCTATTGAAAAAAACTGTGAGGGTTCTGATATGGGATGGCCTTCCCAAATGAATCACCGTTGTCTGAACTTTGGTTCGAACGTTTCCATGGCTGAAATGTATTTTAACGACTTACCACATTTGGTGAAAGACGAATGAGCCATTGATGCCGTGGGGGATTATCTGTTGAAAAGAGTCTAAGTTGACACCCTCCGAATTGTGAAGAAACAATTACGATCGAGCTGCTCACAGTCGCCGGAGCTGACGGCAGAGGCCAAAGAGACCGCCATGATAAGCGGTATTATCAAGGGACACCTCGAAGACGAGTTTATCCCACCGAGGATGGGAACAGTCATTATTCTTCTTTCGAATTGAACTGGATGTGTAATACTTTGCAAATTTCTCTTTTGATAGAGCAAGTGACTAAAAACACGAATGAGAAACGACACAAAGACTTGTATTTTTTATCTTTTCCTTTACTAATAAAGTGATATAATTCCATCACCCTCATCGCTTATTTCAACTGCCACCATAGTATTTATAACAACCTACAGTCATATCTCATATAATTAAATCCCATTGTGTATATAATTTTACCCATCCACATCCCCGCCCTAACCGTCGACACCTGGGCGTTGAAACAGAGATGGTAAAACTCTTCATTTGTTTTGCTGTATACGTGACGAGTGAAATATGACTTTGAGAAAATTAACAAAAATGAGATAAATATTGAGATGCACTAAGCGTGCTTAAAGTCGAGCTACACTTGCTCATGACAAAACATGACAGTACATTGCTTGAAGTGCACCAAGCCACGCTCGTCTTGCTCTTACAAGGCTATGTGCTGCTCGTGGGTGCACTCTTGTTTAAAGGAGCAATGCTTATATTGCTCTCAAACGTACTCAGACGGCCGAAGACATAGTCAGTCGATAAACTTCACATACGATTGGGTCAATCCCATTGGTATGTCGCAACAACATGACATCATTCAGCATGTCCTGACACGCTCAGCATTGAAAAAATTCTTTGAAAACAGCACTGCAATTGCTAGTGTCACTTAGGATCTGGCGTCGCTGTAATGGTTTATAGGACCGCTTATGGTAGTGATAGTCGTAATATTTGAAAAGTGAACTATGACATCATATGAGCAAAATAAAGACACAAAAATTCGTTTGCATATTTTTCGCTTTTGTTTGATTTATTTAACACTCGGAACGGAAAAATTTTCTTTGATTATTGTTCATAATCCTGCCCCAAGAATTTCCAACGACCATCGATTCTAGGCTGTATCAAGCGACGGATGTAGAAGCACATCTTCTGTAAGGTGCGTTTCCAAATGGTGCACTTCGCTTTGTTTATTTCGGTCAGTGCTGCCAATGTTTCCGTGGTTCCAGAATCTTGGCCACTGGAGCCACGTCGACCCTGTTCTCCTCCAACTTCACTATTGGTCTCAGTCTCTTGGGTTCTTCTTCACTGCTGTTGACTTCCTCAGTTTCACTGTCGGTGCTATCTGTGATTCTCGGTATCTCCTTCTATGGGTTCAGAGGCAAGACTCGTTAGTATCACTCTCCAAGTGACAGTGGTAGTAACTCCCCCTGAAGCGTCACTAGCTTGTTTGTAACCGCCGTCAGGAGCAAAAGAGTTATCATCTTGGTTTCTTGAATGGCGTTCATGGACCCTATCTACATGGCAACGAAGATTGAAGCTCCTGGCAAACGAGCGTCCCAGTGGGGCATAGGCTCATGTGCGTAGAGTGTGCTGAGAAAAATATATGACCCTTTTGTCCGCTGTAACGAAGGTTTAAGCTGTGAAGACACCTTAAAAGAGAATATTTTCATATTGCACTTCGCCAATGTCATGCCGCATAAATGATGCGTCAGGCTTTCAAAAGCAATCCAGTCAACCATTGTCGCTAGTATGTAGGCTTCGATCATTTTAACTTTCTCGGGCACTGCTTCCAGTGGTTCGTCATGATCGTGGAAATCTGAGTGGTGAATGAGAACACCCTGGTAGTAATTCACCTCATCACACAAAATACAACCATAAATCCTTCCTCCCTCTTTGCGTGTTTGTTAATTTCGCATGATACTACTTCGGCTTGTAAACGTCTTCAAACATAACTTCCATTCATGTTCCCGATCCTTGCCGTGCATACTACTTAGATGTCTCTGCAATTGAAAATCCGATTAGAATTTTGTCGGGCACGCCCGGATTAGGAAAATCATCAGAAAACAAGATAACAAAACCTATAGGTATTTGTGACACTTAAAAGAATAGTCCAAAGCCACTTGGCAGAGCACAGCATTATTGAAAGAACTCATACATTGAGCTCCATTTTTTCTGAAGGAAAAGTGACCTTACAGACTTGGGAAAGGACGAAACCCGCCAATTTTGTGCTTCAAAACGAACAAGGCTGCATCATTCATATTTATCAGGCCGTAGCTCGGACGTTATGGATTCACTTTGGTCTGTAAACTGTTCTTAGACTTTTGCATAGCAGTCCCTGTGTGGACTGCATTAGCCTTGGAAACATGCTTAAGTACCACATGGGACTAGGGAGAGAGAGACACCTTTTATCATATTCTTATTTATTCTTATTCTTACTTATTTGGAAATCATCCGCTGTTATGGGAAAGTCGCTCTGTACATGCACCCCAATCACGACTAAAAGTTACCGATATATACCTACGGCTTGGAGTCTATTATTACTCCAAGCTTAATGGTACACAATTTGCCTAAATCATGTAAAGTGCGCCCTCCCCATAGCTGAACATCGTATCTGCCAAGCTGACGCCAGTCTGCATTTCGTGCACCCCCGACACGAATGTCTTCAGCGTGAGCTCAGACTCCTACTCGGCGTAGCAGTGGGCAAGCTGTACTCCCGGCGCGCCGGTTAGTTCTCGTCAAATGATAAACCTACAGTGTACTCTGCTATTCGGTACTTGTATTGCCATTGAATGGTGTATGCATTATATATATATATATATATATATATATATATATATATATATATATATATATATATATATATATATATATATATATATATATATGTGTGTGTGTGTGTGTCTGTGTGTGTGTGTGTATGTGTGTGTGTGTTTGTATCGTGATGATATTGTAATCAAGCCGGTGGACAAAGGCTCTTCGATTGTTGCAATGGGGACTCAGGGAGGAAGGCCTCAGATTACTTGGCAATCCCGACCACTTCAGACGTCTCGACTCAGATCCCACACCCTGAAATTGCGAAAAAAGTGGAGGTTGCCATCAAAAAGATGGTTCGCAACGGCTCTATTGACTCCGAAACCGGCCCGAATCTCCTCCAGGTAGATCCTAAACCAGGCCGTTTCTATTTTCTGCCCAAAATTCACAAAATGGGTAGGCCAGGCAGACCCATTATTTCCAGCAACGGGACTGCCACGGAAAAAAATCAAAATTTGTTGACCAGCTTATCCAACCCCTGGCTCTAACCCTTCCCTCCTACGTTCAGGACACTACGGACTTCATCCGCAAAATTGGGAAGATCAAAAATCTCCCGTCGGACACAATTTTGGCCACTCTTGACGTGTCCTCGTTGTACACAAACATACCAAATTAGGAAGGCATACCCGCTTGCACCAACACCTTCAATCCTATTCGGGGCAAAACTCCCACCAAGAAAGGCTTAGGCGAACTCATGCTTGTGATTTTGTCCAACAACAATCTCATTTTTGGTGATCACCACTACCTCCAAATTCATGGTACAGCCATGGGAACCAAAATGGCTCCCTCATTTGCTAACTTGTTTATGGGCAACTTCGAGCAAAAATATCTGTCTCGACAAAATTTGAAACCACAAATTTGGTTACGCTTCATAGACGACATCTTCATGATCTGGCCCCACGGTGAACACTGTCTAATTTTTTTATTGTAAACATCAATTCGTTCCATCCCACCATCAAGTATACGGCCGACCATTCCAGGTCTAGTGTCCACTTCCTGGTCACCACTGTAACCATAGAAAATGGTTCACTCAAAACAGACTTGTTCAACAAACCAGCGGACAAGCACAACTACCTTCTACCTAGCAGTTGCCATCCTTAGCACTGCGCCAAAAACATTCCGTACAGTCAAGTACTCCGCATAAAACGCATCTTTTCCTCTGAAACAGATTTTAACACTCGGGCAAAGGAACTATCTGGTTACCTCCGTAACAGGCAGTATTTTCGGAGTACAATTGAAAATGCCATCAAAAAGGCAAAAGAAACTCCTCCCTCGCAAACTCTGACACTAAACTCCTCAAAACTCTTCTTTACAGCACCACATCCACAAAAGTAACCAGCAAGATACAGTGCATACCTTCATTTTCGCCACAGACAAATTACAGCAATATCCGTGTTGTTTGTGGGGATCACTTTGACACTTTGGTGAGTTGCTTCGAACGTGACTGTTTGAAGGGGTACACTGCAGTAGGCTAAGCTGGGACTAAGTTAGGTCTATTGTATACACTAGTAAGAAGTTACTTAAAGTAGAACTAAAAGCCTGCGCTGTTCCAACTATCCTCGTTTTGCGAAATTGCACTGCTATCACAATCTAATCTAGTAAGTGTTGTGAGGTATTCGGCTCCAAAAATGCAAAGGAAACATTAAAAATATGCTACATCACACTTCATTGAACGACAGCAAGACCGCACAAAAACGTTATTGTTTAGCTTAGGTCTAGCCTAACGTTTCGTACGCACACTCGCACTGTCCCCTATGATTAATTGCCAATCTGGCTAGAAAGGATCACTCATCGAGGAGTGCGCCTACGAGCAGCACATAGCCTTGCAAGATCAAGACGAGTGTGACTTGAGTAACTTACTGTATTTTTTGTCAGAGCTTGTGTAGTTCGACTGAAAGCACGCAGGGCCCATCTCAATGTTATCGCGTTTCTGTTAATTTTCCAAAGGTCATATTTCAGTCGTCATGTATACAGCAAATCAAATAAGTCACTGTACCATATTCTAACCTTACAGCCATAGCAAACTTAAACCTTTAGGCTCTGAAGCTCCAACTATCCAACTAACTAACTAACCTTTCTTACACTTTCAACAGTTGTCTCTATGACTGAATCATAACTCCTCTATAGTCATAATAAACAATAATATGTGGAAGGGTTAACGTGATCAATGATTCAAACCAATAGAAATGCTCCATTTTTCCTTCAATAAAGCGTCAAGTGACGACCTTGTTTGTTTGGCCGTGTATGCAGAAATGGACAATTTCAAAGAAATCAGATCTTGATTACACCGGATTTTTCCTTGTGCGATAGTTGTCAACACGGGACAGGGGCATCTGCCTGGATCACATTGGGTGGGGATTTTCATTTCCAAACACGGCATCGGAGAATATTTTAACTCTTATGATCTATCTCCCTATGTTATATCTGATATTGCTTTTTTTCTTGAAGCGAGTCTGCGTTGGTCAGGGATACAACATAATGACTCTACAAGGGTTATTTTCAACCGTATGCGGCCAGTACGCTGTCTATTTTCTCCTGCATAAGAGTCGAGGATGGAGTTTAGGGGAAATCACGTCTTGGTTTATCCCCGACCCGAAAGTCAAGTACCAACTTGTGCATGGCTTCATCGAGAAACATTTTCCGTGTGTGGACCAGTCTATGTACGATCTCCATTTCAAGCACAAGTGTCAACGACCAGGGGACAGGGAGGTGTACGGAGGCATTGAATTATATACACAATGGGATATAGCTGCTTCAGATATGACTGTAGGTTGTTATAATTATTATGAAAGCGGTTGTTATAAAAGTCAATGGTTATGGAATTACATTACAAAATTAATAAAGGGAAAGACAACAAAATATCAAACAAATCTTAGTGTCGTTTTCCACTCGTGTTCCAACTCAACTACTCTATCATATGAGCAATTTACAAAGTATATTACCTGCAGTTCAATTCGATAAGAATAATCGACTGTTCCTATATCCGTGGCAAAATAAAATGGTCTTGTTACAATGGTTACAATGTATAGTTTAATTCGCCATAGGAATAATCTAGCGTCCCCATCCTCAGTGGAATGTACTCGTCTTCGAGGTGTCTCTTGCAAATAGCGCTTTTACTGTGAATCTCTTTGGCCTCTACGGTCAGCTCCGGCGACTGTGACCAGCTTCTTCGTAGATGTTTCATCAAGACCCGCACGATGTCGCACGGTGACAATTTTCAGCAGATAATCCCTGACGGCATCAATGACCCATTCGTCTTTCACCAAATGTTGTAAGTCTTTAAAATACATATCAGCCATGGAAACGCTCGAACCAAAGTTCAGAAAACGGTGATCCATTTGGGTACGCCATCCCATGTCACAACCCTAACAGTTATCTTTTAAATATCCGTAAGCCACTCGCTCCATCATCGAAGCAAATATGTAGGCTAGAATTTCCATGGCAGTGTTTGAGATTTTGATTGCAGCACTGCAACCTGAACGGCTAAAAAGAACAGTCTTAAGTTAATTTGCTAAATGCAAAGCATTGATTCGATGAACTTGTGCAAACAGCTTCTTCCATTCTTCAACCCATAAATTGATACCCTTCTTTTCCGCGATCAATCTGCCCTTCGTTTCACCACCGAAAATCTTCTGTAATATTGATGCACGGTACTTCTCGATATTGCTTAACGACAACGTGACGCCTAACTCCCAATGGAAATCTTGTGGTGGTGTGCTCCTCCATAAGCTTCTAATATACTCGCTCCCTGCCAAAGGATTTCTCCTCCTTCGGCAACTGTCCACATGTTGCTGTGGTTGCAAGATTTCTTTCAGTCGAAGAAACGAAAGCTTTTGTTAGGTCGATATTAGCGTTCACAAATAGCGCGCTTAGTTGACGGACTCATCCCAACGGTAGGGAGTGTATCGGATCGCATTTTTGTTTGTTGGCTCACAAAGTACTAGATATCGTCTTCTACATTGTAATGCACGCCAGCCAGCATTGTACAACTTTGCTGGTACTTTTGGAAATGTATGAGTATCTTCCATGGCGTTGTTTTACTCGGCTGCTTCTTCTCAAGATAGTTGCAAATTCGAAATGATATCTTGTTAAAGAAAATTCCATCTTTTTAAGAGTAAACTCTAGTAAAAGTGTCGATGATGTCGTACAGTCGTGTCACGACACGTTTCATGTCTCAAATTAGCCTATTATTTTTTAACGTGCTATTCAAGCGGTTACGTCATTCGACATGTTAAGACATGTTTGCTTATACCTTAAACTTTACCGTGCCATTGCACAATACACACAGCGCCCACTTTCTCAGATAGACTTCCATCATCGGCTGCATTTGGGGGCCTATCAACCTCATAGGGACCATAATTTGGGCTGCACCCATCGGCCCCCAAGGGTTTTAGGTTCTTACATTGTGTATACTTCTACTCTGGTTGCATGTCTGCCGACAAATAAGTTTTCAGCTGCACAGTATCCAATGACAAATCTTATTTTATTTTTTTTACAACCTGATGTCTGGGCCGTTTCAGTATCCTCTGTTCCGGTTGCAAGTCATCTTCCCTCATAGCTGCCGGTATAGGATCATTCAATTGATGAGGTTAATATATTTTTATGTTAAAATTAATTCCAGCTGGTAAATAAGGAAAATGACGGGAAGAGTACAAAGTGCCTACTTCGGGCGAAAACATGCACATAAGATGGTTTACGTTTGGATATTTGACATTTTCTACCAATTACTTGCCGGCACGTTTGAGGCTTTGGTGGTTTACATTTTCATATCATTCCAACATATTTTTCTGTCTCGTAGCACATAAGAAATCCTCTAAAAACATACTCGAATTCAGAGAATTCACTTGCTGAACATATGTTTCATTAATCTCAAGACCCCATTGCTTACGATAGCATCATTGCGCTTGTAATTAAGTGGGCCAAACTCTCTGCAGATCCGCTTTTTAATGTGAGTTACAGGAATAGAGAGAAATATGCGTGTGGGGAATAAAAGTTGGGTTGTACCATAATGTGTCCTCAATGCAAGATTTAAAGTACTCAACGAAAAAGTTTCTGTTTCAAATATGTTGTTGTTCACTGAGGTACAAATTTCAGGGTGGATTTGTGGATAATCTTCGGTTATGAACCAAAAACATATTTGCATGTCTGGGCTACTTTATAGGACAGTTAAATTCTGAAAAAGATATAATTTACATAAATCTGAGGCTGCAACCAGGAACTTTTTTGAAAAAGAGAGGGTCACAGTATGCAGTTTTAACGGATCAGCGCATTTAAGAATGATCCTTTAAATTAAAGTGTTAAAAATGGTTAGACGTAAGATTTCATTAATATCCATTTCTTAAGGAATATTCACACTTCTTGGATAGTTTTTGTCCTACGGTGAGTAGTTATTTACCTGTCTGTGTAGGTGGTGGCCTACAAACCCTAAATTAAAGTTTATCCAACTGTTTTAAAGCAGATACCCCTTTGTAACTCAATCGAATTTATAAGCTTTGAAATAGCCCTAGTCTAAACGAAAACCATGTGTGCAGTTTTAAATCCCGTTTAGTACTTGAAAGTTTCGACCCAGCAATTTGATGTGTTTTATAAACAGTTTCATTCAATATTCAGACCACGCAAAGTCTGTCAATAAAGTAGGAACAACAATTGCCAGAACAGTATGTTTAAATCGTTTCATTTACGTTTTCTATGAGTTCTGTCCATGAAAGATCCGGAATGAACAGCCTACCAATAATTCAACTCCAAATGAAAATAAAAATGAATGTGAAAGCAAAGAATAGGAGGACAGTACGGTCTGAATGGCAGGACAACGGGACTGTTCGAAAAGAAACAATGAGGCTTTTTTTCTTTTTTTTCTACGGAAAGGTTGCTCCGGTCTTTATCAATAATAACATAACAATTATAAAAAATTATAACATATTAACAATATGTGTGGTTTTCTTTACATCAGTCTTTGTTCAAAGTTCAGTGAGGGATTTCTAGTATGGCTGTTGCGATCGTATTGTTTCGATTGTGAATTCTTTGTTTGACTTAGAGATTAGGATAGAAACTACCGCAAGGAAATATGTTTTTAAGAGTTCACATCATCCACTTTATTGACGATGCTTTTTCTTATGTGGGCAACAAAAGCGTTAGGGTGGAATATGTATAATACGGTATCGGAACAGGGAATTTCGTAAACATGTCAGTATGGTACTAACTTGTAAAAATTAAAGCGATATTAATAACCATTTATGGCAGGAAAAACAGGAAAATTATTCATAAGCCTTGAGATAAGAGTTACAAGTAATCTACAAGTAGTGCAACCTGCACTTCGCACCTCTCTCGCCATCACTCATTGTTTTTTGTTTTTCTTTTATAACCGGGGGATGTGCTTCAAGGCAGTATCCGACAAAAAAAGACCATTAGTTACCAAACTGGAATTAATATCAAGTAACGTTTATTGAGAGCATAGTGGATTAACCTTTTTATGTTAAATATGTAAAATGATCAATGTGATGTTCTCATGCTTTTAAGTAGTCAACCGTTGGTGTTTTAAATGCCTTATGTGTTTTGTGGAATTAATTTTAGTTTTAATGTCTACACATATATATACATGTAAGATGAACGCTGTGCAGAGCGTTGAACAGTCACTTTTAGAAATGTAAATAAATGTGATGTGTCTGACAAGCATGTTCTACACACAATGAATGTTGTAAATTGACCATTTTGATGCACTTTATTACAATTAAAACTGAACCAAATAGTTACTTGTTACTCGTTACTTTTCAAATGGATTAATATCTTTTATTAGAGTTTCGAATTTATATATGACAGAACAATTTGTTCGATCAAATTGTAGAATAGATAATTGTTATTATTATTGTCATTTACTGTTGTCATTGTTGCTAAATATGATCGATACGTGTTTATTGTTAATTATAACAAAATGTAAGTTTGAATGTACAGTTATCAAATATGAGAAGAAGTTCGCGTTTTAAGCAGTGCATAACAAAACTTGAGTTAAAATGGGTCATTAAAGAGTTTAAAAAAATTGGAATAGATCTCCTAAATAACTTTTTGAAAGTATGAGCTACAGCTAGCAAGATTGTAAGCAACATGTGCTAAACAACCTTGATTTGTGTAAGGTATAACTTACAAAGAAGTTTGGTAACATTAGCATAACCTCAATAAGCACAATAATATAAATATATCGGAAACCACGCAAGCATTTGAAATTTGTAGGTTCGTTGTTTTCTTTTTGGATTGTGGAACTGAAAATTATGTGATTAATCAATCTATACTTGATAAAATATTTCGTTCCATTTATTTTGCATTAGGCTTAATGGATGTATAGCCCAAGTTGCAAGTTAAGCATATGATGTTGGTACACTTGGTTAATTATAAAAAATTATTAAAATTATCTTGCATTCAAATATCAGACGTTACACAAACATTTGAAATCTTTTGGTTCGTTGTTCAATTGCTAGGTTTCAGGCACGGCAGCGTACGTGGCTCATAAATAGTATTTTCATAGTACAATTTCAATAAGTGTTATAAGTTGCAAAACACACAATATTTATTTGAATGTAGTCCTTATGTTTGAAAACTACGTGTGTTTAAAACTGTATATAACTTTATGAGACTTTGAAAATACGTCGATTACATGTAAAAAAAACAATAGTACAGACAATAGTATATTTAATTACTTTTGAAAGTATCTGATACTATTGACAAGACAGCCTAAGATCAATCACTGGGTAATACATGAAACGAAATTAGATCTTTGTCAATCCCAAGTTACAAACTACCACTCTTACGCAGTTTGAGAAACTGAATGGTTTCTGCCTGAAACCTAGCAGAAACGTCGTGAAATTTAAAAAGTACAAAATAAATCTTAGGCCAAGCAAGCAAATCTTTAGGTTTGTTCGTCTTTTAATTAGTAGGTCTGTGGTACTGCAACGTGTCTAGCTATTAAATACAAATTTTACATTGTTTCAACTCCAATTTTAAATGATCGTGATGTCAGTTGTATTACTTATGTTCACTTATGGTAACTTACGGTACGTGTTATTACATGTAATGTGAATTTGTATGTAGTCCTTAAGAAATTGAAAATACGTGTTTAAATTGCTGTACATTTAGTATAATGTGAGTTTAACTATTAGTCTTAAAAAATTCCTTAACGTTGATTTTGTAGTGTAATAACTTTAATCGTTTTGACAAATTACCAGTCATAAGTTGTGAATTGTAGCACAACGTATTTCAAACTCTCTGTGTGTATGGAAAAAGGGTACATGCCCACTGTTTAACACAGTCGTTCTTAATTGGCTGTTGCTAATTCGCGGTTGTATTATATAGATTGTATTCTATGTTAGGGTTAGGAATTATGATTGAAATTAGGGCTGTCTTCAGCCAGAAATTTCTTGTTAAACAGGAAACGGTACGCATCTCCCAACCCCCCCCCCCCCCCACACACACACACACACAAGTCTTGTGCGTTTTCAGTTGTGCAAGGCAAAAAGTGAGTTTGAATAGTCCTTAAAGTGCATCTGAAACAGCAACAGATTATCTGTACATTTAATTACCTTTTGAAAGTAAAATTTGCGATTGACAAAGCAGGTAAAATCAATCACTTAGTAAACAATGAAACAAAATGGAATCCTTTAAATCTCAGTTAGGGAACATACACAATGTATCAAACTAAATGAGAATATCCTAGGTTTCTTACAAACGTCTGCTCTTGCAATAGTTACTACACTTAACAAAATGAAATGCAGATAATTGTTATTATTAATTTTAACTGTCTACAGAACTGATCTAAAAAACAGGAATTGGTAAGAAATTTTTAGCATGACTCGGTCAGCCCCTAAACCGTACCTTAAACACTCTTGGAAATGTTCGAACCTAAATTGTTTGTTCCTGTCACGCAGATTAAGTTTATGAATAATTTTCATTTTAGATAAATAATTTTGCAGTCTGTCTACTTCTAATTCATTTTTAACTAAATGATATCAAATGATAACGACATTGCTATTACACGTTCAAAGAGTTGTATGCGAAAAACTAACCCAAGAAAAATCTCTTGACTGTTTGTGTGTTACAAATTAGGTGGTACAACCTATGTTAGTCTTTAACATGTTTTCCCTGTTTGAGTACGATGCATGTATATAGGTAGGTTTCCATTATGTATCTGATTTAAAGCAGTAGAATGTATGGACGAAATGTGGAGACTTTTATCAACAATTTACTTGATGGGTGCCAATGCTCTGAAACTGCCGATAACAGTAATCAAAAACTTACCGGCAAATCACAAACAATGATGTTAATAGCTGTTGTACACGTCTCCACTTCGTAGGAAAGATTTTGTAGGGACTTTGCTTCACACTTTCTGGTTTAATGAATTTATTCACATAATTCGGTTGATATTAAGAAGTTTTCATTCGATTTGCATGGTGCATGTTGAAGATAGGAAACAGTCATTTAACCCTAAGGAAATATATTCGTAGTGTTTGTGTTTGACCTAGGCCCAGTATTCCTTTGTCGACTTAAAAATAAATTCTTACACATAGCATGTCATTCCGTCTAGTGGGTGTATAAACGATGTTCCTGAGGTTCGATGTTTCCCTTTTTTGTACATCCCGATGTCTTTGCGTGGATTGCAATGCTCGGGGTTCGATGTTCCTAGAAGCATATGGATGTAAGGTAACATTAAACCGCGGGAACAGTGAAGCCCGGGAACATTGACATAACCCCCTCTCAGTGAAGGATTATTTACGCTGTTCATGTGAATTCCAATCACGAGTGTCGAACCCTTAAAATATGAAGAGGGCCGCCCATTTCCATTCACACATGCTATTTATTGAATTTATGTTGAATGTCTATACAATGAATGTTAAAAGATGTAAAAATGTTAAACGCCAGAAAATCATGTCTCTACTCCTTTATTTGTAACCAATCTATAAAGGATATAACTGCAAGTCTTGAGACAATCCAGATTTAACCTCACCGAATCTTTTTTACTCGGTAACCGGAACTTGAGACACGGTGTCGGTCATAATAAACATACCTTGAAATAAAAAAGTTACACCATTAAAGTCAACTTTGTGTACATTTAGCTGAGAACCGATGAAAGTTGTAAACGATTCCAAAATAAAATTATATTTAGTAATCACGTTGTAAAAATGTGTTCCGCGATGTAAATAGACCTTAATTGAACACTGTAATGAAAAAAGCTTGAAAAAGTGAATCTTAGTTGTTTAGCCTCATTAATAAAAGTCTTCCCTTTAAAGGCCCAATGCTCTCTCCCCAAACAATAGCAATTCTTCTAACGTTCTTACTTAAGGCCGTCCCACAGATGTCTGAAATTCATCCTCCTCCAGACACAATTTCATTTTATTGCTTCAGGATTTGCGTAATCAAAACACTCTCAGTACAATTCATGCTGTGCAATATAAGCTTTGGTGCTCTGCTTTGTCCGAATAAGCTGTCAATGAAAGAGCTGAGCCAATTGAGAATTTCGGTAAACCGCTACAAGATTTGCACTTTGGGGTGAGAGGATTGGTCCATTAATGCTTGATTGAGAGAAGTCATAATTTACGTTTAAAAGTTAATTGCATTGACTAAGACTCTATGATCAAAGTAACAGCACCTCTGCTAAGCTTCTTTGCGACATTTGTAAACTCTCAACTACACAGAAAAATGTCAACCTTCAAATGCACTTATAAAATACACGGAAGGCCGACTGCAGACTTGCAATCGGGATGCTGTGAGTTCGAGCCCCCCCCCCCCCCCGGGGGGGTCATACCGAATAGGCCTACCTTAAAAACAGAATCTACTACCATTGTACTTCGTGCTCAGCATAAGCAATGAAGTAGAAAAAACAAGCCAGTTAGCCAATATGCTGTTCATGCATGATGGGGCTATCCACAGTTAACTTCAAAGATCACTGCTCCATTGCGAAGGATTTGACCATCGTGGAGAATTAAATGCAAATCCTGACAAACGATGTTGATTAAAAATAAGAAGACACAACTTTAGCACACTTGTGAGGGATTATATTACGCTGGTTTCAGTAATGGCCGAATGGCCGTTTTAAGAACGTGGAGGGTTGTGTTATTGAACGTTTCGCAACATTTTAAAAATACCTTTACACGTTTGGAAACTGTTTGGCTCTAGCGGTGTATTTGTATTTTAATACAAACGCTGTTTTTCAGCATTTTATAAGCATGATCTTCTGGTGTTCTCCAAATTGATGTTAATGTTAAATAAAAGTGAAAAATACACTATGGAAAGCTCCCTTTCTTCATTTCTTTAAAAGTCTTTGTCACAACGACGGCAACCTGCTTTAAACAATATCGCAGTAGAAATATTGCGGCAAGTTTTTTCCAGCAACTATGGAATTAAATGGAACTATACGAAATCTAATAAAGAAAGATATTAACGTAAATGCGTCTAACACTCTAATCCAGTATGGACAATATTATTCTTGTCCTTTAAATCACACAAAGGGAATTTTACCAACTAGGATAAAAACAACCATTTTAAAAGAAGCGTGGTTTATTGACGCACTGAATGAAGTAAAGTGATATACTGACCAAAATGGCCAACCGGTGACTGTATTTTTATTGAAATTCACTTCGTACTGTTTGAAACTATGTGAAGATTTTCCTGAACGAAAAGTGTTCAACAATATGAATCCATTACATCACGTTTGATTGCTTCAAGTTCATTCATTCTATATTGAAAATTTGCCATATTCAATTGCAAGTTTTTGGAGAACTGGAAATGTGAAATGAATAAAAATTCCCCTAAAATGCTTAGAAAATGTTGCTCCCTAACATATCACTGAAAATAAATTTGGCTCAGGACTCTTCTTCAAATTTGAATATGCAACATTAAATATTGAAATGCTAGGAGGAACCAGGAAATATTGAGATGAAATTGTTGTTTCAAAATAAATTCAGGTCTGCTTATGCCCTTCACTCACATAAACCAAATATATTCCGAATGCTAATGGTCCACAAATTGGGGGAAAGTCAACAGCGCTGCCTTCGATATACCAGAAAGGAGTAATTGTTTATTAATTGTACGGTTCTTTATTCATAATTGAAAGGGGGTTTGTTATTTTTAATAGAAACAGGGTTCGTTATTTATAATAGGAAAAATGTTGTTATTCATAATCGAAAAGAGGTTCAATATTCATAGTTGGGAAAAGGTCTGATATTCATAATAGGACAAAGGGTTCGTTATTCATAATTTGTTATGGGATTCTATATTCAAAACAGTAAAAAGGGTCCAATATTTATAAAATGGGAAAGGGCATTTACCAGCTTTGAAGGCTTCCTGTATCTCGTGGCAGGAATACACATCCTTAAAATTTTCAGGGACGATAGACCTATGTCTTTTCATAAACATGTCCTGGGCGTTTTTATATGTTCCATTTAGAATCGTTGTAATTGAGCTTTCAAAGAGGTTTGTTGAATTTTGAGGAGGATTATCAATAGAGATTATGAATAGAGAACCGTATTTCCAATCATAAATATTTAACCTTTTCCTGAATTAAAACGAACCTTTTTTATTGTGAATAATGAACCCCTTTGTTGAAAAGGTTCGTGATTCATAATTCGAAAAAGTGGTTTGGTATCCACAATAGAAAAAGAGGTTCAACATTCATAACTGCAAAAATGGGTTTTTATTCAAAATTAGAAAAGAATTTCCATTTTAAAATTAGAGAATGGGATTCTATATTCAAATTAGAAATGGGATCCGATATTCTCAATGCGTGAAAAGGGCAACTTCAAACTTCCTGTACCTCGAGGCATGGGCCAATGCCTTGACTGCAACATGCTTTAACCGTCTTTAACATTTTTACTCTACATTATCTGTACTGACCCAGACGAGTAGACAGATTGTGTTATGGGGGCGTTTGGTGTCACGGGGGTGGGGGATTGTGGGCACGACAAGAGGAAAATGTCTAAGGATAGACTCCACTGCCTTAACCTTTCAAAAAAGACCAGTCGAATATGGGGGAAGGGATGTGAATAGCGAACAATAATCTGAATTATGAACAACGACCCCTTTTTATTATGAATATCGAACCCTTTCTTTCGAATTATGAATAGCTAACCTCTTCGATAAGGATAATTGCACCTTTTCCTGAATCATGAATAACGAACCGCTTTTTATTATTAACCCCTTTTATTTCATTTTGAACATTGAACCTCTTTTGCGATTTTGACAAGAAACCTTCTTCATCGATTTTGAATATCATGAATGTCATATCTTTAAAATGTCCTGTTTGAATGTTAGTTTCTCAAACTGTGTAGATCTAATTCTTCTTTCAAACGCAAGAAAAACATTTTCTCTTACATCCTTCATTAAAATTAAACAGGAAAATACTTTTGTATTGTATACAAACTAAAGAGGAGAGGCAATCTTACTTTTTGAGGGGTGCATTTCGTGGTTTCAACCATGGGCGTCCGGAAGGGGGGGGCAAGGGGGGCACTTGCCCCCCCCCCCCCGGAAAATCAAACTTGTGAAAAAATTAATTAAAAATTAAAATAAAAAAAAAAATTAAAAATAGATCATCAAAATATCTTCACTCACAGCGTCAGTTTCTACTGAAATATGCGGACATTTGACCACGAATAGCAAAAGAGAAGATGGTATGCTGAATAGTGAAATCGTAATTTGGGGACCATCATTCGTGATATCTATTGGAAATTTGTAATTGTAAAAACTATGCCAAAATTGTACTAGTTGTCAAGTATGAAGTGTGCATATGGCATCCGACTATTGATGAATGCGTTGGTCTTGGTTTGGTCCCGTGCTGATCTCAAGTTGCGACGCGCGGATGTAACTGGGATATACAAGGTGAATATTGGGGGGGGGGGGAGGGGTGATTCATAATTGGGTAAGGGATATAGGCCTTTATAGGCTGTTTGACTGTTGTAAGTTTTGCCGTTCTCAGGCGTGCGAGGCCGTGACCGAGAGGCAGATTTACCTTCAACAATTTTTTTAGACTGAAAATTCTAAAAATCTAAAAATGACAGACATGAAATTCCTGTTTCAGGGCTGGGTACATGCAGCTTATAACACTCGCCAAGTGTCGTTTCCGGCCATCTGGAGGGTTTGTAAGACCCAAAATTTTCTTGTACGCTCCGCGCCAACCGATGGTGGCGCTCCGCTTAGATAGTGTACACAATTCAATCATCCATGAATGACCTTGCCCCCCCTTGTAAAAATTTCTGCGGACGCCCATGGTTTCAACAGTTCAAAAGTACTTGGGCAAAATTTAAAAAATCAAATTTTCAAAGAGTTACGGCACCAACTTGTTGTGAGGTATCTCATGGATCCACGCTGTTTTTAAAGAATAACTTTTTTTCAAAACTTTATAAAAATCAAGAAATCCATACACACCTAGACAGATTGAAACCTATCATTATTAGCAACCTTGTAGGTCACCACCAAGACAGTGATAAATGCAGATTTCTTCACACTTGATGCTGATCTATTTTAAATGAGAAGCAATATTTACCAAAGCTTCTTCATTTGAAAAATATTGAACCTATGCTTTACGTTGTCATGGACTTTAATCAATAGCAATTATATGTCTATTCAGGCATCTGAAAAAATTCTGAAGGTTGACATACCATAGCAGTTTATCTAAGAATAAACTGAAAGGCGATCTACCATCTAGCCCTTCAAAGCACAGGAGCGACCTTGTCATTCTTGCCAGCTTTACTAAATTCAAAAATTTTTGTAACTTGTTCTTATAGCCCCTAACTTAAGTTGTTGGACTTCTATCGCAACAGCATAGTACTGCGGCTCATTTATGTTGGTTAGATGAGATTTAGCCACACACCAGCACAAATGTGTTGCAAAGTGTCATTCAACTCGATCAAAACTTCAATTTATTTTCTGGTGATGTTCAGGTCCAAGTTTGTTTTCTAGTTAGCTGCCTCTTGTGACAGGCGGGAAATACCGTCGACATATTCTAAGACCCCCAGCCAACAGAGGGCCAACCGTGGAGGAGATTCCTTGGTTTTGTGGCACCGACAACAGCCATTCGTAAGACAAGCGAAAGATGGGAACAAACTACTTGCTACACACTACCTCAACATACCTGGGTACAGTTTAGCATCAGGACCTGCTCAATGCTGCTCTGGAGAGTTTGTCTAAGATACTCCTATAAATAACCAGGAAAACAGAATTTTAAAGCAAGGATAGGAGTTTCTGTACATTTTGGAAGTTGTAGGTCTTCGTGTTTTCAAAAATTGTCAATTTTAGGCCCAAACGTACCCTTCCAGCCCCAATCCCCCCCCCCAAAAAAAAAAACCCTCAAAACCCCAAATTGCCTATCAATTACAACGCCCATATCACTCCAAATCCAATTCCACTTCTGGTACCTAAAAGCTACCTTCTCAAAACAAAGTGAGTCATAGCATCACACAGACAGAGAGAGCAGTTGAACCCAAATTCAAATGACACTAGTCCGTAAGGGAATACATGTGCACTCAAGCCTGCTTCAAATGTATACAAAGAAGTTCAAATGTAAATAAAGATAAAAAGGTACCATAGCTCAGCCATTTAACAGCTGATTTAAAAAAACTTTGTGTCAAATGAAAGAGAAAAAAAATTCTTAAACTATGTCACAGTAACAAAACAATATAAAAACTGGTAGTGTTTTTTGAAAGATAAAAACTCAATTTTTACCTAATTTGCATTTTTGCATACAAAAAGAGCTCAAAATGTAAAAAAATGTGTACATCCATATTTCCTATCTCAGCTCTTAATTTTTCATATGAAGTTTTCAAGGGATTATCCTTGTAAATCTAGCAATAAAATATTGAAAATTTTCACCCTCATTAAGAAATTTACTGTTAGCGGAAAAGGGTTTATGGTATCTTACAAAACATCTTGAATGCTATCTCAGGATGAAGGATATGTGAAATCTGTAAACATGGAGTTTCATCTTTAGCACTTTAGTACTAAAGACTTGAGACAGCTGAGAAGAGCTCATCACAATGATCGGATTGACACTGAGTGCCAGCTTCAGCAAAACATTAACCACACGTGAGTTGTGAAACAGTTGTGAATTCATAGTGCTCCACTTTATTCGGAACAGACAGCACCACACCATCCACGTTTCTACAGTTATTTCAGTAATATTGTAGTAGAATAGTTTCAGCTTTCATCTTTACACTTGAGTGCTAACAATGGATACTGTATTTCACAATGCCAAAAAAGCTTAATCCCAGCACTAATAACCACAGAGGCTGAAGAAAAAGAACTTGCATCTCACAGTCAACAGCACATATCTCCAAGTTCATTCATGATCTTCAAAAGAACCTTCTTCTGTTAACCTTCTGTATGAAAGTTACAGTACTGTAGGCTGAAAAAAAGAAAAACAAAAAACAACAGCATAATGAAGATTTTTTGTATTGAAGTGTACTGAAGCTAACTTGACTAACAGTTTGCAATGAAATCTTCGACATAAAAAAATGAAAAAGGATTTTGATAAGTTGCTAATACAGTAGAAAGATTTCAATTAATTAATTGTCAAGTAGTGGTCAACTTCAATTATTGGCCTACAATACACCCTCTCTGTTTACACTCTCCCTACTCCTGTGTGCCATTAAATTTGGATGGTCAACTTGCATAGTCCAAGTTGACCAAGTTCGGCAAAATTAACCAAACATAGTCCAATAGATTCTTGTTGTGGTAAGTACACACATGCTTCTGACAATTCAAAATAGTAAATGTTTCCCTAGATGGAAAACAAAGTTAAGCGCACATCCTACAGCAGCATTCATCTAATTATAGTACTGTTCAAATCACCCAAATTATATGCTGTCTTTCAAGGCTATACAAAGTATGAGCCCTTTCACATTGCAGTGAGGGTATGGTAAAAGTAACTGCACAACCCACTGGTGTTATTACTGTGACAGAATCAGAAATCTTCTTAACATAATTAAAAGTAATTTTTAATAATTGTGGAGTCACTTTCGGAAATATGGTATATTCTCAAAAGGGCAATTGTTTATCAGAATCATAGAAACATTGTGAAAGTCTCTCAGTTCAGAAGAACATTAACTTTTCATTCATAACTGTTAAAATAAAACTTTCTGAATATTTTTTAGGAATTAATTATACACAGACACAAGACTAGGCAGTCTTTACTACATTGTAACCAATCATGATGTTAGACCATGGTCACAGATAGTTTTTGTTAAATTTAACTCAATGTGGTGCAGAATTTAAGATGAAAAAGACAAACTCTGATTGCTCCTTAAATGCCTCCAAATTATGTAGCTCAGAACCCAAGGCTTTCAGTTTTAGTGAATCAGACCCCATTTGAAGCAATTGGGGTGATAAGTTTGTTTTACTGCAACAATTAATTTCAACATCCTGAATCAAGGTAAAAATTTTCATCCCTCCCCGGCTTTTTCTTTCCTACCAACAGGTCCTCTTGACATCATACAATAGTAAACATAGCTTGATATGTAAATGAACAAGGACAATATAAAGACCTTTCTGTTCACTTGTTTTCAATTGTTAGTCCCACCGTTTACCATAATGTGAAGCCACCAACCAGAGCCAAGTCCTTTGCTATGTGTCCTTCCTAGTCAAAACTGGCAATGTTGAGTGTATAATAAGGCTAGGACAGCCTGTGCCCCTACCAAGGATATAAATACGGACCTGGTCATTAGGAGCTCCGCAAATTTTTTTAAATTATAGTAATATATGAAACAATTTAGGCAGTAAAAATGTGTGCTTATCCACTGGGGATTCACAGCAGTAACAAACAGTGTGCCTAGTATGTAATCTATTACTGTTAGGCTAATTGAGAGACTACAAGCTGTGTCTGGTTCATACAGTTATTGCAATGCAAGACATAATTTGGCCAAGTTTCACAGAACCGGCTACAGCAAACAAACTTCCCACTCTGGTACTAGCGAAAAGTACGGCCTGTGGGCGTGCTTATGTCTGACATTTCGTCACTGCCAGCAAAGCAACTGACCATAGGTCCATAGTGTAACCACTAAAAGTGAGATATTGCCGTATTACTTACATTGCAGGGATGTAGACCTTACTGTACATTGGATGGTGCTGGGCGATGACACCAAACACTTAAAATTCCCACCCAGAACCCAGGGAAAATGGCCTACACCTCTCTCCCCCGCCCACAACAAATATGCCCAACGAGACCGCAAACTAGCTCCAAATTCACCTGCTGAAGTAAAATGAGGTTATAATGTTAATTAATTGCTGAAAATGGGGTAGATGCCATGTCGTGGGGTAAAATGCATTTGGTTCTGGTTCTGGTGAGTTAGGGCACAATCTCACCGAAATAGGATGTAACATGGAGGTACAGATTTCCCATTGGATCAGACAAATACTGGTCAGTCAAACGTGGCTGGCTCGTCAGCTACTTCATTTACTTCACCTAAAATGCACTATCCTATTCTTGGGCCATACCTTTATATACTGGAACAAATACAACCCTTCGTACAGTAAGTATGATGTAGGTATGCCACAGCGAGTCTAACTAGTAACGACGTTTGCTGCACAACTTGGGCCCATAATCATACCTTTACTGTGTGAGACTAACGTTTGGCCAGTGAACGATACTTACGTTTTTTAATAACTTTTCTCCTTAAAACCATCATAAGAAGAACTTTCTGCAGAAGGGTTTTGGGCTAAATCTTCACTTCTACACGTACTGTCAGCTACAAAGTTGAATTTACGATTCGGTAGTTTTCTAAAGAAACTGTCACCTTCATAAGTCAGTAAAATAATGTTTCCTTGACACAGTGAACACGGTTTATATAACGAGTAACTGTATATGACGAGTAACTCCTAACACCCCCCAAGTGGACCTTAAATGATGCCCAGTCTTTACGTATGACTTCACAAATCGATAGTTGTCCAAACTCTCCTAATATATGGATATGAAGACTATCTACGCTGAGCGCCAACGATTTGTTGGCTCTTAGCGTACATGAAAACCTTTCAATATAAAAGCCCTTCAGGTGACCAGAAATGGCTTTTCCCGAGTGAGAATAATACGGTGACGAAAAATTGTGTTTTTGTTCATGGAATAACTACAAAAAAAATAATAAGAATGTCATACTTTCAGACTAGAACTTACAATTGTAACTAAGTGGAAAAAATGAAAATGTCGCTAATGTTTAATATATATTTATACGTCCAAGGCAGAAAGTTATGTTCAGAACGTCACCATGAGGAGATAAACACAAACATGGGGGTATTACGGAAGGACACATTTCAGTTCGGAGAGGGAGCAGACGATTTCCTGCCCGAAATATACAACGTTGTTTAAGAAACTATCTAACCGGAGCACCACTGAATATTTTTTTAAAATCACGGCCCCTCAGGAAGCCGAAAATGTCAGGCTTCTGAGCGGAACCTTAGCAGTCATTTTCTTTTCGTAAGTCTGGAAGTGCCCTCCAAGTGGAGCGCATTCCCATCAGTCTGAGCGGATTCGAAAAAATCGAAAAACTCGCAACCCCTCAAACAGCCAGAAATGACAACTACGGTGCATTGCACACATGAGCTGACCTGCGACTGTGTGAACATAGTTCAGTCGGTAACGCTCATAACGTGATGGCATAGGCCTATTGGGCGACAGCTATTCACATTATTCAAATTTTGCTGTTGTGGCCAGGGAGTAGCAGCTCCCTTTTGCGGCGAAAGCAAGGCGACAGGAAGGTAAGCAGGTAAGTAGATAACCTATTCATAGAGGTTCGTGTATTTGGATCTGTGTTTTGAGGGAAGGATGAACCTTACATAGCCCCTTGAATATTCTCGTGTATTTGTTATTGTTGATGAGGCGAAAAAGCTGAAGTCAATAAAGCCCTAAAATGAAGTAACATTTATTTTGGCCCTTCTGGAGTTACATGAAGACACCTTGCAGGAGACAACCATTGCGGGAGCAACTCACCATTCAACTCATCATTCAGCACAGCATTCAAAGTAACCTTCAGAGGAATTACAGTGATTACAAAGTGAGACGAATTTAAAGGGGATAAGAATTACAAATCTATACATTACAACTTACAAATTTATGGTTGCCCTCGACAAGTGTCAGGTTTTAATGGGAAGCTTATTTCTTATGTCCCTGAACAAGTTGCTGTTTTTCTATTGATGTGAAAATTTCATCGCAAACGAAAGCTCAAAATGAGCACTGCTTGAGTTTTCATGGATAACCTTGGGAAATACAATTCCCTCCCAACAAATGGAAACACTTGGCTTAGATTTTCGTTTGGTCACCACCGAACAAATTACTGACAGAACATTGCAGGCTTCAACATTTCTTTTCCAGTCAATGTTAGGACAATTATTGTTCTTTGGAAACATGCAAAATCTAATTTTATAGAACTGTGGATTTTTCTGGTAGTTTCCTGATTAATTAGCAGGTTGCTGGTTTTGTGATGGCATGTATCCCATCGCTGTGCACAAATTACACTGCTGTATGTATCCCATCGCTGTGCACAAATTACACTGCTGTTGAAAACTATAAACAGAGGTTGGGTATGAATTCGAATGAAAATTTTTTATTTTGTCTGCCTCATTTTGTAACCATTAAAAGCGAAACCAAGCAGACTAGTTCCAAGCCATTATCAACCATTAAACTTACACTGCCAAGTACGTATGGGTAACATCGTTACCAATGAAACAAGAGAAAATACAAGAATTGAGCAAAATTAATCAAATAAGTTTCCACTTTAGAAGAGTAACATTGAAGAAGAATAAACGAATTTGGTATAATTTGTCTAAATGTTTTGGCAAATGCAACTGTGGTGCACTACAAGGGATACACAAACCGATCTGTCTGTCAAGGACATGTGCATTCAACACTAATTAGGCATAAAACCAAGTTTTAAGCCAATCTGATCAAAAACAGCTGTCCTTGCCTTACTTCACGGCTGCAAATTAAAATGCAAAGTTGCTTACCACAAAGGTAAATGTAGACACAGTCCGTTGCATTTTACCACATTGCAAAAACCTTTCCGGCACTTCCATGGTTTTAGATGGATTAATAAAGAATGATGTCACAAATTTTAACGTAACAAATTTGGAACTTTTTTTATTCTAAGTTCAGGATTTTTTTGTTAAGTATCCCAATCATTTGGAGGATGAAGGTTTTGCAAAAACAAATTACAGATCTCGCTTGCTGTTGACTTCGTACTCGTATTTGGGGAACATGTCCTGTTTGTGTATTTACCTTTAGCTACCACTTTCAAAGGGTAACATAAAACCCCATAACCTACAATTCGACCGAAGCAACTGGTACCAGTAAGGAGTGTCCTAACAAGACTTACAGTACTTTCATTATTACCACCGGCTAAACTTTTTCCTTTAATTTAAGTTTTAGACTTTTAAGTTAACGCTCTAGATTTCTTATTTCCAATTACTTCATAATGCATTGATTCCTCCTTTTAAAGTTTGGACTTCACCGTGGTTGTCGCTCTCCTTGTCAACTTCTTTGTTATCAGAATCCCTCCGGTGAACAATAACTCACCTGCCTGCGTTTACTGTTGTAGGTTACATGGATATACGCTTGCCCCCATTCTGCTTTGCAACTTAATATGCTAAATGTCAATTCGATTTGCCTATGAAAATGATAAGATGCTACCCACTTGAAAGTCCACTAAAAAATCTGAAGTACATTATTCGGTATAACTAATTTATGTCGTAACAAATCTAAGATCTCATCCATGTGCGACTCAGGCGTCATGCTTATCATTTCTCTTTGTTGACAGCGGGGTGCTTTTTCCGTACACGAGATGGACGTCGGAAACAGATGCCTCATGCAATACTCCTGAAACTGGCTTTCTTTTCGTTCTGCCGTCATCATAGGTGATAATTAAGTCGGCAGTACATGGAACAGATGACGTGTAATGTGTCCCCAGCATAGTTGCTTCCATTGTACTCTGTGGTCCTACAACCACCTGTTGTGTCGTATCCTGATTGATGCTCTGTAATCAAAAAGCAGTAAAAGTATGTAATGGAGCTATCAGAATTATTTTAATAATTACATCCCTCATTTTGGGAGCATCCACTCTTGGGCTGTGGTACTTAATTACTAAATGACGTCATGACGGTCGTTTTGGTACAGTCCAAGGACTTCCGGGTAATTGTTACTCATCTTGAGCAAGGCTGCCGCCTGCTTAACACTTAGACAAAATATTCGCACAGCCTGAAAGCAAGAGTACCCATTACTTATTAAACTTTACCCAACGAACGTTCTTTTGACCAACTTAGGTTAATTGGTACCCAACATTTACCAAGAGGCATACATGCCTAGTTAATATCAGAGTATACCTTAAACGTGCCCATACCGTTGTAGAAATAACTTGTTTCTTGTTGCGGAAAACAAATAAGGAAACCACAACTTTGGGGAAGAAACTGAAATATGTTTAGGCTACACTGCCGGTCTGTTGTCAATGATACGCCCTCGTTTTGGTAGTAGTACAACCAAAGTAACCAAGTACACAGCCAGTCTGTTCAACCCCTTCTTTCTCAGGCCAAAGAGCACCAAAGGGATATAAAGCAGAATTCTCAATCTTTGGGCCTACTAATATGTGGGAAAACATGCCACTGTTGTCAAAAGATTACGAAATTGCAAGTCAATCGATGTATTTCCAAAATGTGTGGTCGTCTCCCCTACTCCCTAGATTGATGCTCAATTGCAATCATCATGGTAACTTTTAATTATCCCCGCAGCTAATATGAGCGACCTAAGTTAAAAATCGGGAAGATGTAAGGACATTGCATAGCATCTACACGCCCATGAAGCTTGCTTACTACTATTGAAAAAGCAATTTTTCGAAAACATGTCGAAAATCTATAGATAAGATAACATCACGACATAATCTCAATTATTATCCATGGACACGTTACCTGCACACAGTTCCCTGCCCTAAACCCTATTTCGAAGCAATCACAAAGGATTTCGGGAAAAGGTTTTGATATGTGTTATTTTTGTGATTGGCACTTTATTGTAGCAAAAAAAACTCACAACATCTTGTCCCACATAACTGGTAAACGTTCTTTGAGAAAAGGTCTTTAGGGCATTCACTGTTAACAGTGCATATGTGGCGTAAGTGTGCCACTGCAGCTTAATGGTTATTGGCGGTCTCCCACAGAGATATTTCCTGAGATGATATGTTCAATATTCGTGTCATACCAAGATGATATGCCACAAGACTGATCGACGACCGACATTGTTGTCAAAGAGTTGGGTATGTATGGCATCAAATAAAGCGTTTTATGGACTTCATACGTTTGACCGGAGAAAGGGCTTAGTATGGTTCAGAATGTGCTTTCAACCATACTTTAGACATGCAGTCCAAAGTCTTGGAGGTAGATGAGCTAGGTACCAATAAAGAAGTTTATCAGCATGAAGCGAGTCGGATGAAATTGCACATATTTTGTCCAAACACTATGAATGTATCTGAAAGCCGTCGAAGATAGCTTTGTAATTGGTTTAGCTAGTAATGCCCCTATAGGGCAACTGTCGAGGTAAGGGGTGGGGGATCGAGTGATAGGAGTACCACAATAGAATAGATCCAAAATATGCTTGATGACGTTAAGGGCTGCTAATGTACGTATCCTAGTGCACAAACAAACGAGTGGTCATTTCTTTCTTGATCGAATATCCTAAATCAAAGATAGATATAAGGTGAAAATAGTACATTGGCCCATTGCCGCCATCTTAATTTACAAACCATGTATATAAAAAAGAGTGCCCTTGTCCTGGGTTGTATCTTCTGGTGCCATTTCACCAAATATCGCAGTTGGTCTAATCGAAAATGAGCATGAAATGCTGGTATTCAAGAAAAATGGACCAAAAGTGCATTGACGGATGGCAGCCATTTTGAATTTGGCACAAGATGTCTGACAAATAACATGAGCATGTACCTTGTAATCACAGACCTGAATGTTATGTTTAGACCCAAAGTGTACAATATTGGTTGTATTTAGGCCTAAACAGTTGTACTATTTGAACTGGTGCGAAATGAGAACAGGGCGAAATACTATTGAAGTTACAAAATTCTTTTTCCTGAAATTTCAAATTGTTAACTTTAAGAGAGTGTAACTTTCGTTTTTAAAAAGCAATTACCTTGTTATTTTGACTCAATAGTACCTATTTATAGGGAATATTTTAGGAGAGTTTCATTATATTATGTTGAGATACATTAAAATATGAAGGCATATGTAAAAAAAATGTTATTTAAATTTCGGAAAAAATTGGCTAAAGACTACACTTTTTGTCTCAAAATGTAATTAATAATTAATTCAGAACAATACCCATCATATATCGTATCATTTCATAGGAAATTTAATAGTCCTTTAAATGACACCTTACACGTTTTGATAGGAGGTGTCTGTCAGAGTTTAATTATCAAACATAATGATGCCTTCTAAAATATGGCCGCCATTTTGAAAAATGACCACCAGACCTACTAGCAACGGATGGTGGACACCAGACTCACATAATCTGAACATCCCAGGTGATTCGCTTCATGCTGATATACTTCGTTATTGTTACCTTGTTCATATACCCCGAGGCCCATGATTGCCGGTCTAATTGTATAAAAAATACTCATACTCTGGGAAAATTTGCACCTTTGTGGTGTACATTTTGTCAAGTTAAAATACTTCAAACAGAATCAAAGTAAGATATCAACGGATAAACTTGCACAAGTATACATACTGGACCAGATTTAACAGCCGATTTTTACATTTAAATCCGATGGGTGTAAACTATTCCGTTAAACTGTGTCTTGTTTGTCAATACCGCTTCTCTTAACAATGCATCAAACTTTTTGGCAGACTTGTAGTGGATCAAGACTTGAGTCACCAATTTTCAAACGGGGAACGACTCTAGGATATGTACGATGCTTTTATCTGCAGGCCGTGAGACTGGTCACGTATTGTCCTTCACTGAACGTAACAGGTTCTTCGGGAAGGAGTGAAAGCTTTTGTTTCGCAGAACGGCCCTTTGCCAGAAGGTCCGGAGGACTTTAGAAAAAGTTGTTTTGTTGCGGGCAGAATGATTTTTTGATTGGTAGTATTTTTCATTTTTGACTTTGGCGGTCGGTCGTCAGGTTGTTACGACATTAGAGAATTCTGCCCATTGAAAGATGTCATGACTTGGACTAAAGTCATGGCCAATTTTACAACAATAGAAAACCGCAGAAATCAATAGGAGGTCACTGGACCATGTAGTCTGCCACAATGTTGCTTTTTTGTCGGTGACGTAACCAGCAAGGAGTTCCATGAGAAGTCGAAGCCACAAGCAATGTTGAACCGTTATTTTTACACACGATTGCACTTGGGAGTGATGAACCATCTCAACTGCAGGGAGGGAGAGTTAAAACTTGCTATTCCCTTTAACATCCTGTGCCCCCTCCCCCCCCCCCCCCCGGGATTCCTGCAGGGAGTAGTTAACATGCAAACAACCTATTTCTTGGGAGACCGCTTCTGTAATTCGAAGCCATCCTGCTGTCAGTTTTGCTAACTTCAGTCCGAGAATGTAACTTTCAAGTCTCATAGATTTGACAATCTATTTTTTATGAGCTCCACCAAGATATGTGCGGAGAAGCTAGGCCAAAGGCGTATGATTACTCTGTTATTTCCATTGTGTAGTTTATGTTTGATAATGCTCAGACGGCTCATGTGGTGCTATTTTGGTCACGTGATCTCAGTCATTTTGAGCAGTCTGCGATTGATTTACATTAGTAAGGACATAGTTGATAAAAATGTGTTCATAATTATAACTATAGATCTGCAATATAGCTTTATTGTATTTATTTGTTTATCTTGGCAGATCGACCCACTTCACTTTAGCCACACTTTTATAGGCACTCTTCAGTTACACTTTGGTGGGACACCAGAGCGTAAAGAATAAGGGAGTTAACGTTACAGTAATGGCAAACGCATTCTGTTATCTCTTCTGTCACTCATTAAGTGTTACGGGGTAAACGTCAGTGATTTCAATAAAAGTGCTAGAAACACATAATATTTGGTCTTCTGTATCCTTGCATACGTTCGCTACAGATTTCACTCATAAAAATAGAACAGGCCACAGGGACTTGAGTTACAGACTCGACTCGACACACATTGAAAGTAGCAAATCACTCAAATCGTTTGCAACATTGGGTAACTTGTTACAACTCTGCTTTTGGAATTACCACAAGGTAACATTTTACATCAGAACCCAGTTAGGGTGATAGAATATTTACAAATTTTTAATATTACTACATGGAAAATTTGACAATCACGAACGATGAATAAATAAATTCGAGAAAGCTGAAGAGCCTAGCTCAAATTCCATGTACATATATGGCTACACAAGTATGTTACCTACGAGGCGTTCCATCTGACATCCAAACTGGTGGTGAAGTGGTTTAAGTACGTGCATTCTGCAGAATATTTTACAACGCATACATGTGTTTTCGCATTTTCGCTAAATATTTTGTAGCTATAATGCCAAGGCCGTGGTCGGCTCGACTTGGGCCAGTCGGTTGGAAAATGGGGACACTCCATCCAATTAACTAACTAACTAACTTGAAGTGCCGTGAAGAATGCATGTAAAGTGATTTTATGAAGGAAAATTTACCTTACACGATACAACCGTTGTGCAGATTAGAATTTCTTCTATGAGCTTATGAATAAATTTAATTACAGATTTAGCCAAGATTGACCGTGCATCAGCACAGGATTATGAACCGTAACGACCTGAGGTTTAATGCGAGTGATGCACCAGTGTTAAGTTCGAATGCATCCAGCGATTACAGCATTATCTCTAGAGGGTGCATTTTCGAGCGCTTATATTCAAAAATGAATGAACTTGCTGATTCGTGGAAAACGGGATCTTGATTTCAGAGACTAAAAAAAACTGTTTACAACCACAGACTGTGAAAATACATGTTCGTGAAAAAAAAACATTTAAAAAGGACAAACCCGAGTAAATCGGAGTAGTTTAGTTAAAAATATTACCGGAAGTGTATCTAAGGGTAACGTACGATCACCTCACCGAAATAGACCAACAGAAGTTAAGGCCCAGTTCTCTCACCCCAAACAGTACCAATTCTCCTAACGTTCTTACTTAAGCCCCTCCCAAAATTGTCTGAAATTATGCTCATCCAGATGCAATCTCAGTTTATTGCTTCAAGGTGAGTAAAGAAAAACTCAATTTATTTAGTAAAAACACTCTAAGTACCGTTCATGTTGTTTAATATAAGCTTTAGTACTCTGCATTTTTTGAAATAGCTGTCAATCAAAGAGCTGAGCCAATTGATAATTGAAAATTGAAAATTGTACTTTGGGGTGAGAGGTTTGACCCTTTAAGGATAAATTTCCAACTATGAATATAGAACCATAGGCATTTTGAATCGAGTCAAATTTATATAAAATGGTTTTCATGAAAGAAGAAAGGATTTAACACTGTAACTGGGAGAGGAAGAATATTAAGGACACTGTTGCTACTGTGACTTGGTAAAAGATATTCAGTGCACTGAAGCATTCCTGGCAGTTCTTTTCAAGGTACAATACACCTCCACCTATTGTTCTCGGCGAAAGTCAAACCCATGTTGGAATAACACCAATTTGCCATTGAATACGTATCGCAATTCAACCATGTAGCGAAGTCAGTAATTCATTTCAAAATTTTTTTACAGATATATTTTAGTGATGAACAAATCTTTTGAGTCAAACAACTACGATTTAGGTCAGCCCTTTTAAAATACGTGAAAGTCAAAGATTTTATTCTCAATTTATACTTGCTGCATACATTTTGTAGTTGTGGTATAAATTCCGTAATGGAATACACTTCTGACATAAAAACTTACCCAAGTTTTAGTCTCACCCCACCTGTATTCAGTCGTTTTTGAAAGTGTTGTGGAACGCTCCAAGCTAGCTATGTTTAACACAGGATCCGAGATCGAAACAGATACTCCAGATGACAGAGATGAAGAAGAAGATTCTTCCCACAGTCGTGACGTTTCAATAGATGTCGAAATCAGCCTTGTAAATGTTTGTTCCCTGCTACTGTGGTTCTCAGCCGTCGTTTTCCCGACAACAACTGAATCGGCTTTGTCGGTAACAATCAGGTCTATGTCGAATTTTAAATTTTCAAGATGATATTTTTAGGATAACACTTAATAACACATTTGCATTCGCAGTAGTTACAACGAACGAAACCACGAATCCATCCTTTTTTATGAAGCTTACAATCTCTTATTTCAGAGCAACCGAAGTTGTCAGTTTTCTGCAGACCATTTGCATAGCATGTCCTTCTGCAGGTGTTCCACAGCTCATCTTCGTTTATAATTTTCGTTCCTTCATGGATGATTTCCTGTGAGATAAGAGCATCTTTTATACTTATGTCAATGTTCAATTGTTTAGTTACTTTAAAAATTAAATTGTAAGATAATATTTCACTTTGCGTTCTATATATATTTACTTTGGTATAAAACTAAATGATAACCCAAAAAGGTAAAAATTATGGGAAAGCCGATTGGTTCCATCAAGTGTTTTTAGAACTTGACTTTTGTGTTGTATTTCTGGTGTATTCATATTGCGAATCTTATCATCTAAGGCTATTTTTATTCCCATACGCAGGATATTTACCACTCGGATACCAATTCTAATTATACAACACTGCAAACCCATAATCCGGCATCCCTTAATACATTAGCATTGATTTTCCCCGCCCCGAAAAAATTCGCTCATTGGAAAGGTCTCCTACCCCTCGGTGTCTTGTCTTGCTACGTACCTGGTACTGTTTCGGAATTTTATATTTTGTTTGCTTTTGGGGGTTTCAAAAAAGTGTCAGAATGTATTACAAGAGTATTACGCAATTTTTTTAAGCGTTTATCGTTCGTACACGTCTTTGTAGCTTTTAGTTACGTTCCTCTGTCGACTTATCATTAAGTTCTTCAATGATACAAATTTCCTGGTGGCTTTAAGGTTTTACAGCCTTGCTGCCACTTTAGTTTGATATTCACTCTTTTGCAGTTTGTAGAACACACTATCTATCCTGGGACAAAATCTTTTGGCACCATAAACGAAATTGCAAAAAAAGAAAACACCAAATAAAATGACATAAGTCAATGTCCATTTGGTGAATCAGGCTGCCTTTTCCACCTTTGAATAAGGTTCATTGTGGTTGTCTGCCCTAGGAAAGAGTATATATCTTGGCCTGGGTGCATATGATGCTTCCGATGACAAAGCTCGGGACTAATTAAACAAATTTTCTTTATGTAGGTCGTATAATTTTTTCCTAGATTTGTCTACGCTTAGAAGCCGAATTCCCTCACCCCGAACAGTACCAATTCTCCTAAACTTCCTACTTAAGCTCCTCCCATGGATGTCCGAAATTCACCCAAATCCAGCCACATAATCTCAGTTTATATTGCTTCAAGTTAGTGAAGAAAAGTTCAATGTGTATAATTAAAACCCTCTCAGTACAGTTCATGCTGTACAAAATAAGCTTAATTGGTACTCCGCCTTGATTGAATTAGCAGTCAATCAAAAAGGTGAACCAGTTGAGATTTTCTGTTACCCCATACCACAAGTGTAGTTTGGGGTGAGAGGATTGGCCCTTTAAGACAAGTAATACTACCTAATTGAAGAAGATAGCTCTCCCACTCTTTGCCAGCTTTTACTCCATGTGAATTACCTTTCAAGTTTCCAATCAAAATCATAATCCAGGAACAATGTTTCCAATTTAGCTATGGTTCTCTTCTGATACGATAGGACACTACCCTCTCATGTGAAAAAATCCCGTACTTTGTAAACCTTATTGTGTTTTAACTCCTCGAAATAAACAACCTTTGTTTACAGTTGACAATTTTGATGAAATTATTCTTTAATACCACTCGGCTGGCAATATCATTTTGAGGAATAGAAACTTGTTGAAACGTCACAAAAATCACGGATGAAATATATGATGCCTCTAAAAGATGCAAGTGAAAAGAAATCACCCCAATAATTACTTAAAGGACCAATCTTCTTATCCCAAACTACAATTCTTCTAGAGGTTTACCGAAATTGCCAATTAGCTCAGATCTTTGATTGACAGCTAATTGAAACAATGCAGAGGGTCAAAGCTTATTACACAGCATGAACTGTACTGAGCGTGTTTTGGTCATACCTATTGTACTTTTTCATATTCACCATGAAGCAATAAACTGAAATTGTGTCTGCATGACGATGGGTTTCAGACAATTGTGCGAGGGACATATAGGAGAATTGGTACTGTTTGGGGTGAGAGAATTGGGCCTTTAAATTAAGGCAAAACTGAAAAGTAATTCCCACGGCCTATTACTATCATCAACGTACATTTAACCCATTTTAAGCAAAAGGCGATTCCGGTGGTTTTCTCATTGGGAACTAGGCTCATATACCAATAAGCCATTGAGTGTAGGCATATGTGCTCTGTGTGTACTGAGTGTGTGTGCATGTGGCGCTTTGCTTGCAAACATTATACCTAAAGATGGGTAACTCCGAGGGATAACATACTTGTCATGTATAGATTGACCACATTTAGTAGAATTTAGATGACCTCTATTGATATGGTAGAGATGAAAGGAGTTTAGGGTAACTAGATGTCAGAAGGTCAAAACCCATTATGCAATATATTTCTCGAAAGGTTATTTAGAGGCCTTAAATATTTGGCCAACAATATTTGACATTTGAATTCACCCATGTAGAGCATAGATGTTCCTTATTGTTTTGTTGGATGTCAAACATAATTTTGGGCTATCAGAAGTCAAATAGTACATTCCAACTTTTGCAATTTTTTAGCACAACATTTACAGACACCGATACATGATAGAAGGACTTGAATATCATCGCCACGAAGCAGGTGGGCAATTTCTGGAATGAAAAATGTACAATTTGTTCACGATGTCGTCTCTGAGGTGTTTTAATCATGTTGATAATCAGCACATCAGCACAGCACCTTTGCTGATTGAAATTTGCATGACCGTGAGAAGGCTTTCACTATGTGAATTATTGACAAATAGTTGTTGAGTGCAACGGCGTTGGGATATTAGCCTTTGCCTTTAGCACAAGATTTGGCCTACTCAAAGTCTGGAAATTTTGCAGGGGGGGGGGGGCATGTAAAAGTGAGGACTGCACAGGTCAGCCCCGCGTCATACTTAGTAGTGCCAACACCAAATTTTTTCTCTTACCATTCCCTCATTCAGGGGCGTAGCCAGGATTTTCTTGTGGGGGGCAAAGTCGACTCATCGTCCCCAATCTTGACCGACAGGACTATCTAAGCGGAGCGCCACCATCGGTTGGCGCGGAGCGTAGAAGAAAATTTTTGGTTTTAGAAACCCATTAGATGGCAGGAAACAGCACTTCCCGAATGTTTCATGCTGCATGTTCCCAGCCTGGAAATATGGATCTCGTTTCTGAAATTTCTCAATTAATGCAAAAAAAAAAATCAGTCTATGAAAAATGTTAACACATGTTTTTAAGCGAAGCTCTACCATCGATTGGCACGGAGTGTACCAGGAAATTTTTGGCTTTACAAACCCCTCAGATGGCCGGAAACGGCACTTGCCTAGTGTTCTAAGCAAGAATATGTTCAGTCCGACTTCGAATTCTTCTCCGCTTCTTAATTGGAGCACTTGTCAAATATTGAGGGGCTGAACATACCTTTAGCCCCCACTTTTCCATTTTTCATCGCCGCCACTGGGGTGCGGCATTTTCTTGAGGGAGCGGAGCGCCCAAGTGAGGAGCCGAGCGACCGAACGGGGAGAGGGCGTGGTTTCCCCCCTCCTACCCCAAGGAGATTTTGCAATTTTACATCAAAATTGAGCGATCTGGTGAACACTTAAGCTGGAATTTTTGGACATTTTCAATCTTGTATCAATGTTTTCCTTATTCCCTCGAGAGTTAGCATGTGGCTGTAAGAGGGTTACTGTACGAGTCAATGGGGCCCTAGGGAATTGTGTTGCACTGAAACAAAACAGTTACTCATAAATCTTACATTGGCTAACCGGCGGAATGTACGTTTTGCCCTGAAAAACGCCAAAACTCCATTTAAATAAAAAAAAAAATAAAAAAAATTAGGTCTGGGCGGGAGTAAGTGCGAACCCCCTGGCCACGGGCCTGTTCCCTGGGTGTCCCCTCCCCTTTTGGAATTTTTTGCTGTCTCGAAGAGCTTACATGCAATATGGTGCTATATTTTGTTCTTTTTATACTAGACTCCGGTGTTCTCCACAGGGGGTTTTAGAGGGGCGACACGCCCTCCTAGTGAAATTGGCCGCCCCTCCAAAATTGTTGCCGCTCACCAAAAAATGCAGCTTCCATTTTTAGTTCATTGCTTCATTACACATATACAAATCATAACTGGAAAAATGTGTCTTCCCTCCATGCTTGGAGCCAGGATTTGCCCGACGAAGGGCCACTCTCGGAACAGGGGAGGGGTAGGGTGGGTAGCGACACCAATCCCCGACAGCCGGGATGCCATCGATGTGTTGGTGAGGGAGATTTGAAGAAAACCTGTGCACTATACCTGCCATTGCGAGTCATATAACTCGTAAAATTTGTATATGCTGGAGAAAGATATTTTCGCACTGATTTAACCGTGGAAAAGTGGGCGAAAATTTTTGGGGTTAGCCTACACTAAAAAGAATCTGTATTTATTTAAAGCTTATATAGGTCAATTGTCCCGGCATTTGGGCCCTATCGGGCACAACTTATGTTGTACTTCCTTCTTCGAGTCCGTACCACACGACTGACACAAGAGATTATTAACTAAGTTTAGCGAAATGAGATGAAATTCCCGACATGTACATTAATCCATTTATTCTACTTATTAATTTATTTGAAAAGATGGGAAGGGTTTGTACTTTATTAGCTCTAGGTAACGGAACTGAGGAAGAGTTTGAAAAGCGTACCGAACATTTTGGGTTTTATCGCAGAAATAACTCTTTTGAAAGCCAAAATAACTAAACCGACCATGGGAAGGCGACAGATTATTCCCGACAGGGGGCGGGCCATGCCAGCGACCACAAGTTCCGACAGCCCCTGTGTCGAGGGGCTGGTGAGAAGAGAATATGAAGGAGCCTAACTATCCCATGTCATTGCAGCCTGGGGCACATTTTGCACAATATCACTTAATATTTTAAAAGCCGAGTTGCGCTCTGATAATGTTCTGTTGAGTCTGAATCGTGAAATTGCAAAGCGCGCGAAGCCCGCGAAAAATTTTGGTAGGCTTACAAAAATAACATAGCCCCTTATAATTATTAAGAACAAAAAGAAAAAAATAGAAACTATAGGGGTTGTAGACCGTATCGGGGATAACATACATTAAGTCAAAATCACCTGAAATACCCGATAAAATAGCCAAACTATGCTCCGTGAGTCGCTCACCCACTGACCTATCGCATGACACACACAAGAGAACAGCAACTAGGCTTTGTGATATGGGATAAAATTTACGACCTCTACCTAACCTGTGTACTGTGCCTACCCGTTACTTGGTAAGGTTGACAGACACTCCCTAGATATGTGAAATGGAAGTATTGAAAAAACTGGAGTGAGTCCTACAGCGCGTGTAGCGCGCCGAAAATTTGGGGTTCTTATTAGGGAAATTGTCCCTTGAGAGCAAAAAACAAGTAAACCATCGGAGAGACTAGCCGTCGTCGGGGACTTAATACTTGTTCGTAACGACTAAGAGCCACCCCCCCCCAAAAAAAAAAACTGTAAAAAAATACCCCCAATTCTCTCACTTGTCTTTATTTTTTTTTTATTTATTTATTTTTTGGGGGGCTCTCCTTCATTTTTTCAACATCGCCCATCGCGTCCCCAAAATTTCTGTGGGGGGGGCACTGTGCCTCCCTTGCCCCCCCCCCCCGCTGGCTACGCTAGTGCCCTCATTAATTCGGTCTCAGATCAATCATCAAGTCGCACCACAATAATCCGTCGCATACCAAATCACCCCATCAGCCTACTAGGTCGCCCCTACATTAAGTCACGCACACCAACTCACCCCCATACTAAATTCCTCCACACAAAGTCGCCCCACACCTATTCGCCCTGTACCAAGTCGCTCCTACACCCAACTCGCACACAAGCCAAGTCCTCCACAGAGTAATTTAGTCTTTTATCAAGTCACCTTCAACAATTCGTCCCAACAGCAATTCATCACAAACCAACAAGTCACCCACACACAAAATTGTCTCATTTCCACGTAATCCACACACCTTTTTGGTCATATACCAACTCGATTCCATACCAAGTCGTTCCCACACTAATTAAGCCGCATATTAAGCCCCCCCCCCCCCTTCAAACGAGATCGAACCAAAGGGAGTCGCGCCTCACCAACTAATTTTCTCCACCCCAACTCTCCCCATACTAAGTCGCCCCTACACAAACTCTTTTCACACTTATTTGTCTTAAGCAAAGTCTTTTTCACACCAACTAGCCCATACAAAGTCGATCCCTTACTTATTCAGTCCTATATCGAAACGTCTCACACTATTTCGCCCTCATATCAACTCGTCTGGTAATAAGTCGCGTCACACCAAGTTTTCCAGTCACTATGTCGCCCACACCAACTCGTTCCTGTACTTATTCCCTCACACAAGCTTCAACTCATATAGTTAGTCACCTCAACTTCAACTACACCACATACCAAGTTGTTCCCACATCGATTTTGCGACATTTCGATTCTTTCACACACTGATTAATTCCCATACCATGTTGGCCTCGTACTACCTTCCTTTTGACCTTGGTAATCGAAAATAACCTTCGATCTCCAGAAAAACGATGGATAGATGGATACTATCTGATCAATGTGAGCCTGCTAGCAAGCATGATATGGCAGGTATGAAAACTGATAAAATGTTTACTCAGCTCGAGGATGGCCTGTTTTGAGTTGATCCCTTTCATGTTTGATGAAGGTCACATGCATTTGAGGTCACAGAAGCTCAATATGTTGAAACTTGTAAAATTTGTTTCTGGGATGGAAAGGGAAGGGCGTCCTTCTCATTGATCATGCTAGATCCTCAAATGAAATTCCACCTATGATGTACTAACATTTACATAGGCTTTGACCAATCAGGGGCCTTCAGGGTTGTTTTCAAACTTTGACAGTCCCACGAAGCTTCCAGTATCAAGCTGCAATCCCTGCGTCTGTCGTTCTCGAAGCAGAAGCATGTAGTCAAAGATTTCAAAGAGCCCATGAATTGACTCAATGACAACGATTTGGAGGCATTCTCTGGCACTATCTATCAACAAAAAAAAGCATTTATTTTAAAAAATTCCGCCCCACAAAAGAGAAATGCTCAAGTAAAAGAGTATCTCCCCCTTCAACCCAACAGCTGGAAAATGTAAAAGATGTAAAAGTGCATTGAACCGAGAATGACATCATCACAGGAACCCAACATCAGAGTGTGTGTATTATAATGCTATGTTTATGTAACATTTTGCTCACAGATTGCGAAGCATGAGACCAATAAACTGGCCAAATTACTTCTGAATTACATCTGAAGAATGCCCCAGTATAAAGCCAAAAATATATCAATCGAAATTTGAAATTCTCACTCCCAATTCCTTAAAAGAAGAATTTTGTCATTATTTACTCAAGCTGATCCATTCATATCTTCCAAAAATTGTCATAAACATTAATGTGGAAATCATACAATGGATCTTGTGCTAGCATAGACTTAAAAATGCATGAAGTTGAAATAGCAACTTCATGCCAACTTTTGATAAAAATACTTCCTTAAATAACCAAAATATCAGCTGGTCTCCTTTCTTACTATAATCACTGTTCCTTTTCTTTGAACCAAGTCAAATTGCAGCATTAGCACATGCATCCAAAACAACACAGAACTTGTTGGAAGTATTTAAACCACTGTGCAGAATGGTATACAGTATAGCATATGGGCCTGCGTAATGAGAGAATCACTGCTTCCTCCCCAATAAAAAATAATAGTTACATAACACTGGGGAACAAATGGATGCAGTTACATCCCACAGGAGCCTGAGATATTTTTATGTGTGTATACCCTCTTACCAGAGAACTTCTAAGCACCTGTATGATGTATACCAAACAATTTTCCCTGCTAGTTGGCTCAAGGAATATTGAGCAGTCACAAATCTCCATCTGTTGAACAAGGGTATTCTTAGGTCTTGAAAACCTACTTTTCACTAGTTCTGTGAAGCAAACATAGGTTTAGGTTTTGTAATGATAATTTGTTGATTAGATGAATCATTTTAGGCCATCTATACATGCAAGATTCTGTAACATCAGCAGAGCAGGGCATACTCCAAGTGCACTATAGAACACCCACTGTGAAATTGGGTTCCTCGGATGAAGTCATTCTTGGTTCAACGCACTTTTACATTTTTCAGCTGTTGTGCTGCAAGGATATACCATTTCAATTGAGCCTTTCTCTCTCGAGGGGTGGGATTTTTTAAAATAAATGCTATTTTTTGTTGATAGATAGTGTCAGAGAGTGACCTTAATCGTTGTTAATAAGTCATGTCATGGGTTCTTTAAATAGTTAATTGCTAATCTTTCATTCGCCACCATTAACAAATCTTAACTCTCTAGCATTAAATAGAAAACGGCTATCATATTCAAGTTGGAATTTTCATAGTTTCGTATTTATTTGTTCACGCTAGTCAAACTACTACTTTCATTCACCTTCTTATTAAAATCGTTCGATGTTTTACAGTCGCAGGTACACCAATTACATCTAACAAACCCTTTACTCCAACCTAGTTTGTTAAGTCGGCAATTTGATATTTGGTCACATCCATATTTATCGGTGAGAACTGGGAGCCGTGCACAGGTTTTCGAACATCCGCCAATGAGATCTTGTTCATTGTAAACAACCTTGCGAACTCCACCTTCGCAAACTACACTAAAATAGCAAAGGAGTGTGACAAGAACCAGCGTTGATGTGGCCATGCTTTTCAATGTGTCTGAGGTGGTGCCTGGTATTGGAGAGAAAAAGGTAGGACCTTAAATCGATTTTGACTCTTGATTCAATCACTACGTGATAAATAGTTTATAGTAGTGTGTGTATATTTACTTGAAACCCAGATATGGGCCCAATATGAAACTCCGTATGCATAGGCCTAATATGGATTTTATACGATGCCATATCTGATGCTGATATAGAATAGGTTAATATATCTGTGTTAATATATCAGATGAAAAGACAGATATACCCCAGATTTACGTCTGGATCAAGACTCTCAGTGGAACATATAAACTTTTATTAGGACCAGATATTGTCCGTGTGTGAGCAGAATACATTCATATATATCCCATTTCTTCATCACATATGCATTTTATATCATACCCAGATAAAACGTTGGGCAGGTACAACTGAGATCTAAACCAGAGCCAGATCTAAATTATATGACCAGATTACACAGTTTTATGTGGATCAAGCTTTTATTCAGTTATATGGTACAGATCAATATTTAGCTGGGCCAAACCTGCTTAAGGTAATTAATCCCGAAGCATGGTTTTTTGATATATTTTTTCTGGCAGATGTGAAAATAGTCGAAAGCTACCCATTCGACGGAACTTTGCGCCAAGTTAGTGAAGTAGGGTATATAGGCCTAAGAGAAACCATCCCTGACTTGAATACCAAAGAGGAAAACAGGACAGATACCCCAGGTCCTAGAAATGGTACAACCAAAAATGACCCTTCCACCTGTACAGCTGTTTGATTAAACTGTTTTAACCATTTACTTTTAGAGTGGTAGCTTGGATATTGAACTTTTCACCTTTTACAACCAATGCCTGTTAGTACACAAAGAAAGGTCAACCAATTAGTTTTCCCTGTGAAATTTTCAATTGTATTTAACTTGAGTATTACAAGGTGAATGGTATTTACTCATCATTTTCCATGTTTTAAGCAGCTTTATTAGGCTTATTTAGCTTTATTAGGATGACACTGTCATTTCCTCTTTTTTCTAAAGTCCTCCCCACTCTCTGTCAAAGAGCCGATCGGTTTAACCAAACTATGAACTGCTTCCCGAAGAAGCAATTCGTCTACTGAAGGACAACGACAACACTATACCAATCTCACGGCCTTCAGGCCATTAACATCATTGGACTGTCATGTATGGCAAAGGTATAAAGATTCAAACTTTTTCGTAAATCATTTGACATATGTAAAACGTCTGTAAAAATCACGGAAAATTATATGTAAATGAGAAATACAGAAAGAACCTCGAAAATCCTACAGAATTATACTGTTCATTTTCAAAAAGGGTTTAAACTGTGTAAACACCGATAGTTTTAAATGATTAAAAACCGACAGAGCGGAGCAAAGTTGTTAAGAAAGACGGGGGTATCAGAAGCAAGACCAAATCACTAAACACTAAGCTCAAGTCTCAGCAGGTAGTTTCTCTTGCAACTCCCTGGTCTTAACGACAAAACCGATTTACACATACGGTCAGGGTGATTGTGACACCTCCAGTGCGAGAAGAGCTCAAGCAATCACACCAGTAAATATGTTTGAGAGCTCCATGGAGAATTTAATGTTAGGTGCGAACTGAATATACATAAATACCTAAATTCGACTTTTTTTCATAATAGTGACCGAAATATGCATTCAAATTTCTTATATTATGTAACCGCAGTTATATGGTGTTCTTATTTATTTTTAACTTTGTTAAATTAATTTGTATCTGAATCTAAATTTCGTTTACTGCGTAGGGCAAATTTTTCTTTCGAAATCGTAAAAATATAGCTTTAGAAATAAGATAGCTCCGGCGAGTATGCAAATCATCTGCATAAATTCTTTTTATATACTGTGGCATTACAAAAGTGTAGCCATAACTGCACTGCAATGTCTGGGAAGGTGATTCCGTATCCAAAACATATTTGGAATAAGCGTTTTTCAAGCATCACGTTAAAGGCAGTCATTCGTTACCCCAAACTACAGTTTCAGAATACATTTATCAAAACTCTCAATTGGTACAGCTCTTTGATTGGCATCACATTCAAACAATGCATCGAAGCTAAATTACCCAGTACGGGCACTGAGAGTGTCTTGATTACACATTATGGACTTGTATGGCCACTGGGATAAGCCATGAAGCAGTAAACTAGGATTGTGTATGGATAAAGATGAGTTTTAGATAAATGTGGGAGGGGCTAGAAGTAAGTAGGTTGGGAGAATTTGAACTGTTTGGGATGATGAAAATATGCCTTTAAAAATAATGAAGTTCTTATTTGGATATCCAGACTACCGTTTCAAATTGTACTTGGATTTTATTGAAATGGTCATAGGAAACTTGATTTGCATATCTGAAATTGAATTAAATAAAAAATTATATCTGGCTAAATATGGCTTCACGGTATGTATATTTGGCTGTACATCTGGCTTGAAATTGACATATGTAGTCTGCACTAAGCCAAATACATCAAGATATCAAACATACCTGGAAAGGGTAGGCAATATGAGTGAATATATTATCCAGTCATTTAGTCAGTCAGTCAGAAAGATAGAAACAGAGTCAGATATACATATATACAGACAAACGGACGGATAAATAGATAGCCCCACAAACTTACAACTCCGTTGGAACCCAAGACCTTTTTGTAAAGGACTGGGTTGCTTTCCATTCCTTATATATATTCAGAGTTCGGTATCACGCGCAAGGCACTCGATTTCATCTTCTTATGTACAATTCGACTTGCGCATGAAACTTGGTGCGCCGACGCGCGGTTGCTTTACCACTACACCAAACACGTGGTCGGTACAGATATGCTACTCGAAGATTTGAAAAATATTTGGAGGACGGAATTTCTACTTTTAATTGATTCTACGCCTTATGAACGATTTTGCTTGGGAAAGGAGTTAATTTCGGAAGAGTTTGTCTTTTCCCTTTAAATTTATTTAATTCGCCTAAAAGCGGTAAGACGAAATTGGAGGAAGAGAAATGTCGCCCAAAGTCTTTCAAAATTGTACTGAATATGCACTATGCTATCCGAACAGAAGAACAGAAAGAACAGTCGCATTACGAGCAACATCAATTACCAATTATGTAAGCAGGGTTTCTCTCAAGGAGGGTCATGCAATATGTTGAGTGATGGCACCGGTCTGTGGGAAGGGATATAAGGGGGAAGAATTTTGGCCTTTAGTTTACTTTGCAAGGAACAGTGTTAAAAGTTTAATGGGATAGATTATTTGGATAAAACTAAAATTTTGTGTTCTTCAATGAAATCACATGCCATGTTTCTCTCCGTTACCTTTGGAAGTTAACATTTGGGTACTTTTACAAATCAAAATAAAACAGCATCAGTTATCGGCATAAATATACGAAAGCATTTCAGTTTTGTGCTTTTCTTGTCCAAAACGTGATTCTGACATGAAGACTATCGCAGGCGAGTTCCACCATTAGTTGGCGCGGAGCGTGCAGAAAATTAAGAAAAGTCACTCCCCTGAGATGGCCAAAATAGAATTTCCAAGACTTAAGCTAGGTTCATACTTCTCCACCGACCTCACTCGCCGAGAACTCGACGCAAACTCGACGAACAGTTTTTCACACTCGTTCATCCTACTGGCTTTGCGCGTTCTTATCGTCGACCTCAAGCGGGCATTTTTGGCGTCCGTATAAACCGCGTTTCACTTCATACTCTGAGTTTAGGTATGGAGCTAAAGTACTAGCTGCATGGTTTAGGTAGCAGAAACAATTTCTGCAGAAATAGAATAGAAAGATGGATACTGATGATGTTTCTATTCTACACGTGGAATAATCGCAAAAGAAATAGGAAATCAATTAGGCCTCTGAATAGTTCCCGGACATAAAGCCATGACTGTTTGCTCCTTTCCCTTTGTTGCGCCAAACTGCTATTTTACAAGTTTGGATATTCCCTCACTTCCTCAATTAATCTCTCATCTTCCTGCCAAGAAAATAGCTTCTTCTTGGCAGAAGACACTACATCCCTGCAGCTATCTTCGGCTACCGTGGTCTGCTGATCTGTTTTTCAAAGTGAAGACACGTTTTTTAACTCGCTCATGAGATGCACAAGGCCGAAAAAGATATATTGAACGGATCGGGAAAGGATTGTACACCCATACAGTAGAAACGAGGAGTAACGGGCTTCCGTACTCCTTGAGGATCACAAGTTAACGGTTCAAGTTCATTGACCACACAAGTCTATGACAAGGGGAATGTTCCATAAATAGAGAATCCAAGATTATCAACCGTTAATCAAAGATTATGGGTCGATAATCTTGGATTATAAGTCGATAATCATGGATTATCAATGATAAACCAGGTTCATCTAAAGATAATCCAAAATTGTAGGCGATACATCAGGTTTATTTGGTGCTAATCTTGGATTATTACGTGAAATTCCAGGTATTCGCTGACAAACTTGGATTATCGCACAAGATCATTTTGATAATCTAAGATTCTCGATCGAAATTTAAGACTATCGAACGATAATATTGGGTTATCTATAAATTAAACATTCGGCTTCTCAAACTTCATTTATGGCTCGAGAATGTTGGATTATCACTTTTCTGCACAATAGGCTCGATAATCCAAGATTCTTGACTCAAAATGTTAAGATTTACGACAGACAATCGTGGATAATCTTGGACAATCGGTCGATAATCCAATATTATAATTTCCTTTTCGAAAATCCGAGATTATCGGTCGAAAATCCAAGATAATCAAACTGTGTTTGGATAAACCAAGATTATCGGTCGAGAATCCTTGATTATCAACCGATAATCAAGGATTACCATAATATTTTTCGATAATCCAAGGCTAAATGATAACTAAATAGTGTTTGGATAGTCCAAGATTATCGGTCGAGAATTCGAGATTAATCCAAGAAAATTGTTCAAGAATCCACGGTTATGAACCAATAATCTAAGATTATCAAAATATTTTTCGATAATCCAAGATCATCGGTCGAGAATCCAAGATTATCAAGTTGTGCTTTGATAATCCGAGATTATCGGTCGAGAACCCAAAATTATCTAGCCACCGATAATCCATTATTATCGACCGATAATTCAAGATTATCAAATTGTCGGCCGACAATCTCGAATTTTCAGATTATAATCTTGGATTCTTGTTGACAGTCCAAGATTTTCGGTTGAGAATCCAAGATTATCAAACCTATTTTGATAAACCTGGTTTATCGGTTGACTATCTATGATTATCAATTTAAGACTGAAAAACTTGGTTAATCAGTCGAGAATCAAAGATTGTCGTTTGATAATCCAAGATTACCGAAATTTATTTCAATAAACCTTGTTTATCGGTCGAGAATTCAGGATTATCAAAATTAATTTCATTTATTGGTCGGGATCCAAGATTTTCGTTTGATAATCTAAGATTATCGAAATTCATTTTGATAAACCTGGTTTATCGGTCGAGAGTAAAAAATAATCCAAGATAATCGATGCGTATTTTGATAAACCTGGTTTATCAAACCTCAATTTGATAATCTTGGATCCTCAACCGAGGATCCAAGTTTGTACTAAGTAGGCCACCTTTACAAGAAATAGAATATATAAAAAAGACAAAAAGAAGATAAATAGAACTAAGTAACAGCCAACCTCCCTCCCAGAGACCGTAATCACCCACCCCCCATGAGGGAGTAAATAAGAATAACAGTAAATAAGAATTCTTATCAATTAAACATAATTTGAATTTCTTGATAAATGATGAAAGTGAGGAAATACTTTTTAGCTTTGGATCAAGGTTATTCCATAATTGAGACTCGGAAGTAACAAACGACTTTTTATTAACCTCCGTGTTGACTCTATATAGGTGAAAATTTTCTGAATGCCTGGTACAGTAGTTGTGGACAGATTTATTAAGATGAAAGATACTCTGAAATATGGACGGTAATAACTCATTACTAATTTTGAACATAAAGATACCCATTTGGTGCTTATAAATGTCAAAAACACTTCCAATATTTAATTCTTTAAAAAGATCAGCTGTGTTAGCCCTATAGTGGGAGAAAGTAACTAGACGAATGGCCCTTTTTGCAGTACGTAACGTCTATTAAGATAAGAATGGAAGGTGTTTTCCCAAGGAATGGTACAATAGTATAAATGAGCGAAGATAAGAGTATTGTACAGAGAAAGCAAGACCCTGACGAGGTACAAGATGCTTTATTTTATGCAGGACGCCTATAGTCTTAGATACTTTGTTACATAATAAATCAACGTGGCATTTCCAAGTCAAGTGAGGATCCATAAGTAGCCCTAAGAACTTAACAGAATCGGATTGATTAATAATAGATCCATCAATGCAAATACTGATGTTGGGTGATTTCTTTCTAATATACTGGAACAGCATGAAGTGCTTCTTTTAGACGTTCAGAGGCAGTTTGTTTTCTTTGAACCAGCAACACACACGAGCAGGCTCGGCATTCAGTATAGGGACATCAGAAGTGGGATCACCTGTTCTAAATAAGATACTAGTGTCATCTGCGAATAGTACAAGTTTTAACGTATTGAAAAAAGGGAAGATCATTGATGTAGATAAGGAATAGCAGAGGGCCTAAAATAGACCCTTGGGGTACACCACAGAATATATCTTTGAAAGACGAAGACACTCCTCCAAGACAAAGACGAAGATTGTCGGTCAATAATCTAAAAATATCTGCCAAGAATCTTGGTTTGTGCAAATAAAAATAACAAAATAATCCAAGATTCTTGAACGATAAGCTACGTTTGACAAGCCGAATGTTTAAATTGTAGATTTGTAGATGCTCGACGATAAACAAGGTTTATAAAATTCATTTAATCAAATTGTCGACCGATAAACGAGGATTATCAAAATGGGTTTGATAATCTTGGAACCTCGACCGATAATCTTGGATCTTCGCCGAGAATCCAAATTGAAAATTATCGGTCAAAAATACAAGACTATCGGCCGATAATCTTGGAGAAGAGACGATATTCTGGGATAACCAGTTGATAATCCAGGTTTATTGCCTAAAGTATACATCAAGTATTTGACAATCCAAGATTGTCGACCGATAAACCGAAATAATTTGATATTGTTGGATTATTGGTCGATAATCTTGGATTTTCGGTCGATAGACCAAGTTATTTTGAGACTCTTGGATAATCTCGTTATATACCTGGTTTTATCGTTGATAATCCAAGATTTTCGGTAGGTAATCCAAGATTATCGTTGGATAATCTTGGATAATCGACCGAAAATCTTGGGTTTTCTATTAATCAAACATTCGGCTTGCCATACACGTAGCAACCGTTGCTGACAAAATTACCGTTCTGCATTGAACTCGCAGAGTAAATATAAATTGGGCTTTTATACGTAGAATCTAAGGAGTCGCCATCTTTTTGTCGTTTGCTATAAAATGCTAACTCGATAATAAGTTTGGAATTTGCAAAGTAACCTTAACGTTAATAAAAATCATTTGACCCGAAAATTGTAGTGTTGTCCAAAAGACTCTTTAAGCGAAGCGCCACCATCAGTTGGCGCGGAGCGCAGACACAATTTTGAAAAATCGCGACCCCACAGATTGCTCAAAAATTTCGTTTTCATGCTTGGCAAGAGAATCTAAACAGTCCTAAGGTTTAGCTTTCGTTTGCAATAATAAAATAACCAGGCGCTAGCTAATGTACCACTCCCACATTAGACTAAACGGTCTTGGATCTTTTCGAGGGAAAACTCTATAACGTTATAAAAATATACTAATATTTCTCTGTGTTACTCTAAGCCAAACTCAAACATCCTCTAAAGTTATTGCTCATCGCACTTCACTTGAACACTTCCCCGCTCCCATGTCCCGTCTCGTACATCTTTTAAAGCAAAATTAAATTGGGATTTGACAACATTTGCTAGTGTTTAGCAGATAAACTGTGACATCTCTGATTGGGCTTGGGGAAACAATCATTTTGAAAGTTTTTGAGAAATTGGGTTATGCATGCAATCTGGTGCCTCATATAATACCTTTAGAGGTAGAATTTGTGTGACTGAAGCTGTGGCGTAGCCACGGGGGGAGGAAGGAAGCGTAGCCACGGGGGGAGGAAGGAACTAGGCCCCCAAATTTTCTCCAGCCCCCCCCCCCCCTAGATTATCTGTGTCCTGGTAAAGTGATTGAGAAAAAATAAAATGTTTGAACGGACGTAAACTTTGACGTATTTCCTTCAAAAACAGTCAACAATGGAAATGTGTAACCATAAAGAAAACATGCATGATTATTTGTAAAACACATATTGTGCGCACGTATAAAATCAAGTAATAACTTCACGATGCCTACTTTCCCTAAATTAGATACCGTATATAATCTGTCTTTTATTGCCCATGAAAGTGCCGCTGTAGAACGATTTTTTCTACAAGTCTTCTTTTTACTAGTTGGCACTGGCGGATTTGTAAAATGTCCACAAGGTCCGGATTTTATGTTTCCCACATGATCCCTACTTCTGCTTTGTGGTGTAAATATTTTGAGAGATTTGCTCCTAGTATTTTCATTTTGACCACGTGATATACCGATGACTGAACAAATACTGCAAATACTGCACCGTTTTGCATCCAGACACCACTGAAAACCGGAAGAATTATTTCTTTGATACCAAGCATGTCACTTGTAAAATCTTCACAAATACTAAAAATGAATATTTTGAAATTTTTCATGCTCCCAAAAAAGGAAAATCCTAAATCGTAGGCCTATAATCAGTTCAAAGTTTTGCTTAACATAGCACTGTTTTGCATCTAGGAAAAATCAAACGCAAAGAAAGCTTCTTAGAGGGGGGCACAACTAGTTTTGGTTTTTGTATTAAAGCTGAAATCCATTTAAATATTGCCGCATTTGAAATCTACGTCCTCCTGAAGTTTAAAAATTTTTCCCAATGGAAAGGGAGATACCGTCGCTTTAGTCTCATCCCCCATGCCACAGATGAGAAATGCTCAGTTTTAGGGTCCCTAAAGAGTGTATGTATTACCATTTTTCAAAGATTGGTTTTTCTTTTCATTATTTGAGAAGTGGCAGACATGAGATTCATATTTCAAGGCTGGGTCCATATATGGACCATATATGACTGGGCCAAAATTTATTAGTGCACTACATTTGTGTAAAGTGTATCAGAAGTCTTCTGAGCCAGCATAATGTTAAGGGCTATCTGAACATCTCTGACAAAAGTTTGATACCCATTGTATAACATTGACTTAAGTATTTGAATTTGTTAAATTGCTTAGTAGTGAAGAAAAAACTGCTTTGGAATTCCTCCTTTTAAATGTTTACACTGCACTGTTGGTTTAAATTATCGTATGAGGCAATATTCCAAAATAAATTTTGTTGAAGGTTTCATGACTTTTCACATTTTACTTCCTGAATCAAAAAAAAATCAGGGCCCGAAATTTCTGACCACGCTCACATTGAGAAGGCATTTGCATATTTTAGTATAATATAGCTGAATATGGTTTGAATGTTATGATTTTGGTTTGCTGATACTTGTTCAGCTTAAAGAGAAGGCCTTTATGTAGGACAGGTACACAAATTAAACCAAAAAGTATTAATATGGCCATATAAAAGTTTATATGTAGTTCTGTCATGGTATTCTTATCAGTCTTATCTGGCTTGATATGTCCAGATAAAATTTATTTGCATACCTGGGAAGGCATTTCATCAAGTTATATCTGGCTTGATACGGCCATATCAAACTTTATTTGCATATCTAAGAAGGTATTTCATCAATTATACCAGGCTTGATATATCCATGTAAAACTTTATTTGCATATCTGGGAAGGCATTTCTTCAATTTATATCTGGCTTCATATGGCTATATCAAACTTTATTTGCATATCTAAGAAGGTATTTCATCAATTATACCTGGCTTGATTAGTCCATATAAAACTTTATTTGCATATCTGGAGTTGTATTTCATCAAGTTTTATCTGGCTTGATTTGACCATTTCAAACTTTATTTGCATATCTGGAAAGGCATTTCATCAATTATATCGATCTGGCTTGATATGGCAATATAAAACTTTATCTGCATATCTGTGCTTTTCTTGAATCAAGTTATATCTGGCTTGATATGACCATATAAAACTTGATATATTATATCAAGGCATCTAAATCTGGCTGTATATCTGGCTTGATATGGCCATATAAAGGCTGTATTTAACCAGATTTATCCAGATATCAATCCATATCTGGATTTGGAGTAAGGGTGCTTCCCAAACGAGCTATATGAGGACAACACTTGAACAACCTCACTTCCCTGAAACCATACACATCATCGGTCTGTCATGTATGGCTCTATTCTATACTGGATGAAAACAACAGATACTTCACATGATCTTAGTCAAAAGGCCGAGAAGCAATCGGCCCTCTGCCCTTTTTCTAAATTCTCCCCGACTCTCTGGCAAAGAAACGCCGTTCGGCGAAACCAAAGTTTGATCTGCTTCCCGAAGAATCTTTTACGTCCATGGATGGACAACACTTGACCAACCTGGCGGTCCTCAGACCATTTACATCATTTGTCTGTCATGTATGGCTCCGTTCTAGGCTAGATGAAAAGAACAGATACTTTTTCTAAAGTCCTCCCGACCCTCTAGCAAAGGCCCGTTCGGCGAAACGAAACTATGTTCTTCTTCCCGAAGAAGCTATACGTCCACTGAAGGGCAATACTACACATATTCTTAGTCGAAAGGCCGAGACTACTTTTTCTAAAGTCCTCCCGACCCTCTAGCAAAGGGCCGTTCGGTGAAACCAAAACTTTGACTGCTTCCCGAAGAAGCTATTCCGTCCATTGAAGGACAATACGTGACCATCCTCACGGCCCTCAGACCATTCACAATATTGGTCTGTCATATATGGCAGACTAATTTCAAAAACAGGATTTTAATTGGGAAAACATCCCTAGAAAACAATTTTGGTTTGGCTATTATATGTGTGTCACGACACTTGATTGTTATTTTTAACGATTAACAATACAGTTTTCTTCATGAGATTTCCTTTGCTTCTTCTTAATGTTGTATTGTACAATTGAAAAACGCGATATTTTAGCAGGAATTTACCATTGTCAGCTTCATCGTCTCTCAATATCACCTGCATTAAGTGATAAAACACAATTTTCTTTTGAAGAAATTTGGAATGCTGCATTTGAATGCAAGGTATACAGGTGTATAACCCCGCTGTTCCAACAGAATTATACAGCATTTTAAACATGGCATATGTTTCTCTAATTGTCTTAGCAAAGCAATTACCAGAGTGTACGTGAACATTTTGCAAATTTTTTACATCAGTGAATGTAAAAAATAAAATTAGCTGTAATGAAAGGTTTTAATTAGCAATACTTTGGACCAAGAATGGTAAAGATATTTACATATTAATTTAACCAACTGTTAGTTAATAATTTTCTCGGTTCTTTTGCCCAATATATATACATTGCTCAGAAAATTTTGCCCAACTTTTTAAGAGGTACAAGAGAAGTTTTGAATTTTTTGTTTCGTAGAAAATTTCATTTGAACTGTTGTGAGGGAATTTGAACAGTTTGGAGATTATTTAACAATCTGTCTTTCTCATTCCTAGACCTTCGGGTTACAAAATGTTATCATATTTTTTAAAGGACAAATCCAAAACGTCCACTGAAGGACAATAAGTGACCAACCCCACGGCCCGTAGACCATTTACATTATTGGTCTGTCCTGTATGGCTCCGTTCTAGACTAGATGAAAAGAACAGATACTTCACATGATCTTACCCAAAAGGCCGAGAAGCCGTCTTTCATTCAGAGTAGGGTAAACCGAGGAAGTGAATAAATTTGAAATTTGAAAAATGTTAGGCCTATAAACCTAAAAAAGGCAAAGTTTACTTACCGTAGAAACCGGGGAAGACTATAATGCATCACAAAAATAATGAACAGTTTTACAAGAACTTTTCTCATTAAGAGTGGTTTTCTAGAAAGATTTGATTGTGAAAGACACTTCCAATCAAGTCCACAAATGAAACTGAAGTGTCACCAATATAACAGTAACTGTGATAATGGAGGGCACTATAGTGTTATCATGAACATGCAAATTCCTCTATCAACTCATGAATACTATCGCACCTGGGTTGTAAATGTTTTCAGAACGCCTGTAGGGACACTCCTATATATTTTAATATCCTTGTAGTCTCAACATGTCATTTTAACGATATTGGTGTCTGGATACAGCTTCTTATTTCTCCCCTACTTGAAACCCAGAGTCATATACACTGACCCCTGTAACGACATCCGCATATTTTTTTTACATTCATTTAGTCTCGTCATGTTATTTTGAGATGCTAGTGTCTGTGCTTAGTTCTTTCCTTGATTTGAAACCCAAAGCCATATTTGGTTACATCATTCAATGAAGACAACACTTACATCACAAGGTATATAGCTTTGGATTTACATGCACAACACCATTTGTTGTCTAATCTTATTTTGACTAAACAAGCTGTATGTTATATTTTTAAAAACGATGTAGATATTAAAAGACGTTTATCATTTTGCTATTTACATGACTTAAACAAGATTGCTCTTTAAACACTCATTTTGTTGAATTTATGGTTATTGTCCCCGTTTTATTATGATTGAGGTAATAAAAGTTTCGACTTGTTAATGGGTGTACGTAGTTTGGTGGTCTCTAAAGTTGAGCTGTTGTCCCAGAGTTCAATCTCCCCTAAAGTTTCATAGATCTATAAGGGGTGATGTGGTCTGCAATAATTCAAACCTGGACGGAGTGCTCTGTCAGCTGTAACTTAAAAGTGTAAATAAAGTTTAAAATAAAAAAAAACATATCTTCCAGAGATGGAAAAATGAATTCAAATAGCCTCACTCCCCTCCGGAGGGCATTCTTTATCTGCGTTGTAAATTGTTAAAAATTACTCACTCAGTTTAAGAACAGTTGCAGATAATCCAGGTTGAAAAAGGAGAAAGACACAAATCAATGTGAAATGGACTATTCAATTTAACTGACATAAATTTCAATATTAAGGCAACGTCTTCTTACCCAGACCGTTCTATTTCCCCTAACCTACTTACTTAAGCCCCTTCAACAACTTTGCCTAAAGTTTTTATCCTTATCCATAGGCACGATCTCAAAGTAATCGAGGAACTGTGATTATAACAAACTCAATGTACATTCCATCGAGCTAATACTTAAATCAAAACCTAAGTATGAAAAGTTTCCCGAAAGAAGGGAGAAATATTATGTTCAGATGTGAGCAGTCCAAAACAACCTTGAGAAGCCTAATTGCAAAGTTTTTCTTTTGGGTCTAATTTCAGGCTGTGAAAATAGCACGCGAGACTCAGTAATAACCTGTACTACGATCCGGTTGAAGTGACGCGACGAAATGATTCAACGAATTAAGTCACGCATGTGTTGTCACTGCGATAAAGATTAGAAAGGTCGACTGGATAAGTTACCTTTTAGGAGGTGCAGGTGTCTTCTACTTCAATCACAGGGAGTAAAGAGTGTATCTTGGCTAAAAAGTTCCTTACACTTTGTACCAAAGGTATTTCTGAAGTTTGCAAATGGGAGACAAATCTTTAAAAATGGTTTAAAACAATATTTTGTGGAAGTATTGATGTATAAATCAAAATAAATGTTAGCCCTCCATGCAAGAAACATGGTAATATTTTACTTTGCTTTCTGTTGATATGCGTGTATTGTGCATGCTATTACGTAATTGCAGTCGAAAATCCAGCCGGACGTGTGACCTTTCAGACGATACAATGCCTTTCACTTAAATAATAGGGAGTAAAACGGTATCTTGAACTAAAAAAACCTCACAATTCTTTGCGAGAGCATCGAAGTACCTTTTACTATGCATAACAAGTAGTAAAATTATGATTATAAGCTAAAATGTTGACAAAGTAGTGATGTATAAATGTCAGTCACTTTGTGAAAACATGAACATATTTGACTATGCCCTGCTATCTAGTAATGTACAACCACTTAGTAAAACACAGCTTCTTCAAGATTGCTACATTTTACAGAAGGTAAAAATATTTCTGACGGCCTCATGTGGACATATTTTCTAAACGAAATTTGATGTTTATGCAATTATGCAATCAGAAATTACAAATATACCCGATGAAAGTCACAGTATTTTTTCAAAAAGAAACAAACAGGCAAACATTGCAATATATATTTGGTAAAATTAAGTGTCCAGCAATACCATTTACACAGATGTCCCTCTTAAAAATGATCTCCCCCAGCAACAACAACCTCAATCATCCAAAATGAAGACAGTCTTTGGCTTGGTACTATTCTACTGAAAACAAAACAAAACAAAGAAATAATTCTCAATCGTTGAGCTTACAAACCATAACTTCAGCCAACACTAAAATGCACGATCCTACACATGTTTTGCAAAAGTGTAGTCTGCATGAGTCCGAAGGATTTCCCTTTCGGGAAACCAAAAAGTGTTAGCTCCATAGTGTTATTGGAACAAACCCAGTATACGCATGGAGCTAATACTTTGTCAAAATATGAGCTGCATGGTATACGTAGACAGTGCGTGCTCTGTGAAGTGGGTTAAAGTATATCTGTCTCACTGTGCATTCATTTAATTTGGTGTCAATCAAAATTCGAATCCATGAATGACAATCAAAGCATTTCCAGCACTTTACAGTTACTTTAATACTTCATCTGGCCATTATCCGTAATTTACTTCTAACGAATCCATTCATGTAAGAACAAGAAAAGTACACATTTAAGTAAATGAGTTGAACTCAATTTACGGCCAAACCATGCTTTTATTACGTTATGAATGTTATACAATGTAACAGATTAGTTGCCACATAAAACCCCTCGATGTCAGTACACTGTGCATACTGTATAATGTGAGTTGTTCTGCATTTACTTAGATTTCAAGACGACTAACCATAACGTATGTAACATTATACCTTTATAGAAATATCACATGTGGAACGGCCGTGAAAGACGATTGTAGTGCGCGTATCTCCATTTTAATTATAAAAAATATATGTAATAAAAGGCTTACCACAAACGCTTTTGGGATTTTTCTGTAAAACATTGCTTTGTTATGATCGATTTTTATGAGAGTGAACAGCAGTTCATTCGGGGAACATAGCCTCGCGTTCCCTCGCCCAGTGGCGGATCCAGGGGGGGGATGGGGGTATGCATACCCCCCTCCCCCCACCGGGATGGTAAAAAATTGTATCGATAGCCAGGCTAATGGTAACATAGGCCAAATTACTTTTTAAAAATACAGTGATAGTTGTTAAATTATTTGATTACCGTATTTTTGTGTCATATTCTTCAATAAGATGAAAAATGTAAGTTACAATGTATCTATCTTCCGTATCATTTGGTAAATTCCCGTTTTGTTTACACATTGCGCAATGACGAATTCTAAATCTAGCGCTTTCCGCCAACGGCCGTTGGTAGCGTTGTTTGGACATCGCATGTGTGTCTATGTCAATACGTGGGGCTACGACTACTGTCGAATAATGGGCCAATCGTTGATACGAAGGCCTGTGCGGGGATGTTGCAGAGTGTGTAAGCGGTATACTAGTCGAGATATGAATAAACAGATGAGAGGAAGATTTAGTTCTGATTCAAGATGATAGGCGCTTTTGTTCCGTTCGATTAAAAGCCGGCGAAAAAAGGAACTTTTAAAATTTAACTATATACAGATTGACGCAGGTGCTTGTCGTCTGAGGTCTGCTGCACCAGTGTGGGAGTGCGACCAAAACTTGCAGACTCGGAGCTTTCATGAGATCGAAACACATGCAGTGACGCATGCATGTGACGCACCAAATTAGATAAATATTAAGGAATCTGCTGATCTGAATGTGCTAAATGATCAATGAGGAGGCTGTCGAGGGTGGAATTCGCCACACCTTGGAAATATGGGATAAAGCATACGCGTGGAACTAGGGAGGGGTAGTTGTCACGTTCATCGGTAACACGTGGCGGGGAAACAGGAAGGGTCCTGGGAATCTAGGACAAGAGGAAGGGAGAGTTGCTCGTAAATAACAAGATGGCGTTCCTGTTAAAGGTCAAGAAGGGTACACCATACTACATGACACTACGTACAGTTTACACATGACATAGCCTAAAACCGTATGACGGTAATAGAGCACACCCGGCATTAAGTTCACATTGATCGTATAGTCCGTTGAAGTAATGATTACCCACACTTTTAAGACCATGTTTTGAAAGCTTGGGAGTTTCATAGTTGCTTAAAATATTGAAACGTTTGGCACCATGTTGCATGTCTCCCCCCACCCCTTTCTTAGACACCCAGGCGGGGCAGGGGGCTCTGAGAATGAAGAATTCGGAAATTTGCCAATTGTGAGGCCAGCCTACTGTGTGGTTTTGACAACTCATGAAATTACTAAATTCCCAATCAATTTTCTCTAATAAAACCTCCATATTCGTCATTATTTGATTTAAGAAATCAAAATTTTCGGCGCTTCGCGTGCCGCATATTGCAATTCGTTAGCAGAAGTGTTCGCTCATGCCTTCACTTTGGTAAACTTTTCCGAGCTCTGGGTGTGACAAAATCGGAAATTTGCTACACTTGTGACACCAGATCACCAAGTGACACCGTTAACTATATACAGTGCTATTTTCATAAATTTTCTTTCATAAAATTCCATATTTTCTCCAATATAAGATCAAAAAAATTTCGTCAGAGAGCCTCATTATGCAGGCGTTGGATAACATTATGTACCAACAACAATCTTTGGTCGCCGCCCAACCTCAGATTTGCCGATAGAAAATGCAAATTCTTCAGTAATCCCCCAACTGTTCAAATTTCATTGCAGGAAATCCAGCATCCAAACTTTTCTGCAACACAAGCTTCATATTTTCAAATATTTGAAATGGGCGAAAATTTCAGCGCGGTCCGCGCCCTGCAAATTACACCCTTAGTACAGTGGAAATCACCCTAAAAAACGTGGTAAAATTTGGATGCTTGCCTACCACCCCCATTTCCCATTTCCTGAATGCTTATAGGCATCAGAGACTAAGCAACATACCTACCAATGGTGGCGCTTCGCTCAGTGTGCATTTTATACCCAACCACATGAAGACCCCCCACTGAAAATTCCTGGATCCGCCACTGCCCTCGCCCTAAGTATAACTGAAGGTGTGTGAGGCATTACTTTAACACAGACTTTACACATTTGAAGCAGCATTCAGTATTACAGCCTTAAGCCAGACATGATTCACCTTTCATCAAACTGATTCCAGAGTGTGCACATCTCACATACACACTGCCACAACAACCAACGACACCAAGCGACAAGTTGTCGCGCCGGCTGTAGACCTGGCTGTCTGTCCAGTTTCACCACTAGAGTACCGTACGTAGTGTCGCAAGCCGTCGGTCCGACTGAACATGTTCAGTCGTAGTTGGATGCAATCGGTTCGTTTTAATTCTGGGTCACTTGGCCACGACTACCGAAGAAGTGTCTACGATTTATGCAAATTGTCCACTACGGCTGTACGGAGAGTCTTTGGGAGTCGTGGCGGTGTGTACCGGGCTTTATATGTTGAAGGCATTGGGACGAACTGTATGTATATACTTATGTATTAAAGCGGGGTATTGAACAAGATGCAAAATTCGGCACAGTCAATTTTCCGGCACTGCTCCGTCAAGAGAATTCTCTACACCTCTAACTTACATACGCAAAATTAGTTGAACCAGGGAGATATAAGGACAGCTCCCTGGTTATACCAAATGTTTGTTTGTCGTTTTTTGTTAACTTTACTCCCATGTACAGGTAAAGACCAAAGATTTCTGGCAACTGTCCGTGGAGACACTTGAACATGAAACTGCCAGGCTCTGGTAAAGAATTGAATCTGGAGTATATGGAATTGTTTACAAATACTTATAATACGGATTGCTTCATTTTGGTGAATGAAAACTTATATACGAGTGGAACGTATTCCCTTTAAGAAGGTTGCAGTGCACATCAGAGAATAACATACGGAAACACCATTCGTTTGAGAAACGAAACATTTCATCTTAAAAAGTATAGCCTACCTAGAATTTTTGATATCGTGTTACAAACAGAATCAACATGAATCTTCCATGTGATGTTTTTGTCAAGATGAAGACGAAGAAACGTGATATAACCAGGCTGAGAGACAGTGAAACCACTCAGAACAAAAGTGCCATGGGGATGAAAAATTATAAAATGCGTCTTTATGTAATTCGGTAACAACAAACTTGCACAAAACCAAAATGTTTTGCGAAAGTGGTTGTGGCTTGGTTGTGGTGTTTTATTAATAACCATATATACAATTTAGTTAGCCACTCGATCTACAACCTATGAGCCAACCAAGGTTGTTGATTGTGGGTTGTTGGGACTATGGGGTTTTATGAACAAACGAAATCGAAAAGTTGGTTATTTCTGGAGTTTCGCTACTTTAAAAGAAGACTTATTTCAAAATTGTTGACCCAACCTACTCCTGGTCTAGGCTTTACTTAAGCCTACAATTTAATACAGGTTCTTCATTTAAAGTGCCAAAGTACAATTTTGGAATATTGGAAAAAAGAACCTGGTTTTGCACAGAGTCAATGAAGAGGGATGGGCATCCATACGCAGGCTTACAAGGAAGCCTTTTGATAGATTGAGGACGGTAACCCTGATTGAAATTGCAAAAGTCAAGACATAGACATTATAAAATAGAAATTATAAGACAAACTGCCACGTCATGCAGTCGCTAGTCCCTCAGCTTACAAAACAGAAAATGCGTCCTACATTTTAAGCAAGCTAGTGTCATTCCTACTTCCACTAAATGCGAACCAATACAAAAACTTCCACAGTAGCGGCACCAGAATTTAAAAAGTAAGGGAAAACAGAGGGCACGATAAAGTTTTTGGGACAAACAATTTTGCACTAGCGTGAAAACGAGCGCGAAGTGCGAGTCTATGCGGGTGGGGTCCAGACGCCCGCCTTTATGGTCCCTATGAACCCAGAGGAACTCCCGGTAGGGTCCAGTGTTTCAAATGGTTTTGTTGTAAAGTGAACTACAACTGGAAAAATACCTCACGACTTAAACCGATTGGATAACCGAGTCGTAAAGCCCCATCTCACTAGTATCCTGTTGTCGCCATATACGTGTGCCTGTGATAGAGTTATTTGCAAATGTCCTTGAAGTAAAATTTAATATGGAGGGGTAATGCGGAATCTGTCCAAGTAAAAATGTACTCAATGTACCGTACTCAAGTAAGAAATAATCAGTGACCAGGCGCGGATCCAAGGGGGGAGGCTCTTACCACCTCAGCCCCCCCCCCTTTTCGCCACAACAACAATGAAAAAGATACGTGGAATTAGCAGGGTACCTCCGTCATACCCCGGGCTGATTTCGCTCAGGTCCAGCCCCCCCCCCCCTTTTTTTTTGGAATGTCTGGATCAGCACCTGGTGACTTAGTGTCGACGCTGGTGGCTTGCTTTAAAAGGTGCGATTCAAAAGGCAGTGGTAGCATTAGTCTTGGTCAAGACCCTAATACTAGTTCATAGTACGTTTCTTACTGCTTTTTGAGTAGGCTATATATTACCTTCAGAAATTCTCATCTCTGTATTAGTGAAGCAAATCTCCCTGCAAAATAGTCAAGGTTAAAGCCCGCTCTCTATTTTGAATTTTGGTGAGGAATAACTGTAATAACGTCTCGACCAAGACTATGGTAGCATATGAGACCAACTACAGTTCTACGCGACATGACTGCACAGGCTGGTGGCATGGACCAGTGGGGAGCGTAGAAATGGTCACTAACCAAGCTTCCTCTGCCTAGAAAAGTTTCAGTGACAGGAAGTTAAAAGATGATGGCTTACATAGGTCTACACTGAAAACTTGAAATGTAAAAACCTGTTTGGAGAATGTTTGTGAATCGCTTTGTCTAGTAAACTCCTGTCAGGTCACTGAACTTTAGGAGCTACCCGGGCCAAAGTTTCTGACTGAGTCATTTCTGGTGCAACCACTGTGTTCCCCGTCGGATGCGCGTACACTTTTAGTGACCTATCCAAAGTCTTCGTCGAACATGTGGTGTGCCGCACTGGTTTGCCATCAAATTGACTTCGTGTGTCGTCAATGCTTATTTGCAAATGAAGGGATTTATAGATCCTAAACGAAGCCTACAATCATATCATACATTCTATGATAAGAAAAAAGTAAATTTATCCAATTCGATACTGACCTGACAGGCCAGTAGCCAATAAAAATAGCTGCTAAGGTGAGGGGGTCGAGGGTCAAAGACTCTGAAATATTTTCGTCGTCCGTCGTCCCCCCCCCCCTCCCCGAAAGGACGTTTACTATTGACATTACTACAACCTACATTTCTAAAATCTTTCAAGCCATTCAGTACATGCTACCTCTTTTGGCCACTTTTGCTCAGGTCACTCTAACACTAGAATGCTAGGAGCGTTTTATACTTAGAAGGGAAATGGCACCACCTCGTTAGTTTGCGCCACGAAATTTCAACAAGTGGGCAATTCCTGCCATTCAGTTCATGCCTTTTGGTTCCGAGATAATTTCATCAGAGGTAATTTTCTGACAAACGGTGAAATCATGTTGTGGCCTTAAAATATTCCTTTAAAGGCCACTTAATAACTTTTAATTCTATTACTGTATGACTAGTAATAGGCGACTTAAAAATGAGCGAAGTAAATGAACGTGACAAAAAAGCAGTTTCTTTATCAGGTTCATTAACATTTTATGCAGTAAAAATGCAGCGTATTAAGAGGCGTAATACTGACAGTACAAGTTGGCCTTTTCAGATTGCCAGCTAAAAGCAAAATGACACTTTTTATAGAAAAGACAAGAGCTTGAAGCTTTACTTTGCAGCAAGATGAGTGTGTTTCTAACTCCAAGTAGTTAGCTCTTTAGTACCCGTGTACTCGAACATCACAACAGCGACTCCATAGTACAGTGGTGTCTAACTCCAAGTAGTTAGCTCTTTAGTACCCGTGTACTCGAACATCACAACAGCGACTCCATAGTACAGTGGTGTGCGCAATGCCCCCCCCCCCTCCCCCCCAACATCTCTGTAACTAGTCAAGGGAAATCAGCTGCCAGCAGAAATCACTTGGGAGCAGTTTGCTGACCGAGTAACCGGTGTGCGTTTTCTTATTGGCAATCATGCTTGTTTATAAAGAGGCAATCACAGTTTGACAGCAAATGTCCTCTTGTTCCAGCCTTTTTTCCAGCACTTTTTTCAACTAATTATTTTCCAGAATCAAAAAGAGGTCTTCCAAAAGAGTAAAAAAAAAACGTTGTGTTTATAACTGTTGCATAGGAATTTTTTAATTTTGTTCGGGTAACAAAATTCCACCCAGATGCAAGACTAGACAGTCTCATCCATACATTGACCAATCACAATGTAAGACCATGATGACAGATTATTTTTTGTTAGTTTTAACTTAATGTATGATTGTGGTGCAGAATTAAAGTAGCGGAAAACTTGTGAAAATAGACTTTGATTGCCCCTTTAAATTATGCTTCAAAGGAAGACAACAACATTTTGCATTTCAAATTTGGCAAATTTCTCTGAAGGGTAGTGGACCTTACACAGAGCTGTGAACAGTCAAACCATATACCACCCCTATTGAAACTTTCTGGGTAGGGTATTTTCCCTGCCACTGATGACCAAAATAAGTGGCAGTTCTCGACACGACAGTGCGCCACATTTTTTTTCAAGATCGCTGGCTTCATAATGGTCACTAGAAGTGCACAACTTTGAGTTTAGTCTGTTTCCATGGCGAAAAATTTTCAGTGGCCCTTTTCTTAGACGTCTTCTCATGTCAGTCGTTGAAATTCAGTCTACCGCCGCCTCCCGCCTCAGCCCTCCTCTTATACCTGCGCACGCCACTGTCGCCGCTTACTGCTGTTAACATATTAGCAGACCCACAAAACGAATATTCTTGTGGTAGTTACTTTAGTAGTTACTAATAGTTACTTTTTGATGGATGACCCATCAAAATGTTTGTCTTGATCAACTCCATCGCACAAAAAGTACAAATACAAATTATGTGCATAATGAGGTCACCAGAGGTCAAAAGGTCATCGTTTTTGAACAATGCCCAAAATGTAGCACACCCATATTGATACAGCCATTTCTACCCTGGATTTGTTCCAAAACATTGTTCACTAAATGAAGAGTGTTTTAGACATCCTCCCACATATTTAACTACCAATATTCAATTTTATTCTATACATTTATTTCTGTTAAAAACGGAAGAAGGTGAATGTTCAAAAAGTGGGAAAAAGTGAGAAACGAAGTTAAAAAAATTAAAAAAATATTAATTAAAATTATATAATTGTGTAATTTTAATGAATATATTTTGTTACTTTTAAGACTGCATGGAATTTTAACCACTTATTAAACAAAACTTAAACGCACCTGAACAGAGAACAATGACCAATGACCTTTGTTCAAACATGTATTTTTTTGCATACGGAAAAATCAAAAACGTTTTCACACAAGTGTTACATAAAATTTGTCTTGGCAATACTGAAGTTTGATATTAGGGGAACACACTTTGATATTATAAGTTAAAATGAAACAATGTAACTTTGTGGAAATTTTCATGACTGCATACAATTTTCCTTAATTTCAAACCTTATAGATCTGAAAATCATTTTCAACCTTTCCTGACTTTTCCAGTTTTCCATGACCAAAGGAAGCACACTGCATGGGATGGTGCAGCAAACAAAGAGAAGGAACTGGAAACCATTAGACGAAAAGCAATCCCTACAGAGCAAGTTAGTACGCTTTAATGTTTTTGATTCTGTTGAATTTGGTCTTGAAATCCTCTATCTAGACCTAGTCCTTATCTCAAGTAAAGGTATAATGAAGTGGCAATAATACCTGCAGCAGTCTCCCATAGATGAAGTTACTCAGCAAGTGTTTTGGGGGTCAACTTCCAGCTTTCTGGTTTAATATAGTGGAATGTACATGGCCTTTTTCCAGTTGAAGGCAAGCCATGTGGGGCAATGGCTTTCCCCCCTTACTCCATTCCTAATGTGGAACATCACACACAATTGTTGTGGGTCCCATAGATGTATATAAACATCTCTTTGAAGAGATTAAAGAAGGAAACACAGACTGCTATTGAGCTAATTTTGCCTACGAATATGAGTATACACATACACATTGCTGAAGCTTTCCCAAAAGTTCTGCCTGTTTAAAAGTTTCTTCCAAAACCCCATGACTATGGGGTAGCAGTCACCAAGTTCTTACACTGTTGTTTTTCTAACTTTTTCTTTTAGAGTTATTTTAGCATCCTGTCTCAGGGAACACGGATTCATCCTCTGAACAAAATTTTCCTCCTTTCCATAAATGCTCTCAATTCCTTATCATACCTGCAAAATTAAATAAACACCATACCTAAATTTACATCACATTTTCAAAGTAAAAAATTTTAGACTACAGACTCCTCCAATATACCTGAAAAGTGATGAATAATAAGCTATGTACAATACTGATACAGCTTAAAACTTAAATTACATTTTGTACAATTAAAACACAAAATTAAACACATTAAAAGCATAATATTTACCTGTATTATTTTACAGCTCACCTAAAAGGTGGCACCACCATATGATCAGGATAGTAACCCCCCTCCCCCCCACAATGGACCAAAATTGCCCTCTTAAGGTTTCTAACATCCTGCTTTAACATACCCCTGCACTGCTTTAAAACACCCCTGCACTGCTCTAACACACCCCTGCACTGCTCTAACACACCCCTGCACTGCTTTAACACACCCCTGCACTGCTTTAAAACTCCCCTGCACTGCTCTTACACCCCTGCACTGCTTTAAAACACCCCTGCACTGCTCTAACACCCCTGCACTGCTCTAACACACCCCTGCACTGCTTAAACACACCCGTGCACTGCTTTAACACACCCCTGCACTGCTTAAAAACACCCCTGCACTGCTTCAAAACACCCCTGCACTGCTCTAACACCCCTGCACTGCTCTAACACCCCTGCACTGCTTTAACACACCCCTGCATGTCATTCTCGCCCCCTCTGACCAAAATGCCTAGCTTCACCAATGACTGCTGAATGACTGTGAAGGACACATATCACATGTGTAGGGCATGTATGGCTTATTATGTAGAACTTAGAAGTGCAAACTTATCAATGCATATCACTACATGTATGAACTATTCTGGCAAAAACAGAATGGTTAGCAGCTCTGTTTCTGGTTATTTCAGAAATCACTTATGTTATTGAAGGCAAAGTTCGAGTAAATGATTCCCATTGATAAGCAAGAGATCATTGTGCAGGGATAGTATGACTTTACACAGACTTTTAAATTTGCAATAAGGAAGGCAGAATGACCCATATTTCTTTAGGTCCTGACTAAAGTAGTTCAAACTGACAACTCTTAGCAGGTCACAAAATTTGACCAAAAGAAATGTCCTAACATTTTTAAACATTTACAAATCACACATTTTTAAGTCCTAAGACAGTGACGGGAGTTTTAAAAAAGTGGAGAGCAATAAAGCTTTTCTATCAAACCTGTCCTAGATGCAGTCTTAACCTTTGACACTTAAAGGGCAAATGCTGTCACCCCAACTTGAATTAGTGAATCACACTTATCCTCTTCTATGAACAGCTCTTGAAAATCATGTCGCAATAACTTTTTTAAAGGAAAATACTGGGTTTGTTTTGCAAGAAACTTCATCCTTTTAAACTAATATTGACACAGGGTGATATATTATCAAAAATAAGACAGTAAGGTAGCCTTCTTTTCAAGGAACATGTTTCCCACAGATAGAAATTCAGTTGTTTGTTGCTCAAGAATAATTTGTCCACTCAAACTTTCAAGATTTCAAATGATGCAACGTCCATGGCTCTTCTTGCACATAGTATTTTGAAGGGATGTGGCTATTGTTAAGAGTGAATTGTTGGAGTCATTTGTTTTGTGCTCTTTGTTGGAGCATTTTAAACACAATATTTTCCTTTAATTGTGAGATTTACTTACACTAACTCCTTGGTTTATCATGATAATGCAATGTTAAATTCTTGAAATATCATAAAAAGTTACTTGAAAGAGAAATAGAAGAATTTGTGAGATCTGGCTGTTGTTTCAAATTAAGTTTGGAATGACTGCTCCAGTTCTAGGAGTGAAATTCAGCTATCTGTGCTCACATTAGACCATAGAGTACAGTGTATCTCAGTTATTGCTAATGTACGTTTGTTGCATCCCTGGTAACAGAGTATGGGTACACTAAAATCCACTACCAATTTCAGCTTTGGACTGCTATTTCACATCACATAAAAGATTAAAATCTGGTAATGATGGATTATTTTTAAAGTCTTCAGTATGACATCATTGCCAGGTCTCAAACACCCATCCCCCCAACTGCAAGTTGGATGCTCTAAGTTGTAATCGCTTGACCATGTGTGTTACATGCAGTATGCAAGTGATGTGTACTTAACATACATAAAGTATGCATATAAACATTACATTGCATTATTTAACTATTGTTTGAGCTTATATTTACATTTGTAAAAATGACCCCAAGTCAATTCCATTTTTCCTTGAAAGGAAATCTCTGCACAGTAATACTGACTGCAGATTACATCTTCCTTACAAAGTTCTGGAGTCCTTCAAGGTCCGTCATTCCACTTCAAGATGGCACATTTTTCTCTTTTCCCAAAGAGTTTATTACTTAGTCTGACATGCAGATTCCACCAAATCCCAAAGATAATTGGTTATAAAAAACTTAGAATTTTGTTGACTGCTCAGAGAGAATGGCCTTACATCTGTACTGGTACTAACATCTGCAGTAAGAATGTTAAGGAATATAAGCCATTTGCAAACTTTTGAAACACCTGTTTAAAGTTAAAGAAAGGTCTAAGTTCAAATAAAGGTTTGATATTCCAGGGAGTTACACCTCCCTGGATATTCCAGGGATACCAATTTTAAGCAATCCAGTGAAATATCAATTGAATTCCAATGTTCACTTGAAATCAAGCTGTCAGCTGTTAAAACTGTGGAATTTTCAACATAGAGTAAACTTGAAGCAAGAGCAATATGATGTCATATCCTCACACTACTGAACAGTCATTTGCTTATCCATAAACTTTAATTAAATGTTCAGTTTGAATGGGAGTTTCATACATTATGTAGATCTAGTTCTTGTTTCAAACACAAAAATATCTTCTCTTACATCCTTCATAAAAATTTGACAGAAGAATACCTGTTTATTATATAAAAACTAAAGAGGAAAGGCAATGACATTTTTTTTTTTTTTTTTTTGGGGGGGGGGGGGGTTGCATTTCTTGGTCTAAACACTTCAAAAGTACTTTGCAAAATTAAACAATCATATCTTCTATGAGCTACAGTACAAACTTATTCTGAGGTATTTCAGCGATCCATGCTGTTTTGAAAAGAATAAATTGTTTTTTTCAAACCTTCATAAAAATCAAGAAAGCTGCACACACCTAGATGATGTGGCACCTTTCATTATAGACAACTTTGTGGGTAATCACTTCAACTGTGACCAATGCAACTAAGTTCTTCCCACTACATGCTACTCTATTTTATATGAGGGGCAGTATTTACCAAAGCTTCTTCATTTGAACAAAATTCATGCTATGGTGATCATGAATGGATAGCTCTCACATAGCATCAGAGGAGCTTTCACATCCATGAGTATATCAACCACATCATAGGTAAACCCTAACATGTACAGAGTTGCCCAAAAAATCAGCACATTTTCAATTCAGCAACATGAGTTTGATGTAAGTTTAACTAGTTGACTAGCTTGGCCCATTTACCATGTCTGTCCAGGATGATCTCTAATCCTCAACTAGTTGACTAGCTTGGCCCATTTATCATGTCTGTCCAAGATGATCTCTAATCCTCAACTAGTTGACTAGCTTGACCCGTTTACCATGTCTGTCCAGGATGATCTCTAATCCTCAACTAGTTGACTAGCTTGGCCCATTTATCATGTCTGTCCAGGATGATCTCTAATCCTCAACTAGTTGACTAGCTTGACCCATTTATCATGTCTGTCCAGGATGATCTCTAATCCTCAACTAGTTGACTAGCTTGACCCATTTATCATGTTCTTGACCCTCTTTGTGTCCTCCAGAAGAATTTCTTTTGTAACATAAATCATAAAGCATTTAATGAATGTAGTTCCTCTTTTTCACAGAGGGTTTATCTTGTTTATATATGGACAGTTTGGCAAATTTGTAGAATTATCTCTGAACAATAGCTCTGACTTCAAAAGAAGTCCCACCAGTGGCAGGGGCTAAGTTAAATCCAGTTGAATTCTAAAGGTTCAACTATTTTATCAAACAATGTTGAGTTGATAGTCTTCTAAGAGTAAACTGATCTTTTTGGCAGTACTGTACTGTACAGATAGGTTTACCCTCAGACCTGACTGCAGCTGAGACACATGGCTCAATTTTTGTAGTTGCCTGGTTGCCCAAGACAACCATTTTTCTTCAGTAAGAATTAAAAAGCAGTGTGCTTTTTCCTCATTGAAGACTTTACTGCTGACTTATCAATTCTTTTACCTTTTTCCATACAATATTTCAGACTTGAGTTTTTTTTGTCTCCAAACATCCCATCTCTATTTGTGAAAACTAATTACACTGCACATGAAAACCCTCACTGTTTTGTACAAAAGGCTAGTTGTGCAAAAAAATGTTTTGGACAACCAAATATCATTTCAGACAACCAAAAGTATTGAAATGGTTGTCCAAAGAACAACCATAACTTTTTCTGAAAATCGAGGCCTGAAGACACCACTGAGAACTACAATATTTATAGACCACATCTGAAGAGTCAATATACTGTGACATTGCTTCACACAGTAGCAATGCATCAAAGTCACCCCAGTTGATCAAAGGTGGTGTGGGGTGTGACTGGTATCTGTGTGGGGTGTGACTGGTATCTGAGATTGTTACATGATCCATGACCTCAATTGATTAATGCTTTCACTGTTTGAAAAGCAATCAACACATACTTGACTCACTCCCTTGCTAACCGCAAACCAAATGCTATGTAACATTTTTGTGTACTTTGGTGTATCTGGAAATGTCAACTTAACAAACATTTCCCACCTGATAGGACTATCCTTTAAAAATACTATTTTCTATACAAAAGAACTGTTTCAAGTGATGAGAGCCATGTCATTACCCCACACTAACTCAGTCAGATTTAAATGATGATGTAAAAACCATTATTTTTTTATTAAATATTCTGACAAACTAAAAGGATACATCCTTTAATCTGTTCTGGTGGACACTCATAATCCCACTTGATTCCTGTTATACAAGTGTAGAGGCTAATGTTGTACCTGAGGAAAGAAAACAGCAAAATTGATGTAAAAACATAAAATAAGATGAAATACTCACAACATACCATTTTTCTAAGACAACTTAATTGCAATTCTTGTTTAATTATGTAAAAAACCATGTAACAAGCTATTAAACTGTATATCACAATGATGAAGAAGTATGATGGCATTGTGTCATTCTTATTAGAGTGCAGTGGAAAATGTAGACCACAGCCTGTACCTTTCTTTCCATTCTTTTCCCCTGTTTACATTTAAGTTTGGTGCACTTGAAATGGCAATCAGAAATTGTTTTTAAAATATTTTCAAACTTTAATTCTGTACTACATTTGAACATTGACTTAAAAACTAACAATTTGATTTGTGATCACAGTCTAATGACATGATTGGTTACAGTGTAGTGGAAGCTGTCTAGTCTTGCATCTGTGAAAAATTTTTCACCAGACAGATATTTAGATATTTTCATTTAACAGTAATTAACACCAAATTAACATTTCTTCTAACCTGAAAGAATTCTTCATTGTTTCTATATTCTGGTGAACCATTAGTTTAAAAGGAGAAAATGATGTGCTGGAACAGAGCACATCCTCTGTGATACTATCAATGTTCCTTTAAACCTCTAGGGATTAGTGTATCCTTAAAGTACAGCAAAATGCAGAAGGGCATCTACTCCCCCATCTCCTTGTTCCCCATCTCCTTATTCCTACATCTCATTGGTTCCTCATCCCACTGGTCCCTTATCTCATTGGTTCCCCATCCCATTGGTCCCCTATCTCATTGGTTCCCCATCCCATTGGTTTCCTATCCCATTGGTTCCCTATCTCATTGGTTCCTCATCCCATTGGTCCCTTATCTCATTGGTTCCCCATCCCATTGGTCCCCTATCTCATTGGTTCCCCATCCCATTGGTCCCCCATCCCATTGGTTCCCTATCTGATTGGTTCCCCCAATCCCATTGGTTCCCTATCTCATTGGTCCCTCCAATTAGCTTTATTTGTATCATTAGTCCAGTACCCCTTTTCATCATTGCATCTCATTAGTAACCGGCTACCAACTCATTGGCATTAGGTTAAGGGGTTAGACTTGTGGGTTTGGAATATAGGTTATGGTTATAGCTAGTTGATAGGGTAAATTTAGGGTTAAGGGACAGGATCTGAAAACTTTGGGTACCAATGGGAAGGGGTTCCATTTAAATGGGGCACTAGTGAGATGGCTGACTATAGACATCCCATGTGACCAGTTATTCTGATGTTTTAGCATACTGCATATATAGTAGTTTATGTTCCTTGTTCCTGATACAAGGGCAAATAGAAACCAGAAAGCCAAAAGGCTTCGTGATTCCTTGCCACTGAAATGTAAGGCCTTTTTTCACATTGACATTGCTTTGCAATGTTTTTCAATTAACAGGGCTCCATAATGTGCCCACAAAGAACACATGCAAGGCATCCAATCTTCCTACATAGAGATCCCTCTTGCCCGTTGTGAACCCAAATAACATTTGACCTCCACCAAAAACTTCTGGGACCATGTATTCACTATGTGCTATCTACATGAAAAGTTACTGGACCCTACAAGTGACCTTTCTTGAAAGACTGTGCAGGAAAGCTTGTCAGGCTTTGAACTTGCTGACAAATGAACTTTGACCTTTGGGAAAATCAATAGGGATCATCTACTCAATATGACCAATCCACACTCTAAATATGAGCACAGTCACCTGCACCGTTCTTGAGATATTGGGTTTACGAAGTTTTGACCTTTTGACCTCTCGTGACCCCAAATGACCTTTGACCTCCACGAAAATCGATAGGGATCATCTACTCAATACAACCAACCCACACACCAAATATGAGCATAGTCATATGTACCGTTCTCGAGATATCGTGTTTACTAAGTTTTGACCTATTGACCTCTCGTGACCCCAAATGACCTTTAACCACCACCAAAAACTGTGGGGATCATCTACTCAATATGGCCAATGCACACACCAAATATGGGCATAGTCACACTTACTCTTCTTGAGATACCGTGTTTATAGTGTTGAGCCAATAACAGAGATATCGGAACTTGCCGATAACAGATAACTCAAAGTTAATATCGGCCCGATACCGATACCCCCCCCCCCCCCCCCCCCCCAAAAAAAAAATCTTCCGTAATCACACGTTTTGTTATCATTGAAAAATTATAATTTTATCACTACTGCACCTTTAACTTATTTTGAACTAAGTCTTCATGTTTCTGTTACTTTGTCTCCCTGAAAAATTTTCCGTTTTTCTGACGAAGTGTTTTAAGCAATCAATCACGATGTATTTGGTGTAAAACACGCGCCAGCCAAGAAACCCCGTTCGTAACAAACACATTTCGTCACCTACAGCCAGACTGTAAAGTTTTTTTTTTTTTGTGCGCCTAAACATATATGCCTGGATGCAAGTACAGTATGCCACATTTATAGGTATGTGTATGGACTGTACAGTGTAATTCCCCAAGCTTTACTACGAAAAAAAACTTGCGAGCGGCATACATATCTACATTATACCACATGTGTTCTCAGCATATACATACACACTACAGTATAGAGAATGGGTACATGGATACTGCTGATAATGATAAGACTCCCTTACACAGCGCTGATCGTTCGCTGGTTACGACAGTTCATAGTTTATGTCTTCATCCGGTCCGGTATGGGTTTTTTTATTTGTTTGTCTGTGCCCGTTTCTACGCGCATAAAAAGCGGTTACGATACTTCATGAGATCGTACATTTTGTCTCAGGCATTGGTCTCTTGAGTTAGCTCTTTCAATCGAACGTTCGCGATCGTGAACATTGAGCATGCCGCTCTGCTGTACACAGTGGTGGAAATCCCCATTGAGTTACTGTTACTGCACGTGGCGAAATTCACACAGTGAAACTCCATTGAGATTTGTCGCGGGATTCGGAAGAATTTGACTCGAGTAAACGGACAACAGATTTGTATAGGGAATTGGCTATAGATTGCACATTACGGTGCGTGCACTCTGCTATGTACGGAAGCGTAGAAGGGCCACTCAAAAGAAAAAAGAACTGCCTCGGCAAAGTGACAATTTTCGTAAAATTGACATTTTGACGACTTAATGGACTCCTTAAAAAGGCAAAATTCGGAAAATTGTCATTTTGACAAGATAAAACATCTCGTCAAAATGGCAAAATTCGGAAAATTTATATTTTGCCAACGAAACAACATCTCGTCAAAATGACAAAGTTCCCAAAATTTTTATTTTGCCGAGTAAGAACATGTTGTCAAAATGGCGAAATTCCGAAATTGTCCTTTTGCCGAAATAGAACATCTCGTCAGAATGGCAAAATTCAGAAAACTGTCATTTTGCCGAGTCACAACATATTGTCAAAATGGCAAAATTCCGAAAATTGTCATTTTGCCGAGTTACTACATCTCGTCAACATGGCAAAATTTGGAATTTTGTCAATTTACCGAGTTAGAAAATCTCGTCGAAATGGCAAAATTGGAAAATATGACATTTTGCCCAGAAAATACATCTAGTCAAAACGGCAAAATTTGGAAGATTGCCATTTCGCCTAGTTCGAACCTTCAGGGCTCAATTGTATGGAAACGTTAAGGTGCCATCAAATTACGAACTTAGTCATCGCATTATCTTAACATTTTGCAACAAAATAATGAAATGAGTCTTATTATCTTAACATTTTGCATATAAATGATAAAGTGCAAACGTACAATATTTCAACAGTTCAACATTTTTGCACTGAATTACTCACATATCGCAAGTAACAAATTTAGCATATTGTCAATTGGCAGAAAAAAGACTTAATTACTTAATCTTCTTTAATTCCTATTTCCACATTTTTAAAGGCATATTCTGGAGACAAAATTGTTAAATTCAAAATAAGGAGAAAAATTTTTTCTTTCAGAAGGTAAAAATGGCATCTCCATAGCTTATACCGTTTGGAAGATACAAATTTTTTAAAGTATTGCCAATTTTTCTTGGGATTTGATGCATCATGGGAAACCTGTGATGTCATCGTGGCACATTAATTTTACATTGCATTCAATTTATTTATAATTATGATGGCGCTGCAGGCAGTATTAAGCAATATTGTTCATTGTACTCTTTGTATAGAGAAGGGTAATGCTAGATCTACAGGAAAAGATATTCAAATATTCCAACAGTATCAAATTTCAAGGACAAACAGGATGTTCAATTATAAAGAAAAACAAAAGGAATTTGAAGCAATGTGCCCACATTACATAACTTTTTGTGGCTTTGTTGAAAAGCAGAGGTTTTTCAGCAAAAATAACCAATCTTTAAAGTGAGATATCTTGAGTTAGGGAAATAGTATTATGGTAGGGTTTGAGGGCATGGTGTGGAATATTTTTGTTTTCCTTACAAGACAGAGGAAAAAAATCCACAAGAACATGCCTTTAAAGGGGTAGAATAAAGCGTGCCGTCATTAAAACTAATACACATGTTTTCATAACGAAACATTTCTGTTTATCTGTTTGGGGCAATCTGAACTCTTGAGGCAGGAAGCGGGGATAAAACTTTCAGACTTCAGAGAGCCCCTGAAATTCGAATTTGGGGTGGGGGCAATCTCTTTCTTTCATTTTACTGTCCGAACAATTTTACCTTTTACTTTTTCCGGGGCACTTTTGCCCCTTCCCCTCCTGCTATGCTTCTAGTGTGATATGTGTACAAGGTGTAGCAACATATAAGACCCTACAGTTAAATCACTTCCTTTCTATTCACTGCTACGTTCTCAAAAGGACCCATTTAATAGCTTTTTTTCGTTGTTATTGGAACGTTAATATCAGCAAAGTCTAAACGCCCTTAAAAGTGGACACAACAGCTAAGTTTGTCATAATTTCTACCTGAATGCGACAAGTCCGGGGCTTGGTTTAAGACAAAAGCAACAACTGGGATTTAATTACCCTTATAGAAGCAGGGTATCTGAACCAGTGTTTAAGTCGAGACCAGCATATCCAAGACCGAGCCCAAAACGTGTCGAGACCGAGACCAGGGGGGCGTGCCACAAAGAGTTACGCACAATCTTAAGTTTGATTCACCATACTTAAGCCAACAGTAAATCATACTTAAGATCGTGCGTAACTCTTTGTGGAACGGGCCCCTGGGCAGAATTCGAGACCGACAAAGTCCAAGACCGAGACCGAGACCGAATGTACATATTGCATTGAAAAAATGAACTGTCCAAAATTTTGAATACTTTTAGCATAATTTTATTACCTAATGATTCCACGGTTTACATATTTCTTCTTCTTGTTCGTAAAAGCGCCTTCACTCATGATTGTACTATAAACTCACCAAATTGGGGAAAGAACATAACTATGATACACAATGATGTGATGGCACCTTAATGCTTCCATAGAATTTCGCCGTTTAAACATGATGATCTAATTCGGCAAGATGGCAATTTTCTGAATTTTGCCATTTTGACGAAAAGTTCTAACCCGGCAAAATGAAATTTCCCTGAATATTGCCGTTTTGACGGGATGATCTAACTCGGCAAGATGACAATTTTTCGAATTTTGCCATTTTGACGAGAAGTTGTAATTCGCTAATATGACATTTTTCTGAATTTTACGATTTTGACAAAATGTTTAAACTCGTTGAAATGTCATTTTTCTGAATTTTGCCATTTTGACGAGATGTTCAAACTCGCCAAAAGGACATTCTTTTTAATTTTGGCGTTTAGACGAGATGATCTATTTCGGCAAATGACAATTTCCCTGAATTTTGCTATTTTGACGAGATGTTGTAACTCAACAAAGTGACAACTTTCTGAATGTTGTCATTTTGTAGAGATTTTTAAGTCGGCAAAATGACAACTTTCGGAACTTTAACGTTTTGAAAAGTTAATCAAAACGCCAAATTACGGATTTTTGTCATTTTGAAGACATAATTTTAGTCCTCAAAATGTTAATTTTACGAAAATTGTCACTTTGCCGAGACAGTTCTTTTTTCTTTTGAGTGGCCCTTCTACGCTTCCGTAGCTATGGGTGTGTACGTTAATTGTTGAAAGAACACAACAAGCAAGCGTTGTTTGTTACGAACTGCTTCCAAAATGAAAAACATCGGGATTGCCATGGGCGTCCGCAGGTAAGAGCAAGGGGGCTTTTGCCCCTGAAAAATCAAAAATTTGAAAAAAACATATAAAGATCAAAGCAAAAACTCGAACAACACGTTTTTTCAAAGTTTCTATGCCAAAAATAGGCTTTGGAAATGCCATTTCCGGCGATCTGGGAGGCATTTTGGGCTGAAATTTTCGCACATTTCATGTCAATTCATGATGACTGGGAGGTTTTGCCCCCGTCTAAAAATTTTGCCCCCCCTGACTTTTTTCTGCAGACGCCCATGGGGATTGCGCTAAATATTCTATAGACTACGAACTGCGGGCTTGCGGCGTAGTTGATCTAGTTTGTGTACGTTCACTGCAATGAATTTGTTGAATATTTTATGTTCAACAAAATGATCTGTATTTTATTTAAGTGCATATCGAGAACTTTTACCTCTTTACTGTTGAAATGATGAAATACTTGTTATCGGTTGCCATTATTGGAGACAGCCTTCATTTGTGCCGATACCGATATCTTACCCATAACGCCGTTATGGGCCGATACCGATAATACCTATCGGTTATCGGCTCAACACTACATGTTTACAAGCAATTTGTAAGGAATTTACCTATTGATCTCTCGTGACCCCAAATGACCTTTGACCTCCACCAAAAAACAATAGGGATCATCTACTCAATATGACCAACCCACATACCACATATGAGCATAATCACATGTACCATTCTCGAGATATCGTGTTTACAAGGTTTTGACCTTTTGAACTCTCGTGACCCCAAATGACCTTTGACCTCCACCAAAAAACAATAGGGATCATCTACTCAATATGACCGACCCACACACCACATATGAGCGTAATAACATGTACCATTCTCGAGATATCGTGTTTACAAGGTTTTGACCTCTCGTGACCCCAAATGACCTTTGATCTCCACCAAAAACAATAGGGATCATCTACTCAATATGGCCAATGCACACACCAACTATGAGATTAGTCACACTTACTCTTCTTGAGATACCCTGTTTACAAGCAATTTCTAAGGAATTTACCTATTGACCTCTCGTGACCCCAAATGACCTTTGACCACCACCAAAGAACAATAGGGATCATCTACTTCATATGACCAACGCACACACCACATATGAGCATAATCACATGTACCATTCTCGAGATATCGTGTTTACAAGGTTTTGACCTTTTGACCTCTTGTGACTCCAAATGACCTTTGATCTGCACCAAAAACAATAGGGATCATCTACTCAATATGGCCAATGCACACACCAACTATGAGATTAGCCACACTTACTCTTCTTGAGATACCATGTTTACGAGCAATTTTTAAGGAATTTACCTATTGACCTCTCGTGACCCCAAATGACCTTTGACCTCCACGAAAATTGATAGGGATCATCTACTCAATATGACCAACCCACACACCAAATATGAGCATAGTCACATGTACCGTTCTCAAGATATCGTGTTTACAAGGTTTTGACCTTTTGACCTCTCGTGACCCCAAATGACCTTTGATCTCCACCAAAAACAATAGGGATCATCTACTCAATATGGCCAATGCACACACCAAATATGAGGATAGTCACACTTACTCTTCTTGAGATACCGTGTTTACAAGCAATTTCTAAGGAATTTACCTATTGACCTCTCGTGACCCCAAATGACCTTTGACCTAAAAGGAAATTGATAGGGATCATCTACTTAATATGACCAACCCACACACCAAATATGAGCATAGTCACATGTACCGTTCTCAAGATATCGTGTTTACAAGGTTTTGACCTTTTGACCTCTCGTGACCCCAAATGACCTTTGATCTCCACCAAAAACAATAGGGATCATCTACTTAATATGACCATCGCACACACCAAATATGAGGTTAGTCACACTTACCCTTCTTGAGATATCGTGTTTACAAGCCAAAGCGTCACATACATACACACACACATACACACACACACACACACACACACACATACACACACACGACATCACCATCGCATAGATTCCTTGGCCTACGGCAAGGAATCAATAAACCATTCTCTGAAATGGTAAATGGTATGAGAAATTTGATGAAAATGCCCTATTTTCTATGTTTCAATGCTTCTTACATCAAGTACTGTATCATTTTCATGTCACAAGGCCTTTAAACCTAGAGGATTAAACCAGCCACCAACCTTGCCATGAAAGCACTGTTGATGTGCTATTACTAGAACAGTTAGACTGACTGCATAGTCGAGTGGTTAGAGCATCAGACTTGCAGTCAGGAGGTCAAAGGTTCACTTGGAGTCCTGGCAGGGTCTGACTTTAAAAATGGAACCTACTACCATTGTGCTTGGTGCTCAGCAAAGGCAACGGAGTAGGGAAAACAAGCCAGTGAGCCACAACTGGAAATAAGGCTGTGGCTGGCTCCGCTTGAACCAAAAGCTTGGAAACTGGGCCGTCAAACTCCGTCTAACCTAAGCTTACCCACTAGAATGGGTAAAACTTCCACTGACCTTGTCTTTGGAAGAACATGAGTGGTCTCTTCTTTCACACGTTCCCTTTGTTCCACCAGACCAGCCCTCTGTTCTTCGATGGCATCCTTCTCTCTCTGAACAGCTGTAATCCTCTCATTAAGGAAAAAAACAAGTTTCACTCATCACATACTTGTTTAAGTGAATGATTATCATCAGTTTATGTAGGAAATTGTCAGAGAAACCTGGAGATTGTCTGCAAAGAAGTGACAATTTTGGTTGATACTAATAACTTAAAGCATTTAAAACATGGAGATCCAATTTGTGATTTAAATTCAACAGGATGTAAACCATTTCACATGAGATCAGGCAATGGCAAGTTACAGGCAGGGAGTGGTAAAGTGAAACCAAATAAGGAATTTCTTTGCCAGTGATTAATCATTCTGTGGTAAAAATAAAAAAGTAAAAAGAAATACCTGTTCAATCCAATCGTAGTAACAGAAAAGTTAATTAATATTTTAATACTACTGTAGCAGACATCCTGCAGTCCTTGCAGACTTCCTTAATGTTTATAAACAATAACCATTAGGGCACTGTGAGGGGCAGGCAGTAAAACTTATAAAGCCTAACATAAAGCCTACATACTTTGCAAGATACTCATATACTGTAATTGTTTACACATGCTCATGCTCCAGTTAAATAAAATTCCACTTCAAGTTTCAACAGTCTTAGATTTTGGTTGCTGTTTCCAGCATCCAAACATGACTCCCATAGTATGATCATATCTAGGCCCATCACTGAAATTGACTAGTCTAAATTCTAAGAACATTTTATGAACTGTCCATTAGACAACATCAAGGCAATTTTAGAATATTCAAAATAATTTGGGGGAGTCCAATAAAGCAGAAAAACAAAAGATGAAAAATTGTACATCTCTACCACAGAAAATTAAGATGGAGGTTGAATTTTCTATTTTTTTCATTTTATTCCCAAGTTTCATTGATGAGAGTATCACTTCCAAATCTTCTGGGACAAAGTGACATATGGTACTTACTGTTATAATGAACTATTCAATTCTAATTTCTGGGGCCATCAGCAATAGCCTATGAGTGTCAGTAGAGCTGGGTAGGATTCTGGCCAGGTTGGCTCCAGCCAGGATCAAAAAATGTCAACCATCACTACTGTACTTGGGAACCGAAAATGCAATATAAGATTACATGCAGTAGTAATAACTGTTTTGCAAGATTTGGGCATTTGGATCCATTCTACAGGACCTGGAGAGTGCCATTTCCAGCAAGCTGAGATAATATGGAGCAAATAATTTTCTTGTATGCCCTGCACTGACCAATGCATCAGATGCTAGATGTTTCTGCCAGCACTCAATCTGGCCTAAGCAGAACCCTGCTGTGGGGGGGGGGAGAGAATTTTTGCCCAAATTTAAACATTAGCACCAAGCTGCCTTAATAACAATAGTCATGGTCAAAATATGGTATATTTTATATTCTTTGCTGCCTCATTTGTTTAAATGGCCCCACTGATTTGATCCACAACAAAAGGATGTGTGGTCCAATGCCTGGCCTCAAGAGCTCATGTTCATAACACCTGCTTAAAAAGGAAAAAAGTTTGTCTGATGCAATGTTCACCATTCCTCAATTGTGACAACCCTCATAGCTATGTTGTGATGATTATATTCAGAAATACTGAAGTGCGACTTAAGTTCAAAATTTTACACAGGACTCAAGTTTTAGATTTTTCAAGTGTGCTAACTGTATAAACTACACACTCCTAAGTAAGCAAATTATGGAGTGAGGTAGGTGTGCTATTATATTAAAGTAAAAGTTAAATTTATATAAGCTCCCATTCTTCATCTAGGTGTGCAAGATATCACACTCCTCACAGTGATTTGAGGCGGGTAATGGTGTGCAATCATACTTGCATGCCTCAAAATTGAAGGCCTGTTGATATTACATTTGAAACTTGAAAGTGGATCGAAAGGGTTCAACTCCCATGCTTAATTGTAGGCCATTCCTGACCTCAGATATGCAATGTGAAAACCTATACCCTTAAATTAAAGTGGAAAATTGGAAAATAATGCAATTATTTGTGATCACTACTATTGGTTTTTATTATAGAAGTTGTATTCATAAAACAAGCCAGTGAGCCACACCTAGAAAACAAGCTGTGGCTGGCTCTACTTAAACCGATTGGTTTATAGTAAACATTAGGTACACCTAAGAGACACCTCCAAAGGATATTCATATTCTGACTGGATTTTTTCCACTTCTTGACAAGCATCTGACAAAGCCTTTTCAGCTGCTTTTTTTGCTTTGTCTTCCTGTGTTGAAGATGACTTTTCTTCCTTCACATTAGCAGTTTCCTGATCTAACAGGGAAAGCAGGCCTGTTACAAAAGAAATCAAGGTCAAAATGGTATAAGATAACTCAAATTAACTCAGAAAAACTCAAATTGAAAGAAAGGGACTTACCTTTTTCATCTTTACACAATTGAGCAATGTTAAAGGTAAAGAGCAGTGCCCCCAGACTTATCTTGAAGAAAAAGCTAAATAACACAATTTTCATCTTATTTCTCTTCAAAGTATCTTTCATCATATTTTATGCCTTTACTATTGGATATTCAAGGTAAACCAAGCAGTTATTTCTGGTAAATTTCACATTTGAAGAGAAAAAACACTGTCACATGACTCCCAACAGCCAATCATTAAACTGGACAGTCTACTACACTTCTTCAATTTGGGATGACTGCTCCTGCCCTTTAAGCTCCCAACATTTTAAAACTTGGGGGAATTTCCAAAGTACAGTCACTTTTGCAGGCCAAGGGACTGTGAAGTTAGATCTAAAGTTAAAGAGCTAAACATCCATACTGCCCAATATGTTTAAGAAACTGGAGCCCCAGTTTCTAGTTCAAGGCAGCAACAAAAGCCCATAGAAGGAAAAGTTAGGGGGGAAAATGCCCCCAGCTAGTGCAACCACCTTCCCATCTCAGCCAGTCTGCTGTCAGTGAAACCAGGCCCTACTGTATCACTGCCTGTTTGTGTAAAATTCCATAGAGGCCAAGTTTCTTGCTTGGTCAACCAGCACCAAGCCTGTGGTACAATTCTTTGAAGAAGTCTGGTGATTACATCAGAACTATCTTGTAGTGAACAAGTACAGAAAAATAAAATGTACTGTAAATGTTCAAGCAGAGGCACAAGCCATGGAATCAAACATTCTCATAGTTTTGCATCAGAGTGGGGATTCCCCTCCCCCTTTCCAGAGGAAGGTGAGCAAAATCCCCCCTCCCCCCTTTACACTTACATTTAGAAAACTGTCAATATCTTAGTCTTTTACTCAAAAAGAGGGCACTTGCAGCAATGTTTGAACTTTAAAACCCTTCACATTGCACCTTACAGGGGCTTTTGTCCTCTAAACCCACTTGTCCTGTAACTTTACAACAATATCAATTTGGACCAAATCCCCCTGCTCCCCACCCCCTCCTCTTTTTTTGTTGTTGTTGCAGAATCCCTTATTTTGTGGTGATTTGGGGTGCAAGACAAAATCTCTTTAAAACATATAATGAGCCATTCAGCCATTACTATGGGACAAGAGCTGTGGCTAAAAACTTTGTTTGAAAAACAGCAAGGAAAACAGCAAGTTTCTCAGTTCTCAGTTGCCTCAGTTGGACAGATATTATGTCCAGGTTAGGGATCTGGAGTCGGGCAAAAAGCCTCGCATCCCCCCCCCCTTACCCCTCACCGATGCCACTTCTTTTCTAAAACTGCATACTGTATAAAGTAAACTCTTTTACGAAGCATTTTTGGAACCAGATGGCGACAAAAACAACACCTAATTTTTCAAATATTTTCAAAGGTTATGTGACATTGCACTCCTCTAAGAGACCTCCCTCAGGCCAGCAATCACAACATACCTCATGTCATGCAGACTTAACAACCTTCAAATGATTTCTTTCTGTGTCTCACCTTGAATGATGCCTTGTACCTGACTCTGTTTCTGTTCTTTGATAGCCACTGCTGCTTTCATGGTGTCCCCATACTCTCTGATACTTTGGACCGACTCAGGACTGGTCAGCATGGTAATGATACTGGTCACAGCTTCCTCAGCATCTCCTCGTTCAATGCTATCAAGTGCCTTTTCAATTGCTGCTGACATATTTAGGTAAGTTTCTGCGATGAGAGGAGCTATTTAAACTGAACTGTAGAGGGCAAAAATTCAGGTCATATAAATTAGTTTGTAGTCCTGTACCTCATGAGCTCAAGGAAACCTCCTTAGTGACCTGCATTTACTTTACAGTAAAAGGTTTATCCTGCATTTAAACACCTAGACTCCCTGACTGGCCCCTATTTCAAATAATCATGATCTACAGTACAGTAGAATCACAAAGCAAAATCCTGCAGGTTCTTAAGTGCAACTCCTGACCAAATCACAATTAATAGCACATAAGGGGGGAACCTGGGCATAATTGGTAATTGGTCAAAACATTTTCAGGTCAGATTTCAGCCCCTTTCTTGCCAGTTGAGAGTTTGTTTTGCATTAAATATTTGCCACTTACCTCAGACTAAAAATGTCATGTTCAAAATTTTGTTTGTTCATTAACAGAGCATAATTAAGAGATATTTGCCCTTTGATCATCTTTGTCCGAATTCTCCTACCTGCAGCAAGGCACATTTAACTGCCTTTCATGTACAACTTACAAGCCAGAGTGCATTGCATGTAAAGCCCACGCCGAAGGTACCCCAAATTTTTTGTGATCATACACTAGGATTTTCTGTGCACATACCATGCTACATAGCAAATACAGGCATGCGCACATACATACAGTGAACATGTACATGATCATCATACATTGGCAATGCACAAGTATATGGTACACACACAGTAGTTAGCAATCGGTATGGGACTGTACAGTACATACTTCTTTATACACCTATGTAATGGCATGCATACACCATTCATTGGCAATACAAGAACTGTACAGCACAGTTGTAGGTTTACCATACGATGGGAATAAACAGGGGCGCCAGGAGTACAGCTGGCCCTCCACTATGCCCAGAAGGAGTCGGTGCTCACATTGAAGATATTTGTGTTGGAGTGAATGAAATGCAGACTGGCTTACAAGGCATGCTTGCTATGTTAACTGTTGCAATAGTGCTGTACTTTACATGTATACATACTAAGTTACTGGGCCGACTTCAGAAGGAGGTGAGAAATTTACCTTATCATTCTAGGCTTAAACATCTTCGGCTTATCACTTTGAGGCTGAGAAGGATTAGGGGAGACATGCTCAAGGTTTACAAGTTTCTTTCTGAAAGGAATCCCCTTCTGACTTGTAGTTATTTAAGGGTTCAAAGTAATTCTTGGGTGTGTGGGCATTGTAAAAAGCTGGAAAAGCCTTTTGCAAGGCTTGAAATTAGGAAGTTTAGTTTCTCCCATAGAGTTGTCAACGAATGGAATTGTCTACCAGATTGGGTAGTTAACTCCCCATCAGTTCACTGCTTTAAGGTTAACATTGACAAGTTTTTCCATGGCTGTGGTAGAATCTGATTTAAGGCTATTGTCACGCTTTGGTGGTTTAACTTTTGATTAGGGCTTGGACTTCAGGGCATCTTATGGGCCTTGGCCCTCCCTTGCCCTTCAACCTGTTATGTTATGTTGGGCGTATGGGCAAGGACTGTGTACGCAGTAGGTCCTACCTTTAAGCATAGTACACAGTCCTGTTTAAGGACTAAGCAAATATAATACTAATAGGTTACTAAATTAACTTCAACAATTAGGACTAACTTCAGACAGGCTAGGTTAGCAATTAGCCAGAACTAGAAGTAACATATTTTCAACCAACCTATGCCTAATTTATGGCTTTCTGTAAATTAGTGTATACTATACGGTATAGTGTCAGTGACTGTATTTTGAGTCGGTCAGTACCTCGACTTGAGTCGGTCACTGCCTACAAAGAGGAACATCGGGGTTCTTTGGCCTTGTAATGAACAAATTTTCTAAAAGAAACTCTAGAGCAAAATGAAAACTGCTTAAAATTTTTCAAAAACAGGAATTGAGCCCCATTTTTAGAGGAAATTTCCTCATAGCACAGCCTTTATCCAATCGACCTAGGCTAGGCTAAATAAAGTTACAGACATGGTGCAAAATAGTCTAAAAAATTGTTTAAAATATTTCTCTGATTGCTGATAACAATATTATTCCACATTTCGATGATTTTTCTTAATTTTGACATATTGAATTTATTTCGTTATCATTCTTCTTAGGGGCGCACGTATTGTTTGGGTGACCGACTCAAACACTTATTGAACCAAAGGTATGTGAAACTTGTGTTTGGAATTTCATCATTTCTTATATGTTTGTACACGAAATACACGCTTATTAGGAGTATTATGAGAAGACAAGTTCATAAGAACATGGAATAAAATGCGATTTTGATATTTGTTTGAGGTAAGTATATTTTTGGTGAAATCTACATTGAGTGACCGACTCGAGGTACAACCATCATAGGCCTAGGCCTAAATTGTAAACACTTGTCAAGTGAGTTTCGCGAAACTAACCCACACAGTTAGAAGCGTTGTGTAAGTATCGAGATTAGGCAACTAATTTGGGCTAGGCCTACTGACTTTTGTGTCAACTTCAGCTCTTACGCATGCGACGAATACGAGAAAGCAGATTAAAAAAGTAAATACTAACTTCAAAATACCAAAGAATCATTCAAGTTCGAAAGCGAACTGAGTGGCAATTTCGTGAACTCAGAGGCTATCAGCTATTGTCGCATCGATTTGGAGAAAATTCAAAAATACCCGGTGCATATTACGTGTACGTAAGCGCTTAGCGTACTAGGCCTACACATATTACCACTGTGGTCTTTCGTATGTATGTACTGCACTTACGGACTCAGAAACACTCTCCAACTCTTTTGTCATAGCGCCATCTTCTACTGGCACAGTCGGAGTAACTCCATGTCTATCTGTGGCTTGTTATCTCGAGGTGACCGTGGTCCTCACTGATTATACGCGTATGTGCACTGAGTGACAATTACACACTTTTACGCCAGCTATTTGTTTTTATTTTCTGACCTGTGGCGTAGCTACTGGGGGACAGGGGGGAAGTTTCCCCGATGGAAAATTATTTGGGGAAATTTGATGTAATTTGGGAAATTTGATGAATTTTCTTATTTTAACAGAAATTTCTCAAAATTTTTGTTGGAATAAGAATTTGTGAGATATTTCTCATACATGCCGTCACAGAGCCCATAACTGAAATGATGCATCTCATGAAAACGCAAAATCCCATCGAGTGGCTGTCTCGACGGGATTTTGGACATTGTTTATTAGAGCATGAGTCATCATCTCACACCTTGCTTCCTCACTCCTCTCCATCTTGTACTAATCCTGAGGGCTGATCAGTGGTGCATAATCTCAAACAATTGATTCAATAAACAGTAAGCAGCAAGTTGTTCCAGTATCTTGTTGGTAAGGAAGTTGTGGTCAATGGGGACTAATTGGGAGCTTGTTTGCTCAATAGATTATGCAGAAATAACAACTCTGGAAATAAGTGGAGAGAGCCACAGAAAGTGCTGCACTTGCCTAATGGACTTTTTTTCGACATGTACATAATTCGTATTTTCATGCAACAAATTAACCCACATTTCGTCAGTTTCGCATGAACCGGCCCCACTCGCGTTCCACAGGAACGTCCTCGCCGCGTAGCAGATTGAATGTTCAACCCCCGAGGTTATATTGTCCTACAAGCTAGTAGCGGGAGGGGTTTAAACTATACCGATTTTATTCTGTGTACATATAACGATGGATGGGGCTGAAAAAATTCATGGCCAGCGATAAACTTAACGTTAGTCTAGAAATTACTAGGCATAATTTGATACTTTGTTACTTAGCCTAATCCTTGGAGGCTTACAGGCTAGTTCGGGAAAATAGCTTTCTGCTCACTTGGGGTGTAACAATAAACGGGTCCATGAGTACCTTGCAGCCTTCTACACTTAACAGACTGCTGTTCTAACAGGATATCCCGTGTGATCGAGCCACTGTTAGGCCTCCTTTTAGTTGCGTACGAGGGGGGACCTTTGGGCCATGCTCCCCTCCCCCCACCCCCACCGATGCCATTTTCTTTGTCCTTAAAAATACGGAGTCAAACTTTATTAACACAGATTGTACTTCAAAAGATAGCATATGTGGCACCAGATTGCATATAAGGACACCTAATTTTTCAAAGGGGAAGGATTGCCTATGCAAGGCCCCTCAGTGATGCCAATTTTTTTAATTCCTACAAATAGGTAAGTTCTGTCAAATTCCAATTTTTACTTAAAGGACCAATCCTCTTACCCCAAACTACAATTTTGGTAGGGGGGTACCGAAATTCTCAATTGGCTCAGCTATTTGATGGACAGCTAATTCAAACAATACAAAGTTCAAAAGCTTGTATTACACAGCATGAACTGTAGTGAAAGTGATACACATTGAAATACACCTTGAGACTTTTTATACTCATCATGAAGCAATAAACTGAGATTGTGTCTGGATGAGGATAAATTTCAGATAATTGTGGGAGGGGCTTAAGTAAGAAGGTTAGGAGAATTGGTACTCTTTGGGGTATGAGAATTGATCCTTTAAGAAGATGGACTCTCTATCCCACTGATGGAATCGATTAAAATAAATACTATGTTAAGATTCACTTTACAAGCGTGAATACGCTATTTTTGGCCATCTGAGGGGTATGATTTTGCGAAATTTTCTTTACGCTCCGTGCCAACCAATGGTGGCGCTTCGCTCAGTCTTTTGGGCAAAATTACATTTTTGGGGTCAAACTAGCTCACTTAATTGCAGTTTGCGAACATATTTTGAAGTGAGCATTTTATTGCAAACGACAAAAGAAGATAGCGACTCGTAAGATTCTTCACATAAGTCAAGAAAATGCTATTTCAGGTCATGTGAGGGTTCTGATTTTTCGAAATTTTCTCTACGCTCCGCGCCAACCAATGGTGGCGCTCCGCTTAGATAATATTTTAATAACGGTTTGTGGCCAAGAAAAACCACAATCCTGTACCGATCAATGCTCTTTCATTTTGACTCCTAAAAGTGTGCAAATTTAATGACAAGTTTTACTTCGTAAGGTAGCATAAATGGCATAAGAATGCATAGAAAGACACAAAAGGTTCAGTTTTACCCTCATGAACTACCATGATTCAACTTTTAACACTGTTCCTGTCAAAGTCGAAAATCTTGCACCATTTTGCATCTAGGCTCCTTGAAAACGTCCAAAAATTTCCGAACATCCCCTCCCCTTAGACCATACGGCATGCCCCCCCCCCCCCGGAAACCCTGCGTGCACCACTGCCTTACTGCATACAAATAAACCAGATATTGTTAACCGAAATAATATACTTTGTTATTTCCAATTGCTCTATATTATATTTTGAGATTAAAATGCAGGTAATATTACAAAATGACATGGTAATGTTGTTATACTTGTAAATTTGCATATGTTATATAAAATACATACACATTGACCGGGAAAAGTTTTGGGGAAATTTCATACCTTTGCCCCCCGGAAAAAAATCCTAGCTACGCCACTGTTTCTGACTGAAACGTGTACATTGTATGCAACCTAAGTTGAAGACAACAGAAATGCCGAGATCATTTGCTGTCAAAAAGTCAAAAATTCTCCTGCAGGACAAGCCAGGTTTCCCAGAGGCTGACTAAGTCTGTCACCTCACCTCCGACAAGATTATACTATTCTATGCCTCCCAAAGACTCACCCCCCTCCCCCCAAAAATAACCATTTTACCAGTAACATTCTCTTAAGGATCCTACGAAACCCATTTCATAGCCCTTAATAAAGGGTCCATATGGTCTTGCACCCGATATTATGATAAGAAACCCATGCCATGGGCGGCCCCTTATTTCATATGGGAAACTAGTTCTGCTCACTGATACTTAGTGCGGTGTGGGAGAATATGGGTCAGCTTCAATATTTTACTATCCCTTGTTCATGTGGGCTGCCCATATGGGCCCCCTATCAATCTTGGTAAATGCCGCCACCGGTATGACAGGGCTTACCCATGCATAAGGGTTATAGTTAGATAAGATTTAACGAAACAGCAAGTCTTGTATAGATCACATGGGGTACAAGTCCTCCCGTTTAGTCCCCTCTTACAACAGGCGGGGGATACCATGGGCATACTCTACAACCCCCAGCCCACAAGCCGGGCCTTACCCATTAGGGAACCATGCATATAGGTTAACTAATTACCACCAGCCAACATTCCTAGTTGGGCCCCGAATGGGCTCCAGCTGGACTCCAGCTGGGTCCCAGCTGGGTTATCCATTCGTGTTTGTCAGGTGTTTCCACTCGGGGCCCAACTGGGCCAACTTTTACCAGCTGGAGCCCGCTAGACTTCACCTGTTAAAGCTAGGTCCAGCTGGGCTCCAGCTGAGCGTCAGCTGGTAAAGGCTATTCCAGTTGTCCCCTAATGGGAACACCTGACAAACACGAATGAGGCCCAGCAATCAGCCAAGCTGGAGCCCAGTCGGGGCCCAACTGGGAATGTTGGCATGTTGGAAAGCACGATTTTTTTTTTAATTTTTTTAGGAACCATCGACTTTGTCAGGAGGCGATTTTGTTAGGGACAACTTTGTTATACGGGAGACTTTGTTGGCCAAGCGGGCGACTTTAATGTCAGGGATGACTTTGTAGGGGGCGACTTGAGTGACTGCATTGTCCTTACTGTGCCATGTACCGGTTTATGGACCACAATGAAGCATCGGCATTCGACTAGTACTATTTAATAACTGCAGGCCTCTCTTCACTTGGAGATAAAAAATCCAATTCTGAGAAAGGGTTGATTAGGTCGCGTGGTTTTTTGACTTCATAATTCAACGCTCCTACATATATGAATCAAGTGGAGCTATTCATATTTCATTCAAAAAAGGATATTTGAAGTCGCAGGGCCGATATGAACTGAGGGGTGGAGTTTTCAGGGGATACTTTGTTAGGGGGCGACTTTGTGGGCTCTAATTTATAGGGCGAGACTCTACACCCCCCCCCCCCTTTATTGAAATAAGTTGCACTTAGTTGTCACTGTGGAAGAGGACTGAGAGGCCCTAGCCACACAGTCAAACTGCACTAAGTGAAAGATTTGCACTAAGTCAAAATAGCATGATCTTGTTCATTTTTCAAAGTGGAAAATTAGCACATTCCACAACATTTATGGCCTTATTTCAAGCCAAAACGTCAAATTATCAAGTCATCATATCAAATTGCCTATCCAACTGCCAGTGGGTGGAGATTGGCACTGTTGAACGATGCTTTTGCCACACACAATATGGCGGCTCTGTTGATTCAATTTGTCGACACCACCTTACATCCAGGTATGTAGATCAGTGATTGTAAGGGGTGTGGGATTTGCTAGAAAAGGGGTGGGACCAGTTGTGGCGGAAAAGATAAATAAAGGAGGTTTAACGCCAGCAGGACTATCTATTAAAGTGGAGCGCCACTATTTGTTGGCTCGGAGCGAACAAGAACATTGAACATCGAAGGAAAATAATACGAAAATTAAACGGTGCATTTTTTCTTTGTTTTACCTGGAATGACTACATAAAACTAAAAGAAAATATATCACATTTTCAGACTAGAACTTACAATTGTCACTTAGTGTAAAAACGCAAATGTCACTGATGTTTCATATACACTTCCAAGGCACAGGGGCGTCGATTTAGGAGGAAAGGGGAAAATCCCCCCCCCCCCCCCCACACACACACACACTTTTTGTGACGCGAAACCTAAAAATTCTTTTTTCTAAAAGTCCCCACGACTCTCTGGCGAAGAGCCAAGGGGCGAAAACCAAACGATTACTCCCGGAGGAGTTCTGCTCCCTTAACCTAAAAATTACGTCAGTACTACCAAAAAGACTATACATTTGGGTTATGAACGGTGTCCTTTACCGATTACTATCAACTAGCTTTCTGTAACAATAATTCAACATGTTTACTTTGCAAATCTTGCAGTCTCATTGGTTTTTTCCACCTACGTATCAAACATACATTATTCATCGGTCTCTATGGTTATGTCGATTGTTCGTGTGCATAGGGCAGCAGGTGTAGTGAATGAAGGAGCACAATATTTAGGAACAGGAAGAAGCTAAGATGAATCGTCCACTACTATATGTTTTAATGAAATCTGTGGTCTTTAGTGAATGACCAGCCTGGCATTCTAAAATTGGCAAACACATTTAAAGGAAACTGAAAATGTCTCGGTTAGGTTTAGGGGTTAGGGTTAGTCTGCATGCAACTTTTTTAGAAAAATATATGATTTGTAATGGAAAGTTTCGACACGCTCACAACATTCCTTTGTAGAGCGATTCAACCATCATCCGTATTTAGACCATTATCAGAGAAGTAAAATCACACTCACGTTTGCTAGACAAGAGACTTGAATCAGGAATTAAAGCTAAACCTCCATCCTCTGCACTCTGAACACAGTTGGTTTACAACCAAAATTCCCAACATGGGCAAATTATTCATAGGAGGAAACTCCCCTAGCTTATTTGAAAAGTTTGAACTGCCCAAGCAGGAAAAAGATAAAGAATGCGAGTCATCACTGCTTTTGTGTTCAGTGTCACAGAAAAAAAAAACAATCAACCTGCGGTGACTCCAACAAAAGGGATTATTTGAAACTATGCTGTTATGTGTAAATAGTTGCCGACAAAGAAGTGCTAGATACTGTCTCTGCTTTCAAACGACTGGTCATTGCTAATGATCACAGTGATCCTGGCAATAGACCAATTCTGATATGAAAAGGTCAGAAATTTTCAAAAAGGCAGGGGTAATCCTCTACCAGGGCGACGATCACTCAACATGCTGCTCAACCCCCTTCAGGAAAATGCGTACGCTACTGCAGCAGTGGCGGAGCTGCCATATGGTCAGGTGGGCGGTCGTCCCCCCCCCCCCCTGACGGACCAAAATCGGCTGTCGGCGCCATTTTAGGTTCTGAAAATACGTTACTCTTGCACCATTATTGGCAAAAGAAATAAATTAATAACAAAATTCTCAAGCCACCAGTAACTGTACTATCTGCGTTTTATTCTGATGAAAAGGGTCTTTTGTTATATAGGGATAGGTTCTCCCAAAACGTATGCTTTATACGCACTAATGAATGTTGCCGCTCACCCTCCCGGCCAATAAAAGATGTTTCAAAGGGCACAACAATAATTGTAGGGCAAATAGCCCTCTTGTTGTCGGGTATAATTGTCAATAGTCAACAGTAAAAAAGGTTTATAAAGATACAAAAATAGTTTCCAAAAGATTTTTCAAAAACATTTGTAGAGAAAATTTAGGTTAACATAAAATAAAAATGTTATAAAAGTGGTAATGATTAAGGGTTTTAATAAGCAGTTTCCATTTTGCTTTTCTTCAAGTGACCATTCTCATGATAAATGGCTATATCTGACACTACACGATAATCCCATGAAAATGCTTATTTCTGTACTTTCGTGGTCTCAAAAGCCAGAAAATTGCATGTAATAAGTCAAGGTTTAGGCTACTTTTATTTATCATGAATTCGCTATCTAGAGAGCCAAGCACACCTTTTGTCTTGGCTATTTCTTTCAATGTACCTAATTTATGGCTATTTCAGAGTGGTCACATGATGTAAATTACGTCAATTAATGTTTCTTCGTGTACTTATCTTGATCTCCAGTTGCCAAAAATATACACCGAACGGTGATTAATTTCCATAACTTTGTTCTCTTGTAAGATTACTTGCTATTTGGCTCTAGCAGGTTTTATCTTTGTCTTCTCAAGTAGCTCAATATCATTAGGCCTACATTAAAACCTTAAATTGAGACCTGACAATAACACAAAATATAATGACCGCCTTAGTACTAGAATGTGAATGAGAGGGACAGAAACATGGGCGTCCGTAGGTAGGGGCAGGTGGGGTAACTTGCCCTCCCCTGGAAAATAAAAAATCTGAAAAAACGAAGAAAACATAAAGAAAAAGACGAAGAAAAATTAACATCAACATTTCTTACCAGTTCCCTCAGTGTTTTCCCTATTTATATGCTGTAAATAGGCTTTAGAAATGCCATTTCCGGCTATCTGAGAGGCATTTTGGGTCAAAATTTTCTTCCGCTCCGCGCCAACTCATGGTAGCGCGGAGCTTTCCCCCCTAAAAGAATTTTGCCGCCGAATTTTCTCCTGCGGAGGCCCATGATAGAAAATTTAAACATGTTTTTACAGAAGTCTTCTACCAGGTGTGGAAAATCAAATGGGAAGTATGAAAAGCCGTGGCTTCGATCGTGCTGAGGCTCATGGTATTTACTCCTCCGATCGAAGCGCCCAAATAGACCATTTTCGCCCCCTCTGACCGAAATCCCTAGCTCCGCCACTGTACTGCAGGCCTCCCGGCCGCCACGGGATACAAAGGGGGAGGAGGGATATATCACTGCTAAAGTAATGAGTGGATTAATGGGGGAAAGCTTGCTTCAAGGGCCTGTACAGTGCAATTTGAAGGGTTTTAAAGGCATATTTTCATCATCCCAAACAGTTCCAATTCTCCCAACCTACTTACTTCTAGCCCCTCCTACATTTATCTAAAACTCATCTTTATCCAGACACAATCCTAGTTTATTGCTTCATGGCTTGTCCCAGTGGCCATACAAGTCCATAATGTGTAATCAAGACACTCTCAGTGCCCATGCTGTGTAATTTAGCTATGATGCATTGTTTGAATGTGATGCCAATCACAGAGCTGTACCAATTGAGAGTTTTGATATATGTATACTGAAACTGTAGTTTGGGGTGACGATTGACTGCCTTTAAAGGCCAAGTTCAAACAATTGCTGTACAGGAGCTAGACCAGTTCAAGTAAGAAACCAAGATAATTCCAATCTTCTAACGGATTTTTCATGGAAATGAAAAAAGGAGTGTATCCACCTTCCTCTGAAAAGCGAAGGCAAGTCACACCTCCTCCCCCCACCTCCCCCCCCCACCTCCCCCACCCCCACCTCTGACGGTTGCTGACAATTATACATAGGCTAGACCCATGAGAAGTTGACTGTACAGAACTCACTGCTTTTGGGATTTGCTTGCCTGCGCTACTCAAGGTGTAAAGATACACCGCTCTTATCTCGTTTAATGACTCTGACCAGGCTGTTCCACATATGTGCTGCCTCCTTATAGACACCGGTTCTATTGATAAACAGTAGTTTCTAGGTCTATCTGAACAGATATCGGTATCACCGTGACTACAGCAACGGTATCTCTCAGCTGCACGTACTGTACAATCCGATTACCCGCATCCCACTGAGATTTGAAATTGATAAAAAGTGCCAGAATAACATATCCTAAAAGCTGATTGTCTTCCGTTAACCTATGTACTATAAATATATTAAGAACAATAGATGTGTTAACGAAAATTCTCAATGCCTTGCAAGTGAATTATTCTGTTTTCCACCTTAGTGCGAGTTTTAACGTCGAAAAACACTGAGAAGTATGACTCATCGTTGTTGAACGTGAAATCCACGCGAGTGTGTGTGAGAGCACGGAGCTATTACGTAATAGCTTCAGGGTTGTAAAGTACATAAAGAATACGCATTTGCCCCCACCGTTGTACAGAAAAGGACCAGGAAGAAGTGTCACTTGATATCCGGCTTATCTCGAGTAGTTCTCACACCTGGGAGTGAGACTTGCAAAAGAAAGAGCGTGACTCACAAAAGAAAGAGAGATTGCGTAAGATTTTTCGTCTTTTCGTATGCTTTTTGGGGGGTATTCTGCGACTATTTTCAGAGTTTAAGGTATTGTTCTGCAGGTAAAATTCCCACAGAGTTCATCTATGCCACTTTTGAGGGTCTTTGATTGAGTTTTTAGGAAAATATATACGTTTTAATGAAACCTCTTCTTCTTCTTCAAAAAAAAAAAAAAAAGGTGACACATCCAAAGGACATTCTTTCACCGCGCTTGCGTCGAGAGGCTAAATATGCCCAGTAATATAGGTAACAGGGTCCTTATGGACAGAGGCAACCCTCATTGCATTGAGGGGGAGACGATTCCAATCCTTTATGGTTCGAGGCAGGAAGCTAAATTTATAACAGTTAGTACTGGTATGTGGGAGACAGACATGAAGGTCATGCATTAAACGCGTTCTACGAGTAGGCCGCTGGAGACAATCAACAGGTATTTGAGCCTGGCCAAACACACCTTTGGAAAAAAGGATCAGTCTACTTTTCCTCCGCCTATCAGTTAAGGGCAGAAGGTATAGTTCCTTAAGGAGACTGGTCATCGATCCTGGCTCCCTAGAATAGTCAGAGGCAATGAATCTAGCAGACCGTTTTTGTATACTCTCAAGCTTGTCACGCAGGTAAACCTGGTGGGGGTCCCAAACAGTACTGGCGTACTCCAGCACAGGCCGAAGAATTCCTATAAGCCATTAACTTGACATCACCAGGGCAGGAAGATAGGTTTCTATACAAAATACCAAGAATCTTATTTCCCTTGTTACAGATATTTTGGATATGCTTTGTTCAGATCTTTAGTGATGGTAATTCCAAGATACTTAATACTATCTACCCTCGGGAGCTCAATCCTATTTAGAACATACCTAAAATGTATGGGACTTTTTTCCGAGCAAAAGTAATAACGCTGCACTTAGTGGGCTGAAATCTCATGCCCCCCCTCCCCCCCCCCCCCGTGGAAGCCCACAGCCCCAACTTCATGATATCATTCTGAAGTTTATGACAATCCTCATCGGACTCAACAATACGGTAACAGACACAATCATCTGCAAAAAGACGAACCTTGGAAGAAACACCATCGACGATATCATTGATATGAACTAAGAAGAGAATCGGTCCTAGGACAGACCCCTGGGGAACTCCAGACAGAACTTGCATCGGGGGAGACCGGGTTCCATTGCCTCACTTAGATCGGGAAAGTTATCTGTGCAGGGCGTAACTAATGTGTTACCGCAGTTACCCCTAGTGTTACTTCAGTTATCCCCATCTCCAAATGCAGTGTTGGCAAATTCTAATGAAAGAAATAGTGAAAGCGGAATGAATTCGGCATTCTCTCCATTGAAAGCACGTTCCCATATTGGGGTTACCCTGACTAAGTTTGAAATTAGCTCAATTGCAACTGCGATGAATGAAAACGACTGTTGGTTGTAGTTTAGCTTTAGCGCAGCGTACTAGCAAATTGTCCCTGTCGATTCACGTGCGACTAGTACAGTCAACTTTCTTGTATATTTGAGTCCAAATCAACGATAAAAATGGCGTACAAAGGACAGAAGGTGCAAAAAGTTATGGTGCAGCCTATTGTATCCTTTGCAAAGCTTACAGTGTTTAAGTCGTGCATAAGTTAAATTCTACCAAATTTTCGAGTTCTACGTTTTTTTACACTAAACAGTTCGTTAGGCCAAACTTACAACTGTCATCATTGACATAGTGTAGGCTAACAGTAACAGTAACACTAACAATAAAACAGCAGGCACAACATAGCCTGGTAAGCGACAGTATGTGCTCATTGGGGTCTACCTAGCCCTTGAACAGGACCCAGCATTACGTTCCTATGCTATACACTTCATTTCTGGGCCCTTGCCCGGTATACACCAAAACACAGCTCACTTGCCTACTCACGCGTGAGTAGGCATCCCTCACGTGCCCAAAAAGATACCTTTTCTCACCAAACTTTCCACAGATGATCTTTGTCATCACATTCACCTTCCAGTTCCACACAAGTCTGTTAACGAAATAAGACCTTAATGAGGGAAATTTTGGCTGGATAATTCTGCCAGTAACGTTAAGCCTGTGCAGATTATTTTTTCAGTCGAAGAAGTCAGTGTTTGTCATGTGATCTCATTTAAAACGGAGAAACCTACACATTGACTGTACAATTTCGTAATGTACAGAGAGCTTACTATATGAAGTACAAGTATTGACTAGCCGCGCTTACTAATTGGTCTTCGACAGCTTGTCTAGCGGAAGTCCTTCCCATCATGCAACAAAGTAGCACTGTAGCAGATGATCAAGATGTCGATGTTACTGCGAAGGATGGCAACACATTTTTCCTGCCTTTTGCTATGAATTTACTGGTATTGAACATTCCAGAAGGTATAAGTGGTATTTAAGAATGCTCAAAATCATTATATTAAATCAAATCTGTTCTATGAACCATTCCATCGTAATTAGAGCTCGGTTTGTTGTTTTGGCTTAAAACGTTGTTACCTTTGTACATGTAGGCCAGTGACCGTAGTAAGGAGTGACTACAAGGAGCGGATTATACGGTCACGTTCAGTGACTAGGTCTACCTAGCCCTTGAACAGGGCTGTGTGTTTCGTTACATGGCCTAAGCTCATTACACTCCACATCACAGCCCTTGCCCCGCTAACACAAGAAATCCCATCATTAGGCTTTCCGAACAAAATAGTTCTAAACTGGTAAATATTACACACATCGAACTTATATTACCACAAATTGATGTGCAAGTGACTTTCAATCTAAAAGTTAGCAATAAATCGGCTTTCATGGACAGTCTGAGGTCAAAATGCAGCAATATGACACTTCAATTCTGGTTAGAAACTCCGTCGTTTGAATGAGCCCTCCTACAATAAGTGTTTCTACATGAACTTGCAAAAAGTCAAAAATCATTCCTGGAACGTTGTACTATTTCACCTAATCGATAACTTTAACGATCATTCCACCTAATGAATGCAAATTTCATATTAAAAATTCTTGTTTGTTAGTATTTGAAGCTTCTAAGTGTTTTTGAAATTATTGAAACGTCAAAATTTCTCTAAGTGTGAAAACTTTTTGAATAAGGGGAAACCCCTGGTATGACCTTTGACCCCCAAGTGGATATCACGAAGACGAGGAGTCCTTCCATTCCGCACGCTGACACCCGCTGGAACGCCCTGTCTCACGTTCCACGCGCTGCCGTACAAGCCGATAGCATTTAATGAAATTAATATCAGCGTTAACTAAATTAACATCCAGCGTGTCAGCGCATGCCTGGGTACACAAGGCATAGCCAGGCATGCCAGCGCGTGGTTTAGTGGTTTAGTAGGATCAAAGACCAAAGACTTAGTCGTTCGAAAGCTTGCAAACATGGTGCATTGAGTTAGTGTTACGTTCAATTTTTCGAGGCAAAGTACACCATTATAACATCGAATCTGGGTGAACAGCTTATGCAGAAAGGTGGATGCGGTGCCAGAGGTCATCTGTGTAAAGTTTGGTGAGAAAACATAGGAATTTGTGAACGTGAGAGATGACAACCCTGGCCAAGGTCGCCTAGTGATGGGATTCCCTGTGTAAGCGGGGCAAGGACTGTGATGTGGTGTGTAATGAGCTTAGGCCATGTAACGTAACACACAGCCCTGTTCAAGGGCTAGGTCTACCTAGCCCTTGAACAGGACCCAGTATTACATTCCTATGCTGTACACTTCATTTCTGGGCCCTTGCCTGGTATACACAAAAACACAGCTCACTTGCCTACTCACGCGTGAGTAGGCATCCCTCACGTCCCCAAAAAGATACCTTTTCTCACCAAACTTTCCACAGATGATCTTTGTCATCACATTCACCTTCCAGTTCCACACAAGTCTGTTAACGAAATAAGACCTTTAAGAGGGAAATTTTGGCTGGATAATTCTGCCAGTAACGTTAAGCCTGTGCAGATTAATTTTCCAGTCGAAGAAGTGAGTGTTAGTCATGTGATCTCATATAAAACGGGGAAACCTAAGCAGTGACTGTACAATTTCGTAATGTACAGAGAGCTTACCATATGAAGTACAAGTATTGACTAGCCGCGCTTACTAATTGGTCTTCGACAGCTTGTCTAGCGGAAGTCCTTCCCATCATGCAACACAGTAGCAGACGATCAAGATGTTGATGTTACTGCGAGGGATGGCACCACATTTTTCCTGCCTTTTGCTATAAATTTACTGGTATTAAACATTCCAGAAGGTATAAGTGGTATTTAAGAATGCTCAAAATCATTATATTAACTCAAATCTGTTCTATGAACCATACCATCGTAATTAGAGCTCGGTTTGTTGTTTTGGCTTAAAATGTTGTTACCTTTGTACATGTAGGCCAGTGACCGTAGTAAGGAGTGACTACAAGGAGCGGATTATACGGTCACGTTCAGTGACTAGGTCTACCCGATGTTCTAGAGGTTCAGTGTACCCAAGGTTCGATGTTCCCCTTTTTCTTATATCTCGATGATTTGGCGGTAATTGCAAGGTTCGTTATTCCTGGGTTTAATGTTCCTAGACGTGCGAATGTTCCTAAGATTGGAGAACACTGAACCTCGGGAACAGACAACCTTGGTGGGAACATTGAAATAGCCTGCTCATTGTGCCCTCTAATGAGCACCAAAAAGCTCTTCCACTTCGGGATTTTTACAAATAATGTTAATGCAAATGTGCACTGTATGGTACCCCCCTCATATATGTAATGTACAGTAAGATAGCCTTGTGTTACTTGTTAGTCACACATGCACAAAAGAAGAATTTTTCTCCAAAATCAGCATGAAACTGTCTAAAAACTGAACTTCACCTGCTTCACTCAAATTTGGTGAAGGTCTGCCAACACAGTAAAATAAGTAAGACATTTTGCCTGCAAGTTCAAGGGCCAACAGTAGGCTAGGGCTTAAAGGGTCAAACCTCTCACCCCAAACTACAATTTTTTTACACGGGCTGGTACCGAAACTCTCAAGTGGCTCAGCTCAGCATATAAACTGTATACGGATTTGAATCGACTATCTGACTGTATGTGTGGCTTGTTAGTGCATTGTATGTACACAGAAAGCATGCTCTCATGAAACAGACCTGTGATCCCTGATTATTTTGCCACTTAGAGGCACAAATTTGCACTTTTGCATGCAGAAGGCAACACTGAAGCAGAATATAGTAGGGCAGTGGAGACCTTAAAGCTGTTTGTTATATTTTGTAATATACTGGTCCAATTTTTGTAAAAATTGGTATGGTTTCTCAGAAACGGGTACAGTATTTAAGGTAACATGTGAATCACTCAAATTATTGACATGTAGCAATTAGCAAACAATTGTCACATTCAGTGATTAGTTCGCACCTATTATCACTGCAAAAGAGTGTTTGTTATTGACAAAACGATGAGCAAGGATAATACAGCATGACCTTTTTGCTTTGTGTCGATAGGTATGTATGTTCATTAAATTTATGGCCGAGAATACAGTTCTGTAGTTTTAAGGTACAGTATACTGTACTAATTGTTAGCCTACAATCCTGGACAAAAATACATGGGACAGTTCCCAGCCGCCCCGTTCAATGTTGCAATTTTTGAAATTTCGAGAATATTTTGTCGAGAACAACATTGAACAAGGGGGGAGGGGATTTTGGGAAACCAGCAAGTCTGTGCATACGTTTTGCTACATTTGGGCAAAAATGTCCCATCTTTTTTTATCCAGGATTGTCTGAACTGCTGTACACATATATAGGAGCGCGCACATATACTGTAGATCGTGTTGAAGAGGTCGCATTTTTGGGACAAGTTTGAAAGCCAACATAGGTAAGTCGCGTTAGGGAAGGATAGAGTAAAATCCTCCATTTTGTAATCTAGGAAACAAAAAGTTTATTTAAGTAGTTTATAATCTTACAGCTATATCTCATGAAATAATTAGAAACATTATTTAATCAATGCCAAAGCGGAACAATTCTTTCATTCAGCAGAAAGTAGGAACATTAAAATAACCAGTTAGGACTTTGTAAATAAGCCACAGACTAAAATAGAGGGCGCCTTGCTCTGACTGCGATCTCTTAACTAGGGTAAACCAGACAATCTAAAAATTTAAATGGGCACTTACACCTGTTTAGAATTCGCTCATCCCAAGCCCTGATTTACCCAAATATTGAAACGACTGGTTAGATTAGTTTACTTCCTGTCAGCTTAGTATCATGCATGATCATCTTGAAAGTGTTGAAATCAATGATTAATCATGCCACTGCCCCTTTACATTTATTAACTTAAACCCAAGATTTACTTATTACTGCCAAAATTGAAAAATGTTTTACGCTCCTTCACTCTACGGCAGCTGTTCTGCGGTAAACCTGTATGCTCCCATACATGTGTACAGTCGTTCAGACAATCCTGGACAAAAATACATGGGACAGTGCCCCCCCCCCCCCCATTCAATGTTGCAATTTTTGAAATTTCGAGAATATTTTGTCGAGAAAAACTAGAGGGGAGGGGATTTTGGAAAACCAGCAAGTCTGTGAATACGTGTTGCTACATTTGGGCAAAAATGTCCCATCTTTTTTGTCCAGGATTGTAGATCCAGGCCTTGAGTTTGAGGTTTTCCAGGTATGGTGCAAATCACATTTCTCAGGAAATTAAATATTTAGATTAAGATCTGTAGGAGTTTCTGCTGTACTTCATTCACAGTAGGTGTGTAAAAACGGCACCCCACGGAGAGATTTAAGGGGTATTGATAGTGTGCAGTAGCACTTGCATGCCTCAGCTTCATTTGTAAACTTGATGATGTTTAATTTACAGAAGTCCGTCATATTTTTCCTTGACCATGTGAATCCAGAATTTAATTTTCAGGTATTTACAGACGGTAAGTTGAGGACGTGCTTTTGTACACTATGTATTTAAATGTATACGTAGACCATGCATTTGTTATGTAGCAGATTTTGCTTCTTTTTTTTGACGATGACAGAAGTTGCAGTAACACTCAAATCACTTTGTCATAACATAACACGGAAAGCAGCTACTGATTGAGACTTAAAGCAAATCAATTTTTAATTCCTTGCCGTAGGCAGGCAAGGAATCTATGCGATGGTGATGTCGTGTGTGTGTGTGTGTGTGTGTGTGCGCGTATGTGACGCTTTGGCTTGTAAACATGATATCTCAAGAAGGGTAACTCCGAGGGATCTCATACTTGGCATGTGGATTGCCCATATTGAGTAGATGATCCCTATTGTTTTTGGTGGAAGTCAAAGGTCACTTGGGGTCACGAGAGGTCAAAAGGTCAAAATCTTTTAAACATGATATCTCGAGAATGGTACATGTGACTATGCTCATATTTGGTGTGTGGATTGGTCATATTGAGTTGATGATCCCTATTGATTTTGGGGAGGTCAAAGGTCATTTGGGGTCACGAGAGGTCAATAGGTAAATTTCTTAGAAATTGCTTGTAAACACGGTATCTCAAGAAGGGTAAGTGTGACTAATCTCATGTTTGGTGTGTGCATTGGTCATATTGAGTAGATGATCCCTATTGTTTTTGGTGTAGATCAAAGGTCATTTGGGGTCAAGAGAGGTCAAAAGGTCAAAACCTTGTAAACACGATATCTTGAGAACGGTACATGTGGCTATACTCATATTTGGTGTGTAGGTTGGTCATATCGAGTAGATGATCCCTATTGTTTTTGGTGTAGGTCAAAGGTCATTTGGGGTCACGAGAGGTCAAAAGGTCAAAACTTCGTAAACACGATATCTCAAGAACAGTAGATGTGACTGTGCTCATATTTAGTGTGTGGATTGGTCATATTGAGTAGATGATCCCTATTGATTTTGCCAAAGGTCAAAGTTCATTTGGAGTCAGCATGTTCAAAGCCTGACAAGCTTTCCTGCACAGTCTTACAAGAAAGGTCACTTGTAGGGTCCTGTAACCTCTCCTGTTGATGGCACATAGTGAATACATGGTCCCAGAAGTCTTTGGTGGAGGTCAAATGTCATTTGGGTTCACAACGGGCAAGGGGGATCTCAATGTAGGAAGATTGGATGCCTTGCATGTGTACTTTGTGGGCACATTATGGAGCCCTGTTAATTGAAAAACATTGCCAAGCAATGTCAGTGTGAAAAAAGGCCTTACATTTCAGCGGCAAGGAATCACTAAGCCTTTTGGCTTTCTGGTTTAACTTTATGACATGTTATACAACAACAATGAGAGATTAGAAATATTCATGTTCATGTTCTGTATGTATTTAATGGAATGCATTAGCTAACATGTCATCATGAGTTAAAGAATTCCATTTTTGTTATATCTTCTCTCAGAGGTCAAGGATTCAAGTTTGGCTTTATGATCAAATCAACATCAGAATAGAAGGCCATATTATAGTAAGTGTCAGGGCTAGAATTTTTAATTTTCCACAATTCTTCCCATTTGTACAAAAAAGGATAAATCTCTTTTATTGCCAAAATTTTCCCTCAAATCCCCAAATTCCTGGGAAAGGAGCCTTTTAGACAGGGATGAGCTTTTTCCATGATATACCTTCCCCAATTTCCGTGGTTTTCTGACAGCATTATTTTTTAGTGGGTTGTCGCGCTTGCACCATAACTCGCCGGACTATTACTGGCGTTACTGCTGCAAGCTCCAACACTGCTTATCCATTAATGAGTTCCGCTGCCTGCAGGGAGTTGTAATACTCCCAGTCAAAGTGAATCACGTTTATCATGCACCATGCGCACGTACGTAAGTTCAGTACGTAAATCTGTGCATGTGTAAGTTGTCACAATGGTCAGCAGTTGACTGTATCAATATCATGCATGCATGATGCAGTAACCTGTGCTGTGATCGATTGGAAAACGAGTCGGCCGCTCATAAAGTTGACGAAACAGTTTTTAAAATATATGGAATTGGTCTTGGATAGAGAAAGAACTTCGTCAGATATCGAAAAGTGATAGTCTGAAGTGAACTGGAAATGTGGTGCAACTGTGAGCCATTTCGGCAATTTCATTCGCAAGATCAGCAACTTTGAAACAGCATAGGCCTAGCCTAGGCTAGGTCTACTTGGTACATACTACATGTAACTTTAGTTAACGTTAGGCCTAATGAAATGCAACATCGTAACGTTAGTTGTTACAACTTAACGTTACAGCTATCCCAAGGTTTTCTAATCGGGATTTATGGACATCTTCACCACTGAGACAAGTTTTACAGTGATTGAAAAACTGTTCAACTTGACATGCTTCAGTGTAGGCTGGGCCTACTTAGGGCCTAGCCTAACGTTAGGCATAGCTTAGGCGAGGCCTAGCCTATTTTGACTGAAAACTTTTCTTGGAGTGTTTTATTTTTCCAATGTACTGATTAAAATAGGCCTCCAAATGATGTCTTGAATACTCTATTTTCTCAGAGCTTCCGGGGGCTTCGCCCCTGGGACCCCCACTGGGGCTTTGCCCCTGGACCCCACCAGGGGCCCTAAGGCGGGCCCCTGGACCCCACCCGTCAAAGTGTCGCGCTTCACGCTCTGACTAACACCTTGGGCGTCAGTCATGTATGCCCAGCAAAGTTCAGTGATTTTTTTTTAGACCAGGCTCATCCCTGTTTAGAGTCCCAACTTTTTACATCCATGGTAAGTGTCGCACATTTTGCTGTAACTTTGCTAGAGTTCAGGGTCAGTTTGCAGTGGAATTTGCCCTTGTACACAGAAACAGACCTTTCATGGGACATGCATAGTCTGATGAAAGCTGACTGTCAGTGTGTCATCACAAAGAAATAAACTTGATTTTCAAAGTCCTGGATACAAATGATTACATTACACAGGTTGGCAAATTTTGTTTTCTTTGATTTCTTTCCTGCCATACATGTAGATTAAAGAGAATGTTTCTAAATCCACAAAAATCAAATTTGATCAGATTTGATCAGGTATTGCTGTAGTGTAATGTGACCAAAGCCTTAATGTTATTGTGGCATTAAAATTTTTCTCCTTTCAATAATCCTCTGCATTTACAAGCAAATCCGAGGAGTCAGTGAAGTCAGAAATTTGTGGGTTTTATTAGCCTTTAAACGTCTTCATGTTATAGTCAAGGTGCAGTGCTAAATGCTCATATTCAGTGAAATTGAGAAATTCAAGAGGTACAGTATTGTAGTGTTCTGTACAACCATCCATGAAACAGGGCAGCAAAGAATTTGAAAAATTAAAGCTGATGGACCTCATTTACGGCCAACTTATTCAGACCATCAGGTAACTGTACTCGTTTGTCTCTATTCTCTAATGTGAGTTTATGAGAGGTATCCCTTGAATAAAAGCCTTCACATTCCTCATTGGAAAACTAATTCTAATGTACCTACCTATTTCAAGGTCAAAATAATTGGTAATTCAAGAGAGAGAAGAAGAAAAAAATTTCACACAGATGCAAGACTAGACAGCTTCATCCACATTGTGACCAATCACAACATCAGACCATGATGACAGATCATTTGTTGTTAGTTTAAACTAAATGCAAAAAGTGTGTGGCGAAATTCAAGGTATTGAAAACTTCAGAAAACAAACTGATTGCCCCTTTAAGTGGGAAGGGCATCTATGTTTAATTGCCATTGTTTTCCCTGCTGCTGCAAACTTCAGGTAAATGTTATTGGACTAGAAACTCTTGTCAAATTAGCCTTCTCCACTATTCTGTACAATTCTAACCACAACTGGCAAAAAATGTTGTCTGGGAGTAAAATGTATTGGAAAAGAATACTTCGTTACAGTTGCAGAGATATTGCTCACTAAATGGCCAAATTTCCTCAGAAGGGTCCTTTCAGCTTCCCAACTTTTTCCACCCATGTGACCAGCCTGCAGTCAAAAAAGAAACATAAACCAAGATAAAAATTTTTTATACCCAAAAGCATTTTTTTTTTTATTCCCAGGGCTTTGATGAGTACATGAACCTCGTATTGGACGATGCAGAAGAATATCACCTGAAAAACCAAACAAGGAAACCCCTCGGTAAGAATTTATGTCACATTGTAACTTCATCTTTACAAGAGCAACTTGCAATGAATGTTAACATTATATAGTACTGTGTCTTGTAGCTTGGTTTATCATTGAGCAGCATAACTAGACCATAGATCTGCTGTGCAACCTTTCAGAGAATAATTTATACAGTATCACACAACAATTTTCTTCACAAAATAGACAAATTGCTGTACAAGTTCAAAATTGTGTGCCAGATTTTGCACATAAAATGTATGGAATTTTAATGATTTTACGGTGTAGGAGCCCAGAAACAGCAAAATAGCTATGCAAATTTTAAACACTTAATTATTCCCAGCCATTTTATTTAATATTTGGTAGTACTACATGTCATAGGCAAGATGATGTATACCAAAGCTATACCCCATAAAGGGTGGTACAAATTTACTATTACATCTTGTATAGTATATATATATTGCAAAGTAACATCTGGTTACTTGATCCACATCCTTCCCCTTAATGCACTTGTCAATTGTAAGCTGCACCCTCCCTGAACGTGGTGAGTCAAGTTTGAGTCATGTTTGTATGAGTTGCAATGTATTGGTGTGTCAAAGTTTTCCAGATAGTGTGACATGATTCCTTCATACTTAACTAGAAACTTTTGTCAAAGTCTATGAAATATTGGTTCAATTGTGTAACTGAGTGGTGTGTCAATTCAAAAAAATGTTTGACCCTCTTTAAGGTCATTGGAAGACCCTTTTCAAATCAGATGGTGTGTCTTATAATTGATAAGTCCATAAGGCTGTGAACCTGTTGGTGACATTAAACATGACTGGCAGACCTAAAAAAATATTTATGTCCCAGTAAGAGAGTAAAATTTTCCACAAATTCTCCCTATGTTTTCATGACCAGAAAAGGGGGAATTTCCTTCCCACAGCCATAATTTCCCTCCAGATGCTCAAAATTCCTAGGAAGGAGCCCCCTATCATCCCAAATTTTTCCACCCATGGTGTCTGGTCCTCTTTAACAGGTCTTTCAACATAGATCAAATTGACACGGTAGTTTGTTGGTGGGAGTTAGATTTCAAATTAATATGATTTTGGTCGAGGTTTTTGATTAGTTTGAGACTGACATACTTACTTCTTTAATCTGACGCACAGTAAAACATATTATTTTTTCCCAAGTTATGGAACCGCAAGCTCATTTCAGGTGTCAAATTAAGCAGGCTTACCAGAGAATGGTTCTTTTAAAATTGGGTAGGTGATTTTTGTTGATGTGTCCTTTAAGTTCATCTGTCTGAATTATTTTCAAACTGTTCTTTTTTGTGTTCTTGCTTACAGGGAGAATACTGTTAAAGGGTGACAATATCACCCTCATACAAAATGTACAACAGGAATGACAGCAACTATTCAGGAGGCAGAGTTTCATATTTTATAATTTGACTGTACAGTTTCATCGGCATCACTAGGTCATCTGATCCGAAGAGTCTTCATAACAATGCATAGATGAACAATGTTGGTGACTATCTTCACTGCAAAATATTGATGCCTTGAAGTATGGTTTAGTGTGAAATAGATACTATGTGGACAGAGGAAGTCAGCACACTGGGAGCATTAGTAGTGGCTGCTAGGCAAAGGGAACATTTATTTGATAGCTGGCCTCCCATGTGCATTTGCAGAATAATTCCATAAGTTTGAAGAGTAACAAAATGTATAATGTGTTGTGTTTGGCACTTTACTTTAATAAAGCATTGTCAAATCACAAGGGAATATCAGAACTGATGTAGGTTCAACATAAGCAGTGGGTGGGGTAAAAGTGGGGGTGTTCGGGGGGGTATTGTGTCGGTAATTTTATTTTTCCATTTTCCTCTTTGAAGGAATTTGAGTTCATTTGTATTATTATTTACTAATTATGTTTATTGTGAATTTGTCTTTTATTATTGTTTTTAAAGGGCTATCCAATGTTTTCTTGGTTCAGTATGCTTCCAAAGTTGTTCCCTGTTCTGGAATTTTTCAGTGGTTGGAGATGATTGCAAGGTACTTTATTCCAAAGGTTTGATGGTCCTAAATGTGTTCAATATGTTACCAACCTGGAAACAATGAACCATAGGAATATCGACATAGCCCTGTCTTTCCTTACTTTTGCTAATTGGTAACATCAACAGCTGGGAAGTTAGGAGCTGTCTGCTTCTGTTCACAGCCAATGACTCTGGTAATAAACCCAAAAGAAAAGGCTCATTGCGAACTGCTACTCTTTGGTGCAAGTAGCTCCATTTAATTGCTAATATTCTTGTAAAATAACAACTTTCATCATTTTGATTCATTTGCCATTCCCTGGTATACCTCATTTAGCTACTTGTTCCATCAAAAGGCCAAAGAAGTAAGAAACACTCTTATTAAGAGTGAGATTGAGAGAGTGAGTTTTGGTTCTGTCAACCTGTCATCAATGGGGCACATTTGTTGTTTTTGCCAAATTTGTCTCTAAAAACCAGAAACACAAACTATGGCCTTCCTGGTATTAAACTTAATGTACATTTTTGATGAAAGTGTTGATGAGGCATAGGTAAGGTTGATAAAGGAATAGTTTCTGTTCAGAAGCAAGGAAGTTAGGTTATATGCATACTTGCCAACCATTCCATTCTAAGTGGAACTGTTCCATTTTCTAAGCCTTAAAGACCATTTATGAATCACAGTGTTCAGGTTTTCTTGAGGTTTGAAGAATGTTGATCAAAAAATTGCAAACAACTGCATCAGCCTGGTTAAAGCAACATCAGTCTTTGCACATAGACATAATTTGATTTCCACATGTATTGTGACGATTTAGAGGAAAATGTGAGTTGGACATGACCATGGAGCACATTGAGGTTAGTACTTGTGCTCTTCTGTGCACACTCCGTCACCTGCTATCTTCTTTTCTCCTTTTTTTTTCATGAGATGGTCATGTTGGCAAGTATGCATATATCCTGTGAAGACATTCCAGTCAAAGATATTTACAGTAGCATAACCTGAGCAGTCAACTTTGCTTTTACAATGTACAAGAGAAGTTAGTTCTTCATACTGTAAGTCTACATGTGATCTTATGTGATGAGTGAAGACATTCTTAGGAAATTTCAAAGCCTCTCACAATTTTGAGATTGGTTTTAGTTTATTTCTAGGTGGGTGAGGAAATTGACCTTAGCTATATCCTTTTTTGTACTTGTGTAAATATATTCACATTCAATCAGTTTTGTCAGGAGTTCTCTGGAGTTCTTTGCTCAAACAAGTTTCTCCAAGATAAATAGATTGAAATTCAAGTGAATTTTGAAATATTGCTGTGAATTGATTCTACTGTTTTCTTTGTCTGGCTTAGTGGAAAAGTTAATAAACCATAAACTGCAAAGGCATGTCTTAATGATAAACCAAGTGAGGACATCCTCTGGATTATTAACCTGATCAGAATTTGGGGCAAAAGTTGTAACCAAGTCACTCTACCTCTAGGTCAACTATTTCAGTCACCAAGCTACAATCGGTTAACTACAGTCAATCAACTAACCTCAATTTTTAGTCATTCTGTCGCTACAAATAATTATTACACCACTCAATAATCATCCAGCTATACTGCTATTTTAACCACTAAGTCATTTTATACAGCTTCAGTCAAAGTCAACTACTATCTTAGTGACTCCACATTTAGCTAATTTATACCAAATACTTCAAAAATGCAACCCACTACAGTTGTGAGCAATGCTTCCCAAAAGCAATGAAACAGGGATAACAGTCCAGTGCCCTACAGCAGGAAAAAAAAGACAGAAGGCACTGCTAGATTAAAAAGCCAGAAGGTTATAGACCAATTCAGACAGCAAGTAATGGTCTGATTTCAGTCGGCCATAACAGGGGTCTATCACATTTCAATATCCTTGCTTACCTGTATCATGGATGGTTGTACACTAAATTGTATCTTGGTTCCTTCAATTTTACTGAGTACGAAGGTTTGGAATTCATGCATACAATAAATGAAGACAATTTAGGGCTGGTGGACGCCACTAATGGCTGCCTACACTCACTAAACACAAGCACTGATCGGATTCGTCTGTACCTAAAACATTTAATAACTGCTATGTCACTCACTAACCTTCCCGTTATAGTTCACTACTACTATTTTTAGTCACTCCACTTAAAGTTTCTATTGTTGCTAAACAGCATTTATGATATCATAATGCTTGTATGTAATTAGTCTTGGCAACGGTCATTCAGCCAGACCATAAAAATAATTTTTGCCAATGACAGCTACTTCAAGAAATGGTCCCACCATTGTTGGGATTTATGTGAAAGTAACTGTGGTTGACCCTTCTTGTCATTATGCTTTTAAACAATAGTTTAAGTCTTTGATCATGTGCAAAGTCAACCTTCCAGAGTGTTACTGTACAGAGCCCTGCACTTTGAAAAGTATTTTAGTTTATACTGCTGTGCAGAGAATATCAAAAGGAAGGTCAAACTGGGCAAGCTGGGTAACCAGGCTACAGTATCTCAGGGCTTTTATGAACATAATGTGCAGAGAGGGGTCTAACCGATGTTTGCACAGTTCGATGTTCCCCATTTTTGTATACCTCGGTGATTACAAGGTTCGTTAATGGCTGCCTACACTCACTAAACACAAGCACTGATCGGATTCGTCTGTACCTAAAACATTTAATTTCTGCTATGTCACTCACGAACCTTCCCGTTATAGTTCACTGCTACTATTATTAGTCACTCTACTTCTATTGTTGCTAAACAGCATTTATGGTACCATAATGCTTGTATGTAATTAGTCTTGGCAATGGTCAGTCAGCCAGACCATAAAAATAATTTTTGCCAATAACAGCTACTTCAAGAAATGGTCCCACCATTGTTGGGATTTATGTGAAAGTAACTGTGGTTGACCCTTCTTGTCATTATGCTTTTAAACAATAGTTTAAGTCTTTGATCATGTGCAAAGTCAACCTTCCAGAGTGTTACTGTACAGAGCCCTGCACTTTGAAAAGTATTTTAGTTTATACTGCTGTCCAGAGAATATCAAAAGGAAGGTCAAACTGGGCAAGCTGGGTAACCAGGCTACAGTATCTCAGGGCTTTTATGAACATAATGTGCAGAGAGGGGTCTAACCGATGTTTGCACAGTTCGATGTTCCCCATTTTTGTATACCTCGGTGATTACAAGGTTCGTTAGTCCAAGGGTTGGATGTTCCCAAAAGTACGGATGCTCCCTAGATTCAGGAACAGTGAACCTTGGGAACGTAACATTGACAAAGCCCCGTGCTGTCATGTATGATATGCTATCTTCCCTTCAATCTGACTACAGATTCAAGTTACTATACCAAGGACATAATGTAAAGATACTGTACTATGGCAATACAAGGCACACCCAATCAATCTGACTGTACAGTAGGACTATTTCTATATCTAAAGACATTTATGAGGGGCACCACAGCCATAATTTAAGTCTTGACAGCGATGGCCAACAGTACTGTAGGTTATTGCTGATTTTTTTTCAAGCACCCCAGCATTACCCAGAGGTTATAGGCACCTCAGTGAGGCCGACAGGCTGCAGCCAGGCTTTGTTCCTTCTTGCACAACTAGCAGGGAACAACATACTGTGAGATTGCAACCAGTGGCATAGCCAGGATTTTTTCACCAGGGGCCCTGAGGGAGGGGGAGGGGCACAGACTTTTTATAGGGGGGGGCCAACATATAACTCAGGGATAACTATGGTGAGACTATCACAACTACCTTTTTTGTTGAGTCTGACTGACAGCCAGTGGGGGTTTGTGGTCTAAATACATGGAGGGGCGAATTGGTATTGGTGGGAATAAACCAACAGTGCCCAAGGCACCGTGGGAGCACTAAGGGCTCCCACGTACGATGTGGGGTCCAGGGGCAACGCCCCGGTGGGGGCTTTGCTCCCCAATATTTACAAAATTGGGGTTATAGAACGAAGCATTTCTCTGCCTTCACATGGCATTTGATGAGCACTAAACTGACTGCAAACTTCACCATCATTTCTTTGAATTTAGTGTAACAACTGGCTTGAGGTTCCCGTGGCTATAACAATGCATTCGTCTTTCTTTGAGATGAGCCAACATTTCAACTACACATTGATTAAAATTTGAATTTTCTCTTATGAACTTCTTCTCAATTAATAGCATAGCTAAGGCGCTTTAACCTATCATCATTCGTACTTAATTAGAGTACCAGCTGGGTAAAAACCTACGTGAAGGCGATACAGATAGTATGTGGGGCCTATGTGGTCCTAACCGTTTGAATTCCAATTTTTCTTCAACTCCTCTTTGACAAAGGACAAGTTTGTACACTTTTGACAGTATTCATGTTGCATTCATGTCTCACATTGAGAGGGTTTTGGGAACTAGATGAGACTTAACAACTGAAGAGCCCGGCGAGCATGATTGAGTGCACATGTATACCCAAGCTGCAATAAGCATTTTGACCTGACTCACAGTGATTTTGTGAGACCGCGGCATAGTTTTCTACAAAGGATACAAACGTGGCTGATTAACGCATTCTTAGTTACCGGTTTATGCACACAGTGTCACGAAGTAAGACCAGGGAGTGCAAGTGAAAGCCTGCCTGTAGTTCGAAGGAATTGGCCACCCACCTATCAGCAGATAAAATGTAAGTGTGCATGCTCTCAACATATTGAGCAGTTCAGATTGCGATGGGATGGGGGGCACAACTTTGCTGTGGGGGAGCATGTGTCCCCCTCCCCGCCCCCACCCTCCCCCGTGTCTATGCCACCGATTGTGACATCATACCATATTCTGCAGCTTTGCTGTTTGAACAACTGTGTAGACCACATAAAGAATATGCTCTAGCAGACTGAAAGCCAAAGGCTAAGTCCTCTATCCTCTTCCATATCTTTTTGACCCCCAGAGAGAGGTTGACCGACTGCATGGTCAAGTGGTTCGAGCATCAGACTTGCAGTCAGGAGTTCAGAGTCCTGGCTGGATTATACCGAAGACAACTGCCGTTGTGTTTGGTGCTCAGCATAAGCAATGGAGCACAACTGGACAAAAAGGCTGTGTGGCTGGCTCGACTTGAATAAATTAGTTGGAAGCTGGGCATTTACAATCCATCTGCTAACCCTAGAGAGAGGCTCAAGTTGCCATTGGGTTAGTACATATATACACACTTGGCCCTACCTAAAAATGCCCCTTCCCCTGAAACAATTTTGCCCCCTTCAGTTCCCAGTCTGAGTACTATTGGCAATGTAGGCTGAAAAGAGAAGACACTGATAGAGCTTTTAACATTTCCAAGGTTTAACTCAAATCATGAGTTAACTGTACTTTATTCAAACTTCATTTTTAGTCTTCATATATCAAACTGTCGCACGTTACTTATCAAATTTGAACTTTTTGCGTAATTTACATAAACACATATACTTGTACCTAAAATCTGCCCATATTTCTTGGCTCATAAACAAATATTTCTCATCTACTGTTTGCAAACCCTCTGCAAACCTTCCTCATACATTATTGAAAGCTTAAGGTTATTTCCCACAATTATGATTGCAAACTTTTCCCTTAATTTCCATAAATATTATTTGGACTGCTACAGTAATACAGAATGTGCAAGTATAGTCTTGTCCCAACCCATAAAAATAATTTCAAAAGTACAATTTGGCATTTTGACAAAACTCATCGTACTTCCTTCCTATGTTAACATTACGTGGTTACTATTAATTTCAATACTTACTATTCCAAGAAATTTCCATAAAAGTAAAAAAGATATATATACATAATGTGATTTAATTTGATGTTGAAAATTTGGTACTTCAACTGCAGCAAAACAAGATGAGATGAAACAAATTTTTCTTCCTACATGATACCCTGATATTGTTGCAGTGAAAAAAAAAAATCATTTTTATCCTCACGTTTCCTATGTACTGTAGTTTCATATCATTATCCATCCCAAAATCTGGAGAAAAAACATCCCTTTTAAACAAAAAGTGACAAAACATTAGAAGTAGAATGCAGAGTAGAATGAGACCACAGACTTCCTATAAATGGACAGAGCACTCTGCACAGTAGATTGTTGCTGACATGTGAGGAAAAGTGCACCAAGATGGCAATCTGCTATGGTTTGTACTTGCTGAAGTATATCGTCATATTTTGCAAGAAAGTTGAAATATGGCAAGGTGAGGTCAAAATCACTTCACGTATTGCAGGAATATGATATTGTTTCCCATTCAAGTTGAACTTCTGTTTAATATATTACAGAGACGTCATCAAATCAAACGATTTATAGCTTCACAGCTGCCATGTTATTACGCCTTTTTTTTTGTCCCAGTCGGTGGCGACAACCTAGAGATAGGATGTACACGTTACATGCTCTGTCCAAGTACATAAATCCGTGAACTAGACCTACATAGGTCATGCTCCCATAACCAGCAGCAAAAAGCGAAGTCAATACACCCTTGCCAAAGCTTTGCTCTTTAACATCTTCAAAACAGTGGCAGGTGATGTGTCCATTAGTAACAAAAGTAAGTTAGTCAGTTAGATCGAGGTTTAATGACACACCAACACAAAAGTGTTATATAATGTCATCTAGGAACAAAAAAGTTCAATGTAAGATTATCTGAAGACAGTAAAAAATGGGGCCAATTTGCATTAACATGTCTAGTCAAAACTGAGTCATGCCAAAAATTTCTTTAAACTTTGTTTTCTTTGAGAAATCCTTAAATATGAGAACAAATCTTAATAAAATCTGTTAATAAAATCTGTTAATAAAATCTGACACATGTTCACAAGTTGTGCAGTTGCTTTGCTTTCAAAGCTACACTTTGTATTGTGTACTATCAAAGCAATCTGATAGGGTGTGGCTTAAGGACTTGCACCATATTTTGAAAGAATCATGCATCATATTCTATGAAACACTAGGTAATTTTTATGACAGAGGGGTGTGTCACTGTGAAAAGTATGTGACCTTCCTTACAAACATTGAGTGACCTTGACCAGAGATCAGAGGGTGCATCTTACAGCAAGATAACTGCTTTAGTGATACGAGTTTGTATGTAGAACTCTTTTAAAAACGGTTTAAAAGAAAAATTGAAACTGCTGCATGACCATGGGTTGGCTGGACTTTTAAGATACAGACAAATCCTGACAGCAAGTGATAGTCTGATTTCAGTCGGCCATAACTGGGGTCCATCACCTTTAAATCTTTCGATTCCCTTGTTTACCTCTATCATGGATTGTTGTACACTACATTGTATCTTAATTCCTTCAATTCCACTAAATATAAGGGTTTGAAGCTCATGTAGACGATATATAAAGGCGATTCCAGGCTGATGGACCCCACTAACGGCTACGCACAGTCACTAAAAACGATCAGATTCGGCTATAGTTTCCAACCAATTGGGTCAATATATGGAAATGTGTGGCAATTTAAAGAAACTTGGAATATTTTTGACATTTTTGACCCTTCTGCAATTTGTCTGGGGAATGAAACTTAAAAATAACACAGAAAGACAGATATTCCTCAGCTTTAAGGTGCTTCAAATTTAAACCACTTCCAAGCAAAATAAACCTAAGTAGGTACGTAGTGAAGTCAACATTGAGTAATGCTACATTAAATACTATATTCATTCCAAGCTTTTGTACAGGGCACCTGGACACTGTGCCCAGTCTCTTTAACTACAAACCAGGTAATTTCATAGAGCTCTTTTATCCTCCAGCATGATTATACAAGTCAACAGGATGTAGGGTTACCATATTTACTTTCTAAAAAGGAGGACAGAGGTCACTGGCCTGGGGTGTTGTCTAAAGGGAGGTAGTGTCTTCCTCCATTTGGGGATTTTTAGGGCAGTTTTCAGGGGTATCTATACCTAAAATGGTGCAAAATTTTCACATGCAAAATCAGGTAAAACCTGTAAATCATTAAAGAAATACATGAAATCTTGACATTTTGCACAATTTTAAAAATCTGCCACCACCAACCAGTAAAGGAAGGATATGTCCGGGTGAATCAGGGATGTTTTGGTAACCCTAACTAGATGCAGCAAAGAATTAAGTAACATTGTAATGAACAGTTATGACAATATCTTTTACTAATATGAGGGATGACAGCTGCACAAGTATGGGAGAATGAGACTTCATTGAAAGACCAAGGAAAGACAAAGTTTGCAGGAATTCAATTATAATATGGAATTCTAAATATCAGGAATGTCGCCCATGGAATCACTTCACTGGTATGGCAGCTATTTCTAATTGATCACTATGCTATTTATACAGTTCAACACAGAGTTCTGTGCCAAACTATAGAGAGCTTCCTAAGTTTGAAGAAAGTGCAATGGTGCTTGAGTGGACATCTCGTTATCCCATCATTTACAAAATCATTTGAAAGTAGGATATGCTTTGAAAGTTCACAGTTCCACTGGTTAATCTTGGTGTAATAAGTTACTTCTTGTTTGTTAATTTGATGCAATTTAATGACATTCCAACATAAGTGCATTATATAGTGCTGTCTAAGGAAAAGCAATGCAATGTGAGATAAGGTGCAATAAAGCCCTGTTGTACAGTATAATATTGCACTGTCCTATTCCAGTTATATACTGCATGTGTTCTGGGGGGGGGGGGGGCAGGACGAGTTTGAATGTCACTAAACCTCTCCTTGTTCTTCCTTTTTTCCCAAGCTGGCAAGATCCTTGCCTTACAGGCCACAGAACCAGTTTTGCCTAATACAGGTTTTTGTGGTTTGATGGATTGCATGAAATAATTGAACTAAGTACAAATCGTGAGCCATTGTAACTGACAGGCGATGCCATAAGGAGTCAAGATGTTTGTAGCCATACATATCACTATTCACTTTGAAATGTTTTATTCCAGAATCAATTTTTCAAATGAGCTAGAAAAACTATGGTCTGAGAAAACTGGTCAAGAAATTTTACTTGGTTAGTGCCTACTGCATAGATTGAATAACTCATTGAATTGAAATGTGGAAGACAAAAATTCAAAAAACATTTTCAAATTGTCAAAGTACAAACAAATCCATCAAAGATTTCAATCCTCCATTTTATGCGGGGTGGTGTAAAAATCTCCCAGGGGCCTTTTCTTCCTCACAGGTTGAGGCATAAAAAGCTGGCTGAGTACTGTCCCACCTCCAGGCTAATTTTAGCATGCATGCATATAATACAAGGCATTGACAAGTAATGTAGGTATCCACAGGAAATTAACAGCCCAGTTCCCCCACCCCCCAGCTAATTTGATACTTATTCTATGAGATGGTATGTGGTACCATGTACTAAGTCTGAGTTGTGCAAGGTAAATGTTTTGCAATCACCATTCCAAAAATTATTTGTTTTCTATATACCCATCAGAAGTAAGCAAGGTAGCCTACTTCCTAGCCACTCAGGGCAGCTGGGTGCTACTTCCCAGCGACTCATGGCAACTGGGTGCTACTTCCCAGCCACTCATGGCAGCTGGGTGCTACTCCATCCAGGCAGGTGAAACTACCATCTACCATTTGCAACTTAATTAATATTACTTCTATCATAAGTTACGTCTTCATTTTACAATTTTAGGGAAGCTTCGGCAGATACTAACATGTGACCATGTCTTTCACGATGTCTTCCAGTGGACTATGTTTGGATAATATTTTCAAGGAATGGTGATTATATTGAAACAGCTATATTACAGCAAAGCCACATTGGATCTCGGGAGGCACTTGCATGAACCCTTTGAAGAGGAATCTATCTCTCTTCAACATAGTTAGCAGGAAACAATCCTCTTTTACCTCTACAATCACCCCTCCACCAGCCGTCATCAACCTGTAACGAAATACAGAAACATGATGAATGATTACTGCAAATGATGCTTCTATCTATATTATTGGTGGTAATTAAACTCACAATGCTTTACAATGACTTAGTATGGCCTTTTCATTCTTAAACTGAAAAAGTTAAATCAAACAGAATTTGTACCATGGCATGACACTAAAGTAAGGATTACAGAAGTTATGATTATTGTTCAAGCCATGACTCCAGTTACAACATGCAACATTGCATCTGGTTTGAAAAATTCTGGCCAAATTCCTCCTTTAAAGGAACACAGTGATGCCTGTCAGTGATGCCTGTCAGTGATGCCTGTCAGTGATGCCTGTCAGTGATGCCTGTCAGTGATGCCTGTCAGTGATGCCTGAAGAACAGTGAATTACAACTCTGATATACTGAGTTACCACATAATTTCCATTTACCATACCTTAGTAGCTAAATTGCAGACAGCCCCAGTGATGTATGGCATTAGTACGGACTTCATCTTGATTTTTTTTAAAGGGCCAATCCTCTCACCACAAACTACAATTCTTGAGTTTACCAAAATTCTCAATTGGCTAAGCTCTTTGACTGACATTTAATTCAAACAATGCAGATTACCAAAGCTTATATTGCTGTAATCATTTACTCCATAGACTAGTCCCATTGGTATCACCACACAACCTCCAAACTCCAGGCCAAGAGTTAGTTTGTTAGTTACAAGGAGTTTTACAGCTCATTTTCTAACCTATTGGTTTAAGTTGAGTGGTCCATGACCTTTTTCCCAGTTGCAGCTCACTGGCTTGCTTTCCTAACTCCATTTCTTATGTGGAGCATCATGCTCAATGGCAGTAGGTTCCATTTTTAGTCTTTGGTATGACTCGACTTGGGGATCGAACCCTGGCCCTCCGCATGAGATGCAGATATTATTACAGTTTGACCAAACACACGACCAGGAAAACCCTGCCCTAGCCTACATTTATATCTAGGGATTTGTATGCTCCATATACTATATGTCACATTTAAAAACAGAAGTAGCAAGGTTTAAGAACTAATACATTGAGCACTGAGTCCCAATTAAGCAGATACATATCTGCTTACAGTGGAGTCCTAAAGTTTAAGATTCTATCTTCCCTGTTTTCATACCTTTATCAGTGGCTAGCTTTGATTATAAGGCTCACTATTCCCAGGGCTCCGTGTTGTCTGAAATGTGTTCAATATGTTCCCAGCTTGGGAGCATTGAACCCTGGGAACAATTTGACAGTCCTACCTCTACACACCCATGAGAGGATTAAGTCTATGTGCAAAACACCTCGATCATGTACACCTGTGGGTTCTTACCTTCTCAATATTAGTTATGATGTCATCTGGGTCAAAGGTCAGCTCATCTTCATCCTCTGCAATAGACAGAAAATTAAATCCATAAAAAATCAGACAGTTGGTTGAATTTAATCATAGATGCCTTAATAGTACTATGGTGGCCATTTTCTGATGAAAGGGAGGACAACCTCAGTTAATACCATATGAGCAAAGTGCCACTATGACTTGGCATACTGCCTTACCCTTCCCATGCTCTTATCAGTTCCTTTCCCAAGCAATACCACAATGCAATTTCCAGCATTCCTGAATGTAAAGCAATTTTCACTATTGTTCCATCAAAGGAAGCATCAGACTGGTGCCCCACCTAGTTCATCAGCTGGGATAACCAAACTTTGATGGCAAGCCTTTTCAAGTTAAAGGGAAACAAGAGTACCCAGAGTAAAAAGCCAATAACCCTAAGTGGGTATCAGATCGACACACTGGTGGAACAGGTTGGTGCATAGCAGTTGGCATAATCAACTAGTTGCATTAATATAGAGCTTCATATATAGACCATCTCAAAGCAGTACAACAATCCCCTCTGGTCATTGGTAACTTGTCTAACTTATGCTACATATTGCACATCACCTGAATCCCATTAGGGGGAATACCCATTAGCCAGATTTAGAAAGACTTCCATCACAACTGATCCTCTTAACTCTGTTCTGTCAGACATAAACCTCATCTTGACTCCTGAAAACTAGTAATGTTGAAGTCATCCCATGCACAACACACTGAAAGCTGTGCTACAATCCTCGACAAAAGTACATGGGACAAACCCCGCTCCCCGTATCAATGTTGAAGTTTCAGGACGCCTTGGGCTGCCGCAACATTGAATGGGGGAGTGGAGGGATGGTGTTCCATACATTGCTTGTTTTGCTTGTTTTGTCCCATCATTTTTGTCGAGGATTGTCGGAAGCCTGTACAAATGTATATGAAGAAGTTTTCGGTCATGGGCAACGTAATGACAGTTGGTGAATAAAGGTTGTGTACTTTGAAAGGAGTGATTAGAAGACAAATGTCACCGTGTTAGCATTATGAAGAACAATTGCCGCATGACAAGATAATAAACGCGGCTTTTAAATATTTCACGGGGAAGAAATGTAACTTATCACGCATTACGGACTTCTGTCCATATTCGGTTTTTCTAATTAGGACCTGGAAGTGATCAAAATAAGGTACCCATGGCTGGTTTAACGTCGTTTATTTTGTCATTAACCTATTCAGAAGACCCGTTGCCGCAGGGTACCGAAGGGAGGGGGAGGGGTCGCTTTCAAGCCAGAAATATTTCTCGGGGAGGGGGACAGATCAAAACAACCTTGAGGGAAGGGGGAACAGATATTGCAGATAAAATACAGGACAAATGCGGCGTTTTAAATTTTTGAAACCGAACTGCTACAGAAAGCTCTGAAAGTAGGCTTTATAACGCTTAATTTATTCGTTATCCCTATGTAGAACTCATCACTGCTCCCCATTACTAAGAATATTTAATTAGCGCCACGGTTTACCGTTGACCTCACCACGATTAACCATTGACCTACACACTATTTCAATGACTGTCGAGGGTTAATCGTGCAAAAAGAAGATCTCTCTATTTATAGGGAACTGTCATTGTGCAAAAATGGTTAACCGTTTCATTTTCGAGAAATCTTGACGTTAATTGTCACGTTCACTACCAGTAATGCTTACATACAATTTCGTCTTTAACCAGATTGTAGTTTGAATCATCATTCAATGTTTATTTATGCGAAAAAAGAGAGAATTTTGTGGTTAACCGTTGGGTATATCGTGAAATATGTTACCCCCAACCCCTAACACGAAATAAAAGATGGAAAAACTTCTTTGTTTATTCCCCATTACAGTACATGAAATTTTTAAAGTAAATTAAATCTCTCACCAGGCAGAGTACTTATTTCCCCCCTCCCCCTTTCTCGTATGAGCTACTTGAGGAAGACAAATCTTTATTCGAGCGCCCATCGCTAATCTAACACGCCAGTATAATGGTCGGACAAATTAAACTGTTACTACTTTCCTGTAGCTTGAAAAGTAAAAAGGCAACTGTACTCGTTTCAGAGCATTTAAAACGAAAATTTGGAAATTCCTATACCTTTGTACAGGCTTCCGACAATCCTCGACAAAAGTACATGGGACAAACCCCGCTCCCCGTATCAATGTTTAAGTTTCAGGACGCCTTGGGCTGCCGCAACGTTGAATGGGGGGAGTGGGGGGATGGTGTTCCGTACATTGCTTGTTTTGCCCCATTATTTTTGTCGAGGATTGTAGGTTAATCCTTCCCCCGACAAATCAATAAGGTTGTGGGATCTTTCTTCCCCAAGTTGCCATTGCCATGGCAGGTTGGGTAAGAGTAGGTAATGGAAAATATCTGTCATGTTGGTATTGTCCCCTGGGACACTTCAGCTGAGCACAGCCACATACATCGCATCACGTATAAGAAATATTGTTACGAACAGTTCCTGATTTTATGTTCTTTTCTATGTTTAACTTAGCTGATTGTTCACAAGAAGTATTCTCTTAAGAATGTTGCACCTCTCAGAGATTTCTCATGAGGAAGTTGCACACCAAGAGGAATTTCTGGAGAGATGTTCCACAAGCTTGCATACAAAACATTTCTTGGAGAATCAGACAAAAGTATTTTCACAAGAAGCTTATGAGCTATTAGGCCATTTTTTTTTCTCATTTCTCATGAGAACTGTACCTCGAAAAAATTATTTCTTATGACCCAGTTCTCATGAATATTGGTCCAAATTTCTTATGAGATTCTCACAAGAATTTTTTTGATTTGATTTGTATGAGAATTATTTTTTAAGGCTTAACAGTTACCTCACAAGTACCCATACTACCCATGGCTGGAGTGAAGTAACTGAGATAGAGTATCTTGCACAAGGACACAATGTTATGTTCTAACCAGCAACCCTCCAATTGCTTGTCTGATTTCTTTGTCATACGTTTATTGTGATCTCCAGACCACTACCCCTATGAAGAGTCCACATTTTTTATAACTCACCAGCTTGATAATCATAGAGTGCCACTGCTGTTATTCCTCCTGATGTTACTTCTCCTGATGTCTCTGGTAGGGCTTCATACTCTTCCTCTGCGGCACCAGACAAAAAAAAACATCATTAGAAGAGAATCCACATGCCTTAACTATTATATCATTGCAACTTTACAATATATTACTCAGGACTGGAGTTAAAGACAGGCACTGATATTGCCCTAGTAAATTTTCATAGGGGGAAGAAAAATTCTCAATTTGTCACTGATCTTTCATTTCTATAACATTCAAAAGGTGTAGAATAGCCCACCCTTGTATCCCTTGTCATAAAATTCAAATGAATTCATCTAGGAGTGAGGGTGAGAGGCCCTCCTTTCCGAGACTTTCTCCTGAATAACATTTGCCCCCCCCCCCCTTCCCAGAAAATTTCAAGATGCCATTTCTCTAAAACATTTATCCACATCTTGTCCCTCTTGAAAAAAATTTCCCACCCTTCATGCCATCTCTGTAAACCATCTCTGCCAACCCCTTGAACACCTTGTGTGGGTACAGGCTAGCTTTCAGATTTTGTTGAAGATGTATACTTTGGATACAGGTCCTTTCTACAAATATTTTTCACTGTAGTACAGGAGTGCCCAACATTTTTTCACAAAGTTTCCCTTCAGGTAACTAACTGCTGAGATCTGCTAGTCTAGCAACATGCACTTGGACAGCCTATTGCAATGCATCACCTACGTTCTCAGTTTGTCAAAAAAATCCATACAGTTGCACAAAACCAAACATTTTTTCATTTTCCCTTCACCCTTGTTGCCCCATTGTGGAATGGGTCCTATGGAATATGCCCATGTTTTCCACCTGTCTTAGAGGTGACTAAAGAGAAGGACTTGCATAGTTTTTGAAATTATATTTGAACTTCTCTTTTTGCTTTTTTTACAAAGTTGACAGTATGTTACACATTCATGTTGGTATGTCATTAAATCTTATTTAACTAACCCTCCCTGTCATCTTGGGATAATGGTGGGCACTCATGCACTGGTACCTCAGGGGAAGTAAAAGCAAAAAATTAATTTTCATATGTGAAAAAGGAACTAAATCTACACAGTGTGGATAAGGTTCCATTAAGACATCGGACATGTATTTCTCACGATATCAGTAAATAAAGTCAGCAAATTTGTGTTTCAAAGTGAGTTTGAGAGCCGCAGAGCTTAAATCACTTCCTCACATTGACAAGGAATGCTTTGTTTCCATTTGTTTCATCAGACTGTTGTGTTAACCTTGAAGCTAATAGGAATAGGACCTCCCTGTGGGGATATTAATGCAATGTTTGTAAAATTCTCATGCCACTTCTTTATCACATTCTAATAATATTGGATTGTTGAGGAGAGATTCAACTCTAAAGGTAAAGAAAAACAAAAGATGTCCCTTAATGTGGGGATATGATGTCATATGAGCTTGCTTCAAGTTTACATTTTGTTGAAAATAGGGAACTTTTAAGGGCTCATATCTTGAAAACAACACATCAGATTTCAATGCAAAATTCACCAAAATGCTTAGAATAAGAACCCCTCTAACAAACCAAATCCTGTTGTGTCCTTTAACCCTTCTTTTCCCTTCTTTTAACCCTTCTTTTCCCTTCTTTTAACTCTGAGCTCCATTTAAGCTTTGTTGTTTTCCTTTTCTTCTAATAATGTACTAAAGATACTTAACGATATAGAATGAATTTTTCATTCTGAAAAAATTAAGCTGTATAATATGCGATGAGTGTTTACTGAGAAAGCTGATAATAAACATTCCGCCTCTGAGAAAGTTATTATTTGATTAAAATGATCTATGAAGAAATGAGTGGTTCTAACTGTATTACAGTATAGATATTAAATGCAATGCAAAGAGTTACAAAGCTCACCAATGAAGGAGTCAAATAGGTAAAAGGAAAGAGATGAATCTGAATAGTCAAGTGATGGTCTGATTTAGTCAGGTAAAACTTGGGTACATGAGATTTTATTTTTCAAATTTGTTGCTACCCTGTATGATAGATGATTCCATGATACTCCTTGATTTCCTCAATTTCACTGAATATGATGGTTTAGATTTGCATGGGCAATAAAATTAGAATAATTTATGGCTGAAGGATCCTACTAATGACTGCATTCACCAGCTGCTCTGATTAGTCTATAGTTCAAATAAGATTTTATCACTTCTATGTTTGAATAAGAATTACATCTTGGCATAACCGTGAAATAAATTATCCAGTTGGTTCTGAAGAATTGTCATTCCTTACATTAAAAGAAATAGGGTTACAGCAGTACATTTGCATGCAATAAACGAAAGTGAGGATAGTATCTCTTCTTTCAAGGGGAAATGAAGCCCCCTCATTGGAATTAGCACATCCCCCCTCCAATGAAATGGCAAAAGCAGAAACCCTAGGCTTGCTTTGGAGCAGCATCTAAATCTCACAATTTTCCAATTTCTCTTCAAAGTATCATTCATATGAATATTTATGATGTCAATATAACATATTAATGGTAAACCAAGCAGTTACTCCTAGTATATTCCACATTTGAGGAGCAAAAAAATATTGTCATATGACTCTAAGGAGCCAATCATGAAGCAGGACAGTCTACTTCACAATTTCAAGTAGGGGACTACTCTTGCCCTTTCATGATTGGTTTCACTCAATCATGTGATAGCACTTTTGATAATCTTATTTTTTCACTTGAAGTAGAATACTAAACTTCTGGCTCTTCTGTTTGTTCACAGTAATTACCGTATTTACTCTATTAAACGCCCCGGGAGCATGAAATTTTCGTTAAAGGGGGCGTTTATTAGAGTCAAATTTACTTTTGACTTTTCTCTAGGCAAGTGCCCCACAACTTGTTTCTTATCTGAGCCCTTCTGATAAACTGCTATGGCATATTTGCCCATTTGGTTGTCAGCTTCACAATCAGCTGTGAGCTCCTCCCCAATAATCGGTAACCAAACTTTCCTATAAATATGGTAGCCACCAATAACACTGTGAACTTTGCAAGTGTGATCAACTTTTGCCGACCTCTTGATATGTAACGATACACACAGAAGTGACTTTTTTACGAGCCAGCGGCATGTATGCATGCTGTGCACAGTATACAGCCAGGCCTCACGTTACTATACTGACCTGCCGGCTATAGGCACGTACATACAGTAATTGCATAATAGTTACCGTGAGTAGCACCATGCACGTAGGTATTAGCATTTTTAGCAGTACATACGTGTTCACAGCATTTCACCATTAAACAGTTTTCCTGTGGTGAATTTGGAGTTTCATGTTAGGCTGTTCCGATAGGCTAGTGAATATTTTTATACCTACGGTATGTACAGTACCAGTACTTTTGAACCACAAACGAAGCAGCATAGGTTCGCGGTATGTGATAGCTTGATGGATATCAACAGAAATTAGTTGCAGAAAAATGCCTTTTACTTCAGGATATGGGACTTTAGGAGATTTCGTGGCTTCAAGGTAGGACTATTTCATTTTCCTTTTACCATATTGTCTTTGGAATTAACAATTTCACTTTATGCAATGTGACAAAAAAGTTGGGGGGCATTTATTAGAGAGGGGGCATCTAATAGAGTAAATACAGTATGTCCAAAGACATCTTCAGGATAACCTACTGTTGGCAACTTCTAAGAGTTTGGTCATTTTCCTACAAGTCTAATTTTTAAGGGACTGTCTATATCTTTAAATTTCATAACCAACACTTTTGTTTTGTTTAATCTACTGATGAAATCTTTCTTTATCTATTAAGCCCACTCATGACTCTACAAAAGTACCACGTTTTATCATTTCCTGGTTGACCAAAACAAATCCAGAATCTATCACAGAGCTTCCTGTTCAGCTAGGATTGAGATCAATAAAGTTGAGAGTGTTTGCTGTTGTATATTTTGCAGTATGACATAGATGTTAGCGATGAACTTCTTCACTGAACAACATTTCTTAACAGAGGCATGGATTGCCACCCAGTGAAAGGTCTTTTGTCAGGGTAATTCTGGCAAAAATTCTAAAGGCAAGGAAGATTTCCCAATTGATCTTCTCCAAATGGCAATTACAATGGATTGTGGAATACAGTTTTGGCATTCATCATTTTCCGGGATCATATTTCACTGCAGCAAAATGGGATGTACATCAAAACTGTATCCTGTAATCCTTTCTACTTGCTATTTGGAAAAGGGTTTTAAGCCCAGGTCACGCAACACAATATCAGATTGGAATTTGGTCCGATTTTTGTGAGTTTTACTGAAAATGTCCCCCACCTTTCGTCAAAACGAAACAAAGATTTGCAAACCTGTGTAAATGTATGATTTGTAATGCAGGACTATGAAAATCTAAGTTGTACTAATTATTCTGTGACGTCACATCAGCAGACAGCTTTTATAGGATATGCGTTGTCCAAAAAAGGCTATTAGTCAATGTGACATCACAAAATAAATAGTTTACATTTCTTTTCCAAGGTCCTCTTATACCGGTTACATATTTACACAGGATGGCAAATTTTTGGTTCTTTCCCTCAATGGATGGAGGAGATTTTAACTTAAACTAACAAAAATTGGATAGTAATCTGATTCAAATTGCTGTAGTGTGACTGGGCTTTATGAAGAAGAAAATTATGTAAGGTTAGTCAGACACCTTTTTTTTTCCAAATAGCCGTTTCAAAGGATCATGGGATAAAATGTTGGTGTGTGTTGTCTTATGTCACAGTAAAATGCCATTGAAAAAAGCATCATATACCAAAACCCCATCCCACAATTCATTGTTACTACTTTTTGGAAAAAGGTATTTGAGAAATTAGTATCTGCGAATAGAGCAAAAGAAGAGAAGAAGTAAGTCTAGAGGAGTTAAGAACCAAAGTACCTCCACCAGCAGTTTCCTCATACAACTGATCACCGCCACCACCTGCTTCTTCATAAAAGTCACCTGTCGCTTCCTCCACCGTACCACCTCCTGCCTCTTGGTACGTACTCTCCTCTGACTGTTCCATGCCCCCTCCAGCTTCCTGATATGTGGAGTCTTCGTTATCTTGGTAACTACCGCCAGCCTCTTCATAGGTCTCCCCATGGTCTGGTGTGGGTTTTGGTTCATCAGTAAATCCACCACCTGGTACAGCTGGTAAAACCCTTCTGCTCATGGATGGTCGTTCCTCCTCTCTCTCTGGTTCTGCTTGAGGTTCTTCTTCCTCCTCATCATCTGGCTGTTGTCTTGCAAGCTCAGCTTGCCTCTCCTATCCACCAAATAAAGATTTAAAAATTGAAATTTAGAAAAATAGAGAAATCGATCATCTTTCCAAACAGATTTAGTTCCCTAAGCTAGGCTATTCCTAGTCCTCAAAAGTCTGACTTAAACTCACCATTGGGCGCACACAAACCCGGTTTAATCTTTATGGTCATATCTTGGTACACAACAGACAATGATGTGCACTCAGAACACACTCTATGCATGCCTTGTGATATGAGCTTTTCTTCATCTATGTAGTCAAACAATGAGCGCAAATCAGTTGAGAAATTTGGTTAACCAAACACAAAATATTTGATGTAGATGGGTGTCATTATTGCTCAACAAATCTTCAATGCCTTGAAAATATTGTGGAACTTTTTACGAAAATTTTCAAGTGAACCACAAGCCTGCTATTGGAGAGTACACATATTTTATGTCAAAAGATGTTTTCCTTTAAAAGAAACACAGGATGGCTTTGTCAAAACACTTTACAAGGGCCTATGACAAATTTTCAAAATGCTGGACCACTGCAATCTGACATTTCCCTTTGTTGTTAAAGCCCTCTATCATATAATATTGTCACTGAACCTACAACTAATCTAATTTTTACTGCATCACTGGCATTCATAAAGACTTGTCTGAATGTAGGTCTAGACATAGCTGTACCTCAATTCCCTTTTCTCTCCAGATGATCACTACATTGTGTTGTTAAATGAAAGAGCACAGGTGATATGATAGGGTCATGAATCTACAGGATATGTCCAGCGATGGTCACAAATGCACAATACAGTACCTTGCCCACTCCCAATCCACAACCTACTGCATATGCTGAAGTAATTTACATACTTAGTGTAAAAGGCTTCTTCTTCTTCTGCTTCTTCTTCTTCTTCAAAACCCTAAAAACCTAACCTAACCTTACCTTACCACGGGTGGTTAATAGTGCTCACGTAAAAACCATGTTTATATTCTTCAACCCCTAGCCCTCATGGAAGTTTACTGGTCCAGTCACTGTACTGATGTAATCATTGAACTTACTATCTAGTCCAACCTGCTATGAGCAACATATGAATTGATGCACTACACTGAATCATATGTAGATGTTTCCTAAACTATTGTGACAAAATTCCACTCTCTTGGCTAGTTTTCTTATTCTGAGAGCTAAATTGTTTGATCCTTAATAAACAATTCAATATTACTCTCACACAACATATGAATTGATGCACTACACTGAATCATATGTAGATGTTTCCTAAACAATTGTGACAAAATTCCACTCTCTTGGCTAGTTTTCTTATTCTGAGAGCTAAATTGTTTGATCCTTAATAAACAATTCAATATTACTCTCACACAACATCTGCTTCTACACACTATTTATTCTCAAGTAAAAGGAGAGGTCTCCATGGTTACTTAATACAAATCTAAGTTAAGTGTTTCAAGGATTTTACCATACAAGCAAAGTGACTATTACCAGTAGCCATTGCTTTAGCTGTACCTGAGCTATAACAACACTGTAAAATTGTCAACACTGTAAAATTGTAAAACTGTCACAGTTGTTTATAGGTGGATATTCACCAAACCAGGGGGTTCCAATTTTCCCAAATGCCTTAATTCCAGCCCCTTTCACAGCCACCTAGAACCATCAATGTCCAAACACAATCAGTGTAATGTTTCAGGGAAGAGCCAGTTCACTGAGCAAACAAAGCCATGACATGAATACTCTCAGGGCATGCTGCATAATAAGGTTAGATTAGATGGAGTTTTATGACCCAGTTTCTAACCAATTGATTTAAGTCCAGCCAGCCACAGCCAGTTTACCAGTTGTGGCTCATTGGTTGCGTAATATGATATTAGGTACTTTTTTTTGTTTTTTTTTAACTGATTTCAATCAAAAAGCTGTGCCAATCGATAATTTGGGTAGACTCCAGGTAGAAAATGTAATTTGGAGTGACCATTGACTGCCTTTAATGTTTATTAATGTAATAGGAATTTTTCATGAAAATTAAATCAATGTTTGAATAAAACTTCAAACAACTTCAAGGTATTTGCAATAAAAATTGTTCATCTGCCTAACCCTCCTGCCTCCCCAAGTCATTCGTCATCCTGTAACCAAAAGCCTCTTCACACTAGCCAAGATATACTACTTCGAATTAACAAAACTCTACTACATTTGCAGTGTGTATGAACTGTCTGTCCTGTTATGATTTAAATGATGAAGCTGTTTGAATTCTTTTTTCCTGCATTTTGGAAACTGAAAGGTTTGATCACAGTTAATAATCACACAACCCACGCCAAAAATAATTATATTAACTTTAAAATAAATAAACAAGTGAATCGGTGTCTGATTGCAGGGAACTCTTTCAACCATAAAGAGATCATAAAAAGCTTCATGTGCATCGAAGGTGTCCCACAGTTTCATGTTAAAAGGGTTGGAACTTTAATAAAGGGTAGCTAAACTGACAAAAGAATTTAAAATAAAGTACAAATATGTTTCTGTTCTAGCTCAATTACAAAAATTATGTTTAGTATAGCTACATCCTAAGAGACTTCATATTTGAAATACTGTAGATAAAGCCTACTACTGTAAGTACTTTGCAACAGTAAATATGTTCAAAGCTTTGGAAGTGACAAAAAATATGGGGAAGGTAACTGACAACGGAGTTTAAAATACAGTATGTTATGTGCCTGTTCTAGTCCAGCCATTAAACTTATGCCCATTATATTTATGCTGAACTGATTATATGAAATATAAATATTTTGAACAAGTTGAAATTAACCTTAAATCTGTGCTTTAGACACGATACAGTATTAAATGTTTCTCTTTAACTTCACTGCAGAACTTGTACATGAAGTATAGTGTACAAAAGCATCCAGTCAATCCTTTGGTTAATTAAGTGACTATACAGTACATGATTATACAATATGTCCTACTGTATGCTACAGTTCAAACAACTTAACTCTTTATAGAATAGTGTGTGAATTTACATTGTAAAACAGAAGCAGGAAGTCATTTCTGCTGTGGTAATAGATGATTTCAAAGATTATAACAAACTTTTAAATACTCTGTGGTATTTACTTTATAGTATAGAATTGCCACATAAAGTGACCATAACCCTGCCAAACAAGATAAAGAAAAGACTGACTAGTCTCAGCATTAAGTCATGAAGTTACTGTGGTTTTGATGGATGAAGTGTTACGGCTCAGTTTCTAACCAATTGGTTTAAGTCAGGAAAGCTGCAGCCTTTTTTTCCAAGGTCTACCCGATATGTTCTCCAGGTTCAATCTTCCTCATTTACCTGCACTTGATAAATTGGTAATGATTACGAGGTTCGTTGTTCCTTGGGTTCAATACTCTCAGAAGTTAAAATGTTCCCAGGATTTGGGAACATTGAACCTTGGGAAGAGTAAACCTTAGGAACATTGACAAAGTCCCTTTCTTTTCTAGCTGTGGCTCACCGACTTCTTAAAAGCACAAACTGTGTTATCTGAATAGTCAGTTTTCATCTATTTTATAACTAGAAAAAGCAACAGACAATTTATATTATGAATTAGGTCATATCTTTTAATAATCACAAAGAAAAATCTTCCTGAATTTCTTCACTGACAACTATCCTGATTGTCATGTTAAAGCTTTTCATATGTAGACGTACATGCATGAGAGCAGAGCCTTTTTACCATGTAGCAACGTAGCAATAGATCAATAAACTTTGCCCCATTTATTGAAGAATCCTTGACTTGTGACTCAAAAATGATTTGAAATGCCCATTTTTATGATAATTAGGCAATGATGTGTGACTGATGCTTATTCACCAAATACTGGCTAGATGAATGAAAGGTGTTAAATAGGGTTGAATTAGGAAATGCATAATGGAAAGGGAAGAAGAATGGTGCAATACATAATACTTATTACTCTTATCATGGAGTACAGTCCCCACTTGCCCCTAGCAAAAAATGATTTAAGCCACCCCCGTCTCTCAACTTACATTCTCCATTAAAATGAGTTATTCCTAACAGCATGTCTTTTCATATCTTTCACAGCCCTTATGCAAAACATGTATGTGTCAATCAATTAATGCCAAACCCTCAAATTTCCACTTGTATTTACCACAGGTTTTTGCTTGTAAATCAGTTCTTTCCATTAACACATCCCAGGTCTACTCTTACTGTAACCAGCCAGGGTCGTCAAAAAACACCCCACACAAAAATGGTTGTGTGGAGGTGTGAAACTGAGAAAGGTTTACCAGTCGTGTCACTTTATCACATGGCCATGTAAGGTTTACCACAGGTTTGCAAAAGGTTTGACTAACAAAACCTGTTGCAATTAAGACCAACATTTACCAAGCATTTTGAGTAAAAAAGTATGGCTTTCAATTGAAGACAAGAAAACTTTCACCTCCTCATACCAAATTTTAAGTCTGACTTAAGCAAGAAAATTATTCTTTGTCTAGATGGTATCAAAATATGCAAAAGTTTGAATAGGTATTTTGCAAAAGTTTATGTAAGCTTCAGAGTTGCCAAAAGTACAAAAAGCCAATGCAACATATATAAAGCATGCTGTAAGAAGAAGCTGTGCACCATATTGGGCTCATAGCATTGCCAAAGAAAGCAGTGCACCTCATTTCAACAATTAGACAATATAAAGACTGCATGGCTTACAATGTGATAGCACAAATTGCAATCGCTCAAACCATCGAATATTGTGCATTTATTGTGGTTATGAAGCGTATTTTAATGCACTGCATAAATTATTTTCTTGTACACCACTTAAAAAAAATCTTATGCAGTTCATAAGCATTTTGACATAAGAAACTTCTTGCACAATGTTAGCATATCCCACACAGATTTTTAATCCAGGGGTACATACTAATTCAAAATAACAAAAGCCACTGAATAGTCATATCCCATATTTTCTTTTTCCACAAATAATCTATCTGCAGACCATTGCAAACAGTACATGAACAGTACATTCATGAACAGTACATACATTTCATGAAATTACCTAACTTGTTCAGGTACTTTTGAAAAGTGTTCATTTCACTGGCTTTCCAGGCCTGAATAATCAAATAATTCAAATTTCAGTTTTCCTTGATTTTCCAGGATTTTCATGTAATCAGGCATTAGGCATTTGTTAGTGCAGGTTGCAATATTATGTACCTGCCTCCTAAGAAGGATGCACTTACTGTTCTGTGACAGATCTAATTCCAGACAGGTCATTTAATGTTCAAGAGCACTCAAATATCATAATTTCCTTCTAATTGCTCTTCAAAGTGTCTTTTATAATATTTTAGGACTTCAATATTATTCAAGGTAAACTAAGCGGTACCTTTTAGTAAATTTCACATTTGAGGACAAAAAATATTGTCACATGACTCTCAAGAGCCAATCATGAAATAGGACAGTCTACTACACTGTTTTAACTTGGGAGGACTGCTCTTTACCTTTAAGTCTGAGATAATTCCTTTTGGCCCTTTAAGGGGAATTTTAACCTAAATTTAATTTTTCATGAGTAAAAGAGGAACCAACTCTACACAGTGTAGTGAAACTTCCATTCAAAGCAGACATGTCTTTCTCCAAATATCAGCAAGTAAGTCACTAGATTTGTGTTCCACAGTGACTTAAAGGCATATTTTCATCACCCCAAACCAGTTCCAATTCTCCCAACCTATTTATTTCTAGCCCCTCCCACATTGATCTAAAACTCATCTTTATCCAGACACAATCCTAGTTTATTGCTTCATGGCTTGTTCCAGTGGCCATACAAGTCCATAATGTGTAATCAAGACACTCTCAGTGCCCATGTTGTGTAATTTAGCTATTATGCATTATTTGAATGTGATGCCAATCAAAGAGCTGTACCAATTGAGAGTTTTGATATATGTATACTGAAACTGTAGTTTAGGGTGACGAATGACTGCCTTTAAGGGCAGCAGATATTATTCTACTTCCTCAACAACAAATGCTTCGTTTTCCTTTTCTTTCTTGGACTGTTGTGTTAACCTTGATGTTAATAAGAAAAGAAATTCAATGTGGTGAATGCAAACTTTGTAAGGTTTTCATGCCATATATGCAATCAGTTCTGATAATATGCACTTGTTGACGGAAAACTGTTTGCAAAGTTTACAAAAAAATGAAAGAGTGACCATTAATGTGAACTTGTTTCAAATTCACTTCTTGTTAAAAATGGAACAGCTTTACGTGCTCACATCTTAAGAAACACACATCAAATTTTGATGTATATTTCACCAAAATGCTTAGAACCCCTCAATTAACATAGTAAAACTTGATGTGAGCTGAAAACCCTGGATAAAACAAAACGTCCATCAACGATCAAGAAATCCACCACCAGAAGAAGATTATAAAAGAGGTCAGAGAAATCACATGACACTTCACATGATGCATGCAGACAAGACGATAAAATGAGAGCAAAGAGGAACTTTTCAGAGACAGAGCAAGATGAAGTCAAAGGATGTCACAAATAGACAAAAAAATGAGAGGTTCACAAATAGACAAAAAAATGAGAGGTGCATTTGTAGAAAAAGCCAGAAGAGGATTACTAAAAGGATGATGACATCATATCGTCATCTTACCCTCTCTACCCTCTCTGCTTCCTCCTTCTCCTTTCGTTCTCTCTCTTGTCGTTCTCGCCTTGCCTCTTCTGCTCGTTTCCTGTTTTCCTAAAGGAATTCCAAGATCAGTTGCCATTTTTATTTCACATATTTTACTAACTTGTGTTTGCACTGTCTGAACCATGTGGCAGTCTAGCAATATACAATCCTAAGTACTGCTACTGAAATTTTATAAACACTGAAAGCTTTTTTCTAACCATTACCTTCAATTTCCCAACCTAACCTTCCAAACCACAAAACTTTACTCAAGCCATCAACTGTGATGAAAGAGTACAGTTCACTTGTAGTTTCAGAATGACACCACAGTGACAGCTTGATGGTATCTTGGAACCATCACTGTGGTACCAGGAGGTTGTCAGAGTGGCACCATGGTAACACTATAGTGGCATCATTCAGTCATATTTGACAGACACCATAGTGGTACCATGTTGCCATCACTGATGTGATAATGGCAGGACATCACAGTGGTAGGTTTGGTAATGCAATACCACGGTAGTATCTGGACAACACCATGATGACACCATAATGCCACAATGTAATATTTTGGTGGCACCATAGTGACATGGTGGCATATTATGACACCATATCTTAATGTTATTATGGTTACACCTCCCATGATTGTGACCACATGGATAGAGTATTGATCGCCCAACTAAACTCTCCAAAACAAAAGAAAACAAATAAAGCATAATTTCTATAAGCTACAGTAGATAACCATAACACTGTAAGAGTGAAATGTATGTAGTTCATTATTAAAAATACCATTAATGAACCCAACAAAAAGTTTTCTCCCAATGATGAATGCATGAACTGTTGTACTGTGTAAGATACCCAAAACATCAAACAAAAAATGTTCTTATTTTTACAAAGGCAGGAAAAGGACTATTTATTCTTCAAAAAAAGGACATGTCTATCATGATAACACAGCTTTAGAGTTTTAACCCACAATTTAACTCTAGAAATTAATTGTTTAACTCCTTTTAATCATCAATTTACGTTATCAGGACTCCTTGTTCTTAAAGATTTCTATTAAAATACTTACATCCTCCCCTCCTTTGGCCATATTTTCAAATTTTGCTTTTAAGTTTCCTGTTGATCCACCACCACCTGTAAGAAAAAGTAAAAAGGCAAAAAAAGGTAAAAAAAATTACAATCAGATGTTATCACTACCTGCTGCTTCACATGTGAGGTCATAAATGATTAGCCAGGCCCGCTGCCAGGTGAACCATCAACAGTCATCACACCAGACATCAGCCGATTTTAGCTAGCTATATGTACTACACCACAATTATAGCCTGGCAGCCACAAATTTAAGGGGCCGAACATGTGATGTCAGTGAAAACACTCTATAAATACAACTTTGCAGTGTATTTACAAGTGCTTTAAAATGTACCTCCTACACATGAAACTGTAATAGCAGGTATCCGATGTATATATTTTTCCTGTAGGCACAGTCTCACATCTGCCCTCAATATCAAAAACAATTAAGCTAATTACAATATGTTCATGAAACCAAAATGGACTCTTTTCCACTGATTGGTTTTGAAAAATGAATAATCAATATCCAGTAACTTTGGATCATTTTCTCCAGAAGTACCAACCGAACAAAAACAGCTGCTGAAGTGGAAAACACAAAAGATTTAGCCTAATGTTTGAAATGCCACTTCCTTTATATGTACCCATCTTCTTCAGCACCAGAAGTTATTCATCTGTTTACCACATGACTACTAAGAGAGGTGGCTGAAGGAACAGGAAATCTACTAACTAATGTGATCCCCACTAGACATATTTTTTGGTCTTAGGTGAGGAAGGACTTGAATGTATTCCAAGAATTCCTGTCAAAAGTTTCAGATGGCAACTGATTCCATGTAATGAAGACCTTTTGCAAAAAGAAGTTCTTCCTTTTATTCAGTATACTGTACAATAACCCTAATATATCATGTGGTTGTCCCCTCGGGAAGAGAGCATAGCTTTTTCTAGTCCAAAGCAGTCCGCAAATTACCACTCTACCCACTGTGCTCCTACTGAATATTCTGTTCCGCCTGTCTGCCAACTGCTGGGGACTAGAAAAAGCTTTGCTCCTCAAATCCATTCCTCATTACAAGCAGACTACTAGAATAAATGTCCTCAAAAACCTTAAAGTTTTGAAAAGTTTCAATCAGATCTGCTCTAAACCTTCCCATTTCTAAACACATATGTCCAAGATTGTTAAGTCTCTGCCTCTAAATGCACATAACGTACATTAGAAATAAAAAGCATGCTTACCCAAACATTACACTGCTGAAGATAAATAAAAGAACTGAAAGAAAATTCACATTTCTAAAACACTTTGACAGTTTTCCTTGACAATACAGTACTTACCAGGAGCCACTCTTGTTCTTTCATAGGAAGATGACACACCTTTCATATCATCGTATGAACCAGCAGATGCATCTACACGATCTGTCTGAACTCCATATTTTCCACCAAAGCCTTTAGAGTAATCTAGGTAAGTATGGCGTAACCAATCATCATGCAGTTAGAACATTTAAATGATTACAAATATTTAAAAGACAATACAAGAGTTTAGTTAGTTACACAGATGAACATACTTTGCTGATTAAGGGGCACTGCAATAAAGCTACTACACATACCCGTATGTTATCAAAGGTGGAAAAGTTACGAAGCTGGGAGTCTCATTCCCTGGAAGTTTTGGCATTTGGAGGGAAATTTTGACAATCTGAAGAAAATTTCCCTTTTCTGGACATGAAAATATGAGAATTGTGGGAAATTTCGCTCCCTCTGTGGGAAATAATTCTACTCATTTCCTGGGAAATAAACATTTTTCCAGCTTTGGTATATGTTATACTGTTTTTGCTAACAAAAATCTTTTTACCATTTACGTATTTATTTCCTGACAAAAAACTAGCCTCTTTTATATGTTGTAAGACCATTTTATAAGACCATCTTGGGGCCCTTATGCACCCAACCCGCATTTTGAGCCTCTCCATGAAGTAGCTGAATTGACAGAAATAACCATGTAGGAAGCAGAGAAACAAATTTTGGCATTTTGGGTGACAAGGGCTCAAGAAATTTTAAAAAATATAATTGCATGATCGTTTGCTTCCAAAAGCAAACTTGTGGAATTAATTATTTCAGTCAGAATGCTATAAACCTTACACAATTATTAACAAATTATAAAGACTGTCTCATGTACAGTATAAACCTGAACAGCTGCAAATCTTGTGCAGTATGTCAAATAATCAAATTTCTTGAAGGTGCTCTAATATTTATATTCTTTTGGTGTAAATAAAAAAATTGTTCTTTCTTGAAAATTGTTTTAATGAATATGTTTGCACAAACACTACATTCTACGTGGAATGCCTGGTGTGTCATGCAGGAAAGGAAAGCAACATTAAACATGAAATGAGAAAGATACTTGTGAATAAATACAATGCAATTCACTCTCATTTCTAAAAAAGTTTTAGGAATGTACATGAAATCGTAACAACCATTGTTTCCTGTATCAGTTTACAAACAAAACATTTCTACAGAGACTGAAAACACTTCAAAAGTACAGTAACATTCACATTAAAGATTTTTATTTCTCGAGGAGAATTTTGCTAGATTGCATGCATATTAGTGTTTAAAGACAACACTCAATTGTCCTTGCTAGTGTTGGCACCACTCTTCAGAAATAGGTTAATTATTAAAAAAACATGAAAAACATGTAGGGAGAACTTACATTTTTATAGGAGTGATTTTTAATGATCTGAATGTTGGCAAGTAAAAATGACAAAAAATTCCCCTCACTGAAATTTTAACTTTGTGCATTTTTGAAAGCCAGGTAGTTTCAATTTTAAATGAAATTTGCAAACCCTCTTTAATGAGCTTCATGAAAAAGATCAATATCCTTTTTTCTGAAAAGTATTCACTTAAAACCATCCAATGAAAGGTTGGCATGATATGTTAGTAATATTTTAAACCAAACTGGCAGGAAAGGGCTTAAGACAGATTCAAATGGGGCATAGCCAAAATGAGCAAAATGGCATTTGGTCTATGCTATTCCAACTGGACACTTTTGAAGGACACCAAGATAGTATTGGCACGATGACCATGGCTACCGGTGCCACAGATTATTTCAAGCCCTACGCATAAATTACAGTATTCAGTCTCATTAACCAAAGAGTGACACATATTATTCCAAATGATAGTGTGTATTTCATGACAACATATGAAGATTTGAAGGCTCCTTTGAAGGATCTTTTGAAAATTTGAAAGCTAGAGAAACACATTTTTGATAAGCTTAAATGATCTGTTCTTTCTTTCTTTGAAAACACTGCCTCATCTTCACCCTTTACAGAGTAATTCTATTATATACTAAATGTCTTTTAATTTCTGTATAAATCATGGTTTAAAAGTACAGCACGAAGAACTGCAAGAAGAAATTTTGCTCTAAAATAAAACAAAAAATAATCCCTGAGACTGTGTAGAAGATCAAAGTGATTAACCATTTTTAAAGTAAACAAAGAAACTTGAAATTTTATGCTGCAGAGCACTTTTCAATAATTGCATCTCAATTCCCTCCAAGAACAAAATCTTTGCTATACAAGTTTAAGGGAAAGCTAGTGCAGTCACCTCAAAAAAGATTAGTGTAGTGCTTTTTCATGAAAAACTCTGAAGAATCACGGGACAATGTTTTCCTAAGTCACTTGTAAATGTGTAAGGTAACTCCATAGACTTCCTATATACACAGACAGAGCATGTAACACATACATCCTATCCGTAGAATGTGGCCAATGACTGGGACAAAAGTTAAATTCCAATGAGAAACAATATTCAAATTCCTGCAATGTGTGTAGTGATTTTGACCATACCTTGTATTATTTCAAAAATCTTTCTTGCAGAATCTGGTGATTTGAACTACTTGAGCAAGTCCAAACTTTCACACACAAAAACATAGCACACAGCCATCTTGCTATGCCTATACTCACATACACTTACGGTGGGAACAATCTAATGTGAAGTGTGTTTCCTCCACACCCATTCTGTGGCTAACTCCTATGTTTACCATGATAATACAATGTTTATGTCCTGAAATATCATAAAAGCTACTTAGAGGAAAAATAAGAAGTTAAAGAGACTTAGCCGTTGTTTCAAAACAGTTTAGGGAGACATGTTTTGACACTATGAAAATATCCAGACATGTCAAGGCTTGTGTATTAACACTTCCTTCATTTGCTAAAACTGAAATGATTTAACTCTTTTTCTTTTTGCCTTTTCATTGGAATGTCAAATCAGAATGACATACCAGTTACCATCCTTGGATTAAAAAGGAAGGGGGAACAATCAGAGAGTAGGGGGTCAAGTCTTAATGAATTAATGCCAAACAGTGCCACCACTTCTCAGTCAAAATCTTTTCTGCCTCTTTTTTATAAAAAAAATTTAACCTGGGACTTCTTCGAAGTGGCCGAACATCTTTGAGAGAAAAACATCATTTACTTGGAATGTTTTTTTTTTTGAAGTTATTAGTAGGGTAGGTGTAATGAAGGACACAGGTGACTTGTGGGAAGGGGAATCATGCAGGATTTTTTTTTCAAAGCTGCATATCAACCACAAACAATTTCTCTTACCTTTCTGTGACTCATGCTGAGATAAAGAAGCCTGGTAATCATACCCCAAAGCAGACTGAAATGAAGAAAAAATGTGAAAAGACCAACATAATGTATATATGGGTTTTGTTTGGATTTCATTTGGGTATTTGCTGGTTCAAGTTTACCAGAGTCTATCCCTCACAGTAAAGATGAGTGCAGTACTATAGCATGCAGAGCCCAGCCAACAGGGAAGTAATTTCCACAACTAAAATGATTTGAAACAGCAACTACAGGAGCCTTCGGGCCCTAAAAGGAGAATGCCAGGGGAAATCAGTTTTCAGGTTTTTTTTGTTATCTTTTACCAATTCCCTTCATCCTTTACAACTTTTGTTGCTTTCCCCTTGTTAACATTTATTCACTACAACTATACAGTAAAAACTGTACTTCCTCTTGTGTTTGGTTGGGTGTGTGATTGTTAAGTCCGGTCATTTCATATGTTTGCATTTGTGTGTTAAGGCACAGCAACCCCACCTTGAGGAGGGCAGCTTTTATTGACCCTCCCCCCACTCACACACACACACACACACACACACCTACACATTTGTTTCAAATGGCAACAAATGTGTGAATCTGTATAGACAAATCTGACAGTCAGGAAATGATGAGATCTTGTTGGGGTTCATCTGCCTTATCTCTAAGTAATACTGTAACTTTCACTAAATATCCCAGATGACTGCAAACAGCTCCGTATCCATATACAGCTATATTTTCAATTTAGTTCAGATTTTGAATTGAATGCAACTGCACAGTATTCATGGAACAGGTAGACAAAAGTAGTGAGAGGATGGACCTCACAAATGGCTGACAAGTCTAAAGATTACCTGGTAAATGGATTTGTGTAAAAATAAATTATAAAAAGCTTCTCTAAATATATACTGCACTTAGGATTATGGGTAAACTTTTGCTTGTTTCGTTCCCTTATTCAGGCAACAATCAATAAACTATACTGGGCAACCAAAACAAATTGCTAATTTCGAAAGATGGATTGTCCCACTCAGCAAAAAAGGCATCAAAAAATTTTTCAAGCCCTGATCTGGAATTCAGTCTACTCAGTCACTTTCTACATCAAAAACTTTACTTCCTGAAATGTTCTGTAAGCTGTGCTATTGTTAGGGAGTAAATAATCATTGTAACAAGGAAATGTGTAATCCCGGCAAAATGATTTGGAACTTCTTGTGCATGTATACTTTAGCTACTACAATTATACAGCATGTTTGTTTTGTTAATAGTGTAGTGTAAGAGGTCAACAGAACACAGGATGAGAAATTCATGATGTCTGAATATTCAGTATTTAAAGTTTGGATTTGTTTATCATTGAACGTTATGGAGTTGCCTCTCATCATTCATTACATGCTACATGCAAAAGTTATGCAAAATATATGTTTCATGTGTTGTGTTTCCAAGAGCTGATGGCCTATCAATTTGGTTGCAGTCTGGATCATGTGTAAAATCTGCTCTTCAGCCACTATAATCAAAGGATCATATACCGTTATTCAAATAGCACTTACATAGGCTTGTAGAATTGAGTATTGGTGTGAGACATATTTGGTGAAAGTAAAATGACATCTGTCAGACCCAGAGAGTAGAGGTCTGAAAGTCAACAGTTTCCTCAGTTGTGTTGTTTTCCTTTCAAAAACATATGAAGCTTCCCTGGAAAGCAAAACTTCAGTAGCTATCAAATCTCCCAATCCCCAAACTCTTTGGCAGAGAGTCAATGCAACTTTGGGAAAAGGTACAACCAAAAAGAGTTTGTAAAAGCTAGTCATATTCTAGATATTCCCTTCTTTTAACAGAAACTGAGTCATCTCTAAAAGTGGATATTAAACAATAACATTATATGCAACAAGTATACTTTTCTTCTCAACCCAATTTATACAAAATGTCTGCACATAGCATACTATACTTTCTTTTAATACAGTTGCATTTACCCCAAGTCCCCACTCCAGGCCTTGAATTTTGAGGCATGTAAGTGCAACCACACACCATCACTCCCCTAAAATCACTGTGAGAAGTGTGATTTTTGGCACAGCTAGATTCAGAATGGGAGCTCATATAAGTCTATTTAAGTCTAATAAAACTGCACACCTTTCACACTCCTTAATTTCCTGAGGAGTGTGATTTGTAGCAAATGTGAAAAAGGCGTGCCCTTCCCCATACATATTTATTCATATGCAAAATAAAAGAAGGAAACTTTTGACCTTATTTATTCAAAGTATCTTACAAAACAATCATGACTTTAAAAGTTCTACCAGTGTCGGGTCGGTACCATACCTCATCCTGCCTGTCTTTCTGAACACCAAATTTTCCGCCAAATCCTTGAGAGTAGTCTTTCTGTGACCCATGCTTCTCTAGTTCTTTCTGGTAATCATAGCCAAGGGCAGACTGCAGGAGAAAAATGATCACAAATATTTCTTTATATATTTTTTGCTACAGATCATGTGTCAGTTTCATGACAAATGGGAAATTATGCACACTGGGGTATGGCATGAGAATGTAGGCTTATAAAGTCCTGCTTTCATGCTAAATTTAAGCATTGATTTAAAAGATAGTCAAAGCTTAAATCACACATCCTCTGTTTTAAGATGCATTTTCAATGGAAAACACTGTTTAACATATCTTGATATCAGCTCAATATTATGCCTACTCTTATACAGTGGTGGTCTCCACATAGCAATGCCAAGGAACACAATGCAATACAAAAAAATATGTACATGAACTTGCCTTATCTTGTCGATCTGTTTGGACGCCATATTTACCACCAAAGCCTTTAGAATAGTCCTTCTGAGAATCGTGTTTGCTAAGTTCAGCTTGATATTCGTAGCCGACTGCAGACTTGTCCACATTATCTTTCTGTACACCATATTTGCCACCAAATCCTTTGGAATAATCTTTTTGGGAGTCATGCTTTGCCAACTCTGCTTGATATTCATAACCTACAGCCGATTTATCAACTCTATCCTTCTGAACACCATACTTCCCTCCGAACCCTTTTGAATAGTCTTTTTGCGACTCATGTTTCTGTAATTCTGCTTGGTAGTCATAACCAACTGCAGACTTATCCACACGATCTTTTTGAACTCCATATTTGCCACCAAAACCAGTAGAGTAGTCCTTTTGTGAGGAATGCTTATGGAGTTGGTCAACATGGTCGTGTCCTAGCGCACTCTGAGAATGGAACATTGAAAGACTCATATTGTAAAACACACAATACTCTAGAGAAAACAGAGATCAAATCATTACATTTTATCTTTTCATAGAAAATAACCTGTTTCAACATTTTTATACATACGATGTAATTTGACAAAAATGTTTTGTTTTGTTATGTGCCTATAATGCATTTTATGTAACCTTTGACATTTTATGTCTTCGTTAAAGGGAAAGAACAGTCATCCCAACTTGTAGATGTGTAGTACACTGTCCTGTTTTATGATTGGCTCTTGAGAGTCATATGACTGCATTTTTTATCCTCAAATGTAAAATTTACTAGGAGTTACTGCTTGATTTACCTTAAATATACAATACTAAAGTCCTGAAATATTATAAAAATTCTTGAAAGAGGAATAAGAAGAAAATCGTGAGATTTAACAGTTGCTTTAAAATAGGTATGGAACAACTGCTCTTGACCTTCAAGGTATAAGATGAATTTTCATTTTTTTTTCTCATTTTAATGATTAAGTCAATTATTTTTGTGTACTAACCCCCCCCCTGTTTTATTTACTCTGACATGTTGAATTGAGCTGTTAGTAACCAATCAGGGTTGCCTTATTCAGTCAAACAAAGTTGTACTTTTTTCAACTACTGTTCAAAAAACAATACCATTCATTCCTTCATCCATATAACTTTAAAAATAAGGTACAGTACCAACACAAAGTGCTTATAAAATGTATAGTAGGGAGGATGCAATATCCTTTATAAAAACTTATTTTTCAAAATGTGTACAAAATTTGTCAACCAGGCTTTTATAAAGGACACAATTATTTTCAATTTGATGAGTGCTGTGGCTGAAAGGATAAAGGTAAGTTGACTATTGAAGCAATCAAGCTAACAAACTGAAAGGTTGGTATTTCGATCCTCAACTGGATCAACTAAAGTTGGGTTTTTAATCCAAAAAGAACATTTAGTTTTCCCATTTAAATTGGTCTTTCAAAGTAAACCGTTGAGTAGGTTAGTTGCTCAATGTGAATTTGTTATTCATAAGCTAGGAAGACTAACATTTGTATTCACTATGCTTCATTGTTGTAATTTAAAACTTTTCATGGTGCCACAATTCTTGAAAAATTGTAGCTTTGCACAATAAGTAACTTTCACAAGAATCTTGACTGCATGAACATGTATGTGTATTTGCATTCCTTGCATACTGCAGTCTGGAAACAGGTTTTAAATTGTTTTCCAGCTTTCAAACCCTTGGGTGACCTTAAAGAGAAAATTGCTTTTGTGTTGCAAGAAAAATTCATCCCTTTAAAACTAATATTTATTGACACAGGTTGATATATTATCAAAAACAAGGCAGTATGGCAGCCTTCTTTTTATGAAATAAGTTTCCCACAGATAGAAATTTAGCTCTGTTTGTTGCTCAGGAATAATTTGTTCACCCAAACTTTCAACATTTCAAATGATGCAATGTCCATGGCTCTTCTTGTACAGTATTTTGAAGAGACGTAGGTATTGCTGGGGTTTATAATTAAGACTAATATATGAAATCACCTTATCCATACGATCTTTCTCCACACCAAACTGTCCACCATAGCCATACGATGCTTTAGGTCCTTTCTCAAACTCATTTTTTTTAATTTTTGAGTGATCTGAAGTTACATCTTGTCTCAATTGATGAATGCTGTGAAAAAAATGAAAAGTAAAGTTAAAAAAAAAATCAAAAAAAGGAAGAGGAAAAAATAGATTTATCGACCAAGCTACCCACAGTAGGACACCGATCTAAATGAAAATATTTTTGACTGGTGGAAGCAAAGTTCTCCAATGGTTACTGTTCTTTGATTGACATCAAATTCATAAAGATTAAGAGTAGCTCATACTACATACTGTACCCACATCGTCATTGCTAACATTTCCAAGGTTTATCTTCTACCATTGTACCTGTATATAGACATTTGGCAGGTGCAATCTAGTTAACTACAGTACATGCCTTTATATGAATATAGCACAGAACCTAATTTACTAGAAGTTTTAATCCACACATCACAATTTGGTTCTGGGCAATTCTTTTACATAAATGGTCATTTAGCAGGAAAATGGTTGTCCCGGGTATGGTAATACAGAATGGTCTTTTTTAGTCCAGCTCATTTTTCAGAATTGTGGCTTTTCAAAAAATTTTCAAGTCACATGACAAAATGAATTTAAAATCTGTACTGAAAATAAAGAGATAACAAGTGGGTTGATTTCATCATGAATGAATGATGATTAAAAATTGATTCTCTCAAAATTTCACAGGACAACCTCCTTGTAATATTTGCAGATTGACAGGAATACTGGTTGTTTCCAATGCTGGAAACCTGTTAAAATCTGATTCTGGCAATTATGATAATTTACTGGGCATTTTTTATTCTTTACCCTCACTGACCTGGTATAAAAACGTTAACTTTGTTATGCATGAATGTTTTTTGTCCTTACAGTTTACCATAGCGCCGTATAATATAGCCCACAATGTGGTGCACAGTGTGTGTACCCTCAAATAACATCAGCTTAAGTGTACAGTTTGTCACAATCATATCTAACTTAAGTACTGTACATTTCTTTTCATTTCACCTCTTTTGTTTAGTATTTTCCTTTTGCCACATGACAAAACAAATTAAATTCTTTACAATGACTGAGGCAATGTCAAACAAAAGAAAAGAAAGCACATTAAAAGTCCTTAAAAGATTTAACAATTAAAATAGATCCACTTACTGAAAGAAAAAGACATTTCAGCAATAATTAGAAAAGAAGATCCATAAAACACACAGGTAGATAAGATGAAGCATTATGCAACCTTCAACAAAGCACTCAAGTACCCAAACGATTGCTCTTAACGTAATAATTTTTACTTAAGATTGTGTCTGAATGAATACAGAGGTTTTGAGTTTTGCACTATTGTAAAGCGTATAAAGGCCATTACGGACAATATCACCAATAAAATGTTCATTCGGTACAAGCCTAAAAATAATGCCTCATTTATTCCTCTATAACCGATTGTTTTAGAACAGTATATAAAAGGCCATTATGGGTAATATCACCAATATAAGGTTAAATCAGTGTACTGTAACACTAAAAATATCACTTCATCTATTACTCTACAACCAATTGTAGGACCAGTGCTCAGATGCTATGTACACTTCAGCCCTATCACACTGTTCAATATATATTAAACAAACGACCATGTGCAGGGGTGTAATTACTGATAACAGAAATCTAGCAGAGTACAGTACCAAGAATTAGCAGCAGTGGAACAGTATACTGTACAAGGTAAAAGTTATGCCACAAATTCATACACCACTGCAGCATTCAAAATCATCCTACAATAGTCATAAACTTTGACTAGAAAGTTAGAAAGTGTTAAAACAAATCACACCTTTTTTTTCAAAAGTTGCAGAGGTCTACAAATTATTTTTCTGATTTACTGTCAGTTTGGTCAGGACTTTCCAATTTTGGAAACCAGTTACAAAATTAAAACTACAGTACTTACTTGAAAGATTCTTGACGTCCAGAACCCTCCACAGTTTTGGAGCCCCATCTCTGTTCCTTCTCAGAAATGTCATTCTGTAAATAAGGGGCAAAATGTTTAGTGAATTGATTAGCAAAAAATCACTTACAGTAACAATTCTTTACTGGAGTGTCATTTATCTAACTGAGAAGTACAGGCAGTCGCAGCTGGGCACAGCGAAAATATACAGTACTTGGCAGTAACTGCCAGTTAAATGGCTCTGTCCTTGGGTCATTAGTAGTACTGCAACTTTTGCTAATCAAAATTTACCTAAAACTAAATAGTAACTGACTATTCATTCCTGGGTTTCAAATTGCTCTCTTAACCCAGCTATTTTGCCATTGGTAAATTTATAAATGATTTATTATAGCAAATGACAGTAGAGGGATTTAATTCCCAGCAAATCACTGAAAATGTCAAAGTTAATTGTTACTGTACTGCCACAGCCCATAAATTTACTGTATAAACCATGGTTATGGGATCCCCTACAATAATCTTGGATATATTGCCAGGGTCAAATCCCCCACAGTACACCATCTCAATGTTGGTTTTGAATGTAGGCCTACAGTTAATAAATATTGCGTGCCGTAGTGAAAGGTATACATGCTGTCTCCTTTTTGCATATTGCATGAGGGGGCAGGAAACAGCATGCTGAAAATAGGTGGCAGGTCCAAGTGCTATTGTACAATATACTGTAGAATACACCCCCCCCCCCCAAGCTCTAGAGTTCTAAATATCAATATAATTATTAAGTTATGCACCAGGTTTATGCCGTAAGCCAAATTCAACTTACAGCATACTGGGCCTATAGATATTGTGGCTCTATCTTAAAGGTGTACTGGACAGGTACATGCAGGTAAATTTTCTAAGCTATGTATGGTATTCTTGGCTTTCTCAAGGAAAGTAAACTTTATGGAAATTTCTGACATGACTCTCGCCTTGCCCTTTTAGTGGAAACTGATCTCCCTTTTTTTCTTACCCCAACATTGTAACTTTGTCTAACTTCATTCATGTTGGTGTGCTGTTAAACCAAATCTAAATCAAATCAAATTCTAAGCTATGGTCGGTAAAATGGCAACTTACTGTATAGGCCTATGTACGTAGTAAGGGCAATTTTTAATATTTTTCTAAAACAAAAGTTACACCCAATTTAACACATAGGTTACAGTATCTCAAACTCACGTTGCAACATTTCAATGGTGTACTGTACAATCAAAATTGTGACAATTGTTTACTGAGTACTGTGCAAAAAAACCATGGACATTCAAGCAAATTACTTTTAATACCACAGTACAGTACATCACATCACACTGTAGGCTATTCCATGAGCTGAATTACATACTATACTGTAGCTAACTTTTGGCTATGTTGAATGTGTGCTAAGGTGGTTTTTGCTCAAAATGAAGTGTGGCTTATACACAGGTTTAGCCTGCAGGTAATACAGTACTCTAAGAAATCGTAACAATTTTTTGCTCTTCCAGTGCTACTGTTTTGAAGTCACATCCACTTCGGGGTAAAGATGTGTAGTGTTCAGTTTAATGTGCAGTGTGATGTTTGATGAATACAGAACTGTGCACAACAGTAAAGTTACAGAAGCAGTACGTGAACATTATCCTACTCCATACCAAGCCCATGACTCAAACTCTCTGAAGGACTCTTGCATGCCCTTGACCAGGACTAGGGGCCCATAAATATTGCACAATAAACCTCTACAAAATCTTCACTTTACTGCAACACCACACTAGGAACAAAATTTGGTCAGCAAAGACTTGGTAGTCCTTTAGATGAGATTTAATGACACACCAAAACTTAAGTGCTACTGTAGACAATAGTGTCAACTAGAAAACATGGTAAAGTTCATACAGTATTGTTCCAAACATGCTTCGTGCTTTCCTTGAGTTGTCTCTTATTGATAGTTGGGAAATTTACTGTACGGTACCAAAGGCATAGTCTACAATCCCAGTCCATTAAAGAAGTCTGCAAAGAAACTGTTTGAGCAACTTACAACAAAATCAGGATCAGTGTCCCAGTCATCATCTTCAGCAGCCTCTACCTTAAGAGATGATCCAAGTTGTGACTTCCACATTATAACTGAAATGGGAGTAAAAAAGACAAGGAAATCAATCAACTGCCTGATCAGTAAACCTGATCAGTAAAAAATTACTGTACTTACAACCATTATGTACACAGCCGTCAACCCCCCTTATATTTGAGTTACTGATGAATTTCATGTATCATGGGTTCAAGGGTCATTCATGAGTATTCATAATCAAAGGTGTGGATACTGCACTTTCCCTTCAAGGTTTCCAACATCAAAAGGTGGCAGCCAAAGTTCAATCTCGTGCAAATGCTACCTTTAGTCCACTCAAGCCTTGATAATGAAATCTCTGTAAGGGGGAGCACTCCCAGGACCACCATTTAACATTCCCATCTGACAGGAGTACTCTAAGTGGAACACAGTCTGTGGACCCCAGCCTCCAGCCACTTACACAAAGGCTGGGAGAGATAAGTAGGGCTACTGTACCATATAAAGCTGAAAGTGGGATATCTGTATTTTGAAGGGCCAGTTCTCTCACCCCAAACAGTACCAATTCTCCTAACCTTCTTACTTAAAGCCCCTCCCACGATTGTCTGCAATTCATCCTCATCCAGACACAATCTCAGTTTATTGCTTCAAGGTGATTATAGAAAAATTCAGTTTATATGATCAAAAGACTCTCAGTACCATTCATGTTGTGTACTGTAATATTAGCTTTTGTACCCTGCATTGTTTGAACTAAGTGTCAGTCAAAGGGCTGAGCCAATTTGGCCCTTTAAAGCGGCTCATTGAGTTGGTTCACGAAATTCAACAAATTTTTCTAAACCTGAAAAGTTTTCTTCACATACCAATGACAAATTGTCAAACTTAGACAATCCCCATATCCTACATACAAATAACTGTTTTATGAGTAAGTTCTTAGCGATTGAAGTCGGTTTTCAAAAATTCGTGACCAGACACTTTTTCAAATAATGCATAGAACTGTTGCAAGTACGGACACTAGAAAAGTCAAAATTTTAATGTTTTCTGTGACTTTTGGACTTGAAACTTGACTTGTTATGCTAACTGTAAGCATTGTTGTGTGGAAGTGACCCTTTGAGACTCTGATTAAGGTATCAATATCAACTCAATGTGCCTCTTTAAGACGAACATGGAAAAGGGGTATACTGTAAGGGGAGCAGGGCACTCCTGCCACTGGGAGTAGGGTACCCTACTGTACATGCCTAGATGCCAAATAATGCAATATTTGAGGCAAACTTATGTACAGTACAGTTAATCACTTGCTTCACTGTTGTTTTCTCATCAATAGCCTACAGTATGGGGATAATTACAGGTACTTTATGTTACTGTATAATGCTGGGTTTGCATTAAATTTACTGAACAGATCAGAACCACAAAATAAATGAACTCAATTCACTTTATGCAGGTGCAGGCAATGCCTACTCTGTCAGATTTCTGGCATCTCAGTGATGAGGTCTTCAGAGTGAAAGAGAGAGTAACAATTTTAATGACAATACTCGAAGTGACTCAAAATGAAGAGCAACATCCCACAGGCTACAGATGTACAGTGGGCACGCACACTCTCATTCACGTCAGTAATTACCATCAAGTGCTCTGCTTGCCTGGTATTTGTTTGGTACTGTAATGTTAGTACTGTACCCTAGATGCCAAAAACAACAAACTGTAGCATTATGCAAGTCCCATCAGTCTTTGCAGGAGACTATGTTATGGGGTAAACAAAAATAGCCTATATTTTTGTGCTGCTGCTTGCCCAGTCTACTGAATATTCACTTTTCAAAAAATTTTGATGATTTTCCTTAATATCATTGTACCTTGCCCCATACTGCAAGCCTTCAAGGCTGAACTAATCAAATTGAACCAACAGCTTTTAAGCAGAGTGGACAACTTCCTGATTCGAACTATTTCTTAAGTCAGCAAGGAACAGGAAGGAAAAGACAGATTCTCCACGTAGCTATTAGCAAATCTGACCCCTCCCTGTTGTGAAAAGCTAGGCTAGTCCAGGCTTTTTAGCCCTTTGGTTTTAAGCCCTCTGAAAATTCCTATCACTACCTTGCAATTTGACCCTAAAATATCAAATGTAAAGCAGTAACTCAACCACCTAGTCACCTGGGTTATGTTGATGCGCACTGTTTAACAAGTTGTTTCTTGATTGGCTGTTGCCATTGTATTGTATCAATTGTATTTTTCGTTCGGGTTATAATTAGGGATTAGGATAGGATTAGGGCTATGGTTAGCCAGTAAGGAAATTTTTTGTTAAACAATGCACATCGTCCCAGCCACCTCCACCTGTTAACAACTTTACATCCCCTCTTAGTAGGCTTAGGGCCAAAGTTGTTTTTTTATTTGTTTGCAACGGGGTGAAACAACACTTAACCCTTTACCGTTGTTTGGGTCCTTTTGGACCCATGCGGAGAGCTCGGCTGTCACCCATCTTTACTGTTTCATGCGGAGCTCGAAACTGCGAGTAGCTACCCGAAAATTCCGCGGCAACAACGAGAGAGACAATAGTTTAAGGTCACGGGGTCAATGGCCGATGGGAGCCGATGTGGGGCGGGCTACATCCGCTTTTCCGCCCACTCCCGAGCCACGCAAATATGCCCTGATCGGAGCACAACGGTAAAGGGTTAACTTGACCTGGCGGGCCCTTTTTATGACACCTGTCCAGATCGAGTAACTTCTGTTTATTTTACAAGGCTAAATTGAAGGATATCCATCAACACAGTACCAGGAGTAGCCCATTTAAAGGCATATTTTCATCGTCCCAAACAGTTCCAATTCTCCCAACCTACTTACTTCTAGCCCCTCCTACATTTATCTAAAACTCATCTTTATCCAGACACAATCTTAGTTTATTGCTTCATGGCTTGTCCCAGTGGCCATACAAGTCCATAATGTGTAATCAAGACACTCTAAGTGCCCATGCTGTGTAATTTAGCTATGATGCATAGTTTGAATGTGATGCCAATCAAAGAGCTGTACCAATTGAGAGTTTTGATATATGCATACTGAAACTGTAGTTTGGGGTGACAAATGACTGCCTTTAACTTCCTTGTCACCAGAATAAAAGGATCCTCTTATAGCATGTTTTTCTTTTCATGTAGAGTATTGAACTTTGGAACTCCCTTCCTTACAAATTTAAAAGTTTCGCATTTTAAATTATGCATCAAGAATCATCTTGCCAACAAATCAATCCGTGTTCCCATTTGATCCAGGGAGGTGGATCTTGATCTACCAAGGTGGATCAAACACTAATGGGAACACAGATCAACAACACTCACTCAAAGTCAAGATCCACCGATTTTGATCGACCGTTCGGGGTAGATGCATGGCAGGCCGACTTGTAAACACTGGTGACCTTTTCGCACTTGCACAATGTGTTCATAAAACACGTTTGATCTACCATGCTCACTCAAATGGGAATGCCGATCTCGATCACGGTAACTGATGTTGACCCACCTCGGTAGATCAAGATCCTTCTCCCTGGATCAAATGGGAACACGGCTTCACTTAATGACTTTAGCAGAGCAATGTCTCTTTATTACTGTCTGCCAGTGTCTTTCTTTCAGTGCAGTATTCTACTTTCTTCCACTTCCAAATTCTTGTGCAATACTATGTTTGTTTTGTCCTAGATGGGACCCCAATGGAAATAAGCTTTTTTAAGGCATTTGGGGTTAGCCTATCCCTGGTACTCTGTAACTACTTTCACTCGTACTTTATGTCTAATAGGCCTAGGCTAGTATAGGCCTTTTTTTGTTTTTGCCTGTAGCCTCCTTTTTGAATACCATACATGTCTTTTTTCTTTGTTTGTGCTTTCTCATTTTTATACTGAATCTGTGAATGTATAAAATAAATCAATCAATAAGTCTATTTGTATCGTTAAAGCCTATATAGTAACAGTTAGTAACTCTAACTGATACTAAAAATAAGTGCGAAGGTTTGTACGGTAGCCGGTCGTTTCGCCCCCTTGCCTTGCATCTTTTTTGTCACAATCTTTCCACGATACACTGCCGTAACTTGTCTAAACGGTTATGACAACCATAACAACTCTATTTTACGGGCAGTTCATTCCATGTCAAACTCGTATTCTGGGGGCGAAACGACTTCCACTTTGGGGGCGAAACGACTTCCTTCAGGGGGCAAACTGGCAAGGGGGCGAAACGACCGGTAACCGTTTGTACTGGCCAACTAATTTAGCTTAGCTTTACGGTTTAATACCCAATAATGTGTATAGGCCTATGCCTAGGCCTAAATTGTTGTTGGTAATTGGCCTAACGTTATGCGTGAGCTGCGTGTCAACCACCTGTTTTAAGCTCGTCGTCTTCATCTGAGACCAAGCTGTAAAATATAGAAATGGATGTGGTCTTTGGTGAAAACATTGGTCTAAAGGTTAATGGTATACTGACCTAGCCTGGCCTAGGCCTATAACAAGTTTGCATTCGTGTAAAATGTGGCCGAAGAAGCCTTTAATCTGTGCTAAGACTTAAATGTACTGCACGGGCTCTAAAACACTGAGTAAGACGTTGGCCTTCTGTAAATTTCGTAGGCTAAACTGCCTACATAGTAACCAAGGTGAGGCTATGCCTTTATTACTTAGCTTTCCAGACCCGTGAGATTGTGCAAGTTAACCCGATTAAAAAAAACTGGATTATCCACTCTCAAATGCACAAAAGACCCACCTTTTTGTCTGCCTTTTTCTTGTTTAAAAGAAATGTTCGAAACGTTTCCTGTTTCAGGTGCAACTGTATAGGGAATTCAAGAGGCGTGTTTGGGTACTGTATATGACACAGTATATTGTAGGCGGCTACGTACGTTCTGAAGCAGTTCTACGATGAGCACAACAGTGACTCACCGTGTGGAACATGAGTATGCGTAACTGCTAGAACGGTCGACTTCCGGGTTTTCAATGTATCTAGGCTAGTCAATGGACGAGTATGCCGATCAGAAACTACTTGTTAATTTCATGGTTGTTCAGTCGGAAAGTGTGAGAAAAGTGGGACGGGAAGGGTCTTGCGTGGACACTGAGGAAGCGTACATTGAGAGGAGGTAGAAACTGTGGCGGTGCTAACGGAGGGGTAAGGGAAAGGAGGAGGCATTTCCCTGTAGATTTTAATGTGATAACATAACATAACAGGATGAAGGGCAAAGGAAGGCCAAGGCCCCATAAGATGCCCTGAAGTCCAGGGGTGGCACCAAGGGGGGGGGGATCCCGGCCCCAGTCAGAGCCTTTGCCCCCCCCCCCAGTTTCCCCCCACTCAGCTCATGAAGTATAGTGTCCTTTCAGGAGTTTCAAGGCAAAATAATTCACAAATAATTTTCCTCCCTGTTTGAATCATTCCCAAACTTTTCAAAGTAAAACCGGCAGCCTGCAGCTCTCTGCAAAACTATGCAAGAGATTGCTAATAAGTAGCTTTTAAACATATTGTCACTTTCCAACTTTTCATGTTGTCAGCTAAGGAGAGTAATAGCCAAATAAGCCTAGCTTGCATTAAAATCATTTGGAATCTTTGCTTTGGATGATGCATTATGGACTAAAGTACACCTATCCTGAGACTTAATTTTTTACCAAGAGATTTGCTAAAACCTCAGAGCTGCCCCTGGACCCCACCGGGGCTTTGTCCCTGGACCCCACCAGGGGCCCTAAGGCGGGCCCCTGGACCCCACCCGGTAAGTCTCGCGCTCGATTTCGCGCTGCACGCGAAAATCCCCCCCCCCCAACGCTTTCTTTTGCCCTTCATTTGCCCCCCCCCCCCCACTTTTCAAATCCTGGTGCCACCACTCCTGAAGTCCAAGCCTAATCAAAAGTCAAACCAACAAAGCTTGACAACAGCCCCACACAGTCAGATTCTACCACAGTCATGGAAAAGCTTGTCAATGTTAATTAACCTTGAAGCAGTGAACTGATGGGGAGTTATAACTAACCAATCTGGCAGACAATTCCACTCGTTGACAACTCAGTCTATGGGAGAAACTTAATTTCCTAGTGTCAAGCCTTGCAAAAAATGCTTTCCATGCAGCTTTGCCCACGCACCCGAGAATTACTTGAACCCTTAAATAACTACAAGTCAGAAGGGGATTCCTTTCACAAAGAAACTTGTAAACCTGGAGCATGTCCCGGCCCCTAATCCTTCTCAGCTCCAAAGTGGTAAGCCCAAGATGCTTAAGCCTGGCATGATAAGGTAAATTTCTCACCTCAGGTATAAGCCAATTAGTGGCTCTCCTCTGAACTTACTCTAAAAGAAACTTGTCCTTTTCATAGAAGGGGCTCCAAGTCTAGTGAGCTGCATAGTCAAGATGGGGTCTTACCAACTGCTTAAACAAATTATATATCCTTACAAAAATTGATGAAATTCCCCTTGATCAATGCAAGCACTCTATTAGCCTTTGCGACAGTGGCTGCACACTGCCTTGGTGACTTTAAATCCCCAGTAATTACAACACCCATATCTTTCTCGAAGGTGACATTACTTAAAACACTACCATTCATGTTATAATCATAGCTAAAACTTTTAGTACCAAAATGAAGGACCTTACACTTATCCGCATTAAGAGACATTTTGATCTTGCCCCGCCCCCTTACCTTAGTAAACAAACATTTTTTTTTTTGGTACCTGAAATGTTTTAGAAATATAAAATGTTGAGTTGCAAAAAAGAAACACGGCCTCAAAATTTATTCTCCCGGTTTATTAATGTTTTAATAATATGAAAAATATGTTTAATCCAAAAATAATTACTAGAAATACATTTAATAAATATTTACATATTTACAACTCAAAAAAATCCAACAAACATATTGAGATTAAACTGAAATAACTTCGTGTCAGCTATGACTGGAAAGTTAAGTCATACAAATAATTAGGATCGATAAAACGTAAAAATAATAATAAACCTCTCCAGAAACATAATGTTCATCCAGAGGATACACGCCTCAGAACTTCCAGGGGCTACACCGCCCCCTGGACCCCCACCCCTTGGGAACGGTGCTTTAACTTGGGCTCGGTTTCAAGATTGCCCTGGGCTCAAAATATTATCCTTGGCCCGCAAGTTTGACATTCTGGCGCCCCCAGGATGGGTGGAAAGAGCGGCTTAGAAGGAGAAGTATATAATAGGAGCAGGAAAAATTATGAATAAGGCAAGGGTAAGATCTGCCCAAAATTCTGAAGGAGTACATAGGCCAGCTCCCGAAGTCTCCCGAAGCAAGGGAAGGGGTGGACAATAACCCACCTCGAGGAATTGGACACTGGAGTTGTCGAAGATGACAGCACTTTGAATGAGGAACAGTCAGTCATACTGGCTGCATGACAACTGTAAAATTGTCTAAACCAACCCCTCATGCCCTGGCCCCACTAGCGAATATGAGCATATGCCTGTAACAGGAAAACTAAAAAAAATCATTGTCGGCGGAAGCGGGAGGGCCAGAGGGGCCTGGCCCCAATATTTTTTTATGAGATTTGGGGGCCATGCCCCCCACCCCCATAACTGAATGTAGCAAAATAAATTTTTCAAAAGTAATTAAACACATTAAGTTGCTTTTATCACCGTTTCCGGCTTTTGTTTGGTTAAATTTTTACTTTTTGGAGCGCAAAATTTGCAAAGCTTCCGGGGACTTCGCCCCTGGACCCCCACATTAACGAGAACATGTAGGAGTTTATTTCCGCCCTTCAAACAGTTGCAGGATATTCTGCAATTGTGCCCCACTCTGAATTTCGGAATAAATTCAGGTAGACTGTGACATGCTTCTTATCTTCGGAATCTCTTGAGTTACTAGTAGGGTTTCTGGATGGATAATTTTTTCACAGATTTTGAGTGGCTGGAATTGGCTACCTTAATTGGTGTGAATTAATTTAAAGTGAGCTCGTAGCCTTCTGGCATCTTTCTATCTCCTGTAGGGGCGTGCATGTTTTTCAATTCCTAGGGATGCACAAAATTGTTCCAAAATCATACTTGGTGTGGTGGGTGGAATATTTGGGTCTAACATGGTTGGAAGGAATTTGCACTTTGCAAATTGCTGCCACTCATTGACCAGTGCAACCACCAAACCCATGTTGGTACGTCAGTGCAGTTTCAATTTCGCAACCCTACCAGTATTACCTCACAGAACCTCCCTTGCGGTAGCTCTTGCATGGGGGAAGTGGACATACCCAGTGGCGTGTGAAACGGGGCAGGGGGAAGACTGCCCCAAATTTCCGCAAAATCTAAACTCGTGCAAGAATTTTAAAAAATTCGGGCAGGAATTTGGATATAATTCGGACAGTCTTCAGTTTTGAAAATGGAATGATTTTTTCAGAAAATTCCTAAATGTGGCCGAAATCTCAAAAAGATATAGGCCTACCGGGAAAAGGGAAAGAAACGTCATAAGGTTGAAATAGGATTTTCATAAAAACCCAAGTCAAGATTCCATAAAGTCGCTACACCTTCAGGAAGCTCAAAAAGCTATTGTTCGTGACCTTTACTTCACAGATAATCACAACACAATGCCCGAAATTGTCGAATATCTAAATTCTTTCCAGCATGTGCCCGAAAACGGAAAAAGTAGCATAGTGAGGATGACACTCGAAAAATTAAAGAGGTAAAAAAAAAATCGCGACACGTTTGGGAAGCCTGTGACTTAAAAGAAACAATCGTATCTTGAGCCTGTTTTTAAATCTTGTGTAGCACAATCCCCGAAATGGCCTATTATTTTAATAGCTTCAAATCTTTGCCGAAAAACAGAAGAAGCTATATTTAAAGTAAAATTTTCATGGAAAATAAAAAAGGTCTGCGACACATTTGGGTAGAACGTGGTTTTCATCATCCCAACTTCATACTGTAGTCTTGAAAAAAATGCCCGAAATGGTCAAATATTCCGGCAAAGGTTAAAAAAAATGCTGGGACGTTTTCAATTGCCAAATTAATTCAACGGATAGACAGGAGGGTGTTCAGGTGCCCAAAAGTTTGCCATCTATCCTGCTCTAGAGCAAAATACAGGCGATGGTTATGAAAATCGGGTAATTTGTTTTTCGACACTTTAATGATGCAGCGAAAGAATGTCTTCTCATAAGTCTGCTTGAAAATTCATTTAAACACACCTTCAAACGCGACAATTCTGTCAATAAGACTATATGTTTCTAATAGAAGAAAAATCATTTACTTCATAGCATCCAATCTCAGTGGTACAATTTATCTGATTCTTCTGATCAATAGCGACTGCTAAGATCCCCAAAGACCTACCTTTTCAAAAGTAAAATCATATGAAGTCGGAAGTTCGGGCACACGATTTTTTCAGTATATATTGATTTTAGCCATAGGAGTTGCAATATATAGGGTAAAATTCGTCAGTATATTTTTAATTCCGTTTGGTAGTTTGCCCCCGAAAATATGCGGGATCGTTTCATCGATTGGTAGTGATACATATTATCTGATAAAAAAAATAAAAAAATTATTCTGATCAAAAAGCGACTGCTTAGATCCCCCTATTGCCTGGGAAATGTCATTTTCGACTGTCTCAGGGGTACGATTTTTCGAAATTTTTTGTACCCTTCGCGGCAACTAATGGTGAAGCTCCGCTTAGCCTTTCTGGCTGAATTTTAGTTTGGAATGAATGTTTATCTGCAATTGAAACTTAAAAAAGGGCTGCTTGGATCCCCTTAACAAGCCTGGGAAATGTCATTTTCGACTGTCTGAGAGGTACGAATTTTCAAATTTTCCGGACGCTCCGCGTCAACCAGTGGTGGCGCTCTGCTTTGACTGTTTTACGGGCGGAATTACATTTTTCGGGCAACAATCTTCTGCCCCAAACTGAAATGCCCCCAACGCCTATGGAACTACCTTACTCAGGCGTGCACTGGAACAGCTGCTTGCATCATTCAACACTCGGATTCCGGATATGCGATCCTAGGACAGAGTCCAGTGGAGTAATGAACTGAGCTAATCAGTATCTCAAAAGTGTGTTAGAACCTGAGAAAAAATTAAATTTTTTCTCACCAGAATAAAAGACAATTAAACCTGTTAAATTCCATTTCCAGCCGTCTGAGAGGTTTTAAAATCCAAAATTATCTTTGTACGCTCCGCGCCAACTGATGCACGCACTACGCTTAGACAGTAAACTCTAGGCCCCCACAAAAGTATCCAACCACCCATAACCCACCCACAAAAAAATCCTAGCTACGCCACTACCCTGGACTCTCTCCCGGGATTTCCCCTGAACCCCACCAGGGGCCCTTAAGCAGGCCCCTGGGCCCCACGCAAATGGGGTTTTGTGCTTCGCGCGAAATCGGACGCCTTACGGCGTCACCATTATGTCAGCTGCCGAAAACTTCAGGCCCCCAATTAAAAAAAATTCCCCCCTATAAAAAATGTTAGTACTTGTAAAAAATAAATAAAATATTATTAAAGTACCAAATATGACACTAATAAACATAGGTAGGATTAGTCTCGATTGTTGTATGGCCTACATAGACATATCAGCGATTAAAGAGCCTTGATAGCCTATATGTGAGTTACTTCAAACTTGAAGGAGTTTTGAATTCCGTTAATTTAGGGACAACAAATTTATTTACTACAAAAGGCAGTGGCAGATTTAGGCGGGGGCGCATTCGGCCCCCCCCCCCCCACCTAAAATTTTCCAAAGCTTACTTTTTACTTTCACTAAATAGATCATTTAGCCTACTTGTTTCTACATAATGTTGTATTATCTTATAATTTTCAAACTATGTTATTATAATTTTTACAAACTTAAGCAATTTAGAGCACACAGTTTCAAGTTTTCCGATAAAATGTTAATAGAGTGATATCGAAGCTGCAACCCTCGGACCACGCTTTATGTAGAACACTAAACTTTTTCTTACAATCCATCTGCTATTTGGGTTCATCAAATGTAAAGTCAGGGTGTATAGAATGTATAAAAAGGGCATGGCCAAACTTCACATGAGCTTAATGTTTATGTTTCCTTATTTTATACAATCTGTGATCCCGTTTCTTCCTTTTTAATGAACTAGAGAGTATTTTATATAAATATATTTGGTCACACAAACCAGACAATTAGGGGAAACGTTCTGTTCTAATATTTGCAAAAAGTGAAGGTGGTTTAGGAATGGTCGAATTATGCACCGATATTTCCAAAGACGAACATGGCTGAATAGTATGCAGCTAGTTTAACACTTCAAAAATACTTGCTAAATTTGTTGTTCACTAAATCCCATCCTCGTCGCCAATTTTGTATCCCGGTAAACAGACAGACAGACACACCCAAACAATCAAATCAAGACTTGGAGATCGGTGTCTATACTCTGTGGTGGACAGGACTAGACTGGCCTCTGTATTAACACAAATACACTCAATCAAAACTAAGACTATTTATTTTATATATTTTTATATCTTTCATATTTGTTATAAAAAGGTGAGATCTTCAATAAATGCCCCAGAATCTGTCCTAAAATTAGCATTTTTTTCTTTAATACATTTTCAGAATTACAAATATTTGTTACAAAGGATGGCAAGAGATTTTCAGGAAATTCTTCAGTGAATTTGCTCTCATGAAGAACAGATTCTTCAATTTGTTTGAAGGTCTTTACAAACTTGAAAGCTGAATTTCTTCAAAAAATTTTAAATTTTCTTCAGAACAAGCTCAATTTTCTTCAAAACAAGCTCCGGATTTTAATTACTTTAACGTAAAAAAAAACCAAATTCGGTGCGCTACGTACGTCTCTAATTCTGCAAGTCACGTTCCATGGGAAAATCATCACCTCTTACGGGATTTCGAAATGCTCGCCCCGCTATGGAGGAAATTGGCCTCCCTGTCGGGCAAATCCTGGTGCCACCCCAGCCATGAGCACGATATTGGAATATCCATTTCAACCTTTTGAGTTGTGTGTATTCATAATGTCATGTAGTATGGTGCACTCTCCATGACCTTTACCAGACGCCATCTTGTTGTTTACGAGCAACGCTCCCTTCCCTTTGTTCTAGATTCCCAGAGCCCTTCCTGTTTCCCGTCACGTGTTACCAGTGGACGTGGCATATCACATTACCGTAGCCCCACGTGCACGCTGTAACCCATATTTTCGAGGTGTGGCCAATTTCCCCCTTTGCAGCCTCCTCATTGGTCATTTATATCATAATAATTATTTATATGGAGACTCGTGCGGCGGACCTCGAGACAGAAACATATAGCCTAGTAAACTTTGTAAATAATGTAAATATCGTAGTAATCATATTAGGCCGGCCGAATTAATTCAACTTAATTATCTTTTTGTGGAACTAAAATCATCAAATAAATATTTTAAAATCAACTGAACTCTCCTATCTTTTTTCCGAGGGAACTCGATCCCGTACCACTCAATATCCAACAATAAGATTCACCAGCGAAAGATGGGGGCAGGAGCTCCACCTTCGTATTTTGTCCCGGAGCCGCAAACCCTAGCTACGCCACTCCCAGGATTTACCCGACATGGGGGCAAACTTGCTGACGGGGGCCAAAATTTCAAAGCTCCGACAAAGGTTTTGAGTAAGTTCCGGTGGAACGGCGTTATAAAAGAATTTGAGACGCGGCGCTGCGGCGAAAATTTTGGTTTTCTTTTTCACAAATGAATATTTAAAAATCCGGAGCTTCTTTTAAAGAAAATTAAAATTAAAGAGCAGTAACTGAAAGTCTTCTACAGTACATACAATGCATAACTTTTTGAAGCAAAGGTGAATAGGCTTAGTAAAAATACTCAAAGCAGTTTGAGGGATTACTGTAATCGCCATTGACAGCTGAGAAATCGTGACCAAAACATTTGGGTATATATGAATGAAGCAAACTGTGGGTCAACTTACAATAACCCGTATGTCTAACTGTCCTCAATGAAAATTACATTGTAATTGACATATTGTGATGTTTCAATAATGTTTCTGTGACATATGCCTTCATTTTGCTCTAAAATTAGAATATTAAGGAGAAACATGGTCGTAGTGGGAAATCTTGCATAGAAACGGGCAAAAGTGATTCCAGTTTTTATCTACAAATGTTTGCTAAGCATTATCGTATCTGCTCTTATTACATCTGGCTGAAATTTTTACTTTAAAAATTCAGCAGTAACGTGTGATAGCTGCAGATTGTCAAGCTATATAGGCTGATACATTCCCTACTGACCCTAGCTGTGCCGCACGTTGACCCCAAACCGGACGATAGTGTTCACACATGGTCCTACTCTGATTGCACTGACAGGAGAGCAATGTTCCTCCCCATGTATCGCTTGTCCTTGAGGAGAGCGCGGGAGTCCTGGGGAAGGTTGTTGTCTTATAAAGCAGGCTGGGCGTCACTGTATGCAGAAGGGTACTAGAGAGGCGCCTGAGTTGGTCTCTCTGTTGTAGCTGATACATAGGATACATAGCCAGCCAGAGACCTTGAACGCCTGGCTTCAATGTTTTTGTTTTTTTCAATAGAACTCTACCTTTTCTTCCTTGAAGGAAGGATTATGTACCGGTACATCTTGAAACATAATTACAGAAAGGCGAACGAAAGTTGGAAAATAAATATAATAATAATATTTACAAGATTTACAAGTATTTACATTAATTAATTTAAAAAAACCTCACTTTCACACTATTACCGTAAACCATAACTGAAATGATAAAAAAGATAACCAATAGAGCGCTAACTTTTATAAAATTTTAAAACTCAAGAAATACGACACGAGAAGAATGCAAAAACGCCCCCAGTTTGAATTGATTTTTTCTTAAACGACTTGATTATTTTAAACAGTACAAACAGCAGAAGGCCGTATGATTTTTAATGTCAAACAAGTTCGATCAAGTCACTGTAGGCTATCCTTTCATGGCTAGTTCGTGGACACAACATTCGAAGATGGCCTGAAAAACAGGTCAAATATCCGTTGATGTGACCCAAACCGTATATATTTAACTTAACCTGTTAACCATGACTTTGAAAAAAATTGAATAAACATAAAAAACCGAATCTTTCTTCCGAGACCTTATGGTAAAGACGTCACGGCCTTAGGCGATGGATTGGAGAAATAATAAAGGATGTCAGATTGCTTCGATATTTTTTTTTTTTTTTTTTGGGGGGGGGGGGCAATCCCCTTTACTGACCGAGGTATTCAAGCTGGTGAAATACATATTTAACATTAAAGGGCAAGTTGGAGCAGCCATCCTAACTTGAAGTGGTGTATAGTAGACTGTCCTCTTTATCGATAGGCTGTTGAGAGTCATGTGACAACAAATTTTCTCTTCGAATGTAACTGTGTGTTTCTCATTGAATGCAGTATCGAAGTTACAAAATATAATGAAAGATAATTTGAAGGGAAATAAGAGGAAAATTTGGAAAGTATCAAGGGTGTTAAACTGGACGCGTATTTATGGTCGAAGGTGATTTCGATATCACCTGTCCTTAGGTATCTTCTAAGCTCCTATTATTATATAGGTTCTTTTCTCTTTCTCTCTGCTTGACAAGCCTTCTGGACATCTCAGAGTGCTTACCTACACAATATTAATTAATATTATCCGATGACCTATTTTTATTTCAGTATATACTATATTACTTCATGCCAAATTTTGTGAACAACCCAACTATGTAAAATGCAATCGTGAATTACCGGTAGTTTAGTGGTCTGCAAAGTTCGGACTTCGAGTCATTTATATAAACCTACGCAATGAGTTGGCACCTGTGCAAATCCGAATTTTTTCTATATTGTTAGACACACAAGGTCAGATTTACCTTCTTGAGTCCAGGACAGAAGTACATTTGGTGCACAAACAGTGGTGTAGCTACAGGGTGGGGCAGGGGTCGTTAGTCCAGGGCTATCAAAAGTGAAAAATTCGGAAATTTTCCATTGATGACACCAGTCAACTACAGTATGGTTATTCCAGCTCAGCTTTCTCATGAATGTCTGAGTTCTCTCCAATAAAACTTCAAATTTTCCCCGCTCTTTGTGGGCAGGAATGTGCACTTCCTAATGCAGTAGTGTTCGCTCGTAAATCAGTTTGGTAAACTTTTCTTCTGAACTCTGGGAATGACAAAATCACCAGATCATCAAGTGATATCGAACTACAGTGCTATTTTCACGAATTTTAAAAATATTCGGAAAATTTGAGTACTCCCCCCTGAAAAATATCCAACTATACGCCACTGGGCCGAAACTGTTCTTCGGGACGACGTCCTACAGTGGCTCATGCAAGTCGAAGTACAAAGTTTATTGTCACGTTAGATTAACAGTAGCGTTGGGGGAATAAGCCTTTGCCGGGATGGGATAGAAGAAAGTCCGTGCCTCTCATGACGTTTTCCACAGGACGATCAACTTAAACAGCTTGATTGTATATAGGGAGCAAATTAAGGAAAATTTAGGAAAAGGAGAAACGGGGGGAAAGGGAAAGGTGGTACCAGTAGCAGCTTATTTTATAAATTAAAGAAACTGTTAAACTTAATTAAGCTGATATGTGCGAGATCTGAATACATAGAAAACGTCGCAGAAAACGTCGCAACGAATTCTTTGTTTGCCTAAAAAATTACATAGAATCATAGTCAGCATGTTAAAACTTTCTAATGTTAACTCGAAAGGATAAAAAAATTTGGTAAATGAATTCCATAGTGAGTCTTGCTCCTCACTTTGACGGAAATCGTAAAATATTTGGGTGGAAGTCCCCCAAACATATTATGGAATGTTTTCAATGACCAGACTACACCGTGATGGGTAGACCAGGAGAGCGGTATATATGCAAGTGTATATAATTATATGCCCGTCTTAAAGGTTTTCCCGAAAAGTGGTAGTTCTATAGCTTCCCTTTTACCTTATAATTTTTTGATCCTTTTTGTTATTAGTGTATTTCTTTTATTAAAGGGATCAATTCATTGCAAACGCAAACTCGGCGAATAACAACTGTTCAGAATCTGCCTGCAGGCCTGGGAAATCAGTAAGGGGTTCATGGGGGGGGGGGGAGTGACAGTGTATAGACGTAGGAATCGGGAAGCCGAGGGACGACAACCCACCAGTTAAAAATGAGGGGGTACGGGAGCATGTCCCCCCCCCCCACACTCCCTGGGTCAGAAACCTTTTTTTTTTTTCATTTTTATAAATCGCAGCGGGTCGGAAAAATGTAGGACAGGATGCGTTGCTTCTGGCCCAATTTGATCAACTTTTCCGAGCTGTGGAAATGAAAAAATCGGATTTTTGCCATACATGACACTACATCATCAAGAGACACCGGCAGCTATTCTCAGTGCTATTTTTCTGTAAACTTGTTTTTCACAGAATTCCAAATTTTCTTCAATGAAAGCTCTTGATTTTGAAATATTATGTCTAAAGAAGACAACACAGTTTGGAAAACTTTTGGAATGTCATCGTGTAAGTTCGTAGGCCTTAGATAACACATATAACAACAACGATTTAGCCGTCCTGCAATCTTGCTTCTTCGAGAACATTTTATAGTTTGGTTTCGCGGCTCTTTACCAGAGAGTCGGGACGAATTTAGAAAAAGCAATCATTCACAGATTTGCCACCAATATATGAAGGAAGTGCATTCTTCAGTCATCCCCAAACTCTTTAAATTTCCTTACAGGAAACCCATGAATCAGAAGCTTTCTGATATACAAGCTCCATATCTACATAATTGCTACTTGTTTGAAAGGGGGAAAATTTCGGCGCGCCCCGCGCGTCGCAATGGGCCCCGGATGCAGCGGTAGTCACACTTGAAAGAAAAGTCGGAAAACTTAGCTACTTCTTACAAACCCGAGACATGTCATTTCCGGCTTTCTGATGGGTCGCAATTTTTCAAATTTTCTGTACGCCATGCGCCTACTGAAGAGCAGAATTCATATTCCAAACAGGAAACCTGCATTGGCCCTACCGTGCCCAAATGCTCTCATAACACCTATCATCAGATACCTTTCCACCCTGTCAGTTGAGTAGTTTGTGTAGATGGATTCTTTATAGTTATTGAAGTGTCAAAATGTTATCAATGCCCAATGTTGCAGAGCAGTTACGTAGCTACAGGAGGCAGGGGCGATTGTCCTCTGGCTCGAAAAAGTGAAAAGTTCGGACAATTGCCATTTGAGACACCAGACAAATACAGTGCGATTTTCCCAACTTTTCCTTCATCAAATTCCAAATTTTTCCGTAAAAAGCTCCATATTTGTAATTTTTAGTTTAAAAAGGCACAAGTTCGCGCGCCCTTAATTGCAATTCTTAATGTAATGGGTGGTCACACATAAAGTAGTCCGTGGGAAACTTTTCTGAGCAGCCACAGTGCCGTTTCCCTGCTTAATTTTCTTTGATAAAGGCTTTTGAGTTAAATATTTTGTCTAAAGAAGACAAAGTTTCGGGAGTTTTTTTAATGTAGCCGAGAAGCTTCAATCCACACCTCCTTAGACAATATTATGCAGTAACAACGATCTTCAGTCGACATGCTGTCTCAGATAAACGCTAAGATGAAACGCAGATTCTTGGATAGTCCCCCAAATATTCAAATTTCCCAACAGAAAGCCCTGAATCTAAACTATTTTCGGCAGTAAAAGCTCCATATTTAAAAATGTGTAAAGGGACCCAAATTTTCCGCGCGCTCCGTGCGCCGTAGACTTGGCCAAGTCTCTCGTGAGGGGAGCTGACAACACTAACTCGACACAAATCCAGTGCTTCATCACAGTACAGCATATCGTAGTTGCCGTTTTTTCTAATACGCCCTCTATCGGTCTATAAAGGTATCGCTTCTCAACGTGCGAGAACGATAGAATTAATAGACCTTTAGAGGGCGTATTAGATAAAAGGAAAATACGATATTCTGTACTATGCTGCAGTAGGGGGATTTCGAAGAAAAAGTTGTCAACTCCCCACGGAACACTCACGAGAGACTTGGCCAAGTCTACCTGCGCCGCGGTTTAAATTCCTTATAGTGTTCACACTTTGGAAAATATCAGATTTTTTAATTAAAAAGATGTTCTTGCTCGTAGAAAAGGCGAAAAATTTAGCATGAAAATGCACCTTTTGGTCAATGGGGTAGGGTGAATCGTTCCGCACCCTTACTTTCATTTTGCTTCCTACGCCACTGACATGGTGACCGGTTCCCGCCGCCTTGGATCGAAGGGATCAAAGGGCGAGGGAATGTCACTGTGAGTGACTCGAAATAATTACACAGGAGACGTGTTACGTGTTTCACCCCTTTATTAGCACTCATGCCGTTGAGGCACGGTGAAACTAGAAAAAGAAGAACAATAAATACGTCACATGAATGATATACACAGGTATTCTTAACAATGTAAAGTTTATCCACAAAACAGGCAAACAGATACAGACAGAAACGAAACAAGGCGGAGGTAACTCGTTTAACATTTCCAGCCGGGTACATACACCCTGGAAGACCAACACATACACACACTCAAAACACACAAACATTCCAATCCTCCAAAATAATGCTATTTCTGCTTCGACTTGCAAAATCGTTACGGGGTAATAGCGTCACACACAATGAGGCGACTGCGGGTAACTGGGTTGACTGGGGTGACAGGGATAACGGCGATGACAGGGATAACGGTGTCGACTGTGGTAAACTTGTTACGGAAAATTAAGGGATTTCGAGTAGGCTAACCCTTGAACAAATACTTTATCGTACAGTTTATAACTTGCAAAACCTTTTAAATGTCACATGGCAATCAATTAACTTACTATAATTAAGAAAAAGATAAGCTAATAAACTTACTTAGAAATAAACGGGCGGTGCCAGAGGATGCGGGTAAGCACAACGAGAAGGAGAACAGAAAGGGACAGCATTGGCACGAGTCCACGCGACTCAAAGAGAAACACCTGTGTGCTCTCCTGACACGCGTACATACTTGGAACCCGGTAAAATACCAGAGGTCGACCGAGGAACTTATCGGTGACGATAACAGGGAATTACCCTCACTTTGGAAAATTTTGCCAAACCGAAGGTGGACTATAGCTAGGTGCCAAATGGTGGTACCGTTCATGCTATAAAGGGCAGGAGCAGTCATCCAAAATTGAAGAAGTGTAGTAGACTGTTCAGTTTCATGATTGGCTGTTGGGAGTCATGTGACAATGTTTTTTCTCTTCAAATGTGAAATTTACCAAAAATAACTGCTTGGTTTACCTTGAACATGCAATAATTAAGTCATAAAATGTAATGAACGATACTTTAAGGAGAAATAAGATGAAAATTGTGTTATTTAGCTTTCTCTTCAAAATAATTTTCGGGGGGACTGCTCTTAACCTTTATTGAAGCGCTACGACTGCTTCTCTATGTCTTTGATCTTGCTACCAAATTATCGAGTCCATTGGCATTAATGTTTTTCTATTTATTTAATATTCATTCATCTCACACCCCTATCGGTACATGCCGCTTAAATACGTCCGAATATGACCCGTCATCTCGCGAAATTGCAACAAAAATTATGATAGGATTCTGGATGACATCACAAAATACCCTTGTCTTTACTTTGATTGCCAACCGATGTGATCAAAATCGATGGTGTCACATTATCGATAGCGCACCTAAAACGTTCGAATTATCGACGGTTAATTGAATCAGTTCTTGAAGGTAATTTATGTTTGTGGTAATTTAATTATGATTCCAGAAAATGATTTTACGTAGTTTAAACAATACCTCAACACATTCCCTTCAAAAAACTGTCGCTAAATTATATATATTTGGTGTCAAACTATTATTATGAATGTCAGCTCTCCCGTCTCGCGGAGTATGTCTATTCCGGTGCCATGGCCGAGTGGATTAAGGCGGTGGCATTTGAAGCGATGAAGCTTAGCAACCGGGATCCCTGGCCGGGTCAAAGCTGAGGTGGGTTGGGTTTTTCATCCAAGAGCAATCTACGGTTTTTTCCCGTCTGAACTGGCCTTTCAAAAAACTACCAACTTTGGGTCAAATTGTTGAGTTGGTTGCCAGTTGTAATTCACAAGCCAAGGGCTCCCACATTCGTTGTAAACCAACTGCCCTTCAAGGCCTGATTATTATTATCATTATTATATTCACTTGAACCTTCTCTCGTCTGTCCGTGTAGTACATGACTCTTATTGCAAGCCGCAAAGATTTCGGGCAAAGAGTAGAGTAGAGTTGTGCAAGACTATGAACTGAGGATCGATCTGAATAGAACTTGTTGGCGTAAGTAGCAGCCTCGTACGCCAATGGTTTCAAGTTTGAAATAGCTTTGGAATTGCAATTATATTGCAGTAAAATTAAATACAATACACCTGGTGTACAAACGGGGAGGCAAAATGACCCGTCTGCCAAAGTTTATAAAAAAGGGAAAAAATAACCCTTGTGGAATTTTAGCTTTATAAGTTGCGCGGCGGTCACTGAGCCCCCTCTAAATCTAGTACCCTGCGTCATATATAGCTAGATATAATGAAACATATGGGAATGTTCGGAGCGAAGTTGTTTTGATATCATTATAGAAATTAGTTGAGAATAAAGCCTCTGAATCAATAAAGAGCCACCTCGTAAAATACTTCATGAGATTGGCATATCTTCATGTAGATTTTGGTATCTCACTGTTGAAGGCAGTCAACTCTCTTCCAAACTACAATTTGTAATAGTTCCAGTAGTTTATACAGAAATTGTCAATTGGCACAGCTCTTTGATTGACTACATGTTCAACAAATCAAGAGCTCTCTAGAGGATATGGGGAATGTAGTGTGCTGAGTGATCACCGGCCTGATAAATGGGTCCTATGTCCCCTTAAAAAAGCCTGATGCGAAATGGAGCAAGATTTTCCACTTTGACTAGGATTGGTGTTGGAAGTTGAATTGGGGTTGTGAATGGGGATAAAAATAAAAATTTTGCGTCTTTACATGAAATTTAAAAAATGGGAAAAAATTGTCCCCCTTAGATTGGAGGAATAGCACTGCCCAGACTCATCGTTTTCTAAGCAGCCTCCCAATGTTTTTTGCCCTTTGCAATAAAATGCTCACCTGGCAAAATAAAAAAGCTCGCAAAGTGCAAGGAATTATCAAGAAGTAATAAAAAACACTTAGTTTGACACGAAAAATGTATTTTTTCAGAACTTGAAAGACCATCTTAGCGGAACCCCACTATTAGTACGTTGATGCGGAGCGTAGAAAAATTTGGAAAACTCGCCACCACTCAGATGGCCGAAAATTAGTGCGTTCTCACGTTCGTTACACTCAATTTTAGCCTTTTTATAAAAGAAAGTAACTTGCTAACTTGATCAGAAAATTACCACATAAAGTGTACCACTACCATTGTATTGAGTGGTCTTAACTGAATCTTGTCGGGGGAAACTATAATGCTTAGATGCTGGATCTGGATCTGGAAAAATACTGCACAACACTCCTGATGGAGTCAAACGTGCAGGGTTGAGTGTGCCCATGTACTTAGTCGTCCCGTCTGAGGATCCTCAGGGCTGCGCTCTTGAACTGCTTGGGATCCTCGAAATCTGTAATGTTCTGGATGAGTAGGTTCCAGTCTCTGACGGTCCGAGGAAAGAAACTGTATTTGTAGCAGTCCTTATTGGTTGGTATATTTGTAAAGCTATTAGAATGGTGATGCCTGGAGGGCCGCCGGACCGGTTGTAGGTTGTTGATTGGCAAGGCTAGGAGGCCCAATCTGGCTTTGTGAAAAATTGCTAGCCTGCTGGCAATACGCCTGTTTTTGAGACTATCCCACCCTAGGTCATTTAACATTTCAGTCACACTACTTTGGGGGAAATAGTCATTATAAACAAACCTAGCAACCCTACGTTGAATTTGCTCAACTTTATTGGATAGGGAAACGGTGTAGGGATCCCAAACAGAAGATGAATACTCCAACAAAGGCCTAACAAGTGTGAGATAGGCATTAGCTTTAACACTCCCAGGCTGGAGCAGGGGTATAAATTTCTTTTAATAAAAGCCAGAGATCTATTTGCTGACGAAGAGATGCGATTAATATGTCTATTCCAGGTAAGGGTATTAGAGATGTCAACTCCCGGATAAGTGTGGCAATCGGTAGACTCCAGAGGATCATTATCTAGAGTATAATGAAAACACTTGGGATTCCTTGAGTGAGTAATCCTCATAGAAAAGCACTTCTTGGTATTAAAGTGCATTTGCCATTTGTCTTGCCACTCAGAGAGGGTGTTTAGATCATTTTGGAGTTGAACCTGGTCAAGATTATTCTTTATCTGTCTATAAATTACACAGTCGTCAGCAAAAAGCCTTACTTCAGAAGAGATATTATCGGGCAGGTCATTAATGTAAACTAAAAACAACAGGGGACCCAAGACTGTACCGTGGGGGACGCCAGAGATAACATCTACCCAATCGGAAAAATCACCACTCACTACGACTCTCTGCTTCCGGGACTTAACAAAATTAGTAATCCAGTTAAGGGTGTTACCTTTAATACCATATTTCTGTAATTTACAAAGCAGCCGGTTATGAGGAACCACATCCGAAAAGCCTTAGAAAAATCCATGATAATCATGTCAGTCTGGGATCTACGATCTCAAGACTGCACTAGGTCATTGGTTGTTAGGATCAATTCAGATTCACAAGAATGGCGTTGTCTGAAGCCATGCTGCCTGTTCGTGATAACTGAGTGGTTATCAAAGTGATGCATAACATGAGAATGTATAATGTGTTCCAGGACCTTGCAACAAATCGAGGTAAGAGAGACCGGCCTATAGTTTGAGGCTAGGGAACGGTCACCTTTTTTAAAGATAGGACTAACATTGGCACATAGCCAAGAGGGAGGTAAATGACCAGTGTCCAGTGATTTTTAAAAAATGGAGCGTAGGGCAGGAGCAACCTCCTCTGCGGCCAATTTTAGAACATGAGCCGGTATACCGTCAGGACCTGAAGCTTTGTTTGGGTTCAACTCCTTGAGCAACTTCACAACACCATCTAAGGATATCTCAGTAGCATTCATAATGGGTATGATGTTTGCTTCAACTGGAGGTAAGGTGACACTCTCAGGGGTGAAAACCTTTCGGAATTGCTCATTTAAAGGCATATTCTGGAGACAAAATTCATTACTAACTTCAAAATATGCGGAAAAATTTTCCCTTTTAGGAGGTGAAAACTGCATATCAATAGCATATTGCGTTCAGAAGACACATATGTTTAAAGAAATGCAATTTTTCTTGAGATTTGGTGCATCATGGGTAATCTGTGATGTAATCGTGGCACATTAATTTGACTTTGCATTCAATTTATTTATAATATCGATTCTGCTGCAGGCAATATTAAGCAACATTGTTGGTTGTAATCTATATATAATAAAGAGAAATGCTAGACCTGCAAGAAAAGATATTCAAACATTCCAACAGTATCAAATTTCAAGGACAAACAGGACGTTCAATTATAAAGACACACAAAAGGAATTCAGGGCAATGTGCCCATAGTACATAACTTCCAGATGTTTTGTTGAAAAGCAGAGGTACTTTTTAACAAAAGTACCCAATCTTAAAAGTGAGATATCAAGTTGAGTTTGGAAAATGGTATTGAGACAGGGTTTGAAGGGTTTGGTGCAGAAAATGTTTACTTTTCTTTCAACACCCAAGTGAAATGCCACCATTGAGAATATGCCTTTAAGATGTTAGCCTTCTGCGTGCTGTCCGAGTGACCAGTATCCCATCAGATTTCAGGGAAGGGATACCAACACTATCACATCTAAGGTTTTAAATAAAGGACCAGAAACGTTTAGGTGAATCAGTACAAACTGTGTTAACATAATTTCTATAAGCGGCTCTTATTTCTATAAGATGCTAATGTTTCTCTATTGTGAGCCTTTGGCAGTTTGGCTAAATTCAAGACCCGACGAAAAATGTTGCCATCTACCGTGACGAGTAATTTATGTTGTCCAAATGCCACGAGTTCTTGCAATCATGTTGATTTATTGTGAAATGTTAAAGGGACTTAGATGTTTCCACTTCTTTTGGCTGGGCCAAGCTTCTAAGTTCGAGGTATGGGGCTCGAGTTCTTGGCTGTAACTTAGCCATGACAATTTCTTTTGCTCAAATAGCTGCTGGATTGTTTTTCCAAACTCCTGCCCAAATTTTACAGCCTGCGTGATTTTTTTTTTTTTTTTTTTTTTTGGGGGGGTCCCAAAATATTAGGCCTTTCCCTTAACATAAGGCCTAGGATGATACTAGGCCTATACCCAGGTGACGGAGTTGAAGCCCGCCGGCCGGCTCTGATGTCCCTTTTCAGTGTTTTATAATTTAATTTTTTTTCTTTATCACCCAAGGTTTGGAGGATCTGAGGGTTGGATAATTTTATGGGGTGCATTCTCACTCCCCTCCACGGGGAAAATTGCGCCCTGGCCTGCAATCTTCCTTTATTAGCCTTATGGACAAAATTAATCATATAGTTTACAACGATAGTTCCAAGTTCGTCATGGAACCTCCCATTACAACGATATCAGCTTCCTCTTACGTCATGTGTTCACTGCTTAGCTAAACCACAAACAACATCATAGGTAAGTACTAGTAACGCGTTTTGCGCAAATGATGGAAAAGGAGCACCGGTGGTTAGCTGTGCAGTCTATTTCTGTGGCAAGTTTGGGGAATATGTGATTGTGACGGACTTCTCAAGTCAAAACTAAAGTAAAGGTGTTATTCTGATCCTATAATCTCTGCTACTAATTCCAACTTCATTCCGTTTATCAAGAATGGCTTCGACAACGACTTCCTCCCGACGAAATCAGGCAAGCACGCATATTGCGAAATTCCTGCCCGATGAAATATTTAAATCAGCAGTCAATTTGTAACGTAGAATATCCTAAATGAGACAACTGTCAGTGACAAAGTAACGTCGTTACACTGGCATGTAACGTTACGTTAGACCTAATTTAGGATGTCATTGGTTGTAAAATTTTAATTAGAATAACGTACGCACTAGTTTTGCGAATAGCAAGGAGGTACAATGCAAATCAGTAGGCTAATAGTAATAGGCTAGGGAGCCTAGACCGAGGGCCTCGTAATAATAATTTAGAATCAGTCTCGCCAAGCCTATAGGCCTATTAAAAAAATCTTGGCATAGCTTAGGGGCAGATCTAAGTTAGGATCTTTTTTTAAGGGAGGGTCCAACACACAGTGCTTGATGCCCACTCTATTGGGCGAGCACTCTTGATTGGTTGTGATCAAGAATTTGCTTAGAAATAAACATTTTGTATGAATACTTGTTTATTTATATCATAGAGTATCCTGATTGAGACAAAATACTGACAAATGGAAATTGTAAATTATGATGAAAACATGGAAGTTGGAATTACACTGTCAGATACAGTCTCACTTGATGGAGCGAAATCTGGGAAACCCTGAATTCCTGTCAATCCTGATGTCATAAGCACGCTACAGTAGATGTAGCCTAGAGCGATTGCGATGTTTCCTGCATAGCAGTGTACTTTATAGTTTTGTCCATTTTTTCATCATATCATTAATTTTAACATAATATAACAGTTTGAAGGGCAAAGGAGGGCCAAGGCCCAGTAAGATGCCCAGAAGTCCAAACCCTAATCAAAAGTCCAACCACCAAACCTAGAAAACAGCCCCACACAATCAGATTCTACCACAGTCATGGAAGAACTTGTCAATGTTAATCTTAAAGCAGTGAACTGACAGGGAGACAATTCCACTGGTTGACAACTCTATGGGAGAAACTAAACTTCAGAATGTCAAGCCTTGTAAAAATTCCAGCTTTTTACAATGCCCACGAACCAGAGAATTACTTTCAACCCTTAAATAACTACAAAACAAAAGGGGATTCCTTTCAGAAAGAAACTTGTAAACCTGGAGCATGTCTCCCCCTAATCCTTCTCAGCTCCAAAGTGGTAAGCCCAAGATGTTTAAGCCTAGCATGCAATTGTATTGTACCATTAATCATTACATTTTGGAGTAAACCGAAAAGAATGTGGTTTATTCCTAGTTAATGAGGAAAAGGAAACAAGATGGTATTGTATAATCGTAATGAGATGCAGATTTGGAACGCAATGGTAAGATTTTTTTCACCTGGTCCAAGATTTTTGTGAAATGTTTTCACTCCTTGGAAACTTTGGATACCTTGTGTTGTACAGTACTAGTACACTTTGTGTCCTACTGTAGGTGTGAAAAGACCCAGCCATGTTAGTCACCGCTGGATAGAATGTGTTTCATCGCTGGATGGAGCATGCTTGCTTAATGCAGCATGCACAATCTATCCAGCAGTCTGTCCCAACTTCATAAAAAGGGCACATTCATTTTAAATTTTTGTTTCCACAAAAGTCAATGATTATGCAATTTACCTAGGCATGGTCAATCAAAGAAGTGCAAGCTGGACAATCTAAGGGAAGCCTGCATAGCACCTCTGTGACTGCCGCCCCAAGAGCTTGCTGGTGATAGTCAGAAATTCCTTTTGATGAACCCTAATGTTGATTACAGTAGCTATCTTAATATTCATGAGAATTCACCACAATAAGTCTATTCCTTAGGTAGGCGGTGCTCATTGACTCAATCTTTGCAATGCTACGTTGAACACAAAGTCCTTGAAACCAAACAAAAACATGCTTACTATGTCTGTTAAAGCTTGGAAATCTTGATCATGGACATTCTTTTTCAAACAATGACAACTTTCATCAAAGAGTTTTGATTTAAAAACAGCAATCTTTGGTTGAAAAGTATTGAACTGTCTTTTCTCATGGCTTTGTGCTTGGTTGTTTGTAACTAACCACTGCACTTGTGTGTGTATGCTTGCACGTTACCACACGATACCAGTGTTGAATAGTAATAACATGGACTGCTGTGAATCCATGTACTGTTATACAATGGTACAAGAGTTTGCCTGTTAAATAAACATTTCATAGCCTTGCTTCAACCAATCCACATACAGTAGAGCTATGTAAATGTTTGCATGCAGCCAATTTGGAAATTCAACGTCACAGAAACATGTCCGCAATGGATGAGGGAAATTGCCATGGCAATCCCTGTACCTCCTGTTTCTAGACTGAACATTTCATTGGTGGATTTCCGTTCTGAAAATCAACAGGATTAAGTGATGCTGGCTTCTGCTAATGCACAGTCCAGTGTTTTTCTGCACATTCCGTTCTCTTTTTCTACCGTCCTGAAATCATAAAGTCCCTATTTTACCAAGCGGGACGCTAGCAAACCGCTCAATATGCTTTGCTTTGCTCACAGGCGCAGAATGTAAGACATGCTGTGGTCACACCTCTGTAAAAATGATTGCACTGTTGATGTTTTGGGGAAAGCAGCAATAACCGTAGTCAAATATATACAGTATTGCCGGAAGTGTCTGCCATACATGGCCTGAGTTTTACAGCGGATTGGTCATCCCAATGGGGGAAACCAAATCTACTCAGAATTTGACAACTGTCACTACCTGTGGAAGTGGGTTTTTTATTTTTAATAAGAATAAAAAAAACAACCAAATTTGAAAAAGGGCAAGTTGGGAAATTTGAGGAGGGGGGGGGGGAGGGGGATCCACATGTAGATGACCCCCCCCCCCCCCCCCCGGATCTGTCACTGTAGCCTAGACTGAGGCCCAGTACAGAGCTCTTACACTAGTGTTACATGCAGGAGGCAAGATAAAGTGTTAGAGATCAAAGCATCAAGCTGCAATATGAATTACAAAGTCCAGTCTACTGTACTGCTTAGCTGAAATGTAATTTTGCAAAACGGTAATGCATACAAATTTTACAAAACCAATGTGGTAATTTGCAAGTAAATTCTTTAATAAAGAGTTAATGGGACACACAATGGGACATACAATACATTTTTCTGTGTATACAGTATAGTCAGGGGTAAATGACACTTACTTTTGCATGCTTTGAAAATAAATTCACTTAGTTGATTTTGTTGCAAGCGTGAAAAATTGTAAATGCCTGCAAGATTTGTAATTTTTTGAAATCAGAAAAGAGGGTGGATATGCTGAATGTTAGAAGCACCAACTTAAACCTAATCCTTATCCCTAACTCTGATCTACAGGTAAGCCTAACCCTAACCCCAATTCTGATCAATATACAACTGCACAATAACCCCCATTATTTTAGTGTTCACTAGTATTCTGGTGGTGGGAAAGAAATGCTGAGCATCTAAAGGATTGCTGCAAGGGCCATCCTTCAGTTTATTCAATGGTGGTTAGTCTAACAGTATGTTATCAAACTTCAAAGTTGTGGTAAGGTAATGGATTTGAACCTTTGTCATGTACGTCACATCACTGACTCATCACAGATTTAAGATTTTAGACAATCCAGTACTGTTTGGGGTGAGAGAATTGGGCCATTAAAGGTCCAATGATATGACAATGATAAACTTGGGCATTTGAGGTAAAAGGCATTAAAAACCAAGAAGATTACCAAAATTCCCATCAAAATCCATCAAAATTTTCACACTATTTATGGGGTAATTATAATTGCACTTCAGCATACTGTATGTATTAGTTTGATATGCAAATCTTGTGATGTCTATAGAGGGATATGCCATACAGTACATGGCAAATGTTATCTTTTGTTTTTTCAATCTTCCTTTCAAGGAAAGGTATAACGTAAATGTCCAAAGGGGTTTTATTTCAGAAGTTTAAATTATACACCTGCCAACTCTCACAGTTTTGAGTGAGTCTCACAGTTTCAGCCATCATCTTACAGTCAAATTTTCAGCTCCGATGGTGAAATGACATTTTTCAGACAAATAGAAACACTTAGACACACAGAAATTATCATAATTTTATTGCCACTGACTTCCCAGCCCTAAAGTTTCCTGTTCTAACTTTATTATCCCAGGTTTTTCACTTTCCAAAGTCCACAAAGTTCTGTTTTAGGCATGTTCTCTTTTGATACTGTAACATACTGTAATAGCCGGTGCATGTGTGACACAATAATTTAACTGGGCAAAATTTTGTTAATTTCTGATTAGTTGCCTGTCTTTTTTGATCCATATGTAAGATTTTGGTAAATTTATGGTAAAACTGTTACATAGATGGCAAAAATATTGAGGCTTTGAATAATGAAGGCGTTGTTTAATGGGTGTGTCTCAAAATGTATCCATTCATGTTGGACGGAATTTGATAGGAAAAGTGGCTGCCATTTTTGATCAGTGTTGTATTGGTAACTGACACTCTGCATAGGTATGTCCACTCATGGGTCTCTATTATAGCTACATTGAACCCGGAGAATTTTACCATGCTTTAATGTACTGTACAGTCCAAAAAACTGACCATGTCAGATGAAATGGTTAGAAATGGGGTTCTCCAGAATTTTTGAACATATATGGAGATTCTATCAAAAGCAAACATGCAATAAGATGGAACTGATACTTAATTGACAGAGAGGTAGATAATTAAAATGAACTCATATTCAATTCAGTACATGTTCAAAACAGTGCCCTCTGCAATGCAACCATGTTGGACAGAAATGCATCATGTCAGATGGAAAGGCAATGTTGACTTTTTGGGTCACATCATAAATTGTTTCCAATTTTCATATGTATGAAATGCTTAGGTACAGAGTTACCATTATTTTCCATAAAAACTTGGCTTTCAGTTTACTTTCCCAAACTCTTTCTAACCAAAATCCAGAAAAATTCCCTCTGACATGGCAATCTCTCTCTGACATGGTTGATCCATAGATACAGTTAGGTTTCAACATGTACCAAAATGCAAGAGGAAACTCAATAAACATTCCAAAGAACAGTTCCAGACAAAAAGAAATGGCAAGAATTTGACATGCATGGAACCTTTTCACTTTACTGGGAAATTATTGAGATTGCAAATTATAATTGTGTAATTCACTCATTAATCTTCAAGTATGACACTTTTCTCCTCAAAACATAATTTTTAGTGAGATACAAAAACAGTTTGCAACCAACAGTTGATCTATGGCTGTCTACAGTATATGCAACAGAAATGCTACATTTATCAACAATAAATTTTGAAAGGAGTTAACATTAATTAATATTTCCGCAATTCAAATGCAACATCCCTTTTTGTCACTCAAAGTTGTAATTTAAATGATGGACTGGCCTCTTATGGTCAATTGAACTACCATGTAAATTTAAGGCATCATTATTGCATTGAGCTACATACAAACTTGGAGAATTAAGCAAATGCTCAACATTAACTGATTGCTTGAGGTAATTGATCTTGAACTCGCTTTGTATCTGTTTGAAATCTACATGGCTTAAAAATTACACTGATGCCTGTGATGAACTGAGTGGCTTTGGGATTTCTTTTAGCTGGGAAAATATGTTTGACTTTGGCAAACTGTGTGATGTTTCCAGAATATTTTTTCCATGTCAACTTTTTCCAAGAAGTCCAATGACACACTTAAAGCATCTTCACATACAGCCATACCAACATACAGTACTGTACCAATACATTCCTCATAGTAGGCTGCATACCATGTCTGCACTGTTTCATTGGCTCTGATCATCAGTCACACTTCTAAAATCAGGGTTTGTATGACCATCAGTGAAGGCTTTTTATGTATGTTACTTCTCCAAAAGAAGTTGCTTCACAGCAATCTGGACTCACTGTAGAGAATTTCAGTGTTAGGAATTTGTAAAGATTTACAGTTCCCCCCATGAACCTAACTTGAAGGGTACTAGGAACCTGGATGGAATCTGTGGAACTTTGTGACATGAGGTTGTTGCTCACAAAAAACAACTTAAGTTCCTTTCAGGATGGATTGGACAAACTATATGAAATTCTTAGCCCAACAAGGATAACCTGAGTGCTCATCACCTTTCAGTAAACAGCACTGAAGTGGCATTATGGTGCCTAGGCTATCTCATTGATGAGAGCATAGCTGTGACTAACAGTTGGTTATTCTCCCTTAGAACACTCAAACTAAACATAAAAACTTTGATATCCAAAGTAGGTACTGCTAACACTCTGGATGGCATGCTGCTGTTTATTGTCATTGTTTCAGAAAAATCAACATGAACTATAAACATCTCACTATTTTTGAGGTTATCCTTGACCAATTGGCAATTTTACTGCTTGAGCTTCAGATAGAAATGGATTTTCATTTTGCCAACTTGCTACAGTAACTGGTACACAGCCTTGTCATCTTTAAAAACCTGCTGGCACTTCTTTGGGTATCCTGTCTAACCTCCCACAGGAAGAAATGGACTTCTTCAGCAGTATTTAATTGGGACAGATCAACAGCACTTTTAATGGAGTTCACACAATCACCACATCCACAAGTCTGGGACCTGATGTCATGTGAGGGTAACAAGAGGATGTCCTTTGCTGCATAGGGGATAGGGCTCTCACCCTCTCAGAATGGTGGCAAAAAGGATTTGACACCTTCTACAAGGAGTTCCTGGTTCTCAAACTTCTGACATAAGCGAGATACTTCTGAGATATCTTTTTGGGAGTGTATGTGTCTTTAATTTTTAATAAGTCAATGGAATGTTGAAAATAATATTTCACTCCCGTACTTAGCTTTAAGCAATATAGCATCTGGGTGATCTACCATATTCAACATTGACATCAGATCCCTTATGTGCCACATCAGATAGTGCTTGGTTTTGCACATTTTCTTCCCATTTTGATTTTTACCCAAGTACACATTATATATCCTGCCAGACATACAGGTAGTGTAATTAAGAAATACTAGGAGTTTCCAGGTATATCCTTACAAATTCTTGTTTGCCCTCATCCAACAAGACTGGCTCCTTGCCTGGATGAGAAGATGCAACCTCGGTCAAAACATTCAATGATCTTTGTCAGTTTGTCTTACAAGAAAGGCAGATTCTCCAATGAAATCATCGAATTTGGCAATTCCCTTAATATCAAGTTTCCAATCATTTTATTCTTTCACATACAATTTTGAAATATGACTTCAACTAATACAATTTTTGTCTCAAAGGAACCTGTGTATTTCAGAATTCCTTCCATAAATCCCATTAGCTCTTCAATATGAAGCTCCAGATGTACAAATATTTTTATAAAAAAGGTGAAACAATGAGGAGAAATTCTTTTATTTCAAGGTAGGATTCATATGCCAAGCCCTGAAACAAACTTCGGTTGCCTCAACATTCTACTTACACTTGCTCTTGAAGTTAGTTACAGTACTGTAGTTAATTGGAATATTACGACACACCAACACAAATGTGCCAGTCAACTCAATAAAAAGTAAAAAATTAAATATAAGTTCAAGTACAGTATGGTCCAAGTTCAAGTTTGGTTTCTCCTAGTCCCCTCTTACGACAGGTGGGAAATAACGTGGGTACATTCTACAACCCCTAGCCCTCTGGGGATTGCTCCTGAATGTCTTGAATGTCAGATAACACAATGCTACCCTTCCGTTTTTTAAAAAAAGACAGTTTATTTCATAGATTTCCAAAGATCTTCAGTGTAGCTTAAATCTGATTTTGAAATCTTTGTCTGAATCACACAGCAACTTTAATACCAGATTTTTTGAGAATTTGCAGCTAGGAAATCTGGAAAACTCAACTCCTGTCATCCAGAAGACTTTAAAAATGGAACCTGCTTGGTGCTCAACACAGTGGAGTAGGGAAATAAAGCAACAATGGGAAAAAAGGCATTGGTCAACTCAGCTCACCTTAAATCAGTTGTTTGGAACTGAGCTGTAAAATCTCATGTAATGCCACTGTCCCACTTTCCAGGTTTGACTTCCCAGAAGACCACAGTTCTCACTGGTGTCTGTCCGTAATGAAACCGTAGATTGTGATGTTCTGGGATCCACCGTTGCAATAGCCTTGTTTTTGCTGTAGCTCAATTTTTGACACGTACAAAGATTTTATTCTTTCTGTCACCGATCGTATGAAAACCTAAAGCATTGTGGCACAACTGTAGGCACCTTGGCACAACCGTAGAATGTCCGTAGCACATCCCTCAATAACCGTGGGGTCTGATTTGACTGCGGAAAGCTAGGCAGAGGCTACAGATAGAGCTGCGGTTGTGTCTTGGTGTCTATATTTACAATACGGATGTACTACCATTATGCTACGGAAGGGCTACGGTTATCATTTACCACATGGTCCACGACACCGTTAAACATTTAATCCATTCCCACACTGTAGAAATTGCAATGTATTCACATTGTGGCACACACAGAGAAACAATGTCAGCCAAAACCAGAGCAGGTAAAAGGGCGGATACCCCTGACCAATCTGCCTCGCCACCCTCAGAGGCACCGACTGAAGTCGAAGCCAACACGGCATATACCCGAACAGATACAAGTAGTAGAAGAATTAGAGAAGAAGTAGAGCAGAATTAGCATGGCTTCTTCTTCTCCCAGGAACTTCAGGCAGAGTTGCTTTCATCTCAATATCATGATATAGAATGATACAGTATCAGAGACCTAAGGGCACAAAATAAAGATGATCGACCGTAGAAGAACTGTAACAGAACCCAAGTATGTCTGTCGACACGGTACTATATCCCTGGTTTTATCGATAGGGCTTCTGGCGGCACTGTAGCACAACCTTGGGAAACCTGTCACATAACCACAGATGTCCCTGGCAAAACCTTGACACCCCCTTAGCACAACATTACTGCATCCTTAGCCTTTTTGTGGACACCGTAGCGACACCCTAGTTCCCTCCCGGGAGGTGCTCAACCATGTCCAAAACACGCCAGTTTCACCACAGTTCATAACTGTCGGAAACCGGGACCCAAACTGTGAAAGTGGGATAGTGACATGTAACTAACCAATCAACTAATATATATCTTTTTTACTGCCCTTGCTTCTTTCCTTGGATACACAGTACTGTAAGGAACATTGTATGCATGCCTTTTCTTAAGATGGGGTGTGTCTTCACAAATAACATTGTATCATTGATACATTTATCATTTTCGATTTTCCTTTTTTTAGGTAATGGTGGGTGCATTACCGGATGATTTTCTTCGGGTAGATTCAGCAGTAAGTAGTCCACAGCAACAACAAATCCAGCAAGATGAACAGACGGCCAGAGCAATGCAATATGGTACAACAGGAAGTGCAACAGTAGGTCGGCTGAGCATCACATGCATGCAGGTACGCGTAAGCTCAGTCATTACTGTAGACAAGTGTGATATAAAATCTGTAGCTGAACCAGGAGCTACAGTCATGATTCAAAATGTACCCTCAGGTTCTCTTGTCTTTGGTGCAACTAGCTACAATGTTGAACTTTGAATTTTGAACTTCGAGGATGGTGGTTGCTGGTTTTGGTAAATCAGTGCCTGGTACACTAGCATTCCTTTGCCTTTCAAAACCCATGCACAACTTGACTTTTCCTTCAGTATTGCCTTGGTATGGATGGCTTTTGTGAGAAGCCTTGTTGTGCTGCACATGAATTATTGGTAGTAATTGCAGCATTGAGAGAAAAATAATGTACCATGCTACAGTGCAAGCTTGGTTTTGAGCAGAAGTGCAATCAGACTGTACCTGCAAATCTTCCAACATGGAGGAGGTTAGGTTCAAGAGGGTTTTATGCTCCACCTACAACCCTCTGGTTTCATCTAGTTTTGCCCAGGTCTCCTTTTTTCCAGCTGTGGGATGTTGAATTGTTATCCTTACTCCATTGTTTTTATGTGTAGGTGTGGAAGAGAATGAATGGTATTTTAAAAGATATGTACAGTTAGTTTGCAGAGAACATGGTGCCTGAAATCAAGTTGTAACAACAGTTTGTAATGGGTGGGAAGAATGCAGTCCCCTGTTCATGCTACTGACAACCGTGGCCTCAAATCCAGTACACTGATACTAGATGACGACCTACATTTTCATTCATACGAACAGGCAAAACTTGCTAAGAACTATGGTGTCACAAGAATGGACCCATATTGTCGAATCAGGATAGGCCATGCTGTCTTTGAAACTCCTACAGATATGAACGGTGCAAAGAATCCAAGATGGAACAAAACAATACAATGCAACCTGCCACCTGGTGTAGATGCAATTCATCTAGAAGTTTTTGATGAGGTACAGTATCATCAGTTTGTCATGCTAGATCCTATTGATGCATATTTATAGCCTACAGAATGTTATATGGATGGTGAAGGTAGGGTTACCATCTGTCCCGAATCATCAGGATTGTCCTGTTTTTGAAAGGAAGAATGAGCATCCCTGTGTGTAAGATGAATCAGCTAGAGTGATGTAGTTTTATTTATTGTATACTGTGTAGACTAAAAGGATGAGCATAATTATGTGTTGACCTTTGCCTACAATATAAATGTAAAACAGCCTATAGATAGTTCTCATGTGACGTCATAGGAGCTTTTCACGTAGTTTATTCCAGCCATGTTTGAGTGCAACCCCTATATAAACTCACAGGCTTGCCCTTAGACATGGCGGTTGCTAATGCCTAGTTGTGATGTCACAGAACTATTTACATTATAAACAACTGGCAGACTATTTCTGGCAGCAGAAGATACTTCAGTATGGTAACACTAGTGACTACCATACCTCTAGGCGTGAACCAAAATCTGAGTTTTGGCAAAGACACCCCTTCCCCCTTAGACCCCTCCTCATGTTCATCTCCGAGACAGATGTCCCACTTTCAGGTAACAGAAGTATAACCCTAGCTGAAGGGTTGAAATATTTGTTCCATGATTCTAGAGACATCCTGAGAGCTGGCCCAGCCCGGCTGGGTGTTGTAGAATATGGCAATGGTATTTCTCGCATGTACTAAGAGGTGATTTAGGGAAATGACTTTCAGCGTTTTTGATCTGTATTTGAAACGGACCTTGAACCTTTAACGTATTTGAAACCGTATGTGACCTTTACCCTTTTATCTAGTTACACTATTTAACATATTTCTGTTGGTGTGTCGTTAAAACCTATCTTTCTACACAACTGATTATTTTTCATGAGATTTTTGCACCGCCTGTTGCCTCTGATGTGATTGCCATGATTTATTGTAGTAAGGAAATTCCACTACCCCTAAGTATGAAGTGGTATGTCCTGGGGCATGTTGCTATACAATCACATACTGTACCACTAAAGCTCCATGATTGAATTAACTGCCATATGTATTTTGGCTTCAAGTTTTTAGACAGACCACCATTTAATTTTCTAATTTTTCATGTGAAATATTTTAAATAGAACTGCTCTTTTCTTACTATTAACAATTTCATCAACAACTTCTGTAGCCTTTTGCCCTATGTAGTCTCTGAATGACTTTTTTCTCTTTTTCTTGGCTCAAAATAAGTATTTTTAAGGGTCCAAGTTGTGTTCTGATTTAAGTTTACAAAATACTACTTTGCCAAGATTAATTGAAAGTTTCGATCCTTTTTTGATCCTAATTGTTCTCCCCGGTCTGTGACAAGTCTTTTCTAAACAAATTTACAACTGTATCTACTCAGTCTTTAATCAAGTACTAGGACAAAATATTATATTAAAGGTCCGGTCGAAGGTTGTCTAGGGTCGCCAGCCATCAAAAAGTAAATCTCTCCAGAAGATTTCACTCTCACCACATGGGATCACTGGAGCTGAGGTCAAAAAGCATCATTTCACAAATTTTCCTTTCATCATGGAATCACAAAGCCTTTGGACTTTGTGGTTTTCAGTTATGAAAGTAAAATCTTCCATTTTGCCCTTTTTTTCCAAATATAGAAAGCATTTACAACAGACAACAGAATAGCATGGACGCTGATTCAACTGCCTCAGAGCATCTTTAATGGAGAGAGCAAAGAAGACTGGTATCCTCTCTCAGGGAAACAAGGAGAAGATAAAGAAGGAATGATTAATCTTGTCTTAGCATATCAGGTAAGACCCTGGTTCAGGACTGCCGTTGTGCAGGTGTGGTGGAATGGAAAAAGTATTTGAGGATGGGAGGGGAAAGTGAGCTGAGTGCCAGCAAGACTATCTAAGCAGAGCACTACATTTGGTTGACGTGGAGTGTACAAGAATAATTTTACTCTAAAAAACCCCCAGGTCAGGGATTTCACCAGAAATGCAAAAAGCAAAATGGGTGCATGAATTAATTACTGCTAAACCCTAATTCTATATTGATGCTGTCATTGGCTAAAATTAAAAGTAGGTTCAGGGGGACAAAAGCTGTCTTTAAGTCCCCTGTAAGGTGTAATTTGAAAGGTAGTAAAGGGTGTTTATTTATGTAAAGGTCATAACATTGCTGAAAAAGTATCCTCTTTTTAGTAAAGAAACCAAGATATTGACAATTTGTTTTAAGTTTTATGGGAATTAGTAGAAAGGATTTTACTCACCTCCTTTTGGAAACTTTTGAAAAGGGGAGGGGGGTGCAACCCCCCATTCCCCCTGTACCAGGAACACTGCCCATAGGTGGCTGTAAACAACATTTCCCAAGTGTTGTAAGCTGTCTGTAACCACCCTTACAATGTGAATATATGTTTGCAATTTCTCACCAGCCCCACTTCAAAATTCTCACTGGGGTCTCCAATTCTTGAAGCTGTACTTTGGAAAGATTGGGAGCAGAACATGCCTTCAGTCCCCCACTTTTCATTAGTGGGTTTGGGGACTGAACCCCCAAACACCCCTGTAGTGCCTTCATGCAGGTGTCCAATACTATATGTAGGCCTACTTTTCTTTTGTTGTACGTAATGTACTTAAACACCTGTGAACAAAGACACAATGTGTTCAATTTTTGCTATTTGTGATTGAGCGCACTTTCAAGGTACCCCTCAATAACTGATTTGTTTGGATGTATGAATATTCACATGCACAATAAATCTTCAAGGTGTATAGAGTGCTTTCACATTACATCACAGTTGGTAAGCCACACCTACTGACAGGCAAAAATCAACAGTTTTTTTTTTGCAACAGTGACATGTAGCTCTTCAGCTGTCAGCAAACCTTTTATTTTCCACCCTTTAAATTTCTGACTGTTTGAGTGGGAGCCTCCAGGGTCAATCCTACCAATTCTTTTATTTGTGTATCAGGGGTGGCTGTTCACTATTACTCTGCTTTTAAAGGTTAAAAATTATATGTAGACAAGATAACCCCTCCCCCACCCACCCAACAGACCTTGAATTTTTAGGCATGCAAGAGTGATCATACAGTACCTTTTACCTCAAATCACTGTTAGGGGTGTGATATTTTTCACACCAAAGTAAGGAATGTTAGCTCATGAAAATCTATCAAAGTTTATTAAACGGTACATCTGCCACACTTTTTTAGTACTTGAGGGGTGTGATCTGAAAAATTTTAAAACTCAAGGCCTGCCTAATTAATGGGCAACTTCACCAGGCTATTAAAGTCAATCATCTATTGATTGAGTTACTTTTGAATGTTCTTTGATGCCATGATCTACATTTTTACATTACATAATTCAGTGGTCTAGAATTATTTGTCTTTGATGGGCAGTCAGGACATCGGGAGTTCGAGTGCAGGTTAGGTTTAATACCAAAGACTTTAAAAACAGAACCTACTGCCATTGTGCTTGGCCCTCAGTATAAGCAATGGAGTTGGGAAAACAAGACAGTGAGCCACAGCTCAAAAAAAGGCCTTGGCTGGCTTGACAAAAACCAGTTGGTTGAAAGTGGGCCTTAAAACTTCATCTAACCAAACCTAACTTTGATGGGCAGTCTGTTGTACATTCCTTCTAAGTAAATTCTTATTCTTTGAATATAGCAAGTACCAGTGATGCCAATGATGTATGCTCCTCAACAGATGATATACACACAGCCCATGGTGATGCCGGGATATGGGTACATGGGAGCACCAGTTGCAGGTATGTTTATCCTTTGAAACCAAAAGGCCAGTTTTCCTGCTGCACAAACTTTAAGGCACCATGTCAAAAAAGTCAAGCTACAGCTCTCTCAGCCAAGCTGTAGCTCTATCAGCCAAGCTTCAGCTCTATCAGCCAAACTGCAGCTCTCTCGGCCAAGCCGCAGCTCTCTCAGCCAAGCTACAGCTCTCTCAGCCAAGCTGTAGCTCTATCAGTCAAGCTGTAGCTCTATCAGCCAAGCCGCAGCTCTATCAGCCAAACTGCAGCTCTCTGGGCCAAGCCGCAGCTCTCTCGGCCAAGCCGCAGCTCTCTCAGCCAAACTGCAGCTCTCTCAGCCAAGCTGTAGCTCTATCAGCCAAGCTGTAGCTCTCTCAGCCAAGCTGCAGCTCTATCAGCCAAGGTGCAGTTCTCTCAGCCAAACTGCTGCTCTCTCAGCCAAGCTGCAGCTTTCTCAGCCAAGCTGCAGCTCTATCAGCCAAGCTGAAGCTCTCTCAGCCAAGCTGCAGAAGCTACAGTATGCTTTGATATTTTCCACATGATGACAATCTCAGTTTACTCCTGCTACTGTAATGTAAGAACAAAGCCTGGCTGAGGCAGCTTCAGCCCAACTGAGGCAGCTGTGGCCTATAGTTTTGACATGGTGCCAGACTGTGATCATGTTACTTAAGACATCTGTGTGGCTCTCCTTGCCAACAGTTGATAGTTACTTTTCTAGGCTTCAGCAAGCCCACGAGTAGTTGGTGTAAGCTCAGGGTTGTAGCCAGCAAATTGTAAGTGGTAGTTAAATTTTCAAAAGAATTGGCCGTTTTAGAAAAGTTACTGTCCAACTTTTGTGGTAAGGTGATTTTTTTTTTAAAATCAATTTCCTTTAGCTTGGACTAGTGTTCTTCTCTCACGTGTGCACAAGTAGTGGTGTGTAGTACATGTGTTTTTCTTTAGTTGGCTTTTGCAAGTACTATCTGGAGCCACTCACCATAGCTACATTCCTGTAGTGACTATGATGTGTTCATTGCAAGCCTGACAAAGTTGTTCATACAAAACCTATGGTAATCTGACAGTTTTCCTATAGCAATTGTGATGGACTGTGGGATAGGGTTTTGATATGTATTGTTTTTGTCAATGGAATTCTACTGTGATGTAAAATGACACACGCCAACAGTATGGCTAACAATCCTCTCTAATTGCTATCGGAAAATGGGTCTGTGGTAAAAATGCATATGAAGTGCTAACATTGGAGAATTAGAGGGCAACACTGGATGGGGGCAAACAAGTGCTAAAAATGAGGATATATGTTGTAAGGAAAATACCATGCAAATGAAAATATCAAATGGCTAAAGTATGACTCCTGAAAGTTTTTGCAGATATTGAAAATTTGATAGGAGTCTCAACTCCAAAGAGGGTTGGGACCATTGGCAATGCTGTAGTTTACAAAGGGGGAAGTAGCAGGGGAAAGATGTTCCCCCAGAGGGGCATGACAAAATGCAAAACTACAATATCAAAATGGTGTGCAGCACTCCAGTGGAAATATTTAGGCCCAGTTGCCACATCAGGTAATTCAATGGGGTACAAGGACAATGACAAGTAGAGTACCAGGAGGTTGGTGCTGGAGGATTCAGGGTATTTATAAATTACAACTGTGAGAATGAAACATATGATTTTCCCCCAAATGAGACTGTTTATTGCTAATAATACACCTGTTTTGCTCTCCTTTGTTTTACAGCTTATCCTCCAGCAGGGTACCCTCCAGCACCGTTGGTATACCAACAGTCACAGATGGTTCCACCACCACAGATGGGTGCTCCACAACAGATGGGTCCTCCGCAACAACAGATGGGCCATCCTCCTGCAAATCAACCTCCTCAACAACCTGCCCCTATTACCCAAGAGGACCTTAAGAGTATTCAAGAGATGTTTCCTAATATGGACTCTGAGGTGATTCGAACTGTCCTTGAAGCAAACAGAGGGAATAAAGATGCTACTGTTAATGCCCTCTTGTCCATGAACTGAGTGTAACTGCCTAACCTGGGAATTCAAGATGGATGTAGTTTGGGTAGGGGAAGATATGGGTGACGGGTAGTGTTTTCTCTAAGAAATGATCCTGTTAGGTCAATGTACTCAGTGTGAGAAAATTTGACTCACTAGATATTTCAGTTTTGTAGAACTGTGTGAACACATCAACTTTGTTAAGAAAATGCAATCTCCTTGTTTAATTCTTCCTACAAACATTATAGTGCATCAGATTGACAAACTTTTGTATCAAAGAAGTGTCATAGTGGCTCGGCAGAAACGCTGTGGAGGGGTAGGGAGGGGGGATTAGAGGGAGAGCCTGCTTTTAATGGCATGCTTTAGAAGTCATTCATACTCAGTACAGATAAAGGGTTGGTATCATTGTTTCAAGCTGTTTAGTTACATTATGTGTATCTATGTACATTTCTTTTTTTCTCAATTTTTTGTGTAGCTACTGAGGGTACTGTAATGACAGTATACAGAAAAAGCTGCTGACTCAAAGTAATGTAATATTACTGTAGTGTAATTTTGTTCCAACAGTGATATGCAAATTTAAGAAAAGACTAAGTGCAGCTTAATAGTGCCATCCTTTTTTACTTTTATTTCACCATATGTCATTCAGCAAACTTTAAGTATGGTCATCTGGTGCTTAATCTATGTCATTCTTTAGGACTTCAAATATTTGGTGGGAACAATTGGGCTAAATGGCTTATGGGTGGACAAAATTTTTCACAGAATTGAAGAGTGAGGTTAAAAAGGGTAAAACTTGAAAATCTGAAGTGTGCACACAAAGGTGTGGTCCAGTGTAATATTAAAGTATCCAGGTCATTGTGACCTTTGGTTTTGTAAATTTGTAAGGGATCGTCAACAGTAACAATGATCTATTTCTGATATTGGGGATTTATCTGCATGGAGGATGCTTTGCACAAACTTACAGGTGTACCAGGAATGGCCCTATGTACCATATTGGGGTAGATGTGCACACTGTTTATCAAGGCGTTTCTTGATCGGCCATTGCCATTGTATTGTATCGATTGTATTCTTTGTTAGGATTAGGGATTAGGTTAGGGATTAGGGTTATCGTTAGCTAGTTAGGAAATTCCTTGTTAAGCAGAGCACCTCCCCCCTCCTGTTGGGGTGCATTGGTGAATCCTCAAGGTATTGGGGGGCTCACATCTAGGTGGGGGACCACATTGCCTTGCCCACTTTCCTGCCTATTGTCAGCCTCCATCGACATCTAGGCAGGAAGTGAAGCCAGCAGTGGAAGAAGTATCCACTAGGCAGAATTTAGAAAACCTGTAACCACAACTGGTCCTCTAAACTTTGCAGCTTCCACTTCTTGGCAGACATGAACTTCATCTTGATTCCTGAAAACTTGTTCTGTTGAAGTCACCCTTGCATGACACACTGAAAAACTGTGCTGGGCCAATAGGAGGCCCTCTCTAACAAATCAATTAGATGGCCTTACCCTTCTTATCAGAGTTACTATTGGCAGATTGGGTGATAGTATGTAATGGGTAGGTAATGGGAAATATATGTCATATGGTAGCTACTTGATATTTTGATCCTGGTGGCTATCTAGATAAAAAAAATTATTTTCTTTACAAATTTTTTATTGTTCTGCCTGAGAAGATACATATGTTCATAACTTTTTGGGAGCTCACTAGACTATCACATGGTCTAACTGCATTTTTTTATGCTTATCTTCAGGAAATAGTATTAACAGAACAAATTTAAAACACTGAATCAAATGATGAGTATCTGTGTATAAAGTTGACCATTTAAGGTAAAAGCAAACTCTATAATTCTTCAGGTTTTGTATTTAAGCATTTGAGGAACACTATACTTTTAGAAGGTAGTCTCACCTAAGACAGATACATTTCTTCAAACTTAGATTAGAAGGCAGTCTCACCTAAGACAGATACATTTCTTCAAACTTACATTAGAAGTCAGTCTCACCTGAGACAGATACATTTCTTCAAATTTAGATTTTAGAGAGAGCGGTAATAGTGTAGTGTTTTTTTTTTTATGAAACAATAGCAAGTGAGGTTAACTGTTTAGTAAAGCACTCTTTGCAATTAATTGCAACTGATGTCCTATGCAAACGTATCCTCCTACTTCCTAGTTCAAAGTTAGCCCATGATCCCCAACCATTGTGAATATGCGAGAGAGTGCATCTCTGTCATATTCTGTACACTGAAAGAACCCAGTCTGTTATGAATTTGTTTTTATAAACAAATTTTCTGTTTACTTATTTTTATGCAGATATGATGCCTGTGGGCTGGGGGTTTCCTGCCTATCATAACAGGCGACTATAAAAGAGAAACCAAACTTGCACTTGAACCATACTTGAAAATAAATTTAATTTTGAACCTTTTATCGAGTTGACTATCACTTCATAACACATTCGTGTTGGTGTGATGTTAAATCTTATCTCACAGCTACACAGATATGATGAAGAAAGCTTCATTCAGTAATAAAGTCATATCATACGATTTATGTGTATATATTACATGGAATGGTATTGAAAAAATGCCAAGTTTGGAAATTTTTTTTAAAAGAGCAATATAATGTGTAATGTTGGTGTAATTATGAAATTTATATTCTTAATTAAGTTGAAGGCCTAACATAGGTCCATGTGGAATTACTTTCTATTTGAAACTGCTGTACAGTATAAAAACAGCTTATGGCAACATTATTTTATTGTGACACACATGAAACAGTTTTAGTGTTGTATCGTTGATTCACGATGTCCTGTACATGCGAACTGTGTGATCTGGACATGTTACTTTAATTATTGAAATACACAAAAAAAAGCAAGACCTTTTCTCTGGGCACATGTCAGAATTTTAGGATGTCAGTTTCTGTAATTCTGGGGAAGGTTTTTGTTTTTTCCTGCACAAAGTTATATTTCACATTTTACTTTGACTCTTAATTCAATATTTTAAGTTCAATATGTGATGTCCTCTCTTGATTGTGATGGGACACTTGCCAAAAGGCTAATATTTCCTTGGATAATTTCTGTTGGAAGACTTACTGATGGACAGTTCATCATTGTGAGAGCATCAATCTGGAACTTTGTCCTTATCAAGCATCTGGAAAGTTTCATGGTAGAAACTGCTTGGGATGGGAAATCTCAAGAGGAAGAGGGGGCTAGGGGTGACATCTGACAAGGAGTTGATCCCAAGGAGAAATTGTCAGAGGAAGAATTTCCCTTGAAGGGGGGCGGGGGTGGTCGGGAGGGGTAGTGGATGGATGGGAATCAAGGAATTACTTTATAATTAGATCTTAAATGGTGTTTCTGTCAAGGAACCTTCAGTGCAATGCTGAAATGACACCTTGCAGGATTTAAAAATTCATCCAGTAGCCTTTCATGGACCTCAATTTCATCCCTGCTTTTCTGTTACTCTCACCCCCTACAAAAATTGAGACTGACATTCCAAACCTATATCTGTTGTATACTATGATCAGATGCAGGTTCAATGGGGAGGAGCTGACTGCCCCATATATTCACAAAAAAATTTAATAAAAGATGGAAGTAAAAGAAAAAGAAGAAAAGGACACTCAACTCAACCCCCCTCCCCCCCCCCCCCCCAAAAAAAAAGTAACCATGGCACTCCCCCTGGTCCTGATGTGTTTTTAAGGAATTTTTAATTTCTCTTTTTTGTGAGTGGTGTGAAAATATGGATATCAGGACCAGAGGTCTGGGTCATGGTTAGGCACCATGTAAAAATAGCCAAGCTGCAAATCCCTCAGCCAAGCTGCAGTAACTGTGGCAATGTTTGTCACTATATACATTTCAAGCCAGTAGTATAGTAGTTTAATCTTGCTTCTGAAATGTGTTTTATAGTAACACAGAATGGCTAACTGCATGGTCAAGTGGTTATCAAAGCATCTGACTTGCAACTGAGAGGTCTAGAGTTTGACTCCTGACTGAGTCATAACAAAGACTTTGAAAAAGGAACCTACTGTCATTGTGCTTGGTGCTAAACATGAGCAGTGCAGTAGGAAAAACAAGCCAATGAACCACAAGTGGAAAGTGAAGCCCATGGCTGGCAGGACTGGAACCAATTGGTTAGGAATTGAGTTGTAAAACCTCATCTAACTAACAAACAATGGCTGAGGTAACTGCTATATAAAGCTGAGACAGCTGCATGCAGCATAGAGTCTTGACATGGTGTCAATGGGAACAGGTTTGACATAGAAACCATACATGAGATTTAAAATATTTCTTGCAAATATAAACAAAAAGTGAGTGTGTCATTCACTGGGTTCATGCCATGGGCTCTTTGCATCTTTACTTTAGCCAAAGCTCATGAAGTTACTTTTTGCACACTTCCAATTAACAGAAATTGTCTTCACTGTGTATTTCTATTAATAAGGATCTGTCACTGCCCAAATTCATTGACTTTGTGCTCTTAAATTTAGGGAAATAAGATGCATTCCAAATCCACAGTGACACATGATGTACTGGATGCCATGACATGACTAAATCACTCACCCTGTAAGCTACTGAACAAATGAAATTGTTGTAATTCCTCTTTATGTACTTACCAATCTGTAATTTTAAAAATTTGGAAGAAAGGAATACATCATGAGGTGAAAATGTATGAATGTTGTCATTTCATTTTTTATGTTTTATATCCATGTTTATGAAGTCACCTTGTTGGTATTTCAATATTGAGATGTACAGAACCATACATGGATCCTAATCCACTTTTCTATTCCCAGGCAGAGTTGTGCCAAATTTTTAAGTGGAAACTTCTGCACTTGTGTGTCATGCTCCACACAGACAAAGGAGTAGAGATATCCAGTGCCCCACAAGCATGGAGCTAGAAGCGAATAGCAAGTTTTAGCCATGTCAAGCTGCCAAGTAATTATCCAGCATCTTTCAATGGACTCCCTGTTCAGGAATCTTGAGATCAATAAAGTTGAAGGGTTTTGCCCCCTCCAAAGACTATTTGCCCAATAGAGCAACAACATTGGCTTAAATGGGGTTAACTGCTGTAGGTTACAGAGAAAAGCTCCACCTGAGAAAATGCCTTTTTCTCAGTTAACATTGGCTAAAATAATGGCTTTAGGAACAGCTAGATTAACCCAGAATGCAAGTTGAGGCATAACATCCTATCAAATCTAGTCTTGCCCACTCAACTCTTGAAGGGGGAGGGGGAGAGACCATCACATGTTAATACAGTACTTTCGTCTTCCATCACTTCCTCCTTTCCAGGTGTAAAGAAGAAACTTTTGTTCATCTCCTGGCTTGGAGATACTGTACTACTAGAATGGGCAGACTAATCAGATGATTCTATCAAATCAGCCTTACCCAATCAAATCTTAGAAGGAAAAGTAGGGGGGGGGGGCATTACATGTAAATATTGTACTTTTGTCTTCCTTCATTTTCTGATTTCCAGGTGTAAATAGTGACCTCTTGCAAGGGGAAGAAACTTTATTCATCTCCTGGCTTGGATATACTGCCAGAATGGGCAGACTAATCAGTTGATCCTATCAAATCTAGCCTTAATTGTTCAATCAACTCTTACAAGGTAAAGTGTGCGTGTGTGTGTGTGTGTGTGGGGGGGGGGGGAGGGGGGGAGGGGGTGACCATCACATGTTAATACTGTACTTTTGTCTTCCACCATTTTCTGATTTCTAGGTGTAATTAGTGACCTCTTGCAATGGGAGAAACTTTTCATCCTTTCCTCCTAGCTTGGAGAAACTGTACTACCAGAATGGACAGAGTAATTACCATAGCTTGGACAATCAATCAGCATAGGTAGAGTTCAGAATTCCTTGGTTCGGAGTATTTCACACACACATTCACTACCTTCAGGAAATTCAACTCTAATTTCTTTAATTTGCCAGCTATTCAAATGGTATGTCCCCCCTACCCCTCCCCTCAAAAAAAAGAAAAAACAAAAACAAGCAAAAAACAAAACCAGATGTACATGTGACTCCAATCCTGCCCAAATAAAAGTTCCATTTCAAGTGGTATGTTGGAAACCGCAATTGAGATCTCCAAGCTTTAGTTTCAAAATATTTGAAAATTTGTATCTTCATAGGATGGATTATGGTAGAGATCTATGAGACTGGAAACTGAAATTCACAAATATTTTTTTCAATTCATTTGTGTCCTCCTAGCAAAGTCCCTGGTTTGCTGTGTAATGTCCACCTGGCCCAATTTATCCTTGTAATATTTTTCTTCAAACTGGACATGAAGAAGGGGAGGGAGGGGCAGAATTGAGTTGACAACCCCTGGGGTAAAAAGTGGAAAGGGTTATAACCTCCCCAACACCCTGATTCCCCACCACAGTTGTCTCAATAAAAGGATGGGAACTGCTGGCCATTGCCTTTAACAATTAAATGATGAAAAGGATGTCAATTCTGTGAAGTTCTCTCAGTATATTGAGTAACTTTGTAAACATATTGGGCAAGTCACGTTCCACTTAACCAGAAAAAAATTTTTACCAACTTTAAAAGCATCGTAACATGGTAGAAGAGGATTTAAAACATACAAACAAACTTGTGCCTTTCTTATGTAACACCTACAAAAAGACAAATATATATTTTATTTTTTTTTTCTGAAAGTGCCACTTCATATATATCCATTGATTTCTGTCAAATGTTGATGACAACTATCAAAGCTGGCAATCAAGCAAAACAGAATATGCTCCTTTCATGCACTATCTGGTGTTTACATTATGATGCAGTTACAAAGCATTTTTTTCTACAATGGGGTAAGGGGCAGGGGAAAAATAAAAATAATTTTTATTTTTTCAAAAGAGATATTTCAATGATGTACTCTCTCTTAACTTACATCAAAATCAGAGTATGCAAATAAGTACCAAACAGATCATGCTCACAAAAACCACCACTAAGCATTCTGACCCCTTCTGTCATAGTAGGGAAGAAGAATAATCGATTCCATGCCATTTTTAGAGGATAGTTTTCAAAGGTTAAAGCAATACAGGATTACCTGAAAAAAAAAATTGCTGCAGAAATTGATTGCAGAAATTTTCACACTCCACAAAACCACTAGTAGTTTGATCACCCTAAGTTTAACAGCTTACAATCAGCAGGAAAACTGGTGGAACAAAATTTCATGTGAGTGCTACATGGAAGCTCTGAAGCTACAAGTAGTTGTTGGATAGGTGACCCCTACCACCTATCCCAGCTCTATGTAGGTTGCTCTGTCACCATTTCAAAAAAGTGATGATTGTTCCAGGCTGATAGACATGGGCTTAGGGGCCAAAAAGAAAACCCTCTGAAAATTTTTTTACCCTAGGGACTTTGGAGATTGCCATTTACTATAAAAAACATTTGTACACGTTTGACCCCTTGCTGATAAAGTTTCTTGCCTTACCCCCTTTGGAAAGATTTTTGCTCCCTTCTGTGCCTTGTCTGGCTACAAATCTGGATTGTTTCAACTACTTTTGTCGTAGTTCTGTCTGTTTCAAAATGTAACTAGACATACTATGAGACAAAGTGCAGTAACAGCAGCAGCAACTGGTGCCTTTGAATATCACACATTCTGAGGCATTTTCTGACAAAGTGTAATATAGCATTGGCTTCTCACATCTACCTGACTAAATGAGAAAAAACATTAAAAATATTATTAAAAAGTATAAGTAGTATTGCCTCATTAACATAGCTTTACCTTACTTATGACATTCACATGTAATGTTAAACATTGAAACCTTAGTAGTACAGCATTTGCAACTCTTCTTAGGATGATATATTTTTTCATTGTCAACCTCTTCTACTTTTGCAGTTATTTTGAACTGTAAATGGAAAATTTAAAAGGTACCATTAATTTTGCTTCCCAGCAGCAAAAAGTGAAATGTTTTAACCAGAACTATTCAAACATATAAGAAACACATTGCTTCTTAACCTTTTTAATTCAAGGACCACTAACTTTGACTCCCCAACTTTTTCTGAGGTCCACCCTACAAAAAGTATAACATCACTATTGTGTTTTTCTTGTTATTTCTTCCTTTAATTTTTCATTTTTTTTTTAGTGATGCATCTAACAGCTGACTAGTTGAGGAGAGCTGACTGACAACTGTGTATAAGAATGAACTTCTAATATTCAATTTTGCATAATAACTGTAATTAATAGATCACTAACAACAAACTAGAGTTGTATTAACATGTGCAGTGTCATTGTTACATGGCTTGTTATGATTGCAAAGTTTTTTCTTATTTTGTAGATCATCTTTCCCCTTTAATATTTCATTACTGACCTACAAGACATCTTGCAGAATCCCCTACCTCCTTCTTTGTTATTATCTATCAAATATAAAATTAAAATGACAACAAATCAGTACCTTTACCTCCACCATTCACAAACAGCTGACTGAACGCCTTGTCCCTGCAGAGCAAACTGAGATGAGAGGCCATTTGGAGGGGGGGGGGGGAGACCATACTCCCATTCTGCAGGGTGTATTTTAAACAATGTACATGGGTCCTTGTTCCTATCTTGTCAGCAGATATACACATAGCAAACCTTAAGTTCTAAATTTTCCATGTGTGCTGCAAATTACACTTCACAGGAAAGTAAGAAGTGTGGTAGGTGTTCTGTTTATTAAATTTTATTTAATAGATTTATATGAGCTTCCATCTTCGTATAGGTGTGCAAAATATTACATTCCTCACAGTGATTTGAGGAGAGCGATGGTGTGCAATCGCACTCCCACAACTTAAAATTCAAGGCCTGACATAGTATACTCTGGTGAGGTTAACAACAACTATGGAAAGTCTCCTTGTCTTCAACAAATTTTATTGTAGTTACATTACACACAGTTTCTCATCCCAACAAACTACAATTTTATGCAGGTTGTAAGTTTTCAATCAGTAAATCTCTTTAATTGACATCAAACTGAAGCTCATCTTCACACAGTATTCACTGCAAGTGTTACACAGCATGCAATGACATTGTTCTGAGTTAACATTAGGACCTTGTTTTATTACCAAGACATGCTCTTAAGCAAAAGGACCTAGAATTGTGTCTGGACAAGGATGAGATGTGATAGGGGGTAAGGGTAAGTATATCAGGAGAACTGGACTTAGTTGACAAACATCTGCCTTTATGCTAGATCACCCCAACATTTTCAAAAATAGAGGGCTCACTACTGGAAGCATCATCAACCAGTCATTGATCTACAGCATCTTCGTAGATCTCTTCTTCCTCCTCGTCCTCTTCATCTCTCTCCAGGGCTTCCTTAGCGCTAGGGGCTGGCACCCAAAGTCCTGACTTAGCACATCTGTCCATGTGATACTTTGCATCTTTCAAACTCATTGTTTTCAGTGTCTCTTGCAACAGTGGAATATCTTGGGTTTCAAAGCATTTCTGCAGAGCCTGGGTAATATATGAAAGGAAAATGAAAAATTCATAGACATCAAATTATCAGTAGGTACTTAAGTTTACAGCTCAGTTTTTAACCAATTGGTGGTGTAATTTAGGATGGCCTCAGCTCTTTTTGCCAGTTGTGGCCCACTGGTTTGTTTTCCATACTCAAATGCTTATGCTGAGAACCAAGCACAATGGCAGTAGGTTACATTTTGAAAGCCTTGATGCTTCATATCAACTCTTTATCCAGATAAAAACCATAATTTGTAGTAAATATAAATAACACTTGATATAGAGCACTTGACTACACAACCAAGGGATGTAGACTCTCCATTAAGAGCACATCAATACTACTCACCGGAGGGAGAGATTCCATAACCTCCACAGGATCTAGACCTCCAGGTCCCAGTCGTGCTTGCCTCTCCTCTTCCTCCTGTTAGATGAAGATGAAATTTGAAATGAGAAAATGAGGTGAAGAAACTTATCTTTCATGCCTCTTAATTGCTACACAATGTGAAAAATATTACAGATAATATCTGTCATTTCCTCATTAAGTTTGTTAATAGACCATATCACAAATAGCTATTACAAAGGATTGTGGGAGAAACTGTTGGTGTGCAGCATTTTTTTTTTTGCTATAATGAAATGCAACTGACAAAAGTGATGCATACTGAGAACATATCCCACAATCCTTTCTATTTGCTATTTGGAAAAAAAAAATCTGGTGAAAAGATCCTTTGAAATGATGATGGTCATTTCTTTTCAGGAGAAAAAACTGCCTTTGGTGAAATCTGTCATAGGAAGGACAGTTCCCAATTAAAGGCTGGTTTGCTTTCCAGATGAGAAACATTCCACAGTGGCATTTGAAATAATGAGGTTTAGTAACATTCCACAGTGGTATTTGAAATAATGGGGTTTAGTAAGTTGGAGATATATGGTTCAGCAACTTCAGTGGGACTTCTTAGGAATTATTCACTGGGTCAATACACTCAATGTGAGAATATTTGTCTCACTTGAAATTTCAGTTTTGTGAAACTGTGCACATATGAACTTTAAGAAAACTGAAACACTTTTTTTCAATTTGTCCCCTAACCATTGATGCACCAAATGAACAAGTAATTGTACAAAAATTGTGTCATAGAAGTTTCACTGGAGCACTGATATGGTTCTATTCCCAGCAGGGTCAATCTAAGGTCAGTGTTTCATTTAAAAATGATCTATGGTTATATCATCTGAACTGGTTTTTAAAAAACACAATCTAATCACAGAGATGCCAACATTTACATCCAAAAATCAGGGAGGTTTCACACAGGAATCAGGGAAATTTTTTAAAACTACATGCAACTCAATGGGGGAAAAGTTTGTTTGAATCAGGGAGATTGTCATATTTGCTAGTTGGGATGAACAAAAGCCCTTGAATTTTCAGGGAGTCACCTCTGAGTAATCTGATCTAATTTAATGAGATGTTTTCAACCCAACAAGAAGCTGTTATACATGTGCATAATGACCTGTAAAACAACTGCATTCATATAAACACTTCATTCATATTTGTGTACTATGAGGGATATCCTTGCAACTGGGTGAAACATTTGAACATTTAGAGAGCAAAGTTATCATTTTGTACACAAAAATGCAGAAAAAAATGTACAAAGTTTTGCTCCTTTATTGAGAAGGGAAGCTATTTTCTTTCCAACTCTGCATGTATCAAAAGAATATAGGGATACAAATTTATCATCAGACTCTGATGTGGGATGAGGGTGGGGACCATTACAAATCACAGCACTAAGTGTACTGTACTGATTTGAGGTTAATGCAAGAACAGCCTAATAGCTCAGCAACAGTTGCAAAATTATGTAGCATACAGAGAACCGAAAGGTTCAATCGCTTAAAAGAGCTAAGTTATGGTGTACTTCCAAAATAAGTAAGTCCAAGGAACAAAATGGCTGAATTGGCAATTTGCTATCCAAGAATGACCAGTTGCTAATCAATTCTAATTTTGATAAGCAAAATTTGCAGTTCTTGCTAATACCTTATGACTCATCAAAGAATTGTAAAATGACTTGTTGCTAATCAATTTACAAGTTACACTATTTTGTCCCTTAATGTCATATTAACTGAGAAAATTCCACCATAAAATTGTTACTGTACCTTGTATCAACGTGTGATAGCACTCTTACTCTCTGTGCAATATGCTATGCAAGCAAACATGAAATGTTCAAGGTCATATAAATAACATTTTTAATTTAAAGGGAAACAAGGCAGGTACAGTAATGTGAGTTGTACAACAAGAAAGTCACAAATTATTGCAAAATGGAGTAATTTCTTTAGATTTATATCTTGGTTCAAGGTTGTCCTATGAAGATGAGAGTAGGGCCACTACAATTCATCTTTCATGCTGTTTAATATATATTTTTGATTGTTTTGATTAAAGGGAGCACCTTAACTGATATTTACTAATTTTTTTGTAGTTGTTGTTTTACTGAGGAATTTAGTAAGTAACAAGTAACCTACTTATTCCAAGAAACACCTTTTAGTCCAACAAGTGTGTTATTCCTTTTACCTTTTTAGCTTCTTCTTCAGCCAGCTGTCTTGCTCTTTCTTTTCTTGCCTCAGCTCTTTCCCTCACACGACCTTTAAATGCCTCAAGTTCATCATTAAATGCTGTCTGATACTGCTCCTCTGCTTTCTTCATTCTGATATAAAAATGGGAGACAAGAAAAAAAGGTTTTTCTGTTGACATTTAAAAAAAATAAACCACTAGGCATAGCATGTACCTGAAGGAAGGGGGCAGAGAGGTGATATTAGCCTTCCCTTAAAAGTTTTCCCCCTGAATAAAATTTCACCTTACTTTTTACATATCTAACGCATCTTTCTTCACTGAAAAAAAAAAAAAATCCGCCCTGGAAGTTATTTGCCCTGGCACCTCTCATAAAGATGTCCTACTATGTAAAGTATTGCAACTTCTAAGATAAGTTGACAAAATAAGAGTGTGTTCCACACTTCCACCACATGTATGTTGTAAGCCTTTTCTCTTCATACAGAGTCAAGTCACATGACAGCATGGGGAGCTAACGGCATTGGCATTTGTCTATCAATGCAAGGGTCACTGGTTTGAATCCTGCTGGGTTAATCATGCTGTGTCTTTGGGCAAGATAATTTATAATCTTCTAGTTTAATGTAGCAAGGTGCAGTCTTTTTCCCATTATTGATAATCCCTATTCCATTGATTATGCAGAGCATCACCCACAAGCACTATGGTGTTTTTCACAGGATTCCTGCACCTTGCAAAAAAATAAATGACTAATTCATAACCTTAACATAACCATTTCATGACCAAATTATACCCAAGATTTAAGAAACTTTAATATGGCAATGATGGTGAAAAATAAATGAACAAATTTATTTTCTTGTAAAAATTCAAAAGACCAGGGGGCCGTTCCACAAAGAGTTACGCACAAACTTAAGTTTGATTCACCATACTTAAGCCAACAGTAAATCATACTTAAGATTGTGCGTAACGCTTTGTGGAACGGGCCCCTGATCTTCGCTAAATTTCATGAATTTTCCATGACTCCTGCCATTTTTCCATATTCCATGCCTTTTCCAGGCCTGGAATATGATAGCAAAATTTCATGACTTTTCCAGGCATCATGAACCCTGTTTTCACAAGTGAAGAGTGTGATATAATTAGTAAAATATAGCTTAAAGCCTCAACTTCTAATCTAGTGCTAACTAGGGACAAATTATCATTATCATTACAATAAATTTTATGATTAATACTTTTACTCAATGCATCTGACTTTTGCTGCCGTAAGTATTGAAAGAGTCTTTATACTTACACACTCATACATCATTCTGCTGTTGTGAGTATAGCAGTGTATCCATGCTTTAACTTTAACACAAATTATCTACAGTTGTTGTAAGTAGAGATCTTACACATCTTTTGCCTGCTGTTGTTGTGAGTATAGCAGTGCATCCATGCTTTTACTTCAACACAAATTATCTACAGTTGTTGTAAGTAGAGATCTTACACATCTTTCCTCTGCTGTTGTTGTGAGTCTAGCAGTGTATACATACTTTTACTAAATTGACACAAATTACCTACAGCTGTTAAGAGTACAGATCTTACAGTTTGACAACTGCAAATCTGTCTGTAGATTTCACTGCAAGGAAAGCTTTTATACTCACACTCTTAAACTTTGGTTTGTCTTTATTCATGTGAGAAAAGCTCCAGCTAGATAAATCAACACACTACAATATCAATGTTCCAGTCATAACTAATAGTAGAGTATTTGCCATCTGTAGCAAAATTTTGAAACTTTACTAAAATATATCAAAACTCACTTTGTGAAAAATGGTCTGATACAGGCTCTAGGATCCTCCTTCAGATTTTTTGCAAGTTCTAATAGAAACTGCATCGTAATGGTTTGATGAGCAACTTGAGCCATCAGGCCTGATTTCTGTTATGGGAAAAATAAATAAATTTATATTAACACATGTACACATGAAATTATTTTCTCACTTTAAAGAATCAATGAGACTTTCATCTACTACACAGTAGCTCACTAATACAGTGCATACAATAAGCTGTCACCAAAACTTAATTTCAAGAAGCCACTAAATCTCACAAATTTCTCATCATTTCGCTTTCACAAATATATCATACTGTATAATTCAGGATTTAAATATTGCACAAGTTCATTCAATGTAAGACAATGAGAACCATCTCACAAATTTCACCATTCTGAGTGTAAAATATTGAAACATGGTCACGTCATGATTTTCAAGCCATTCATGGAAAACAGTAGCCTACTACACTTAACATTGAATTGGGGTGACTGAATCTTTTCCACTTGGAATATGATTATTTAATATGGAGAGTAACAAGATGCATTTCATTGGAGAAGCAAGAGTGGAAGGCACAGGAGCTAATACATGCCCAGCTCTGCAAATCAAATTCTACACAAAACATTTTGTAACAGAACAAAAAATTGCGTTCAAATGATGCTACTGTGTAAATGTTGCAACAGATTGCATCCTATTATTTAAATATTCAAAGATTTCTCAAGGAGAAAATGGACTACCCTCCAGTTAGACCCCTCCCCCAGATTGGCCCAGTCAAGCCCTACAGTTAGGTACATAAACATCCAACAAAAACCCTGGCTATGCTTATGAGGCATTGTATTGGTTAGTTAGCTAGATGGAGTTTCACAGCCCAGATTCCAACCCATTGGTTCAAGTTGAGCCGGCCACTGCCTTTATTCAGTTGTGGCTCACTGCTGGCTTGTTTCCCCTACTCCTTTGCTTATGCAGAGCATCACACACAACGGCCCTAGGTTCCATTTTTGGAGAATTTGGTATGACTCAACCTGGGAATTGAACATGGACCTTCCCCTTGAGAGGCAGATGCTCTACCAATGCATTGAATAAGTGGAAGGCACACTCTTGCTTTATTACCCATTGAATTGAAGCAATTGACTTTCATGTGATACCTTTCTGAAATTGATACTTATTTTAACAAAAATTTTATGGTAAAAATCAATTTGTGCAATAACATGAATCTCAGATGTCTCCTTTGACTTTGTTTTTATCTCAAATTTTACTTTTAAATGGCACAAAGCACAAATATTACAATTACACATAAATTTTTGGGGAAGTGATTGTACATTATAAAAATCATAACTTAGAAATACAGGGTCCACTGATTTTAAACATGAGCAAAGGTTATCCTTTGTAATTTTGGAAGATTTAAGGGCTATTTTAAATTTGTGACCTATGTAGTGTAAGTTTTTGTGCTACATTGTCTTCTCCTCTGACAATAGGGAGAGAGGTTCTATTCTGATTCCTACTCCCCAGAAAATTCTGGCAATTACCAGGCCTCGATTTTTAGAAAAATTTATGGTTGTCCTTTGGGCAACCATTCAACTAATTTTAGTTGTCCACAAGGAGATTTGGTTGTCCGGAACATTTTTCTCACAATTACAAAACAGTAGCCTAATTATGTTCATTTATTGTTGGTCTTCAAGAATAAAGAGATGTACTGTAATGTTTGAGAGACAGAAACACTTGAAGTCTGAAACTACAGTATGGTATAATGGAAAAAGTTGAAAGAGTTGATCAGTCAGCAGTATAATACCTTCTTCAATCTGAGAAAAAATGGTTGTCCATCGGACAACCATCCTTTAACTTTTGGTTGCCCGCAATGAATTTTAGTTGTCCCGGACAATCGGACAACCACGAAAATCGAGCCCTAATTACTCAGATACTCAATTTCCAAAAATAAATTTGTTACCAAACATTAAACACTAAATCTGCAGTTTGTAACCATGTACTGGAGTTCAAAATAAGTAGGGTAGCACAAAGTGACAAAATGCCCGCCCCAAAAATGGCTGGACAGGGACTTTTCGCCTGACTCCAGACTGCAACCAAGGCATAATTTCTGCCCAACTGAGGCACCTACTGTTATCTGCCCGATTTGGCAAAGTTTTGGCCAATGGGGAAGGGACTGCAGCCCTCGGCCTCCTGTACAGTATGACCATGGCCGCAACCCTAAAGCGCATGTTTCCACAGTGGTGACTGGCTCAACTTGAACCAATAGGTTGGAAACAGGGCCATAAAACATTAACTACTGTATCTAACTAACACAGTGGTAAAGTCATAAGCTGGTTATACTGTAAGAGTTGGAGCTTTCAAATTTCATTTATAATGCAGGTTATGGGTTTCTGATTGTGATTGACTCTTGGCAATGAGGAGTAAACATGAACTTAGGCCTGATCACGCTAAGTCTATAGATAAAGTACATCACACCAGGAGACTACGGAACCACCTTGGGAAACTTCCCCTACATAGCTACTGTAATACTTTACCCAAAGTAAACTGAAAACATCTTGGAGATCATATCCACTGCCCTTCCCCTTTCCTTAGCAATGCTTATCAGTACCTTCATCGTACTATAATGACGTTATAAATCTAACCTTATGCTATGAGGAAGAAAGCATGCACTTATCACACAGATAGCCTATTGGGGAAAGTAAGAAATACCCTTCAACGATCTTACCAGTACACCAAGACAGTGCCAGGTACAAAAGATGTTTCCAAACCTTAAACCTACATTCAATCATTTTTCTACATGCTGATTAGTTAAACTGCATATGTAACTAATGATTGTTGAAGATTTGCCTGTGTACTTCATGTAATATATATACAGTTGTTCATTTCCCTAATTGGTGGTATCTAGGTATATTTGCACATGCGCAGTTGGAATTGCATAATGACTTATTAGGCGAACTAGCTTTCAGATGCAAAAAACAAAAGGGAAACCCATTTAAGCAGTCAGAATGTTTGGAAATTCCGCTGAGATTATTATCTAATTTTGCAGAATTAGTGGCAAGTGCATTAAGAGGCACATATGGAACACTGTCACCCCATTATGTTTTCTATGGTTAAAAATTGGGCAAATTGTGTGCAATACATCAACATTTCCCATCTCAGTCTCCATTTAAAGGCAAAAATTTCCACCAGGTCCCCTCAGACTTCTCCCTCGAGGTAGCCAAACTTTTAAGGACAGTTCTTGGATCCACCCCTGGAATATTACTTCTTGGATGAGAGACGTAGAAATCACACAAAGCAAAAACCTCCATTTTTATAACTCAAAACAAATACAAATACAACAGAGAACAAAGAAATAAAGAAAGACAAAGAACTGATAACAATTTACCCCTTCTTCTTCCAAGTCAATACACCAGATGACAAGATAATTGGCTGTAAACTCACAGGCCAGGTGTGTGTGTTTTAACAAAAACTCTTGACTGTCGTCAAGCCTTTTGTACATTCCGAATGTTTTAATGTCTTTCTCATACTTTTCCACAAATTTTTTCTGAAAAATAAAAAAAGAGGATTTTAAGATAAAGACAATATATTGTGGTCATTTTTTTAAAAACATATTTATATTTAAAGATTGATCAACAATAGGTCTTGCCAATCATGGAAATGCTAAGACACAATGTCAAAATAGCCAAGTAGCAGCTCCCTCAGGCAAGCTGCAGTAGTTGCAGCAATGCTCTGTTATATTACAGACAACACTGACAGTTTGAGTAAGGCTAAATAAGGGTAGCAACAAAGCGTAGTTGAGTAGTTGCGTCCTACCAATCTTGGACAAAACTGTTAGATCAGCTTCCGCCAGTATGTCATGTGAAATGACATGTCTGGCACCTTCTGCCAGTATGTCATGTGTAATGACATGCCTGGTTTAGAAACTCCTTTTACATTCTCTATTCACAAGTACAGTTCCCCCAGATGCACCCTGTACGATGTTCTGTCACAACAAAAATGGTAAAAGGCATAACTATTCCCAACATTGTACAGGGGAGTGGGGATGACATGGAGTTCAAAAGAGATTTGTCTAATGATGTACATGTGGGTGAGGTAGCTGCAGTCTAGAGTTTTGACATGATACCTAATACATTGAAACATCAGAAGATAGCAGCTTTAGAATCATTCTTCTGGGGAATCAGTTCTATGTGAATACTGCTTCACAAAATTCACTCAACACTTATTGAGGTTGAAATTATAGTACAGTCTCAAAGGAAATATTTGGAACAGTTAAAAGGAACAAACCAACAAAACTTTGTTGTCTGAAGACAACTTTAACCAAAGACAGTTTTAATGTTACAATGGAACCATTTTCTATGGAGTGTGGGTGGGCTGGTATTTCAGAGACAACTCATGCAAACAATTATAGAGGTCATGTCCCATCAACACTGCGTTGCGTGTCTTGCTGTTTTTCCATCCAGGCTTCCATTGCACAACGTTACTGTTACTAAGGTGCTGTAGTGCAAAAGTATTGGTAACACACGTGCAGCGCATGATCGAGTTCCATCCAGTATGCTGCATTGAAAAGAGCTGACAGCAGGTGTAGAATCTCTATTGCATAATTTGGCTGAATGTACTGTATTCCCTACACACTAGTGTCCAAGCTAATTGAAACATATCAAAATTTGTGAACAGCAATGTAAATCAGTTGTTTGCTCACTACCATGCTTCCAAAAAGCCAGGTGTCACACAATTATTGATTCTTCTCTGTGTGCTCATAGCTGCTTTACTTTAAAGGTCTATGCTGTTCACATTGTAGGTAAAACTTTTCAGAACTTTACACGAGAATTGAATTTACCTGTCTATCCATCTCTTCTTCTTCGGTCAAATTTTCTTCTTTTTCTTCATATTTGTTGATCAATGTCTTTTGGAATCCATCTTTGCTAAGGGTATCTACATTCCATGGGGTAAGCTGCAAAAAAACAAAAAAAAAAAAAAATTGAAAGCAACAACAAACAGTTTTCAGTTTAAAAAAAAAAACACTCACTACCATGGGCGTCCGCAGAAAAAAAAGTCAGGGGGGGCAAAATTTCTAGGAGGGGCAAAACCTCCAATTTACCATGAATTTACACAAAGCATGCAAAAATTTCAGCCCAAAATCCCTCCCAGATGGCCGGAAATGGCAGTTCTAAGGCCTATTTTTCGCATAGAAACTTGGAAAACACATTTTGTTCAGGTTTTTGCTTTGATTTTTATACGTTTTTTCAAATTTTTGATTTCCAGGGGGGGCAAGTGCCCTCCTTGCCCATACCTGCGGACGCCCATGCTCACTACCCCTATCTTTGCTATCATTCATTCTTTTTCTGACTGTTTCATAATTAATGATTAAAGTTTAAACAGGACTGAACATTATCCTTTTCTAATGCTCAGGTCCTCTACAGTCACTAACTCTTGTTTATTTATACACATTATTTACACAAATTTACACACACAAAAAAAACGTTCAAAAGTTTTGAAATAAAAGAACAATGTTCTGATGTGAAAGACAGAAGACAAAATACATATTGCCGTCTGTCAATAAGCACATAAAATAGCACAACCCATGTAAAAATGAATAACCCAAAATATCATTCCTAACCTTCCTTATCTACACAAGCTGGGCGGAGCTAAGTAGTGAAGTAATGATGAAAAACTATCCCTTCTGGTATTTAGATTAAATTGACCAGTTCCTCCAGCGAGTTCTGATACTGTAGCTCAGTTGGCACAGTAGAGCATACTGCACATTTAGCAGTAGGTTCAAACCCAGTTTGGGCCTCAGTTTTTCATCATTTGGTGGTGGTATCATCTTTCTTACTAGGGCAAAGGTTACCAATGTTAGATGCATATCCCACAGGTTAAAACAAAAATTATGCTTCCCAACATATCACTACCATATGAGTGATGTATGGTTAAGTGGTTAGAGCATCCAACTTTATAGCCAGGAGGTATAGAGTTTGACTCCTGGCTATATCAAAGACTTTAAATATGGAACCTTCTGCCATCTTCCTTGATGCTCAGCATATCAGCAGTGGAGTAGGTAAAACAAGCCACAAATGGAAAAAAGACTGCATCATCTGCCCAAGCAAAACCAATTAGTTAGAAATTGAGCAATAAAAGTCCACCTTACCTAAGCTAAACTGACCCTGGTGGACTAATGAAAGATGAAGACTGTTACCGAGGATGAATAAACTAAAGTTTAAGTACAGTATTTTGAAGCATTTGAAGTCCTGGAAACAGGCCTTGATTTTGAGTCATGCGAATGCAATCACACACCATCACTCACTTCCAGTCACTGTCAGGGGTATGAATGAAGAATGTTAGCTCATAGAAATACAGTATACTGATGTTAACAAAACAGCATAGCTACTACACTCTTTGGCCCTTTACCGTTGTGCTCCAATCGGGGCATATTTGCACCTTTTGGGTGGGCTGAAAAGTGCACATAGCACACCCCACATCAGCTTATGTAGGCTATTGACTCCATAACCTGAGACTATCGTCTCTCTCGTTGTTGTGGCCAAATTTTTGGGTAGCTACTCGCAGTTTCAAGCTTCGCATGAAACAGTAAAGATGGGTGACAGCTGCGCTCTCCGCCTGGGTCCAAAAGGACCCAAACAATGGTAAAGGGTTAAAATACCATAAGCCTATGGAGTGTGTTTACTGCAAAGCTGATGCCGCTGTCTCTGCGTGTATGCACAGCCCCATGGTGCAGATGCAATAAATTAACCCTTTACCGTTGTGCTCCGTTGGCGCATTTGCGCGCCTCTGGAGTGGGCGAAAAGCGGACGTAGCACGCCCCGCATCAGCTTCTGTAGGCTATTGACTCCATAACCTGAGACTATCGTCTCTCTCGTTGTTGTGGCCGAATTTTCTGGTAGCTGCTCACAGTTTCGAGGGTGATTTGTAGCACATCTGGAGAATCTAAACCTCAAGGCCTGAAGAAAGCTGGGATAATAAGTCTTGGGTAAGACTTTTCCAAATTTTCAAAACAAAAAACATTTGAAAGACTCCACACTTACTCTTTCTTTCTTTGATAGTTCTTCTTCTTTTTCTTTCCATTTCTCAAAATCGTCTTCCAGCTTCTTGAGTTCTGCAGCAACTTTGGCAATTTCTTTCTGAAAGATAATGCGTTGACCGATGTCCAGTAGTACAGTACTTTGACATTGATTTGTTGAAACATAAAACATTATACAGTACAATTGGGGGTAAGTGGACATGATTGGCAGGGAAAGTGAGGAAGGGGAAGGATTGATATGGGGAAGACATTAATCACTCTACTGTACACTGGTAGAAGCTACCATTGACTCCCACAGTGTCATTTGTTTCAAGGATCTTTCATTCCTCAAACTCCCCATATCTCTTTAAACATAAATTTATCACTCTACTGTACACTGGTAGAAGCTACCATTGACTCCCACAGTGTCATTTGTTTCAAGGATCTTTCATTCCTTAAACTCCTCCTATCTCTTTAAACATAAATTTAAGCCTCTGTACATGTTCTTTATATAGCACCCTGGTGAAATTCTCATTATTTCCAACATTTTCTTCTCGAGATATTGGCAACTGAAGGTGACATTCTTTTTATGAAAAGTGGACTTCAAGCAAGCAGGTGTGATGTCATGAATTCACATTGATGGTCAATATATTTTTCATCCTCCTGTTTTGATCTTGGATTGATAAGAATTGCTACATTGACCCAAAGACATACATTTTTCAAAATTCCATTGCTCAGAATGCACTTAATGGTACTGTGTAAAAACAGCATATCTGAGTTAAGTTGCATGAAGTTGGTGGTAAATTTTATGAAAAATAAAACTATGACCAAAAATGTGAATCCATGACATCATGTCTGCTTGCTTCAAGTTCACTCTTTGTAAAAATTGTGTCAACTTCAATTACTTATCTTAAAATTTCAAACATTAGAAATGAATAAAAATTTAAACAGGGTGCTGAGAATACTGTATGTTCCTCTTTATCATGCAAAATCAAGCATACTGTCCTGAAAATTTGGTTCTGGACTTTTCTTTTAAAAAGGGCTGCCTGATTCTGCCATGAGATAATGCAAAACTTCTATACATTCAGTGAAACTAAGTACAGTACGTAGCACTACCATAAAGGCCTGTATACACGAGCAACATTTGTAAAACATTCTCAAGACACTTCACCTGCAACAAACCCAAAACATGCTTGTTCTCGGTTTGTTACAGAGTAAAAACAATTTGAAAACATTTTGAAAATGTTTTGAGAATGTTTTGAAAAGAATTGACAGGATATTTCTTTTGCAACATTTCCAAAACATTTTCAAAACATGCTGTATACCCTGTCTACACTGTGCAACAAACCGAAAACAGCTTGTTTTGGATTTGTTGCACAATGGATGTTTTGGAAATGTTTTCGGAATGTTTGCAAATGTTGCTCGTGTATACAGGCCTTAACCTTTGCAGCATTCATGAAAAGGCAAATGAAGCCAACTTTAAAGGGAAGTTTTAGCAAAAATTCAATTTTCATATGTGGAAGAGAAACCAAATTTACACAGTGTGGTGAAAGTTCCATTGGAATCGGATGTGTATTTCTCGAGATATCAGTAAATGAAGTCAATAAATTTGTGTTTGTTTGAGGGCAGCAGAGCTTTAACTGTACATATCACTTCCTCACATTGACAAGGGAATGCTTTGTCTCCCTTTATCTATTTGTTTTATCAGACTCCTATGTTGACCTTGAAGTAAACAGGCATAGGGCCTCCCTGTAAGGGATGCAGAGTTCGTAAAGTTCTCATACAGTACAGTAGTTCTCGCTTATGCAATCACATTTTTATAATATGGGATTGTTGAGGAGAAAATCAACTCTAAAGTTTAAAGACAAGAAAAAGACTGTGTGCTAATGTGGGGATGTGATGTCATACAGTATGTGTTTGCTTCAAGTTCACTCTTTGTTGAAAATGTGAAAAATTTATGTCCTCATATCTTGAGAACCACACATCGGATTGCAATGCAAATTTCACCAAAGAGCCTTTACAATAAGTATCCCTCTAACAAATCCTGTAATGACCTTAAACTCTAGCTCCTTTCAAATACTATTAAATTATTATCCTCACTTTTCTTAAATTTTTTTATTATTTATTTTTTTAAATTTAAATCTACTGGTAAACCAATCAATTTGTGAAAGCAGGCCTCTTTTACAGTATCGTACTGTAAATATTACTACTGTATACCGTAACTTCCTTGAAAACATACTTTTTTACAGTTGTGAAAGATATTCTGCTCAATACTGTATATACAGTACTCTACATACATTTAACAACAGACTAAAACAAGAAGGAAAGAAACCTATTCAAAAATTTAGTAACGATCAATGAAGGAAATATGATTGGGTAGACTGCTCTCCCTTTCATGAACAAAGAGTGCTTCAAAAAAGGCACTTTTACTTTCAATATGAGACTGTCTGCCTGATCATGAGATACAATTATTAACACAAGAGAAATGAAGAGTACTCCACATGACAGTTTGTGCAATGTACTGTAGTATTAAATAGCACAAGATACAGTATCATTCTCTATTACAAAGCCTATCAATTGGTTAATTACAGATTACTGTACGTAGAACTATATTGAGGGACTGTAGAGTGCAGTGTTAAACTGCACATGTATGATATCATTCTTGATTAGGACATACTGTACAGTACTGTATTAAGTACAGAATACTGCACACAGCATGCTGTACATGTAGAGTATCCCTGATTTATCTGTGTCATAGGAGGGGGGGGGGGCTAACTCATGGCCTGTGGTGCAGTTTATTGAGTTAATTGGTGGTTAGGGTCTAACTCTAAAGAGGGTTGGAGGAACTTAGAACTTTTGGTGTCCTCATAAGGCAACCGTTATAGTAAAAAAAGACTAGCCCAATAAACTAACTACTGTAGCTATACACGCAAATGTTAGGCATGCATGTGTTAGCTTTTCATCCAGCATTACTGTACATATAGAAGGCAAAATACGTCTTTTATTGAGGGGGCCACAAGTTTTGGGCAGCCCACATACGTAATTCTGACGCCATGAGACATCCCGTTTTGCACAAAACCCCATTGACGTAGGGTCCAGGGGCCTGCTTTAGGGCCCCTGGTGGGGTCCAACCCTGGGAAAAGCCATGGAAGTAATTTGAGAGACTCCAAAATGGTCCTATGAATTTAATTCAGGAGTGGGATGAGGTAAGGGACGAAAACAAAATCGGTATTAAAGTACTATGGCATTTGATTAAGGAGAAACATACAGTAATTTTAGGGGGCAAAGCCAAAATGCTAGCTCTACTCAAAATTGAACATGTGATTGATAACTTGAGACAGGGCATTTATAAGAGATCCAAAGTATTAGGGGGCATTTTATCTACATGGAGTTCTATTTAAAATTGTGAGGCAATACGCTTGGGGTTCAGGAGCCCACAACAGGGCCCTGGAAGCTCTGACATTTTAAGCTTTTTTGGGGACTTAATGGGAGCAAAAAGGTACCTTTGTAAAGGTTTTACTTATAATCCCAAAAGGGACATTATTACTGGGGCAAATTTGTATCATTGGGGCCAATAAGGGGACTGGGGACATTCCCCTCGCTCAGTGTGTTTAAAAAGGCCCTGATTTGAGAAGAAGAAAGATAACTTGAAAAAGAAAGATAGCTTGCAAAAAGTTTTGTTTTAACTACAGTATTTGAAGGGCAAAAGTAAATTCTCCTACAGGTTATTGTTAATGCCGGTGGGGTCCAGGGGGAAAAGCCCTGGAAGCTTTGCAACTTTTGCACTCTGAAAAGTAATAATTGAGCCAAAGATTAGCCAAAATGTAATAAAAGCAACTTACAATGTGTTAATTCCCAAATAGGCCTAATGCCCTTTTGAAAAATTTATTTTTGGACATTCAGCTATTGGGGGGCCATGCCCCCGCCCAAAATGTCATAAAAAATATAAGGGGAGCCAGGCCCCCCTTCCCCCCACTCTGGCACTTCTGCTTCCTAACATACATCCCTTTGCATGTGCTTCTTTTCTTAAAAAGGAAATGCAGTCACTCCATCTTTCATAAATGACTCAAAATAATCATGTGCAAATAATTCTTTTCCTCAATTGAAACATTTAACTCTGATCAGTTTACCTTGAGTGTGGAATAATTAACTCCTAAATTTAGAAAAGAAATTCAGCTGTTGTTTCAAAAAAAAAATTAAGGGGTCTGCTTTTGCCCTTAAAACATTTTCACAGTAAATTATAGATTGTGTCGTATTTATAATAAACATGAGAGAGAAAACCAAACAATATTATCCAGAAACTTATACTGTAAATGTACATACCTCACTAGCACCTTCATTCTTTAGTTGTTGCAATCGATTTCTTGTTTCTTGAAGTCTATCTCTAGTTCTAGTGGAAGAGGAAGGGTAAATAGCAAATTTATCTCAATTTCCTTATTGTACTTTCAATCAATTGTTCTAAACAGGTTGATTAAGGCTCATACAGGCTTTAAAGTTACAGTACATTGCACAAAAACAAGGTAGCAATGTATAATATGTGATGAGCTCTACAGTAGGTGATTATGTGCCCTACTGTACAATAACAAGTTTGGTAATTTATTGGCGGGATACACAAACCAAGTCCAGCATGTACTAGTGTAGTTTTCCTCGTTTCCAAATTTTTACATAAAAACCAACTCAGACACAGTCTGCCACAAAATCACATTTGGGCATTTCCATGAAAAGTGAAACCACAGGCTCAAAATTTAAAATGAATAATTTTGTAGCAAGTTTGGTATCATTGGGAAGAGAAATGTCTCAAGTTTATCAATCCATGCTCTACATTCAATTTTTTTAACCTCTGTACGTGTTAAAGCAGAAATTGCAAAGTAACCGTAGCAACAAGAAAAGAAGTTCATTAAGCAATTTTCATAATGAATGCTGTAGTGAAGGTACATTAAGTCAAAGCTAGTATTTTATAGCTTTTTTGGATGCATTTTGTGTTATTCTCTCGAACATCTACCACAACTCGGCTACAAATTTTTTATTTTCATATTTAAGGGTGTATTGACATGAATAAGTTTTCACTGTACGTCCGTCACAAAAAAACGTTATTTTTTTTCCTGTAGAAAGAAAACACATTCTTTTCTAAAAATTTGTACGTCCGTCACATACGTCGGTCACAGCAAATCATAAATACAGCTTTATACAGTGTACTTTCCAAATCCCATATAAACTTTTTACCAAACAAACTATGGCTAACCAATTCTTTTTCACTTTAAAAATTACCTATTTAGAAAGTGGAACAGTCCATATTTCCAGATGTCTAGATTTGAACTGACATCTGGATCTGGAGCAATGAAAAGTTAGCATTAAACAAGCACAGATATAATTTTTGTTTTTGTTTATTTCATTTATTTTTTCTTCTTTTGTATTGAAATGTTGCCTGCTTAGTATGATCTGCCATTCTCTTCATTCTGTGTGAAGAAGTTAATAAAGAATACTGTATAACCAGTGTTAGTGTTACATTACATATATTAGAGGGAACCACAGGCTAAAAATGGGCCTGACTGCCAGAAAAAGACAAGTTAAGTGCAGAGCTAAATTGAGAGAAAATGAAGACCAGTACAAATTATACAGGTTGCAAAAGAGAGGAAAAGAAAATCTTTGCAGAGAGCAATTGTTCGGCAGAATATGTCAGTGAAATGTAGGAAAGAACATTTTAATCTTTTATTGAAATGTGATCCTTAGAATTTAGACTATTGACATGTTTTAAACTTCTGCAATGTGGCTTGGCTTTGCAAATTCAACTTTACAGGCTGAATACTTGGGGCCTGTATTTTTAGCTTTGGTGAGTTTACATGTGAAGGGAATGATGGACAGGATGGGGGTTGGTGAAGTAGAATTTGAAGTTTAAATTATCATTGGAACCATTAAACGTACAGTAAATAAAATGTTATCAGTGCATGTTTCAGCAATATTTCCAGGAATACTACTGGAGAGTTTACAAATAATGCATTTAGAGGTTATGTACTAAATGTATTATGATTTTGAATCTGAAAGTTAGATGAGGTTTTACGGCCCAGTTTCTATAACCAATTAATGTAAGACGAGCCGGCCACAGCTTTTCTCCAGTTGTGGCTCACTGGCTTGTTTTGCCTACTCTATTGCTTATAAATGCTGGGCACCAAGCACGCAAAAAAGCATGTTGTGCCTACTATTCTATACACTGTACAGTAGATGACAGAAGGGGGATGATGGAGAGGGATAGCATAAGGGATGAAAAACATGGAGTGTCAAAATTTAATGCTACAAAGTACAATATTTTTAAGCCCAATGTTGCATAAAATTTGGATATTTTATTGATTACAATATGTGATTGTTAAAACTTACTGTTGACTTTTTATAGTACATGTTTTAATCTTCATCAATGTAGCTCGGCTCTGCAAATTCACCTTTTCAGGCTGAATACTTGGGGCCTGTAATTTTAGCTTGGTGAGTTTGCATGGGAAGGCAGTGATGGGGGGGGGGGGGAAATTGCAATTTAAAGTTTAAAGTATCATTGAACCATTATGCCTAAATGAAATGTTATGCAGTGCATGTTACCACAATAAGTCCAGGAATATATATACTGTACCTCTGATATACCTCTGGGGAGTTCACTACAATGCAATTGGAGGTTACTGAACAAACAATGTTTTTGAAAGCAAAAATGCATGTTGTGCATACTATTTTATATGCCATTGATTGCAGACAGGCAGTGATGGAGAAGGGTATAGCGTGAGGGATAAAAAACAAAATTTGTATACTAAATACTGTACAATCATTCCTAAGTCTTTTCTTTAAGGAACTGAGTCCCCTTGTTAGGATCTGAACCTCCCTCCCCCCCCCCCACCTCCAGTCACTCACATATAAGGTAGCACCACCTCTGAATACAGACTGCTTGTCTTCTTGCCATACTGAAACTTGTCAAAAACTGTTTAGGTTAGCAGAAACTCCTAAATGGTTGTAAAAAATACTCTAATGGTGTGCGTTTCTTACAATAGTTTATAAGTCAATCACATTTTTTAACAGAACCCCTTAAAACTTCACTTTTTGTTTTTAAATTGAAACTTAATATACTTATTACAAATTTCATGTTCCACCTTGTTAAAAACTGTAAGTAGTTAAAAGAAACTGCTGTTTCTAATAAAAAATCTGATGGTGTACCTCCGTCACAAAACTTTGTACGTCCGTCACATTTTTTAGCAGGACCCCTTTAAACCACACTTTTTGTTTTTAATATGAAACTTGTTTACACTTGTAACAATTATATGTTCTTTAATTATTTTATGTTAACTGTTGATAGTAAGGCCCCACATCAGATGAAATTAGCAGTAAAGGTGCAAAGTACCATAAACTGATTTTCTCTGCGTACGTCCGTCACAGGGGTTTTTTGCCCCTAACAAGGATGAAGACAAAGCCTTCTTAACTCCATACTGTACAGGTAATAACTAAATGCAAGTGTTAATGTATAACATATGTAAAGACATTCACAGCTGCAAACAGTTTTTATTATGAACTCAAAATGTTGTCCAAAGTGTACATCCGTCACTGTGGAAATGCTGATAAAAATACTGTACCGTCGGGGTCTAAGGCGACATTATCAGCATAGTAAAATACAAACACAGCTCAGCACATGGTTAAGGCAATCCCTTGTTTTTGTGCAGTACAGTACAAAACTTGGCAAATACGTACAGCAAGTGTCTGGCCAACTCAATGAAAATAGGGGCCTCAGCCCTTAGGTGCTTTAACTCAGATTAAAATGCAAATTTTTACAGTACACCTCAAAGGCAATTTAGACACCGTCTACTGCACAAAACCACATTTACTGTAGGATTCTTCCAAAAGTTATGGAGAGTGATTTCATCAAATTTTCAGGTAAACTCAAATTTGGAACAGATGTTGTACAGTAGGTAAAGGATTGGTTTGTTTATCACAACAATTTGGAGGATGTGGGCATGTGCATAGCCCACAAACTGAATTACTGAGATTGCATACTGTATTACATTCAGCTTTGAATTATGGGTGAATTTGTATTAATACAAGTTCATTATGTACCAATAATTGAAAAGAAAGACGCTTCTTAACATCAACCTGACCTGCTGAACCATGGCCCAACAACTCCCTGACCGCTTGCCTCAGAACAAGGCCCTTTCTCAGAAGACTACTGTATGATCAACATTTCAAGCCTCAGAACAGGGCCCTTTATCAGAGGACTACTGTATGATCAACATTTCAAGCCTCAGAACAGGGCCCTTTATCAGAGGACTACTGTATGATCAACATTTCAAGCCTCAGAACAGGGCCCTTTATCAGAGGACTACTGTGTGATCAACATTTCAAAAATTCTGATTGAGTGTCCTTACAGTACTGTACAGGGTGTAGCTCATAAACACCACTATTTATTCAAAAGATTAATCTCAACTTCCTTATGGACCAACTGCATGGTCAAATGGTTAGGGCATCTGACTTACTGCTAGGAGGTCTGGATTTCGATTCCTACAGTACTGTAACCAGGACATATCATTGAAGACTTTTAAAATAGAACCTATTGTACTGGCATTGTGCTTGGAGTTCAACATAAGCAATGGAGTAAGGAAAAAAATGACAGAGAGCCAAAACTGGAAAAGAGGAATGGCTGGCCTGAATTAACCAATAAGAATATACAGTAGTCAGTTCAGTAATTCATATGGGCTACACATACTGTATGCACACATCCTCTAAATCTTCAGGATAAACAAATGCCTATGGTACAACACATTTTTCCAAAATTCAGGTCTACATGAAAATGCAGTGACAACATTCTTTCTAAATCTTATCCATAACATTTAAGGAGGAATCTGTTTGTTTTATGCTGTGGACTGACCCTAAATCTCCCTTTTGGTGTAAAAAACAATTACATTTTAATCTGCTGTAAGGCCTGAGACCCCTATTTTCATATGAGTTAGCTGGATACTTTATGCTTAATGTTGTATGCATGTACACTACTGCTTAAAAAAAAACAAGGGAATACCTTAAAATATGTGCTGAGCTTGGATTATGTATCACATGCTATACCTCAGAAATCCCTGCACAAAGAGTTACCCAACTCTCTTATTAGAAACCGAGTCGTACTGCATGATGAAACATTCCTTCTTACTTTTTGTAACATCAGGTTTCTCTGCTTGATTACCTCTTATTGCCTTAGCAACGGAATGAAGCTTACTACAACCACACTCGATATAGTCAGGTTTCACACTAAATAATTGATTGACTGTGATAGTACTACAGATAGCGCTGCCACTATAATCATTTTTCATTTATTGTTATCACTGGCATTTCCAGGGTGATATCACGATATTGCGCATTTAAAACTGTAGTCAAGTAACATTTGACATCAGTATGCTAATAATCATATACAGTGCCCGTATCAAGGACACATACTCAGTATACATTTAACCCATTCACTTTGAGGCTTAACCTTTCATCAGAAATACATTTATTTTACGACCTGTGCCTTTGAAAAAAGAGCCATTTTTCATTTCTCATGACAACATAAATTTGGATCATTTTAGGTTACTGACTAAATACAATATTAAAAGGTTTCACAGTGGTTTAGTCCTTGAATCGTTGCAATGTTACATCTTGACGAAACATGGGTCGATATCGTCAGTGCAAAATTATATCGAAGAAATCACGATTATGGTGGCAGCCATTATAAAAGGTATCAAAATCCACAAAAAGTTACAAAACATTTGGAGTTAGCTAACAGGCCAATCAAGCATGTGTTAATTGCTTTTCACACAGTCTGATCACAATGAAGGCATACATGTACTGTAGCTCATTTAAGGGCACAGATCATATAACAAACTCAGATACCAGTTACACGGCACACTGCTTTTGATCTACTGGTGTGTTTATGTTGATTTTCATGAAGCAACATTTCTGCATGTACAACCTCATCTTAACTAACTTACTCTGAAGTTCCTTTCTCTAATTCTTGTTTTTCTTCTTCTGCTTTCTTCATCCTGTTCACACGAGCCTCGTGTCTCCATCGGAACAAGCTTGGAGTATCCACATTTGGATGTGTGTCATCTTCATCGTCAGAAACCTTTCAGAAACAGAATTTACAGCGTAGACCTTAAATGCACTGATGACACACTAAAGTTATCCTTGGGAGCAATACAACGGATCACGTGGCTGAGGTATTAGAATTTGCCCTGAATGTATAACAGGCTATGGGCGTATTCAACTGGTTGACAAATCAGCTGTGTTTTGCACCTAAACAAGGGCATATTTTTTGCTCTGTGACATCATACTGTACAGTATGCTTTAGGTCTAATGTGTGGTGAGACTGACAGTTTTCTAAGAAAAAATTACTATAGTCATAACTTAGTTAGGGTTACTGTATTCAGCCAATTTGGCATATTTCTATGCAGTCCATCATGCAATGCAGTCCTCATTCTTAAACCACCTTGTCATCTGCCCCTAATACTCGTTCTAGATGTAACTATGATCTGCCGGCTTCGTATTCCTTTGAAAAAACCCAAGTCATTATGTACTGTAATATGTACTGTACACAAACAGAGTTGGGGAAAATGTTTACTTCCCAGAAAGTGAATAAAATAATTTCCCACAAAAGGAAAAATATTTCCCATGATTTTCCCTATATATGAGCAGGAAAGTGAAATTTCCCTCTTATTGTCAAAATTTCCTTCCAGATGCCTAAATTTCCCAGGAGGGAGCCTCCCACTGTAGCTTTCTTACTTTTCCACCCAAGTGTATAACTGAAAATTCAAAAATGCATGCTCCAAGTAATGCATCCAATTACAACGATTAACCAATCTCCTTTCAATGAATGTTGCATTTAATAATGGACACATTTAGAGTGCTTTTGAAGTACAGTAAATGTACAGTATCTTCAAATGATAATGACACATACTGTACTGTAGGCTACTGTATACATACTGTAAGCTTGATAGCATATCAGATTATACAGTGTAAACTAGATTATATAGTTTAAGAGTCTTCAAATTGCCTTTATTCTCAAAGAATACCCCTTAATGTTTTATCTGGATGAAAAGTTCATTTTGATTGAACACTTCCTATACTGTAACTAATTGGGTCTGAGTAGAAAAGCAATTGCCATTATGGAACAGATATGAATGAATTACTGTGTTTTCCAGAGTCACAAACCTGCGCCACAGTCAAAACTTTGGCATTGAGTAACTCCTCCTTGAGTACTAGCGTAGTGCAGTAGTTTCTTTTTTAACAGCAATCCAACCCAACAGGGTCTAAAAGATATTGTGATATTAACAAGGATTATATTGTTCAGGCTTTAAATGTTCAGGTGTGCAGGTGGGAATGCATGTGCACTACTATTCACCTCAATTCCCTGCAAGGAGTGTGATTTTTGCAGGTGTGTGGCTGTGATCCATGCACATTTAAGGCACAGGAAATCATTTTATAGGCTACCTTCCATTTGTAGAACTACAGTACCTTTATGCGGTAATACCCTCATTGATGGGCAGTCTGACCATGAAATGACTCAATGACAACGATTTGAAGTCATTCTCTTACACTATCTATCAACAAAAAAAGCATTTATTTCAAAAAATTCTGCCCCATAAAAGAGAAATGCCCAAGTGAAATGGTACCCCTTTCAGCACAACAGCTGAAAAATGTAAAAGATGTAAAAGTGCATTGAACCAAGAATGACATCATCACAGGAACCCAACTTCACAGTGTGTGTATTATAATGCTATGTTTAAGTAACATTTTGCTCACAGATTGCATAGCATGAGACCAGTACTTGCCAAATAATTTCTGAATTATATCTGAAGAATGTCCCAGTATAAAGCCAAAAATATATCAATCAAAATTCGAAACTATTGCTCCCAATTCCTCAAAAGAGGAATTTTGTCATTATTCACCCAAGCTGTCCCATTCATGTTAGGCCTATCAGTTTGAACTTTTGGTTCCAGCAATCTAGTTGATCTACGACTAGATAGCAATTCTTTCAACCAGAAAAAGAAAATCATTTAACTCACATTCAATCAGATTGTTGAATAAGAAGACTGATATCACCTGGATTCCTTTGAAAGACATCCCTTCCAAGTAAAGTTTGTCACACAATCATAAAATGGATCTTGTACTAGCATAGACTTCAAAATGCATGGAGCTGAAATAGTAACTTCATGTCAACTTTTGATAAAAATACAGAATACTTCCTTAAATAACCTAAATATCAGCTAGTCTCCTTTCCCACTGTAATCACTTTCCTTTTCTTTGAACCAAGTCAAGTTGCATGCAGCATTAGCGCATGCATCCAAAACAACACAGAACATGTTAGTAGCAGCCACTGTGCAGAATGGTATACAGTATATGGGCCTGTGTAATGAGAGAATCACTGCTTCCTCCCCAATAAAAAAAATAGTTACATAACACTGGAGAACAAATGGATGCAGTTACATCCCACAGGAGCCTGAAGTATTTTTCTGTGTGTATTATAACCTCTTACTGTACCAGGGAACTTCCAAGCACTGGTATGATGTATACCAAACAATTTTCCCTGTTAGTTGGCTCATGGAATATTGAGAAGTCACAAAACCATTGGAAAGGGTTATTCCTAGGTGTTGAAACTCCTTTTCACTAGTTTTGTGAAGCAAACATACTGTAGGTTTAGGTTTTGTAATGATAATTATATAAAACATTTTAGGCCATATATACATGCAAAAATCTGTAACATCAACAGAGCAGGGTATACTCCAAGTGCACTATGGTACTGTGAAGTTGGGTTCCTGAGATGATGTCATTCTTCTCAACGCACTTTTACATTTTTCAGCTGTTGTGCTAGAAGGTATACCATTTCACTTGAGCATTTCTCTTTCGTGGGGTGGGGTTTTTTAAAATAAATGTTATTTTTGTTGATAGATAGTGTCAGAGAATGACCCTAAATCATTGTTACTAAGTCATTTCATGGGCTCTTTAAAGGTGCAATTGGCTACCATACCGTTCGTGCATCTTCATTTGTGATTGCATGTAACTGTTTTCAATGTTGGCCTGCACACATGTGCTATTGCCTGTGCAAAACCAGTACTGCCACTGGACAGTCATTATTGAGTACAGCTAACCATCCAGTGGGAGAACTGAATTCATACAGGGAAATTCCCATTAATTATGTAAAATTGCGAGGTCATGAAGATAAATGATCAGAAATGAGTCTGAATATTGAATCGGATGAGAAGATTTTTTTTCCAATTGATGTGAGTTTTTTGCTTTGAAAATCAATTGTTGTTGAAAAAGGTTAGAAGAAATTTAAATAGGTGAACAGTAGGCCTATGCATTATAAAAATGAGGGTACCTAACTGTGTTGGATCTCATACATGTTGCAGCATTTGCATTTAAATACCCATATTGAGGAGGAATTGTTATTATATTTGGTCATTTACAAACAATCAATTTGATACCACTTACTGTAGCCTTTTGGCTTTCTGGTTATTATTTTTTTTTTGGGGGGGTTCTTGATTGGGTTACAGTGAATCTTATGGGGTCTAATGTAAAGACTTCCACTGCCTTTTAACCTGTTATTAAGCTTTCACGGTAAACCGGTTATATTACCTATACCGGTAATAACCCGTTACGGTTTAAAATGATTATTGCCTTGAAGAATAATCGAAAAATCGAAAAAATCGGTAATATCATAAGAATTGAAAATAATCGTGAATAATTGTGAATAATTGTGAATAATCGTGAAATAATTGTAAAAATGTAAGTTACAGCACTATCACGTCCTAGTTGACAGTACAACTCATCAGCGGCGGGATCCTTTGTGTTTCCATGAGGGTAGATCATTTGCGATGTGTTTTGCAGGGTTACCGGGGTGCTCGCGCGCCATCATATTACCTGTCCCAAATCTACTACCCAAATCTTTAAAAATATCGCATGCGAAAAGAATCACTTCATTTACATGATTGCCCCCGGTAATGGACTAATATTTTTTGGCCAATTTGGTAAGCGTTCTCCTCGTCTGAGAATGAAGAGAGTCCTTAGAAATTATGTTCAAGTTGGAGAGTTGTTTGCACTTCGTTTTCTGAAGTTGAAATTTTCATTGGCGTGCGGCCCGAATTTGCTATCATCACGTAGTGTGCTACAATACTGCTCACATATGTGTTCGCAGCAATATGTACATCAATTCTTGCACACAAGCTGTCTGACAGTGATTAATAGTAATGTTTTACGCAGAAACTTGCAGATACAGTATCACCCCGCCCAGCTGGCAAAGACTGCTCGTAACTTTCGGCACGGTACATAAACTGAGCCTTGCATGTGTGCGGTCTTAGATTTCATACCGCATGCAACCTCGAGTAAAATGGCAAAAAAAAAAAAAAAACACACAACTCGAAAATTACACAATGATGAAACGTGTCACTTTTACCCAAATCAACACTTTGCCGCTATGTGTAAAGTACTAAGATATCACTGTAATGACACCGAAAATATTCAAGATTTTTTTAGACAGGCCATTACATATGCGTTTGGTAGACCCAGAGTGGCATTCATGCATACTACGAATTCTATGAATGAAAGCTATGTCAGCATGCCCGGAAATCAACACGAGACTAGCTGCGTAAGAATGTTCATAGCCCTTTAGTGATAATGCCATGGCATATTGTACACTAGTGTGAGCGAATTTCCTTCGAGCCACTTACAAAGCCTGCTTTTCGAGTAGAAAACGTCTCAAAATTCAATATTAAATTGATGTAGGCTTTGGAGAGTAGAATTTTTCTTACTCGGCTCTTGTGACTCTTGTCTGTTAAGATTGTCATTTTTTATTTGAAACAAAACGAGACGATACAACCTTGTGACAAGTGAAGTATTATTGAACTTGTGAATGTGATCGCTACGGTGACGCTACCTCTCAGAAAATATTATGGATATACTATGGAACATGCCTAACAAAATGTTTTCATGTTTTAGTCACCATATGACCGGGAATGGCGATCAGCTGTACCTAGTTCCTATTTTTTGGTACTGTACCCGTGCAAACACTAATACAGTTTATAAATACAATATGAGCTGTAATGCGCAGCTTTGAAGTTTTCGGTCAAGCGATCTGTACTCTGCAGATAGGGTGCTCCAAAATCTACTGTCTGCATTTTATCGTACAGTATTTTTCCATTTGTTCGGGCTCAAAGTCATCTTGGTTCGCTGGTACAGCCGAAGTTTCTGTCAACAAGCCGTCTCGAAATTATCCATACATACTGCTTTTTCTAATTCGTTAGAACTCAAATACCATCGGGCATAACGCAGTTATCTAATTGATCTTAACATATATTTTCTACCTTAAAGTCCCCGCCATTTATTTATTAAGGAAGCACATCGGGCTGTTTCATTAACAAAATTCTATTAAATTCAAAAAGGACAAAGATTTGGGAATCCCTACATCGATCGCCTACAAGAACGCTCAGCGTAAAGACGTCACATCAACTGACACGAAATTAACCAATCAGAACACAAGTGCAATAGTATTCTCTGTTCGGTAGCAATCCTCATTTATAAACGGTAGTACTGTATGTACACAACATCTCTCATAATCGCTCGCGATAGCTTCGCGAAAAGATCAAGGGTTAATGTGTGGCTTACGGTGGTACATGATACAGGAAGTTGCCACGTGGCCAAAAGCCACGTGGAAGCAAGCTGTACATAAATTTATGTACAGGAGTAGGCTAGTACTCAGTAAAGGGTTATGTATGGACCGTCGCGTAATTGGTCCTTGTCCTTACTCCTGTGATTTCCCGGTTGCTGGTCTTTGACAGTAATAGTTAAGGACAAAATTTGCTTTTCTTATTTCAGCTGTCTACGATCTAATCTCACTCTTCACCAACCCAGTCTCCTTGAAACAAATCTTACCCAAGTGCTGGTGTATTTATCATCAATTATAAACCAGCAAAATGTCTTCCAAATCAAGGAAAAAGTTGCTTACTGTAATTTCGTTCCTATTGTTCACCTTTACTACAGCAGTGGTAAAGTTCTTTGTTTAAGTTCCAGTTGCACGCAATGGTCTGCTTTTTATGATGACATGGAATGATGGTGCCAATTCATATTGGTGGCAAGCAAAAGGAACCCAAAAGTCTAATAGACCTTGTCCACATGATGTCACAGTGCAAAAAGTATGTCCCTGCTTGAGGGCAAAACAAACCAAAACAGAAAAAGGCAGACAGCTCAATTTGTCAAACAGTTAGATATGAGCAAAGTCTGTTACACGCGCAGGGTGAATTATTATGCTTGCAGCCACAGGTTCCATTGTTTTCCCCATGAATGATACAATATGTTGTCAATGCACAAGGTCTATATCAAGAGTGCCATCATATTAGAAACAGCTGTTTTCAGATTATAACAAACTTTTGCCATGCTACATGTTAATGGAGACGTGCACTGAAAGTAAACATTTCTATTCTGGACTTTGAATTCTTTTTGTAAGTAAATTGTGAGTACGTAAATCTTATGGCAAAACATCAGTTTTATTTTCAAGATATGTTTTAAGCTAAAAAATAGAGATTTAAGGACCGCGTGAACAATTGCTCACAGCACTGAATACCGTATACCTGTGCGTAAGTACGTATCAGTATACCGAAGTCTACAGTGAAAATGTTTCTTCGAGACGTCAACATGGCAGTAACAGGCGTCGCATTGAATAGTAAAAGACATCGATGAAGTTTGAAACTTTAAGGAAAAGTTGATGGAATCTTCATTTGACAAAAGTACCACTGAAATCATATTCCCATAACTCTTTGCCTCCCAAAAAGATTTTTTCTGCTAAAAATAAAAGGGGTGGAAAGTAGCGAGGGCAGAAACTAACTGTAACCAGTCCTTTACTGCCTAGCCTAGGCCTACCACACAGAACAAAGTGGAATGTAGCCATCAAACAGGGTTGTGTGTTGGTTACATAGTCTAGGATCATTCCTCTCACAACACAGCCCTTGACGGATAACGTTCACTTAAGACTTACACTAGGCCTACTGTACACTATTTATAACTTCAGTAGGCTAAGACTAGAGTGACCTAACGTTTCTCGTCGTGGCTATTGACCCGGACGCGTCCGGCTCCATTACCGAATGAAATTGATAATTGTCCCGGACGTAGACTATTAGCTGTGCGAAAGATGTATACATAAGATATGTAGTGTGTACTACAGTACTTTAACGTTACACTTGCAAGTTACTTGCAGGCAGCTTGCACAGTACAGAGTGTAGGCCTAGCTGAAGTGGTCTAACTTCTAAGTGGAGGAACCATGATTCAGTGGAATGAGTTATCCAAAAGCAAAAAACCCTTGCATGTATCAATGGACATTGTAAAACAGTTATGCTGCAAATGAAAGACTGAGAAAGTGCCTTAAAATTTCACTTATCTAGTCCAAGGCACTAACGTTACACACATTACGTCCGGTTTGTGTTGGAGTAAATGTTGAAGTACAGGGTCAAAGTGGTGGCGCTCTTCCAAAATGAGAAGTTACGTCCGGGTCAATAAGACAAAATCTCTCACAATAGAGCCGGACGTCCGGGTAAATAGGCCCCACCAACGTTTCTGGGCTCATCGTTTCGCTAAACTGATACGCACATATTTTGTGCTTGCCTATGAGTACAACCAGACTGTAACTGTAAGTGTAATTGACCATAGCCTATGTTCCCGTATCACAAAACAACGAAGGTAAAGAAAACTACGATTATATCAGAACCGAAAAGAGCAGACAGATTTAAGCATTTACTTACCTCAATATGATCCCACTTACTGTAGTCTATCCTGCTCATTTTGTAGATAGTTTCGCGAGGTTCCTAAAGCACGTTACTCTGTCGTGTACTTCACGGTAAGCTGTACGAATCTTCCAGAAATAAATGGACTGTGCATTCATGATCATAATGGTATAGAACAGGATAATACACCGCATGATCATGCTGTACATATATGAAACGCACAAAGCAATGCATGTGTATGGCAAGCGAAATGTCCAAAAATTAGGAAAACCAAGTTTTTCGATCGAAAAACCAAGATTATCGGTCGAAAAACCAAGTTTATCGGTCGAAACCATGTGTTTCGCCGATAATCTTGGTTTTTCGACCGATAAATTTGGTTTTTCGACCGATAAACTTGGTTTTTCGACCGATAAACTTGGTTTTTCGACTAATAATCTTGGTTTTTTCTAATTATTGAACAAACATCATGTAATATCGGCCGAAAAACTTGGTTTTTCGAATCACTGGACAAACTGTATCGAAAAACCAAGTTTATCGATTATTTCGAAAAACTTGGTTTTTCGATTACCATGGTGATTTGCCGGTACTACTTTCTGCGACCACGACATGCTAGATGGCGGCTCCTTCAAAATGATTGATACATATCATGCATAGCTTAGGTCCGTAACTTCTAAAAAGAACATCATCAAGAAACAAAAATGGAATTCAGGTTGACCAAAATCAGTGGCGTAACCAGACCTGACTGTCCGGGTGGGGGGGGGGGGGGAAGGGGCCATAGCATAGAGGTTTCCCGATTTTGTACTAGTTGAGCTGTTGAGATCGATGATGTAGATGATGTACACTGTTTTAGTTTGTGGGTGTCTTAGGGCCTCAAGGGAAGTGTTGTGTTAAGTGGCGTCGGAGGCAATATTGAAGTGGGGGGGGGGAGTACAATTTTGGACCATGCGACTCATTATACCCCATTGACCAAAAGGTACATTTTTTTACTAAATTTTTTGCCTTTTCTACGAGCAAGAACAACTTTTTTTAAGTAATTTTTCTTTGGTGTCAACACTACTATATTAGGTACATACCGAAAATTTGGGTCCTTAAACACATTTGTAAATATGGAGCTTGTATTGCAGAAAGCTTTCTGGGTTTTCCATGAGGAAGTTTAAAGAATTGGGGGATTACTGACGAATCTGTACCTCCTTCAAATATTGGTGGCAAGTCTGGGAATGATTGCATTCTAAAGCCCTCCCGACTGTCTGGCAAAAAGCCGTTCGGCGAAACCAAAGTATAAACTTCCAGAAGAAGCTAGATTGCACGAATACTCAGTCGTTGATGCTACCTAATGTTATCTAAGGCCTACGAACTGACACTTTACGATTACATTTCAAAAGTTTCTCGAACTATTTAGACAAAATATTTCAAAATCAAGAGCTTTCAGTGAAGAAAATTTGGAATTCTATGAAAGACAGTGTACAAAAATGGCAATATAGCTGCGGTGTCTCTTGATGATGTAGTGTTACATGTACTAAATATCCGATTTTGTCATTTCCAGAGCTCGGAAAAGTTTGCCAAACTGATTTATGTGCGACAACAAATGCACCTCACATTGCAGTTTAGTTGCTCCTTTTGAGATTTGGAACAATGAAAAAAGGGGATTTATTACCCAGGAGGGGCGGAAGCATGGTTCCGCTGCTTCATTTTTCACGGGGGGGGGGGGGGTTGTCGTCACCGCCCCAGTCCCCGCTTTCTACGACTATGGTTGTGTTGTGGAAAGCTCCCCTCCTCAAACACCACCATCTGAGTATAATTTTGATTACTTTTCACCTCCCGGCTCTTTGACAGAGAGTCGGGATGACTTTAAAAAAAAAGATTACTTTCCACATCCCAAATGCGAGCAAATTTTATGCAATATGGTCAACACTTACATGACTTGGTGTCTTCAGGTAAAACGAAAAATATACACGAACTCAAGTTTAACTATTCATATGTCAACATGAAAATATATCTGATATGTTACATCAAAATAAACATTTTTTAAACGTTAAAGGAAAAAACGCTTTATGTTCTTGGTCTTCTTGCATGGTCAGTCTTTAAATGTGGTCTGTATTGTCCTATAGTTAAGTTCCATTCGTCAGATGGTCATATACTGAATGTATTGATGACTGGATCAAAGTCAATACTCGCAGAAATGTCGCTTTCTGTATAATGAGGAGAGCACGATAGGAAAGTCTTTCCTCCGATAAAGTGGACCTCAGATATTATTATTATATTAACTTTAGGCGACTAAATGAATATTCATATATTTTTCTAAATGAATGTTAATATATTGACCAAAACAGTGTTCCACGGATGCAGATCATCCTTGCTTTTGATGTTATAGTTGGTCCACTTTCTTTCTTTTCTCAATTTTCTCTTTTTTCCTTTCCCATTTCTTTCCTTCCCCTTCTATTTCCGTTTTCCTTTTTTCTTCTGCATTTCTTTCCTTTCCCTCCTTTTCCTCTTTATCCTTTTCTCTTCTTCCATTTCTTCCATTTCAGTTTTTTGTGTCGGGGTGGGGGCAGCCTGGCTACTCACCGTTGAAATGAGCGAAGATTTGGCAGTCGACGAAGGAATGAAGCAACTTTAGGTTCTGACGATCTTTCTTGTCTGTTAGGTAATGGCCGGTGCTGAAACAGTGTTGATAATCACAAACAAGAATATTATTTTGGCCAACCTAAATTCCATTTTTGTTTCTTGACGATGTCCTCTTTAGAAGTTACCAACCTTAGCTATGCAATATGATATGTACTGTACGTACTTACTGAGCTGCATGCATGTTGTTACATAGCCTATCAATTTGAAGGAGTCGCATGTCGTGGTCACAGAAAGTAGAACCTGCAAATCACCATGGTAATCGAAAAACCGGGTTTTTCGAAACAATCGAAAAACTTGGTTTTTCTACCGATGAACTTGGTTTCCTATTTATTGGACGTTTTGCATTGACAAACTTGGTTTTTCGACCGATAAACTTGGTTTTTCGACCGATAATCTTGGTTTTTCGACCGATAATCTTGGTTTTTCGACCGATAAACTTGGTTTTTCGACCGATAAACTTGGTTTTTCGACCGATAAACTTGGTTTTTCGACCGATAAACTTGGTTTTTCTAATTATTGGACATTCGGCTTCGAAAAACCAAGTTTATCTTTCGATATACCAGATGGATCGAAAAACTTGGATTTTCGACTGAAAATCCAAGTTTTTCGACCGATAAGCCAAGTTATTTTGAAAATCCAAGTTTTTCGACCGAAAGACCAAGATATGGAGATAATCTTGGTTTTTCGACCGATAAACTTGGTTTTTCGATCGAAAAACTTGGTTTTTCTAATTATTGGACATTTCGCTTGCCATACATGTGTTGTGCAATTGATAATCAAGCAAAATTTCCCTAGGTTATCTCCCAACATTCCATATTATAATTCACAAGATTTTTGAAAACGTATGGTCATGAGGGAAATTACAACATTCATAATCAGATAATTATGATATCAACACACTTTGGGGAAAAAAAAAACAGAAAAGCTCCCGCCTCTCATAAAAAGAGGGGCAAGAGAAGTCCTCTCGACTAAACTTATTTTGAAGCAACGTACAACTAACATCTCACATGATTTCTTATTTCCATCCAAAGTAACTTTCAAACTATTTCATTATCTTAAAGCGCCATTGAACCCTCTCATCCCAAACTACAATTCTGGTACGGGGTAACGAAATTCTCAATTGGCTCAGCTCTTTGATTGGCAGCTTATTCAAACAATGCAGAGTACTAAAACTTACATTACACAGCATGAACGGTTCTGAGAGTGTTTTCATTTTAGAATTTGAGTTTTTCTACACGGCACCTTGAAGCAATTAACTGAAATTGTACCTGGATGAGGATGAATTTCAGACCGCCGCAATGGGAGGGGCTTCAGTAAGACGGTTAGGAGAATTGGTACTGTTCAGGGTGAGAGAACTGAGCCTTTAACTGAACTTGCATACATGAATTGCTATTAAAGGTGAAAATAGTGATGTCTTTCAATCTGCTTTTTTTTTTCTTGAAGTAATTCCTCAGTCTTTTTGTTCCTCCTCTGTTAAAGTGGACTCTATTTTATTTTTCCCTTTTATTTCTTTTCTTGTTCTTTGTGTTATTTGTGTTGTCGGTTTATAAGGTGTGACCTCTAAAGACACGAGTTCTCTTCCTTACCATATCTAGTACACGTTAATTAGTAGCCAAAAATTCACTGTCGCTCCTGTTCACGCTTACTAGCTCAATTATATCTTGTGCCGAGGACTCATCTTTCTCTCGGGGTATCCTGATTGTTTATACGAGCTCTACCTTTTATTGCAAGCCCGTGATGTTGATATATCTGACAATCTTGAACCACTTCTACCACTGAACAGACTAAAGTCAGAGTTTTTTAAACAAAACATGTCAATGATGTCACTGATAACTTTGGATCTGTAAGTCAGTCTCAGTAATTTGCCAGTTTTGGTGGCTCTGCACTTGCGCACATTGTCCAAGTGCCCGGGATAAACAAAATAATCCCGCACCTACAAAACTGTTTTCCAAATTTTGAGTTGACATGAAAATTGGTGAAATCATTCTTTATTAATCTATCCGTAACATAAGGACGGAATGATATCTGACTTAAGGGTGGTTATGTGCAGTGGATTGGGTCTAAAGTTTATTTTTGGTGTAAAAATGTTGATCTTTCCTAATTTAGCACTGAGACCCTTATTTTCGTTCGACTTCGAATTACCGAATTAACTCACTTGTTCCAGATGGTTGTAGACACTAATATGAAATATATGAAGTTAAACGTTGCTTACCGACAGCAACTTTGATTTGTTTCATTTATATTCTCGAAGTCTAAGCCAAAACTTGGACACAACTGTTGATTATCTTTCCTAACATGATCACAACTTTTCTGTAATAAAGCAGTTTGATCCAAAGTTTTTCTAAAAGTAATGTAAATATTTTTGTTAGTAGCCTGTCTAGTATGAACTGGAATCATTTCCATGGTTGAAAACATGCTAAAGTAGCCGGTAGGTCTGGCTTCTTCAGTAAATTAGATTCTTCAATAATCCCCCAACTTTTCAAGGTTCCCTACAAAAAAAACCGAGAATCCAGAACTTTCTTCAATACAAGCGTCATATCTTCAAATATATGTTTAAGAGGGGAAAAAAATTTCGTTGCACTTCGCGAACCGCAAGTACCGCCCCCCCCCCCCCCAAAGAAAAAAAAATGGGTTTTTGCCACCTTCTCCTGACAAAGGTCCACTGCTGTCGATTTGCTGTTACTTACAAGCCTGAGAAATGCCCCTTTGGCTGTCTGAGGTACGCGATTTTTAAAAATTTTCTCTACGCTCTAAGCCAACTGAATGTGGCCCTCCACCAAGATAGTCTTTCAGTCGGACAAAACTACATAAATTTTAGGCAGAGAATCATTTGCGCTACCGTACTCGAATGCTCCCATATACACCTATCATCAGATACCTTGCAACCCTGTCAGTTGAGTATATTCTGGATTCTTTAGTTATTTAGTTATGTAAGTGTCAGAATGTTATCAATATTCCTTTGCAAAGGGCATAGATATACTGGAATACCGAAATGCTAAAAAGTTACCTTTAGGTCAAGGGGGGTAGGGTAAGGTGCAAGTCCACCAATTACTCCGCCCCTCCACTTTCATATTGCTCCCTATGCCACTACCATGTACCGACAACACATTCCAAAGCACAAGCGGGGGCGATCGACCCGGGCCCCTTTATACGCCAGTGATAGGGGGAAATTTTAGGAACGACAGGCGGTACGTGGCCAGGAACCCTTATATGCCGGGAAGGGACAACGGGGAAGGATCCCTCCAGTTTTTCTGCTGTAGGCATTTTGAGACTCCTTACATTGCTGAACATATTGAGTCGCTTTGGTGCATAATGGCTTCCACTTCAAAACTCGCTCGGAGGCCCCTGTATGTTTGTAATAATGAGTGACACCATTTGATAATAATTGTTTGCAAGAATCACATGATATCTTAAGCGTGCCATATAGCCTAGCTGTTTCGATACGGTTCGCGGGTTTTCATGCGAAAGAACCGAGCGAAAAGTTTTCTCTTTTGTGTTCTCTTTGTGGAAATTTTCACCTCCTTTTGCAATTAAACATCAACCTAAGTTGATCGAGCAGGCAATTGAATGACAGAGTCAATCTTCAATACATATGGTTATTGAATATTTTCACTCTGCATGAAACCTTTTTTTTAGGATAAAGAGAAGATGTAAAATTTGAAATAAATTTGTGGGTAGATTTAAAATCAAGTATGTCATCACGGTTGGACTAAAGGAGACTGCTATATCACTGTTAAAATGCTTGTAAAATTACAGTAACAAAAACAAAGAAATACAATTAAATCCCTGCAGCAAATGTAGCAGAGGTATTTATTTATTTCTTTGTTTTTTTTCTGTAATTTTACATGCGTTTTTCTTTTCAACAGTGATGAAACTAAGTTATTAGCATCCCGAGAGCCTAGTCAGCCCAATCCACGCAAAATAATAACCCGTATGAGCATTGACTCGAAAAATATAAAACGCATGGTTAATTTATACACAGATGGTTCTAGTTGACATGCAGGCTCACGTACTTCGCAATTATTAGCTGGTATATATTGGTATGTATTTCCGTTTTGCTCTATCGACAAGTTTTTGAGCTAAATTTGCCACTTTTTGGGCGTTCAACTTGCAATAACTTTGCAACAAGAAATCGTAAAGATTTACTTCGAACGTTACAAAAAGATGAACTTTTCAGAAATATTAAGTCTCGGAAACAGGTGATCGACTTTTAAAGCGTTACTTTTAAAAATCGAAGAAAAAAAAAGAACATCGAAACAATTTTCCAGTACCCCACAGTTATCCAGATTTCACCACCTTCAAAATCTTGTTTAGACAATGTATGACATTATAAGGGTTAACTCCTCATAAAGCTGTTGTGAAAAGCAATATGATTTATGTAAATTAAAATTCGTCACTTTTTGCAATACAATCAAAGATCGTTTCTTAAAATCGGAGGGGGGTGTCATAGGCCCCACGCTCTGCCCATATAAACTGTGTAAACTCGAACAAAAGCCCAAACACTGGCTGAAACCACAAAGAATACGTGTAGGCAAGACATCAAGATTTATTTCTTATGTATACTGACTGGTTTTTGGACATTGGAGGATTCTGCTCCTTGCAAAGTGGGCGTCATGACTTGGCCGATGCGTGTGAATTGGCCAACTTTTGAACTTTAGGGAACAACAATAGGGGCCAGTGGCGTAGCTACTGGGGGGGGTGCAGGGGCAAGTTGCCCCCCTGGAAAAAAATTGGGGGGAATTTGATGAAAATGGGGAAATTTGATGAATCTTATTATTATTACATGATTTACGAAAATTCCTCAAAATTTTTGTTAGAACAAGAAATTGTGAGACATTTCTCATGTATAATTCGTATTTTCATGCAACAAATTAACTCAGATTTCGTAAGTGTCGCATGAACCGGCCCAATTTGCGTTCCACAGACTGACAGAAATGTCCTCGCCGCGTAGCAGATTGAATGTTCTCTTGTGCTTGTATACGCACGGGGGTTATGATCAGTGCATTTCAGTGATCAGGAAGCTGTTATTCAGGTGATACTTTGGGAATTTCAGTAAAAGGATGTGAAAACTGACAAGTCACTACCGTAGACTCTCGAGGTTGTTAAGTTCTTCTACAAGCTAGCAGTAGCTGTACGATTTTACACTGTGTACATAACGATATCGGTTAAAAGCTAGTTCGGGAAAACAGCTTTCTGCTGACTTTGAGTGTAACAATAAATGGACAATGGGTACCTTGTAGCCTTCTACACTTAACAGACTGTTTTTCTCACAGGATATCCTGTGTGATCGAGCCACTATTAGGCCTCCTTAGTGGCGTGCGAAGAGAAGACCATTGGGTCATGCACCTCTGACAGATGCAATTTTTTCTTTGTTCTTAAAAATACGTAGTCTAACTTTATTAACACAGATTTTACTTCAAAAGATAGCATATGTGGCACCAGATTGCTTATAAGGACACCCAATTTTTCAAAAATTTTCAAAGGGGAAGGATTGTCCCTGCAAGGTCTTTCAGTGATGCCAATTTTTTTTAACTCCTACAAATAGACCTAGGCAAATTCTGTCAAATTCCAATTTTTACTTGAAAAGGTAGAATCTGTTTCCCACTGGTGGCATCGATAAAAAAGACTACATGTTTAGATTCTCTTTACAAGCATAAATACGCTATTTTGACCATCTGAGGGGTCTGATTTTTCGAAAGTTTCCTTACGCTCCGCGCCAATCAATGGTGGCGCTTCGCTCGGTCTTTTGGGCAAAATTACATATTTGGGGTAAAATTAGCTCTTAACTGTCTGATCACTTTGCAGTTTGCGAACATACTTTGAAGTGAGCATTCTATTGCAAACGACAAACGAAGAAAGCGACTGGCTAGATTCTTCGTATTAGCCTGGAAAATGCTATTTCCTGCCATCTAAGGGGTCTGATTTTTCCAAATTTTCTCTTGCCCCGCGCAAACCAATGGTGGCGCTCCGCTTAGATAATGTTTATGACAAAATAACATTTTGTGGCCAAGAAAAACCACAAATACCGATCAGTGCTCTTTTATTTTGACTCCTAAAAGTGTGCAAATCTAATGACATATTTTTCTTCGTAAGGTAGCATAAATGGCATAAAGAAATGCATGTCAAGACACAAAAGTCTCAGTTTTATCCTCATGAACCACCACGATTCAACTTTTAACACTTCCTGTCAAAGTCGAAAATCTTGCACCATTTTGCATGTAGGCTTCTTGCAAACGTCAAAAAATTTCCGGACACCCCTCCTCTTAGACCATACTGCATGCCCCTTCCCCTTCAGAGAAATCCTGCGTACGCCACTGCGTTAGTACATACAAATTAACCAGATATTGCTTACCAAAGTAATATACTTTGTTATTTCCGATTGCTCTATGTTTTACTTTAAGATTAAAATGCAGGTAATATTACAAAATGACATGGTAATGTTGTTATACTTGTAAGTTTGCATATTTTACATGAAATACATACACATTGACAGGGAAAAGTTTTGGGGAAATTTCATACCTTTGCCCCCCTGTAAAAAATCCTAGCTACGCTACTGATAGGGGCATTCTAAAACATGTAATCCGTAACAATGTGACTTTTTACCGGTTGTTAAACAAGCTGGGAGTTGTCAGCTCCCTCCTTACCTGTACGACTCAAATAACAATCTTTGTATTCCCTTGTTTTTTTTTTTAAATCACTGAACCTTGTACCAATATGTGAAAGCACTTTTACTTTTATCTGTTTACGGTAGCGGATGATGTAATTAATTCCGCTCTATCTGTACAACATGCTACAGAACAAACAGAGAGCGTTCAACGTCATAATCACATTTTCAATTTCAAAGGGGAAAACGTGTCATGTGACGGTTGTACAACAAGGAAGTCAGAAGTTATTGCCCAACAAACTATAATTAAGTACCGCAAATAAATTTAAACGTAATATATAAATTATGGAACGAACCATTACAATGGGGTATGGGTGGATAAGATTCATTTATATATATTTAATTTTATATATTTATTATTGTCACTGACAATACATGAAATTAGCTTCTTTTACAGTGCGCTCTTATATTCTTATTACCCATGTAGCTGTAACTTAATTGGAGCCTTCCTGATTTTACCCACGATGTCATTGATATTACCATCTGTAACGGTTCTCTTACCTTAGTTGAATGTTACATGCCGTTGTGCTCAGTGCACGTCGGATAAAACATATGACAGTGATCACCCAGCCACTAAATACTATCAAACGTTCTGGCCACTTACCGCATGCTTTTAATCAACAGTGACACTCTCCTCTTAACAGACACGGGGTACCATTACTCTCATCCGCATTCCCGACAAAGGGCCAACTCTTTCACTAGTTACAGTCCGTGGCGGGGATACGGGGAGTGGGACATTTGTGGCTAAGATTTTGACCCTTCCTAACCCCCAACCCCCAAAGTTAGATCAGTTGGATCGGTCTCTCCCAAGAAAAGATTTTTTCCATAACTTAACCTTCGACCTTCCGTGGGATTCTCCCCGTAGACCCTCATCGACTTTACTGTAAGATGGGAAATTGATTTTCAACTCTGGATTAAAACATAATACATAGGCAGTTCTGCCTGTGTTTTTAACAATGACTGTTTGACCATTTTTTTTCAATTCAAGGGGAGGGGATACACAATGCTTTCCTTTAAGCCCTTATTTGGGCAGGTACGCACTGTTTTAAAGGTGTTTCTTGATTGGCTGTTGCCATTGTATTGTATCGATATTCGATTGTATTCTTTATTCGGGTTACGGCTTAATTTAAGGATTAGGGTTGCGTTGGCCAGTTAGGAAATTTCTTGTTTAACAGTGCGCATCGGCCCCTAATTTGTTTATCCTATGTGCTGATATTCTTGCTTGAAGAATCATGTTTGATTATAATATTAATGGTATAATGGTTTTGGGTAAAGAGGTTTAAAATCCTTCAGTATGCGACGGCACGGTTTTTTCTTAGATAATACAGTCTTGGTAGATTTTTGAATTTAATAAGGGTATTAAATAATTTAAGTGCGGATTCCGGTTTAAAAATTATTTTCCCAAAATTTTACTTCTCGTCTTTACATCTTTAGAAAAAAGACCTATAAATGTTAAGGCATCTTCATTTTCAACAATGAACTTTACCGTCTTCAACTATGTTTAAAATATTTTGAGATTTAAAAATCGGCCACTAGGAGTGCTAGAGACATTTCCCCAATTAGTAGAAAAATTATAGTCAAGAGTTTCGCTTTGAGTCAACTCGTGTATCTCTTTCAGGTCATGCCAACCACCCCCCCCCCCCCCGATAATTTTATAAAGGAGGTACAACATTTTATTTTCGATTCCTTCTGATAAACTTTTTAAAAGTTTAACTTTTAAATTTAAACTAATAAATTGTTTTACAATCAGGTATTGTTTTGTTATCAGGTATAATTGTTACATCGGTTGCTGTTAAATAGCTCTTTATATATATTGAGAGTACGTTAGTGACACAAAATTTATAAGCCTAATGCGTTGCTATTTCCCTTTTACAAGGTGGGAAATTTATCCTTGAGTATTCAGGGGTCCCATCTTTACCTGGAAATCCTGGAAAACCTGGAAAAATCATGGAATTTGATTAGCCAAAGACTAATCTTGAAGAATTGATTGCCTGTGGTGCCTTTTTCGAGTTTTGGTCTTTGTGGTACATGAACCAAGAATCTCAACACTAAAAAGCCAAAAGGTAGTAGGGCCTCTTGTCTCCTATCACATCATAATGTTGTTTTGCTAACAATATTGTGTAAAAGGAAAGTACTTAGTGTACCCTAAATTTAGGATCCCAAATATATCTTTAATTTAGCTAAGACTCACAAGCTTAAGCATATTTTTCAATTCCGTTGTATATTTTCCAGAAAAGAATGAAGACCATTTAACATAGGACTAATTATGGTAGTATATTTTACGTGGTAATTTTCTGCTTACTTTAGCATGTTCCCAATTTTTTCTTATTGCAGGGAAAAGCTAAGCAAAAAGACTGCATGTTTAGATTCTCTTCACAAGCATAAAAACGTTATTTCCGGCCATATCAGGGGTATGATTTTTTGAAATTTCATCATGGAAATATTATGGAATTTAATTTTCTTTGAAAGCTTGGAACCCTGGTATTTTGCAAGAGTTTTATCTTTTTCTTATATATATATAAAAAAAACAAGCTATTTCTTCAATATTATCAATATTATTTATATACCATTCTCAAGCTGATGAAACAGGATAAATGAGATGAGAAAAGAACCTTGACAAACTTTGGTCGTTCTAACGATCTGTTTAATATTTCGTAGATTATATATATAGACGAATCCGAGCAGCTCAGTAAATGCGGCTATTAGTGGGGTCTTTCAGTGTTGATTTTATTAACAATCACAATTCCAAACCCTCATATTCAGTTAATGTAAGTTTTTTAGTGTGCAATCGTCCATAACAGTGAAGCTAAGAATTTGAAAGATTAAACCTGATGGACACCAGTTATGTCAGACCATCACTTGACTAATCGGATTGGTCTATCGGATAGGCAGCAAATACTTTCAAAAATACGAAATATTATAAACGTTTGTCACAAAGAATCACGAATGTCTTTAGTTTCTGCAACAAAACTGTATTTCTTCACTCGGAACATTTTGGGAAACTTATCTATTTAGTTGGACCGCCTTTGTCATTAGGCTACAATTAAATTAACAACCGATTTTCAGTCGCCCTAACATGCTGTATAGTTAATTATGTGTTTTAATAGTTTCTTTTCATTTATTTGTTTTTCTCTCCTTTTCCATATGAAATACAAGATAGAACAGAAAATATTTTTTCAATAACATAGGACACGCACAAAAGAGAAAGGAAGTGATATTATCTAAAAAGTCTTCAAAGGCTTTTCAGTAAATAAATCCACTCCCTGAAAAAAAGAAAATCGAGAATAATGAAGAAAGAGTAGAATACTACACATATTATTGTATCATTAAGTGAAAAATTGTGAAACAATCACACAAAAATATAGTTCTTTAAATATCAAATGCTGGGATTGTATTTGAATGAGGATAATTTGGCAAAGAGTTCCAAATAACATTTGCTCGATTAGGTGAGCACTGTTCAAAAATATTTGTATGGGGGTCGAGACCAGTGAATGTTACTGGCTTGCCTTGTATCAGTGTCATGAACGTCTTTATTGGTGTGAAATAGTTTTTAAAAACAGGAGGGTTTTGAATGTTAATTAGAGCAGTACGCGAACATGGCAATGTGAACATTAATTAAATCTGGGAATTTAAAGAATATTTAGAGGAGCAAAATGCTTACTAGTGTGATTGTTAAAAGAAGAAAACAGACAGATTTGTTTAACGGCAGACCCCTTAATATTAACACAAGAGTAAAATTCGCACTAGTAAAACGTAATTTTCCTTTTACAAATTTTCAATTTTTATTTACAATATAAGCTCCAGCTTGTTTACAAACTTTTCGTCCAAATCAGTTTCAGTAGTGAAATCACGAGCATGGGTGGGGGGAGGAGGGCAGGATTATGAGGTTGTGATCACTTTTATCCCTGTAATACTAGAGTCTTTAATGTTTAAAAAACAAATGACGTCACGTCTTTGTGGCAACAGAGTTGATAAGGCATGCGTACATTTCGTTACAATGAAATGTAGATTCCAGTTCCTCCACATTCTGCGTGCAATCGTGAGATCACTGCACGCGTAAATCCGAAAGTGAACGCAAATTCTGCTGTGCATGTTCTACGCCAACCATGCAGTGACGTAAGCGTGAATGAGACTATACGGCCATAGATTTTCTTCATGCATGTATATGATGTATCATACATGCATAAAGCCGGGTTACACTTAACTAATTCCGATCAGATTCCAATCCGATTTTTCTGGTTTTTGTTAAAATCTTCTCCATTTCTAGTCAGGAAGTAACAAAAGTTTGCTAACCTGTGTAAATATATGAGTTATACGCGGGACTATGAAAATTGAATTTATGCTATATATCACACATCGTTAGACTGATTTTTCATGTAGGTGTGTCGTCACGTAAATAAAAAGTTAGCATTTCACAATAATAGAAATCAGATGCAAATTGTATGTTTACACTGGTCGACAAATTTTTGGCTCTTTCCGACCAGAGATGAAGAAGGTTTTAAGAAATACCGGAAAATCGGATCGATCCGAATTCGTGGCAGTGTGACCGCGACTTAACAAAAAAAAGTCAAGATCACAGTCACGCCCAACATACATTACGTTATCTCAGTGACTGTATTGGCCGTCCTGTCATGGGTGACCTGCCTATGAACTTTAGTGTAGTCTATATGGGGAACAGACTAAAGGAGGTTTTAAAAATGGAGGACTTCCTTAATTTGCTTTGCTAAAAAGCTAACTTTGGAGTCAGTCTTTAACATTCAATAATAATTGTCCACACCAGAAAGTCAAAATTGGGGAAGAGGGTAAACTAAGAGCAAAGGATTCGAGTGCCACACCATACTGATGGAGCCCAAAGAGCATTTGGGGGGAGATGGGATGAAGCCCCCAGAAACTCTGAGGTCTTAGCATATCTCTGGATGAAACATTAAATCTTTAAAGAGGTATATTATTTATTTTTTCCGTTAACCCAATTCTTAACTGACCAACCTGGCGAGGGGGAGAGGTGGGACAAGGAAAAAACCTTGGGGAATGTACCCCTTGCCCTCCTTCCCACATAGAGTCGCCACTACCAATAACAAAGCATATCGAAAAGTTTCGATCAAAAGCCTCCCAAATGTGTTACAGTGTGCGGGCGCATGTTGCATATTAAGGTTTTTCCCTTTGTGTACTATTCGGGGTTGTGTTTTAAGGTCTGGCTAAACTGGATTTGTGATGTTCATACTATTGCACATCTGTTGAATGCTTTTTGGACTAGACACACCCCTTTCTTTTGTCGTAAATCATTAATTTATGGGATTTGATGTCTATGGGCTAAAAACGTTTTTTATTCTAATTTTTCATAATTTAGAGGATTAACACTTCTAGCCACAAATATATTGACACGGCTAAACGCGTTTCTGGGAGCCGCATGTCACAGGTAACAGGAAGACAAGAATTGGTTTTATTTTGATCTATATTTTTGTCGTAAAACGCGTGAAGTAAAGGCATAACATGGCCCAATATTTTGGGGAAATTCCCCAAAATTATGACGTCACAAAACTTTGAAATAGTCAAAAATCATGTATTTCAAATAAAAATCGGCATTTCATGAGTTACTCTCACCTTGACATATCACTCCAAAGCATAATCGAGCCAGCTTACCTTAATTAGAACATTTAAAAAAATTTGATATAGAATGAGCAAATGATCGTTTTTGTACAAAACATTTCGATGTTTTGTGAGGCCATTTTTTATAGGGACAACGTGCGTCATTGGCTGATGTTTTACCAGGCACTGTACGTGATAGTGTGACTTACTTTGAATGTAGACACAGCAACAGACTCAAGTTGATTCGACCAAAAAATCCGACTTGACCCGACTTTTGGTTACTTTAATTTGACCTGAAAAAGTTAACAATTCAACTTTTGACTTGGCCTAAGTATGACTCGTTAAAAGATTGAAGACATTTAAAGTTTTCTAAATTTTACTATTCAGGATAACTTATGGTATTAATAAAAAGTAGAATAAAATTGTTACTAAATGCTAAGAAAAACAACATTGTCCATCAATTTGAATCCATGTCATGACACCTGATTTTGCTTTGAAGTTCTCTCTTTGCATAAAATGTTTCATTTTCAGTTTGCTAACTTATCGCAAGAACCGTGAGCATGTTTAAGGAATGAATCTTCAACAGAATGCTTAGAATATAGCCCTCTTCTACATATCGAATATCAAATCAGCTCTACACTATGCAGGCTATACAAGTACGTCAAGAATCCGTCATGCTGGAGGACAACCGTAAAATGCCCTTCACATATACGTAGTTTTGTACTGAACGCACTGTGAGCACTGTAATATTAATGCGTAGTATGTACACATTCATCCAGCAAGCGCGTCGAATGTGATCTACTAAGTAGGTTCATGTACTCCAACATGGCCGACGTGAAGTATTTTGACGTCATAGACTGATGTGAGAAGTAATAAGTGTAGTGTTTCGTCATGTATTCGCTATGCACTGAAGACATTAAAAGAAACGAAATGTAAATTGCCTTAATATCATACCCAATTGAATTTTCAAAACTAAAAGAATTTCCAAACTTTTCTAATTGATTTTGAAACCCATGCTAAACTTTGTTAAATCGGAAATTAAAGCGAAAACTAATTTTTCATGAAGAGGAACCGAATCTACACAGTGAAGTGAAATTTAAAAGAATACTTCGTTTTCCTTGGTTTTTTTTACTTTACTGTTGTGTTGACGTTGGAGTAAATAGGGAGCGATGCGCACTCTTTAACAAGAAATTTCCTTACTGGCTAACGATAGCCTAATCCCTAATCCTAACAAAGAATGCAATGCGCATCTACCCGAAAATAAGGGACATGGCCTCTCTCTGTGGGAAATTCAGCTTTTGTTAAGTTATTATGGTACGCCTACCGTCAATAAGATTTTGACATTATGGTAAGTTGCTAAGGAGGAAATTGGTTGTAATTATTGAAAGAAAAGCATAGTACTAAACATTAATGTGAAGATTTGATGTCATATGTGCTTGCTTCGAGTTCACTTTGTGTTGAAAATATCTCGAGAACCACACATCGGATTTCAAGTTAAGTTTTACTGAAATGTTTAAGTTAGAATACGTATCTATTAAACCAAAACTTGACCTTTAATCCTTCTTTTACACTTAAATCCTTCTTGTACCCTTCTTTTAAGTAATATTCCTTTTCAATCTCCGACATAAAACCTTTATAACTTTGTAAACTCAGCTCGGCTACATGTACGGCTTTGTCACAATCTTCAACTTCATTAGGTTTTACATCTTCGTATTGCCTGCATGGTACACATCGAGAGAAGCAAACACGAAATTTTTCAGGCGGAACAGCTGGTTTTAAAAAGTAGATACTAGTCTACCATCCATTTTGATGTGACCTGTGGTCCTCATCCTCAAAGCTTGTGCGTGTTAGCGTCCTTAGGTATGCTTGAAATACGTAATTTTAGGGGGCCAAAGTCGCAACTGAAGCTGAAATGTACTTTTTTGTTGCTCTTTTCTGGTGAAAACACACTCTAAAGGAAGACATTCGACGTCACGTGTATGCCCCAATTTGTATGTCTTCATGTTGGAAAGCCTTCAAAACTAGAAATGTACATTGCACACCGGGTGTAGGGGTTCCTTAGCAATAGACTTCTATTACGAATGATAAATGTTGGCGTTCTTACATATGACTGGACAAATACTGCAATAGGCATACAGTGGCGGCATCAGAACTGAAAAATCCCGATGAAGGGGGGGGGGGGGGGTTAACTTGGCAAATCGACGGCAAGTAAAAATTCTGGGTGGCAAACAATTTTCACCGTTGTAGATGGAAACCAAACGTTAAGGGAGAGCTCTATCGAGTGGGGTCACCCCCTACCCAGGCCGGGTTAAATGGACGAAGCCCCAGGGGTTCTAGCATGTTTATGAGGGAAAAATAAGTCCCATGATAGGTATTTATTATGTTGAATGCAGATGGGCCGAGAGACCCGTCTTGGGACCGTTGTTTGGCTAGAGGAAGGCTCTTACTGAGAGGGAGATGTCAATGGCCGGAATGTCAGTTTCTCATCATTTCTTTAAGGTTTTCACATGTAATTTGCTTTGTCAACTCCTACGTTTCGACTTGGTGGGTTGGTCCGTCTGTAGTGAATACACATAAGTGTGTAAGCCATCCATAGCGCGCGTTCTTGTCCGCAAAATGTGATTCTCCCCAGGTTTATGAGGACACGAAAAGTATGAATGGATGTTCATGTATTCTTCTATGAATTTGCGATTTTGCATTGATATGGATAACCACACGGACACAAATCACGTGTGAGCACGAGCACACGGATCACATACCGAATGAATGGCACGTTCTTTGAGACATCGCGTTTCTTGTTATAGACCTTGTGCTTCTTCGGTCGTGTGGAGATCTTGCTGGGATCAAATAAGTGATACCATTATCTTTTTATCCCTCGGGGTTACCTGACTGTATGGGTCGCTTCCTCTCATAGGGGTGACATTTTTCCCAATTCCAGGTCCCCAACCAGGGCATAATTTTTGCCCGACCGCGGACTGAGGCATCAAAGTCTTCCCGTTTCAGAAAACTTTTGTCTAATGGGGATATGCTGCACCCCCCCCCCCCCCCGTCCCGTGCCGCCATGAATAGTTACAGGGGAAGGCAAGCTCCTGTGAAAAATCTGATTAAGGTTTTAGAATTATGTAACGCCACTTCAGTCTTAGCAGGCAAGACAAGATTTTAACCAAAGATGACACGGAAACCAGCTTGTTGCGGTTCGCACTAAAGTTGTATTGGAAACAAGCAGTCTTCAAGCTCTTCCTCTTCTCTTCTTGACATCAATATTTACACTATTTACAAATACAGTAGTCTATCAAAGATTAATTGACAGGTCTCATTCTCTTTTCAAGGAGTGGATTCTGAATGATCTCTGCTTTGAAATTGGGCTTCTTTTATCTAAATTTCTCCATAATGATGCCCTTTGTTTCTCCCATCTAATTCAATTATGCACATGCAACCAAATCACTGTACCAGTGTACATGTAGTAGTGAATGGAAGGATTTAGTGACTCAAATGGAGTGTTGTACAGTAGTGAGTGACTCAGATATGACTTTGTACAGTAGTGAGTGACTCAGATATGATTTTGTACAGCAGTGAGTGACTCAGATATGATTTTGTACAGTAGTGAGTGACTCAGATATGACTTTGTACAGCAGTGAGTGACTCAGATATGATTTTGTACAGCAGTGAGTGACTCAGATATGATTTTGTACAGTAGTGAGTGACTCAGATATGACTTTGTACAGCAATGAGTGACTCAGATATGATTTTGTACAGTAGTGAGTGACTCAAAGGCCAAGTTGTACAGAAGCCAGTGGCACAACAAGATATACATATTTAACTAATGTTGTGTAACAGTCCAATTGCAATTAAATGAAAGATATGATTTATGTATTTACAGTTTAAAACATTGTTTAAGGATCAAACACTTTTTAAAACACTTCTATCCCCTACTTTGGAAAGAAGTTCACACTCTAAACACGCTTTGAAATTAAAAACACATCCTAAGATTTAGAAATAAATCATCGTTACCAGAGCAAAACTATTGGAAAGGAATATTATACTGTGTTAGCATAGATAAGTTTCCCTACCAATTCAGATAGGTGTAACATGTTATTTAAAGCCTTAAGGTTTACACAAGTGCTTAAATAGTTCTTATAAAATAAAAATGAGGGAAGTGGGGGGGGGGGGGGGCTTAAAAAACGATATCCCCCATTGTGTACGTGAATTCCATTTTTGATGTCAAAAATTCGTAGATTGAGATTTTAGTGCCCCTACTTTGAAAACAATTTTACATGCTTAAACACGTTTAGGAATTTAAACACATACTGTTTAGGAATTAAACACATAATGTTTAGGATGTAAACATTTCTACTTAGCATTGTGAAATGTTAGTTTTCAAAGTGTTTGCGAAAATGCGTTTGATTCCTAAACACTTTTTCACAGCGTAGATAACAATTCGGCTATTTTTTGCAGTTTCTTTTTACCTTGAATATCTAATCAGTCATTGTCATGTCAGGTGACCTTTGCAAAAAGTTCAAAGTATCATATCCCATTTTGCATGTATGAGAAGGTTATTCAAGGTACAGTGGCCAAAGCAACCGTGGATCATGATTTTAATGCCTCCCGGCCTTTATTTGAACCAGGGAGTTGCTTGAACCGAACTCGCGTCCACATTTGAGTGAATACTGTTTATCAGCTTGAACGTAGTTTTAGGACATAAAAAGGTCACACAAAGTCGTCCTGTCATTTCGTCACACTCTGTGCGAACCTTATAAACAATACTGGTGAGGCTGGGATCACTTGATCTAACGACTGTAGTGTTCACATAATCGAACTGTGATCATGCAAGTACTACCTCGGAGTACTTTCATGCTATGATCCAGGCTGATCGATCTGATCATGGAGTTAGCTAGTCAGTTAGATCAAGTTTTACGGCGCAGTTTCTAACCTATTGGTTTAAGTCGAGCCGGCGATGGCCTTTTGCCGATCAGGGAAGGCACTACCCGAGGTAGTACTTTCATGGAAGTACTTCCGAGGGAGTACTTCCATGATCTGATCTACCTCGGTAGACTAATCAAAAGATGGAAATACTTTGGGTCGATTCTCGATGGTGATCTTGAGTGGGTGTTGTTAATTGATCTATGTTCTCACTGGAAAAATGACCTTAACCGGCTCGACTTTAGCCAGTTGGGTTGAAACTGGGCCGTAAGATCCATCTAACCCAACCTAACCTCACTAAAGTTTGATCTATGCTACGGTGGATCGGAGATCGGTTCTAGTTATTTGGTTGGACTGAGTTTTACGGTTCAGCTTGTAATCAATTAGTGTTAAGACCCAATCCTCTCACCCCAGACAGTCCTAATTTTCCTAACCCACTTATTCATGCTCCCTCCTGCCAAAAACTCTCTAAAATTCTATCTAATCCAGACACAATCTCAGTTTATTGCTTCTGGGTGAATACACAAGACCCCATTGTGTAATCAAAACACTCTCAGCACATGCTGTGTTATATAAGCTTCGGTGCTTAGCATTTTTGAACTACCTGTCAATCAAAGAGCTCTACCAATTGAGAATTTCTGTGGACCACGGTCTTTTTACAAGGTATGGTTCACTGTTTTATTTTTCTCTACTCCCTTGCTTATTCTGAGCACCAAAAGCAATGGCATTAGGATCCATTTTTATAAAGTCTTCGGCATATGACCCGACCAGAAGTCAAACCCCAGACCTCGTTTTCGGAGATCGGATCCACCGCGCTCACTCAAATATAGGAACACGATCTCAGTAGTCGCCCGGTAGGTAATTTGACGTATTCCTTGTTTGTTAAAACCCTTACAGGGTATTATCTCCACACAATAGAATTTAGAGGTCTGCTTGGGGGAAGGTTAGGAAGTGGTAAAATTGTATTTGGTAAATTTCATTAGAGAAAAATGATGCTTATGTTGAACTGTAATATTAATATAAGAATTTACAATATGTTAACATAAAGCCCACAGAAATCTATCTTAGGTTATGATGCAGGACTACTTTCTTTGTTCTAAAGTATTCAGAACTCATCGTGTTGATGCTCCCTCCCCCCCCCCAAAAAAAACAATGCATATTCACGTTGTTTTACTTGGCTGTTTAGCTTCCAAATCATGATCAATGTAGAAAAGCTCGGCAAACGTCGTTATAGGCAGTTATTGGAACAATCCCAACTTTCCCGACAGGGACATCCGGCATTGGAACACACAAATTTCGGAATTTTTAATTAGTACGTCTTCCAAATGGTAGGCCTAGTAGAAGTATCAGTACTTATACAGAAGTCTCAAAAATCTATGATGCTATTTCTCGATACCGTGATGAACACAATGTAGCAAGTTCGAAGTCCAAAGCAGAACTACTTGGGGAGTATTTTTTTCTTTCGCCGAACAGCTCTTCCATATATAGGGAATCAAGGGTACTTCAAAATAATGTTTTCCTTTTAGTTGTTGGAGGGCGCATTCTTCCTCGGGAAGCAGAACTCCTTCGGGAGTAAGCGTTTGGTTTTGGCGACCGGCTCTTTTTCCAAAAAGTCGGAAGGACTTTAGAAGAATGGTCACCCTATTTGATTTAGATATATTACAGGGATACATATTGCGCTCGGTGAAAATCTAAAAGTGATTGAAATAATCCTGTGGTGTTTTTATTTTATCTAATGCTGCAAAGATTCTTTCCTCCTTTACTTTTAAAGATCTTAGCAGCGCAATCATATTTTTTTCTTTTGAAAGAGGGCCTGATAAGCTTTTTTTACAAGTTCTACAAAATGAAAAAGGTAGTTAATACATTTAAAATACCCATTGCAAATCCCGGGCTTAGATGACTGCTGTAGCGGCCACTATGGGAGGGGAGGGGAAATGTCCTGTTTAGCATCTAAAGTGGAGAAAAGGTTAGAAAAGAGTTCATTACCTACACACCTTTTTCATAGTATGTAGTGTCCTCTAACCTTCAATGAAAAATATTGTTTGGTGGAAAACTCTTCAAGACGGTTTACTGCAGACATGGGCGTCACCGCAAGTGGGCACATTTCCACATTTTGTAAATAGGCGCACTTACTAGAATTTTGTACAGAGTAAATTTCTAACGAAAGTGGCCATGCCCCCCTCCGCAAAGGTTGACGCTATGTGACTAAACATGTTGCCAGTGGCCTTGCTAGGATTTTTCGTGAGGGGAGGGGCTATGGTGGGGGTGGACACCTTTGTAGGGGGGATGGAGTTCACTTTCTAGGCGTAGCGCCACCATCAGTTGGCGCGGAGCGTACAAAGAAAATTTTGGATTTTAAGTAAACACCTCCCAGATGGCTGGAAATGACATTTGCTAGGTTTAATTGTCCTTAATTCTGGTGAGAAAAATTTGTGATTTTTCTAAGATTCAAACGCACTTTTGAGAAACTGATTAGCTCAGTTCATCACTCCAATGGACTGTGTATCCTAGGAATGCGAATCCGGAATTCTGCTCTATGTTGCAAGCAGCTGTTCCAGTGTACACCTGGGAAAGGTATTTCCATAGGCGGAGGGGGGCATTTCAGTGTTGGAGCAGAAGAATTGTGCACGAAAAATGTCATTCTGCTCGTAAGACAGTCAGAGCGGAGCACCACTGGTTGGCGCGGAACGTACAGAAAATTTGAAAATTCGTACCTCTCAGAGACAGTCGAAGATGACATTGATGACCTTTCCCAGGCTAATAAAGGGGATCCAAGCAGTTAATATTTTAAGTTTCAATTGCAAATAAACGTCCAATCCAACCTAAAATTCAGCCAGAAAGACTAAGCGGAGCGCCACCATTGGTTGGCGCGAAGCGTACAGAAAATTTTGAAAAATCGGACCCCTGAGAGGTCGAAACTGAAATTTCCCAGGCTTATAGGGGAATTAAAGTTGCCACTATTTGATTAGAAAATTACGAGATAAAGTGTATCACTACCAATCGATGAAATGGTCCCTCATATTTTCGGGGGAAACCATAAAACGGAATTGAAAACATGGTAATGAATTTTACTCTTTTGTGAATCTTGATTCAATATATTGATACAATTGTGTGACTGCCCGAAAGTCCGGCTATATTTGATTTTACTTTTGAAAAAATTTAACATTACAAGGTGTGTTTAAATGAATTTAGACTTATGGGAAGACATGCTCACACTGCATCATTAAAGTATCGAAAAAAATTACCCGATTTTAATAACTACTGCCCGTGTTCGGCTCTAGAGCAGGATAGATGGCAACACTTTTGGGCAGCTGAACACCCTCCTGTCTGTCCGTTGAATTAATTTGGCAATTGAAAACGTCACAGCATTTTTTAACCTTTGCCCGAATATTTGACCATTTCTGGCGATTTTTGCCAGACTACAGTAAGACTGTGGGTATGATGAAAACTTTTTTCATATTCTGCCCGAATGGGTCGCAGACCTCTGTTATTTTCCATGAAAATTTTACTTTAAATATAGCAGTCCCTGTTTTTCGGCATTTGAAGCTATTAAAATAATCGGCAAATGGCATTGTGTTAAAGATGATTTAAAGACAGGCTTAATTATTGTTTCCCTTAAGCCACAGGCTTTCTAAACGTGTCGCGATTTTTTTTATCTTATCTTTTTAATTTTTCGTAACTATGTTACCCTCACTACGTTACTTTTCCATTTTCGGGCAAATGCTTGGAAGAATTTGTACATTCGACAATTTCGGGAATTGTATTGTGATTATCTGCAGTGGCGGAGCTAGGGACTTCGGTCAGAGGGGGCGAAAATGGTCTGCAGGGGCGCTTCGAAGGAGTACATACCTGAGCCTCAGCACGACCGAAGCCACAGCTTTTCAGACTTTCCATTTGATTGACCTGGTAGAAGATTACTTTGAAATTTCTCCTCAGCAAATTTTTCTGTTAAAACATGTTTAAATTTCTTATAAATGATCTTCCGCGGAAGAAAATGTGGGAGGGGAAAAGCTCCGCGACACCATGAGCTGCCACGGAGCGCAAGAGAATTTAGCCCAAAATGCCTCTCATATCGCTGGAAATTACATTTTTAAACAGGGGTGGCGCCAGCGGGGGGGGGAGGGGGCATGCCCTCCCCCGTCGGGGAACACTGCCCCCCCCCCCGTCGGGGAAGGTCGGCGGTTTCGTCGGGGAGGTCTAAAGATAGAAAAAAATTATAAAAAATCCTCACTGACTGAATTTCCTGGATGGGTGATCTTGAACATCATTTTTTCTTTTATAACACTATTTTAATACCTATTGGAATCAACTTTCAATGACTTCTCATAGCTCATAGTTCATAGCTCTGTTAAATGCATTACATGTACCTTGTCCCATCTTAAATCCGTGCACGCAGGGTCATACATAACCAAGACTTGTGTTGCAGACCAAGGAGCTGGAAATTCCACATGCAGATGTAACCAAGGGTGGCGACAGCGGGGAACCAGGAGCCATACTCCCGTCGGGGGAGGCTACCCTTCCGGTGTCGTTGAGAAGATCCAGTTTCATCGGGTGCCTTCATCTATAGGCCCACGATAAATGATGTAAGCCCGATTAACGTTAGTCTCCGGACCATCTTCTTGATTTTGCTTTAGTTTTCCTTACAAACGGACGAGAAGTTGTTCAGGTGCATGCAGTGCCCAACGGTTTGCCATCTGTCCTGCCCCGACAGCCAAATTCGATCAACGGTAATGACAATCGGCCAGGCCGTTTTCAGTTATGCATAATAATGAACAGAAGTGTGGGAATGTGTCCTGATAAGTCTGACTGAAAACTCATTTGAAGCCACCTTGTTGTAACGTGACACATTTTCAAAGAAATCGGAAGTAAAATCATTTATTGTTGGGAGTTCGGATAGTCACATAGAAAATTTCATAAATTTAGTGGTCCTCGCAATTGAATACAGCGCGGAGTCTCAATAGAGTCAAAAAATTGATATATTTTCAATTCGGTTGCACAGTTTTTCCCCGAGGAAAAGACAAAACCATATAGCGTTACCTTTTATATGGCTATTTTCTGATCACAAAGCAAGTTGGGTTTTTCTGTTGAAGTGAAACTTTCATAAATAACGACTGCTTCATTTCTAGTTACAAGTCTGGGAAATGCAATTTCCGGCTGTCTGAGGGCTAGATATTTTTTTAAATTTTCTCTTCTCCCCGCTCCAACTTGTGATGGCGCTCGGCTTTGATAGTGGTTTGGTCGAACAGATTATTCAACAGAGCAATGCATGCTTGCAAATTATTCTTCGTTTGAGGGCAATATGACGTGAAAATTTTATAGCGAAAAAAGCTTAAAATAAAGACTGCTTTGTTTTTGGTTACTAGCCTGGGAAATGCCATTTCCGGCTGTCTGAGGTTTTCAATTTTTCAAAAACTTCTGTGCATTTCTAGTTAGTTCTCGGACAGGATTAAATATTTCAGACAAAAGAGACTATTCTGCATCCTACCAAATCGAAACACTCCCGTACGCATATGTCAATATACAAAATATAAAACTTGAAATATATGGGAAGTCAAACTTTTTCAGCAAGGAAAATTCTGAGACCTTAGTCTCCATGATGTTATCCAGAAACCCCAACAAAACCACAAATCACCTCCTACTTGATGTTTCTCATAAGATGGTCAGATTCTTCCATAAGCCCTCAAAATATGTCATAAAATTGCAGTTCTACCAACATAAAGTTCAGATTGGAAGATAAAGTACTTTACATGGAAAATCAAAAAATTGTATGGATGGCTAAGAATTAATTTATACCCAAAAAAGAAATCTTGTTTCGTAAAACAAAATTGTTTACCGATCACAGCTTGCTCAGTATCTAAAATAAAATTTGAAATATATTTGCACCCCCAGAACAAGTGGTCTATCGTTTCGTCATTTTCCCCACAGAAAGTACACCTTGGGTTTTCCTCTCTGTTAACCTTAGATAAATAATAATTTGTACCTAGAATCCTATGAATAAACCGAAACTGAAAGTACAGTATCTAACTGTCACTAATTGACTTATTAGGGATAAGAAAAACATTATTCCATTGCTCCTCCGATAACTCAAAGACGTTTTGCCATTTTGTAATTGCTTTAGGAGGCAAAGAATGTTGTTGTCATAAAATAGTATAGATAAAACGAGAAGGGTAAAGTGAACGCTGTAGTCTTAAAAGTAAAGAATCAGTTTCAGGTGGTTGTCTATCTACATTAAAAACTCTTTTCCAAGCACTAGGGATGGCATGAATAATTCCGAAGAACATCAAAAAAGAGCAGCGTATATTAAATTGGTTTTGAAACTGGGCAAAAGACAAAAATTTTTTATCGTCATCAAGTATATCCTTTACATAAGTAACACCATTGTCGTACCATTGTTTATACAGAACTATCTTATTATTTACTTTTACATTGGAATTATTCCAAAGAATTTGCTGCTCAAAGTCACACGATGGAATCTTATAGTTACAAACAGCCCATGCATGACAGATGTCATTGATAAAGTCATTGCCAGTGTTCACATCTGATTGCTTAAAATTACAATTAAATAGGAAAATACCACCGTACATTTTCAAATAATAATCAAAAAAATTAACCCAATGAGCGTCACTTCTTTCCCCATACCGTTTAACCCAAGTACACTTTAAACCAAGAATAAGCTATTCAAATGGGTGACATTTAAACCTCCTTCCCTGATAGGATTAATCATTGTATTGCGCCGAACTTTGTCCGGCTTACCGCCCCAAATAAACTTGTATAAAGTCGACTCCAAATTCTTAATAAAGTTTAAAGGGGGGTTTGGAAGAACTTGAAATAAATATACCAATTGAGATAGGGCAAAGGTTTTTATCAAAGTGATTTTACCTATTGGAGTAAGGTCGCGCTGGGACCACAAATGAAGGATTGATTTTAGGCGGGATAGCTTCGGCATAAAATTGAGTCGAAAGAGGTTATCATCACCCCTTTTGATAGTGATACCCAACACGGTGATTGGACCAGTGGTCCAGTTAAAGTTAAAATTATCAAAATAGCGTAGTTTACTACCTTGTAATGGTCCTAGTGGGAATACATTGGTTTTGTCATAATTTACTGTTAAACCTGAACTACAATTTCAAAATATGTGCCATGTAAATTTGTATATATAATATGATCAATCAGAATAAAGAAGATGGTAAAAAAAAAAAAAAAAAAAACATAAAGTTCAGATTCTCTAATATTTGTTGTAAATGGCAAACTTGATCATTTTCGATGGATACTCCGTACAATAAAACACCCGTTCAAAAAGGGAAAAATATTTCGGGGGAAATTTCCACTTTCGTCTGAAAGCCTTAGTACCAAGGCCAAGGACGATAAAATGCGTAACCCCAAAAGAATTCAATCTGTCGCTTATGTAACTTTTCTGATATTGCCCATATGAAGGCAGTGGCGTAGCTAGGATTTTTTCCAGGGGGGGGGGGGGGAAAGGTATGAAATTTCCCCAAAACTTTTCCCGGTCAATGTGTATGTATTTCATATAAAATATGCAAACTTACAAGTATAACAACATTACCATGTCATTTTGTAATATTACCTGCATTTTAATCTTAAAGTATAACATAGAGCAATCGGAAATAACAAAGTATATTATTTTGGTAAACAATATCTGGTTTATTTGTATGCACTAACGCAGTGCCGTACGCAGGATTTCTCTGAAGTGGGAGGGGCATGCAGTATGGTCTAAGGGGAGGGGTGTCCGGGAATTTTTTGACGTTTTCAAGGAGCCTACATGCAAAATGGTGCAAGATTTTCGACTTTGACAGGAACAGTGTTAAATGTTGAATCGTGGTGGTTCATGAGGATAAAACCGAAACTTTTGTGTCTTGAGATGCGTTTCTTTTTATGCCATTTATGGTACCTTACGAAGAAAAACTTGCCATTAAATTTGCACACTTTTAGGAGTCAAGTTAAAAGAGCATTGATCGGAATTTGTGGTTTTTCTTGGCCACAAAATGTTATTTTGTCATAAAGATTACCTAAGCGGAGCGCCACCATTAGTTGGCGCGTAGCGTAGGGATAATTTGGAAAAATCAGACTCCTTAGATGGCCGGAAATAGCATTTTCCAGGCTAATACGAAGAATCTAGCCAGTCGCTTTCTTCTTTTGTCGTTTGCAATAAAATGCTCACTTCAAAATATGTTCGCAAACTGCAAAGTGATCAGAGAGTTAAGAGCTAATTTTACCCCAAATATGTTATTTTGCCCAAAAGACCGAGCGAAGCGCCACCATCAGTTGGCGCGGAGCGTAAAGAAAATTTCGAAAAATCAGATCCCTCAGATGGTCAAAATAGCGTATTTATGCTTGTAAAGAGAATCTAAACATGAAGCCTTTTTCATCGATGCCACCAGTGGGAAACAGTCTACCTTTTTAAGTAAAAAATTTGAATTTGACAGAATTTGCCTAGGTCTATTTGTAGGAATAAAAAAAAAAAAAAATTGGCATCACTGAAAGACCTTGCAGGGACAATCCTTCCCCTTTGAAAATTTTTTAAAAATTGGATGTCCTTATAAACAATCTGGTGCCACATATGCTTTCTTTTGAAATAAAATCTGTGTTGATAAAGTTAGACTACGTATTTTTAAGAACAAAGAAAAAATGGCATTTGTGAGGGGGAATGACCCAATGGTCTCCCCTTCGCACGCCACTAAGGAGACCTAATAGCGGCTCGATCACACAGGATATCCTGTGAGAAAAGCAGTCTATTAAGTGTAGAAGGCTACAAGGTACTCATTGTCCATTTATTGTTACACTCAAAGTGAGTAGAAAGCTATTTTCCCGAACTAACTTGTAAGCCTCCAAGGATAAGGCTAAGTAACAAACTCTAAGTGTGCCAACGGATCCCGTTAATTCTAATTTCTAGATTAACTTTAAGTTTATCGTTGGCCATGGATTGTTTCAGCCCCATCCATCGTTATGTACACAGAGTAAAATCGTACAGCTACTGCCAGCTTGTAGAAGAACATTACAACCTCGGGGTCTACGGTAGTGACTTGTCAGTTTTCACATCCTTTTACTGAATTCCCAAAGTATCACCTGAATAACAGCTTCCTGTGCACTGAAATGCTCTGATCATAACCCCCGTGCGTATACAAGCACAAGATAACATTCAATCTGGTACACGGCGAGGACATTTCTGTGGAACGCGAATCGGGCCGGTTCATGCAACACTGAACAAATCCGAGTTAATTTGTTGCATGAAAATACGAACTATGTATGAGAAATGTCTCACAATTTCTTATTCTAACAAAAAATTTGAGAAATTTTTGTAATAATAAAAAGATTCATCAAATTTCCCCAAAAATTTTTCCAGGGGGGGGGGGGGCAATTTGCCTCCCCCCTGCCCCCCCCCAGTAGCTACGCCACTGTATGAAGGACAGATTCTTCAATAAACACCCCAACTTTTTCATGGTCCTTACAAAGCCAAATTTTGTTTAAAAACTTTTTCTTCTAAACAAACTCCAGATTTTTAAATATTGGTTGAAAAGGCCAAAAATTTCGCCTAATATCCTACCACGTCACGTCCCACTGAAACTAACTCATTGACTTTGTCGGGGACTCGAAATGCTGGCCCCCTGTCGGGGAGCCTGGCCCCCCTGTCGGGCAAATTCTGGCTCCATCCCTGTTTCTAAAGCCTATTTACCGTGATAAATAGGGAAAACACTGAGTGAAATGTTAAGAAATATTAATGTTAGTTTTTCTTTATGTTTTCTTCGTTTTTTCAGGTTTGTTTATTTTCCAGGGGAGGGCAAGTTCCCCCTTGCCCCTACCTGCGGACGCACACGTTTCTATCCCTCTCTTCCACATACTAGTATGAAGGCAGTCATTGTATTTTGTGTGTTATTGTCAGGTTTTGATTTAAGATTTTAATTTAATAATGGGCTACTTTGTGAAGATAAAGATTAAACCTGCTAGAGCTAAATAGCAAGCAATCTTACAGAGGGAAAAAGTCATGGAAATTAATAACCGTTAGGTGTACATTTTTGGCATCTGGAAATCATGATAAGTATACGAAGAAACATTAATTGACGTAATTTACATCCTGTGACAACTCGGAAACAGCCATTAATTAAGTACATTTAACGAAATAGCCAAGACAAGAGGTCTGCTTGGCTCTCTAGATACCAAATCCATAATAAATAAAATTAGCCTAAACCCCAAAAGGGTTCCAAATGGGAGTTTTCAGCTAGGCTGCAAAAAACACTTTGACTATACCTAAAGCTGTAAAGTATAATCTCCTCTAGGGAGCATGCCTGCATGATTTTGAACCAGCGTCGAAACTCCATGAAGTCTTGGTCGTTGACTCCAAGTATACGTTCAAACTATCTAGCATCGAAGAACCAATCTCACATTTCCTGCGAGAAACTTACCATCATGTAGTAAAACTGATCGTCAGCATCTCTGTCTGCCAGGAAAAAAAGGAACGGATCGTGAGGTAAAGTTTACAACATGTGAAAATACCGACCGGTGTGAGAGCTGTATGAGTACATTATCTTCTGTCAGGTGGAGAGGGGCACAAGATTCCTAGAGATATAATCACAACAACCAGTGGTTCGAACCTGCCACTAATTCATATACTTGATTTTGCATGTATGCTATAGGTGAACATTCCTTTTGGAACCCTTTGAGCACAATTGTTTTGAAATGGTAGGCGTACCCTTCGGAAATTAAAAAAAAAAAAAAAAAAAAAACTTTTTAAGCATAGCAGTAAGAAGCGGGGGACTGGGAGAGATATCCCACTCCCCCAGTGAAAAATGAGGGGGGGGGGATGCCTCCGGTGACCCACTACGCGGGTGAGAAACCCCTTCTCTAATTTTCCAAATCTCAAAACAAAACAGCAAAATTCCCGGCGCGCTTTGCTCGCCGCGACATTATGCAACATAAAGTGCACTAGTTCTCACTAATAGATCAGTTTGGTAAACTTTTCTGAGCTCTGGACGTAACAAAATCGGATATTTACCATTGTGACACTTCAAATATAATTAAGAGATACCGGCAGCTAAGTTGCTATTTTTGTGACCTGTTTTTCAAAAAATTCCAATTTCTCTGCAATTAAAGTTCTTGATTTTGAAATATTTTGTCTAAAAAGGACAACAAAATTTTCTGAAATGTCATCGGGGTCTGAGGGGTCGCGATTTTTCAAAAATTTGTATACCCTCCGCGCCAATTGAAGATAGTCTTTCGAGAAAGACTTCATATTCCAGGCAGGGACGCTTTGGCCTAACGTAGCCAAGTGTTCTCATACACACTTATCGTCAGATGCCTTTCAACCTTGTCCTTTGAGTGCAAAGTGTGATTCTATTCTTCCTAATAAACGCTCCATATTTGTAATTATTACTTTTAGTAAAAAGGCAAATTTTCCGCCCTCTTTGCGCGCCCTAAACTGCAAACCTATACGTGGTAGCTCATAAAGCATTCAGTGGTAAACTTTTAAGAGCCGCTACAGTGCCGTTTCCCTAAATTGTCTTCAATTCGAGCTTTTATATTTTTGTCTAAATATCAACAAAGTGTATGTCGGAAGCTTTTTAAATGTTGCCGAGAACTTGAGCATTAATCCACACTGCCAGTTAGATAACATTATGTAACAACAATGAAATTAAATCGACATGCTACCTCAGATATATACTAATAGGAAACGTAGATTCTTGTCCCCCGAATGTTCAAATTTCCTTACATTTCTTTAAATTTCTTTTCCTTTCTGCAATACTATAGCTCCATATTTACAAATGTGTAAAGAGACTCGAATTTTCGGTGCGCTCAGCGCACCCTAAATAACGTTCTTAATACACTATAGTGTTCCAGATTAAGAAGTTATTCCTTGCTCGACATTTTGGCCATTGGGGGGAAGGGTGAGGTGCATGGTCCAAAACTCTTCCGCCCTCCCCCCTCCCACTTTCATATTGCTTCCTGCGGTACTGTTTTTAAGTTACTCTGTGGACAAATCGCAAACGGTTTAGCTTACAAAATTATGTTTAACTGCTGGCAACATCAAATCTTTTTAGAATTTTTCAAAATCATAAAAATATGGAAACCATTTCAAGTGGAACGTATTCAGTGAAACTTTGGCCAATTGAGTCTGGACATTTCTGCTGGGTATACACCTACAAGAGAAGAAACTCCCAATTCAAATGAATTCAGTCAAAATTAGAAATCAAATGATCTTGAACCAAGGAAGTCGGTCTAACTTTAGTAAAGTTATGCTCAACTGAAACTAAGATTAAAATGCGGAAATAGAATGTAAAAATTGCCCGACCAATTTTTCAAGTATATATTTAAAAAAAAAACATATCGGGTACGGTCATTTCATGTTCCGAATTAATTAACATGGAAGCACTAAGTTACTAACAAGTATTGAGCCTATAGGTCCATCATCTTGAAAGGCCTATTTTCAACAGCAAGGCACACTCCTATCCAAAGTTGGTTTGGGTTGTGAAAACCGTGGTGAAAATACACAAAGGCATACGGGAAGACATTCTCAAGGAGAGGCGGGTCCTCTTTGCCGTGAACGGTATATTTTTCAAGTCCTACATTTTGCCCGGCCGCTGCAGGCCGAACTGACTACCCCCTTGCCCTAAATATAATTATAAGTGTTAGTGCCCTGAAATAAGCACTTCCCCTGTCCTGGAAGGAGTGCAGTCCCCCTATCCCCACCTGAAAGGCCTAGGCCTACGTCTATAGTATGAAAAATATCAAGGTCTGTTTGCGATTTTCTATTGAAAAACCAGCCCCTGTCTAAAGCTATCTGCCATGTCATGACGCCAAATCTCCAGGGGCAGGAATTTCTGATGAAATTTTCTGCCATATCAAAATTTTAATACATGGCTACTTCGTCGAGTGTCGCAACAAGCATTTCATCGGGAAAGAGCCGATGGCTTTTACAAAATGTGGTCAGCGTACCGTATTCAGTTTGGCACTGGTAGTGAGCTCATATATAACTGGGACCAGAAAATTTAGTATACGAATATATTTTTCGGAAGGGAAACCGCTCCCAGCCGCTAATAACAGTTCGACCACCAAATTTTAATTAAGTTTGTAGCGGTTAATGATTTTTAGATAGCACGTATGCTCACAGAAATTTTACTTAATCCCGCTATAAAATAGGAACTCAAGAACTTTTATGTAAAATTTACCAAACTGCTGGTAGGTAAAAGTTTACATGAAACTTATGTTAAGAAACTGTCGAAATATGAAGTAAAACGTGAATGGTAAATTTTACTTTTTTCAGTTCAGTAAACTTTTGCATGAAAATTATTTAAAGAAATTATCGAAATATGAAGTAAAATACCTCAGTGTGCGGTAATTTACTTAAATTTCGTCCAGGAACTTTTACATGGATGACAAGAAATATATTATGTTCAATTAATTGTTATTGGGCCATTTAATCACAGCTAGTGGGACATGTTCTTCACAAAAAGGACTCCCTGGGTTTTGGAAATTAAGGTATTGAAAAAGACAGGTGAATAAACAACAGAAACGGTGCATCTATTTTTCAGAAGATTTTATTAAAACAGTAAAACTACACATCAACGCAGTAAATATCACAATACATTCATGTACACCACATCATAGTTTTCATTTAAGTACAAGTAGAGTAGTAAATTCTATGATATAATCACCTATATATACTGTATATAAACTTACATTAAGCAGGCTATTTGGCTTCATGGTCCTCAAGATATGGCGCCTGCATGAGCTGTAAAGATTGGCGGTGCCAGAATGTCAAAATGGGGGAGGCAATAAAGGGGAAAGGGATATTTTTGGGGGGGCCCAGCCCAAATCGCCTGCATGGGGATGGGTCCACGGGCGAACCCCACAGAATTTCTGAGATTTTAGCATATCTCTGGATGAAATATTAAGTTTACGGAGAGGTTTTTTCGGTTAATCCAACTCATACCTGATCCAACTTGTGGGGCAAGTGGGGGTGCAAGGGGAAAATCTGGGGGATGCCCCCCGGTTAGCGCCACCACTGGCTGAAAAATATAAGGCGTAAGGCTGCAGTTTACTTTTGTGTACATAAACCTACAATACTACAGTGTGGCACACCTAAAGTTTTACTCTACGGTGGTAAGATTCTTTTGCAAATGTCCCTTGGTTCATACACAAGTATGTGCACTATTAAAACATTATTGCTCCGTTGCAATGTTTCATAACTATCTGATGAAGACATGCTAACTATGAAATACAGCTAATTTGTAAAACAGAATGTTTAACAAAGATGAGATCTTCATGTATGTGACAGCAGTTGGGAGAAGGTAATGAAAAATGTGGTCAATGCTCTACATTTATGTAACAACTAAGTGATTTGATGTAGCAGTCGGATCTCTACTTATGGCGTTCTGACCTAGTTCTGTAAAAGTATGAATGGAACTACAGGAAACAAAAGTGGAATGGATTCATTCTTGGTCCTTCTTAATGTGAGGCCTCGTACATAAGAATGACATATAGTTTTAAACAGATCAATGGTTTTAATCATAGCTTAAGCTAAATAAAAAAAATGACTTTCTGTTATGTAATTGCTTGACATCACTTTACCATCTTTACTTCAGGTAGCCTTGGTAAGAGAATGAAAGATTTAATCATAACACATTTCCATTGAGGGTTTTTCCTCTATGATGTTGTGCAATAAACTTTTTCAGAGGAAAGGACATTTAGGCACTTGGGTAACTACATAAACCACTGACAGAGAAAATGTCAAAGTTACTATACCTATTCTAAAAATATAACAGCTAGCAGCATAGAGATTGAGGGAGTTCCTTTCCTTTCTCTAACTTGTCCCTTACTTCCTTCAAAACACATCATTCCAAACAGAATGTTTAGCGGTCATTTTGATTACAACTTTTCTTCAGCATTTAGTACCTAAACTAGGTAGATGTGTATATGGTTTCTCATAATCCAAAGATTAAATTATTTAGTGTCTCTCCTGAAAGAAAACAGCTCAATGACTGTAAATTTGGATCCAGTGTCTAGCTTATGCCTTCCTATTACAATGTGAACCGAAGGCCATAACTTTGACTCTATCTGATACTTGTCCAGAATGACCTCAAAATAGAGCAATTTATCTTAAGCAATGCAAGTATTGCCTTAATTTATTGTTATTGTTAAATGTTTTCTAATGTGCAAGATACCAATCTCTCATTTTACCTCATTTTGCAATTTTTTCCTGTGGCATAACACCTCTTTATTGCGACTATATGACGTTAAACTTTGTTTCCTTTTTTCGAGCACATCTTTTTTAAGATTTTGGACACGTATAGGAATTTTCTGAAAAAATACCCCATTTTTTCAATATGTAAAGGATGTCCGAATTTTCCCCAAATTCCTGCCCGAATTTAGATTTTGGGGAAATTTGGGGTAGTCTTACACCTGCCCCGTATCGTAGGCCACTGAGAATGTCCACTTCATCCAAGAGTTATGTCAGGTCATGTGAGGTAAAATTGGAAAGGTTGAGACCGTTAAGACTGTATTAACCCAGTATGGGTTTGGTAGTTGCACTGGCCAATGACTGGCAGCAATGGCCGTGCAAAGTGCAAATTCCTTCTAAATATTCTACCCACCAAACCAAGTATGATTTTGGAACAAATTTGTGCATATCAGGAGAAAGAAACAGGTCAGAGGCTAGGAGCGGACAGTCTTCCTGAATTTATTCTGAAATTCAGAGTGGGGCACAATTGCAGAATACCTTGCAACTGCGTGGATCTATCGCAAGTGTATCTATGTCACAGAAGTCGGGTAGCCCGGACTGAATATCATCATCGACCAGCATGAATATAATTTTTGTCTCAGGTAGCCATGGAACGGGAGGGGGGGGGGGGGTGAGGAGCTGCTGCATGCGGGCTGGGCGATTCAGGGGGGATCCAGCCCCAAGCCCCCCCCCACCCTTCTCCCCGTAGCTACTCCACTTCGCGTTGCATGCGAAGCAAATGTTCAAGACGGTCTTGTACAATTTATGTCTCACTTCCTCATATATTCTATTTAATGCATTGATATATAAATTGCATATTAGTAGTACCTTAAGCAAATATTAAGACTTTTATCATGTTGTTTGTAGCTGATAAAATTCAACAACATTTTGGCTATAGGAGGGTACTCAAGACCTAGCAATGACTGTATGCCCTCTAAAAACGTGTTTAGTCAGCACGTGTTTAGTTCATAAACACCTTTTTCAGAGTGTGAGCTTAAAGTGTGCACGCGCATTACACTCAATTGGGGTAACTATAAATCACAACCAGAAGCTATAAAAGTGAGCCGACCAGATTGTCAAGTTCATTCTATCTCTGCTCTGTGCTACATTCATATCCTGTGTGGCTTCTGATTTTCCAAAGTCATCTACTAGACAACTCACCATGTCCGGTAAGTGTACACGTCGATACTATCTTGAACTTTTATCTTAAAAACCTGGTACAATTTTTATGTATATACGTACAACAGGCCTATCGATTCACTCGAAGTGGCTGTTGTAGGCTCTCATTTTTGTCGGTCTATATTTTGTATCATATTATCAAGTCTTTTTTTACTCATAATTTTTAACTGATCATCGAACACGTATCCTTTGCCCTTTGTGGAGCAAAGGGTTGTATAATATGCCCATGGTATTCCTAGGCTGTCCTCAGAGGCGATTTAAGATGGGGAGAACTTTCATTGTACTTTACCTGTACCTGAAACCAAAGTTGAACCGTGTTAATATAATTGACACTATATAACACAATTTGTTGGTGTGTCGCATATATCACCTAAGTAAGAAGTATTCTTCATGCAGTCATTTTCAAAGAGTACTCGTTGCAGGAAAAACATTCTCCCACATTAGTGCATGCATTTGCAAGATTTCTAAAGCTAAACCAACTTCTATCAAAGAGGACTCCAGTCTCACTGTTTTATTTCATTACATTTCATTTCATGCATTTAAATGGTGTCCAGCGATAGTTGATGGCGTCATAAATGGAACTGTCAATCAAAATAGTTACCCGGGTAGCCAGGTCAATGCTTTATGTTTGATCATTCTCAAATATTACATATAAAATCTATTCTCAAATAAAATTGTAATTTAACTTCATTTGATATTTTATCTTACCATAGAAGCTACATTGTATTTAGTAATTAATTTCATTTCAAAATACTAGTTACAATTGCTTAATATAGTAACCGCAACTTGTTACGTTTTCAGGTCGATAACTTGTCATTGTAGCAAGCAGGGGTGGCGCCAGCGCGTGGTGGGGGGAATGCCCCCCCCCCCCCCGTCGGGGACCACTGCCCCCCCCCCCCCGTCGGGGAAGGTCGGCGATTTTTCCGGGGAGGCCTAAAAAATAAAAAAATATAAAAAAAAGAAAGAAAAACTTACAAGGACTGAAATTAGTGGATGGGAGAACGTACTTTTTGTTTTGAAATGCAATTTTAATACGTATCGGAATCGATTTTCAATCACTTCTTTTCTGATCGGTTTAACCTCATTTCATGTACGTTGTCCTATCTCCCCCGTCGTGGAAGGAAGACAATTTCCTTCGGGGAGGCCTAAAAATTAAAGGGGAAGGACTGGAGTTACTGCCCTTCCCCCTGTACTGCCCTTCCCCCGGTTGTTGAGAAAACCCATTTTCCTTCGTGGAGGCCTAAAAATGAACGTGAAGGACTGAAGTTACTGGAAGGATGATCATGACCTTTTTTCTTCTTTTTGGACTATTTTATTCTTTTGTAACGGTATTTTAATGCCTATCTGAATCTGTTTCAATCACTTCTTACTACCTCTGTTAACCCTCATCCCATCTTCAATCCGGAAGGTCATGCCCCCGTCGGGGAAGGCTGCCCTTCCCCCTGTTGTTGAGAAAACCCAATTTCGTCGGGGAGCCTTCATCTGCATGCCCACGTTAAACTGATAAAAGATGCGGGTCTTAAAAACTTCAGTCGTCCGGACGGTCTTCTTGATTTGCTCACTAGAAGACCATATTCTTCAAGAATACTCACAATTCCGAATTTTCTGGCAGAAACTGACGAGAAGTTGTTCAGGTGCATGCAGTGCCCAATGTTCTGCCACATACATGGCCTGCCCTTACAGCCGAATTCTAATAACGGTAATGAAAATTAGACAGGCATTTTCAGCTAAACATAGGCTGATGATAAACAGTGGTGTGAAAATGTCTCCCAATAAGTCTGACTGAAAATTCATTTGAAGCCACTTTGTAACGTGGCATATTTTCAAAAATTCAAATACATAGGAAGAAAAGTCATCTATGGTCTGGAGTTCTGGAAGTCGGTAGAAAATCTCATTTCTTTTAGCGAGCCTTGCAATGGATTACAACGACGATTCCTAATAGAGGCTAGAACACTAGTATGTTTTCAACTCCGCTGCAGAGTTTCCCCCGAAAAGAGACAAGATCATTACATTTCATTAATTGCAACGGTACCCTTTTATCTGGTAATTTCCTAATCACTTATCAAGTTGGGTTTTTCTATATTGAAGTGAAACTTTCATTTTAAAGGAAAGCTCAAAATAACGACTGCTTTATTGCTACTTAACAATTTTCTGTACGCTTCGCTCCAACTGATGGTGGCTCTCCGCTTGGATAGAGTGTTTTGGTCAAGATTACTTAGTTTGGTTAAGATTACTTAACAGAACATTGCAAGCTTGCAAATTGGTCTTCGTTTTGGGACAGTGTTATGAAGTGAAAATTTTATTGCGAAAAAAGCTCAAAATAATGACTGATTTGTTTTTAGGTACGAGCCCGGGAAATGCCCTTTCCTGCTGTCTGGAGGTTCTCAATTTTTAAAAATTCCTGTACTCTTTTTTTGACTTTGATAGTCGTTAGGGCAAAATGACATTTTTCAGACAAAAGAGACAATTCTGCCCCTCCAAAACTGATGCGCTCCGGTACTTCTATGTCAATATATAAAACATAAAACTTCGAATGTATGGGAAACCAAACTGTTTCCTCGGGAGAATTTTCTCAATATGGTCCGAGGGCCTTAATCTGCATGATGATATTCAGTAATCCCAACCAAACTACAGATCACTCCCTACTTGATTTTCTTGTAAGAAGATTAGATTCTTCCATAAACCCCGTAAATCTGTCACAAAATTACAAGTTTTCTCCAGTAAAAGCCTCAGATTGTTAAAAGTGGCAAAATTTTCCAATTTCGATGGATACTCCGTACAATAAATAATCAAAAGCCAACTCTGCTAATCACCCCAACGTTCTACCTAATTTTGCTCTTGAAAGTCATATCACGTAATAAAAAACCCAAAAATTTCATAATAACTGTACCCTCAAACCAAATTTTCTTCCATTAAATTCCGAAATTTCTCCAATAAAGTAAGCTCTTAATTTTCAAATCTTCGTTCAAAAAGGAAAAACGTTTTTGGGCAACCTAGTCTCGTGTTGAAGCCTTAGTGCGTAGGCCTAGTAAGATTAAATGCATAACCCCAAAATATTGACAGCTGTCGCCTACATAACGTTTTTAATTTTTCCCATATGGAGGACAGATCCTTCAATAAACACCCCAACTTTTTAATGGTCCTCCCAAAAGGAAAATTTTTTTGAAACATTTTAAATTTTGAATTTTAATTTTGTCTTGAAAATTAACTCCCGATTTTTAAGTATTTGTTGTAAAAAGGCCGAAAATTTCTCGCGCTGCGCGCCTCAAAATGTTAACAGGTTAAGTCACGTCCCACCGGGTCTAACTCAAAGCCTTTGTCGGGGCCTTGAAATGCTGGCCCCTCTGTCGGGGAGCTTGGCCCCCTGTCGGGGAAATACTCGCGCCACCCCTGGTAGCAAGTTGCATTTTCTTTGAATTGTCTGTCATTTTCATAACTGGTTGTTATTAAACTGAATTGTAACTAGCTAGGTTTGTAAATTTTTACTGTAACAAGTTACGTTTTCTTTGATTAAACTCCCACTGCAAGTTCCTGTTGTACTGAAACTGGAACAATCCTGGTATTACGATAGTTTGCCTTTCAACATAACCAGGCGACCTCGCTCTGACGCCATTATTATGACGTCAGAGCACTCCTTCTGGCTTACATGGTTGGTTAAAAGAATTTAGGGTAAGTGTCACATCCAGTTTTAATATGTCAGAGGGGTACCTATCCTTAGTATTTATGTGAAATTTTCATTGAAATCTGATGTATGGTTATCAAGTTATAAGCCAGGAAAATTTGTCACGTTTTTAACAAAACTGAACTTGAAGCAAACACATATGACATCATATCCTCACATTAATGGACAGTCTTTTGTTTTACTTTAAACTTAACAACCAATTTTCTCCACAACAATAACATTTTATCATGATGGCATGAAAACTTTACAAACTTTGTATTTCCTACAGGAAAGTTCTATCCCTATTGATTTACCATGCTGTCCTCGAGATAACTTTGGAACACAAAAGTGATTTCATTTACTGATATCTTGAGAAATATAGGTCCGGTTTAAATGAAAGTTTCACCACACTGTGCATGTAGATTTGGTTTCTTTCAGTTTCACATAAGAAAAGGAATATTTTGATTAATCTTCCCCTTTATTTGAAACACGTTTTATTCAGGTCCGACTCGCTACAACGCAGCTCAACTCTTATTGAGGTGGGTTTTTGTAATTCTGGCGTTGTTTGTCGTCTTTGCTTCGACGAATGATGAAGTTGCCGTCTCCCTGGAACGTCGATTCTTCTGCTGCTTAGAAAATGTGTGTCACATGTACTGTATCTGTTGCAGCGGATAATCTTGTAGGTAAGATCTTATGTTGCTGTTGAAACACTGCCTAAGTAGAGTGTCACCATCATTCAGCGCGGGGTGTATTTACAATTTAGAATCTCAGTGGTAGTTTCCTACCGCCCCCATTCCCCGCAGTCTAGTTTCTTTACTTTGACATGATATCATAATAGGTTAGTTCTAAAAAACATAAAAATCATAGTATTGTACACTCTAAAAAACAATTGTGTAAAATAATCACCAATACTGGTGGCGTATGTGACAACACTGAATTTGGGTAGAACTTCCAAACCTTGTTGAAATTGAGAACAATATATGTGGTAATTTACAACTTTCTAACTATTGAAAACATTACCCGGCAATATCAGTGTTGTCACACAGTGATGATAAGTGACCAGAGGTTGGTGATTTATTTGCTGGCAGCAAAAAGTTCACTCTTATAATATTGTTAGAATTCTCGGTATTTAAGTAGATCGTAATCTCAACTTCAAACATCATATTGACGTACTGTTTTCCATATTGCAAAAGTTACAGAATCCTGATCAAAATAAGTTGCATTGTCCCTCCTTACATTACTATTACTTTGTATGATTCATTGATTCTTTCTCACTTATCCTACTGTAACATAAAGAGTTGAACGCGTCTGCATCCAACTTAAACCATTTACATATTCTGCAAAAAAAGATCCGTTCGGATTTCAAAACCGTCATTCTCATTATGTTGCTCCATCCAACCTGATTGCATAGTCAAATGGTTAGAGCAGGAACCTTGCAGCCTGGACGCGTACGTCTGGGGTTCGACTCATGGCAGGGTCATACCGAAGGCTTTTCTCATTGTGCTTTATGCTCAGTAAAACCAATGGTGTAGGGAAATCAAGCTTCAGTGAACCACAACCTCCTGCAACAATATTTGCTAAATATATAGTGGTAGCCTATGAAACTTTGGAATAGACTATAGGTAATGACATTGAGTCCCTAAAGAATACCCTCTCTTTTAAAGGAATCTTTAACTAAGGATTGTTTACAAAGTGACTGTTATTGAACTTTAAAAAAAGGTGTTTACAAATCAAACGTTTTTCTAAACACTTCTTTCCTCCCACTTTGCCCACACGTTTAGATGCTAATCACACACGTTTAATTCTTAAACATATCGTTTTAAACACGTTTAATTGCCAAACGTTTAATATTGCTTAATAGCTAAACATGTTTAGAAAATATACGAGTTTGCAAAGTGGGGCAAAATAAGTGTCTAATTGCTGAACGCATTTTTTAGATTATTAATTTGCTTCTACGTTATTTGTTGCTTCTGTTTTTTTTATAATTTGTCTTTTAAGTTTATTATTTTTGTAGCTGTGTTGACTATTAATGTTTCTCTACTATTTTTTAGGCCGAGTTGACTTTATATGTTTATTAATCTGTTAAGTGGCGAGGCTACTTGAAGAAACTCTGCTTAAATTTCATCCATTTCCAACCTCCTGGTTTACCTTGTTGTCTCATCTTGATGATTATTGGTTTGGAAATAAACTGAAACTAAAATTTTTGATCGTTTTCTTACAATTTAAATTAACTTAAATTATTTCATTTATTTCCTTTCTGTACCAACTCTTTGTTCCTTAGTTGATGTTGTGTTGTCGTTATACCAGTTGTCTTTTATTTTTTCTTTTCGAAAAGGGATCAGACTTGAAAAGCCCTGCTTATTCTGATTCCTCTACCCTATCACATCTAAAGTTTAGTACTGTAAGCTATATAACCTGTTGAAGTAAGCTTCAATTTTTTTCAAAGTATTTCCACTTCTCCTTAATGTTCTATTGTTTCGATTCTTAATTATATTATAACATAATCTGTTTTTGTTGTATGTGTTTTTATGGTAGAAATAAACTTGAAACTTGAAACCAAACATTTTTCTGGCACGTAAAAAATTCAGTCCTCATCCTTATTGCCACCTATCGTCTTTGTCGGTGTTGGTTTGTGTTGCCCCCCAAAAGGAGGACGTACTTTTTGTCCCGTGACATCATATGAACAGGGTAGTATGTAGCGATCTGACAAGCAGCTGACCAACCGCGTGTGACTGTTGCATTGAAGCACTATTGACTTTTGCCCTGCAGTGGGCGTGACTTACCTATTGTAACGTCACGTGAAAGCAGCATGTAGGTCTACAGCACAAACTCAGTTACTTGCTGTAGACAGATCTGGAATACGTGTTCATCACTTGAACACTTCCTTAGAGACAACTTACGTCTATATAAATATATATGAATAAGACTCTTCGTGGTTTCAAGGTACGATCAGAAGGTATCGATAGAACGCATTTATCCCTACCTTGCCCGCGAGTACAACGAGTTTTTTCATAGAATAGGAAGGGGAATCATGGAAAGTCAAAACACATGAACGCGTGGAGCCGCTATTTCACCCACTATTGCACTTGGAGGCAATGACAAACCTCAACCGCAGTCGTAAAAGAGGCTAAAGATGCTGTTCTATTTAACGAAGCGAAGTCTCAGAATCCTTCTACTACTTTATTGTGTTTAATTTGCTTTAATTTTAGGAATTCATTTTACTGCATTTGATATTTTATGTAACTATTACTGACTAAAGATTTTACACAAAAATTTAATTCAAAAATAACATATTTAAATTCTTGTTTATAATTATGTTTGCTTATGAACATCAAGGAGCCAATCACTATGCAATTATTATAACCATGAACGTTCCTAAGTGAGCGAGTTGTTTACAAACTGTTACTCAGTTCATAAAGATTTAGTCATGATGTGGAGAATGTCACGAGAAAGAAAGCCAATGATAGAAGAACGTGATTGCGCAGAGAGCACATGTCCCTATTTGTTTGGTCGATTTGTAGTAGCGTACAGTATTGAACTTGGTATATTCAGCCTTCGAAGCAAAATTTCAGAAAATGCTAAACTTCCTTCACAAGCTTGGGACTTTGAATCAGAATTTGACTCGAGAACACTGGGCTTGGACTTGGACTCGAATCCTTCCGACTTGGACGTGGACTCGAACCCCTCGAACTTTGACTTGGACTCTAAACGTGGATTAGAAAGCGTTTCATCCCTGAAATAAAAGTGGTGCTGGACAACTCGCATTATGCTATGAAAAGGTAAACCTTTTTCATCGGGGCATGTCTTTATTGATTTCTCGCCACTAACAATGTTTCAAACTTTTTATTTTTCTAGATATATCCAGGAGCATTCCCAGTTTCTGTGAAAGTCAACATGGAGGAAAACATTTTATTGCCTGCCTTTTTACTTCTTACATCATCAAATGAGTTGTAACGGGACATACAATAAAGATACGAAGTAAAGTCGAGTGTTTGCGGGATATTGGTGCATGACCTATGTAACAATTAATACCACAGCTTGATTAAAATTGGGTTGATATGGGGAAAGTGTGCATTTTTTTTTTCTTTAAAATTGTCAGTTACAACCGTCTGTGAATGAAAAAAAAAAACATTTGGTATCGATTCAAGGCGTCTGGGTATATTTGTCCGGTCTACAAATATAAATTACTCCTTCAACGATATTAGCTGCACTCGTAAAATGGTAGATCTGAGGTTCAAAACCATATCCTCGAAGCGACACTATACCAGGTGGCAAAGCGTACCATACCGTGACCCACATTGAAGAACCACACATATTCACCCCGTACTGTTTCTTCGGCTGATAACACTGCGTATGTAAAGTGATAGTCTCGGTCAAGACTATAATACCAGTAAGTACAGCATTCACAATTAATTGAGTACGCCCTCTATTACCTCAGCAGGCTTATTACTGAGGCAAATCTCATTCCAAAATAGTCAACTTAAGTTTAAAGGCATATTTTCATCATCCCAAATAGTTCCAATTCTCCCAACCTTCTTACTTCTAGCCCCTCCCACATTTATCTAAAACTCATCTTTATCCAGACACAATTATAGTTTATTGCTTCATGGCTTGTCCCAGTGGGCATACAAGTCCATAATCTGTAATCAAGACACTCTCAGTGCCCATGCTGTGTAATTTAGCTATGATGCATTGTTTGAATGTGATGCCAATCAAAGAGCCGTACCAATTGAGAGTTTTGATATATGCATTCTGAAACTGTAGTTTAGGGTGAAGAATGACTGCCTTTAAAGCCTGCCCACAATTTTTAATTCCATGGAGAAAAAACGTGCAATAACGTCTTGACCAAAACGAGTATAGCGACCGCATTTGCCTTGCTCGAAGGAGCGTAAGCATTGCATTTACCTCTGGTAAGGGCGACGATTTGCTGTCAATATTGGGATGGGGGGGGGGGGTGGATTACCCTTGGTCTCTATAGCTAGCAATACAGAATTGCTGTTCAAGTGATATTTAGTTTTGATTTGGGAATGAGACATTTATAATTATAGAACTAGCTTGCGATCCAAGAAAAAGTTTTAGCTACTCCAGCAGTGGTGAGGATTCGTAGGTTGAAAAATTATATGAAAGAGTATGTTAGTTAGAGTTTTTAAACTCGACCCAAACAATCCGACTTTCCTACAACCATGGTCCGAACACCCAAGGGCCATTCATGAGAATCACCTTTATGAACTTTTTTGGTTTCAACCCAGGCGAGTAGCTAGGATTGTGTCATGCGGGATGGGTCTTGGGGAGCTATTGGGTCATGACATCAGGGGAAAGTCTAAAGATAGGGAGGAAAAACCCGCCATTTCGAGGTGCTTTTGCATTGCAAGGTTGGGCCTTGGGACGAGTTCAACCCCCCCCCCGAGGCTACGCCACTGTTTTAACCACAGAATTAAGATAGGTATAAGTAGTTTCACTGAACTGGACATTTTCTCTACTTCCAAAAGCGATAACATATAGTGTTGTTACAACGGACTTGCTGGACAGAGGATCCTAGAAACGAATACTATTTGGTCGCCACTTTTTGAACCACCCCCTCGAAACAGAAAAAAGGACATCCTACTACAATAATTTGCCTGATCTGGAGACAAATGTTTAACATAACTCACAAAACCTTTATTTGGATCAAAAAATATATTAACCCTTTACCGTTGTGCTCCAATCGGGACATATTTGCGCGCCTCGGGAGTGGGCGGAAAAGCAGACGTAGCATGCCCCGCATCAGCTTCCGTAGGCTATTGACCCCGTGACATTAATCTATTGTCTCTCTCGTTGTTGTGGCCGAATTTTGCGGGTAGCTACTCGTAGTTTCGAGCTCCGCGTGAACTTGAACAGTAAAGATGGGCGACAGCCGCACTTTCCGTCTTGGTCCAAAAGGACCCAAACAACGGTAAAGGGTTAATTCTTCCCTATTTGTTTGTTTGTTTGTTTTTTAATTTTTTATTTTGATCTAAAAATGGATTTTTAAAGAGCGTTTTATTCCCATTAATAACATAAATAGATTTTAAACCTAAATCTGGATTTTTTTCGAAAATATTTCAAATTTCTCGCCAATTCTGTGCCTGCAATAACCAGTCCAGCAAGTTCAAACTTTATCACCGACATAAAAACCGACGATATTTGAAATTTTCTGAAAAGTTTGGTCATATATACATCGAAGAAAATTTTAAAACAAAAATATTGGTGTCTTTAATTATTAAAGATCAATCTTCCCAAAATCATATGGGCAAATCAAGACTGAAGCTAGTTGAGTTTTCATAATATTTTTTTTTTTGTCCTAAGGTGGAAAAGGAATAGTTTTTTACCTTTTCCAGCATGTCAGCATGTTCGCTAGAGCTTTAATTGGAAATGCTTTGGATTAATGTAAGGATTATAGAGCATTTTTATAGTTTCCTTGAACTAAGGTGGTCAGCTCTTGAGCAAAATCAGTAAGATCGTCGAGGGAAGAGAGGGGGGACGAAAGTTTAAAGCGATCAAATTTTCCATTGTGTGGAAGAAGTCCCCCGACAAAACTGGATCTTCTTCCCGATAGGGGAGGGGGTCATGCCCCCGATGACGCCACCCTTTGCTGACTGGATTTTTCGGTGGATGTGACTTATGAACATATCAGATTTATTTTTTGCCAGCCTGGAGGATTATCTTCACGACATATTAATCATGCAAGAAGGATATTGTCTGCAGAGCGCCACCATTTCTGCGTACAGCAAACTTTGAAATATCGCCAACACTTGTAACATTTCACAGTCCAAGTAGCGTATAATCTAGCCCGCGGAGCGGACGAAGCCTTTTCGTTCAGCTAATCGCTACAGCCTATTTGCAGTAAAGTTTCATCCACTTTGCCCCAAAGATTGCATGACTGTCCGCAGTGGCCTAGCCACCGGAGGGGGGGGGGGGGGTTGCGGGTCAGAACCTCCCTGACCCAACCTTGCAATGCGAAAAACCTAAAAAAGCGGGTTTTTCTCTCTATCCTAGACTTTTCTTTCATTTCGTGCCCCCCTCCCCATGACACAATCCTGGCTACGCGCCTGACTGCCCGAATTCCCTTCCTACGCTCATACGCCAATATTTGTTAACATTTTGCACACAGAAGAGACACTTTTTGTTCATATTAACAAAATGCATTTGAAACATAAGCACTTTGCACAGTACATCTCGTGACATGCACAACCAATAGCTTCATTTGGTGGATCGAAAGGCAAGGTCAGAGAGAACTAGAAAGTTGTACTTGCATGGCAAGTACTAATCGAAGCCTTGAAAATATGCACACAGTACTTGGGACTTTCTTAACAAAATGAAATATATTGTTGGGACTGGTTCCTCGATGAAAGTGGAATATCCCCAACACATGCAGGGGGAGGGGTGTGGGCATGGTTCTTTGTAATTTGATTGAGATCTATGTGAGAAAAAGCAGTATGTATACTACAGCGTACTGGTGTTTAAATGAAAGTACTTGTGTTGTAGGGGGGGGGGGCTAAGGTGGGGATGATGGTTAATGCAACTAGTTACTGGGACTGCTGTTGAAATGTGATGATTTGTCAAGAATGGTTAGAAGGGAAAATCTGTCAATATTAAAACTTCATTTATTAATTTACTGTATTTCAAGAATTATGCCCTTGTTGTTTAGAACTTTGTTCTGCCTCCTTTATTCTGGAATGATCCATTATTGTCACTCATGGATAGGACCAACTTAAAAGAAACTGGAAAAGGTTACTTGTTTTTGTTTGCTTCTTTTTTACAACCCTGTTGCAAGTTATTACTGACAACTTTATGAAATGGCTGTAAAAAAAACAAAAAAAAAACAGCACAGACCAGTAACTTTTAAAATTTTTTGTTTCTTTTGATTTGGATTTAGCCATGACAATAATGGATCATTCCAGAATGGAAAAGGCAGGGTAACTTCTTAACAACAAAAGCATAATGATTGAAATAATTTTATTAATGCAGTTAAAATACCTGCAGATTTTCTTCACAAGATATTTAGTGGATATTAAAACAACTTGAATGCACTGGTAGACAAAGAAACCATGACAAGAGTTTGAATTCTGATGAACTTGTGTTTATTTTTGATTAATGCAACTTGGAGTATAGATTTATTTACATTGACTTTTCAGTAGCAATCATAATAGCTAATTTTATGTAAGACTGACTGATGTAACACAATATAAACAAACTTGAATTAATGATTAGCAACTTCCAATGTTTTCAATCTGAGAGCTGTAGGATCTATACAATTTCTCACTGATCTTACCTAGGCAGGAAGCCATATTGTTGCTTACAATTAGAGAAATGATTAATGACATAAACATGGTAGTGAAGCACTAATGGATAGGAATGGGAAATATACTACTAATTGCATAATAATCTCTTTTACGAGTTGATTACAGGATGTAACAGTAAGGAACATTGCAGTATTTTTGAGGTATATTTGGTCACCAAGTTGAAAATTGACTTGGAATGATATTGTGCTTGCTGAGATTGTTACATGACTGTTACAATTATGTGGAAAATGAAGTTGTCAGTAAGTGATGTTACTAGGCAAGGTGGGCCAATAAAATTCTATGTACAAATACTGAAATACAACTAGTTGGACGGATCTTTGTAGTAGTGGTAGTGGTAGGGGTTGTGTTGGATGATGCAGCAGCAGTGTAAGAAGTTTTTGTAACATTTGAAAAAATGTTTTGTACAGATGATGGGAAAAATGTTTAGACTGAAAACCAAGTGTACAGTAGCAGTAAATGTGCTGATGTTAGAGGAATATTCTGCCAGAACAGTAAAGTTGAACAGCTTATTTACAGCCGAATACTTTGAGGTTGTTGCTCCCTGTGAGTCAAGTCTCTCATGAAGGATATCTTAATAACAACCTTGTTGTGGAGCAAGTGTCATCTTAGCTGTTACTGGTATCATAGTACAAAATGCTGTAGCCTTGTTTCCAACTGATTCTGTACAGCTAAGAAAAATTAAGATCAATAACAACTTAACATTTGGCTAATAAAATGCTTTGAACAGATTGTCATATTAGTGTAGCTTTCTACTGGTTTGATAGCATGGAAGTCTTCTTTTCTGACTGTTGTACAGGACATTTTAAAATGAAAATAAAGACAATAAAAAAGTTTGTGAGATTGGCCATTAAAATGTTTTGCACAGATAACGAAAAAAAATTGTTTGGACTGAAACCGAAGTGTACAGTAACAGTAAACATGCTGACTGATGTTGGAGCACAATTTGGCACAACTGGAAATTTGAAGGTTTTGTCATAGTACAGTACCTAATATTGTTGTTTTAGTCTGCCAGGAAGGAAATATTATCAGTCTTATTGTTGTAAAGAGCCCCTTAGCTTACACTGGTATCATAGCATGAAATGGCCTTTTTTTCCAACTGTGCTCCATTACAGTTTAAAATCAAAGTTTAATCAATAAAAACTTGGCAAGATTGGCTAATAAAATGCTTTGCACACATTGTCATCTTAGTGTTCATTGATATCATAGGATGAAAAAGCCTTGTCTGCCAATCTTGCTCAGTACAGTTAAGAACGAAAAATAAAAACAATAACAACTTGGTAAGATGGAACAATAAAACGCTTTGTACAGGTGAAGGAAAATGTCTGGTTGAATCGAAATTGAAGTGTACAGTAGCAGTAGACATACTAATGTTAGAGTATTAATTTGCCAGGGAAGAAAACTTAAAGGCTTCCCCATATAGTACAATACTTTGAGGTGGTTGTGCTGGTCTCTCATGAAGGATATCTGAACACCTGATTTGTTGTCATCTTAGCTTTGACTGGTATCGTAGCATAAAATAATGAAAGTAAAAACAATTGAACCTTGGTAAGATTGGCCAACAAAATACTTTGTACAGATTATCACCTTAGCTTTCACTGGTCTGAAAGAAGAGGTAGTCTGTTTCTAATCTTACAAGTAAAAATACTAACACCTTTCTAATTGTAAAAGTAAAAATACTAATAACTTGGTAAAATTGGCCAATAAAATGCCACACCATGGAATAGCTCTGTTTTCCAATGTGCTATAGTACAGTTAAGAATGAAGGAAAAACAATAACGAGTTGGTAAGAATGGCAAATGAAATAGCTGGAACAGATAATTGAAAGGTAAAGTGGTTGGACTGAAACTGAAGTGTAGAACAGCAGTCAAGCTGATGTTAGAGTATTAATTTGCCAGGACTGGGAACTTTAATGGCTTCCTGATAGTAGTATACTTTGAGGTAGTTGCTCTAGTCTCTGATGAAGGATATCTTAACAGCCTCATTGTTGTAAAGTGTCATCTTAGCAGTGACTTGGATCATGGTTTGAAATTTTTGTTGCCAGTCCTGATTGTCATCAACTTGGAGTGTCTCGCGGATCAAATTTTGTTGTATGTTGACTGTGGTATCAGTGGCCAAGAGTAGCTAGACTGTGTTTTCATTAGTTATGTAGGCGATGATTTGTTCCTCAATTTCCTCTGGTGGCATTTCTGTTTTCTATGAAAAAACAAATTGAAAGAATATAAGAGTTATCATTTATTGTTTTTCAAAATGTGTCATGATGTGAAATAATGTAGCTGGACAATTTTGGTGTTGGCTAATGGTGTTGCAAATGGTTGAATTTTTTTCCTTTTAGACAGGTTTGAATACTGTGAAGGTAGGTCCCAGAATGTTATGAAAAATGTCCAGCTCCTTTTACATCTTTTATTTAATGTCCTTTGACAGCTACAATGTGAATTAAAATCAACCTGCAATATATCAGTAAATGGACCTTAATGTGTGTGGTGCATGGTGGAGCCAAAGTTCTGGGATACTCTGAGAGTATCAAATACAGTATCAAATAATCAATGATCAAAAAAACGAGGACCTGCTGGGCAGGCACCCAGTTTTAGATTTTCCAGCATGGTACAAATGCCAGCCCTCAGGAAGTTAGAATTGTGATACGGTAGGTGTGGTGTTCTATTCTACCTTAATAGATTTATCTTTTTCCCTTTCTTTATCTTGGGAAGCCAAAAATTGGCAATTGAATTTGGGTATCTCAAAATTGAAGACCTGGTTGGAAGAGAAAGATTTTGGACAATTTCATAAAATGGGCCATTGGGCCAATATGGGACCTTGGACCAAAAATTCCTGGTGAGCTAAAATTGCCCATCATCCAAGGAACATTGTGTCCAATATTAAAGAAATCCAAAGGATGCGGGTGGAGAAGCATTGTGAACAACTGCGGAAAGACAAACAGGCAGATGTGATTTTTTTTGTCACGCTCCATGTAAGTAAAATTGTGGATTTAGAGAGGAAAATAGGTAAAAATGGAAAAAAAAAAAACATAGCTTCTTCTTTATTGGTAGACACCACATCAAGTAGCATATTGTGATGCATTTAGAGACTTTGAACTGAAAGAGTGCATTAGATAGGGTTGGTACCTTGATTTTTGTCCTTGTTGTGGAAGATAGTTGGTTTTGGCCTTGATATTTTTTCACTAGGAGGTTCGTAAAAGATACACAATCACCAGACTGGATTGGAGCATCTGCATCTTGTCTCCAAAGTGATAATTTGATGTTCTGTTCATGTTGACTGATAACCAGCGTACGGACAGGCACTTGTTCCTCACAGACAACTACACTCCGTGGAACTTCATCCTGGGTAGCAAAAAGACATCCCAAAATGAATATGAATAATTGTTATGGCATAGACTACACATTTTGAAAGCGTCATGGTTACGATGTCAAGGCAAATGGGCATTACTTGAACTGGTGAGTAATACTTGCAGTTACTGTGAAGATATTTTGCAATACAATATGTCATATATAGTTGTAATTGCAATTACTACTGTTTCCTGAACAGGATAGGTTTTGTAAACTGGTCACTTCACTTTTGTATAATATTTTTGGCACTACACTGATAGATATACATACAGATAAAGATTCACATACCTGCTGGATAGTTCCAATTACTGAAGTCATAGTTTTCTCTGGGGATGTGTGTATCTGATTTATGGGCATTGGTGGTGGAGTGGCTGGTCTCACACTGTTGATGGCTTCTTGCATGATATTGTCTGGAACAACCATCGGTGCTGTTTTGAAGATTTGCGATTGTGATGTCAATGCAATTGTCTTGTCATTACGTAAGTATGTAATTTTTAATGCATTTCCAACATTGTCAATCTTGCTTGGTTCATAGAGGGTTGCCTTTATATGGCCGGAGTCATCACAGAATGCTAAGTACATCATGGTTTTGTCAGTATTGTCTTTTTTGTACTTTTATGACGCCTGACCTTGTTGCAATGGTAACTTTTAGTGGCCGTGATAGGGACTTTGTTGGTTATTACTTGATGTTAAGTGTTTTATGTTCTGCATCTGAAAATAGAAATGGACATAAAATGATGTGTCAAAGCTGCTGAAGGAAATTCTAAGCAAATTCAAACTGGGTACAAATATCTGTTTGACAAAAGAACATGAAAGGGTGTACTGTATAACAATAAGTACTGTACTTTACCAATTGTGTGCAGGAATACTTATGTATATTGCTGAAATGTGTTTGTATAATGATCAAGATGTGCGTGGTAATGTTGAATGTTGGTATGTTCAGTATTCAATGTGTGTAGCAAAATATACTGGTTCATGGTAACTGTAATATGTATTTAATACCCCAAAAGTATAAGTTGTAGGGACTGGTGAGATGTAAATTGGGTCAAGGATTGTACTGTGTGCCGTGGTTGATGCATGGATAAGCTGAAGGTATGTCTGTAATCAGAAATTGGCGACTTTGTTGCATGGTCATGATTGAAGTCACCTAAAATTATTTTGTAGTCAGCTGGGAAGAGTTGCAGTTTTGGCAATATTGTACATAGGATTTCTGAAAATTCTGTAGATGTGACTCCAGGAGGTCTGTATATAAGTAGAATAAGAAATGATGGTCTTGTATTGATAATAAGTAGAAGAGATGAACAGTTGCCTGCAGCTATGGAATGAATATCATAGAGGTATTTTTGTTTAACATAAACCACTACACCATTGCCTCTTCCTTGCAGGCTTGATGAATGCAAATTGTACCCTGGTATTTCAAAATTGTGGTGTTCTTGAGAAGGGAGCCATGTTTCAGATAAACATATAACATCTGCCACCATGAACTCTTTGTTGGCTATCATATCTTGAAAGTGAGCTGGTAGAGATTGCACATTGTGATGTATGATGGAAAAGTTCATATTGGTATCAATTGCCAGTAATGGACTGCTAAGAGATACATCACAAGGACTCATGGTTTTCAAGCTTATGACATCTCATACCTGGTTTGGTGAAACTTTTTTACGCCATTCTTGAAGAGTAGTCGATTGCAAATGCAACAAACAAATACTGGCTTTTCCTCACATAACTTCTTGAAATGTGAGATTTAAGTATTGTTTACCTGCACTGTGCTTGAAGCCGGAGAACAAAATGTAAATGTGCGGTCTGCAGGTTTTGTTCCATGTTTTGCAGAAGAGACATTTGGTTGATGTGGGCCATTTTCCGTGGCAATGGTGGGAGGATCATTTGGTTGGTTGACATGTGGTTCAATTTCAAGAGGAACATAATGTTCACAAGAGGCAGGTGGAACACAGTTTGCAAGAATGTTACTTGGCATACTTTCACCTCTTGAACTGAGGACATTAGTTGTCATGCTCATCACACACCATTTGGTATTTTTTGGCAACCTCTTGAATGTACTCTCTTTGATTGGCTTTACTTTCGTTGAATGTAGATCAAACTGGACAGGACTATTAGATCCAGCAATTGAAATTGCCAAGGTCTGAACATGCACAATGAGAGTATGCAAGGAATGAAATTTTAGGAAAATGCTCTTGCCATCCATTACTGGAAGGCCCTTTGAATTCCTACTATGAGAATCAAACAGGTAGAATGATGAGGTCAAGCAATCCTTATATATGGCAATGGCATTGCCATTTGCGACCAAAATGGCACATGTATGGATTTGGAATGCTTGCTCCAAGGCACATAGTAGAGTGTGTGTACTAATATTGTCTGGTTTGTTTGATTTGTATGGGCTAACAAGTCCTGAGTAAGACCGAAAAATTTTGTTATGGAAACTGAGATCATCAAATGAATAGAATTTTGGTAACTGAGTAAAATACAGCCAATGATGTTGTTGTTGATGATGTGACTGTATCAAGGAGTACATTTTGTCCCCTTGGATTAGGATATGATCTAGCTCTGAGGAAAGGTATCTTTGTGGAGGACTTATTTGACAAAGTGACAAGAAGATGAGAGAATTTGCCATACACTGTCTCAATTTTGTGTTTTGCGAGAAAACTGAAGACCCTTGGTGAAATGAACCAGTTGTAATGACAATATTGCCAGGCCTATTTAATGATGCACAAGCAAGTGGAGTTGTTGGAAATTTTAAATTTTGGACATTGTTGGGACTTGAAGTTGAGTTGTTTCTTTCTTTTGCTGTGACATTCATGCATGAATTATCTGATTGGAACTCATATTCTGCTGTGGTCTGTGATTTTGTCATGTCTGAGTAAGTATTATCTTGGTCATTAATAGCGTTGGGATTTGAGGATTTCTGACTGCAGGAAGGAAATGGACTAGCAATCATTTCTTTTATTACACAACAGCGGTGCTCTTCTGGTAACCTTTTGAAAGTTGTCATTTTGATTATTTTCACCTTAGTAGAATAAAGATCAAACTGAACTGGACCACTGCTGTTTGTAAGACAGCTTGTCAACATTTCAATATGCACAACCAGATGGTCTAGAGATTGAAATTGTAGAAGGACGCTGTTGCCATTGACAACTGGAAGGCCTGATAAATTCCTACTGTCAGGAGTGAACATGTAATATGCTGAAGACAAACTCTCTCTATATATTGCAAAAGTATTACCACTAACGATCAAAATGGCACATGTTGCAATGTCCTGGAATGCTTGTTGTAATGCTTCTCTTAATACGTAAGTATTGAGATTGTCAGGAATGTGTAATGTGTTTGGTTTGACTAACCCTGAGTACAAAAAAAGAAAAGTTGTTATGAAAACTATACCCAGAAACTGAAAAGTATTTGGGCAACTGACTGAAATGTAACCACTGAGATTGTTGCATAAGCACTGATTGTAGCAAAGAGTACATACTGTCTCCTACAGTTAAGATGAAGTCTAGTTCAAGAGACTGGTATGATCTTGGAGAGCTGATGTTACAGTGTGATAGGAACATAAGAGCATTGGTAAGACACTGCTTACCACTTGTTTCTGGTGAGAATATAGAGGAGGCCTGATGGAATGAACCTGTTGCAATAAGCATCTTGAATGGCAACAGACAAATGACCTAATTTAATGTAAGAAAATGTTCATGTATAAGTTTCAGAGTTTTGCCCCAAGAGACTCTATTAGCTAGGCATACAAAAATTAAGCTGAAGTCACCACTTTCATCCAAAATACAGCAGTAATGTTTAATCAAGTATTGCAAGTGAAAGGAAGTATGAGTGGAGTTGTGACTAACAGACAAAATGAGGACAGACTTCAGTGTGGTACAGAATATATATTAAAGAAGAGACAGCAGATTCATTGATATCAGTATGTCATTGGAAATTGGGAACAGTATGAACAAACTGAACAGTTTGGAAGCAATTGGAACAACTAGATGGAAACAGAAGGAAACAGCAAGGTCAGCATATAAACAGTCCAGTGTTGAAAAAAACAACTGAAGAATTTGCAAACAATATGGAAACAACTGGATCAAGAATGAGGAAACAACATGGAAACAACTGGATTAAGAATAAGGAAACAACGAGATCAACAAGTAGGAAACCAATATGGAAACAACCGGATAAAGAGGTTCAAAAGTGAAGGAAATGGCATAAATCTGAACATAAACAGTTTCAGTTAGTACAAAGGGCTCACACATTCATGTAAAAATTTGTGAAGTGGTTTAATGTTGAGCTACTTATTCTGTACTTTTCAGACCAGTCCTGGACTAGCAGTTTGCTTTTGATACCTTACACACAGGCTTAAGCACAGCTTGCTATATTGTTTCACTGCAGTGTAACTAAAAATGGGAGCATGGCAGACAAAACAAAGCCTTAATGTATTTATTTATTGCAAAAGTTCCAAGTCCTGATTTTACTGAACGTTCAATAAAGAGTGATGTGGGTATGGGTTGTTGATGCTGAGGTACGTATTTTACTGACAGCACTTTACTGGATTAAGTAACTGAACTGTGAAGAGTGCAATGACTATTTGGCTTGTTTATTTTGTTGAGGGTATGTAGGACTGACAACTATTTTGTGCAATACACTTTTAACAAACTTGTTGTGTAACACTGTAAGTGCGGCTTGTGAAGTTACGTATTAGAGCATATTTGTTACCCACAATACTGTATTGTGCTGTATTTGCATTGTGCAAAACACTTTTTTAAAATAAACCTGTTGTGTAACACTGTTGTGAAGTTATGTATATGCCTCAAATTCTTGAACCTTAGCTTTGACAGGCTGAAGACTTAGGCTAGTTACATCAATAAGAATTGTTGGCTATGTTGATTTACATTGTTCAAAGTCTAAATAAAAAAATGTTAAACAATCATGAATGACTCAAAGATATCAGTATCACATCATTCCAAACTAAAAATGAGTCTCAGATGTTTTGATTATTTGCCCCAATAACTAGTGTTAGCAGAGGAAAGTAGTCTTTTGCAGGGAGAAAACAAATGTTTTGTAAGGAGGGGAAAGTAACTGGTCCCAAACCTTATCAATATCAGTAACCAGCTAGGGCCCAAGTCTACTAGGCTATGCTGTTACAGTTAAGTTAGGCTTGTAAGTTGTAATGGGGCCTCCTCAGTTAATGGCAACCCAAATATTCAATCACCTGCACGTAACGATATGGATAAGCTATTCAGTTAACCCAACCTGCATATGTGTTAGGCCTACTTTTATAAGTTGCCCTGAAATCTTTGCTGGTTGAACTTTGTCTCAGAGTCTCACTGTGTGATACACTATTGGTGATGACGCAGGCCTTACACTACGCAAAATTATCGACCCTGGACTTCCTTGACTATCCTGTAATAACCTTTAGCCTACAGCAAACCAGCTGCAGAGTCTACGCTGGGAGCACCTTTCGTACTAGGACATGCCTAACACTAGTAACAGTATCACTGATGTTAGCGTTGTTTTGTTGTGTAACGTTCGGCTATAGTATAACTTGGCCTACCTAGCCTAACTGTGTTTGGGCAAGACTACGACAAGTTTTATATACCGTGGGTAGGTTGTTCTCCGTTTAAGTTGACAAACTAAAACCAAAATTAAAAATACAATAACGGTATGGAATCAATGGCAAATTACCTTGAACTTGGCGACTGGCCTTGGTCACAATCGGTCGCAGTCGTCGCAATAGCTAGCAATGACGGGGTACAGTACAGTACACTAATACTAGCTGCTCTATGCGATGGCAAGTTGGTCGTCGATGAAGTTGCTTCATGAAACAGTTCCGACAAAACAAGGTTGTCGTATGTTGGAAAATGCAACCTTTGAAATTTATTTTGAAATCCCTGAACGGTATGAATTGTTTTCAAACTATATTTACACCTTTTTTCAACCAGAGAGGAAGCCTTCAATGCAGAACAATACCTTTGAATGTGGAACTACTTCTTTATTTGCACATTACCACCTTACTATACAGGAGTTGTTCGAGCAAATCCCCTTATATAGAAATAGTTAAACTTTGTTGAAAAATCCCCCTACAGAACAACTTAACATGACTGCGCAGCTGTTCCATTGTACGAACGAACAGCTCGAGATTGCAATATGAATCCAAACGGAACATGATTTAATATTCATTCGCACCGACCGCTTGCGAAGGCACGAAAACACGTGACTGAACGAGCAATTCCTACAATCGAAGCTGTGGCTTCGATTAATAAGAGGAAGGACATTTTAATAAAATAACAAAATCCGGTTTACTTTACTTTCTTTTCTTTATTTTGTTTAATCGTTTAATTTGAAGGGAAACATTGCGTTTAAATGCTCAAACATCGCACGGAAAGAAAACAGTTAAAGTAGGTATCAAACCCTTAAACAATTAACACTAATTCATCTCCTTAAAATGCTACAGGAAGAGTGTTTGTGACAGTTTGGGTGAACAACTTTATTGTAAGCTACAGATCTGTAGGAAACTTATCTCCTGAAAAGAATGCTATATCATATTATCAAGGACCGCAAAGAACTCTTTCTTAGCTAGTTTACGGTTGGGAAGCTTACATCGGGGTAACCAAATTATATTAAGCTCTGATGACGTCACACAATTTTGAATTTAGCCGCTTGAGGAAAATTGTACACTTGGAATAAAGAATGGTTGTTTTATTCTGTGTACTTTCAATGACGTACAAGAAAACTATGAAATCAGACGAACTTTGCAAGTTATCATATCACCAATTTCTGGCGAAATTGTCGGCTAAAAGGCCCAAGAATTACCGGAAGATTTTAAGTCACCCTTTCTAAACGTTGGCGAATGGTCCCAATTTTGTAGCGAAATCATCCCAGAAACTGTTCAACACTTGTCAAATACTCTAATATGATCAAGAAATATACTTTCCCACATAGGCTATATTCGACTCCTTGTTGGGGGTTCTGAGAACAGTGTTCCTGTACGAGTTGAACATGAAAAAACGGGTTCGGGAACATGTTCTTGCACCCAAATCTCACACCACGTCGCCGGTGGTGCAGCGAGAACAAACGTTAAACAAGAAAGCGGAGATAGCTTCTTATGGAAGGAATTTAAGAAATTATCAGTCACAATGACTGATCTTGAGCAGGACATGTATCTGAGAGGAATAACTCACTTATGTAACAGTCTTTAGAAATTATCATGAAAATTAAACGAAGTAAGAGGTGAAAGCAATACACGGTACGGCGGCACGTTAGGCCGACATGCACAGGGTGACGTATACCCATGGTAACTATCCCTGAATGTGTTCAACGACACTACAGAAGGGATTTCCATGTTCTCAGCATGTCCCGGAACACTCAAGAACTTGGTGTCGAATAGAGCCATAGTTTCGTTGATAAATCATCCCAATTTTCCCGACGACTGTCAATTTCGATTTATTTATGCTACGAGTCTGTTTACGGTACACCTGTTAATCTGTCAGCCATCTTGAAACGCAATGCTTGATGGTACCTAGCATATTGCAGCACTCCGATACAAGTTCCAACACAATGCGATTCATCGGGCTTACACATACGTTAGTGATGCGATGTATATTTAAAAAATAGAAAAGCAGAGCAAAGACAAAGTGTTCTTAGAGCATTTTAGTGAAGATACAAGAATAACTACAAGAAAAGCACCACAATATTTTGGAAATATTAGTTGTTTTCTTTCTTTCAAATGATATTTCAATATTTTCTCACCTTGAAGACGGAAAATGTCTAGTTTTAAGCTTCTCAATTGAGCTCTCGCTTCTTCGGTTTTCTCGGAAAGCTTATGAGGAAGACTCAGGCCAAAGTTCACCCCCTGACAATCGCTATCTACTAAAAAGAGTTTCTTTTGAATCTTTAACTTTCTATTTTTCTTTTATTGCCAAAAAAATCCTGAATTACATAAGACCTTCAATAAGAGTTATTGAAATTTTTAACTTGTGTCCGTTTTCGCTCTGCGTAGGCTAGCTCGAGTAAGGCCTCCCAGAATGCAGTTCACAGCGAGTGTTGAGGGTGTAAAGATTGCGCAATAACGGTCAAAAATGCCAGGTCTGCTTCCCAACTGTTAGCTACCGGAGAAGCAGCAGACGACCCCACGTGTGACTGCTACAATAAATCACTGTTGATTTTTGTCCGACAGCTGGCGACGCTTACCCATTGTGACGCCACGTGAAAATCACGTCACTCTTTTAACTGACTTTGATGTGTAGCACTTCTGACACACATTCTAAGTGCACCATACACACTTGCTTATATTATCGCCTTATGACGTCAGGACTACTGACCAATCACCATCAGCTGCATCGAGTTTCATGGAGAGTCCCACTCGCCAGACAGCATGCTCTCCCCAGAACCACTCTAGCTCTCGTGCGCTCAACATCTAATTCTAGCACTACTACTACTACTATATGTAATCGTTCAGCCGTCTGGTCGTGTCCGTTTTCAGCACGTAAAAAGCACACTACTACTATTCTAGCCAACCACAAAGAAAGGACGCTGAAGTAAGCCAACGGCTTCACTGGAACCAGCTACCTTCGTGGATATTTTTTACTTAGCCAACTAGGCCCATTTCCTACTACAAATTTGCTACTCAATATCTCGGAGCTTATTTTACTCACTACTCGTGTTCGTTTCAAAGCACGTAAAAAGCACTCTATTCGTTCCGCCAACACGAACAGTCTCTTGAGTCGGGCAGCATCTGGCAGCTCGACATAAATTACTTTACTGGGGCTTTAGTGTTGAATGGAGCCATAGTGCCGTTTTTTTTTATCAGCCAAGAATCGTTCGCGAGGACACGCGGTTCCGTTGTGACGCCATATTGTTTCAGCGGTATTGACGAAGCTACACAGAACACCACCTGAGGTGAGACTACCCAACTTTATTTGTTATCTCTTACGCCTCCACAAAACTGATGACCCCTAGACCAAGTTTTACTTACATCACAAAAGATGCATGCCCGTCAAGGCGCGTCACATATTATATCAATCGGATTTTTCGGGATTTTTGTGTAAAATCTTCTCAATTTGTGGTCGGAAAGAGCCAAATATTTGCTAACATGTGTAAATATATAAGTTGTACCGTAGGACCATAAAAATAAATTTATGTGAATTATTTCGTGACGTCACATGGCAGAGACGGATTTTATCGGACTATGCTGTCCGAAAAAATGTTGTTCGGTGTGACGTCAGGAAAAAGTCAGTTGGCATTTTATTTTCGTAGGCATCAGATGCAAATCATATAACTACACTGGTTGTAATTTTTTTGGCTCTTTACGACCAAAAAAGGAGAAAGCCTTAACCCTTTACCGTTGTTTGGGTCCTTTTGGACCCAGACGGAGAGCGCGACTGTCCCCCATCTTTTACTGTTTCACGCGGAGCTCGAAACTGCGAGTAGCTACCCGAAAATTCGGCCACAACAACGAGAGGGACAAAAGTTTAAGGTCACGGGGTCAATAGCCTACGGAAGGTGATGCGGGGCGTGCTATGTCGGTTTTTTTTCGTTCACTCCCGAGGCGCGAAAATGTGCCCCGATTGGAGCACAACGGTAAAGGGTTAAGCTCAAGTATCTGCACCACGGGGCTGTGCACGCACGCAGAGACAGAGGCATCAGCTTTGCAGTAAGCAAACTCCACAGGCTTATTTTAACCCTTTACCGTTGTTTGGGTCCATTTGGACCCAGACGGAGAGCGCGTCTGTCCCCCATCTTTACTGTTTCACGCGGAGCTGCGAAACTCCACAGGCTTATTTAAACAATAACCAGCAAAAATCGGATTGAAATCCGATCCGAATTCGTTGAAGTGTGACCGCGGCTTTACACGAGCAAACAGCTGAGGCTTGCGTTCGATTTTCACGCAGATCATGAACACAAATGTGAGACTCCTTTTTAAAGAAGTTTATGGGGTGCGATATGGCGGTGTGAATACCGCACGCAATACTGCTGTCGTGAACTCGTGTACATTGGCCTACATAGCTTCCAAAGACGAATTGGCGATAGACCTACATCCTTTCACTGATTTGACAACTATGCTACAATCAGCGAAGACTAAACACTTGGCCCCATTTGGGTTCATATTGAGAAATGAAAGAAGCCAACAGATTTCTTTGTAATATGACTAATGTTACAGCGTTATGAACGAATCAGTGGGCCTGTTTATCATGTGACCTTCTCATGGATACATTTTCTCCCCATTATCGGGAATATAAGTAAACGAAAATATGGAGAAGGTTTGAAGACTGTATAGACTCATTTACGCTAACGTCACTGATTGGCACTGGTTGGCAATTGTTGACATAGAACATGCCAGGATTATATGTGTGTATGTTCGGTTTTGTGCTTTCAGTGCTCTCGCGATTACAGGCAGAAAGTAGTATAGACTTATTAGAACCTACATGTCATTGTGGGAAATGTGCGCGTTCCTCATTAACTCTGCTGCCAATCAACCGTGACGTCATTTGCTTGTAAACCAGTGAGCATATAGTTCACTGTTGTAAACATGAATGAGTCACATCTAAGGTGTGTATTATGATTTAAAGGAGCGCCATCTATAGATCTGCTTTGTCTGCTTTGTCTGCTTTGTCTGCTACATTGTGGAAGGCCTGCCAAATCACATAGTAACGTGGAAACTTACGCTGCCACTGAGAGGTAACCGGGACGGACATTGACTCCTAACATATATAACGTACGGATAGTTATTTCCATGGATGGCGTCAATCAATGACTTTAAGTTGACCGTGCACGGTACTTGACAATTATTAGATGATAAATATCAGTCATGTGTACAATATAGGCGATGGTTGTGTATCTAAAAATGGCATTGTATAGATTGGAAGGTTTTGGTGAACTCAACATGATAAGAAATTTTCGATTATTAGAAAGAAAATCAGATTAATCTCACTCGTGGAGCTAGAAAAGTACTACTCAGTTGTATCCCTCCATACTTGACCAATTGTGTCCAATTTATCACTTTGTTTGGTTTTTAAAGCCAAATGTGAAATATTCCGACGTTATTAAAATTTCTTGGTTGTATTAAAGCAAGATTGTTGTCACCAAGTTTCATATCTTTCTAACTTTTGTAACTTTTGTCCCCTAAATAAACAAACTATTTATCAACTATTCCGGGATATTTGACGCTATACAAATTTGACTTTTCGTTAATAGGGAGGGAGGTAGACAGTACAAATTCTCAATGTCTACAGCGTTTTGTACAAAAGAGACATTTCTCAAGAGAAGGGTGTAAGGTCACATCAAGTTTTGACGTTCTTAAGCGTTTCGGTGAAATTTGCATTGAAATCCAACATGTGGTTCTCAAGATATAAGCAAGTAAAGTTGTCACATTTTCCAACCAAAAGGAAACATGAAGCAAGCATGTATGACATCATATCCTCACTTTAATGGAAAATCTTCTGTTTTTCCTTAAAGTTGAACTTAACAACCAATATTTTCTTCCGAGTCACCAATTCCATGTTATCAGAATGTGATTGCATGGAAATACAAATCAACCTTTAATAATCTTTTAATTTGGATGCCCATTATCTTAAGGTTAACCACAAAAATACGTCACTGCACTGTTGGATTCTGTGATCAAGGTCAAAATAAAATTGTCCACAGTTTATGGGGCAGAATTCTCTAATGGTTGTCAGAATTTCCTGGTAATGCCTCTCTGGTCCAAAATTTAGTCTTGTCAAGAACTTAAGGATGCGTCTTCGATACCGCGCTGCAAAAATACGACTTTGTCAAATTCTACACGAATATCTCTATGTATGTACTAAAGCAGGAGCGAGTTCATCTTTTTTCGGTTATTGCTGACCAGGCTGCAGCGGGTACATTTTACATTTTTTGAGGTGGAATTTGCGCCTTCAATACTTGCACTTGTTGGTGAAATTGTCAAGAGTAGGCGCAAATTTGTCGATATTAGTTTACAATCTTTTCAATCTTGTTCTCACTGCACATTCCGTTCAAGGTTGTTGAGCCTAGTGTGTGGATTTTGTAGTAGTTTATTGTACAGTCTAGCGAAAATTAAGAAAATTCACTGTCATTATGATATGTGTTTCACATATTTTCGAACCAAAATCGAGTGGCATCTGTCTTTTAGCCATTTTCGGTGCACTGAGCCTCAGAAAGCTATCTAGTAAGCTCGGCTTAAACTTGAGCACGCATCGCAGAATGATCAGCAGCAAAGCACCGCACCTATGGCATCTAGGGCCTAATTTTCAGAAGGGACGCACAGGGGCTAAATTATTTAAGGTCTATCTGAATATTCCCTGAATGTCAGAGTCTCCTGAGAATTATGTACCATTTTGCTATCGTCCGTTAAGAGTTCACAAACAGGTCGGACCCTGGAATCCCAAGGAGATCCACACAAATAGGTCCTCCAAGTAAAATTGCATAGTTCTGAGAGCCGTTCCAAAAAGAGTTTGATTAACCATACTTAAGCCAACAGTAAATCGTACTTAAGATTGCGCGTAACTCTTTGTGCAACGGGCCCCTGAATGATGTAATCCGACGGTTATTTCTAACTGAGGGCAGTAGCCAGATAAGCTGTAGAGCAAAACAGGCTCTTCGGGGCAGACACCGTCACGTTAGAAATAACTGTCGGATTACATCATTCAGAACTATGCAATTTTACTTGGGGGACCTGTTTGTGTGGATCTCTTTGGGATTCCAGGGCCCGACCTGTTTGTGAACGGACGATAGCAAAATGGTACATAATTCTCAGGAGACTCTGACATTCAGGGAATTTTCAGATAGACCTTAAATAATTTAGCCCCTGCGCGTAAGTTGGATCAGCGCCTGGAGGCCTACACTAAAGATATCCCTGGGACGAATTGCCTTAGTTGACATACCAACTTTTGTATTAAACTGCTTTTCACATTTTCCAATCAATTTCGAAATCCAAGTTCCACTTTGTCACTTAAGTACCAGCTCTTTTCAATCTCCAACGTATAGCTGCATAACTTGTTAAACTCAGCTACTTGCACGCCTGTGTCGCCATTATCGGGGTCATAAGGGTTTACATCTTTGAACGGTCTGCATAATTTACAACATCGATAGAAACAAACAAGGCTAAAATCGACAACACTCATTTTCAAGTTCAACAGCAGAGACGAACCGTTAAGTCTATCACCCATTTATGGTCTGTGGATCCGTACCCTCAGCCTTGTGCGTGGTAGCATCCATGTATGCGTGAGATGAACATCCGTTCATGCGTGAAAACTTTTCGGCCTCCGCAATTTAGCGCATTGGTTTTTGTTTTGTTCCTCATACTATATCTGTTGAAAACAGACTTCTAAGGAAGACATTTGACACAATATGCATCCCACAGTTTGTTTGTCTGTACGTATATAAAAGCCTTCAAAGCTAGGGGAAGGTGGGGCTATGACGAATACCGCCATGATAAAACTCGTTTCTGAATTTTTTTTTTTTTAATTTCTTGATACTTATATTAAAATAGGCCTAGCACTAAAACATTCATTTTTCATGATTTCAGAACCTGATGAAGGCCAAATGGCCGAAAGCTTGCAATAAAAGTAACAGACTGAAAGCGACGTCCTATCTCCCATCTTTGAACTTCATTTCTTACACACACACACACACACACACACACACACATATATATATATATAAATATATATATATATATATATATATATATATATATATATATATATATATAAATATATATATATATATATGTATAGGTCGAAAAATTGGTAATGATTCGATCATGAATTTAATTCAACCCAAGTACTGGCATTGCCTTTTGAACAAGGGAAGAAATATAGAAAAAGATATATATATTTATATATATGCTGTTTCTAAAAAAATTAGACTTCGACAGTGTACTGAATATTAGTGGTAAGAAAATATAAAGACTATTTGTGGCCGATAAAATTCAACAACAGTCTGGTTACAGCAGGGTACTCAAGACTGAAGAATGAACTGATGAATGCGTGAATTTGCAGTGTGCATGCGCATTGCAATCAATTGAAGTAAATAAATCACACACAGAGCTGATAAAAGTAAACCCACCAGATTGTCAAGTGCATAACATCACTGCTCTGTTTTGCGTTCATATCTTGTGTGGCTTTTGACTTTCCAAGCTCATCCAGACATCTCACCATGACCGGTAATTCGTCAATACTAACTTGAATTTATATTTAACTTCTTAGCACAATGTTATGTTTTTGCCAGTAGGCCTCTTCATTTTTCTTGAAAGGGCTTTTTTGCCTTTTACTTTCCTCTGTACTCTTTAGGTTGCATCATGTCACCTATTCGGTGTTATAATTTATAAAACGTTTAACCGATCATCTAACAAGAATCACATCTCAAAAATGTTTATGTAAGGAAACTTTCCCCCATTTGCAAAATTCCTAAAGCTAAACGAACCTTCACCTTTGTCAAAGACAGGGGTGGCGGCAGGATTTTCCCGAGAGGGGGCCAACATTTCAAGGCCCCGACAAAGTCGACGATACGGCCAGGAAGGCCGTGACTTGGTAGAGTTGAAGCGCGCGTAGCGCGCCGAGATTTTATGTTTTCTAAAACAAATATTTAAAAATCTAGAGTTTATTTGCAGAAAAAAATTAAAAGAAATTTGGCTTTTGTCAGTACCATAAAATATTTTGGGTGTTCACTGAAGATTCTGTCCTTCATATGGGAAAAGTCAAAAACGTTATATAGAAAGCAGCTGAAATTTTTTTGGAGTTACGCATTTAATCGTACTAGGCCTACGTACTAAGGCTTCAAGACTAGCCAAGAAGTTTGCCCGGAATTTTTTTTGCTTTTTGGAACGAAGATTTGAAAATTAAGAGCTTATTATATTGGAGAAAAAAAAAGTTACTGGCTTTATGGTCTCAAAGAGATTTGACTCCTATAGGTAAATCAATTATTGTAAAAACACTGGGTATATCCCAATTTGTTTATCTTTTTCAGGTTTTACCTGACCCTCCCCCTTCATTTCTCAAGGAGGTTGAGGGAATAATTTTTAAGTTTATTTGGGCAGGAAAACCTGAGAAAATCAAGCGTCTTACTCTTTGCAGTCCAACGTTTGCAGGTGGCCTGAAAGTGACTCATATACCAAGCTTTATCAAAAGCCTTAAATGTAGTTGGGTGAAACGATATTTGGAAGAGAAGGAAGCAGTCTGGAAATTATTTTTTTGACCTACATCTTCAGAAATACGGTGCAAAGCTTCTCTTTAGTTGTAATTTTAAAGGTGATGATATTGTAACTGATAATCGTTTTCTAAATGATGTTTGTAAGGCATGGTCGACTTACTCCTATTACCTTCCAACAAACAATTTTAAAAGAGAAATAATTTGGAACAACTCCCATATTAAGGTTAATCACGTAACGGTGTATTATGATTTCATGTATAATAAGGGTGTTGTTTATGTAAGCGACCTTCTAGACGTTAATAATCGTTTTCTCACAATTAATTGTTTTAAAGAAAGGTTCAATATTAATCATTTTCCTTTTACGCTTTTGTATGGTATATACTCAGCTATTTCAAAATCTTGGAGGATCCCACCCATTGATGTAGAGATAATTGACGAGAATGTTGCCACAACCGTAGGTTCTATTTGGAGAATGTCCTCTTTGTCAAGAGGAATTTATACTTCTATTGTTAGATCAATTACCACCCCCCCCCCCCCTAAAGCTATTGTTAAATGGAACAGGGAGTTTAATATAGATTCAAATCATTGGAAAACTATTTTCCAAATCCCGTTCAGCTCTCTTAGAGATAGTAAGTTAAAGTATTTTCAATTTCGATTTTTACACCGGATCTTAGGTACAAATAGATTACTTTTTTTAATGAACCAAAGGAATGATGCTCTGTGTACTTTTTGCAATCAGTATGAGGAAACGTTAAGTCATTTATTTTGGGATTGTGCCCTCGTATCAAATTTTATTTTGGATGTCGAGCAGAGAGCCTTAGGCCAACAATTCTCCCTATCTAAGCAGGATCTATTTTTTGGGTATAGGTTTTGCCAAAGTCATCCTTATAATTTCCTCATCTTTAATATTAAACATTACATCTATAGGAAAAGAATGTCAAAGGAGATCCCTAACTGTGTTGATTTTTTGCATAATTTTAAATTTTTACTTCAAGTGGAGAAACGTCTTTCTTCCACAAGTATTCATCACCCTATTAAGTTTGAGTCTCTAAAAACTGCTTTTTGTAATTATCTCGTTGATTAACTAGGATAAGTAGTAAAAACTGAACTATTTTAAACGTTATGTTATGGTACCAGATACAGGATGGACAAACTGTTACTTATTTCTCCATGAAAGTACGAATGTATGTATGTATATATGTGTGTATGTATGTTTGTATGTATGTATATATTGCTGGTCATAATTATGTTCTCAATAAAGCAAAAAAAAAAAAAAAAAAAAAAAAATATTGGAGAAATTTTGGAATTTTATGAAAAAAAGAAGATTTTTGGTAAGATTAATATGATTTTTATCATTAAGCGACACGCCTTTCAACAGAAAAAATAGTTAGTATGCCTAATGATTAACAGAGCTGGCTTTGGTTATTTATTGTACCGAGTATCCACCAAAATTTTAAATTTTGCCACTTTAAACAATCTGCAGATTATATTGGAGAAAAATTGTAATTTTATGACAGTTTTGGGAGGTTTTCCTTTGGAAAGAATCTGACATTCTTACAAGAAAATTAAGTAGGTGTGATTTGTACTTTTGTTGGGGTTACTGAATATCATCATGCAGATTCAGGCCCGTATTGGAAAATTCTCCCGAGAAAGAGTTTGGCTTCGCTTTTATTCAAAGTTTTGTATTTTATACTTGGGGTCACCATCTGATTATCACAGGGATAATTATAAGACCTATCGTAATAAACTGAATCACATTTTAAAATTTGCTAAGAAAAATTATTATACTGATATATTTGAAAACACGAAACATGATAGTAAAAAAACACGGGAAAATATTAACACCATTTTAAATAAAGGTAAACAAAGTCACACCTATCCTGACGCCTTCATCGATAATGATGTCTCGATTAGTGACCCGCTGGAAATTGCAAATGCATTTAATACCTTTTTTACTAACCTTGGCCCAAACTTAGCCCCCAAAATACCCTATCGAAATCCCACAAAACTGACTACTGGGTATAACACTCACACGATATTCTTATCACCCATAAGCAGCAACGATGTTGTAAAGGTAGCACTTGATTGTCTTAAGCCGAAGTCGGCTGCTGGTTACGATGAAATTCGCCCAGCTATAGTTCGACAAGTTATTCATCTCATCTCTAAGCCTCTATGTCATATCTTTAATCCCTCATTTTTACATGGATGTTTCCCTGATAAATTAAAAATTTCAAAAGTAATTCCCATTTTCAAAAAAGGTAATCACTGTCACTTCGTCAATTACCGACCAATCTCTGTCCTTCCTTGCATTTCCAAAATTTTAGAGAGGCTTATGTTTAATAAAATGCAGTTCTTTCTCAACAAACACCATATTCTCTCTAACAGCCAGTTTGGCTTCCGGCCATGTCATTCCACTGAACTAGCTCTTATTGATGTTATGGACAAATTAAGCAACGCTGCAGCTAACAATGAAACTTCATTGGGTGTCTTCCTTGATCTTTCAAAGGCGTTTGACACGATTGATCATTCCATCCTTCTAGAAAAATTATTAACTTATGGATTTCGTGGCACTTCATATTACTGGCTAAAAAGCTATTTGACTCACCGATATCAGTTCACCTCCTTCAAAAATGAAAATTCCGACTTGCAACCCATTATATGTGGCTTTCCTCAGGGCTCTATTCTTGGTCCCTTACTCTTTATCATTTATGTAAATGATATAACATCTGTTTCCAGAAATTCCTTACTAGTAATGTTCGCCGATGATACCAACATATTTTTCAAAGACACAAACCTTAAAATTCTTGAGCAAACTGTGAACAATGAACTCAAATTATATTTTAACTGGTTCGCCTCTAATAAACTTTCTCTAAACGTAAATAAAACAAACTTTATGGTCTTCAATATGCCCCCTAGTCAAAAGCGTGATTTCAAAATTGTCATTAATAACGATGAGCTCCATGCTGCTTCAATTGTTAAATTCTTAGGAGTTCTTATTGATTCTAAGCTTACCTGGAATGACCATATTTCATATCTCTGTTCACAAGTTGCCAAAGGAGTTGGTATAATCGGTAGACTAAAACACATACTTCCTAAAAATGCTCTCCGTTCATTGTATCTAGCTTTAGTTTATCCCCATTTTTCCTACTGTAGCCTTTCTGGGTCTCGCTCAAATAATACTTCATTGAATAAGTTAAGCGTACTGCAAAAGAGAGCCATCAGATATATTTCTAGTGCTGCCCCACGTGAACATACAAGCGTACTATTCAAGTCATTGAACTTGTTAAAATTAAACGACATTATCAAAGTAAACACAGCGACATTCACTTATCGCTTCATTAATAACTCCCTTCCTCCAGGATTTTCTCACCTTTTCAGTCAAAACAGTTTAGTTCATAACTATAACACTCGACACAGCAATCGCCTTCGTCTTCCAGATAACCAGAGGAAATTTTCTAAGACGAGTATATGTTTTCGTGCTATCAAAATTTGGAATTCTTTACCCAATGATCTAATAATCAAGCGCTCTGTATCCTCTTTTAGATATAACCTAAGCAGATTTCTTATCAATCAATATTAACTGATTATACTACAGCACTTGCTTGTTCTTAACTTTAATTGTAATTTCCCTTTAACCATTCACTTTGGATCTTTCTCCTCTTCAAGAGGCGTGTCATGGGGGGAGGGGGTGTATTGTATTGTAATGTATGGGGTCAGGGTAATGTAGTGGGTGTAACGTAATGTGTGTGGGAAGGTTGGGGCACTTGTAGGGTATTTGGGGCAACGGTGAGGGTGAGGTAGATTGGATTGTATCTAGGGAGGGATTTAGGGTATGACTTCGGACAGGTATTCTTCTTCAATGTGTTTTCTCCTCGTTTTGTTATCCTGCCCTCATATACTTTTTTAGTTTGTACTATCCTAGTTCTTTTTTGTTTCTTTTTCTGTTTCCTGGGAGCACTCTACTCGACAAACCCTATGGGGTTTTTAGAGTGCTTCCATTCACAATATTTTGATTTCATGTAACATTCTACTTTTGTTTCTGTGTATTGTACCTATTTCTATCGATTATTGTGGAAAAACAAATAAATGAAATGAAATGAAATATATTGTCATAGGCGTACGAGTGCGTTTCAGTTTGGGAGGGGAAGGATTGTTTTTTGTCCGAAAAAATTTAATCCTGCCCGAAAGACTATCTAAGTCGAGAGCAGTCGCTCAGCGCACAGAAAGTTTTGAAAAATTGAGAACCCACAGACAACAAGAGGGTATTTCCCGCGCTCGTAACTAGAATTAAAGCAGTCATTACCTTGAGCATTTAAAATTTTTTACTTCGTAATACTACCTTAAAAAGAAGAATAGTTTTCAAGCATGCATTGTTCTGTTATGTAAGCTGTTCGTCCAAAACGCTATCTATGAGGAGCGCCACCATCAGTTGGCGCGTAGCGTATAGGGAGTTGTTTAAAAAAAAGCCGGAATAGGAATTTCCCAGACTTGTAACTTAATCAAGCAGTCGTTATTTTGAGCTTTCCTTTGAAATGAAAGTTTCACTTCAATAGAAAAAAACCAACTTGCTGAATGGTCAGAAAAGTACCAAATAAAAAATACTGCTACAGTTAGATGTAATGGTCTTATCTCTTTTCGGGGGAAAACTATGCAACGAAATCATACTAATGTTTTTGACTCTATTACTTGAAGAATCTTCTTTGTATGCAATTGCAAGGTCCACTAAATAGATGATTTTTTTTTACGTGAATGCCCGTTGCAAACTCCAGACTATAAATGATTTTACTTCCAACGTATTTGAAAATATGTCACGTTACAAGGTGCCTTCAAATAAGTTTTCCGTCACCACTCTTTATCATTGTGTGTAGCTGAAGACGGCCTAGCCGATATTCATTACCGTTGCGAGAAATATGTTGTCCGGACTGGACAGATGGGAGACAATTGGGTATTGCATGCACATGAACAACCTCTCGTTCGTTTTTGTACGGAGAATTCGGAATTGTGAGTTTCCTTGAGGAATATGGTCTTCTTGTAAGCAAAATCAAGAAGATTTGAAGTTTATCAGGCCTACATCTTTTATCGTGGGTCTTCATAGATGAAGGCTCCCCGACGAAACTGGATTTTCTCAACAACTATGTAGAACATCCCCGACGGGGCATGGCCTTGCGCGCACGGATTGAAGATGTGATGAAGGAAAGCAGGGCTTGTAAAAATTGATTAAAGTCTCTTCAGATATGCATTAAAATAGCGTTACAAAAGAAAAAAAAAAACACAAACAAACAAAAAAGAACATTTCATGATCATCCATCCTGTTACTTCAGTCCTTTACGTTTTTTCATTTTAGGCCTCCCCGAAAAATTGCCGTTCTTCCCCGACTGGGGACCAAACAGGACAAGATACATGGAATGAGGTTTATCAGAGCTAAGAAGAAGTTATTTAAAATCGTTTACGAAATGTATTAAAGTAGTATTTCAAAATAAAAATATGTTCTAGATCGCCCATCCGGTAAATCCGGTCTTTGTAGGGTTTTTTATTATTTCTTTTATTTTTAAGGACTCCCCGAAGGGACCACCGACCTTCCCCGACGGGGGGCCAGTGTTCCCCGACGTGGAAGCCATTCCCCCCCCCCCCCCGCTAGTGCCAGCCCTTGTCAAGGATTACTCCAATCTTACGGCAGAAGTGTTTTATATCTTTACATTTTAATGGCTTTGAAAACGTTTAGTTTATATCGCGTGTTTAAAGTTCAGCGGTAGTTCTGTTGATAATGCATGTATGTAATGGAACTGTCAATCAAAATATATGGCTGAGTAGCATGGCAAATAGTTCATGTTTGGTCTTTCTAAAATAATTGCATATAACATTAACTCCCCCAATAAAATTGCCAGTTGTAACACCTCATTTAATTTGCCATCTCATAGTTGAACCAATAGGCTATATCGTGCTGAGTAAGTTGGTTCATTTAACCGCTATAGTTACATTTTCAGGTTTGTATTTTGAGACTGTAGCATGCTGTATTGCTGTATTGTCTTTGAGTTGACAGTCACTATCATAACTAGTTGCTCTAATACTGTAACTAGTTTTATTTTATTTTTTATTTTATCAGGTTTGTTGCTTAAAGGTAAAGAGCAGTCACCCAAACTAAATTTGAAGAAAAAGCTAGATAACACAATTTTCCTCTTATTTCCCTTCAAAGTATCTTTTATCACTGTATTATAATTTATGACTGCACTATTGCACATTCAGGGTAAACCAAACAAGTATTTATAGCAAATTTCACATTTGAAGAGAAAAATTGTTGTCACATGACTCCCAACAGTCAATAACGAAACTGGGCAGACTACTACACTTCTTCAATTCGGGATGACTGCTCTTGCCCTTTAAATGTAACAACTTGAGTTGTATCTTCTTTGGTTAATTAAACTGACATTGCAGGTTCCTATTACACTGTAACAGAAGGGTCATTACGCTAAGTTTTGGTCTAACTTGACGAGGTGACCTCGCTCTGACGTTATAATTATTACGTCACAGTGCAACCTCTACAATTGGTTTACACTGTTAGTTAACTGAAACACGTTTTGTTTCAGGTCCGACACGAAACAACGCAGCTCGACTCTTTTTGTTGTGGGTGTTTGTAATTCTGACGTTGTTTGTCGTTTTTGCCGCTTCGACGAATGGTGAAGCTGCCGACGGTTCCCTAGAACGTCGGTTCGTCTGCTGCACAATTGAGTGTAACGGGTACTGTGCCTGTTGCGGGTAAACTTGAGGTAAGATTTTTCTCGTCGTATATCCATGGTCGTAGCCTTTGGGCAAAAACAGTTCAAACAATTCTTGACTATCACCACCTCTTAGTACGTGGTGTATTTACAATTTGGAATCTCAGTGGTAGTCCCCCACCAGTCTACTGAGCTAGTCTCTTTACTTCGACATATCATCACCATAGGCGGCGAAAGCGGGGGGGGGGGGGGGGGCCGGAGGGGCCTGCCATCCACTAATTTTTTTTTAGATTTGGGGGGTCATGGACCCCCCAATAACTGAATGTCGCAAAATAGATTTTTAAAAAGTAATTAAACAAATTTAAGTTGCTTTTATTACATTTCGGCTATTCTTTGACTCAAAAATTACTTTTCAGAGTGCAAAAGTTGTAAAGCTTCCGGGGGCTTCGCCCCCCTGGACCCCCACATTAACGATAACCTGAAGGAGAGTTTATTTTCGCCCTTCAAACACGTGCAGGGTATTCTGCAATTGTTCCCCACTCTGAATTTCGGAAGAAATTCAGGTAGACAGTGACAAGCTTCATATCTTCGGAATCTCTTGACTTTTTACTCGTCGGGTTTCAGGATGGATAATTTTCTAACAGATTTGGAGTGGCTAAAATTGGCTACCTTGGTGTGGATTAAAGTGTTCTCCTAGCATCTGGTATGTTTCTACCTCATGTAGGGATTTTTTCAATTTCTGGGGATGCACAAAATCGTTCCAAAATCATACTTGGTGTGGTGGGTAGAATATTTGGGTCTATTAGCTCAAAAAGCTATGACGGTCACCGTTACTTCACAAATAATCACAACACAATGCCCAAAATTGTCGGATACCCAAATTCTTTCAAGCATATGCCCGAAAATGGAAAACTATCATAGTAAGGGTAACATAGTTACGAAAGGTCAAGAGATAAAAAAGTCGTGACACGTTTGGGAAACCTGTGGCTTAAAGGAAACAATTATTCTTGAGACTGTTTTTAAATTTTGTGTAACACAATACCCGAAATTGCCGATTACTTTAATAGCTTCAAATCTTTGCCGAAAAACAGGAGAAGCTAGATTTAAAAATACAATTTTCATGGAAAATAAAAAAAGATCTGCGACAAATTTGGGTAGAATGTGAAAAAAAAGGTTTTCATCATCCCAACTTCACACTGTAGTCTTGCAAAAATTTGCCCGAAATGGTCAAATATTCGGGCAAAGGTTAAAAAAATGTTGGGACGTTTTCAATTGCCAAATTAATTAGACTGATAGACAGGAGGGCGTTCAGGTGCCCCAAAGTTTGCCATCTATCCTGCTCTAGAGCCAAATACGGGAAATGGATATATGAGAATCGGGTAATTTGTTTTTCGATACTTTAATGATGCAGGGTGAGAATGTCTTCCCGTAAGTTTCCTTGAAAATTCATTTCAACACACCTTGTAACGTGACAATTCTGTCAAAAAGTGCTACTAATAGAAGAAAAATCATCTACTTCGTTTCATCCTATGGTAGTGGTACATTTCATTTGATTCTTCTGATCGAAGTAGCGACTGCTAAGATCCCCATAGGCCTAGACCTAATTTTTTCAAAAGAAGAATCATATATAGTGGGAAGTTCGGGCGTAACATTTCTTCAATATATATTGAATTTAGCCAAGAGTCGCAATAGAGTAAAATTCATTAACATGTTTTCCATTCCGGTTTGTAGTTTCCCCCGAAAATATGCCGGACCATTTCATCGATTGGTAGTGATACATTTTATCTGGTAATTTTCTGATCAAATAGCGACTGCTTAGATTCCCCTATAAGCCTGGAAAATGTCATTTTCGACTGTCTCAGGGGTCCGATTTTTCAAAATTTTCTGTTCGCTTAGCGCCAACCAGTGGTGAAGCTCCGCGAAGATAGTCTTCCTTGCAGCATTTTAGTTTCAAGTGAACATTTTTTGTGCAAACAAAGCCTCGAATTAGCGACTTCTAAGACCCCCTACAAGCACAGAAAATGACATTTTTGACTGTCTGAAGTAGTCAGATTTTTTCAAAATTTCCTGTTCGTTTCGCTTATGGTGGTGCTCCAATTAGACCGCTTCTTAGCAGAATTTAAGTCTCAAGTGATCATTTTTTTAAAAAAGGAAACTCAAAAAAGCGACTGCTTAGATCCCCATATAAGCCCGGGAAATGCCATTTTCAACTGTCTGAGGGGTCGGATATTTAAAAATGTTTTGTACGCTACCCGCCAACCAATGATGGCGCTCTGCTTAGTCTTTCTCACTGAATTTTGATTGGAACGAACGCACGTTTATCTGCAATTGAAACTTAAAAAGCGACTGTTTAGATCCCTTTTACAAGCCCGGGAAATGTCATTTTTGACTGTCTGAGAGGTACGAATTTTCAAATTTTATGGACGCTCCGCGCCAACCAGTGGTCGCGCTCCACTTTCACTGTCTTACGGTAGAATTACATTTTCCGGGCAAAAAACTTCTGCCCAAAACTGAAATGCTCCCCTACGCCTCTCGAAATACCTTCCTCGGGCGTGCACTGGAACAGCTGCTTGCAACATTCAGCAGGATTCCGGATTTGCGACCCTAGGATACATAGTCCAGTAGAGTAATGAACTGAGCTAATCAGTATCTCAAAAGTGTGTTTTGATCTTATAAAATCACAAATTTTCTCACCAGAATTAGAGACAAATAAACCTGGCAAATGCCATTTCCAGCCATCTGAGAGGTTTTAAAATCCAAAATTTTCTTTGTACGCTCCGCGCCAACCGTTGGTGGCGCTACTCTTAGATAGTAAACTCCAGCCACCACCTACAAAAGGATCCAGCCCCCTACCAGGGCTTTTCCCCTGAACCCCACCAGGGGCCCTAAAGCGCCACCTTGGACCCCACGCCGATGGGGGTTTGTGCTTCGCACAAAAACGGACGCCTTACGGTGTCACCATTATGTCGGCTGCAAAAAACTTGTGCCCCCCAATAAAAAACATCTTCCCCCGCCTATGATCATCAAAACAGGTTGTAAACGTTCATTAACTTATTTTAGTATTCTATTAAAAAAAGGAAAAGAAAAAAACGTTATGTTTGTTTGGATTCTGTAGAAACGTGATCACTGTCTCCTTTAGATAGGAATTCTTTAAGCCTATCTCAACAAACTTGTAATTACTGGTTATTACTGTTGGCGTAGATAAATGGGAGATTGCCCTTGCCCCCACTTATCTGAGCTTTGGAAATAACAAATTCGGAAATTTGCCATTGTGTCGTTGACATTAGATCATCAAGTGACACCGGCAACTACAGCGTCATTTTTAAAAAAAAAAATTTTCATTGAAAATTCCAAAGCTTCCCTATTTCCAAATAGCAATTACAATGAATTGTGGGATAGAGTTTTGGGTGTACGTCAATTTTCACCACAGTAAAATGCCAGTGACAAAACTGACAAACACCAAAACTCTATCCAACAATCCTTTGTAATTGCTATTTGGAAAAAGGTCTGTAGAAGCTCTTGATTTTTAAAATATTTCGTCTAGAAAAATGACAACCAATTTTTGGAAACTTAAAACTTTCATCTGAGAGCCTCGGTCCGCATGTCGTAGATAAAACCTGAAGCAACAACGTTTTTCACACGCAGTGCAATCATTCTCCGATTTGCTGATAGGAAGTCCAGATTCTTTAATATTCCTCCAACTTTTCAAATTTTCTAACAGGTAACCCTGAATCCATAGAAATGTGCAATATAAGCTCTATATCTTAAAATATTTGAGTGCTTGTCCCAGGAAAAAGTCTAGCTAGCCATTGGACTTGACCCGTTTAATAGTTCATACTCACGCATGGGTGTTCGCAGGTATAGGGGCAAGAGGGGTACTTGACTCCCATAGAAAATAATAAAATAAGGAAAATATTGAAGAAAAATTCAACGTTTCATTAAGATATTGCTAAGTACTTTTAAGAGAATTAAGAGTATACTCCACAGTCAAATTCATTTTTGTTAGGTTGAAGGGGGCGATATTCTTGGCGTTCTGATGACATTTGTACCGTATTCATGTAGTATGTTCGATTCTCGAGACATTCACAATTGAAGGTGGCAAATTCTCTATGTAGAATGAAGTTGAAGCAAGCAGGCGTGATGTCATGGATTCACATAGTCAATGTTTTGTTTTTCCTTTTTTTTTTTTCGTCCTTCTAGTTATGACCATCAATTGATTAGGCGTGCTATTTTGCCCCAGTCTGTAAGCATAAAAGTTTATATAATGCTATTGCTCATGATGCATCTATGGTATCAATATGTCAAAATTTAGTTGCATAAAATTGGTGGTAAATTAAAAAATATCGTTCGGTTTGGTGTGTGCTATGTTCCTGATCCGCATACTATGATACGTTATTATTAAAATAAACTTGATGTGCGACTTATTTGTCGTCAAACAATTTATGAGAGGCGATTGTGTATAATACATGATTATCACCTCTTCCATATTGCGTAAAAAATCGGAAAGTTTCGAAATATGCACACTACCACAACTTTTTGCGCTACGGAGAGAGGGACCGGTTGATGTATAAGATATTGACCCAAACTTCTCCCTTTTGGAAAACATTTGTCAGATGCTGGATGATAACAACTTTGAAAACTGTATATGCTACTGTTATACTGTATTAGTCGTGAAGAGGTGGAGTGCAACCAAAAAGATCTGAAATTTGGCATGTATATAGTCATATAATTTACATTACCTAATTTGTATTTAGGATCTAACAGTTTCAAATTCTAAGCAAAACCTTTTCGCAAATGCAAGGAGATCATTTGTATTATACAAAGCTTTAACGAAAATTTATTGGTAGTTGAGGAACCAATTGGGACAGAACATGATTGAAATTGATTCATGATTCTGTAAAGCTCACGTCACACCGCCACTAAGGGAACATGGAAGCCTTTTGGGGCAAATTGGCAACGATGGGTGGGTGTTGGGGGGGGGGGTATGCACGCGGCCATGCATCTTCCATTGCCGGCTGTAGGATGGCAGCAGTTATAAACCTGCATATAGGCCAAATGTTTGCATTGGATCCATCACTGAACCGAATGTGTTATCTTAATGCAATTGCCGGACGTTAAAAAAGTAGAAAAGAAGAACAAGTTGTAATTTAGGAGAGATATTTGATGAAAAAAAATTAAAAGGGTCGGTAAAAGGTTACATCAATTTTTGATTTAATAGGGGTACATAATTAATAACCTAAGCATTTCGGTGAAATTTGCATTGAAATCCAGTGTATAGTTCTCAGGACATGAGCACCAAGTAAAATTATCACGTTTTCATCGAAAAGTGAACCAGAAGCAAGCACATACGAAATCATATCCTCACATTAATGAAGAAACTTTCTCTTTTCTTTAATTTTTACAACAAATTTTCTCCTTTACAATATCATGTTATCAGAATGTGGTTGCATAAGTAGCACGAGAGCTTAACAGACTTTGCTTTGACCACATTGAGGTTATATGATCCGTAATAACTGCAAGGTGATCCGTCAGTCATGACAACAGTCTGAAAATCAAAGGGAAATTCCTTGTCATGTGAGGAAGAACCTCTGCTGCCTTCAAACTCACTGAGCTTTGAAAACACAAATTTAGTGACATCATTTACTGGTAGGCCTACCACAAGAAAAACAGGTCCGATTTAAATGGAAGTTCCACTACGCTGGGTAAAAATAAAGCAAAAACTTTACTTTGAAGAAGAGGGACCAAATCTACGTAGATTTGGTCTTTCCTCTTCGAAGTAAATTTTTTGTTTTATTTTCCTTTTTAAAATGCATCCATACCTTTCTTAACTACACCTCACCTGCTACTGAAGATAAATGAGGCAGAATGTTCCTTTAATTGTCGGATAGGGCTTGTGGCCTAAACACTGAATGTCAGCTGGTCTTCAACAACAAAGGGCATCTTAAATTCATTTTAAACTAATAATTACTTTGTCCGAAAACTTAATATCTTTGTCAAAAATCTTTAATATCTTTGTCAAAAATCTTTAATATCTTTGTCCAACTCAGGCTACCAAGAGCGCTGCTGACACGAAAGCGTTACACGCGGACGTCTCGGGTGTCTTTATGGAGCCATTCTTTTTCTTAACTTCTCCCTACTCTCTAGCAAAGTGTCGATCTACCTCAGGAAGAGTTTTCTCCTCAAAAGGACAACAGTTCACGACTGACTTACTTCAGTCAAGGTCATCAAATCATTTACATATTTACATAATGGTCTGTCATGCGTCATTCTATTCTAGGCTGGATGAAAAGAACATGATCTTAGACCCCAAATCTTGGCCTAAAGCACAGATACCAAACTGATGAATAGATGGGTGCCTGAAAGAAGTCTTCAAATATTATTTTTTTTTATAATACTTGATTCATATATTCATTTCACTTAATTTGATTTTTCTCTTATTGACTTAAGTTGACTTAAGATTCTACAAGAAAATTACATTTAAAAATCACTTTACAAATATTACCATGACTATTCCCAAGTTTGCCATGGTGACAGACTGTAACTCAGACTGGTTCATGAAGTAAAGTTAGCTAAGTTAGCCATGGCACGCAGAATGTTATCACTGAGATGCAAGGATGTAAAGGAAATGGTTGCACAGAGAGCACATTTAATTCAGCTTCATATTAAGTTGGTTCAGTTTGGTATGAAGTGTCCCTTTTTGTCTGGTCAATTTGTAGTAGCATACCGTATATATTGAGCTTAGGGTATTCAGCCTTGCAGGCTAAATTTCAGACAATACCACACTGTGAAAAATGGCTCAAATGCGCTGTAAATGTACACACACACACACAAAATGAGAGAAACATGAGGCTTACAGAAACGTGCTAGTAATGAGCTCTCCAGAACTTTTCTATAATCCTTATTTATCTCTTCACTTTGTTGTTCTGTAAATCAACCGTATATTTTACAGACTATTTTTCATGTGTTTAATAATTTTGGGACTTAAACACAGACTTTGACTCGAGTGACCTGGGCCCGTTCCACAAAGAGCTACGAACAATCTTAAGTATGATTTAGTGTTGACATAAGTATGGGGAATCAAACTTAAGATTGTGAGTAGCTCTTCGTGGAACGGGCCCCTGGACTCGAAATTACACTCAAAATTAACTCCAAACTATCCCCGAAAACAGTATTGGGTAACTCGGAATATCGGAAAGCCATTTTCATCTGGAAAACTCTTTATTGATTCCTCACCACTACTATGTTTCAAACTTTTTTTCCTAGATCAATCCAAGAGCATGTCGAGGTTGTGACACATAAAAGAGGTGGTCTGCTTGTTTACATATTTTGCCGTACAGCATGCCTGAGATGTGGTGGAATAGATATTTAGTAAAGTTAATATGAGTGTTTGCTGGATTAAGGGCATGAACTTTGTAAAATTTTATATCAGCTTTATTAAAATTGGATTTACATGGGGAAAATTGTGTATTCATTTTTAAATTGTCTGTCACCATTGTCTGGAGATGACATAAAACATAAGTATCCTGATACATGAACCAATTTCAACTGTGATGTTAAAGTGAATATACGGCGAGCTCCCTTTCGGAGAAGGTCAGTCTTGGTAAATGTCAGATCGGCCAAGGTGAATTAAAAAAGTTACGGTTTGAACTACTTTAAATCAACGGGCGATTGCTTTATATTGGGGACATGTCCCCATGTCCCCAAGGTCTTCGCCCATGGTTTCCAGCAACACAGAATTGCCGATAAATTGATATATACTTCTTTGAGTAGGCAATGACACATTTTTAAGTAGTTGAGTCTGAGACCCAACGAGATCTCCAGCAGGGTTTGGATGCCTTTAGACAAACAGTATTTACCTGTTTTGGGAGTTCGTTGCAATTATCATACAGTCACAACTTCGGCGAGAGTCGATTCAACCAAGAATTGGTAACCATGGCAACTGAAAACTTAGTAGAATAACAACCAGATATTTACACCTCCTAGTTCATGGTAAGTTCATTGGTCTATTTGATTAACTCCAGGTTAAATTAACCAGGATTGTGTGAGTCACATACCCGGGATCTGGTATATTTTTAACAGAAAGTTGTTAAACTTAGAGTGTATATTCCTGGCATTTTTCTTGAGCTCAACCCCAACAAACTTTCCTAAGGCCATGGTCCGAACTCCCAATCGCCATCCATGAGAATTATCTCTTTCAAATTTATTGGTTCCAACCCAAAACTCTAACAGGACGCTTCTTTGAATTGAAGATTTGGGCAGCACCAAAAATTGATCTTGTCTACAGTGTCATTTTTACGGAAATCCTTCACGTGTACAGACAATCTTGGGAACAAATTGGTTGTCAACGTTCGAGAAGAAAAAGCGTGCAAAGATGGCCACCGTGAGCTGGTGAGGCAGTAATTTGCGTGAAATGTCGACAACTTTGTCATTCATACAAAATTCATGGATCCGGGCAATATCTTAGTCCTTCAATATATTTGTCCTTCTAAACATCAGACTATTTCGAAAATATCATTTAAACTTAATTGCCAAATCTATGGATACTAACCACTTGAGCAAGTCTAAACTTTACCATACAAACCATACCAAACAGCTACGTTACACAGCCTTTACACAAAGTTACAAACTTCGCACATAACCCAACCCTGGGCCAGCCAAGATGCCCAGTTGCGCCCTAAATGGACTCCAACGGGTGCCATGTCGGAAGTTCTAGGGCTGGGCCCAATTGGGCTAGCCTTTACCAGATGAAGCCCAGCTGGAACCTTTACCAGCTGAATCTCAGCTGGAGACCATCTGCATGGGATTCAGCAATTAAAACCTTTCACTCGCCGGGCTCCAGCTAGACTTAAGCTTGAAAAGGATAGCCCAGTTGGGCCCCACGTGGGATCACCTGACAAACACTAATGGGTCCCAGTTGGGGCTCAGCAAGCAGCCCATCTGGAATCGAGTCGGAGCTCAACTGTTCATCTTGGCTGGGATATATTGACCTCAACTGTACTGAGGTCAACAAAATAGGTTGAAAAAGAAAGAAAAAAGTACACCTTGTCAATGTGAGTAATTGATATGACATCTGCTGCCCTAGACTAGTCACTTTCGAACACTGGCTGGTTTGAAAGAAAGTTTCACCAAATTGTGTAGAATTCGTTCCTCTTTCACAAATGAAAAATGAATTTTTGTTACAACTTCTCTTTTTAGCAAAACTTCGCGGTATTTTTTCGCATGGAAAGTTGATCGGTCTTCTGTTGTAGTGACCATGTACTTAAAGGTAAAATGCAGTCATCCCAACCTGAGGTAGACTGTTCTGTCCTATGATTGGCTCCTGAGAGTAATATTTTTGTTTAAATGTAAAATTTACTAGAATTACCAGTTTGTTTTACGTTGGATATGCAATATTGAAGTCCTTAAATATTACAAAAGATACTGCACCTTGAAGGGAAGTGAGAACAAAATTGTGAGATTTAGCTGCAGCTTCAGTTTGAGGCGATTGCTCTTGAGGTAGCGGACCACTAATTATATGTCCCTTTTACTTGCACCATAAATTAGAAAACTTTTGTGTCCCCAGCTCCTTGTAGAAGTTTTCAACATAAACTAGACATGCCACCCTCTGGTCGAAGCTCACAATGTGAGCTTTTATAGCGTTTTCAAATTTTCATATTATGAACTCTGACATTTTGAGCTAGCCTTGAATGATAGGCACGCCCCCTAGCTACTCAGACATGCCATTTCACGGAGCGTAATAATGAAATGAAAAAAAAAAAAAAAAACACTAAAATTGGTCACATTGCCTTGAATTTTGCACAGTCTGTATTTCAACTCATTAACAAAATCCAAATTAAAAGTGATTATATTTTACAAGCAACACAATCAGAAACAACATCCCATAAAATGTTTAAGGCACTTCATCAGTCAGTAACATTTTTCCAGGTAGGAGTATTTGAGTTAGTGGTCCGCTGCCTTTAATTTAAATTATTCTGGACTTGCAAAAATTGCGCCCCCACCAGTGAAGGCCACGTTGCCCCAGGAAGCACTTATCAGAGTTACGAGTTTACCATACCCCTTCACTTTGGAAAACACAATGGCACCATGCCAGGATCAAAACGTTTTGTCTATAGATTAGCACACTTCAGAAAACCTCGTTCTTCCGGGGCAGGGCCGATCGATTCTGGTGAAAGGGGGATTTAAAAGATAGGTAAGTAGTTATGCATGTTTCTTTGTGTGTATAAGTGTGCAGCCTTGATGCTCTTTAGCTTGTTAGCGTTTAGCGACCCCTTACGTGAACGTGATATATATATATATATTTTTTTTTTACGTGAACGCTACAGGTACAATGCGGCCGTTGTGTGATGAGCAAGTATACTGTAAACAAATTTTACTTACTCAAGTATTCTTTTACAAAACGATAAAATACATGAATGCCAAAATAAAACCCGCTCATTTTAGGCCATATGACAACCAAAAGTGATCATGAAGTCTCGTTCCCGTCTACCTGACTCACTCTACATAATGAGCTCAATTTTAGAGCAAACCACTCACTGAGAACCAAGAAACATTGAACGAAAGAACTGTCCCTCGAAAATGAGAAGCGTGCCTAAGGTACAACTAGACACACTCCCGGCTGCTCCGTGGTTGGTCAAGTTAAAGATAAAAATTGTAGTTTGTTAAACAAACACGTGTATGCCTAGACTTGGCCAAGTCTCTCGTGAGTGTTCCGCGGGGAGCTGATAACTTTCTCTTCAAAATCCCCCTACTGCAGCATAGTACAGAATATCGTATTTTCCTTTTGTCTAATACGCCCTCTACCGGTCCGTTAATTGTATCGTTCGTTGAGAAGCGATACCTTTATAGACCTATAGAGGGCGTATTAGAAAAACAGGCCAGTACGGTATGCTGTACTGTGCTGAAGTACTGGATTTGCGTAGGTAGTGTTGTCAGCTCCCCGAGGAACACTCTCGAGAGACTTGGCCAAGTCTAGTGTATGCCAAGCAGGAAGTTATTTCAATCAGGTAGTGAAGTTTTTTTTTTAAATTCGTAAGAGGTCAAAACTTCCTTGACATCCAAATGGGGTATGCGCTTGGCGTACTCTGAACGGTCGACATTTTCCATTTGCCTACATCTATAGTTTCAATACAAAAGAAAAATTAAGTCTGCTACAGTGGTCAACCGTGCTTACGTTTCCTGGTTGCTATTTGCTGATGTGTGCGTTCTTTTTTGTCTGTCTGTTTACATTTGCTGTCTTTCAACCGTCCAGAGCACTTATCTTGGGCAAGAATGACAATGTCCATAAGTCGGGAGCAAACATTGCAATGTGTCAGACTGATTAGGTGAACAAATCGCACTGTTTCGTTAAAACACTTCATTGGTTTACTGTGCTATCAAAGGTTACTTTTCTGTTCAGGGAATTCTCTGAAAAATCCCCATGTTAGTAAGCCCGTCAGTAACAAACTTGAAATGATAAAATTCGGCAGAGCTTGAAGAAATTTACAGTAGTTGTTGGTCAGTTGATGTGATGAAACAAGCTAATTTTTAATTGAGTCAATTGTCTACTGAATTTGATGGAAATAATTCGCTTATGAGCTTCCCGGGGAAAGTTTTCTCGTTATAAATGTACTAAAAAACTTCGAGACAAAGTTTTACATTAGATCAAAAAGTTTTGCTTCTCCTGATTAGGCAGTGAAATAATATGCTACGAACTATTATTGTTGCAGCCTCGTTTTTGCCATCCAGTGCGTTCGATGTGCTATACAAATGGGTCCAGTGCCACTCTGTGTGGCGGTTCAGTTCAGTTTGTAGCGAAGCTGCGATTACTAGAGATCTGGCGCAGGGCAGAAAGTGAGTATAGCCTATGCAACGAACAATGTAAACCGGAATATATCCCTTTATGGAATGCCATTTCATGATTTGTTCAACAGTTTTACAGTTCCTGAAAATATATGGATGTGCTATTTTGAATGTGCTCTCTATCATTCGAGGGATTCGAGACAATATTTGGAAATTGAAAGAAAAAAAAAGTTGTGCCATCATGATTCGTGTTGTCAAGCTCGCGTTGGATTTAGAACTTCGCAAGGACTTGCACAACTTAAAATTTCACGTGTTAATTGGTTTTATTAATAGAAAGGTGTATTCATATTTCGTCAATCGGAGTAAGAAATGGCTTCATGGCTGGTCTACCGCTACTAGTGAGTTTGCAAACACCATGGCGGTATAGTCTGCATGCAAACCTGCTCCTTTCCTTGTAGGGATACCGGTGAAACTCCGTAGCAGTATTTTAAAGGCTAAGCTTTGGAATTGACTCAAAACGCAATAGCAGGAATAACTGTACCAGTTTAAAGACCATTGAGTAAAAGGTACCGACAGCTTTATTGAGACAGGCAGACACAAGTAGGAATATCTCTCTGTCATTGGCTCACTTAGCTCCACGATTGATGATTGCCAACTCAACATTTTAGCTCAAGTTACTATCTCATCAGAAGGACAACAGATGGGTGGGCAAACTGCCCGAGTTAGTGCATAATAATGAAGGAAGTGTACAATACGAGACATAATGACGGGATCCAGTCTATTACGTTACAAAGCACCACATTGCCAAGTTTGGCGTGTTCGAAATATAAACTTATTTGGAATTCTAAAATGAGAAATAAACGCAATAGTAATGAGAATTATAAAAGATGGCAAGTTCCGGCAAATATTTCCCGAACCTCGGAAGTAGACTTTCGTTTGAATGGAATGTACGCTAAAGGTGAACTGGACTTGAGAGGCGTGAAACACAGTAGACTGGTAGGGAGTAATTATAACGTGAATGTTTTTGATAAAAATACAATTTACGAGGAAAAGTATAAAAGCGTAGATAAAAGGACTCGCTTAAAGAGTAACATATGCTTAGCAGATTTAAAGGAGAAAGGAGAATCACAATCGGGAATTGATTATAAAACCAAGCGACTATCGTATAACTTAAGAACAAAAACCTCGTTGAAGCTACCTCCTTTATTCCGAGAACCTTCTTTTTCGGCCGAATTTCAGCCGGATACATTCAACAAATTGTCGGTAGGAATTGGCAGCGGGTATCACAGCTGCGATGTCTTTGGTCAGCCATTTTGCGAGGAGTGTAAGAAAGCCCTAGAATTTAAAACAATGAAAATAGTTTTCAGATCAAGTGATCCCTGGCCGCCAAAACGCACACGATACAGTCAGCACAGGGATTTCATGACGTCACAGGAAGGGGTGTGCAAGTCTTTGCCTATCACACATTTGACAGTTTGTTCTAAAGAACGAGATAGGCCAAGCCCATTTAAGTCGTTTTCGTTGCCAGCTATTGTTATTCCAACAGGTTCAACCGATGAAGAATTTGTGGAAAAAGACCAGGTATACGAAGCTGAGCAAATGAATAAGAGCAACAGGAAGAGGAAGTCAAGGGCCAAGTCAAGGTTCGTAGGTCAAGACTCTTTGAGTAGAATAGATGAAGAAGGAATGAAAGCTACTAATGACATGTTTTAGTGCACACTTTACCGTATGGGGGTTGAGCATGGAAGTAATACATCCGAGGTGTACTTCAATGGTTAGACTTTTCAGCAGTCCGTACCATGTCCTTGATTAGTTCTACTTAACTTAAGAAGTCATTGAATGATTGAACACATTACCACTTGCAGGAGAGAACCGGTATATAATACAAGTCGTAATATTGTCCGGACAGTGCTCAGAATGGATACCATTTTTAACTTTAATTTTAACAAGCAAGTTGTCCTGTTTATCTTACTCGGTCAAATCCTTTTTTTACATTGAATCTGTGTTAAATCTTTTCCCTGTGCAACACACTATGAAGGAAATGTTACGACAGGATTCTAATACACCAGTAGTAGGCGATCCTTTTTTCTAAAGTCGTCCCGACACTCTGTCGAAGGGCCGTTTGGCGAAACCAAACTAAGTAGGCGATACTGTGAACTGGTGACACCACGAAGTGAGTCAGCATGTTATTAATCTATAACCAAAGTTAGAATGAAATAATCAACTGCTTAAAATGCTCTGCCTGGGATGACCCCATCCCTTTTCCCATCGTTTGTCGCCCGAGAGCGGACGAAGCCTTTTCGTTCAGCTCGTCGCTACGAAAAACCATCTTAGGGGAGGCAGCCTAAGGGCTGCAGCCCCAGAGGCGCTTCTCAGGCTACATCGTTCATTGCTCAAGGGTTGCCCTTGAACAATCTTTGTCATTATGTCACGTGATTAGCTATATAAATAAGCCCTTAAAGGTCAAGAGCAGTCCTCCAATCTATTTTGAAGCACCACCTAAATATCACAAATTTCTTTCTCATTTCTCCTCAAAGTGTTTTCCATCATATTTCATGGCTCCAGTCTACTCTCCTGGACAAAATTATTGGGACACTTCTTGTCACATATTTTCAGCATGTTTCCCCTGCCACCCCTTTATTCAATGTTGAAATAGGGCGCGGAGATTTGTCCCAGATAATTTTGCTCAGGCCTGTAGACTGGATGAAAAGAACAGATACTTCACATGAGATACGACACCAGGATACACTACACTTCAAGTTGGGGTGACTGCTCTTGCCTTTCAGTTACTAATCTATAACAAAAGTTAGACTAACAGAATCAACTGCCCAAAATGCACTGCTTGAGGTGACGACATTCCAGGCTCATGGTTCATTTCCCATGGACAACTTACCCTAAAACAACCTGTGCCATCATGTGACCATGTCACCTGATTAGCTGACTAAACAAGCACTTTAGTAGGCTATAGTTGGAGGCAAGTGGTCTAATTTGACCCCTCTTTGATGTCTATCAAGTTGGGATGGGGATCTACCACGGCAGTAGGGTAGGAACCAAATAAAAGTGGGGACGGAGCATTTTTGGACTATGCACCTCACCCTACCCCATTTGCCAAAAGGTACATTTTTATGCTTAACTTTTCGCTTTTTTCTACGTGGAAGAATGATTTAAAAGAATAAGAAAAAAAATGTATGCCATATCTCATTTTTCAATTGAAACTGCGCACTGAAAAGGTGGAAATCTTCGTTCCATTAACAGTAATTCGAATTTATCTACCCTGCGCAAAGGAACATTGATAAAATTTTGACATGTCAATAACAAAAGAATCCATCTTAGCAGACTAGTCAACTGACAGGGCTTAGAGGTATTTGATGGTAGCTGTACATGAGAGTATTTTAGTACGGTAGGCCAATGTTTCCCTGCCCGAAATATGAAAACTTGCCAAAAAGACTATAAGCGGAGCGCCGCCTTCAGTTGGCGCGGAGCGTACAGAAAATGTTGAAAAATCGCAACCTCTCAAACAGCCGGAAGTGGCGTTTCTCGAGCTCGTGAGTAGTTGCTAAGCAGCAGAAGGGGGGGGGGGGGGGTAAAAAGACCTTTTCAAGGGAAAAGAGCAAGCACCCAAATTTTCCGAATTTTCCTTTCAAGTATGAACACCACTGTATCAGGGACGTAATTTTCGGGGCGCGAAGCACGCGAATATTGTTGTCCTTTTGAAACAAATATTTGTAGATATAGAGCTTGTATTGCAGAAAGTTTGGGATTCTCGGTTTCCTGTAAGGAAATTTAAAAAAATTGGGGGATTACTGAAGAATTTGCACTTCCTGTATTGGTGGCTTATTTTAGAATAATTGCACGACTGTATGACCACTAAATGTTATAACAACGCTAAATGTTATACCCACCGTAAATGTTATAAAAGTTAACGCTAAATGTAATACACGACTCACCCTTACTGTAATAAAATTCAACGCTAAATATAAAAATCCAATACTTTCCATCCTTTACATTATTACACTCGCTACGACAGGTGTTGTCGATGACATTCATGTGAAACAAGTATCCTTCAGGAATATTATGGTTTGTCTTTCATGCCATCGTCTTCGCCGGTTCTACCCGCCCGACTGCTGACTCCGCCGCCGCATTTTATTGCGTATTTCGCCTTTCGGAGCGTTTTCAACCATTTGCACAGCTTTTTGCATCAAACATGTCCTAAGCTGCGACCATTTGCAATTTTACTGTAAAACTCCTTTGTTATATACCGGGGCGGTGCAGAGCCTTCCAAAAGATAGGGGGAGGGGGATGAGCAAAAATTAAAAATTGCCATCGGCGGGGCTTTCTTCACGCATTAAGACTTCCGGCGGGGGCCACTTCATATTCACAATGACCCATTTTCATTCCTTCCTTTACACATGTATACGGCATATAAGCCATTTCGAGCAATAATGCCAGCTACTTATCGTGTAATAAGACATATTACAGTCAGTGTTGCACGCGCCTTCTCATGTCTTGTTTCTATTGACAAGAGTTGGGTTCTGAGGACCCTTAAGGCATGTATACACGAGCAACATTTGCAAAACATTCCTTAAAAAATTTCCAAAACATCCACCTGCAGCAAATCCAAAACATGCTTGTTTTCGGTTTGTTGCACAGTGTAGACAGGGTATATACAGCATGTTTTGAAAATGTTTTGGAAATGTTGTAAAAGAAATATCCTGTCAATTCTTTTCAAAACCCTCGAAAAACCGAAAACAAACATGTTAACCCCAAATCATCATTATGACGTCACTTTACTACTTTTCTAACTTATTTTAATATTAGCGGTTATTGTACGCATTCAACTCAAGTTGACAACAAACAAGTGGTTCGTATGTTACGGTTGATTTCCATAACACAGTTGACAAAGCCGCCAGGAGGCGGCGAAAATTTCTGTTTCAATAAATCATTCGTTGGATCTATATATGCACACAATTAATTAATTAATTAAATATATATATATATATATATATATATATATATATATATATATATATATATATATATATATATATATATAACGCTAATTCCCACCTTAGGGGGAAATTGTTATATCTGCGCGTACATAGGGCGAAAAAATAACAATGAAATACATAAGAAAAAGTATTCGCCCTAACGTCTAAAAATATAAACAACGTTATTTCAATGGCCAGCCATCCGTTCGTGTTAAAAGCTAGGTGTCCGTAACTTTGACAACTTTGAAGTAATTGCATCTACTTTTTAAATCTAGGAGGGCGCCCTTGTCCGTTTACGTATTCCTATAGAAAAAGTGTGTAGAAACGTTACGGCGAAACTTATATTTCGCCCCAAAAATTTTTTCCCCTTAAGGTTGACTTTTCAACAACAACTTTCCCTCTAAGTGCCGAATTAGTGATATATATATATATATATATATATATATATAACGCTGGATCCTACCTTAGGTCGACATCGACCTTAAGTCGACATATACATATTTCACATATTTGAATGTATCTGCACATACAGACACTAAAAAATTCAAATAAAATACCACCATAAACTTCAACAGCGCCAACAATAATATGTATGGTATAATTATTATGTATGACGTACGCACAAGTTATAATAAAATAAACAAAGTATTAAAGGTATTTTGCAATATTTACGTGTTAACTTAATGTACATTTTTAGACAACGCAAGATATAACACCCCTTTTTTCACGTGCAAATCTACATACTATACATTGTGTTTATTACGTCTATATACAGACACAATAAAGAGGGCGCCATGAAGGTATTATACATGCACTTATTTCATTAAGAATGTATGCAGAAGGGGTTGAAATCGTGAACCAAACATTAGGTCGACACGAAAATGTTGACCTATCGTAATTGTCGACCTAATGTACATTTTTAGACGAAGGAATGTCGACCAAAGGTAGGATCCAGGTAAATATATATATATATATATATATATATATATATATATATATATATATATATATACTGTCTGCAGATTGAGTATATATGTATGTATATTTTTACATTTAACGTTGACTTTTATTACATTTAGGGTGAGTCCGATTTATTACAGTTAGCGTTAATTTTTATAACATTTACGGTGGGTATACATTTAGTGTTGTTATAACATTTAGCGGTGGTACACACGACAATACGTTGTTGCTACGTGATGTAATCTAAGGCATACGGATGGAGGCCGTGTGATGATATTTGAAAACTTTCCCCAACTTTGTCGTCCTTTTTAGACAAAATATTTTAAAACCAAGAGTTTACATAGGGGAAAATTTGAAATTTATGAAAGCAAATTTAAAGAAAATAGCACTGTAGCTGCCGGTGTCCCTTGATGATGTGCTGTATGGCAAATATCCGATTTTGCTATTTCCAGGGTTCGGAAAAATGTTCCAAACTGGTTTATGAGCGAGTACTACTGTATAACAAATTGCAGCTTGCGGCGCAAAGCGCGCCAAAAATCTTGCTCTTTTGGAGCAATTACTTTCAAATATGGAACTTGTATTGAAGAGAAATCGTATTTATCATCAAATAAGAGTTTGGAAAATCACCCGTAAATGACTGGTGTCAAAAATGGCAAATTTCCGATATTTTCATTTTTCAGAGCCAGGGGTCGATCTCTGCTGCTAAGTATTCACCATTCTCGGCTTTCGGTTGCTATGAAATTTTCACTTAAATAAAATGAGCAAATTGCAAAATTGTCCACTGAGAAGTACAGTACCACTGAATACAAAATTGCAGCTGATCATGCGCATTTTAGAATCTTTGTGGTTTTTCATGTAAATTTCACAGTGACTATCTAGTTGCACGGTGTGCAGTATACATACGCTGAGGAGTCGGCCTGTCATGCCGCCAGTGTGTACGTGCGGGGAATGACCTGCGGTAATGTTGGATTATGTCGCAGCAGTACGAGATAAAACTCCAGGTTGAGGATAATGGGACACGGGAATGGGCTAAAACCCAGGTTGAGGATAATGGGACACGGGAATGGGCTAAAACGGAAAGAGCAAAAGAGAAAGAAGGGGATGTAGCTAGCCAAATTTGAGTGCCGGGTAATTGTCTGGTCTGGGAAAAGCACTTCACCCCACCCTATGGCATCTACTCCATTTTTCAGTCATTAATTTTTCTTTCTGTAATTTTATTTTCCTTTACGGTGTGAATTTTGGGCTAGTGTTAGGTCTAAGTAGGAAGATTTGCGGTGGGTAGGGTGAGATATGTTTACCTGGAGTGCTGGTTGGAATATGTAAAGCTGGGTGTCACCAGTCAGCATCCCCCATATACATCCCTGGCCGTGACTTCTGGTAAATACTTGATATTTACTTGAACTTAAAATCAACCCTTATTTCCGATACTTAGAAAAGAAGGCAATCCGATCCAGAACATAAATATTACAGGGAAACGTGTTTACCTCTGTCTTTATACTCTCCATCAAATGGAGAGAAGGTTACGTAGCCTCCAGCTTCCAGGTAATGTGAACAGATGATCAATCTAAAAAAAAACATGTTTAGAAATTAAACACTTGCTTAACCCCAACTTTGGAAACACGTTTTAAATTCGAAACATGTTTAGCTATTAAATTATACCAAACAGTCGTTTGACAAGAGTTGCAATATTTGTCTTGTTTTGATATTTATCCCCCCCCCCCAAAAAAGTTGCCAATTGGTGGTCATGTTTGACATTTTTATACATTTTGCTTAAAAGTATTTCACATTGCTAGACCATTCAAAAGACACAAGTTGACACTTTTGAATAAAATATTTACATTTATAACATCTTAAAAATGGATCATTGGAAACCACTTTTGGAATTTATTTTTATTCATAATTTTCATAATTTATCGTTTACCTTAAACAGAAATGACACATTTTAGGGAAGAAACTGAAAATGTGTAATCCACTAACAGGTCAAAAAGAGACGAAATGTTAAGGTTTCCTTGTGTATTATAGTAATCGTTAATAATCGTCATACTATTAAATGTTCATATATGAAGACATCGATCTACATAGTAAACAAAGTAACATAAAGAACATAAAAATCAAATATTTTTTCACATGTGCGTTCAAGACGACCGGTTGAAAAGTAAATACGGCCCGAGTCATAACTGAGTTAAATCATAAATCTTCAGTTTTACTTTTTAACTGCTGAGTAGGATTACGGAAAATATTTTATCCTGTTGTCTTTAATAAATTGATAAATTGAGAAAAAAATTTGTTGGGAAAGCAACGCAAGGGCATAGACAGATAAAAACTTTTAACAAGTTAATGTGTTTCAAAGCGATATGTGTGGGAACTAAGTCCATGTGTTTAGTAACTGAATGTGTGGCACAAAATGTGGACAAATACGTTTTTTTGAAAGACTTTAAATTCCTCTTTAATTTAAACTCCTCTTCAAAGTGATTCTTTTGTATATAGATAAAAAACCCATAATTGTGATCTTTTCGGATCAATAGCCATACGTATGGGACCATATGGTTATTTTAAAATTCTTGTAAAATCTGGGTAATAAATTGTGTAGGTGCCTTTCCCCAATCCCACAGTTTCAAAACCCCCATCTTATATGCTCAGCGCTTCATAGTCATGTGCTCTTTAATTAGCAGATGTCCATACTATTATTTGAAGAATAGAAAATGCGTGATGAACTAAGAACATCACCATAAAAATAAAAAGAGTTAAATTTCTCTCTCTAGAGGAGTGAAGGTCATAACGCTCACTCCGCAATAGTGGAGATCCGCTCCAAGGAAACATTCACTCCAAAAGAACAAAGTTCGACTCTTGATGGAGTGCCTGCGAGGATCTCTGGAGACAATCGTTCAAGAATTAATTTTAACTCTTCTTGGAGTGAAATAAGTTCAAATAACACTCTAATGGAGTGAATTCACAACCTTCACTCTATATTAGCGAGCCTTGACTAAGTTCATTCTTTTGTTTTTAAAGTATACCCGTATTACCCACCAACGACATTTTTCATTTGGGGGAGACTTCATTTTGGTACGAGAAAGGAGGCTGTTGTCCCTAAAACTTATCAAGTTAAAGTATAGTTTTCAAGTATAAAAAGACATACTCGACTCTCCCCCATCAGACTCTAGTAATATCTCAACCAAAAGCACTAAATAGCACACCCCCAAAAAACTCGTTATTATGCTGTTAAATATATCAAATATAGCTAACCCAAATTTCCTCTTGATCTATCGAAAGAAAGTAATGATATGAAAATACACTAAAGTAAGTATTCAGGAGTTACACATTTTTTCTACACACGTTTTGCGCCACGTTGTAAACACGTAAATATGCTAAATTGCCTGATTCCTAAACATTTTTCATTTAAACACACTTATTTCCAAAATGTCTATTGCTTAACAGCTAAAGATGACGTTTTTTAGAATTTCAAAGTGTTTAAAAAGTAGGAGGGGGGGGGGGGGATAAATGTTGCATTGCTAAACATGCCCATATAGCATAGTAAGAGATCATTGGTCCGCAAATTGTCTTTTGGCAGAGAATTACTTCTGCCTCCTTATGCTATAAGTACATAGCAAGCAATCGCAATGGAGAATGCAAGCATTAAGAATAATCACTTCGGAACTCAGTAAAAGAATAGTCCCATTTTCCCTAAAAGGATTCATGGGTTTTTACCCAAAATGGACCACACGTCCTTTGTACATGCGTATCTCTTGCCTCTTTGAAGTTTCAAGTTGCATCATGAGCTCCGACTCCTCCCCCTCCTCCCCTCTGGCCTCGTGTAACTGATATTCACTATTCCAGATTAATAGTGCAAAGTTGGTACAAAGAGATTCGCAATTTCCTTTTTATGAGACCTTTACTCTCAGCTAAGTCGTCCGTCTTTACGGTCTCTAGCAACTCCCTGGTTTAAGAATCACTGTACAAACGTAAAGCAGACCAGGGAGGTGCTAAGAAGCAGTGCCTTCGGAAGGTATTTTCGATTGGGGGGGGGGGGGCTGACTCGGGCTGACTATCTAAGCGGAGCGCCACCATCAGTTGGCGCGGAGCGTACAGAAAATTTTGAAAAATCCCAACCCCTCAGACAGCTGGAAATGAATTTCCTGGGCTTGTTAATAGTATCTAAGCAGTCCTTATTTTGACCTTTCGTTGTAATAAAATGCTCACTTCAAAAAAAAAAAAAAAAAACTATATATGGCAAAATTATTGGGGGGGCTGCAGCCCCCAGCCCCCCCCCCCCGCTTCCGACGGCCCTGAGAAGAAGATACAACGAACAGCCGGGGATCTAGCAACTCCCTGAGCAGACATATTGAGATAAGTCGACAACGATATGTTGCCGCATCTTTAATTTTGATTGGCGCCCCCTCCTCAAATGTGCCTTAAAACAGGATATGAGTTTCGGATATCTTCATTAAAGTTCCCTCGTGATCAGTTCCTTCAATGAGTCATTCTATAATAAGATGAAAGAACTATGCATAAAACACACATTGTAAGCGACGTAATAATAATATGGGCACTGCACAGTAGAGATAATGAAAGGAGAACAGGAAATGAACTTTTACTGGAGAGCATAATGATAAAGGACTCATTTTAAATAAAAATTCCTCTTACTTTTCTGTTTTTTGTGTTTTGCACTGTCTTCTATGATTTGCTCATTATAAATTGATATGGAGTTTGTCTATGAAAGAACTTTTCTTGTCGAGGTCACGTAGTTTGCTCACAGTGTGAGGCTACGTACACCTGATTTTTTGTAGCGCATTATAGAACACGCTTTAGCACTAGCTTTAGGACGATATCTCTTCAACGTAGATTTTCTTTGATGAAAGATTTCTGAAAAACAAGAAATGGAGTTTTCACAATGAGGCACGAAGAGCTAGAAAAACACTAGTTCCTCAAAAGTCATGTGTTACGTTCGATTTTGCTGTAGTGTAAATAAAACATAGTCGGTGACAAAATGCTACTGCGATTTAAGAAGTTTCGATTTATTTTTGTGTCTCTCTTCATCGTTTTCATTGGATCTTATACTTACGTCATCAAATGGAGTCACGTACACCAAATGGCTTGGAATGCAGGCTCTGCTTACCGAGACGATGATGAGGTAAGTCAATGTTGTGATGCCCTCAAATAAGGGAGTTCGGTGATTCGTTTTGGTGGCTATGCACCGTACGCGCACATTATCCAAATCGCCGGGATAAACAAACCAATCGCGCAGTCTACAACACGTATTTCATAACTTGAGCTTGCGCGAAAATGCCGTGAGGTCATGCTTTTTTAATCCATCGATCTCGAGTGTGGTTTTGTTAAGTGAATTATGTCAAAATTGTCCTATCTGGTGTAAAAATTACATTTTGATCTGCCCTGAAGGGGACGAAGATTCCTATTTTCGTTTTCGTCGGCTATACACTTAGAGGTGCATGCACGTACTGACGAAAACAATGGAACGCCACTCACTATGTGCTGAGCTCGGTTTGTATATTCCACACCGTGCCCCCCCAATTTCATGCGCCAACGAATTTCCGAACAAGCTTATTGCAAGACACAGACTCTGGCCCAGGCTGCAGTGGGCAGTCGTGAGTCAAGTTATGTATGTAATGTTCGTCGCGGCTTTGAAGCAGGACGCGTGTCCCGACCAATCAGATTTAAGACGAGAGAACTTTATGAAGAAAGAAAGGATAATGCTTAGGTTACCTGGGTCACATTAGATATGTTTTTCGCCTTAACTTGTTACATTCTAGTGTACTCTATCGGGGTTCGTGATCCTATTTCACAGTTGCTAGACACTGGAATGTTATCTCTAATCCAGTTTCTAAATATGCAGAACATCACGCATGACAGCGACCGGGTCCGTAGCCAAGGGAACCAAGAACCTGAGCCCCGTGACCCACTTCCATGGAAAAAATGTGCCCTTTGGGTAGGCCTACCTGTCTTAATACGATCCTGATGTCTAACACTCGAGAACCGACAGTGCATTCATGCCCCTTTGTATGTGAGGCAAATTGAACATGTATTCGGGAACAAAATCTTACAAACGGGTCAGCAGCATTGTTATACCATTACTCCCAACAAATATTATCGAATTTGTGAATATTAATTTCCTTTCCCCTTTATTTCGTGATATTCTTGTTTATTATTTCTTACTGTAAGGCTCACGGCGACCAAAAGGGAGGGTGGGCTTTCTCTAAGCTTATACCACAGTCACTCTACCTCGCGGAGCGAACTCAGTTTTATCAGCTCCTCAGCTTCCGTCACGGGTATGGCTGAAGGTAATATGCCGTAGAATCTGATACGTGGGGAACAGCCGTGGTGCCGGCCTCGACTGGTTACAAATTTTTTTCTGTGAAATGAAACATAGGTGTTCCTCCCCTTTTCAGGTTCAAGAGGAGTTTCTCCCTCAAGCCAAGACGACCAATCACACTCAAGTATTTTGTTCACCTTGGAAACCAAATGACTTAGAATACCCAAGTGAAAAGTCTGCTTCTTCGGAAAGGGCAGCTTGGAGAGGGCTAAGAGAAGTTACCAGCCCAGTGTACTCATCGATACATATCATAAATTATAAAACAAGCTACAATATTTGCGATAAAATCACAGCCAGTATCACAGTGAGAAACTGGAGAAACAAGATTAAACTCTATGGAGGAGACTATATTCGAGCTACAATTTATTCTGAAACACCTCCCTCCAGCGCCAACGCGGACTATTTGTTTGATTACGGGAATGGTTCCTACATGGCATATTTTACAGTCAGGTGGCCTGCCATAGATGTTAAAATTCAAGCTACGCTGGTTCATCCGCGAGAGGGAGTTGACGTTTTGAGAAGACTGCAGAGAGTGGTCCCTGATCGCTTTGTTTACACTGGACGTTTCAGCATAAGAGGGAACAACAACCTAGGAGAAAATGTGCCCTGCCATGTATCACAGCCTATGCGAGTATGTATTTAATATTTTGTACTCTCTTAAAATATGAAAGAATGATATTTCAGTCGTTGGAAGAGTGAAATGATCTAAAGTTGACTCCAAAAGATAAAAAATTCAACACCCAGAAGAGTGAAATTCGCTCCAGAAGAACGAAATTTCATTATTGATGGAGTGCCTACAGGGACCACTCTTTAAAAAGAGTGATCCCTGAACACACTCGCTAAAGATTGTATTTTCAATCTTCCATTGAGTGAATTTCACTCTTTTGGGAGTGAATTTTACTCTTCTTTGAGTAAATTTCACTATTCTTGGAGTGAATTCACACTCCAATGGAGTGCATCAATATAGACTGTAATGAAAAATGGTTCACCCTAATTAGAACATTGAGTTCATGTGGTGGTATTCTGTTGCATTAATTAAACTACATCAAATTAAATTACACAGTTATTATTTTTTTTCATGGCGCAGTATTCCGCAAAATGTAGTACTAACACTGTTACGTTCATTTACAGCTGATGGCTCCCGCCTATCTCTCTAATCTGCTTCAAAGGAAAACCACACCTTTAACTGGTCCTGTTACCAGGTCTGCAATGAACGGGACCCTACTCCTCGTACCTCCTTCCAAGAAGCGAGTAGGTGAGGGGTCCTTTTCCACTGCAGGTCCTATGTTATGGAACTCTCTACCTTCTCACATACCGAATTCCAAATCTATTGCACTGTTAAAAAAACAGCTTAAGACGTACTTATTTAGTTAATTGTGTTTTTCTGTTATTATTTATCTTGGTTTCTTATAGCGTATTGATCATATGGAATTTGCCCTTAATAAAAGTTTGTATGTGTGTATGTATGGCTGGATGTATACACTCGTAAAACAGTAGGCCTATGCTTTGCGCGACCGGCGAAGCGCTGGCAGATGTTTTGTTCCCAGTTGACGTGAAGAGAATGGTCACGTACTCATGCGCAGATGGAGGTTGGAGTCAATGATACCTTCGCATCATCCCATGTGGGAAGGGCAATACAGAAAGAACGAAAAGGAGAAGGGCTCTCCTATGTTATCACTGCTGTTTGGGTAGTCTATGTAAACTAATCCTCTCTACATTACTCCTGTAGGGTTAGGAAATTGAATAAAAAAGAAATCATCTTTCTACCCCAATCTCAAAACGTAACCATCCATGCAATTCTTATGTAATGGAGGTAAGCAAATCATCTACAGAGGATGTTTCCACCATTTGACGGAAAATGTCGTATTCAAGCGAAACTTAAATGGATTATTCTAGTAGTCAATAAACCCTTTATAAAATCATACTATTTACAAAAGATTTGGGAAATTGAATTTCAGAGTGCATCGTTCTTGGAGCGATTTAAAATATTTTTGAAAACACTAACCATAACCTAACGTTTACACATAAATTATAATCTTTTGTAACTGCCGTTTGGGAAAGAGTGTATCAGTCGGAAAATTCCAAAATTATTCGAGGTTCAATGCAAAGTGATGGAAAATCACTCAATCACTCGTCCTTCCAAAATCCTCTCTTATTGGCGAATCCGATCGGTACTTCTGTTTAGTGCCTTTAGGCAGCTATTAGTGGGGTCCATCACCTTTAAATCATCTTCATTTATTGTCTACATGAATTTCAAACCCTCGTATTAAGTGAAAATTGTGAGAATCAAGAGGCATTTTAATATACAACCATTCATGGTTCAGGTTAGCAAGGCTATTGAAGGATTAAAAGGTGATGGACCCCAGCTATGGCCGACTAAAATCAGACCATCACTTGCTGTCCGGATTCGCCTATAGACTCATTCACGGTTAATTCATTGGTTAGCACTGGTTGTCATAGAGCCTGCGCAGGAACGTTAGTATGCATGTAAGGTTTTGCGCGAGCAGCGGCGATCGAACGATTTCACCCAAAATATGGACGAATTAGAATCTACATTTCATTGTGCCGAAAATGTAAGCGCACCTCATGAACAGCAATCGTGACGTCATTTGTTTGCATGAATGAGTCTATAGACTTTATCATAGAAATTCTAAAACTTGAAGCAGCTGTCACACTAGCTTACAATGAATTCGGATTGGATAACGATCCGGTTTTCGTCAGTTTTTACCATTAACATTTCTCCATCTCTGGTCGCAAAGAACCCAAAATATGCCAGCCGCTGTTTTATTTGAGTTGAACAGCAAGACTATGAAAATTCAATTTATGCTAATAATTTTGTGACCTCACATCGACAGACAGGTTTGATTGGATTATGCTGTCCGATGTCCGATAAGAAGTGTATGTCGATGTGATGTCACGAAAAAGTCAGCATTTTATTTTCATAGACATCAGATGCAAGTCATATATTTTCAATGGTTGGCAAATTTGTGGCTCGTTCCGACCAAAGATGGAGAAGATTTCAACAAAAACTCACAAAAATCGGATCGGAATCAGATCCGAATCATACGCTGTGACCGAGGCTTAAGATTTCTCTAGACCTTATGCATAATTATGATGTAAAATGTTAGAAGTTCGCCTTTTGCTTGGAGAAATAATCCACCAACACCAACAAATCCAGCAGCTGATTGGTTAACTAATGAATAACGCATACGGTGCAAATTCTGCTGCGTGAGATCCACCGCTCCATATAAATTTTTCACAAAGTTGAGTGGTGCGACCATACTTGTTTCATTGTTATTCCTCCAAAATGACGTCAGCAAGTCATAAAAGCATGGGGTTTATGTTTTCACTACCTGACAAAAACTGTAGTGAAGTATGTATAGTTGGCTGAGGTTAAGTGAGTTCAGATGGAGTTTTCAGGCCAAGTTTTTAAGTTGGTTTTAAGTCGAACCGGTCACGACCATTTTCCTGTTGTAGCTCAGGGGTTTATTTTTCGTTCTCCATTAATGATTACGCTGAGCACCAGTCATAGAACCAGTAGGATCCATTAATTTGTAAAGTCTCTGTATGACGTTGTCAGGACTCGAACTCCAGACCTCCCTTCTGCAAGTCTGATGCATGCTCTAATAATGCCACCATGCAGTCAGAACTGAGCAGCTGACCACCGACGTGATGACTGTTGATTTTATGCAGTGGACTTGGCTAAACAATTATGACGTCATGTAAGAACACTCTACAGTACCATATTAGGTATATTCTAAACTCTAGGCTCTCAGTGGACGATCTTGATAATGACATGCATGATTTAACTTGAAAATTGTGAAAACACTCATTATTCTTCTAACAAGTTTCGAAATTCAATAATTAAATGTCATTTGATGACGACCTCGGCACCATAGCAAACTCACGAGTCATGTGAAGTCGGTTTTTAACTTGGATTACTTTACAGAAACGTTGAAGGCCGACCACTCCCTTAGACACTTGTTGTACTGAATGTTTTCCCCACCCTTACCTTTGAGAAGTCGTCATTGTTTATTCTTAAGACAATAAACCTTAATAACAGCTGCAATATAAAAGGCGGCCAAAATTTCAAACCGAGAGAGAACGGACCTCAATAACCAGAAAACGATTTGGTTTCTATATCATTCAGTCACTGCGCTTCATACAGTTTTAACTGTGATTTCTTTAAATAAAATCTGAAGCAAATCTCTGTCGACTTGCCATTCCCGGTTCAGCCAGTTGATGGTTTTAACTGGAGGTTACCAGTCATAATCTCACCAATTCCTTTGTTAAACTGTTTCATAGATTACTATTCACTGTGCGCCGCCCCAATGCACTGAATATAAAGGCTTGTGAGCATGTCAGTCGTCAATAATCTTGAAAAGATTTACCAATGACACCTCACACGAATGATGCCCCACTATTGCCCACTTTCCTAAAGAGATTTGCTTTGTTTCATTATAATTCAAAGTCGTCATGTGTCTCTTTATCTCTTGCTTAACTATTTATCTCCTAAAAAGACAGCTTTAAAAGTCTTGGCCGTAAGGGACTCTTCCTCTCGCTCTTGGGAGGGGGAGGGGGTTGTGAGGTTCACTTGTTGCCCGACTCCAATCCCCAACCAGGACATAATCTCTGCCCGACTGGGACACCAAAGTCTGACCCATTCAGAAAGATTTTCACATCGCCCCAAATTAAGGGGGATGCAGCGGGAGCTCTCCCGTTCCGTACGGCAATGTGTGTGCATGTTCTTGTCTTTTCACTGAGTTTGCAAGTATTTTTGGTTCACTTTTAGAAAGAAAGTGCGGATACAAGATTTGAAAGCTAATTAAAACGGAGAACAAGGGAAATTCGCGTTTGTGGTAATGAAAGTGGGAAGTGCACTTACCGCTTACTCTGTGAACTGAGGGTGAAATTTCCCTCGTTACAAGTGTAAAAGTTTTAGAGTTCACTCCCACAGAGCTTGAATGTACCCATAGAAGAATGAATTGCCACTCTAATGGAGTTAATTGACACTTGTCACTCTGTTAGTGACTAAGTTCACTCCTTCGTTTTTGGAGTGTAACGTCCAAATTAATTGACGGAAATAATAAGTTGGTAGCGTTCTTGTACATTTTAAAAACTGTGGCATCTAGTCACAAAAAGGAGAAATGAAACTATCATTTCTGGAATTAGGTCAGAATCTCCATAATTTTCTATTTTTTACCGTCGTGAAATTTTCACCTAAAAACTGAAAAGTTATCTCAGATAGAGACTTTTTTCCGTTTTTTGTTTATTTCTGCTTGAGTGTTTATCTGAGTGTCTGTATGTCTTTTCTGTTAGTCTCTCTGTCTGTGTATCTGTCTGTTTAGCCGTAGGCAGACTAACCGTCATGACTTCCTTTTTCGACATCCCCTTACCTTTGATTGACACGAGTTTAAAATTATTTTACTCTCCTTCCAGATACCTGCCTGTAATTTAAGTGATACAAGAACTTTCGCACCTTGGTATTGCGCACGGCCGTCAAAGTACAACTTGACATGCGCAGATTTTACCTGGCACAGAGCCAACAACGTTGGTGCCAATGAAGAAGCTGGTAATTTAGTCACGGAATCAGAAGGCTGGTTATTCTATCAGTATGTACATAGATCAATATTTTGCATGGTTAAATGGTATACCTAGCGATGTAGTCAAACCCTCCGGTGTATGGATCAGAGACAGGGGCATTGAGACAGGGACATTCGAGCCCCCCTTCCCTCCAATTTCAATTGGTGAGTGCGGGGTTAGATTGAGGCCTTGCACACACTCCTTATCCTTGGAAATTTTGGGCATTTTCCAGCCAGTACTTCCTTTTGGTGTGTCACTGGGGATACTTTGCAAAAGTTATAAACTCTGTAGGACATTTAATAGACCTTACTTTGCATATGAAGTCACAATGCCATAAAGCACGCCCCCCTTTGGAGGAATAGCAAACCAACATGAACAAATGGAAATAACTGATTGGAAATCTAATCAGATACGTGTAGACTCACACATACGTGGGACGAACTCTACTGTGTTCGGCTCCCCGTTTCATATATGTACTACACTATACAAAGGCCAATAATGCGACCTCGCGTTTCTTTGTTATTTCGCAATAAGTGACGTCGGCGTGCAGACGGTTAGCCAGGTGTCATTAGGGGGGGGGGGGGTGGGGCACGTAATGAGGAAAAAGTGTAAGGATAGAGAGAAAAACCGCTATTTTAGGTGTTTTTTGCATTGTAAGAAAAACCAAAAACCCCAATTTTATGTACTTTTTGCATTGCAAGGTTGGATCATTGGGGTTTCTGATCCCCATCCCCACCCCGTGGCTACGCCACTGTCAGCGTGTTGTCAATGCAAAAGACCATTTTTCAAACCGACATTGCTTCTACTCTAAAGTGTACCTAGAGTTTAAGATTATCCCAAACATGTATATATAAAAGAACATGAAAATGAATTCAAATAGTTTAACAAATCTTCAGAGGACATTCTTCAAGTTGCAGTCTTTGTATAAATCTAGAAGTGTCTTAACATTGTGCCAAATGTGATAACATATTTATTGCTATAGGGTTGACGTAATTAAGCAAAATATCTCTGTAAAACATGCTAAGTAAGAAAAGAGAACCGTTGACGGTCATGACCAAAGTTTTACTATCGAAGGGAAACAAGCAGGTTCTGTGATTTTGTACAACACGAAAATCACGACACACCTATCTGTTCACCATGGCAACATGACACTAAGAGGTGGGGTCCATTTGCGGAGTGGGTGGGGCTTGTTAAAGGACAGGAGCAGTCATCCCAAATTGAGGAAGTGCAGTAGAATGTCCAGTGTCATGATTGGCTGTTGGGAGTCATGTGACAATGTTTTTTCTCTTCAAATGTGAAAATTATCGGAAATAACTGCTTGGTTCACCTTAAATACGCAATAGTAAAGTCATAAAATTTAATGAAAGATGCTATGAAGAGAAATAAGATGAAAACTGTGTTATTTTGCTTTTTCTTCAAAATAAGTTTGGGGGACTCCTCTTTACATTTAAATGTAAAACATTTAGACTTCACCGGGCTTATGTTATGTTTCGAAAATGTAATCACACCATGAATACGTTTGGTATTATGTCTTCTGTATAGAAGGTACATGAGATGTCTTGTACATTCTCTGGTCTTTATAATGAAATACAGGCATTTCCTCACATTAATATGTTTTTCTGCCTAAGCTACGACGTGCATGGAGAGGGGTGGGGGGGGGGGGTCGGTGAGACCAAACTTCTGTAGGATGTGAGTGTGGCTTGCACCGGCCTGCCATCTTGTGCCAGGTCCGAAGCTACACTAATGATTTCTGTGGACACATCGGTGTGAGAAATTCTCTTCGGTCCTTTGTAAGAATCCAAGCAGAGAGGGTGCATACCCATTTCGAACATTTCAGATGTCTACATGCACATTGGTGCGGTTTTTTTTTTCTATTGACAGAATTAAGACCAAGCTGCCGTTGCCTATTGGGACAATATGTTTTCTTTTTTAGCATGGGAAGAGCAGTGCCCTAAATTGTACTAGTAGTAGGTTTGGGACGAATTCTCTTGCCCTTCAATTTTCAGACGTTTTCATTGGATATTTTTGGTGGGTTCCCCATCAGTCCCTCTTCTTGTTACGTGCCAGCAGTGTACCAACAACACATTCAAGAAATGTCGGGATCGATATAGGATGTTACAGTAACCGTCTTCAAACACGGTCACACTACAACGAATTCGGTTTGGATTCCGATCCTTTTTTCGAGTTTTTGTTAAAATTTCTCGATCACTGGCCGGAAAGAGCCAGGATTTGCCAACATGTAAAAGTTGTTCCGTAGTCTAATATGAAAATTAAATTTATTTTAATTTTTTCGTCACTTCACGTCGATAGACAAATTTTATCGAAATACCGTGTGCTATAAAATGAGTATGTCGGTGTGACGTCACAAAATACTAAGTTGGCATGTTTTTATTCATAAACATTCGATGCAAAAGATTGATATATGTAAACTAGTTGAAATAGTTATGGCTCTTCCCAATAAGAGAAGGAGAAGATATCAACAAGAACGACGGAAAACATTATATGTTTTTCCATTGCAAGCTTGAAGGAATAATGAATTGTGTTCGAAGATCTGCGCTTGAGAAGGTGCCATAGGAACTGACCAATAAGTAAACCAATGAGCTTCAAACCAGTCGTTGTGAGCTAATGTTCAAGTGTTCTTAAAAGGGAAATCTCGAAGAAATAAATACCTGCTTCATGGAAGTGGAATTTATGGAAAACGAGGTTTGCAATAGTTGTCAATGTTTGGAAATAACTACTAATGATACTTTTTTTTTTTTTTCCTCCTTTTTATTTCAATACATATACATCAACATCAGCAATTTCAAGTTTAATTTGGTAAATTTACAATTGATGTTTCCATGAGTAATTTACAGATATATACAAGTTACTTAGCAGATATAAAGTTATAGGAACACATAAGAACAGTTTCATTGGTCAATAACATAATGGTTACAACCGAGCGTCAATGAAATCGCAGAAAGTGTCATATAGATCGTGATAGTTAATTTGTCTTGTAGAACGTACTGGTCTTCTAGAAGAAATAAATTTTTCTATATTAATTGCAAACTTAAACTTGAACATAAATTCTTGAATGGAAAGTTGTGACTTCTTGCATCTATTTTGGTAAATGTAGTTTTTCATATGAAGAATAAGAAAATTGAAGGGATGTTTTTTCCCTTGACTAAAACCGAAAAAAATGTCTTGCTTGGAAAAGAAAAACTGTTTTTTCAAAAACGTATTCTCTACATTTAAAATAAAATTTGATACCATGCTACAATCCCAAAATAAATGTTCTAGTGTTTCGGTTTCAGTGTGGCAGAAGGAACATAAATCACTCTCCTCTTTCCCCATGGCAAATAACAACTTATTAGTACCAATAATTCTGTGGATAAACCTAAACTGTAAATAATGTAATTTTGTTTCATTTGTATTCAAATGTGGCATATCAAAGATATTCTGCCAATCTAATACCGTAAAATGAGCAAAATTCTTGCTCCATTTATTTAAGGCTGTTGGGGGGTCGATAATCCTTTTAATAAGATGGCTGTATGTAAACTGAGATGTAGAAGGTGAATTCATAAACTTATTGAACCAACAGCTGTCATTTTCAAGAGTATCCCTTTCCCCACCCTCTGGTCTCCAGCTGCGTGGGATTGAATTAATGATACCAAAATATAACAAAAAGGTGAAACTAACAATGTGGTAACGGTTCATAAATTCACGATAAGTCAATGGTATACCACTCTCGTCAAAAATGTCTTTTACATATAATACATTTTTTTTAAATAAATCATGATACATAAAGGTTTGGTTATCTATACGTATAAAGGAATTATTCCATATAATTTCACTATGGAAATTCTCCGTCGGACAACGATATGACAATTCACACCACGCCTTAATAACTTCTTGAATAAATACGTTCTTAGTAACTACTAATGATACTACTGGAAGACTTTAATTTACCCGTTGGAGTAAAAAACGACTGCACTGTGATCAGCATTCCCGCCCTCCGTTTAGGTCTCGAAGGGGAGTCATCGGGCGGCGGCATATTTAAGTTGAATATTTACGCTGGTTATATCTTTGTAGCAAATTTTAACAAAGCTTAGATTTCTAAGTCCATTACCCATACTGTTAATATTTTTCTCCAATTAACTGATATTTTTTTTCTTTTTCAGACAAAAGCGAAGAATTTCGAGATATTTTTACCAGTTTAATGTCTTATATCGGTTATCAAACAACCCTGATAGTGTCGTCCAATCATCGGGGAATACAAGCGACCTCCCTTTTTGTACATTTGGTCAAGTTCCTCCAGATTTCAATACTTCCGGTTACTTTGTCAAAGAAACATGGTTTCCTTACAACTGCAAAGTCCATCCTTTTACAGTAACAGAGACACTACAATGTTTACGAAATAAGTCCTTGTATTTCTATGGCGATTCAACTGTTCGTCAGTTGTACGAATTTTTTCTCGATCGTTGCCGAAAGACTCTAAAATCTGAACACATTAGACCATCAAAATTTTGGAAGGTTGGACCATTGAAATCACGTGACCAATTTAATAACATAACTATGGAATACCGACACCATGGTCTACCTATCAGGAACAATTGGACGTGGATTCGGGACATCCATTACGTAGCTAATGAAATAGATTCGTTAAAAGGCGGTGATGACGTCATAGTTACACTCTCTCTGTGGGCGCACTTTACAGCTACTCCATTTTCGTTCTATGAGCAAAGGCTGCGCGGCATCAAAGGAGCACTAAATAGATTGTGGGACCGTGCACCAGGGACAACAGTGGTGATCAAAGGTGCCAATACAAGGGGCCATGATGGGTTATCGTACGCCCTCTATACTAGTGACTGGTTCGCTTATCACCTTGAACAAATTTTACGTGACGTTTTTCGAAGCGATAAAAGGATTGGGTACCTCGACGTTTGGGACATGTCAACGGCTGACCCTCACCCTGACGTCATTCATCCACCTCCTTATTTTATTGCAAACGTTGTCAACAGGTTCTTAACGTACGTCTGTAAAAGATGATTACAGCCCCCCCCCCCCCCTCTCCTATTTAGTCCTTTAGTCTTTCTCTCGATAACAGTAAAACTTTTGTATTGTAGTGCTTTACTCTCTAAATCCGAAAGGGTGAAATTTGAGATGGATCTAAAGACTGACATTAAAAAGAATGAAAATGTTTCTTTTAAGGAATAAAGCTCTCAATTCCAATTATCGATTTCCCTCTAACGTGTGATTTTTTACTCTAAGATCTTAAAGAGTACTAAGCCTACAAATAATGCTGCTCCTGTGAATGACATGCATGTAGTATAAGTGTAAGAAATAAGAATTCATATGGTTTTTCAATTAAGTGCTTTCTAACCGTGCGCCACCACTCTTTGGAACTTCTTAAGCCAGGCGCACACTAACACGACTTCGCGCGTCGCAACTAAACTGGATTGGAATCATGATGATTATCTCCATCCCACCGCCGCTCTCGGCTTCCGCAATCGTCGGATCTCCAAGTGTCGTGTATGATGTGCCTGAGTTTACGACTGCGATTGGCAGTTGCAAGACCAGTTCGTTGGTTTTCTTGACTGAATTCGGTGCGACTTAAAACTGGTCTCAACATTGCCAATCACAGTCGTAGCGACAATCGAGATGAGTTGGGGCGTGCAAAGTCGTGTAGTGTGAGGCTAGCTGAAGTAAACACTGTCCCAGAAAGTGCGCAAGAACAATATGCTAATAACACACTCATGAAAAGGGTTTGTAGGGGTTAGACATTGAAGGGGAAATTCAGGCACCCCAAGTGGAACTGGCATAATCGTAAATTGCCCTGGTTTGACCAGGAAGATGTCACTGACGTTGTGATTGAGTTCGTGTCTGAACTTGCACTTTTCCGACTAGATTTATTACAAACATATCCCTTCCTTTATCACACAAAAGTTAATGCACGGTTTTAATTAAAGCACACACAATACTGTTATCACCCTAAGAGAGAGAGGGGGGGGGGGGGGTAAAACTCCATCTAACCTAACCTTAAAGAGAGATATGCAGCCACCCAAACCTGAACTTGCATAGTAGGATCAGCAGGCCGTCTCGTTTCGTGGCTAGCTATGGAGAGTCATGTGACAACATATTCCTCGTCCCCAAAGTGAAATTTACCAAGAGAAACTGTTCGGTTTACTTTGAACAGGTAATATTAAATATTGAAATAATAAGAAGATACTTTTGAAGAGAAATTTGTGGAAGAAAATTGTGGGAGTTAGCTTTTGCTTACAAATAAGTTTGGAGGGACCGCCCTTTTCTTCAAATAAACAAAAATGAAAAGAGTCATACATGTTTACATACATGATGACGTAACGACTGATCTGATGGCAACAGAGTTGATGAGGTGCGATTGCATTTTCGTCACAGTGAAGTGTAGACTCGGATTCGTCTACTTCATTTCGGCGTGCATTCTCGAGATCGCTGCAAGCGCAAAATCTGCAGACATGTTCCTGTTCATGTTCTATGTCAACGTTGCAAACCATTGACGTAATCGAGAATGAGTCTATTACGGTATCAATGGAATGACCATTTGACCGTGGTTCAAGTTAAGTTCAAGAACAACTTAAATTGGACCTTAACTGAAGTTACTGGCAAATGTGACGTAGCAAACAACTTAAATCTAACGACTTCAATTTCGGGTTAGCTCATCGCTTACTTAAACAATGACCTGTAAAGGCAGCTTCCTGATTTAGGGTATGAATGGTTGATGGGTTGTTTGAGCCAAAAACATTTCGTTTGACGGAATTCAAGGAATTGCATAATGAAAGAACGGTGTCGCCCTACCACTTAACGAATGAACGGCAAGTACACTCTAAAAATAAGAAGAGTGAAATTTCAGTTGGAAGCATGAAAGTTTTAAAGTTTTCTCCAAAGAAGCGGAAATTCACTCCAAAAGGGTGACGTTTCACTCTTGATGGAGTGGACACAGGGACCACTATTTATATTTTGATTGTTTTCCAACTGCGTCTTGTAAGACAAAACAGAAATATTCCACACCATGTCCTTCAACCCTTGTCTCAATACTTTGTTTCTAACTGAAGACATATCTTTCTTAAGTTTTGTTTTTTTGTTGATAAATACGTCTGCTTTTCAATGCATCAGATTCCTCAAATTTCTTTTGTTTTCTTTATAATTGAACGTCCTGTTTGTACACGAAATTTGATACTGTTAGAACGCTTGAATATCTTTTTCTGTAGATAAAGATTTAGCCTTGACTATACAGAGGACAACCAACAACGTTGCTTAATGTTGCCTGCAGCGGCATCAAAATTATAAATAAATTGAATGCGATGTCAAATTAATGTGTGGCGATGATATCACAGATTTCCTATGATGCAGGAAATCTAAAAAATTTGTGTCTTCCGAAATGCTATTGAGATGCAGTTTTTACCTTCTGAAAGAGAACATTTTTTTGCAGGTTTTGAAGTTACTGAATTTTGTCTCCAGAATATACCTTTAAAGGTTTTGTTTATTCAGAAGTAATTTGGCCACCCTTTATCCCACATACCTATTCATATATGTGTATAGTTAACCAATCAAGGGTTTATTTTAACCATAAAGGCTTTATATAAGATCTTTCCTCAAATTAAGTTTTTCAAGTTTGTATTTTTTTGAAAGCTGTCTCGACAAGCCCTATGGACGCTTTAAAGAGGCTCATTGAGTTGATATCGATAAATTAATGAGAGTCTCAAAGCATTGGCGGATCTAGGGTTTTGAAAAGGGGGTGGCTTAGGGTTTGGGTTTTGAATATTTCAGAAAAAATAAGTATTTCGCCATTTTTTAAAAACCATGTGAGGTGTGTGATGGGAAGGACTAGTTCCACCGAAAGGGGGATAGGGCAAACGAAATGAATGGTATGGAGCCACCCCCCCCCCCCAAAAAAAATGACCCTCCAAAGTTAAGGCGAGAGCAATGTTTTTTTTAGTAAGTTCAAGTCAAGTATATGACACACATTATGGAGGATTATTGGCCCTTCATATTTGGCCCCGTTAAGTGAGGGAGATATCAAGTGCGATAGGTTTGTAATTCTTCACTAAGCCAGAAATCCATAAAAAATACTGACTGAAGCTTTAAAAATTAAAATTTTTAAAACATACTTAAAAACTTAGAAACAAAACACATGGTAGACACACCCCCCGCCCTATGAAATCGGGATGATCGCGATAGGTTTGTAATTCTTCACTAAGCCAGAAATACATAAAAAAATACTGACTGAAGCTTTAAAAATTAACATTTTTAAAACATACTTAAAACTTAGAAACAAAACACATGGTAGACCCCCCCCCCCCCCCCCCCCGCCTCCGTCCTATGAAATCGGGATGATTGCTGTATGCAAGCCATCTACGCTGTTCAATCCATCTCCGCTGGAATGTTACACGTTTGCCTCCCTTAAACTGTTGACTATGAAGTGTGTGTAGGAGTCGCGTTTCCAGCAATTATTCATGATTGGCACTTTTCTTGCATCTTTTAGCAGTTCAGATGTGTGAATGACTTGGGAAATATCATTCGGAGATACAGCCGTTTGCACGGTGCTCTCATATTGAGCTACAGTTGCATTACCAGATGCAGCCAGTTGCGGTGCATTATGCGTTTCTGGAGGTTTAAGTGACGTTGACACTCCCTCATAAATGTTCTCTACGATCATAGGCCCAGCTCATCCTTGGTTTAGCCTTACACTTTCTCTTCTGCATTCTGCCGTACATCCTTGTTAACTACAAAACTATCCAAAGTCTGTTGCTTACAAGTTACAACACCCCTTTTTCTTCCATTGTTTCATGTATTATCCAATTAAGTTTGGTATTTCTGTACCATATAAATGCTAGCAATGAAGTATGCGGTAAACATCTACAACCTAGGAGTAATAATGACTCGGGTATGTGTGATCATTGCAATTTGTCTACACTTTTGGGAAGCACTAAAGTAGTACGGTTGCACCTTCAAGCTTTATTCTATGTTCGTACCAGACTGTCAGAATTAAATTAGTCTTTGGTGTTGCTGCAATTAACATTTTAATTAATCCACTTTTAAACATGTACTTTTAAAATTGTTGTTCGCGTTCCATAGCAAATAATAATAGGAAGACGATAGCATGTGAAAACAATGCCTACTTTTTGTTATTATTTTTTATTTTGGTGAAAAAACTGGGTGGCTAGCCACCCTAGTCAACCCCCCTAAATCCGTCACTGCAAAGGGTTTCTTCCACCTGACCACATAAAATGCTTAAAGTTAGCACAACAAGTCAAGTTTCAAGTCCAAAAATCACAGAAAATGTTAAATTTTGAATTTTCTAGTGTCCTGACTTGTAACGGGTTTTGTACATAATTTGAAAAAGTGTCTGGTCACGATTTTTTGAAAACGGACTTGAACTGATTTCTCACTCATAAAACAGTTATTTGTATACATGGGTATGGGAATAGTCTAAGTTTGACCATGTGTCATTGGTTTGTGATGATAACTTAAAAGGTTTGGAAAAATTTGTCTGGACCATTTTATTGGGACATTTCCTGAATTGTCACGTATTTTTAGCATGTTGAAAAAGAAGAGTGCGCGCTTTGCTAAAGAGCGCAACTTTTATTCAACCTCGACACCAACATTATTGACATGGCGCGCGGGAGGATTTGTGCCTGATACTTTTGTCCAAGATTATAAATATCTCATTGTCGTAGCAAGCCTTGGCGGTGACCAACCGCAGGACCTGACCGGCCACCTGGAGAGGGGTCTGAGGGATGTGGTTGACCTCTCAATATTAAGAAATTTTGATCAGAAATAGTTAAGTACAATGCATTCTGGTATAAAGTTTGGCATAATTTGAAGTCATCTTTTCATATTCATTAATTCAAAAAGGAAGGGGGAATGGTCCCTTTGTTCCCCTTCTGGCTTCGCCAGTGCAATATCTTGATGTAACATGTAATGTCTCATTCCTGCACACTGTCAATATTTCTATCAAATACTGTGGAGAACCAAATATAGTAAAATGAAATGAATGAGCTTAAACTTGATAAATAAAATGGCAGATACACAGCCAAAGTTTTGTAAATGATTTCACGTCTTTGTTTTTTTTATTTACTTGTCCTACTCTTAGTCATGTGACCGTGCGAAGATGCAGGGTATATTTATTTCAGTATTTTGAGATAATTAAATTCGAACTTGAGCTCAAATATACAACTCTATTACAGCCAAGATTAAGTTGCATATATAACGATCTTTAGACAAACCAGTTTAACGGTCAAATATTGCCGGTCCGAAAAATGTATTTTCAGCAACTTTGGAATAAGCGAGTTCGGTAATGCGACGTTGTCGCATGGAATTGTGGGGTTTAGCGTGTGATAGACAGACCGAGCTTTGCACGTGAGGTACATCGTTTCGTTGTTTTCGTCAGTTCGTGCATACAACATTATCTAAGTGTCTAACTAAGTGGAACGAATATGGGGATCTCAGTGCTACTTTACGGCAGATTAAAATACAAATCTTTTGCACCAAGAAGACAATTTATACACAGTCCACTGCAGAAAGCTACACTTGAAATCCCTCCTTATATTATGGATGGATAAAGAAAGAATGATTTCACCAAGTTTTCATATTAACTCAAATGTGGAATACGTGCTGTAGACGCGAGACTGCTTCGTTTATCCGGATGATTTGAACTACGTGCGCATGTGCGTAGCCACCAAAACGAATTACCGACTGGCTTATTCCGTGGTTGCTCAGTTTTCCAGGAACAAAAGGGGCGTTTTTAAACAGGCCTTGCGACGTACCGTAGCAAACGAAAGAAGAGAAACTTTGAAGAAAAACAAAAAAAAAAAAAAAAAAAAAAAACAACTTTGAAATAATACAAATCTGTCACGATTTTATTTTAATCATTCAGTTATTCATGCATGATGATTGGATAAATTCAGTTTGAACATGATTAGTCCAGATTAAAAGAATAATCCAGAGTCAAATTTATTTTTTATATGTTAAAGAGGAAGATATTCAAACATTCTGGTGAAATGGTTCAACGTGGTAGATTTTCTCAATAGAACTAACCTGAAGCAAGCAGGCGTACGTAGTGCCGTGCATTCACATTGCTGACCAATGTTTTGTTTTCATTTATATGCAACTAAAATCTGATGTGTTGATAGCATGGGTACATCCTGCCGAGCAATAGAATTTTTAAAACTTTATACGCATTAGGGACAAGACCGCATCCTCTAATTGATTCAAGGTCAGACTAATAGGATGAAAAATAAAGAAAAAGAAAACATTGGCCAACAATTAGTCCATCACACCTGCTTGCTTTCAAGGGAAATATTTCGTTTAAAATGCTCCAACACAGCATTAAAAGTAAATATCTCTCGTCATTTTCAAATCATTTGATCTAAACAATAAACCCTAGCAAAAGCTTCATCTCCTCAAAATGTTATGCACAAGAATAGTTATGGAAGTTGCATCTTTTGAAATGTTGAAAGTTTGGGTGAACAAATTATGCTTGAGCAACAAACAAATGAATTTCTATTAGAGGGAAACTTATTTCTTGAAAAGAAGGCTACCATACTGCCTTATTTGTAATAATTTATGACTCTTTGCCAATAAATATTGGTTTTAAAGGGATGAAATTTCCTTGTAAAACAAACAGGCCTTTGAGTTCATTTTTTGTGGAAAACGTGGCAACTTAAAGGCCCAGTTCTCTCAACCCAAACAGTACCAATTCTCTTAACGCTCTTACCTAAGCCCCTCCCACAATTGTCTGAAATTCATCCTTATCCAGTCACAATATCAGCTTATGGCTTCAGGGTGAGTATAGAAAAGCTCTATGTCACAATCAAAACACTCCCAGTACAGTATCATGCTGTGTGAAGCTTTGGTTATCTGCATTGCTTGAATTAACAGTCAATCAAAAAGCTGAGCCAATGGAGAGTTTCTTTACCCCTGTACAAGAAGTGTAGTTTGGGGTGAGAGGATTGGCCCTTTAGTGGATGAAACTTTCGCCAGAATGCTAAGGATGTCTTCTTCTTCTTTAACGTATTAAACATAAATTTGGTTCTGGACTATTCTTTTAACGAGCGCTAACGTGTGATCGGTAAAAAGAATTAATGTGAGAAGTTTAGCAAAACGGACATAACCTAACATCAAAAGATGCAAATTGCTGATTGGACAACGGATCGGATACGCGTGAGTCTTCGACTCACGAGGGCGAATTATACTGCTTGCGACCCTTTGCTCTATAGGACCTACGTGTTCTGAACAAACTTCAGTGATGAGACTACTTGTTGCATTGTTATCCCTCTAAAATGACGTCAGCGTGTCGTCAATGTATACCGTAAGTTCTATAGAAGCAACTAATATAACCTACGTGAGCTGACGGTACTTCCCCCTCCTCCGACGGGTATTCCTCACAATAAAAACGAGACCTACTCAGCTAACATGCTACTGCATACAAACAGTCCCGTTACCAGTATTGTTATGCCATGCCATACTGGGTAGCCTGTAAAGTGTGACATTGGGGAAGAACGGCTTTTTGGTCTCCACATGCGGAAAGGTATAATAGCTGTTCCTAAAACGTAAATCAAAGCCACAGTTATTTGGACTAAGTCTTCCCGTTCAGCTTATCGCCACGAGGGGCGGCAGCCACAGAGGCGCTACGTAAGCTATGGCGAATCTGGACAGGCAAGTGGTCTTATTTTAGTCAGACACAATGACGGTCCATAACCCTTTAGTAAGTTCTTCAATTCCCTTGCTTACCTTTATTATGGATCATGGTTGTACGCTGAATTGTCCCCAGTTCCCTCAATTTCACTGGAAGTGAGGGTTTAAAATTCATGAAGATAATTATGGCTGCCTACAGTCACTAAACTCAAGAGCTGATCGGATTCTTCTATTGGCTGCACCGAGCACACGTGACACCTGCTGCTTTCTTGCACTTAAGTCATCTATCTCCGGATCTTGATTGTCATTCTCAAAAGCATACCCTGTACATTGTCTGCCAGGGTGTAAATTCTATTGGAGAAACGGCTCATTTGGGATTATATCCGCGCTTTTCAAGTACGTATATACATGTCTGAAACTTCCAAGAAACACAGATGTTCTCTTATGAAAAGGTCAACACTGACTTGTTACCGTTCTTATATACGGGCATTTTGAGCAGCAGGATTTTAGAGACCATATATCAGGTAGACTTACAATACTGAAAGCTATTTTATCACCTGGCAGTAGCCATGGCTTTTTGGACGATTTCGTTGATAAGGGTTATTATAGCAGCATCTATGGTCGAGATTGTGATCCCCCAAAACTATACTTTTGATGATTTTAGAGATGAGTTCAAGGAACCAGAAGGTAAGTTAAACGTACTCCACAGATGTAGGCCGACAGGGGCAGGGGGAGAGGTGCTGTGATATAGAATAAATGACCTCATGTCAAGGTTATTGATGATTGTAAGGGTTAATTTTTGGTGGAAATTAACCGAATTTAGCCTTTGGGTCTGGGAAATTAGACTGTGATACCCACACCTGAATACAGACAATTTTATACATAGGAACCACAAAGACTAATGTAAAGCATTTCCAATAAATTTAATGAGTTTCTTGAACATGTTTTCATAGACAATCCTGACTTAATTGGGGTTACTGAAAGTTGGCTCCATAGTGATATCAGTACTAGCGGGCCACATGGGAGGGAGGTTTCTTGGGGTGGTGTCTGATTGTTTCCTCACTCAGCATGTTCTGTTTCCCACTCGTGAGGGTAATTGTTTAGATTGAGGAGTGGTGGTAAAGTTGGATATGGTGACCATGATCTTATTAGTTTTGACATTTGTTGTTTCAGTAAACCCGTACTGACAAAACTGTTCTTGACTTCAGTAAAGCTAATTTTAGTCATGCAACAGAGAAGCTTAGCATAGATTGGGTTGCACATTTGTCTCATTTAGGTCCTGCTGAAGCTTGGAAATTTTTCAGCACTACTGTTTCTGATGTTACAAAGTTATGTATACCACTCAGGACGGCTTGGGTGACAAAGAGGCCTATTTTGGTTTCTAGGAGGTACTCAGGGCAACTTTAGGAAGGAACGTAAGTGTTGGCGACTTTATGAGGCCAGCAAGGAGTCTGATGACTTAAGTGCCTACAAGAGTCAAGAGATCTTAGCTAAAAATTTGGTTAAGGTCACTAAAGCTAGGTTTGAAAAAAAGTTGGCCAGTGAGGTTAAGATTAATCCAAAATCTTTCCATGCCTATGTCAAGTCTAAGCAGCATGTTAAGGAGGGGGTTGGGCCACTTCATGACGTGAATGGTTCTTTAGTTAGTGATCATCAGGATATGGCTAATTTGTTAAATGATTATTTTGTATCTGTTTTTACCGAAGACTCATCTCTCATGGGGATTTGTAGGGGTTCTGATATCTCTTCTTCAATAAGTGACATTGTGTTCTATGAGGAACTGGTTCTGAAAAAATTAAAGAGTTTAAAGACGAGTAAGGCTCCTAGGACAGATGGGATCCATCCCGCCATCCTTCGTGAATGCTCCGAGGTTTTATCAGTTCCACTATCAATTATTTTCCAGAAATGTCTTGACTCAAATTTTGTTCCTACTTACTGGCGGGTTGCTAATGTCACTCCAATTTTAAAATGGGGTATCGGAGTTCACCTTGTAATTACATCCTTATATAATAATCCTATATAATAATCCTTATTGCTTCAGAATGATTCTGGATAGGTCATTTTCATGGTCTCAGACTTGGCAAATGTCTTTTAATGCTGATATGTGCAAAGTCCTCCACTTTGGTTCTAAGAATCCCCACCATGATTATACTATGAATGGTACTTATTTGAACAAGGTGACTTCTGAGAAAGACCTTGGCGGTGTAGTTAGTACGAGAGATTTAAAGCCATCTAGGCAATGTGCAGCTACTGCTAAGAGGACAAATAGGGTGCTTGGGTTGATCAGGAGGAATTTTAAGAGTCTCAGAAAAGAAATTGTGTTAAATTTGTATAAGCAGCTGGTTAGACCCCATCTCGACTATGCTGCACAGGCCTGGAGTCCCTTCTTTGAAAAGACCAATTGCTTTTAGAGCAAGTTCAGAAGAGAGCTACCCGACTCACACCTGAGGTTAAAAATCTGCCTTATCCCCAAAGGCTTAATTAGCTGCCTGGGCTTACCATTTTGGAGCTGAGAAGGATTAGGGGAGCCATGCTCCATGTATACAAATTTCTATCTGAAGGGAATCTGCTTTAACATAACATAATCTTTGTTAGCTTACAGCTATTTAGCCCTTTGCCGTTGTTTGGGTCCTTTTGGACCCATGCGGGGAGCTCCGCTGTCACCCATCTTCACTGTGTCACGCGGAGCTCGAAACTGCGGGTAGCTACCCGAAAATTCGGCCACAACAACGAGAGAGACAATAGTTTAAGGTCACGGGGTCAATGACCTACGGAAGCCGATGGGGGGGGGGGCGGGCTACGTCCGCTTTTCCGCCCACTCCCGAGACGCGCAAATATGCCCCGATCGGAGCACAACGGTGTAGGGTTAAAGGTCCAAAGTAATCCTCGGGTTAGAGGCCATTGTAAAAAGCTTAAAAAGTCTTTTGCTAGACTTGACATTAGGAAGTTCAGTTTCTCTCATAGGGTTGTTTGTGAGTGGAATAGCCTGCCTGAGTGGGTTTTTAACTCCACATCAGTGCACCGTTTTAAGGTTAATATTGACAAGTTTTAGCATGACTGTGCTAAAATCTAATCTTTCTGGGCTCGTTAAGTGTTGGTGGTTTACTTCTTTTTTTTTTTTTTTTTTTTGGGGGGGGGGGGGTATTTTGGATTACAGGGCATCTTATAGGGCCTTTACAGCCCTCCTTTGCCCTTTAACCTGTTATGTTATGTTATGTTAAAGCAGTTTGGTCTGGTTTTGTCCATGTTAAAATGGCATTGTCAAAACGAAGCGTACCAAAAATGTCGCCCTCTTTCTGGCGTATTGACTAACTGTAAATTCACAAATTTTACAAATCTGATTACCTATTTTACATAGTGACGAATGTTGTCTCAGTTGGAGGATTTTTGCCTTATTCATGGTTTCTATGTATGAAATTGTAGAAAATAGTATGTTACAAAGTTGTTCTAATTTATCACATCACATCACATCAAATTCGATGTTGTTGGCCAAAGGCCAATTCATCGCTCCAAAAGAAAGGAAAACCAATCCAAATAGTGACAATAAGTGCTGCTTAGAAATTCCCTTACTCCAAATCCAGATATGGATTGATATCTGGATATATCTGGTTAAATACAGCCTTTATATGGCCATATCAAGCCAGATATACAGCCAGATTAAGATGCCTTGATATAATATATCAAGTTTGATATGGCCATATCAAGCCAGATATAACTTGATTCAGGAAAAGCCCAGATATGCAAATAAAAGTTTTATATGGCTATATCAAGCCAGATATAACTTGACGAAATACCTTCCCAGATATGCAAATAAAGTTTGATATGGCCATATCAAGCCAGATATAAATTGATGAACTACCTTCACAGATATACAAATAAAGTTTGATATGGCCATATCAAGCCAAATATAAATTGATGAAATTCCTTCCCAGATATACAAATAAAGTTTGATGTGGCCATATCAAGCCAGATATAAATTGATGAAATGCCTTCCCAGATATACAAATAAAGTTTGATATGGCCATATCAAGCCAGATATAACTGAATAAAATGACAGAATTACATATAAACTTTTACATAGCCATATTAATATTTTTTGGTTTGATTTGTGTACCTGTCCAGGCTGTCCTACATAAAGACCTTCTCTAGAAGCTGAACAAGTATCAGCAAACCAAAATCTGAACATTCAAACCATATTCAGCCATATTATACTAACATATGCAAATGACTTTCCAATGTGGGCGTGGTCAGGAATTTAGGGCCCTGATTTTCTTTTCATTGTGATTAAGGAAGTAATATGTGAAAAATCATGAAACCTTCAACACAATTATGTTGGGATATTGCCCCTATGATAATTTAAACCAACAATGCAGTGTAAACATTTAAGAGTAGGAATTTCAAAGAAGTTGTTTTCTTCACTATTAAGTAATTTAACAACTTTAAATACTTAAGTCAATGTTATCCATTTGGGCATTTAACTTTTTTATAAATGTTCAGATAGCCCTTTACATTATGCTGAGCTGTTCTATTCAGCCAGTCTAGAGCAGGAGCACTCAGTGTTTGCCCTTTGGAGGGCGTACTTGTCCATTTGGGACGTTAAGCTCCTTAAGGGCGCAGAACTCCTCCGGGAGTAATCGTTTGGTTTTCGCCCCTTGGCTCTTCGCCAGGGAGTCGTGGGGACTTTTAGAAAAAAGCTGACATGGTTGATCACGGATCCCTTTTTAAAGTCTGAAAGAAGTTTTGTCTGAACTCTTTCTTTGTTAAATGGACTGCTTTATTGTATAATAATGTATATAGTCGTGTTATTGTTAATGGCATACCGTCTGACCCCTTCAGAGTCCAACGTGGGGCACGGCAGGGATGCCGCCTGTCACCTTTACTCTTTGTATTATTTAGTGAATCCCTTGCGAGAGCCCTCTATGAAGAGCCTTTGTTTCGACCTTTTCATATTCCTGGTGGAGCCACAGTCAAGTGCCTTCAGTATGCTGATGATGTCACGTGTGTAGTCTCTGACCTAGCTTCCTTCAGGGCCCTGTCTGACACCCTGCCCACCTTTCAAAGAGCGACTGGTGCCACACTGAACCCCGCAAAGACAAAAGGACTCCGTCTGGGTAAGTGGCGGTGGAAACAACTGCCCTTCGTGGCATCTTTGGTTGACGATTCCATGAAAATCAATGGAATATGGTTTGGTTACGGCTCATCTGAGTCACTTACCTGGAACGAGAAGGTGGACCTGGCGTAAGCTAGGATGGCAGACTATGGGGATCGCTACATTTAGTCTAATGGGCAAAGTAACAGTTATTAATCGTTTCATTTACCCTCTCTTGTGGTACCCGGGCACCCGGGCACTGTTCTGGCTGCTCCAGAGGGTGCCCTTGTGCGACTTGAGAGGGCCGTATTTAAGTTCCTATGGTCAGGGAAACGGAGCTGGCCAGAAGAAAGGTTGTGCACCAGGAACTTAGACATGGGGGCCTGGGCCTTGTGCATTTCCCTCAAAGCTCCGTTTTCTCCTGGCAAGGTGTGTGTTTAGTGCTGCTGACAGTGAGATGCCCTTTGCGTACTTTGTCCGTTATTGTTTAGTAATAGTATGCCACACAGCGGGAGACCCTCAAAGACATGTTGTCACATGAGGGATACTCTCCGTATGATGTCAACTGTAGGGTAGGTTTCGTAGTCCAGCGCGGGGGACCTGTACCGGGCCATTTTTGATGTCTTGGCTGGCCGGGTTCATCCAAGCGACTATGCCTTACAGCCGGAAGTGTGGACCGTGGTGCACAGCAAGTCACTAGACTACCACCGGCGAGACCTGCTGTGGCGAATTACACATGACACCACTGTAACAAATCTCAAGCGCCTTCGGTGGCGTCTTGGAGATGGCACATGCCCCGCGCTGGGTGTACAAAGTGGGAGAGTGTGCCCCATGTGTTTTGGCATTGTGGTTTTGTGGCCCTCCTCTGGGAGTGGTTTCAAGTCCTGGCTGACCGGCTAACGTTTTGCAACACTTGGGCGGTCAGCCAGGACTATGCATTGTATGGTCTATCGCCACCACCACCACCATACAATACAGGTGTTCGTGGCATACTCACCTTTGTTTCGCCCTCCATTAAGCTGGCTGTTTGGAGAGACCGATGTAGTATTGTTTTTAGGGGTGAAGAGAGGCCTGCCGACGTCGTGTTGGCGTCGGTAAAGACGGAAATTAAACTGAGGGTCGAGGCCGACTTTGTTCGTTTGCCGAGGTCCACGTTCGGCAGACCTTGGGGCCAATTGTTTCGGTGCGGGCGGGGCGGGTGATAGTTAATTTGTAAATAGTCCTGTGTTTTGCTTCTCAGCGGCCGTTTCATTGTACATGTTTTCTGTTTGATTTGGCAATGTGTAAATAGGTGAGTTTGTAAATAGCCCTGGGTGCTTGATTGGGGTCTGGGTGGGTTTTGTAATCAATACAATACAATGGCAACAGCCAATCAAGAAACACCTTGTTAAACAGTGCTCATCAACCCGTCCTTAGGTTTAGAGGCAGCACATACTAGTAGGGCAGCCCTTTGTTCTGAGGCTGTTGTTCTGATTTTCGCCAAGGCCTTACCGTAACGTCACGGCATCACTCATATCTAGCATTGCCTAGAGGAGCTTCATGAGTCCAGTGAGTTTCTGGAGACTCTTGTGAAGCAGAGAAAACATACAGTGAGCTTTGGCTGAAAGGAGCGTCCTAGAATAACAAAATGGAATCAATTAGTATCAAAATGGATAACGCACATTGGTAAATCGCCGTCATGGAGTCGTCACGGGCTTTAGATGATCCCAATGACCCCCCCCCCCCTCCCGGTAGTAAAATTCGATAAAATCAACATAATGCATGTTTTGGGTCTTACAGTCGTATTGCTTCGTACGCTTGTGCACTAACAAAAAACAAACCTTGTGCCAAGAATACCACCAACTCTGGACTCGTAAGTGAATCACCGAAATTAAGTGGAGTTTGCCCAACAAATAATTGGTGATTTATGGAGTCGGGATTGTTATTTAATTTGACAGTAACTTATCTCTCGGCTAAATTCTTTGATCAACAATTATCGGGTACACTTAAAGTGACAATCAAAATTTGACAGAGGATAGTTAACCTCCAGTTACAGCAGCTCGCATTCCCTCCGAAACTGATTGTTTACCAGAGTATACATAGGCATAGGAAGCGCGGAGTGGGCTGAGGAGATAGCCCCAGTGCAAAATGAGGGGGACGAAAGCATGCTCCCTCCTCCCGGTTGTGAAAACCCATGTTTTGATTTTTTAAAATCATAAAAGAAAGAGAAAAATTTCCGACGCGTTTCGCGCGTCGCAAAATGCAACGTAAAATGCATTTATTCTTGCTCGTAAATCAGTTTGATGAACTGTTCCGAGCTCTGGAAATGACAAAATCGGATATGTACCATATTGTGATACCACATCATCAAGAGACACCGGAAGCTATATTGCTGTTTGTGGAAACTCTTTCATAGAATTTAAATTTTCTTCAATGAAAGCTCTTGATTTTGAAATATTTTGTCTAAAATGGACAACAAAACTTGGGGAACTTTTGAAATGTCATCGGAAAGTGTCAGTTTGTAGGACTTAGATAACATTATGTAGCAACAACGATTCAGTCGTCGGGCAACCATCCTCGGATTTGCCACCATCTCCAACTCCTTAAATTCGAAATTTCGTTACAGGAACCCCGGAATTCAAATCTTTCTGCAGTAAAAGCTCTCTATCTACATTTATTTTTTATAAGGGGCAAAAGTTTTGCCGCGCTCCGCCCACTGCAGTACGTCCTTGACCCAGTTGTGTTCACACAGGAAGGAGAATCGGAAAACGTAAAGGTAATACTTACAAGGCCTAAACGTGCAATTTCCGGCTGTCTGAGTGGTAGCGATTTTTCCAAATATTCTGCACACTCCGCATCAACTGAAGATAGTCTTTCGAGCAAGACTTCATATTCTAGTCAGGGGGACCATTTGCCTACCGTACTTGCTCTCATACTTCTGCCCTAACCCCATTGCTCTCATATCTATCATCAGATACCTTTCAACCCTGTCAGTTGAGGACCAGAGTCTGTCAGTCTATGTAGATGGATTCTTTAGTTATTGAAGTGTCAAAATGTTATTAATGTTTAATATCGCAGAGCCGTTCCATAGCTACAGGAGGCAGGGGGCGATTGCCCAGTGGCTTGAAAAGTGAAAAAATGGAAATTTGCCATTTGGGACACCAGACGAATACAGTTCGGTGTTCCCTACATTTCCTCCGTAAAATTCCGAATTCGTCCTTATAAAAGCTCCATATTCGTAGTTAAAAAGGCAAAATTTTCCACGTGCTTCTCGCGCCTAAATTGCAACCCTTAATGCCTTAATGCGGTAAGTGGTCGCTCATAAAGCAGTCAGTGCTTAACTTTCCCAGCCGCTACAGTGCCGTTTCCCTGAAATTGTATTCAATATATAGGTTTTTCATTTTTAAATATTTTGTCTGAAAAAGGCAACAAAGTTTTGGGAGCTCTTTGAATGATGTCGAGAAGCCTCGATACGCACTCCTTAGATAACATAATGTAACAACAACGATCTCAGTCGACATGCTATCTCAGGTATATGCTATAGGAAACGCAGATTCTTCGATAGTCCCCCTAATATTCAAATTTCCTAACAGGAAACCCTGCATCTAAAATATTTTTTGTAATACAAGCTCCAAATTTACCAATGTTTGAAAGGACCAAAATTTTCGGCGCGCTCCGCAAATTACGTTCCAAATACAGTAGTGTTCATTCACACCTAGGCAAAAATCAGATTTTTTTCATTTAAAAAAAGTTCTGCTCGTAGAAAAAAGCGAAAAAATTTTGCGTTAAGTACCTTTTGGTCAATAGGGTAGGGTGAGGTGCATGGTCCAAAATTGCCCCCCCCCCCACACACACACAAACACAAACACTTTTTCACTTTGCTTCCTACGCCACAGAGAATAAAGAAACAATAAGAAAGTTTTCAGGTTAGGAGAAACGGTAATTATGTTGGCTGTTGTCGAATAAAAATTCTGAATATTTGTCGGGTAAAAAAATCCACACAGATGCAAGACTAGACAGCCTCAACTGTGATCCTTTATCGAACTTTAACGTTGATCATGGACAATTTTTTGTTACTGCAATTTTTAATCAACAGGTAACTGCAAATGTGGTGCAGACTTAACATTTTGAACAACTTGAAACAACAAGTTCTAATTGGCCCATTAAATATCAGCCTTTCAGTAATTCACACAGTTCGTGTGAAGTGGTTATGAAATGCCAATCTATCGATGGATTAAGCGCAGGTCACCCTACAGCGATATCGCATCGGATTTCTTTCCGATTTTGTGAGTTTACTTAAAATTTCTCCCATCTTTAGTCGGAAGGAAACCAAAAAGTGCCAACCTGTGGAAATGTGCGGTTTGTATAATTAGAAATTAGTTATTCGTGACACTTTAGCCGCAGGCAGTTATCGGATTCCCGTAGTCCGATAAAAGTTGACGTGTCCTCAAGAAATAATTAGTTAACTAATAATTAGTTAAATAATTAGATGGCAAAGTTTTGGTTCTTTCCTACAATGAATGGAGGAGATTTGAACTACCGGTAAAACTCGCAAAAATCGGACCATAATCCGATCCGATATCGCTGTAGTGTGACTCACGCTTAGAACGTTACTAATTGCGGCGCAGAAATGAAATCGGCAACATTCAGATAAATTATTAACACGATGTGAACAAGTCACAGTGCTTCATTCTGTCCTTGGTTAAATTTTAACCAAAGATTGCACCATTCCTAACGTCTACGAAATTTTCTTCATTTAATCTGTAAATTAATCTGTAAATGCACCCATCTGTAGACCTATCTGTCGACGTATCTATAGACCTATCTGTCGACGTATCTGTAGACCTATCTGTCGACGTATCTATAGACCTATCTGTCGACGTATCTGTAGACCTGTTTGTCGACTTATCGTTAGGTAATGTCTAGGGCAGGCCGTTTCAACTAGTTTGATTGAAGTGCCACTTCGTGGTATTGAGTGGGATTCAAGCGCCACTGACAGTAGGATGACTATTCTAAGTAGTCCTTGAACAGGACCGTGTACTATGCTTAACGGTAGGACCTACTCCGTACACAGTGTGGAGTAAAACGAAATGGACGTAGCATAAAGTCCTGATTAAGGTCTAAATTCTAAGCGGAGCGCCACCATAGGTTGGCGCCGAGCGTACAGAAAATGAGGTGGTTCATGAGAGGCAACCTCCCCGATTCTACTCTTTCCTCTTCTTCGCCAGTGGAGCTCCAGATGACATTATGCCACACTTGACCACATGAACACTTTCTATAAGAATCTACTTTTTCTACTACTATTGAAATGAAAGGTCTATTTCAACCAAAACACGCCGTTTAATTGTTACACAGCACATACAGTTCGTGGACAGCACAGTGTGATTTCGTAGTTAGCTGAATTTGCATGGTCCCAAAACAGAGGTCGCAACATTGGAGAACAGGTACAGGCCTAATACGATTATAATTATATCCAATCTGCTTTTAATTTCGAAGTGACACTCCCTATCGGCCTATCCTAATTACATATTCTTTCAAAGTTTCACTAGCCGAAAACTACACTCGATCGCAATTATACATTCACAACAAACTACGTTCAATTGTAATAAGCCCTTTCATGATTACAAATCGGCCTCCCGGGTCAAAGGTCATTCGGGATAGCAACACATAACAACGCTAGTCGCAGGCTGTCGCCTGTGCATACCATCGTTACGTTACGTATGCATGCCTACAATAAACAACACGGACATGAACCAAAAGTAGCTTCGAAAAATCACATCTCTAAATGGACAAAACGTTTAGTATCGCCCGAAAGATGTTTTAAAGTATCAGTCATAAATTTTCCTTAGATACTGGCTGAGTTTAAAGTTTTTGAATGTGCAAAATCTCAAAAAAATTGTCCGTTCCCGTGGAAGTACGAACTGACAGTTCTCAAGCTCTCTGCTAGGCTAAATATCGTGAACTAGGCCTAGTCAAGGAATGAACCAACTGTAGGCTGGTTTACCAAATTTCGTGAAAAAATACCTAAGCTTCAAGAGCTAGGATGAGTATCAGGGGGTTATTTCTACGCTTGAAGTTTTATTACCATGCTACATGATACAAAGGCCTAAAGTAGGCTTCGTTCTATAAGTTCGTAGACGATCGTACGTTGTATGTATAGGTCGCCTTACTGCTACTGCTATAGCCTAGGCCTAAAAAGTTAAGTCTCGGCTTTTTACCCTCATAAAAAAATCTCACAGTATATCTATCCAGGACTTGCTTCGTCCAGGCTCAGTTGTAACTTACCTCAGCCCAATACTGTGATTTGGAGTGTAACTTCATGTAACGTTCAAGTGCTATAGTAATGTTGCGCTAACCGTTATACCGTGTTAGCACATGCGTGTTCAATGGAGATAGCGCGCATAAGCTCGATTGTAATAGACGAAAATCATAGGCCAAGGTAACTCTAGGTTTTTTTACAACCATAGACCCAAAGCAAAATTCATTCCTAAATCTTACGGAGTAATAGTAGGCCCTCTAACCTGAATTTTAATCTTTTAACCCAAATCCTACAAGTCAAGTGTAATCTTGTGTAGCCTACTATTGCAAAATGTACGTACACACAGTGATACGAATGAGCGAGTGATACCGGATGACCTTTGTTCTGTCATGCGCAGTTGTAATCATGAAAGGGCTTATTGCTGTGGATATACAGAAATACCCCAGTATAGTGGTAGAGTCTATGTCCAAAGTCCAAAAGCTATTAATAGCTGACGGTTGCCAATGTTTTCACTTGATGTTGTACTGGCGTCGGTATATTTCGGAGCTATTGGACACGCAGACATGACCCCTGGCCACGCAAGAGGTATGAGGCCCAGGAATGTTGCGCATTATGAAGTTTTAATGGGAAAACAGAAATTGATTTATTTTATTTTCCATATGCAGCAGCTAAACAAGTAAAGGCTTTATGTATCAAGCAATTTCTGTATGTCCATTTTTACATTGAAAATTATTTCCACTGTCTGTCCTTATTTCTGTTACCGTAATAATTTTTTTTCGTGACAGGGCGCCGCGCGCCAACTGGACCGACTCGAAGCGCCACAAATTGCGCCCGCGCCGCCAGTTGGAAAGACCTGGTCTAGGGTATCGCAGAAGCCTTCAGTAAACTTAGTTCATCGCATCTCTTCTCATGACCCACATGGTAAATCGTAACGACTAGTCAAAAAGTATTTTTCTTTTTTCTAAAAGTCCTCACGACTCTCTGGCGAAGAGCCAAGGGGCGAAAACCAAACGATTACTCCCTGAGGAGTTCTGCTCCCTTAAGGAGCTTAACGTCCCAAATGGACAAGTACGCCCTCCAAAGGGCAAACACTGAGTGGTCCTGCTCTAGACTGGCTGAATAGTATTTTTCGCTCAGCTCATCGCTGTGAAAAAGAAACTTCGGTGGTGAGGAGGTTTAGAGCCATTTCAAAGATATTATAAACGTTTTTAATATCTTTGAGCCATATGCTGTTTAGCGCCCCTACCTAAAAAGCTTTTTTTATCGACTGATACATGAAGGATAAAACGAAACAAAAGAGAATAGGTACACACACTACCCGGCTTTTGGTGTAAAACGGGGACATGAGCCATTTTTCTCCGGGCAAGTGTGGATACACCTGCAAGTGGGGATATCACCACTTGCCAAATGCAAAATTAGCTATGAAATTGAATTTCTCACGTTTCAAGGATGTACCACAGCAAGTTTGAAGCATTTTGGAGTTTTCCCCAATTTCCATGTGATGGACCTAACATTAGGTGACAAACCATGGGCTGGTGCATGGGTGTATGTGTATCTGTGTAGTACCAGTAAATCGGGGACTTGAGCGTTTTTCCCCTAGTCAACTTGAGTGTCGATACACACAAAGTGGGGATATCCACATTTTCATGGTTAAAAAAATGTGTCCCCGATTGACGGTCAAAACATGTATGTGTGTACCTTGTTTCTCTAAATCTAACATTACACGTTCTGCATGTATATATCGCATGTTTAATTCACAACCTCAATGTTTTCTGTATTGTAGAAATTTGCTCATACAGACACCTTTCGTGTAACAAAACCTGGAACATCGAATGCCAGTGTGATGACCTGTGTGATTACTATGGAGACTGCTGTTGGAATGCTTTTAATATGTCGCGTGTGTATCCTCAATGGTATCTTGCCAAGGAATTATTTCAGTGTCGATCATTTCCGGGGTTGGAGAATGGGGAATATGGAATAAACTTTGAACCGACTGGATACCTAATGGTCAGCCGTTGTCCAGAAAATACAAGTGTAGAAATGAAAGCACGGTGTGAGCAGGAGCCAGAAGCCACTTTATATGTGCACGCTAAACTTTTCCTACCAGTTAAAGATGGAAACGACTTTATATATAAGAACGTTTATTGTGCACGATGCAATGGAATTGATGATTCAAGTATTTCCACTTGGGAAGTCTCACATTATTGCAAGAATTGTCCAGCTTCCTTAGATTTACTTCCAGAACATGTGATAAAACTCTCAGACAAAAATTGTCAGTTATCAGCAAATTTCCAATGGAAGGCTGCTCGGAGATGTTTCACAGGGCTGGTTGATTCCTGTCCACGTGACTTTCGTGATAATGACGTCGTCGCCAAATGCCATAGGTATCTGTCCATTGGGACATGGAACTATTTTACGTGGTACAAGAATCCACATTGCGCAATTTGCAATGGATCGAATCCTTTCAAAGATTATATTTGCTCAGAAACTTATTTGGCGGATTTGAATCTACAACTGGATGATTTATTCAGCCTACCATCAAGTCGATATCCCCAATTTCCTTCCATCCGGGAGACTGCTCCCATTTTTGCAGAACAGGTCGAGGAGGTCAGCAAACTCTCTGAGTGTACGCACATGTACCCCCAGAACCTGTACTTGACGGTTTCGGTTCTATATGATGGACAGCAATCCTCCTTTTCCTGCCCTTACTTTGGGAAAAGGTTGGAAATATGTTTGCTCAACGAACTCCAAAGATTGCCAAGAAATGACATCGCGTTACCATGGAGGCAAGTAGTAAAGTTCCCTGACGAAGACCCGTTTGCAAAGGAGTCGCCATTACTTTTTTATATAACACCCGCCTTCTCTCTTAAACGTAAATGGGAACCACTGCTAGCTGAAATATTTAAAACCCTCGAGGAGAGGAGCAAAGAAACGTGTCATTTCCAAGATATACATATACTGCGTGTATGTGGTAACATGACCAACCCGGAAGATATAATACAATGTGAAAATATTTTCGAGTTCAATACACCTTACATTTTAACTAGAGCGGTCGACAACAGCTTTACTGACATCATAAATCCAGACACCTTGGACACGGTTAAAGATGTTTCGTGGTTTGCGTTTGAGGGCAACATTAGGGGGAGGAGGATCCAAGCTTATAAATCACAAATTTGCCAGAAAAATCAAACACGAAACACTGTTATAGTGAAAACGAAAAACTACTTGAACATTGATAATTTATCCCCAACATCAGAACCATCCAGTTCGAAAAAACGTCCTTTTATGGATAAAATTTTCAGTGATATTTGTATCGTGTTTTCTGTGATTTGCCTATTAATTACGTTTATTACATACTGCGTGTTCCCTCTATTGCGGAACACCTTCGGAATAACTTTGATGAACTTTGTGGCAGCACTTGCAACTGGCCAATTTTTCATTCACTTTGTCACGGATTACGTCACACAGTGGCGAGTTGTTTGCAAAGCAGTTGCCATAGCAACTCATTTTGTTTGGCTGGCCACTTTTGCTTGGATGAATTTACTCGCTTGGGATTTAAAATTTAGATTTGACAGCAAAAACTTACAAGCTGCACCTTCTTCCTCACGGAAAACTTTGATAGGTTATTTCTGTTACGGATGGATTGTTCCATTTTGTGTCGTGTCTCTCTGCTGTGCTACGTTCGTTTTCTTCAGCGACACCATACCAATAACATACGGACTAATTGGGGCAAACAGACCTACTTGCTGGATTGGTAATGGTTGGGTGACGCTCACTGTCGTAGTCGGTCCGTTAACAGCGACTATTATCTTGAATGGTGTTTTGTTCTCCCTAATAGTGATTGGAATACGCCAGAGTCTGTTTCGACCCGACGATAGAGAAGGCAGATGGCAGAAGGGTAGAAGTAAGTTTGCCGAGCTGTCAATCTATATCAAGGTACATATGAATGTAATAACAGTGGAAAAATTTACCATTTTATAAATATTCCGAGAAACATAGACCTCGGTCACACTTCTAATACAGTATACACTCTTAACACAAAATGGTTTGGAGTTACTATAAAGATCTGTTCAATCCCCAAACACTCCTAAGAGTGCCAGCGTTGGCCTGAGTTTTAGCATAAATCTTATATAAAAACATTTTAGCACCCCCCACCCTTTTTCTGTTTGAAAAAGATTTTTCCCTTCTACTCCTTTCGGCGCATTGATCACAAAACTCAAGTGAAAGCAACTCTTTGAGTTGGATCATGAAATTCAACAATTTTTTTTCCGAATCTGTTAAGTGTTCTTCACATTCCAACGACAAACAGCCAAACTTAGACAATACCAATGTCCAACCTTACACATAAGTGTATCATGGGTGAGTAGGCCTACTTAAAGTGTACCTCAGGCCAAATAAATCAAAAATATATATTTAAGAGCATGAAAAGTGAATTCTAACAGTCCTACCCCCATCTTCATATGACATTCTTGAGCTGAGAAATAAAATGTTGAAGCTAATTCACTTGAAACAAATTGGTCGATTGCTCAATAATTTGTGACTTTCTTGTTGTACAACTCACATAACATGCTTTGCTTCCCTTTAAAATTAAATATGTTTTTAATGACCTTGAACACTTCCTGTTTGCTTGCATAGCATGTTGCACAAAGAGGGCTTAATTACATCACCTCATGAGAGTGAGAGTGCTATCACACCTTGGTACAAGGTGCAGTTCCGAAAAAGAGAGAAGTACAAAGATTGTAATTTGAGTAGAACAAGAATGACATCACAAATTATTGCGCAATGTACCATTTTAATTTGAGTGAATAAACTTCAACATTTTATATCTCAGCTCAGGAATGTCCTATGAAGATGGGAGTTAGACTGTTAGAATTTATTTTTCATGGTCTTTAATATATATTTCTGAATTTTTGGACTTGAGGTACACTTTAACGGTTCCATTCGGTTATTTTTTTTAATTGTAACCAGAGCCTTTTTTCTTCAAATTAAGAACAATACCGTTACAAATTTTAAACTTTTTCCGTAACTATTGGACAGAAAACTTGACTTATTTTGCTAAAAGAATCATTTTCATATAGTAATTTCCCCTTTGAAGGTCAAGAGCAGTCACCAAACTTGTTTTGAAGCAACAGCTAAATTTTTTATTCTCCCTCTTATTTCTCTTCAAAGTATCTTTTATAATATTTTGGGAATCGAATATTTCACATTAAAGGTAAACCAGGAAACTACTCCTTGTAAATTTCACACTTGATGAGAAAAATATGTTCACATGACTCTCAAGAGCCAATCATGAAACAAGAAAGTTTGCTACTCTACTTCAAGCTGGGGTAACTGCTCCTGTCCTTTAACACTCTCTTTCAGATGTCAATATCGAATCAGTGAGTCCCTTTAAAACTTACAGCAATGTCATTGTTTAAGTAGAATTAGGACTTCATAAGTTTAATTTGAAATTTGCCCAAACTTTCTGTCAAAAGTGCCCAAATCTTGTGCAAAGAAAGAAAAATTGCACATGAAGTAGGGTATCAACATTTTATCATTCTCCTCTGGAATTCTACTAGCAAATGACGAATTTTACATTTACTTTGTGTAAAATTATCTTAAAATTTGTGAAGTTCTTCTATACTTTAAATGTGAAGAGTATTTTCGGAATTGTGTAAGTAGTAAAAAATAATATCTTTTCTGTGGTAAGATGACGATCATGTAATTTTAATTAAAATATCAACATCTTCCAATTTCAAATGGGATTTTCAAAGTCCGTGTTTCCCCATCATTTTCATTAAATATTGTGCCTCAGTTTTAATAATAATAACAATACACAGTTCTTATAAAGCGCAAAACACACTGAAGTCCCTTTGCGCTGAGAAAAGAAAAGAAAAGATGCCAAAGTCATAGACAGGAGAAAAGGTTTTTTAAGACTTCAGCTGAGAATACCGGAAGTGCCACTTTTGCCAATAAGTTAAACCCCGCCTATTTTTCTCACGTGCGACAAGCACTAGCGCTATTTCGAAAATAGTGAACATTCCAACCAGAATTGGCAAATTTTGACACGCTTCGCGCAGTGGCGTAGCCAGGATGGGATTTACCCTTTAACAGGAAAACCAAAAGTAGTTGTGTCCCCCTCTGAGAAACTTTCTTTGCGTTAGATTTCCTATATGCAAAATGGTGCTATGTTTGGCAAAACTTTAAACTGATTATAGGCCTAAGTTTTAGGATTTTCCCTTTTTGGGGAGCATGAAAAATATCAAAATATTTTTAGCTTTTGTAGAGATTTTACAAGAGACATACATACTTCCAAAGAAACAATGTGCAAAATGGTGCAGTATTTGTCCATCGGTACATTACGTAGTCAAAATTAAAATACTACGAATAAATTTCTCAAAATAATTGAACCGCAAAGCAGCAGTATGGATCATGTGGGAAACACATGAAATCAGGAACTTGTGGACGTTTTACAAATCCCCCGGACGCCAGTGCCAACTAGTAAAAAGAGGACTTGTCGAAAAATTCGTCCTACAGTGGCACTTATCATGGGCAGGAGTGAGGCACGACATAGGCCTAGGCCTACTTGTTAAGGATTGACTAGGGAAGAATTATCCGAAGACAGTATCTTACCCTTAGCTGCTTACGGTATATTTTGTGTATGATAAAGTATAGGAATGATCGTGTAAGAGTGGTCTCCAGTGTACGGTTGCCTTATTTTCAGTAAATCAATCAGCCATCCGAAAGGCAGGAAGGGTCTTTACCTAACAAAGTCACATTAAAGTTTGTCGTCGAGACTTTCGTTTCATCTTCTAAGTGAAATGCAATGAACGACAGTGCAGATCACAAACGGTATCTAATTTAGTGAAAGTAGGCATTTTGAAGTTATTACTTGATTTCATACGTGAGCACAAAATCTGTTTTACACACACTTATCCATTTTTTTTATTTTTACACATTTTATTCATTTTCTGTTTTGAAGGAAATACTTCATAGTTTATTTCCGTTCAAACATTTTATTTTTTTCAATCACTTCATCATGACGCAAAAAATCTGGGGGGCCTGAAGAAAATCTGGGGGCCTAGGCCCAGGTCCCCCTCCCCCCGTGGCTACGTCACTGGCTTCGCGTGTTCATATACACCTGACTCCTTGTAAGTTATTTGTGGCAGTTTTGAACATGTGGTTCACACAAACTGGTCATCACATGGTGTCAGTACTGACAGACTATAAAAATTATGGTGTCTCTGAATGTGCCGTTGACCCATATATAAGAAATCCTGACTACGAGCCTTGTGGGGTGGATGAAGAGGTTGGGTGGGGGACGGTCTCGCGGATGACGTGTTAAGTGGGACCCTTTGACAAACTTCGATACATCGACTTACTTCTGTCGGTCAGTGGTGTAGCCAGGATTGTGTCATGGGGGGGGGGGGGGTGGAGCACAATATGAGGGAAAGGTCTATAGGAAGGGAGAAAAAACTTCCATTTTAGGTCTCCAGATGCAAAATGGTGCAATGTTTGTGCCTCAAATGTTATGAAGGTTACGGTAATCTTTTTCTTTTTTTTGGAATTATTTTTTCAAGGTTGGGTCATGGGTTTAACCCCCTTCATGGCTACGCCACTGCTGTCGGTAGCCTACATTTTACACTCTAAATTTAAAAGAGTGAACTAAGTCACTCTTTGATAGAGTGAAAAGTGTGAATTCACTCCATTAGAGTAGTAACTCACTCCAAGAAGATTGAAATTCACTCCAAAAAGAGTGAAATTCCCTAAAAACGAGCGAAGTTTCACTCTTGATGGAGTGCCTACAGTGATCACTCTTAAAAAAAAAGAGTGATCATTACCAGCACTCGTGGAAGAGTGAATTTTCTCCCCTTCCTGTAGTGAATTTCACTTTTTGGAGTGGGTTCCACTCCTCCTGGAGTGAAATATCACTCTAATGGAGTGAGTTTACACTTTTCACTCTATCAAAGAGTGGCTAAGTTAACTCTTTTAATTTTGGAGTGTATCCTCAATTTTGAGACCCATTTACGTTACTGGCGGCAAGTGTTCTTAGCATCCCGACTACATTTATGTCACACGTGCAACAAGGGGTGGGCCTTTGTCTGAGAGAATGCATTTTTTTTTTCAAATAGTATTCACCAAATCTTTGTGGCACGGGCCACAAAGGGTCAATGCCTTCTCCATGGAATGTCATATGAGGATATTGTATTTGGCTATGATAACATCGAAGTTTGGGAAAAGTATGAAAAAGGAGCTGTCCAGATACTCAGCCTCAGGCATAGCTCCCAAGTTCCGAGAGGCTAGATGCGGGTCCATCTGGTCTGTCCATTGGTGGATCGCCGGCCTGGGGGAGGGGTATGTTTTTGAATTTTAGAAGTGTCTACACGCAAAATGGTGGCACTTTTTTGGCACATCAGTCAACACAATGTCGCTAGGTTACCGCCAAAAAAGTTCAGTACAGTCCCGCCTGTGGCCCGCAAAGTGGGCAATTATTTTCCCTATTGAATGCGGCGTTGCACGACGTTATTACACTATTTTCGCAGTGACAGGAATATATTTCATACCTGCTGCGAAGGTTAGCCGATAACAATGTTGCGACAGCCAACACAGTTCCGTATACGTACCCAGGCCTATGCAGCACCGCGAGCAGTTGAATGTGCTGTGAAATACGATTTACTGAATTTGTTGTTATTGGTAAGATGAATTATTTGCTAATTCGTGTGGTTCTCTAACTAGGAATACTTCGGGGATTTGAAATGCGGGTTTTTCAGAGGGCTTGGCGGGTCAGCGGGTTTGGGTGTCCAAATGCGGGTCACTTGGGAGGTATGCGATAGAGGTGGAAATTCCATTTTGAAAACGGTATACTTGTTCATGTAGTGCTACAATTATACCAATACACATGTAAAACTCCATAGTCCTTTATTGTGCATTCCATGGCTGTATTCAAATCTTTTCATTTCATAGACTTCGAATTCTCGCTACGTAGTTAGTCTAGCCCTCCTACTGTTCAGTGTCTAAAACTCCCCGGGAGAACTCAATCCTAACTTATGCTATTGCTACTTTGAAGAACCTCACGGTGAGCGAACAAGGTCTCAAAGTGTAGGCTAATCTGAACACTCTGTGTATTAAATGTTAAATGAGCTACTTTGTATATTTTGAACATCCTGTTAATCAAAAAGCAGAACCGATAGATTGATAAGCCTCCCTCCTCCTTGGGCGATAACTGACTACGTTCGTAATGGTGATAATGGAATTTTATTTCTTTTTCAGATTTCTCTGTTGATGGGATTTGTTTGGTTACTTGGATTTGCCATCTCATTCGATAACTCCAGAGTTTTGTGGTATACATTCTACGTGCTTCAGGCCCTTCAGGGTATCCTTGTAATGTTAGTGTTCGCTTTGAGCGGTCGAGTACGATCTATGTGGAAGTCCAAATTTCAAATTATAATCAAGAACTCTAAAACAGGATCAAGTTTAGACTCGTAGAAAAAAAGTCGACGTTATATCAGAAAGTTGATACAAAGGAGGAACTTTGAACAGTGCGAGGTTTTTTACATTTAAATCATACAAGCTTTTCTCAAGATGTCAGTAAATGAAGTCAGTCGATTTGACTGTGAGTGCAGCAAAGGAAGGTTACGTCACTTCCTCACATTGACCATGAATGCTTTGTCTTTCAGTCTGATGTGTTGACCCCGACGTTAATAGGAATAGGACCTCCCTGTGGGGTATGAAAATTTGTAAGTTAAATTCTCATGCAAATTATGCAATCACATTCATGGAATTGATGAGGAGGAAAATGGTTTTAAATTTAAAGTTAAAGAAAAACAAAAAATTCTATTAAAATGAGGGTATGGTGTCAAAGGTGCTTATTTCAAGTTCACGTTTTGTTGAAAATGTGACAACTTTTCCTGGTCATATATTGAGAAAACAAATCGGATTTCAATGCAAATTTCAAGGTTAGGTACCTCTAACGTATACAAACTTGATGTGACCTGGTAACCTACTTGTGACAGCTTCCTGGTTATATCAAATATAAGCAAGGGTAGTATGGTACAGTAGGGGTATTTCACAAAGTACTAAGTGTTAAAACCATAATCTGTCATACCTTACACAAACTTTGTATATCACATTACTAATTTGTTTCTACCAGTTAGTTGTTATTTGGAAGGAGATCGGAAGATCAGTTATATTTCATGATACTCTCAACAAATATCCTGGTCAAATTTAACCAGGATAGGGGTCAATAATTGTCCACCTGTTCAAATTAAACCAGATTCCTGGTCGCCTTTGACAAGGAAGTGTATGTACAACTATTGACCCCTACCCCAGTTAAATTTCACCAGGATGTTGTTGATGGTGCTAACTTCAGATGAATGAGAGCAAACTTCTTCCAAATAACATCTCCCTGTTCTTACAAATAATTTAGTTCTGTAACAATTTTTTCTAATAATTGTTATTCTACAAATTATTAATTCATCAAATTATAATCTTCTTATAATTAAACAAATTATTCTCTGGCTTTAAAAAAATAATATTTGTTATAAAAAACTATTAAGTTGTTATTACATACTGAAAATTGTTATTGTAAATTGTTAATTGTTATTGCAAATTGGTAATTGGTTGTTACACATTATGAACAATTGTTAATTACTTATTGATCCTAAAATCATGACGTTTCTACTACCATCATCACTTTTTCGTGACAACTCATTTATGTGTAATTGTAATAATTATTTTCAAAAATTATTAAAATGTAATTACAAATTTTCAATTTGTTGTGGCAGATATTTATTTGTTAAAAAAATTATTAATACTTAACTACAATTTAAAAACTTGTTATAACAGATAATTTAATTTTATTGCAAGTTATATTTTTTCATTAAAGTTATTAATTGATAGAAAAAAATATTAATCAGTTACCGAGTTAGAGCAAATTAATTATTAATTTGCAAACAAATAATGAAACGATGAGAGAACAGTCCACTTCCTTTGTTACTTTGGTACATTGAAAACAGGCAAGAAATAAATGTTCAGGAATTTCCTGTAATAAATACAAAACACAGATGCTATTGCTATTCGGCCAAGGGATTGTGAAAGTCTTGGTACCCGTTGATTTCGAAAATGGCATTTTTCTGTGGCCTTAACGACTTGTACCAAACCTCCATCCCACCACCCTTTAATTGTTAAAGAGTTAATTAAAGGCATATTTTCATCAATCACACGTGACAGTTAAATTCTCGCGACCTTCTAACTTCTTCACTTAGAATCAGAGAAAAGAGGTAAGTATTCCTTTGAATTTGAGTCAAGTTTTATTTTCATTTTTCTCAAAATTTTCCAAAATTATCCCTCCCGAAAAATTCCAGAAGAGCCGCCGGCACATAGATGTATCGAATTTAGGATAGTTGCAGGCAGAGTGGAAGCACCAAACTTATCTGAGGGTACAATTTCTGACTTCTCCTCGACCGTCTATTCAGGACAAACTACTTTACATATACGTATAACATTTTCCTCAAGGGGCACCAGCTTTGCCGTGGTGGGGACTAACCCTTTTAGCTTCCCCAGCATTGCAGAAAGACGTCTTATTTGAGTGAAATTGTTTGTATTGAACCAATTGTCTAGGTTTCTAGAAACATTCAAAGTATCGTTAACCTCTAGCCATAGGGGATGAACTTGATATCAGGCACCATCAAATGTGCTAAAATCATGAGAGTTTTATTTTTGAAGTTTAAATTGTGTCCCAGAACAAAATCAGTATTAATTACCATACCATAAACTATCTAATGAGTAATTTAGAGATAATTGATTGAGTGTTAACAAAAGAAATGCCAACACTGTGCAACACTCCACACCATTATTTTCGCAAGTTGCTTCAGAAACATTCAATCTTTGAAGAAGTAATATCTTGAGGGTTGTTTAAAATGTTGACCTAATTCTAATTTTGTTGACCTTATTCTAATTTCCTTGGGAACGTTCACTTTTTAAGTGCTCAGTGAAGCCAGGGCATTTTGCGAACAAGTCACACATAGCAGTGCAATTTTTGTTTGAGACAGCTATCTCCAGTGATTTTTGTTGTCATGACAGCTATTTCCTTAAATGTAAAGTTCGTTGTAGTTTGACTTTTGAAACCTTGCGTCTGTTTAGTTTTGTTCGTTTCATCACTTTGGTAGTATAGTGTTTGTTGTGTATCTATTGTTCATGATAAAGTGGTTGTCGTTGTCAATAAATGTTAAAAGTTCTTCCATAGAATCAAGTCTTTTACAGAACAGGTTTCATGTGCGATGCAACTTGCATGTTGTACAGTCTGAAAACGGTGTTTAGGAATCAAACGCTTTTCTAAACACCCTTTTGACCCCAATCTGCAAGCCCGTTTAGAAACACGTGTCAAATATCTAAAACACTTTCGACTTTTGCACGGCTGTGGGAGTGCATGGCTAAACAATTTTACATTACTTGAAAAAAAAAAAACTTTATACACAGGTTATGTGAATAGACCAGTTAGAACTTTCTTCATTTAACAGTATTGCGTAATAGGTCAAAGGTCAACGTGCAACACTTTTACACATATTTAAGCTATGCGCCACCGCCGCAGCGCTCCGAGTTCTGTTCTGAGAAAGGTCGCGCACGCATGCACCGCAGGTATAGTTCGAACTCTTCTACTTATCCTCACGTGAGAGTGTGTTAACAAGAAATCAGTTTTTACAAATTATTATCAGACGACAAACTGACGTATATCCGCCATTTTTAGAACAAATGGAAGTATGTCGCGCTAAACCCACCATAACCCGGGTCTTCATCTCAGTGCCAGCACACAATATTTCATAGGCTTATAAAGAATTATTAAACAACATCGACTTCATCGTAACTCTCTAACGGTGTGTTGAACTGTTTACGTTTAGCTTCCAGCAGGTTGTTTTCAGTAAGGACTTTTCCCATGAGTGCTATCACGTGAACTCGGCCACAGGACGCTGGTCCAATTAAAATGGCAGTTATCACTGTAACAACTTGCCCGTGTCACAACTAACCCCCCCCCCTCCCGCACACACCCATAGACAAATCCGAACAGATGAGGGATGGTCTGATTTAGTCAGACATAACCGGGGTTCATCACCTTCAATCTTTTACATTCATTCATTTTATACCTGTATCATGAATAGTTGTACACCAAGGAACTTCGTGATTCCCTCAATCTCACTAATAGTGAGCTTTAGATTTCACGACGCGGGCATCAGCTGGAACGTAATGACGCTTCAGCCCGCGTTACCCCTACCATGAAACAACTGAGTGTAGCGTTGTTTCGCGTTGCATTCGAAATGGCACAGGTACAAATAACGTCATTTCATTGTAGATGAGGTTCGCGTCGTGAAATCTAAAGCCCCCTATTATGAGGGTTTAGAACGGAATGTATACAATAAAATGAAGATGTTGATTGACCTTACTAATAGCGGACTTCACTCAGTTTCTCAGATTCCTCTATAGAATTAGTAAGAGTCTCAGTCGAAGCAGGGAGTTGCTCTGAGCAGTCTAACAACTCCGTGGTCGAAGGGATACTTTTAAGCTCAGATCACACTACAGCGATATCGGATCGGATTACTATCCGATTTTTGTGAGTTTTACTAAAAGTTTCCTCCATGTTTGGTCGGAAAGAAACAAAAATATTGTTATCCTTTGTAAATACACGATCGGTATGAGAGGACCACTGAAATGAAATATAAACTACTTAAAGTTTCGTGACGTCGCAAAGACAAGAAGCTTTCATTGGACTACAGGTATCCGATAAAAGCTGCCTGCGGATGTGACGTCACGGAATAATTGATATAGCTTAGAATTTCGTGGTCCTGCGAAAAAAATCATATATCTACTCAGGTTGGCAACCCGGGCGGGGGGCGGGGGGGGTTGGGCGATGTTTTGTTTTTTTTTCAACCAAAGATGGATGAGATATTAATTAAAGTTCACAAAAATCGAAGCGAAATCCGACTCGATATCGCTGTAGTGTGACCTGGCCTTAAGACTTCATGCATATTTTGTCTATTATGCCAAAAAAACGCAATCCTTTGAAAAAAAATAAAAATCAACACCAACAATTGGGAACAGCTGATTTTTCAACCAATGAAATACGAGCGCAAGGTTTCTCCATACTGCGAGCGAAACACCGCTCAATTCATAATTTATGCAAAGTTAAGTCGTGCTACAACACGTTTCGTTGTTTTTCCTCCAAAATGACGTCAGTGTTGTCAATGCATTAAGTCCACTCGTCTGTTTCGCGTTCCTATACTTGGAGCTCGTCCATAAAATGAAGGTCCTGTGGGCCAAAGATCCAGTGACATACAGAAAATAAAAAGTGATACATTTCCGAGGAACTTAGCCAATTTGTCCCTGAGATAACTACTTAAGTAAAGTAAGTCACCCTAGGAACACGTTGCCTCGGTTTTAGGCCAGTGACTCACAATTTACTTTATGTGATGTATCTGCTTCATACAGGTAGAAGAGACCGGGTCACGACAAAGTCACTTCTCCTACAAAATCAAAACACCGAAGGACCAAGCGAAGAAGTTAAAACAAGCCAAATTTACTCCATTTGGCCGTAATAGGACAACAGCATTTAGTTGTCCCGTAAATCTGATTGATACCTTCGGGAGTAACGTTTGGTTCCCCTTTTAGCCGGTGTGGCAGTTTTTTTGGTCCCCTGTCCGACGGGACCAAAAAGACTGGAGCTTTACAGTTTTTTTGGCCCTAGGACAAGAAAAGCTAGTTTTGTTGGTCTGGGGTAGGACAAAAAAGCTAGATGTTTTGGTCCGGGTCTAGTTTTTTGGTCCCACGAAATAGAAGCTTTTTTGGTCTGCTTCACTGATCGATTTTGTACGGTGGCCGAGAGGGGACAACAAATAATGGTCACATTTTGTTTTTGTTCGCAACTCAATTATCTTAGGATTCTGAGTTATTTAGTCAGAAGTCTGAGCTAGAGTCTAAATAGGGTGGTCGAAAAGGTTCTCTACTGCGTCAAAGCGTCGTTTGTTCCTCCGTTTATTGCACCAGCTGGCCATTTAACTGTTTTATACTTGGAAATAGTCTTACCATGCATGCCTTAAAGGCCCAATTCTCTCAGCCCAAACAGTACCAATGCTCCTAATCTTCTTACTTAAGCCCCTTCCGCAATTGTCTGAAATTCATCCTCATCCAGACACAATCTCAGCCTGGTTTATTGCTTCAGGGTGAGTATGTATGTAATCAAAACACTCTCGGCGCAGTTAATGCTGTGCAATACAAGCTTTGGTGTCTTGCACTGTTTTGCTCTGCACTGTTTGAATTAGCAGTCAATCAGAATGCCGAGCCAATTGAGTCGGAGTTTCTGTTACCCCACACAAGAAGTGTAGTTTGGGCTCAGAGGATTGGTCCTTTGATTTAAACTACGAAAATCTAAAACCTGCACATCAATTATGTTTAATTAATCACACACATGTCAAGAAAAACAAATACAAAATTTCTATATTGAATGACTCATTGTTTTTATTTGTATAAAGTTTGATTTATGCCTAATCAAAATCATGATTTGCCACTCTAAGTTCCCATTGAAATTGCTATTGTATGGAGACCTTAAGGGGGTGGGGGTGGGGGATTTGCTTGCTTTTCAAATCAACTGTATGCTTTTACTCTCTTATTTTGGTCTTGACTTTTGCCCAGTAAAGAAATAAAACCAGGGCTATTTCTTTCTGTTTTAAGAAAAAATCTCAGTAGGAACAAAACAAAGAAAATTTTAATAACTACTGGACAATATCTTGACTCATTTGTAAAACTTCTACTCCCACCCTACCCCACACAGCACACACATGCATAAAAGATGTCTATGGCTACGCTAGCTAGAATCCTCGACAAAAATACATGGGATCAGGGAGTTGCAAGTCCCTGATGGGAAAAACCCCGATCCCGTATCAAGGTTAAAGTTTCAGGACGCCGTGGGCTGCCACAAGATTAAATGGGGGCGTGATGGGGGATAATTATCCGTTCGTTGCCTGTTTTGCTTGTTTTTCCCACCTTTTTGGTCGAGGATTGTTGCCTAATACAAGTTAATTGTCAATTTCTTGTGTTTGGAGACGCACAGAAAAATTAATGAATTAAAATGGTTAGGCGGTGGCATTATCTAATACTACGCATGCAGTCCCTTGTTTCAATTTTGAATTTTAGGCGTTCTTAACCCTTTACCATTGTGCTCCATTCGGGGCATATTTGCGGACGTAAACTCTAAAAAAGTTGGTTAAAAAAACTTACCAACACTGGTCACGTATGTCAAATACCTGAAATTGGTTAAAGTTTACACAATAATTGTTGATTAATGGGTTATCCAAGAGGTTTTTTACCACTTTATTGGGTAACCAGCCTTTGTGGTAACCAAATAAACAACAAATATTGGGGAAAACTTGACCAATTTCAGGTAGTTGACATACGTGACCAGTGTTGGTGAATGTTTTTAACCAACTTTTTAAGACTGTAGCACGCCCCTCATCAGCTTCCGTAGGCTATTGACCCCGTGACCTTAAACTATGGTCTCTCTCTCGTTGTTGTGGCCGAATTTTCAAGTGACATAAGTGACATACATGACATACATAATGCCAAAGGAACAATGTTTATCAGGACGCAAAAAGTCTGGGGAGTCTGAACAACATAGGGGGGGGGGGGCTTGGCCCCGCCCTAGGCACTCTGTTGCTACGCGACTGACTTCAAAGTATCTGCGATGTTTAATTCTACCCCATCTTACCAGCTAGGTGTATCTAGATCACACCTCCCTGTTCGCACAAAGATGCTACCTCTCTAACTACAAGACAGGATATCCGTTAAGAACGCATAATGAGGAAGTTCGACCACCGTTGCCATGCATTTACCAATAAAAGAGTTGTCTACGAAGGAACCCAATGAATATCCACACAAAAAATTGAATGAATCTTATGCAAGCGATTTGTCAGGTCTTTGGGGTTTTCACTTAGCCTACAACTGAGAGTTTCCACAGTTTAGCATTTTCATTAGTATGCCACCTTTGGGTAATTGTGGGCTCGGAATCTCTGCAAGTGCCCTGTACACACATCGCAAAACCGGCCTGCCCTTACGGCAAAACCAGGATAATATCTGAGTTGAGTTTGAGTTTATTTCCACAGTTTAAATACGAAATGATACAACATTTAAACAAGGCGGTGGAGGAGGACTGAGGAAGTAAAGCTTATGCTAGTAGACCCCTTTACAAAAAGAAAAAACAAAAACAAAAAACAAAACCAAAAACAAATAAAAAAAAACCCAAATCATAGTCCCATACACACATAATATGGACGACGAACAGTACCATGGAGTTCCTTTAGCCCGCATGAGTACAGTGCACCCGGACCGAAGTACATAGACGACAGAAAATAGCTCTATTGTGCCTGATCACCCTAAGGTGGAATAAAAATGAAACCACACGGAAAAAACTAGAGAACAAGTGAGAACGAATTACCCTAAAAGTTATAGTGGTGCCCAATTTAACTGGCATTGTTCCGTTAAGATCGCGCAAAATGTGGGTTCGTTATTAATTCAAAACTTTACATGCGAAAAAGTGCATTATTTCATTTTTATCGTAATAAAGTTGTGAACATATAGAGGGTCCCGGTTCCACCAGAATGCCATCCTTGCAAGTAACGTACCCATCCCAACCATAGCCCCACCTTATAGAAATAAATTATCTGACGTTTTCGGGGCTTTGGAGCCCCTGTGACAATTTGCCCCCGGCTCATCGGAAGCATGGTGATAAATGGACCCACCCCTACATGAATCATCCCCATAGCCAGGCGAAACATTTTTGAAATATTTACCATAATGACCGTTGAAAGTCGCAATGCCAAAATGACCGTTGAAAGTACTAGCAATTTGTACGCTATATATATGCTACGCAAATTTTCGGACCTTTTCGGGGCTGTGGTGCCCCAGTACCAATTTTCCCCAGGTCAGCAGAAGCATAGTGAATCACCCCCCGTTATCCCTACATGAATCACCCCCCGTTATCCCCCAAACCATTTTCGAAATGTTTTCGAAAATGACCATTGAAAGTTCGAAGAAACCCTCCGACCGTCGAGATGGCACTTATCAACTTCCGTACAGCCGTTATTTGGTTCGCTCCACAGCGTAGAGCTGTTGTTTGCTGTCCACTCAGTAGTGCACTGTGTAGGTTGCTGTGAGTTGTATTGGTACGTATTTTTTTTTTTTTGTTTACACGATAAACCCACTGGTTCACCGCATTAACTTTACTCACATTATACACATGATATATACATTATGAGATTAACAATAATAAAAGTAATGTAAAAAGATAATAATACATGAATCATATACTACACTGGAACAAGAAAACTTATTTGAATATGTAACCTCACTGTCAGTAATAATATTATAAACAAGATATACAATGCAATGCATACAATGTATAATTAGCGATAATAAAGGTAACGCTTATCAGTTTTTACAAATAATCTAGGTGTATTACAACTTACCGATATCCAGTCCGAGGGGTACCCGACCCAGTGGCTGTAATACTACTACCGCCGGGAAGTAATACCCCACATTAACTGGAACAATATAAATGCAGGCTTACTTTTTTTAAATAGGAAGAAATTCTAATCATCCAGAACATAAATATATACAGAAAAAAATATTATTTACAATTATTTGCAGTTCAAATAATTAACTAACACCACACTTATATAGGTGCAGATAAGGGTTTTAAATAATCGCAAAACAAGTTAAAGTTAACAAAGGTTTCTGGTTTCATCGCCCATGTGCAACCTAAGTGCAAATTTAATGGAAGTGTCAGCCAGTATCAAAATTGAAGCGATAATTTGTTTCAGACTCCTCCTCATCGAAAACAATTATACTTCCCTGCTCAAAAATGCTCCGGAATTTACCTGACTTCCCCTTAGACTTGAAAAGGTGGTAAATCAAATTAATTTTCTTCTGAAAAGAATTTAAAAAAAATTCTTCTTTATATCTAATACTAAGTCATTGTTTAAAACAGATAACCTTGCTTTGTAGATAACACTTTTATATACAGTTAATATAAAGTCAACCAAAAGTCGTTTCGTACAGGAGTGATTGAAATCCGCTCCAAAAAGTGTGATCAGAACCCAAGTATTGTGATTATCTACCCCCAAAATGTTGCCAAGTTTCAAGATAGTTTCGTTCCATAAACTGTTTACCAGGGGACAGGCTATGAAGAGATGAAAAACACTTTCAGTTTCACTACCACAAAGAGTACACAGAGGAGAATCAATCATGCCAGATTTGTGGAGCTTTTCGTTAGTGAACAAAATATTATGTAAAATTTTAAAATTAAGGTCAGCCTCATAGTTTGTGTTAAGCCCTTTGTAGACGTTGAGCCATCGCTTGGTAAAGTTGAGATACGTATAACGCGTTGACCAGTATGTTTCACCCTTTGGTGGATTAGAATTGCAATCACGCAGGAGGCGAGACGCACCCTTGGTGGTTAAGCTGGAGGCAACACAAATTTTGTCATCAATGTAAAGATTAATATTCGGAATGTCGTCAACCTGGTCATTAACAATATCATCTGAATCAAATATTGTACCAAACCATTCTTTCGTAAACAATCTAATATTATCTGTAAGGTACACTTAACTCTTTGTATATTAGTATTAGACATGGGGTTAGCCAGTTGGATACACTCCAAGATACCCACCGCTGGAACACTTCTTGTCCGAATTTCATAAATAATGTCGTTCACATACACAATGGCACCATCGACATAGTCCTTATTAAGCAGCAAACTACCAAAACAGGTCCTTATAAAAGGGTTATGAAAGATAGGTTGAGAAAGAATTTCAGACCTATCGCTAGGTGGGCATAACTTATCCATGGTAACCTTACCCAATGCAACGAGCATTTCTTGATAAAATGGGGGCAAATACTTCAGTGAAGACGTTTGAGGTGTAATGCGAAAAATATTAAGGCCCAATTTCATATTTTCGTACTGGTTTAAAAAATACAACATTAACCTTTTAAGTTTGCTACCAATCACATCGTTTAATAGAAGGGCAATGAATTTAACCCTTAAAGCTTCTTTCTTAAGGTCTAAATTACACAGGTTTAATCCACCTCTTTCAAAAGGCAAAGCCAGCGTGTCAAAGCTGATTAGTGGTTTCTTGCCATGCCATACAAAATCAGTAATACTTTTACGCACGATGTCGCTAACCCACTTGGGAACGTGAAGAATAGACGCCAAGTAAACTAGGCGTGAAATTGCCAAAGAATTGATGACAAGGGATTTACCCTTGAATGAGAGATTTCGACCTTTCCATTTGTCAAGAACGCTGCAGCAGGCTTCCGTCTTTTTACTCCAGTTTTCATTCTCAACGACTTGAGGATTATTTCCTACAAAAACCCCTAAAATCTTAATAAAGTCATCCCTAACAGGAAAATTAAAGTTAGATAGAACTTCAGTGTTACCAATTTTGAGCAGCTCGGTCTTCTCCATATTACACATGGAGCCAGAACCGTGTTCATAGAGCTTAATAATACGGAAAATATCAGTTAAACAGTCGGGATTGGAAGTAAGAAAGGTAGTATCATCAGCATGCTGAAACATTTTGGCTTCATGGTCAAGAATGTAATACCAGATACATTTTCACAGCGGCTGATTACTTCGTGAAAAGGTTCAGCAGTTAAGACATAGAGACTGGCAGAGAGGGGGCAGCCTTGTCTCATCCCTCTTTCAATTGAAAACTTTTCGGACAGATTGCCATTATGTTTGACACAGCCGTAAATGTCATTGTATAGGATTTCAATCCACCTCCGAAAATCGTCACCAAATCCCATTTTTAACAAAACGTCAGTTAAATAGGCGTGATCTACTCTATCAAAAGCTTTGTACTGATCAATTTTTAAGATGAGACCATACATATTATTAGCATGCATAAAGTCAATTATATTCTTAATTAATAAAACATTGTGAGCAATGTCTCTACCAGGGACACAACAACTCTGGTCTTCCGAGACAAGGGAGGAAATAACATTCGAAACCCTGTTTGCGAGCACTTTAGCAATTACTTTATAATCAATGTTCAATAAGCTTATTGGTCTCCAATTAGTTAACCTACGGAGATCCCCACTCTTGGGAATAAGGGTTATAACACTCCCTTTCATAGACTCACTTAATTCACCAACCTCAAATATCCTTGAAATAAGTTTACATAAAATGACACTCATTTCAAGCCAGAACTTTTTATAAAATTCCACTGTTAAGCCATCTAACCCTGGACTTTTGTTGTTTTCCATGACTTTAATTGCTTGAAGAAGTTCCTCTTTTGAGATAGGCTGATCGCAAGAATCTCTTTCAGTTGAGCTGAGTCTTCTAGAAATATACTTGTTGAGCGAAGAAATGTTTTCAGGACTGACACTTTCCTTTTTGTAAAGGCTTCTATAAAAACAAGCTTGCTCTTTTTTAACTTTTGTTCAGTAATTATTTCACCATTGTCTGTAAGAATTTGTCGCATTACCTTCTTTTTCTGTCTTGATTTTTCCAAACTAAAAAGAATTTTGTGGACTTTTCCCCTTCTTCGATCCATTTAACCTTAGATCTGATGAGAGCCCCTTCAATCTCGATTGCAGTAAGGTCATTTAACTCATCTTTAAGGAGCTTTAGGCGAGTGATATCATAACCTGGGTATTTGATAGCTTTGAAATTTTCGTAGGATATTTCTTTCCGCAGTCTCTTTTTGGTGGCTCTGAAAATTTTTTGCCTGCAAGTTCCATAATTGATAGCAGCTTTTTTAATATTCACTTTCAACCTATCGTGCCACCTTAAAATATCATTTTCGTAGTCGGATTCGGACTTTAGACTTTCGGTTAGCTCACGAACTATTACACAAAATGGTTCATCTTTTAAGAGGGAATTATTTAGAATCCAAGTTCCTCTTCCTCTGGGAATGAGCGATAGGTTTAGAGATATCACAACAATGTCATGGTCAGACTTTGGGTATGGATTTATTGAGCTCCTTGAAGAATTTGGCAGTAAGGACTTTGAAATTAAGAATCTATCAATTCTTGAGGCAGTACGACCTGTGGTAGCGTTCCTGATACGGGTAAATGCAACCTTACTAGGATTATGCTCCCTCCAAACATCCAACAGATTAAAATCAGTCATGATCATAGCAAGGAATTTCCTGGAAGGATCGGCTCGTGGTACCCCAGGATATCTATCGAGTTTAGTGTTAATTACCGTGTTGAAATCACCAGCCAAGATGAATGGAGTTGAAATACTGGAAAGGATTTGATGGAGGCTAATAAAAAACAATTTCCTGTCACCAGGTATATTTGGAGAATAGACATTAACTAACGTGATAGTTTGATCGTCAATTATACAATCAATTTGAAGCACGCGTCCATCCACATGACTTACATGCTTTAGAACTTCAATGTCGCAGTTTTTTCTGATTAAAATGCTAACACCTTTACGTCTCTCCGTGTTGTTAAAGGAGGAGAAAATCTGGCCCTGTCATTCCTTAACAGCTTTATCATGGATTGATTTATCCCAAAACGTTTCTTGAAGTAGAACAATGTCGTATTTTTCACGTCTGCAATAAGTAAAAAGCTGATCTCTCCTGCTTTTTGAGATAAGCCCATTACAATTTAGGGTAGCAATCGAAACCATGCTAAGAAACAATTGTAGAAGCATTACCAAGAATTCCATGATTTTTTGCCGATAGTAAATCCGGTGAAATGTGCTTCCTTTGTCCGCTTTGCGCTTTGAAACACTTCGAATTGCTCTTTGAAAGATCATTTTCGTCGTCATTTTCGTCGCAAGATAAATCTCTCTTTGGAGTGTGGTCAGCTTTTGAAGGCAATGGGGTTGAAATACCAACAACATTGTTCGAGTAGGCAGGAGATTCGTCATTATGATCATCACTTTCCATAGTAACAACATTTTCGACATTTTCTACAACTTCTATCTCATGGTTTGCACAGCTATTGGCAGTATTGGCTACCGGGGTTCGGAACCGTAGTTTTCGCATAAGTGTGATCAGTGCCCAAATTCACAACAGGTGTTTGCGGCATGGACCTATCCGGGCAAGAAAAACTTTTGTGGCCATACTTTTTGCATGCATAGCACAGAATCGTGGGGCACTGCGACTCAGAGTGACCTTGAGAGGAACATTCCTTACACTTGTAGGATGGGCAGTTTTTCATAATGTGATCCTCGGCCAAACAGAGGTTACAAACCTTCACCTGTCCATTATGTTTAACTCTAAGGTGCACGCCATTAATTATTATGGCGTATGGAAGACTTTTCTTTGTATCAGGTAGTTCTAGACGAACAAATCGAATGCCATTCTCGATGTTAGGATACTCTGGAAAAGTTTTGTGAGTCCAGTTAGATTTAATTTTACACCCATAGTCCATCAACTTTGAATTTAGCTCCGCATCTGAAATAAACGAAGGAACTCCAAACAGACTCACCGTAGTAATATTCCTTGACGCACCAAACACCGAAAAAGGGCGACCGCTAATAAGTAAACCTGTCTCCATCAAGAGGTCTGCATCACGACTTTCCTTCAAGGTTACAACCCACTGACCAGCTATCTTAACACAGCCGATTACACTTTCCACTCCAACATCAAGAACGAGGGCATCCAACAACTCTTTAGGTGAGTATCCGTCGTCGTTAATACGAACACTCTTCTCCTTCATTGATGTAGAATTGGTGCCACTGGGACCAGGTTTCGCTAAATCGGCTCTTATAGTGCCACCAGCACCAGGTTTTGAAGACTCCATTTTAACTGCTCACAGAGGTGCGACAAAAGACGCTACAGCCACTGACGTGGCATAATTGTCATAAAAGTAAAACTTTAGGACAACGAATGACAGGATTACAAATTTCGACAAAAAAAAAAAAAAATTGTGATATTGTAGTAAAGTAGAATTTGGCCTTGAAGGGGGCGACCCTGGTAGGTGGAATCACGCCAGACGAATGACGACAGAAGACCATTTACTAGCTTTACCTCTCCAGTTTATTAAATGCTGTACGACAGAACAGCCTCGAACCACAACCAATTTGGGGTGCTATGAGAACACCAGAACATTATCGAACTAGACATCTCGTCAATACTCTCGGTCACGGAACCAATTAACAGGAAACACCAAGTTTGACTCCCGCCAACTTCACAGGATACTTCCTTAGAAACACACACACCCTCTCACTTAGGCAGCAGATGCAGGAGTGAAAGCACATGGTTCAGAAGAGAGCATGGCCATGTGATAAGACCCTTTCACCAGAGGAGTAATACAACTTCTCAAGGAGTAACCTGATATAATGCTAGCATCTTAGCCCTTGTCCTCCATGATAAACAACATTATGACAGTGAATGAATCCCCGGGGGGGGGGGGCCCTAACTTCTAAATGACTAAGGGGAACACTAAATTCTTCAGCCCAAAGGTACTATTTGCTTATGGACCAATACCAACAGCAGGTGGTAAAGAGGCCAAAACAAAGAAATTTGCCTTCCAGAAAGGAAGCCCATCTGCATACCCATTCATATGCAGTACCAAGAGTTACATAACCTGCCTGAGGAGGTAGCTTCTATCCAGCACCCATGGAGGCTAATGAATACCAGCAAGAAGGGGTGGGAATAATTCCACCCTACTACAATATGACTTTTAAAACAATCGAAAATAAGCAAAAACACGAGCTCGAGCATGCGACTCTTGCTCTTGTTTTGGAAGCGACTCTTGCTTTTTGGTACGTATTCGTGCATCTTTGTTCGGAGTGTGAACTCTCTGCACTTACGTGCGTGTATAGTGTCCGTATGCGACACGGACCATTTCAGCTAGCATCAGACCAAAAAAACCGAGCGCATAACCAGATTTTTCTGTCCTAGGACAGCTTCCCAAAAAAACTACGTCACCGGTCGAGTGGACTTTAGGAAATGTCGCTCAGTCTTCGAAAAATTCTTTAGCGTCCCTTTTTACACGCCACTCCTTACATGCGGGGAAACGACTCTTATGACGGGCCGCGTAATTTTTTTTTACCCCGGAAAAATGAGGGCAAATCCAGAGAATGAATAAAATAGCATCATAACAATAACGACGAAAGAGCAGCCCAAAATATCCCTGATCCAAGTAAGCCTAACCTTCACTCTGACTCTTACGGCCATTTAGAAACACTAAATTATAAAACTTTTAAATTTAACTTGCCTTAAGTTTGGCGTCGGGAAAAGAAAAGAAGAAGAAGAAGAAGAAAATCCCACAGACTATAACTTCGGTAAAAATACTGTACAATTTTAATCTTTCGTAACGCGTGATCACCGTGATTATCCCTAAACCATCCGTAATTCTTATGCAAAAGGCTTGCCTACCTTATTTTAATTTGAACCATTGCGTTATTTAAATAAATATATTTAAATCAGAGAATGCATGATTATAAGCGTTGTTCATCGCAGTGACTGTTTTACGAAATGACGATGGTATATTTGTGTTATTTTGTAATTCCTTGTTTTCAGAAAGTCATTTACAGCCTACAGCACAGTTCGTAAAATGATTGCAAGTGTTTAACTACTTGTCCTTATCGTAAGTAAACATGCGTTTCATCGGTAAGACAACCATTCTTGTAGTACCCCGGTCAACTGATTAGATAAGACGTTCAGAAGCCGTTATGGGTTTAGTTCACATTAGCAGTCTACAGGGAACTAACATGGCGGACGAGGCTAACACACTTGGAGCAATAGACTACGTCGTCTTGGCAGCTTTGTTGACGGCAACCATCATCACTGGCCTATACCATGGCATATGCAAGGGCGGTCAAGCTACCACTAAGCAGTAAGAATAATTATTGTTCTGCTATTTCTTTTTATACAATATTAAAGTCCCAATCGCATTTAAAAGCTGGCTGTATCCATGTAACCTAAGGGAGAAACCTAAGGCCCCGTTCTCATGAAAGGCGCGTTAGCTCTATCCCCCTCCCTCTATATCTGTTGATCTAATTTATTTGGGACAAAACAACATAATGATTAGATTTTAAAACTGTTTAATTGGTAACATTCATACCGGGTAATAACTTGAGATTTGTAGTTCCCTTTTACCCCTCTCTCACAACGTTGCTCCATCCATTTGTAATATTCCCTTCGCCCACCTCCCCATCATTTTCCCCATCCGTTAATTGCTCCTATTCTCACTGCATGCCTTTCTTGGAAACGTCTCCGTGTCATTTATAGGCATCTAACGTGTTGATACATTCGTCTTCTCCTCATTTGTTTCTCCCCTTGCAAAACTATTTGGCTGGGTCCCTATCTCCTTAAAGCAATCCGCCCTCCCAGGAGCGTCTTCTTTTCTCCTTCCCCGACAAAAGCCCCGCCTTTCTGCTAACTCCTATCCGTCATCCTTATTTATTTTTTATCTCTTTTTTCCGCAGTGACATACGCAGGAATTGTAAGGTGTCCATCGTGGAGGGTGTTGGAAAATTTTGGCTTTTTTTGATATTTGAAGAGGGCTGGGATGCAAAATAGTGCTATCATTTTTATGCATATTCTAAATCTCATAACGGCCAATTGTAGGCGCAATCATTGGACACGCCTGTGCCTGACTCAGGCTCCGTTAAACTGCTTCCGAATGATGTCTCCCTACTGGCTGGCATTCCCCATACTCTCTTAAATTTTAAGATGGAAATTAGGGACCAATCTCAAATTTCGATTGAAAAATTCAATCTAACAGACTAAACATCAATCTTATTCTGTTGCAAATCAATCCTTTCACATGTGGGGTCATGTGCCCCATATTACACACGCTTTTGCTTCTTTCTATTCATCGCCATCAATCCCTTTTCTCATTGACTGCTTCATTTGTCATTTAAATTTCGTTTTCTACGCTCTCATAACAAAGAGAGTGAAAACCTACTTATGAAAAGAGTGAAAATTATAATTTTTACTCTTTAAGAGTAAATGTTGTTGGTTTAGCACCTTGTTTGCGTGACGGTGACTAAGAACACCAAGGGGAATAAGTTTGTTTCATGCTGACTAAATTGATATTCATTCCAAGAAGTCAGAGTAAAATTCACTCCAATGGAGGAAAATGTCCTCTTAATGGAGTGCTCAGAGGGGAGGAAAATGTCCTCTTACACTTTAAAAAATGTTGGGCAAATATTTGCCCAACTTTTTACCAACACTGGGTATATATGTGTCCTCCCAACAATTGGGCAAACTGTTGGGCAAATGGTGTTGGGCAATGCAACTACCCAGTAGTTGGGCAAAACTGAATGACCAACTTTTAACCAACACTGGGTATATATGTGTCCTCCCAACTGTTGGGCAAACTGTTGGGCAAAAGGTGTTGGGCAATGCAACTATACAATATGTTAGGTACTTGTTTGGATCTCAATAGAATCTGATATATGATTACAAAGTACCCTAACACATACACCGTTTACCCTCCAAGAGTAGTTGGGGCACCGGCGACGGTGCACTTGGTAGGTAAACAGTGAAGTGTGTAGTTTAAAGTATCAAACTCAATCGTGAACTTTGTATTTCTTCTCCCATTGATTATGTAGCAAAGAAAACTTCTTTTTTCTATGCGACCATTGCTCTTTTAGTACTTTCGTCCAGATTTTTACTGCTATTCTACCATTAGCTTTTTATTTACCAAATACAACCTTATTCAACCATGAGATCTTATAATGAACCACTTATATTACAATAATTATCTGTAAAACTTAACTGATCTTTAACTAATCATCTAATTGGTCAATTACATATTACCCAACTGTTGGGTACTTCAAAACATGCCCAACACCTTTTACCAACACCTGGATTTTGCCCAACCTTAATTTGCCAACAATATGGGTACAGTTGTTTACCCATTTGTTGGGCAATAAATTGCCCATGTTGGGCATTTTGTATTTTGCCCAACACTTTTTACCCAACAGTTTTTAGAGTGTAATGGAGTGCTCAGAGGGGCGGGGTGTCACCCTTCATGGAGTGAATTTCACTCTTCTTGTAGTGCATTTCCCCATTTTTTTTAATAGTGAATTAACACTTTAAAGAAGTGAATTCACACATTCCACTTTTTCAGAGAGTGATTAAATTCACTCTTGTTTTCAGAGTGTACAGGTATTGTTTCACTCCCTTTTCGCCCTTTGCCAACTTTCTTTTGTGTATGTATGTCAGTGTATGTGTGTGTATGTGTTACCTGCGTAGACTTTTCCGTCGTTTCCTTTTGATTATTCTCTCCTTTTAGAAGGAGAGACTGTTTACCAGTCTCTTTGAAACAAAAAGTTCATTCCTTAACTTTTTCTAAAGTCATCCCGACTCTTTGGAAAAGAGCCATTCGGCGAACTTAACCAAACTTTGAACTGCTTCCCGAAGAAGCTATTACGTCCACTGAAAGACAACACTTGACCAACCTCACGCCTCTTTAGACCATTTACATCATTGATCTGCCATGTACGGCACCATTCTAGACTGGATGAAAAGAACATATATATACTACACATTATCTTAAAGCCAAAGGGCCGAGAAGCGAGCTCATTCCATAACTGGCTTCAAACTGACATCAACTGGATAGGCTCCGAAGCAGTAAAATTTTAAAGAGTTAGAGATCGGTTGCATAACCCCAAATTAAAGGCCAACGATACAGCCCTAAATTTGCACAGGGATGTAACATACTCGACATAATGTTGAATGGTTCAACACCTTGTTTGTGTCTGACTAAGAACACCATGGGCATAAAAGTTTTGTTTCATGTAATCATGTTGACTTAATTGTAAAGATCTGTTTAGAATTCAGTCTCAATTGTGAAATTACAATTAGGTACCGAATGAACATGCAATATTTAAAGGCCTTCAAACCCCTACCAGAACTGTCTCAAATTAATCCTCATCCAGACAGAGTCCTAGATCTGTAGATGAGTATGCAGGACCCCACTGTCCAATCAAAACACTCTCAGATTGGTCCAAGCAGTGTAATATGAGCTTTTGCATTCTCCATTTATTGAACTTGCTGTAATCAAAGCGAGCTGTGTCAATCGAGGATTTCTATGAACTAAAAACATTGTGGTCTGGAGTTAGAGGGTTAGCCTTTAAAGTCATTAAATACCATGAAAAATACTTAGAAAGGGAGTGGGATGAAAATTACGAGATTAAACTGCTGTTTTGAAATATGTCTGGGTGACTGTTTTTGCACTTAAAAACAAGGGTTTAAGGTCACAATGGGATTTGGTATGTTAGCGAGTTAGCGAGGTGCTTATTGTAAGCATTTTGGTAAAATTTGCATTGAAATGCGATGTGAGGTTATCAAGATTTGAACAATATTGAAGAAAGCACATATGACATCACATCCCCACATTGATGGGCAGTCTTTTGTTTTTCTTTAAACTTTATACTTGATTTTCTCCTCAACATTTCCATGTTATTAAAATGTGATTGCATAAGTGGCATTAGAATTTTACAAACTTTGCATCCCCCACAGGGAGGTCATAGTCCTATTAACTTCAAGGTCAACACAGCAGTCTGATAAAACAAAGGGAATCAAAGCATTCCTTGTCAATGTAGGGAAGTGATATAAGCTCTGCTGCCCTCAAACTCACTTTTGAACACAAATCCACTGACTTCATTTACTGATAACTCAAGAAATACATGTCTAATTCGAATGGAACTCTCACCACACTGTGTAGATTTTGTTCCTCTTTCACATATGAACATTTAATTTTTGCTTAAACTTCCCCTTTAAACATGAATATTATCTATTTCATTTACAGATTTCTCCTAGCTGACCGTCAAGTCTTCAGCATACCCGTTGCCTTGACAATTATAGCATCTTTCGTATCACCTGTCACTCTACTCGGAGTACCCTCTGAGGTCTATATCTATGGTCCAGAATACATGGCTGGTATTCTTAATATTTTCATCATGCTACCAATAATCATGGTCCTATACACACCAGTCTTTTGCGGACTGAACATCGTGACGTCATACCAGGTATTTGGATTTTACAACTGCTCTCTATAGACGAATCCGGACAGGTTGTGAGGGCGGTCATTGGTGGGGTCATTCAGCCTTAAATCGTCTTAATTTTTAAGTGTTAACAAACAATCGGTCATATTCAGTGAAATTTAGGCAGTCAAGATTTATTTTATTAGGCTGTGCAACAATCCATAATACAGTGAACCAAAGAATTTGAAAGATTACAACTGATGGACCCAAGTTATGCTCGACAATATCCGACCATCACCCGACTATTCGCTTGTGTTCGGATTCGTAACCAAAAGAGTAAAATTCACTCCACAAAAAAGATCATGTGTAGTGTCTGTTCTTTTCATCCAGTCTAGAATGGAGCCATACGTGACAGAACAATGATGTAAATGGTATGAGGGCGGTGAGGTTGGTCAAATGTTGTCCTTCAGTGGACGTACAGTTTCAATCTTTGGGAAGCAGTGATAGTTTGGTTTCGCCAACGGCTCTTTGCCAGAGTGAAGAGAGTTTAAGGAAAGTATCTTACACACATGGAATGAAAAATCACTCTTTGGGAGTGAATTTTCATCCCCACTTAATTCCGGATGACTTTTACCTCCACTCATGAAAAAATTAACCTTTAAAAGAAAAAAATCGCCCTTAAATGGGGGTGGTCCTTCGACACTGGGACTATTTTTGGAGTGAATTTCACCCCTTTGTAGTTAGAGTGTAGGGAAACCCTCTATAACACACTGGTCTTGTAAAAGCACCGATATTAAATAACTTGTTAGGTGAAGATCTTATTTAAGTCCTGGTTATAAACAGAACCGCAAACCTCATCTAAATAATTATCTTTCTAAAATCATGATAATTTTGCCGCTGTTGACTTGTGGTCCTAATTTTATTGTTAGGGCGTAGTTCAATAATTAGAAGTCAGACAGAGAACACAAAATTTTGATTGACAAAATCCGTTCTTTCTTTAAATTCAGCTTTGCCCTTCCTGTTACCTTAATAGCGGTGTCGAAATACGTACCGCAATATTTTGACTTCCATATGCACCAGCAAACAATCACAATAGGTTCACTCATGTTTAAAAACAAATGACGTCACGACTGATTGGCAACAGAATTGATGAGATGCATGTACATTTCGTCACTATAAAATGAAGAATCTGATACGGTCTACCGACCGCGTGTTCGGTCTAACGGTAAAAGAATCCGTCTTTCACGTAGAAGGCCCGTGTTCTATTCTCAGGTCGAGTCATACCAAAGACTCTGAAAATGGAACCTACTGCCGTTGTGCGTGATGCTCCACATAAGCAATGGAGTGGGAAAATGAAGCAATGAAGCCAGTAAGCCACAACTGGCAAAAAGGCTGTGGCCGGCTCGACATGGTCTACGGACCGCGTGATTGGTCTAACGGCAAGAGTATCCGTCTCTCACGTGGAAGGCCCAGGTTCTATTCCCAGTTGGAGTCATATCAAAGACTCTAAAAATGGAACCTATTTTTATATGCGTGATACTCCGCATAAGCAACGGAGTGTGAACAAAAGGTTGGAAACTTCGCCGTTATTCTTACTAACTAGGTAACTAACTTACTTGGTTTAATTAACACAGGTCATTGCCCTTTTCAAGTTGTTTGCGTAATGAGTGGATTTATTACACTACATTGAGACACTTCGTCAATAAGTAATGTGTCATCGTGAAAACAGGGTCCGCTGTATAGTCCCCCGTCTCGTTGGTCCCCCTGGTTTGGGTTAGGGTTAGGATTAGGATTAGGATTAGAATTGGGGGTTAGTATTTAGGGCCATGGGTTAGGGTTTAGGTTTAGGGTTAGGATTAGGGTTAGGGGATCGATGAGACCTGAGACCAATGGAGACGGGGAACTATAGACATTATGCCGTGAAAACTTTATGTTGCGCTGAAATGCGTGACTCTAACGCTGGATAAATGAGAGTTGACAACCTAGATGTTGATATGTATATCTATTCTGTACCTTTTGTCGTCCGTGGAATATTATTATGTTCACTACAGGACAGTTACTTCATCCTGTTCTGTGTTGAGCACCTTCCTTCTTAAAGAATGCTGAACACACCTTGGTGAACCTATTAGAATTAACAGTCATAATTTCATGATGTGATAAGTGCTGAAGGAACCTTATCAAACTGTTAAAATTTGTAGTTATAGAATCGATTTTGGGGAAATATTATGTTATGCTATGGAATTTATGGAAAACAGGTTCCCTTTAATGAATTGCCTCGAGCACCCCTCGACCGAATTCCGAGGCCAGGGAACAAGCCCGAAGCAGAAATAGATCTCGAGGACAGTCCCGAGGCGAGGCCAGGTCTCGACTCGTGGGATACAATGCTGCAAGCTGCAACCCAGTGCTATATTGTTCGATCATTTGAAGCTGCGTGGAATTGTAGAGCAGTCTGCTGGTTGTTAAAAACTTACTCACAACACCGTTAACTGAGTCACCTTTAAAGGTAAAGAGCAGTCCCCAAACACATTTTGAAGATAAATGTTATAACACAATATTGCACTTGTTTCTCGTCACAGTATCTTTCATTACATGTCATGACTTTACTACTGCATATTCGAGGTAAACCAAGCAGTTATTTCTCCTAAATTTCACATTTAGAGAGAAAAAACATTGTCACATGACTCCTAACGGCCAATCATGAAACTGGACAGTCTACTACTCTACTTCAATTTGGGATGACTGCTCTTGCCCTTTAAGTGGCATGTATAAGACTTAGCACAAAACCAAGGAGGTTCTACAAGGAACCTTGTAGAACGTCCTTGACAAAACATCAGTGAGCCTACATTTAAGTTACTAGGCAAACAGAACGAAAACAGGGGTCTCATTCCTACTTAAAGGAAGATTAAAATGCAATTTTGCTGCACCAAATGTGCAGTTTAAATATAGTCTCGCTGAACAGTACCACCCGTTAGATCCCTCCTTACATTTTCTATGGATGGGCCCAAAAAGAATGATCCCACGAGATTTACAAGTCAAACTTTGGGGCGAATGTTTCAGGCACGGGGACGCTTTGTTTATATCAACGATATGTGGATGTGTGCATGTGAGTAACTCCTCAATTAAAATAGACTACCGAACTCGCTTATTGGGAGCCTCCTTCACATTTTAACGCTATTGTGGCACATACTAAAGAACTATATCTAACCAGGGGCCGATATTCGGAAGGAGATTCAACAAAATCTCCTCCAGAGTTTGAAGCTAACTTGAAAACAGGAAGTTAATCCGGCATTGGAGTTTTTTCTTTGCTCCCTCAGTTTCAATACGACTTTTATTGGATTAAAACGTCAGTACAAAAGAGTTTTAACGTCTGTTTGATCGAGAGTACATATAGTACTAGAGGAATTATGATGCACTGCTTCAGCATTGTCAGTCGTTTAAGTAAACTAATTTATTGTGACTGAATGACACGTTTTGACTTTATTAGCAATTTGGTGATATCAAGATGAATTCAAATTTACGTTTGGTATTTCCGGAAACTTTTATTGATCTTCCCTAAAGAGCTTACAGATAGGTCCATTACTCCTCTGCCTCCGGGGCTATTTGTATACTGTCTTGTGTAAAAAAAACATTGTGACTTATTTCCATTAAACAGTCGTTTCTAGTTTAACAAAAAAAAAAAAAAAACATTTAATTGATGACGGTTTCGGTTTGGATGAAAGCATTGTTGTATTTATTCCTAATCCTACCTGAATGACGTTTCTAGGCAATTAAATTCAATCAAAAACCTCCCGAAAGAATGAAAAAGTTAAAGTAGGTCTAATCCCCAGGAAATATTTGGTAATGCCTTAATAAAGTGGTTGATAAAACATCAACATTGATTTATCCAGTTTCATGTGACTCCTTCCGAGTAATAGCTCCGTGGTCTAAAAGGCCTCGAAAAAAATCTTAAAGGCTGAATCGTCCCATCCAAAACAGTTTACATTCTTATAACCTTCTTAAAGCCGCTCCCAAAACTGTTTAAACTTGTGATCTTCATCCAGGAAAAATATCAGTGTATTGCTTCAGGCCTTTGCAACCGATAATGTAAAAATTAACCGAAAATGTAAAAACGACGGATAATGTAAAAAAATTAACCGATAATGTAAAAACTGTTCAAACGAGGGTTTCTTATGGTCCTACCTATATGTGTATGTTTTAGAGGGTAATGTAGGTAGGCAGGCAGGTAAGCTGACAGGTGGCAGGCGGGCAGGGCGGGGAAGCAAATAGGTTCGTGGGTGGACGGGTTTGTCCATGAGTATTGTACTGCTCTCAGTACAGTATACATGCTGTGTAACAAGAACTACATCACTATGCATTTTTTGAACTTCCTTTCAATGGAAGAGGTGTGCCAATTGAAAATTTCTGTGGACTGCTACAAATATTATAGTTTGCAGTGAGAGGATTAGGCTTAAAACCAGCTTGAAGAGAGGGGTCAAAAATTTACTCAATAAGAATGAAATTTCTACGAAATCCAATCTGAGCGTAACATTATGGTCGAAACACTGTAACCAAATAAATTGTCATCTTAGAGTTGTTAAGTATAGCTCATCTACAAATAATCTTAACACGTCAATAAGACTTGTAGGCAAAGTAATTATATAAAAGAACAACTCGAAAAACTGAAGAAGTCAATGTAAATGGAACTCACCACACCGAAAATTTTACTCGCCGATGGCGACTTGGCTAGCGGTTTTGCCTTTTATCTTGTGCTTTGACAATATTTAACACAGTATTTATGATTTTGTTTCTTTCTGTAGTACCTGGATCTTAGATATGGATATCCTATGCGTGTCTTTGCCAGTTTTATGTTCATCTGTCAGACGGTACTATACACTGCAATTGTTTTATTTACACCTGCTCTGGCGATTGAAGCAGGTAGGGAAATAGGATCTACATCGTCAGATATCTTATCTTTGAAATGAATGAAGTCGTTGTCGCGTTTTCTGTCTTTCTGTCTGTCTGTCCGTCTGTCTGTCTGTCTGTTGATTAACTGATTTTGTCTAGTCCATTACTGTGAAATTAATATTCTAGAACAACATAAAAATTACTGTGACTAATGTGGTAAGTAAATTTATACACTAAGTTCTTCCACTTGCAACTTCTTGAACAACATTTTACAGTTTACAATAGCAATTTTCTCTTACAATCGACAATTTAGTCCAAAACTTTCGACCGCTTAAATTTTTCAGCTACAAGAGTTTACATTTATAGTACACCCCTAGATATTTTTAATGTAATAGAAAATGTCATTTTAGGGTATAGAATTTGAAAACAGTCTGAGTCCATCCCAAATTTTCAGAATCCACACTGTGGCGTGTTCTCCTTGAGATTCACTGAGTTTCATCTCTGGATGGGTTGTCATCACAAAACTTGGTCTAAACTAGTGAAGGGTACTCTTTTGCGAGGTTGTGCATTTCACGTGGGGTGGCTAGTAGTTTTATTAATTAACTATACGGCCTGGTACAAATCTATAAAATTATTAACTTTTCCCATTTTCCTCATTTTTCACAGTAACAGGGTTCGATCTCTGGTTGTTGATACTGTTAACAGGAGTCGTATGCACCTTCTACACTAGCATTGTGAGTTTTTAATAGATTCTTTTTATGACGCCATAACAGTGAGCGTTGCCACGACATGCTGGACTGAAAACTATGATCAGAATACGCGAATAATAAAGCTGTGATTTTTAATATACGACCACTCAATGAAACTCGATATCCTCCCAAAGTATTTGATCAAAAGACCTTGTGCATTGGCGGCATACTGACGTCATCCTTTCAGCAGAACAATGGAACACGTGGCCCCACGCATTGGAATTCGCCCTGCACCTGTAGCAGACTATGCGCGTATTCCACTAGCTGTCTGTAATGGTCTGTGTTGGTTTGATTTGCCCCCAAAGGAGGGCGTAATTTCCGCCCTGTGACATCATATGCACAATGTCTAAAATGTCTGCCCATTAAAAATGCAGCTCCACAACGGTGTGTTTAAATGATGGCGTCACATGTACGGACTCCATGGGTGCGTTCGATTTAGGGGCTCGAGCTGGCTTAACTGGCTCAACTAGTTTCTTGACTGGAAGAAATTTGACGTAAAATAAGTCACACAGCCCAACTAGATCACCTCGGAGGCTCAGGCTTGGTTGTTTTCGCCGGCTCAAGTTGTGACGTTTTGATGACGTTAAGATCACTACTCCGAAAGATCGATTGCTCGGTATTGCAAGGTATTTGCCTTGGAAATTTAGCGAGCATTTTGCCCTGTTGGTAAACGCAGCTTCCCGCCGCATTGCCGCCCTTGCCCTGAAAATAAGTGCCAGTGCCGTGTGAAAAGCATTTTCAATGTTCTGAGAGGTCTGCCGGCCTCTAGACCTCTCCCGTCTCGTACGTCTATCAAAATTACCGACTATGTTGAAATTTTTCGATTCTTGCTTTCAATTTACCAAAAATTATATATTTGGGACACATATATGTTTACTTTGATGTGAAGAATTTGAACTGATACTCAGATGCACACTGTTTAACAACGAATTTCTTGATTTGTTGTTGCCTTTGTTTTGCATTGATAGTATTTTGGAGGGATTAGGGGTAAGATTGGGATTTCGGCTATCGTAAGCAAGCATTGGCTCGTGAAAGCCTATTGGGAAGGTATTTATTAAATCTGTTTTGTGGGTTTGTTAATAGTGATGTAATTTCCCCGAAACATTATAGTTTTCTTTTACTTTCCCTGTCTTGCGATTTCTTTCGTGAAGCAGTTTATAGTTTGGTTTTGCCCCTCAGCACTTTGTCAGAGGGTCGAGAGGACTTAAGAAAAGTATACTCAAGTATTACCGAGGGCAACTTAATAGTCGCGGGGGGCAATGTGATAGTCCCACACTGATATTACCCCCAAATAGTTTAACGTTTGTCACTGACTTGAGACACGTCAACAGATATGCAACCCCGTAATCTTTCAACTGGTTACGAACCTGTAATCAGAAAAAACAGGTCTACTGACATGGCTGGTCTTCATCATGATTTTATTGCTCCAGCTTTCAGCAAATGACCCAAGGTATTGTGTAGACCTTTCAAATGTCTTTGATACAGTTAACCATTATAGTATTTTGCTTAGAAAATGTCACATTATGGCACAATATGGCACTGAATTTATTGAAAAACTATTAGTCTTGTCGCAATCAGTATGTTGCTATATACATGGTCATACCTTTCACAAAATCTTGCAATTTCATACGGTGTACCACAAGGATCGATATTAGGTCCACTTCTTTTCCTACTTTACATAAATGACTATCCCTCCTGTACTCATAGACTAAAAGTTTGCCTTTTTGCCGATGATAATATTGCATTTTATTCAAAAGCAATCACTTTAGTCATCGGAATGTACGATTAATAACGATTTACTCATAGTTTCTAGGTTGTTCCAAGCTAGCAAAATCTCCCTTACTGCGGGTAGATGCGCACTGTTTAACAAGGTGTTTCTGGATGGTTGCCATTGAATTGTATCGATTATATACTTTGTAAGGGTTAGGGATTATAGGTTAGGGTTTAGGACTATCGTGAACCAATTAGGAAACTTCCTGTCAGACAGGGGGCATCGCTGTTATCGTTTTGTTATTTTTCATCCTTCCAACTCCAAAAAACCTGATTTAAATCTTTCTTTGGACGGTGTGGAAATTTGAGAAAGCTCGTTTGAGAAATTTCTCGGTGTCTTACTTGATCAGCATTTATATTGGAAAGCGCATTTTGATAATATTTGCTCTAATTCTATTTGCTCTAGGTAGCTAAAATTGTTGGTATTTTTCATAAAATGCCATTTTCTGTTCCACAGAACATCTTATCTCAAAGTCGTTGTACTACACGCTCAGAGGCTGGTTTGTCCTCATTTATCTTATTGTAATATTCCTTGGAAAATACGCATTTTACATACCTGAACAGATTATTTTTGTTCCAGAAGAAATTGATAAGCCTCATATCCGGTTCTACAGGTTTTTTTTTATCTCACTTGATAAACAGATTAAGGTCAGTTATACTCTCTCTTTGGTATTCATGTGTATCCTCATAATGTACTTTCAATTCTTTCCTTTTATCTGACACTTTTGTTTTTCTTTCTTCTTTGTTTCTTCCTCTGTGTTATTTTTTGATATACATAATCTTATTTCTTTTTCTTTTCTGGTAGATATGCCCTGAATAAGCTTTGCTCTTTCAGATCTTCCACACTTTCCTTCTGTAACTATTGCTTCTATATGCAATTTGCTTAAGTGTTATGAAAGTGCAAATAAACGAAACGAAACTGCCATTCAACGGATGAATACGTACATGTATTGAGAAATATAACACATTGAGTCAAGGCTCTTCATTACCTACCAATCGTTGTTGTATTTTTAAAGGGTGGACTTAGTGCTGTAATTTGGACAGATGCATTCATGGCCATCGTTATACTTACGACCATTATAGTGCTCATCATTACAGGGACAAAGGCGACGGGTGACTTTTCCTACATATGGGAAGTCAACGAAAATGCAAGTCGGACGGACTTGTTTCAGTAAGCCTTGAAATATTGTTAATCTATTAAGTCCTTAGCTAGTAGCCCACGAAGTCCCTTCGTTCTTCTCATCGCTTCGAAAAAAACAGGGGCGGGAGTCTAGGGGGCGGCAGCCACAGAGATGCTTAGTAGGCTACTTAGCTGGCGGTCTCAAAACGTGATTTTAAAGTCTTGTACTATCACCGAAATATCGACAGGCGATAGTGCGCTATTTCAAATTGTAATGGTCCTACTAAAAGTGAGACATTTTTGAGATTGTTTACAATGCCGAAGTACCTGGTAGCGTTGAACCTATCATTGGTATCCACTATAGGCGACAGATCCTTAAAGGCGATACACCATTCATCTTGTATTGGTTTAAGATTACATTAAATATCGATATATCCTAGGCCTTATATCCTAACCGAAACCTCTGACTGCCTCACGTACACATCTTAAAAATGTTACACCATTTGGATATTAACTCAAGTTCCAATACACTGCAAAGTAGTTTTTAGCGATTTACTTAAGTTATTTTACTCCCATTTCGTAAATACGTTTTAATGCTGCTAAACATGTAAAACTATTCAAAATAAGTAGCAATTAGACGTGTGTAAAAGTGATGTGTTTAGAAATTAGACAAGTGTGTTGAGCATCTGAACGTGTATAAAAAGTTTGAGCAAAAATGTGTTTAGAAAAATGTTTAATTCCTAAATACCTACAGTGTATTTTACCTCATTAAAAGAAAAAGAAAAAAAAAAACGAAAAAAAAAAAAACATGTATACGTAGTGTCCCCTCTAGTCTAAGGTATACTGTATACAGTCTGCATAGCGTCCGATGTATTTCGCTTCGGTACACTATTGAAAGGTGTGTTGCTATTTTGCCCAATTTTATTAACACGTTAACACTTTACATATTTTTAGCTATTAAACATTACATATTAAATTTAAGCAATAAAAGTTTTTCAAAACTAAAAGTTTAGGGACTAGTTTGGTGTTTTTATCATCTAAACATGTTTGCCAAGTGGGGGTAATAGTGTTTATAAAAGCCTTATTTGTAAACACATATTTAGAGTATATCGGTGGATACTTGAGGAATGTTATAATGGTATAGACGAATCCGGGCAGCAAGCGATGGTCTGATTCCAGTCAGCCATAACCTAATAACTGCAGGTCCATCACCTTTACGGTCTAATTTTTTAATTCCTTTGCTCAACTGTATCATAGAGGGTTGTACAATAAATTTTATCTTTATTCTTTCAATGTCACTGAATATGAGGGTTTGAAATTCTTGTAGACAATAAATGAAGACGATTTGAGGCTGATGGACCCCACTGGTGACTGCCTACAATCACTAAACACAAACGCTGTTCGGAAGTGGCTCACAGTGGCCATCTCCTACAATCTTAACACAAAAGAATGTACTTAAGTTACTACTCTCTATAGTGGAGTGAAAAAAGTGCAAATTCATTCCAGGTCTCTATGGATCACTATTTCTTTTTTATTTTACTGTCATTGTAGGCACTCTTTTGGAGTAAATTTCACTCTCTTTATTTTTAGAGTGTAGTCCTAAAACACTCTAGTTCGAGTGAAAAGTTCCCTGATTTGGAGATAATTACCACTCTGAGCGGAGTAAAATGTCAGTCGATTCACAAAATTGTACTAGTATTTAGTAAATACTCTTAGAGTAAATATCATTCTCTTATACATCGCAGAGTAAAAAAAATGAAAATAGTAAACTTTAAGCATTATAAAAAAAGATGATAATAAGTGTCAGCAACAAAGTGGACTAATATTTTGAACATTGACCTAGTTAATTAGAAATGAATGCCAATTACTTTCTACCCAACATTTTTTTTTTTTTTTTTACATTTACGCTCGTAATGTTCAAGTTTATCTGGTTTACATTACTTACAGGTTTCCACTGGACGTGACGGAGAGGTTCACTTTCCCAAGTCTCTTCCTGGGTTCCTTAGTTAGCAATCTCTCACTCTGGGGAGTATCACAGACTGCCGTCCAAAGATTTTTGTCAGCAAAAAGTTTAAACCAGGCGCGAATGTAAGTTTCCTCTCAACGTACTGTAGTATGCTATTTTTAAATTATGGAAGAAAATTTACAGGAATTACTCTTTAATAAGGTTCCCCAAACACTGCAAAATACTAAAATTGTGTGTTCAAAATAAAGTTTTGTTTATTCTTTCTTTTATTTTTGTAGAATTCGAGACGTAGAACGTGACTGTATTTTCAGAAAATTTTCTTTACATTAAAATTTATTTTTATTGTATGTAGTTAGTAGATTGAGTTTTACGTTTCCAACCGATTGGTTCAAGTCGAGCCGGCCACGGCCTTTTTCCAGTTGTGGCTCACTGGCTTGTTTTCCCTGCTCCATTGCTTACTCTCAGCAGCAAGGACAATGGTACCCGGCGAAGCGGACTCGGTTGGTTCACTCCCCTTTAAGGTTTCACAAACCAACGTCCGCCAAAACCAAGAGGACTGCGTCTAATTTTAGACGCAAACTTCATTACCATAATATGACCTATTCATGTCCTGCCTCATTTGTTATGCTATTGTTTTCAGCGAGTGTGTGTATTCTTGTTGTTGTAAACTGAGACCGCTTTCACACTTGAGAGCTGATCTCGAGGGGGGATCAGATCCGGATCAGATCCTTCCCTCGAGATCAAAGGTTTTGCTTTCACACTTGATCCCCCGCGGTGAATCAAGCCCCGATCAAGCGATCAACAAACAGGAAGTGACGCAATAAACCCGCCTTATCCTCGTAGTTGTCTGAAAGTGTAAACAACGTCATAGGTCATGTTGATCTCGGGTCACCTTGATCCTTCGAGCTTTCACACACGGTTTTTTGATCCCTCGCGCGAGATCTGATCTGCCCCGGTGGATGGATCAAAATCTCCGGATCTGATCCTGAGTGCGAGAGCTTTTACACTACAAAGTTGATCTGGAGGGGTGTATCAGATCCGGATCTGATCCCCTGCTTGAGATCAAGTGTGAAAGCACTCCCAAGGACTAGATTGAAACCTAATCGGATCATGGAAGTACTACCTCGGGTACTACCGGGAAGTGTGCTTTACGATGTCATATCAACTCCGTGGGTGGCATGGGCTACTGCATGACTTAAACGGGATCAGATGTTGCCTTCATGTGAATATTCACTAACATTCATCCAGTCTCGAGGCCACATATTTCTGTGCTTATCCAAAGAATCTTCTTGGTGTTCACTTTGGCAGACTTGGTGGGGATATGACTGAACAAGGAATATGCCCCACACTCTGCTACTCAGGCAAGGACAATGGCAGTAGTTTCCGCTTTTAAAGTCTTCGGTATGACCCGGCCAGGACTCGAACTCTCGACTGTAAGTCTAAAGCTCTAACCTCTGGACCGTGGGTTGTAGTAAGGTTCGTGGCAATGGTTAGCCCAATAAACTAGCGAATAGACCTTATGCAACTGGTGTCACAATGCAAAAACGTCAAGTTCACATTTTCTTGAAAATGCAACAATCTTACCTGTCCAGTTCTTCAGAACCACACATTGGATTTCAATGCAAATTTCACTGAAATGTTGAGAATAAGTCTTCCTGTTGCATATCAAAAATTGATTTGACCTTAAGCAATTTCTTTTGGTAAATCTTCTTTCTCCGATAGATCGCTTGCAATGAACTTTCCTTTGCTCATAGGAGTGCTGGTGATTTGTTCCCTTCAAGGTTTAGTAATGTTTGCTTATTATAATGGTAAGCCTTCCTTCAAAAAAAAAAAAAATCTTTGACGACTAGTTTTGTTAATTATGCAATTATCAATTGTAAGACGCATTCCCGAACTCTAAAACACTTTGACCAAACAAATTGACCAACGACTGGGTTAACTACCGTATGCACCGAACCAAAACTAGTCAAATATTTCGACTCAACTATGGTCAAATCTGGCTACTTATTTGTCAAATTCGACCAAAGGGTGATCAAATTTGACCATAATTTAGTCAAACTGTTTGACCAAATTTGGTCCTGTGCATAGTTAGCGCAGTCGTTTCAACTCGACCAAAGTTATTTTAGAGTGCGACACTCGGACAGTTGAATGTTCATAATGTTCGTCTGATTTTAGATCAAGGGGTGACGGTGTCAGAGTTCTTCGAATGTTGCACTAAAACCACCTACAAGGTGCGTCATACCAGGGAGATGCTAGCAACTTCCTGGTCATACTCTACGGAAATTAACGTGCGTCAAAATATATGAAATGTCAGGTCAATTGTATGACAGTAGGTTGCTTCAATGCACATTATTTTTGGCGCTTCTAACAAATATTGATCGACCTATATAGCCACCGTCACTCTACAACGAATTCGGATTGGGTTCCGATCTGGTTTTTCTGAGTTTTAATTGAAATCTTCTCCATGTCTGGTCGGTAGGAACCTCAAATTTGCCAACCTATGTAAATATCTGTTCTGCATAGCAGGACAACGAAAACTAAATACCATATTTCGTGACGGCAAATCGACACACAGCTTTCATCGGACTATTCGCGTCTTATAAAAGCACTGAACTGTTTTCCGGTGGGTCATCACACAAAAAAAAGTTATCTTTTTGTTTTCATAGACGTTTTATACAAGTCATATTTAACAACGAGTGGCAAATATTTGTTCCTTCCTGACCATAAATAGAGAAGATTTAATGGAAACTCACAAAAATCGGATCGGAATGCGATCCGAACTTGCTGAAGTGTGATCGCGACTATATCCGGGTTTCAAACAGTGAGTCTTTTAATTGGTAAGTGAAATTTATCTTTTTTAGCCTAAAGGCTGCAGAGTTTGGTCATTTAACTGTTTTGGCCTTTTAGCAGAACTCAGTCGAGAGTAAATGAGTGGTGGCAACGATTAGCTAACCGACAGAGGGTCGAGGTAACCTTAATAAATCATCTTTTTCCGAAACTGTCATGGATGCTTCCACGAAAATAGTACAAATTCTCCAAATGGAAATTTGTGTGACCGATTTGGGAAGGTCTGGAGTTACGACGCCAGTCTTGCCCGAACTCCTAAATCTGCAATTTCAAAACTTACGAGATCGCAGGGGCGTCTATCCATCTGTCTGTTTATTTTTTTGTAACTCGGCATCCGACAAGCAAGAACATTTATTTAACATTAATTTGTTTACTTGACAGGAGATCGCAATAAAGGCCTCACACAATATTCAATAACCAGAGCACTTTTAGTACATGCTTTGTAGAACCAGGCACTCTGCACTTTAAATTGACGTTAATTTGATGTCAAAATTTGAGTTTGCCTATAAGACTGAATTTCAGCATGGCTCCAAGTGTAAATTTACAGTTCGGAACGGGTGACGCGTGACTGCCTGTAAATGTTAAGTTGCATGTTAAAAACAAGACCGAGAAAGGTGTATATTTGTAATGGTGATTTTTATTTGATTTATTTAGGGCCAGATCCTGTTGACGGCACCATTAGAAAGCCACCCAACATGACGTCACCGGACCAGGCAAGATATGAACTATACAAATAAGGTTACGCAATACACGTCATACTGAAGTAGACATATATACACACTTTAGCCTATCATTTATATAGAAATTTTTATTTTTTCTCAAGTAAAACTAGGTCTTAACAAATATCTCTATATGGATTTTGAAACCGTTTGAATACAAATTATTACAATCGAAACTTTCCCAAGCCCCGTTAAAAAATATATCAGCTACCAATCCTTCGGTAAACAAAGTCACAATTTTCACAAGAGGGAAGTCTGATTAATTAAATTACTGATAAATTCTTTGCAAACGACATTCAATTAATATTGCATGAAGTGTATAAGCGGTAGGAGGCCTTATATTTCGGTTTTTCTACATCTAAAGTGTGTTGTACAGTGATAGTTCAACAAAGGAAACTGCAATCATGCCATCTGTATCGAAATATGTGGAGCGATGCGCACTGCATGCGTAACAAGAAATTTCCTAACTGACTAACGATGTAGTCGTAATCCTATAACTCTGGCAGCAACAATGCAATCGTCACAACGCAATGACAACGGCAAATTAAGAAACACCTTGTTCAACTAACAGTGCGCCCCTTGGCTCTTCGTCAGAGAGTCAAGGGGACTTTTAGAAAAAAGTGAGCATTTGACCGGAGAATTTTCTTTTTCTAAAGTCCTCCCGATCCTCTGTCAAAGGGCCGTTCGGCGAGACCAAAACTTTTACCTGGAGCCTGAATATGTCAATTCATTTAATCTAGGATTTTAAAAATACACTCTATTAGAAACGGTCGTATGAATTAAATGCATCTTTTCCCCACACTTTGGAAATATACAACAATGCTGAACATACTTTTTTTAAAATTCTTAGCAATATATGTTTAATTCCTAAAAACAATGCGTTAATTCCTAAACGTGTTTAGAGTGCAAACGTATTCTAAAGTGGAGACAAGAAATTTTTTAAAAAAGTCTTAACTTCATAATTGGTAATTGAGGAAACACAAATATACGTGCAACTATAGAAAAATCCAGACAGTCAAGTGATTGTCTGATTTCGGTGGGTCATAAGCAGCCAGTCCTCACAGACACCAAAAGTCGTTTCTTTTCTAATTTGAGTAGGCCTATGCATGACGTAACAGCCTTTGCATATATAATTAGCAAAAACTAACTGTTTTCAAATCCAAATTTCGACATGAAAAACACATAATCTTACAAAATCATCATTAAAATTAATAGAGAACACATTTTCCGATAGTTTCGCAACATTTTTGAAGTATTTTATACACAAAGCAATGAATTTGAGACGATTTTTTGAACTCGTAAAAACAGTTTTTATTTTGTTCGGAAAATCTGGTTTTTTCTCGAAAACGAGTTTTTTGGCACGGTATGCCAGAAAGAGGGTACATCAGAAATTTCCTTATCCACCTAAAAAATCTAACATTACCTTGAAATATTTCTGAATACGGTCAGGTATTCGCAAAGTTTAGAGCAGGTATTGACACTGCCTTGCACCGTACGTAAAAAGCCCAATTTCCCATACTGAGGTGTTTGCATTAGTTGCGAGAAAATGGAACTACACCGAGCGAGAAAATATCCTCCACATAAGTATTAATCATGTTAACCTCGTCGAGTCTTCTTTTACGTTTGATTTACATATATATAGCAGGAAAATTACATTGAGAGTCAATTTTTGAAAACCTTGTAACGATTAAGTGGCTACCGATGCAAGGGTTTTAGTGATTGTATCTTAAGTACTTTAGTAACTTGAGTCGATCACCACAATGTAATAAAACGTACGGCACGATGTACAACACCTATTAATTGACCGACTCATGGTAACCTTTTGACATACATGGCCATACACTTTGCACGTTACCATATTATACAATCAGTAAATCACAGTTATTGTACTAGACTCATAAATAATTGCAAACAATAACATGGCAGAAAAATTGTGGCATTAAACTAGACAATAAAGAGGTAAAATGGAGGGATATTGGAATATAAAGCTCTCTTGTAAGGCTTGTTAGTGAACTCTGGGGTAATTAACGCTAAACAGTCAGTCCTTATCCTTAGGTGGTGAGGTCGAAGAAATGAAGATCAGAAACACTTTGTTTAGTAATATAAGTTGTGAACAGCATGTGGAACTGGGTGGGTCTTAAGTTTTTTTTAGGGAACTGGGTACTCAGTACACAACCCCCACCCCCATGCACTGAAACATAAACTGAGAGTCCTAGGTAACAACAGGCCATCAAGTTAATTCAAGTTAATGACAACAACTTTGACTGTAATATGCCATTACTATGAGGCAATTGTTACATTATTCATCCCTCCGTCCTCTGCTCAGTTAGTGGTGTAAAATGACAACAGTTTATACTTCAAATGAGAAGGCAGTCTCAGAAGAACATATGAGATTCCATCCATCAGAATTAACAGCTGATGATACAGGACACAAGTGCCCAACCAAAATTCGTAAGTCAGTAAATTGGCCTTTTGCTTGTGTAGAGAAAAATTGTCCTGTACTAGGCTAGTACACTGACTCAGAATCCCATTTGTGCCATTATACAAGAAAAAGGTATATAGCAATGCAAGCTCTAATCTTGACCTTAACCCCCAAATGGGCCTAGAGCACTAGTAAGTGTAGGATATAACGAGCAATTACATTTCAACAGGAACAGGCTGAGAACTAATAAGGCACAATTAATTCATTTGTGTTGAAATATGATTCAGCACAACAGTACAAAAATATGGTCAGTAAGAAAACTGAGAACAATGGCCCAGGCAAAATAATAAATAAAAAAATCCTGAAACTGACGGAGCTTTTAGGTGCGCATTCCACATACTCTAAGTATATTCCTCAAGTCATTTCCCTTTTGAAAATTCTTGACTTTGTCTTGTAAAACCATATGAACTACCGACAGGCTGGTAAAGTGTATGTGTAAATAAATGGCTATATATCAATTGTTTCATAGCCTGCAATACCTGTTAGTGTAACACTAATTTGCTTATTTTGGTTCTTTATCTTCATCGTTGGTACTGCACATTGCTCCGATTCAACTCATAAGGCGCATTTGACACAATAACTGTGGGCTACAGGCCTCTTAAAATTTTTACAAGCTTTTTTTCTGGAATGGAAAGTCACTCATACAGCAAGCAAGCCCTAGTAAAGTAGTATCTGTATGATCACAGATAACCAGTACACATTCATACTTTCACTATGTACCATAGTGTGCAGTTTAAGCATGCATAGGCCAAGGCCTAGTATAGGCTAGGCCTGTCTGTAAATTTTAATGTTATTGTTAGTGGTTTAATACCTTAAAAGGCCTACAATATGTTAGTCGTATTAAAATTCACTTTATTACTTGTCATAATGACTAAAATAGTATCCTAGTTAGCAGCCTAGAATCAAAAGACAATGACAAAAGCTTACCATATGTTAACCATAACGTTACCGCCTTGTGCGATGCTCTACGTGGCCAAAAAGTGCAAAATTCCAACTTGCAAATACGTTCATTGCGACTTTTTTGTTGTTTTGCTCGTAGTGAAATAGGTATCAGTAGTTAGCTCTATGTCTCAAACACTCGATTTTGGAAGTTTTACACACCAATGATCCTGAATACGGTCAGGTATTCGCAAAATTTGAGGTCAGTTAAAAAACCCCACCAAAAGTTGACCTGTTTTTGATGGAAAATTTCTCTGTGAAATTGCGAAAGAAACAATACCTCACGATATTTTGAGTAAAGAGAAGACTTTTAGATTTCAAATGACGAAGGATACAACAACAAGGAACGCCTTTTTATGCATTATTCAGAAGCTTGAAGTTCCCCCAGCATGTTAGGTACCTATTCCGCGAAACCCATGATTTTCTCTTGTGGACGGAGTTTTCCTTTCAGAAGATGACGTCACAAGCCTCATTAACGCTTACAGCGAGGCTTGACTGTAAGGGGCCTACCACTTTTTGATATTTCAATTTCCTTTCTTACCTTTGTCATGGATGGTTGCACCCTAAACTGTTTCTTGATTCCTTCGATTTTAATGAATATGAGGGTTTGAAGTTGATGTAGGCAATAATTGAAGACGAGTTAAGGTTGATGGACTCCACTGCACTAATAACTGCCTTCAGTCACTAAGCACATGCGCTGATGGGATTCGTCTATAAGTATATATGCAACTCAGTAATTAAATTGTTGAATGGCACAATCAAAATGTCATGGATAAGGCCCCTCCCCATTCCTTATACAGCTTTCCAATGCAGCTGGCAAAGTACACTGTAAAGAGTGGGTCAAAATCCCTGCAATTTTGCACAACAAAAATAAACAGAAGAAGATTACAGAAAAGTTCTGGTAATAAGTTTCCAGAACTTTTCTGTAACCCTTACTTATCTCTTCATTTTGCTTTTCTGTAAATCTACCGTAATTTTTTACATTGTAGTTTGCGGTACTGAGGCGATGAGATTTCTCTTCCTGGATGAATTAAGAAGTTGAAAGCTGACGCTAACTTCAGAGAGTTGTAACTTCGTTCTAAGGCAGATGTCTCTTAATCTGATAATACACACGCAATCCGATTACCTGCACATCCCTGGCTGTAGCACAAGCTTTTCGATGAAGGGAGTGAACTACTGTGTGGCTACTTTGTGGAATTCACTTCCTGATATTTTAAAGCAAAAACGATGCATTTTCAGTTTTAATAGGAACTTACAAAAAATATGTTAACGGAATATAGCCTATGCTTTTTCCTCTCTGATATTTATGTCCTTCATAATTGTGGGTTTGCTCTTGTTTAGGGCATGGTTTTAGGTTTAAGTGCAGGGTGGGGTAGCGCGCGTGGGGAGTAGCTCGTTACTTCTTATTTTGTTTGAAGTGCTCAATGCATATAGAAACACTTTGTGTTCTCTCTGTTGGTATTGTATTCTTTATGTGTAATACCGCTCCTACGTAACTTTAGTTCTAGTTTTGCTTTTGTATGCTTATTTTTGTCTTTTTTCTCAAGGGAGTGTTATGACTTCAAGTTAAGCCCAATATGGTTTTGTGTTCACTTCCTTCTGCTACTTTGTCAAGTCTGTTTTTGTTGCCTTAACACTCTTCTATTTCCTAAAAAGGAACAATGTAGTGGAGAAATAAAATTACATGAATGAATGAATGAATGAATAAATGAATGAATGAATGAATGAATGAATGAATGAATGAATGAATGAATGAATGAATGAATGAATGAAAAAACGGTGAAAGAATTGCGGATTACCTGCATAACAGGGGCCGCCGAGCGAATTTCGAAGTGTTGGGAGGAGACTCATCCCAAAAGCGGCCCAGTGTGTTCAATAGCAATGTAAGGCGGCTCAAAATGCGTACGGCAGAAAAAGTGAGAGAACTCATTTAGCCCCTACCCTCCCTGTCTCCGTGGCCCTACATAACTAGTAACTGAAACTTAATTCAATCAAACACCCCACTTCGGTTATCTTTTCGATAGATTTTCGGTAAATAAAGCTATGCTCGCTTACAAGAAATCTAAGAAAAAACGCTCACAGTCAGTTTAAGAATTTGGCAATCATCACATTTTGGTAAGGTATGAAGAATGTATTGCTGGGGTGAATAATTGCTGGACCCACCATCATGCCGTGTCCTTACAAATATAACCTAGAGGAATATCTAATTACACCTTACAAATATAATCTAGAGGTATATCTGATTTCACATTGGATGGATTTTTCCATTACTCCATTACTTTCTTGTTTCAGATAACTGTCTACTTTGTCGGTGAGCAATTTGGCGATATACCTGGCTATCTCGGTCTGTACATTTCCTGTCTTGTAGCGGGTTCTCTGAGGTAAGCTAAGGATTGCGCTTTACATTAGCGATAAACCACCAAGGACAGAGCATAAGAGACTCGACCCACACGTTTTCAGTATTTTTTGTGGTAGATACAATTAGCTTAAGTTATAGATTTCGACAGTGGTAAATAGGGGAAAGGGCAAAACGTTCTTTGCTGAACGGAATAAGAAATAACAATCAGAAAAAAATGGATAAACAACGGACGAGGCAAAGCCGAGACCGTAAATTCTTGCAAATTTGGAGTCGCAGCTGCTTATTCACTAAAAATGATTCGACAAATGTGGTTTAGTCATTTTCAACCACCGTCAACCCCTTTTCTGGATGGGTTGGGGGTTAGTAAACTACTTTTTGGGTGGGGTGGGGGTGGGGTAGTTAATCCAACATATGCGTTGCGCCTGATTTATAGGCCATGTAGGCCAATTAGTGCGTGTGGTGTTCAAACCGCGTATCACGTCTCAAAAACTTCGTAAGTAAAGGAAGCTAGCTCATATCTTTATGCTCGCGATATGAGTGTCAAACAAAGCAAGCCTTTAGATTTCCATTGTTTCCCTTGCCTATCTGTATCATGTATGGTTTACACTGAATTGTATCTTGTTTCCTTCAATTTCACTGAATATAAGGGTTTAAAACTCAGGTCAGTTATCTTTCTCTGCTTAGAAAACCTTTTTTTAATCGTTAGGAGGACTAAGACATGCATGCAAAACGGTTCTTTTTTTGAATTATATTTAAGCATATTTAAACAAGCAAAACGACGAATAGGGGGATGTGCTCCTTTTTCCCAGTGAAACTACTTCCACGTGGTTTCCTTAACTAGTTGATTATACCGCGTTACTTCCAACGATGGGGGCAAGATCGCCCACATTTTGCACGCTACTGTTCTTCAGAACCGGTTGCTTTCAATTTCTACAATCTTCTTCAGAATTGGCTTCATAATTTTACAACAGCAATATTCCGGGCCAAGCTAAGCACCAACACGTTTATACTAAACGGTAGTTTTCCTTTTTGTTCATAATTTATACAGCACAATTTCATCAAATTTAAACGCGATGTCTGCAGTAGTTCTCGTCGACATTCTTAGACCATTTCGAGAGTGGCGAGGTGGCAAACACAACGTGTCATCACATTCAGAAAAACGCGATACGACTTTGTCAAAGATTTTAGGTAATTTATTTTCCTTCCTTTGTTCAATGATTGATAACTTTAGATTTTCTCCCAGACGTTACGCATCTAGATTTTTTATTTTTAGGGCTCTTGGGTGGGGTAGGGGCGAGATAGGGTGATGTAGGGGTGAGACTGGGGGTGGGTTGGGGGTTGGTAGGGTTTGGGGTATGCTGGGTACGACTGTCCGGAGATATGGGTACAGGGTTCAAGCCTGAGTGAAACTGAGGGTGTGGTATTTGGGAAGTTAGACAGAGCTACATGTTGTTATTCGTTGTAAGGTGCACCATTGTTTCCTTTTTCTTTTGGTTAAAATGTATCGTATTACTTCTGGGAGAACATAATCGTCCTTCAAACCCTCTGAATTTTTAGAGTTGCCTCTCTTTTCAGGATATCCTGATATTGTGTGATGTCTAGGCTTTATATTGGGGTGAACTGTTTCAATTTTTATCAATTTTTTAAAAGAACAAAAAAATTATAATGAAATAAACTAGTCCAAGCACTAACTCCTTTTAATGATATACTTTTGCCCTCTTTGTCATTAATTTTTATGTCAAGCTTAATTTGGTCCAACCCCCTATCCCTGACTACGCGCCAGTGCTTTGTCTATGTTATCACTCTGTCATTTTGTTAGAAGTTAACTTATAGATTTTTAGCTCTTTGTTTTAGAATATAAATATTTCTCCTTTTGTTATATTTCCAGTCTTTGTTTTTGGTGTTTTGTCTATCGCATTATCTTACCTCTGCGTCAATCTGGACACTCTAATTTCTCTTATAAACACCATCTTTGGTGCCGTGGGTGGCCCTCTTGTTGCGTCGTTTTCATTGGGTATGCTGTGGCCCAGAGCTAACACCTAGTAAGTCATTTTTCATCACGTGATACGATTGATGTTATACAATATTACCCAGCGCTTCTCAACCGATAGAATGCTAGGCAGGTCCCTCCCATCTGTCCCGAGATCCACCATAAAAAAGGAAAAAAAAAAACGGTCTTCCTCCCACCAAGTAACCAAGTTCTTAAAACCTTATTGAAAATATTTAAACCTAAGCAGGATAATTGTCTTGCAGATTGTTGTTTGGGGGATATTGCCACTGATATAGTGACACAACAAATATTATTAGATCACAATTTGCATTGTTTATTTTTGTAACACGATTAGTGGTCATATCTGTTACTTTTTGAGAGGTTGGCCTCAGAAAAAGTTCAAGGAGTCAAAGTAGTTCTCGAGTTATAAAAGGTTGAGAAGAGCTGATGTTAGTCATTGACATCAATTGATCATTCCCACCCTAGTAAAATATTCGACGCCGGGTGGAAGTACTGGTCCAGGACAGGAACTCGATAGGCTCTGGTCCGCAATAGTTTTCCGAAATCATTATTTTTTTGACCCAAAGATCATGGTTGGTTTTTATGAATAGGTACATATTGTGCTATTTCAAGTACCGTTGTCATTGTTAAGAGGACGACTTTAAAGCTAAATTTTGATCTCATTTAGAAAAGTTGAATCTACAGAATTTGGTAAAACTTCCATTCAAACGGAAATGTACTTCTCAAGATATCAGCAAATGAGAATACCACGTTTGTTACCCAAAGTGCATGATTGTCCTTGAGACAAACAGGGGTTGCATCACTTCCTCACATTGAGTGCTTTGTTTCTCTCTTTTAGTCTGTTGACTTTAAGTTGAACATAATGACATAGGACCTCCCATGGGGAATGTAAACTTTGTGTAATTTATTTTCTCCAAGTTATGAGATTACATTTTTATGATATGATATTGTTTGATAAGGAAATTGGTTGCAAAGAATAAAAAAGACTGTTCATTAATGTGAGGATATGATGTCATATGTGCTTGGTCGAAGTTCAGTTTCTGTTAAAAATGTTAAAAATATTAAAAATGTGACAACTTCACCTGTTGAAAATGTGACAACTTTACCTGTTTATACCTTGAACTGCATACCGTACTTAAATTGATCCGAGATTTCACCAGATTGATATTATGTATATTTTTATATATATATATTGAAAAGGTTGCAATAAGTTCTTACAACATAGCTTTACAGAACTGTTTCGTAAGGGCCAATAATGTAGGTCCTCACTCCTCAGAAGCCTGAAGTAGAATCACAGGGTTGAGCACTTTACCATTGCCTGGTTGACATTATTAATTAATTTGCACTATTACGTATATATATATATATATATATATATATATATATATATATATAGTATGTATATATATATATATATATATATATATATATATATATATATATATATATATATATATATATATATATATATATATATATATATATATATATATATATATATATAGGTCGAAAAGAGGTAGTAAAAAGTGCTTAAAAGTTTGCGGAAAACTCCACGACGTTTCGGGTATAAACCCTTCATCAGGTGGCAAAAACCAAACTGAACAACCAACAGTAACAATTGGACACGACAAACATCAAATCCGAAGCGATCGCTGTAAAAACAGAACCGAACGAAAGTGACTGTCAGAAAACATGAGTGCGAAGGATGAAACACAAATCAAAAAAAGATAAAGAGCGTCCTGGATGAAAAAGTGCACGTACAAATCGAACATGGTCGGAAAAAAGGGGAAAAAGTAGACAAAAACTAGGTCCGGAAAAAATAATAATTAGGGATACACAGTAAAAAATGAGCACGAACGGGTAATAAGTGTGAAAGGAGTAAAAACTGGCTCAAAAAGGGGTGAATATTACAAAAGGTCAATTCTAATATTAAGGCCGTGTGGAGCGAGAGTACCTAGCCTCATGATCAGGCGGTTTTCAGCACTAAGGCGGTCACGATCGGAGCCTCGGCACATTACAGCTGCCGTAACAGTTAAATGCTTTATAGAACAAGGTGAAGGGGGATTAAAATGTGCAGCCACCGGGTATCCATGGAGACTCTGTTTGATGGACCTAAGGTGCTCGGTGACTCGATCCGCGAGGCGGCGCTTGGTCTCTCCCACATACAACGAGTTACATCTCCCACATGCTAAAATATAAACTACATTAGAGGAAATGCAGGAGAATCTTTGTTGGACAATAAAGCTATTGCCGTTGGGGCCTGAAATGTTGACGAGGTCGTGTTTGCCAACAACTGGACATGTATTACACCTCGGACGGTTACATGGAAAGGTACCAGCCGTGTCGTCGAAAGAAGTTTGTGGGTGGGAAGCCCGAACTAAATGGTTGGCTTAATTTTTCTCACCTTTAAAAGCAGTGATGGGGGGTTCCGGGAAAACATCACGGGTTGAGGGGTCTTGTCGGAGCAACTCTACATTTTTGTGGATAGCGTGTAAAATAGGACGGACCGAAGGGTGATAAGAAATAACTAAAGGAATACGTAGATTGGTACCAGATTTGCTCTTTTTCTCCAAGGCTTCCTCTTTGCTGGTTCCTTGAATTCTGCGTAGGGCATTAGAGAGGATTTTGGCAGGGTACTGGCGTTTTTCAAAAAAAAGACAAAATTTCTTCAGAGGCAGTAGAGAAGTCAGAACCCTCCGAACAAATTCGTCTGGCTCGCAAGAGCTGGGAATAAGGGATAGATTTAGTGCAAGATTTGGGGTGGTTGGAAGGGTACAAAAGGTAGTTATGCGAGTCGGTTGGCTTAAAGTGTGGGTTAGAGGTAATTGTACGGTTGTTGATGGACAGTTTAATGTCGTGAAAAACAACAGACGAGTCCGAGATACAATGGGTAAATTTCAAAAAGGGGCAAAAGGAATTAACAAAGTCGATAAAAGTTTCTAAATCACGACGGGATCCAGTGGCAACTCCTACAATATCATCAATATACCTTTTGTAAAGTATAGGTCGTGGCCCGGTATACTGAGAAAAAAGTTGTTCTTCAAAGTGACCCATGGTCAAACAGGCAACAGAGGGACCCATTTTTGTTCCCATGGCCACTCCTTTAACTTGACAAAAAAAAAAAAACGCCCATTAAACTGAAAACAATTTTGCGTGAGAACAAGTTCCGTTAAACGTAGGAAGGTGTCAGTCGGTATAAGAGGATCACGCCGTTTGTCTAAGTAGTAACGGATAGCTGTTAAGGCAGCATTATGAGGAATGGACGTGTAGAGGCTGGACACATCCATGGTGAATAAAAGACGTTCTCCGCAATTTTCAGGAAACTCAAAGTCACGAATAAGTCTCAAGAAATGTGGCGTGTCTTGAACAAACGACGGCAAAGCTGAAACTAAAGGGGGAGAGCACAGAATCCATATACTCAGAAATAAGTACGGTGGGGCAGCTGTGTGAAGAGATGATAGGTCTGCCAGGGTTGTTGGCTTTGTGGATTTTGGGAAGCAGGTAGAAGTTAGAAATCTGTGGGCAAGGGTGGAGTAGAGAAGTAGCGTTTTGGGGTAGTTGCTTATTGTCCATGAGTTGGGTCAAAGTGTTTTAACTTACTTTTGGCACTCAGGAGTGGGGTCAACGGGAAGTTCTAAATAAGCACTTTGGTCGGATAGCTGTTTGTTGGCCTCAGCAATATATAGGTCCTTCCGCCAAACCACAACAGCACCACCCTTGTCAGCTGGTTTAATAATGATATCCTTTTTACTTTTAAGGGATAAAATGGCATCTCGTTCTTCAGGACGAAGGTTACGCAGTGAAGTCATTTTAGGGGGAAGGATATCGTTGACATCTTTGTTGATGGTATTGATTACATTTTCAAGGGTGGGATTTTCTCCTGGCTTGGGCGTCCAGGAGGAACGGACAGGGTTGGCGGGGTTGGGAACTTCCTCTGGGGGGGGGGGGGTTTCCCAAAATGGTAGCAAAGGAGGAGTTTCCTACAGAAAGACGAAACGTCTCTGCGTATGGAAAACTCATCAGGAAGGGGGTTCAGTGGAACAAAGCTGAGACCTTTCGCTAAAATTGAGCGCTCAGAGGAAGAGAGTTCCAGATCGGGGGAATGGTGACTACAAGCTTGGTGTCTGGCTGGTTACTTTTGTTAGTTTCGAATTCGGTGGACGGTGATTTGGGCAACAGGCAAGCCAAGGTCCTGGCTTTGGAGTCTTGTAAGAAGTAATGTAGTCTACGATTGTAAATATGAATAAGGAAGCCATCTTCTGCAGCTTGGGGTAAGGTTTCAAATAGAAGTGACTTTTTTTCCTCAATGGTAGTGTCAAAAGAAGCCTTCTTCCTTTCCATACTACAAATGGTAGAACGTATAAGACTGAAAGAAGACGAAAGTAAGTATCGTGAGGTATCCCGTCTAAAATGACAATCGAACTCGGACTGAACGTGAAAATTAAGTCTGAAACCTCTTGGAATTACATATTTACGAAGACAAGTTCCCAAAAAATTAATGTGGCTGGCAAACCTGGTTTTACCAAAGATGGCCATGGCAAGAGAATAAACAAAGGAAAAACTTTGGGCTGGGTAGTGGGATACTTCCTTCGTAAATCTCCTGCGGAGATTCGAAACGAAATGTTTTAGGCTAGGCATGAGGCCGTGAAAAAAAGTTAAGTTTAGTACACGTGCTTGAAAATGGACACGAGGAAACGGTAAACTGTTCGACAGGAGACTAAAAAATAAAAAATAAGGAACAAAAACAAATATGGATAATTAACTAAGAAGAGAGGATCCTACAGAGCAAGGGATGGGAACAAGGGGTAAAAAGGTACAGCTGGAGTGAAAAAGTACTAAAAAATACAAAAAAGTGACCAGTTTCAACACAAGGAGCAAACGTTTAGTGCTACAAAACGGACACGGTCAAAGCCTGTTGCTCAATTCCCCGACCACCAAATTCGAAACTAACAATAATAACCAGCCAGACACCAAGCTTTTAGTCACCATTCCGCCCGATCTGGAACTCTCTTCCTCTGAGCGCTCAGTTTTAGCGAAAGGTCTCAACTTTGTTCTACTGAACCCCCTTCCTGATGAGTTTTCCATACGCAGAGACGTTTCGTCTTTCTGTAGTAAACTCCGCCTTCGCTACCATTTCGGGATAACAGACCATCAGGATGACACCCCCCCCCCCCCCCAGAGGAAGTTCCCAACCCCGCTAACCCTGTCCGTTCCTCCTGGACGCCCAAGCCAGGAGAAAATCCCACCCTTGACAATGTAATCAATACCATTAACAAAGATGTCAACGATCTCCTTCCCCCTAAAATGACCTCACTGCGTAACCTTCGTCCTGAAGAACGCGATGCCATTTTATCCCTTATCGACTCTGTTAATTCCTTTTGCCCCTTTTTGAAATTGATCATTTCATGATCGAATTCATTACTATAACACTTTCGACCTACACATTCTAACTTCGATCTACCAACTTCGACCTACTATATATATATATATATATATATATATATATATAGTAGGACGCCTGTGCGAAAAACGTGTCAGGTATCGACATCACCTTTCCAACTATAAAACGTACCGAGCAAACAATACGGTACCGAAAGGGCTTCAAATTAAAGTCCCTACCGGCTTGCCACTCTCCGACAGTGGAAGCTACGCCAACTGGAAAGGTATACTCAGAAAAACGTCTCTCAGACTAATGGAAGTACAAATTGGAAATTGTCGAAAAACCATCAATGAACTCAATCACCAAATTGATTCCAAAACCAGGAAGCTAAAAAGAGAGCTTCCCAAATCCGAGCTCCAAAACAAGCTTCGGTTTATCTCCCAGGACTGTCTCCGACTCTCTCGTACTCTAAATTCTAGGCAACAACGCAAGTTTCAAAGAGATCATGTCACTTCAAACCATGTGACTGTCACTTCAAATCAAGTGATTTCAAATTTTCAGAAAAGCAGGTCTCGCAGATTTATTCGTAAACCGGTTACCGAGCCTTCCACCGCCACAACCGCGGTTGTAACCATATCGTGTCAGCTTTCTGAAGGAGAAACTAAAATTCTCTCGAAGGGACTCAATTTCTGCCCCAAACCAAGGCAGACTGACACGCAGAAATTATCACTAGACATGAAAGCGTTTTTCCGACGCTTGCGCCTTCGGGAGTATTTTGCTGACGAAGACGGCCCAAATTCTCCACCGGACAACGATATATCGTATCAATTTAAACCAAAAAGTACCTGGAACCCACCAAAGGGGCGTTGTCCACAACTGGAATCATTTATTTCGGCCATTGAAGAGGATGTGAAAAACCACACCCCTTCCCCAGATTTCCGCGACAATCTCACAAAAAGTGAACGTCAGGCCATTCGAAGTCTACGGCATCGTGATGATATTGTTATCAAGCCGGCGGACAAAGGCTCTGCGATTGTTGCAATGGGGACTCAATTTTACAGGGAGGAAGCCCTCAGATTACTTGGCAATCCCGACCACTACAGACGTCTAGACTCAGATCCCACTTCGGAAATTGCGAAAAAAGTGGAGGCGGCCATCAAAAAGATGGTTCGCAACGGCTCAATTGACTCCGAAACCGGCCCGAATCTCCTCCAGGTAGATCCTAAACCAGGCCGTTTCTATTTTCTGCCCAAAATTCACAAAACGGGTAGTCCGGGCAGACCCATTTTTTCCGGCAACGGGACTGCAACGGAAAAAATTTCAAAATTTGTTGACCTGCTTATCCAACCCCTGGTTCCAACCCTTCCCTCCTACGTTCAGGACACCACGGACTTCATCCGCAAAATTGGGAAGATCAAAAATCTCCCGTCGGACACAATTCTGGCCACTCTTGACGTGTCCTCGTTGTACACAAACATACCAAATGAGGAAGGCATCTCCGCTTGCACCAACGCCTTCAATCCGATTCGCGGCAAAACTCCCACCAAGAAAGACTTAGGCGAACTCATGCATCTGATTTTGACCAACAACAATCTCATTTTTGGTGACCACCACTACCTCCAAATTCATGGTACAGCCATGGGAACCAAAATGGCTCCCTCATTTGCTAACTTGTTTATGGGCAACTTCGAGCAAAAATTTCTGTCTCGACAAAATTTGAAACCACAAATTTGGTTACGCTTCATAGACGACATCTTCATGATCTGGCCCCACGGTGAAGACTGTCTAAAAATTTTTATTGAAAACATCAATTCGTTCCATCCCACCATCAAATTTACGGCCGACCATTCCAGGTCCAGTGTCCACTTCCTGGACACCACTGTAACCATAGAAAATGGTTCACTCAAAACAGACTTGTTTAACAAACCAACGGACAAGCACAACTACCTCCTACCCAGCAGTTGCCATCCTCCGCACTGCACCAAAAACATTCCGTACAGTCAAGCACTCCGCATAAAACGCATCTGTTCCTCTGAAACAGATTTTGACACTCGGGCAAAGGAACTATCCCGTTACCTCCGTAACCGGCAGTATTTTCGGGGTTCAATTGAAAATGCCATCAAAAAGGCAAAAGAAACCCCTCGCTCGCAAACTGTGACGTACAAAACACGTCAGCGCTATCCCGACAGAGTGCCGTTGGTAACTGAGTACCATCCCGGTCTACCACCACTAGGCAAATTCATCAAAAGCATATGCCCACACTTCAGAGCACCGATCGCCTAAGGTCTATCTTTACCCAACCCCCCGTTGTTGCCTTCAAGCGGCCTTCAAATTTACGGGACATTTTGGTTCGGGCAAAATTCCAGGACAAAGCCTCAGTCGAGGAAAACAACGAAAATTTTGGTTGTTCACCTTGCCCTTCCAACTGCAAGACGTGCGCCCTGGTTGATTCCACAAAAGGCTTCCAGAGCAATCAAAATGCACGCACCTTCCAAATTAGACAAGAAATTAATTGTCTTTCCAAAAATGTCATTTATCTCATATACTGCAATTTATGTGGGGTGCAGTATGTCGGAGAATCTAAAAATACTCTTCGAATGAGAATGACACAGCACAGGTCAGCAATTAAAACCAAAAAGGTTGAACAACCTGTTGCAAACCATTTCAATTTGCCTCATCATTCTATCAAAAACTTACGGGTCATTGCTATCGACCAAAACGATACATGGACCGACAAAGCTAGAAAAGCTAAAGAAAATTTCTGGGAACTCAATCTCAAAACCACATCGCCTTTCGGCTTGAACATCAGGAGCGATTTACCAGCTTGCTGATTACACCAACCCAAATAATCCGATCAGGCCATTCCGGCCTAACAATTTCTCTAATTACTTCGAAGAGGATTTTCCTATTGTTGATGGGTTACACCCGAGTAATCCGATCAGACCCTCCCGGTCAATCAACCTGCTCAATTGCCTTAAGAAGGATTATCCTGTCACAATAGAGGTGAGACCATTGTCCACACCTTTAAAAGCTTCCAAAATTTCTCACTCCTTGTCATTCTCTGACCAAGTATTGACAAAGAGGTAGTATTCCTCGAAAGCTCTACTTCAAACCTTTTGGCTGTTTAATTCATCTAAATTCTAGCCTTCCGCTATTTGTATCTCCTCGGAGATCCAGCCTTTCAATTCTGTAGCACCGTTGTTTTACAGTTTCTCCGTCATGTTTATATATATATATATATATATATATATATATATATATATATATATATATATATATATATATATATAGCTACTTAGCTTACAAATTAAAACTTGACGCGAAATTAAAACCTTCTTTTCAATGATTTTCGATCAACGTTTAGCCTTAACCCCCGTCGCTTATTCACCTGACACGTCTTGGTAGATCCTATTACGTATTATGATAAGAATGTCATTTATTTTCGTTTGTAGTGGTACCCTAATAGGTGCAGTTACCGGTTTCTTGATGGGAGTATGGGCTACTCTAGGTTCTTACATTCAAGCCGGTCAGATCGATATGTTTGGACTATACAAGGTAAGATTTTCAAGAAAAAAATATGGTCATGAAATTCGCCTGTGCTTTTTGTGGTGACATTTCATATTGCTTTTATTTCTAAATAGAATTGGTATATGTGCTTTTTGTACATGCACACAATGACAAAAAAGAGAGAAAACGTTTTTGTGAAAATAAACAGATTAATAGGTTTATCAAGTCAGGCATTGGATAACTTACTTCTGTTTCCTAGTGCAGAAAGGGACTCACAATCAATTCCGGCGCGGTATACAGAGTGACAAGATATGCTTTAGTGGTAACACCGTGTTCTTAATAAAATAAGTGTTTCAACATAACTTTTACAGACAAAATAACATAATTCAGATTGTTGAATAAGGATAATTAAATAATTCTGTGCAACTACCCAGTCAAGCCTTTTCTCGAATATTATGCATGTCAGCCCTTTGAAGAAAGATTTTGAATTGCTTCAAAAGTTCAAAAGGCAGGTTTCAAGATTTATTAGCTTGTACAGAAGTATATACCTTACCTTACCTTACCGTACCTTACCTTACCTTACCTTACCTTACCTAACCTTACGCAGCTCTTCCCAGAAGTCCCCACTTGGCTACGCATTTGGGTCTTTTGCTTATCTACGGAGCTGTAAGACTAAGAGCTCCCTCACTAGGTTCCCTGGCGTAACGCGGGGTAATATGGATTTGTGTGTCTCTTACACTTACAGCTCTCGTTCCAGTGGTATTCTGTTATGACTTCACTTACTACACTCATAGTGTCTGTTATTATGAGTGAATTCTTTCGATACCTTGATCCAGAAGAGAATGAAAAGGAAGTAGATCCTGCGTTGCTTGCAACTTTTATAAGGTATGGTTAGTGGTTCAGCAAGGATTTCAAAATGAGGGGTTGGGTAAGCGGAAACAAAGAGGGGCAGAAATTGAGTGCCCATGTTCATTTGAACTGTATGTAAGTCAGTACGAGTATGGAGTGTGGGCAACTTGTCAAAAAAGACATGAGGGGTTGGCAAAGTCGTATCAAGACCGGGCCCCTGGTACCATGACCAAGAAATGGGGGGGGGGGGAGGCGAAACCATTTTCCAGCGGTCTCTTATTCCCCTTCTTTTCTCTATGAGAAGGTATGGGTTAAGACTGAGGCCCTGCACGGGCCAGTCCTAGGTTGTTGTGACAGCAACAAACATTGTCTACTAAGTCCACCCACTTTCTATGACGATCAAAAAGCCCAATTTACAAAGAACCCCATGCTTTTGCTTGAAGACGGAACTTGATCAGATCAGGCAAGTGTAATCACCACACCTTCCATGATCAGATTTATACATTGTATATTATGAGGCGTTCGTTCAAAACTTTTGGTTCATGTCGACGTTTGCTGAAAATGTCAGCATGGCCATCGATAGGTGAAAAACATGTCGATTCTCCAAAAAGGATTAGCCCTAAGGTAAACATTAGTCTCAATGAAAATCAGCAGACTGGAGCAGTTGCTTTCACCGTGGTAGGGTTTCAGAGGTCCTTAACTACTAATACCTGTGCCATTTCTTTTCTTTTTTTCTGTTCTTTAGGCCAAAGAATTACGATATTACACCAACGGAAAAAGTCGCAGTAAGCAGCGAAGGGAAAGATCAGGATGAAAATGCGAAACCCATAAACGATAGCTCTGCTTTATAGACGAATAGACGAATCCTATCAGCCTTGTGTTTATTGATTTTTATCCAGCATTAGTGTATTTCAGTACCGTTCAATCGTCACTATTGATAGTTTACATGCGGTGACCTTGCCTCTTGAGAAAGCCACATAAAGGTACCAGTAGATCCAAGGTGGTACAGGGGTGTAACTGGCATTTGGATTTGTAACATCATTTGTGCTCTCAAATGCTATGCTTTCGTTGTGTTCAAACTAAGTGAAAAACATTAACATATGCTTGACTGGCCTGTTAGTTAACCCCAAATGCTATGTAACTTGTATTTTAATATGTCTGTCACTGTCAATCAATTTATCAGTTGTGAAATGTGACTATATCAAATGTGCGTGTAGTGAACTTTATTTCCTCCCTGAAGGGACAAGAGGTAATCAGGCAGAGAAGGAGAATGTAACAAAAAATATGAAGGATGGTATCATCATGAAAATGTAATTTAAAATCCTCATTTACAGTAAAATTGAGAGAATCAGGAGGCACAACCATCCAATTAAGGAAGGAAATTGAAACATTAAAAGTGATAGACCCAGTTATGGCCGATTAAAATCAGGCCATCACTTGTTGTACGGATTCGTCTATAAACTGTAAAATAGGCTCAGGCGACTCGACATGATCAATCGCGAATCAGAAGCTAGTCGCGACCCCCCTTTTGGTTTCAAAGGCTGGTATAACTGCTTCTCTTAGTAGAAATTATAGACAATGCAAGCATAAATCGTTTACAATTCATTAAACTTGCAATGACGAGGAATTGTAATTGTTAAGGACCAAAACTAAAAAATAAAAAAGTGTGAATGGTTTTATATTGTTTTAAAACTTCAACCCAAGTAGTGACTGTGAGGAAAGTAGAGTCGAGTATCGACGACTCCATGCCTAGAGTCGCTACTTCCGGCCAATAGTTGTGACTTCCAGCCAAGAGTCGTGACTCAGAGGTAGAGTCGGGTTTCTCGCCCAAATCTCCTATGTTGTTCAATGCTGTTGATATTGGAAACTGATAGATGTTTTGAAAAGCCTGTCCATCAACCAAAAATTCCATTGGGTGAAATTGGCTAATGAACTCTAAGACCCTCTCGCCCGGAGGAGTAATGGGGCCGCGGAGACGGGGTGGGGGTTAAAGCCCGGCCCCTCACCATTTTTCTTCCGTAGGTATTTTGGGCCGCCTTATATTACTACTACTTGTTTAACACATTGAACCAGTTTGGTGATTAGCCCCCCCCCCCCCCCCATACACACAAACACTTCAAAATTAGATCCTTGGAACCCTGGAGTCAAATGCTTCATGTTTGATCGAGTTGTGAGGCATGCGTGTGTCAACGTTCTCTAAATATTGGGTCTAAGCAACCTAACAGGAATGGGATGGGTGGGTCATGTTTTATAGGAAGCGTACCTCAAAGTGTCATAGATATCGGGTTACTTCTTGACGGAGGTGTGTGTCAATGAACTCTAATTTGTGTCTCTCATAATAATCATTGACCTTGTCCGGGGATCAGAGTGTGCGTGTTACAATTAATACTCATTTTTCACGTGCAACGTCCAGGTTGGAGGACTACCTACAAGGCAAAGAGGCTCCGTCCAAGGTTTGATATACCTTTTGGGGTTGTCGATGGGAGACTTATCTTTACGTAGGTATGAGAGTAAAGTGGTGTGTATCTTTATACGATAACATAGTGACTCCAATGCATGACTTGCAGAATTGTCATTTTGTGTACACGGGTAAATTAGTACCCTGTGGTTTTGTCATTCTAGAGAGGTCCAATGAAGTCTCTGCCGCAACTGTCTTAATTTATCCTTTATGCAGACCTAGTCCATATCTCTAGGAGTCATCCTGGTACAGGCTACATGTAATTAAAAATCCTGTGCATAATGATCAATGTTAGCTTGTCTGAATTTGAATTTAGTGTCAATCAAAGGTCAGAGAGACCTCAAAGAAAATACAGGGTCGTAGCCAGGGTATATTCTGATAGATAGGGGAAAAGCATGCATAACTTGAGTGCTCGTTGTCTTCTTTTTCCGTTCTTTTCACTTTCTATTTACATTTTCTGACGAATAAAGGGGGAGCGGTCGCACCCTGTCGCACCCCAAGCGACGATGACCTGAGCAAAACTGCAGGTATTGTGTTTTGCGTTTCTTACGAACCGTATTTGTAATAGAAAACGAATAATGCATTGTAAAGACGTTCACGTAACATTAAAAGATGTACACATTGATTTTAGTAGATATATTATTTTGTCAACTCTCACTTTGAGAGACTTCGCCGTTAAAACGTGGCTAGTAGGAGTCATCTATCTTATTTGTTTGTCCATTACATCATGTGTTGACACACTAGTCACATCAATGCATGACTTATGTAAGGTTCATTTTGTACACGCGTGTACATCAGTTTTCCTCTTATTTCCTTTATATGGTGGCTTAAAGGGGGAATATTCCCATCCCAAGGGGTTCCAAAGGAGCCGGTCTATCCCACATAAATGTCTTTCCCCATGATTGCGCGAATACAAAAACATAGCCCACTTCAGAGGGCGTATCTTGTAAATATCATTTGTATTAATCAGAACGTCTTGCAGTCTTGTGTACGATGTTCGCTGTGAACTATTCTGAATTTGGCATTACGTGTCAATCAAAGAACAGTCACCATGGGCGAATTTTACTTTTCTCCAATCAAATCTCGAGTAAGAGGCAATAAGCGCCTTTCTTTAATATTTTGGTCAGAAAAACAAAGTGCCGTATTGTAAAAAGGTCCACATATATTACCCCATTGAAATTGAAATTTGGTAAAAATACTCTTTTGTCAACTTTATTTTGAAAGACCAAACCGTCAAAACTTGGGCTAGGAGTCATCTATCTTCTCTGCTTGTTCATCATCATGCTGTGACGTCGCTTCTTGAAAAAGGAATAAACACCCCAGTACATCAAAGGCGGTATGGGGTGTAACTAATATCTGAGTTTGTTACATGATCTGTGACCTCAAATGAGCTGTGCTTTCATTGTGTTCACACTGCGTGAAAAGCAATTAGCACATACTGACTGACCTGTTAGCTAACCGAAAATGTTACCTAACTTTTTGTGTATTGAAACACATCTTTTACTGTCAATCAGTTAATCAGATATGAAACTTGACTTAATCAAGTCTACATGTAGTGGGCTTCTTTTCCTCCCTGAAGTGATAAGAGTTGATCAGGCAGAAATGAAAGATGTATCAAAAAGTAAGAGGGAACGTTTCATCGTGATATAAAGTGATGTGATTGCGTCCTAATAATGTTTTAGTTTGCCCCGATGAGTATAATGCAGTCGGGAGCTATTTATTATGTTTGAGTGGTAATCGTAGATGTGAGAATATACAGCAGAGGAATAATGCAGGGACTTGCTGGAAAAATGGACTCTATATATTAACGTACTTTTATGCGTGACAAATGGTCCGTTTATGCTCACATTTTATTGGCATTATCATGAATCTTTTTGTAATGAATACTTCTAAGTGTAAAAGAATGCACTTATCCACTCTCTAACAGAGTGAAAACTGAATTTACTCCATAAGAGTGGTCACTCACTCCAAAAGTATTAAATTCACTCCAAGAGGAGTAAGAATCTCTTCAAAAGAGCAGCGAAGTTTCACGTTTAAAGGAGTGCCTACAGTAATCACTGAAAAAGGGTGATCTCTGGGAACACAGGTTGAAGAAAGACCTTTCACTCTCCTTGCATGCAGTGAATTTTACTCTAGTCGTGGAGTGAATTGAAGTGTACCTTAAGTAAAAAAAAAAAAATCAAAAAAATGCATTAAACAGCAGGAAAAATGAATATCAACAGTCTAACTCCCATTTTCATTGGACATTCTTGGGCCGAGACTTAAAATGTTGAAGTTTTTTTACTGAATTCAAGGTAGTCCAGTGCTCCATAATTTGTAACTTTTTTGTTATGTAACTCACATTACCTGGCGCCTTTGTTCCCCTTTAAAATTAAAAATGTTCTTATGAGCTTGAACACTTCCTTTTTGCTTGCATAGCATGTTGCTATGCAAGGGCTTAATTATTTACATCACATCCTTAAAAAGGTGCGGTAACTTTCAGAAAAACAAAGAAATACAAAGATTGTAATTTGAGTAGTACAACAAACACATCACAAATTATTGGGCAATGTACTATTTTGAGTGAATAACTTCACCAATTTATATCTCGGCCCACGGATGTGAAATTTACAAGAAATAACTGCTTGGTTCACCTTGAATATGAAATATTGAAGTTATAAAATATCATGAAAGAATACATACAGGTATACGTTTGATTACTGGACATTTAGTGTTTAAAACATAAACATGTTGAGAATTTAAAACGTGCTCTGAAAGTTGTGGCAAAATAAATTGCGTAATCGCGCTAAACATGTTTTTTAAAGAGTGTAAAAACACCAGATTCAGTCTGTGTACCCCGTACCCGTACAGTGTAACTGGCAATAGCATCCCAGAACATTTTACAACATTTGCAAGAACGGAATATCCTTCTATTTCTGGCCAATGGGTTGTGCAAGACTATGAAGAGAGGCTAAGCTACATTAACAAAGTTTTGATATTGCGAATTGGCATTTGAAAAGTTCCGACTCTTGTTCAAGAGAAATATTACTCTGAAATGTTTGGGCAGAACCTAAGGTTCATTGATGAAGCAGGCTACCATAACCATGTTCTTCAGATGACATTTCCACACGATAACACATAATTGCCCCTTTAAATTGAGCTAAGGTCATCGGTTATTGATATTATGCTTGCATGAATCCCAAGTTCCAGTAAGCTGGATTCGAATCCACCTCTGACCTGTTGTTAGTAGGCTTTCGGCTTTGGATGGGATCAAGGGGAGGGGATGCTCACCTTTTCTGTGGAATTACTGAAGTTTATTCACTCAAAATGGTAATAAGTTTGTTATAAGTTACCTTAAAAAATATCAGCACCTATTCTTTCAGACTCGATCTTTCTCTGTACTACAGAACAGATAAGACAGACGAGGGCTACGATTTGCGATTTTGATGTTTCATACATTTAAATTAATATTCATTACATATACAGCTATTCGACATTTGAAAATTGTGGTCCATTTTCCCTGCATCAATATGCAGTGGCGAAGTTAGAAAGAGGCAATCATCTAAGTTTTCCGATTTTTGTAAATGTAAATATGACTGAATTAAGAATTAAACTTCTGTCTTTATAAACACTTATTAAAAAATATGCTTATAGAGCTTGTAGGCCTATTGCAGAATATTTTGGATTCTGAGTTTCCTATGAGTAAATTCAAAAATTTAAGGAATTATTGTAAACGTTCCCTTCCCTTTAGCTAATCCGAGATTGCAAGGCGACTGAAGATCATCAGTTGTTGTTACATCATATTAGCTTGGGTATGCGCGGGATTGATCATTTCCGACAAAATTAAACTTTGTTCCCTTTTATAGATGATTTGTGAGTCAAGAGTTTACATAGGAGAAAAATTGGATGTTAAAGAACCAAAGAAAATATTGGAAAACACAACTGTAGTCCAAAATGGTCGAAGTCACTTAATGATCTGCTGACCAGAACTTTTGATTTTATACTTCTCTGCTTTTGCTAACACCCCATCGCTTAGAGTCGGCATTGTTGCCTCTTCCTACCGGGTTTTTCCAGTTTACTGTAGATTTAAATCAAGACAGTGAAATCATCTATCTATACGGAGCTCCCAAGACCCCACGAGGATACTGAAATGCTTTGTTAATTTCTTTTTACCTTTTTATCTTTTTATGAAATATTGAGATACAGGGGTGACGATCGGATTTGTGGATTGGGGGGGGGGGGATTTTCCAACAACCTGTCTAATGGCCAGGCCACACTACAGCGACATGGGATCGGATTTCGTTCAGATTTTTGTGAGTTTTTAATTAATATCTCCTCTTTCTTTAGTCGGAAAGAAACAAAACTTTGCAGATATATGAATTGTATCACAGGACTAAGAAATTCTAAGTTATATTAATTATTCCTTGACGTCACATCCGCACTAACTTTTATCGAAAGCCGTACGCATAGTCCCATAAAAAATAGTCTATACGCCAGTATGACGTCACGAAATAGGTAGTTTATATTTCATTTCCGTGGTCCTCTCATACCGGTTACATATTTACACAGGATGGCAAATTTTTGGTTCTTTCCGACAATGGATGGAGGAGATTTTAACTAAAACTCCCCCAAATCGGACAGTAATCCGATCAGATATCGCTGTAGTGTGACCTGGGCTTAACTGATTGTGTGCCGTACAGGAATTGTCCATAATACCCCTCTCACACCAATTCGGAAAGCCATTTCGCGATCACTTCGAGGTGTCCGTGAGAGCAAAAGTTCAAAAATCGAAGAAACCCCGAAATTGAACCGGATCTCACGGGTTGCCACGATTTAACAACGTGTCGATTCCCTCCGTGCGCCAATTCTCACGGATGCTCCACGGATCACCCCAAAAAATTTTGGACATGTTGAAAAACTGAAACGTGGGCACTTCGGCAATTTATTGCCGATATGGAAACGTTTTCAATACGGCTTTGTCGAAGTACTCTCGAAGTTTTCTCGAGGTTGGGTCGGAAGTAACATCATTTCACGGATGTAAGAATGAGCCTCCGCTGCCTACAAAGTGTCCACGAGTTGGCTATGAGCTGCTTACGGACTATACGTAGTACCCTCTAGCTGACGCCATGGTTACCACTGACACCACGTAGTAGTCTTCGGATGGTGTCGAAGTCATTACGGGATTCGATCGGGAAGGCCGCGAGATGGCGTCGGCGTACAAATGGTGAATTCCGGGAAATTGACAGGTGGACGGGATTTGCCCCGCTTTGTTTTTTTGCCATTTATTACATACGAGGTGAAACGTGGTGACATAAAAAACGGACGAAAAAAGTAGTCTACTTATGCTGTTGCAAAAAAAATCATTTCCGAAGTGACCTCGCACTGGTTTCGGATTGGTGTGAGAGGGGTATAAATAACCTACGGAGGCTGTCAGTTCTGTTAGATCAGATCCAATGACCGATCGCTTTGACAATCACGTCATTTGAATGAGGTCTCAATGCTCCCGTCAGTTAAAAGCTAACACTGACTAACAACTGACAAAAACGCATTCAAGATATAACGAAAATGTCGCCCCCTACCGCTGAAGAACTACAGCGGTGTGAGTGGCCTCTTGCCAGTATTGTATCCAACAAGAAACCTTCATTATGTATGCACAGAAAGTTTGGATCCAAGGCCCAAGACGTGTGCCTGAAATCCATTTTACTTGAGGTCTACCTCACTGTTTTTCACTGTAATATGTGAGGTCAGTGAAAGTTATGTGTGGATTATATGTCCCTGTGGTTTGGAAGTTAGTTTTTATTCAGTTGTAACAGTCCATTAAGCAGTTCGTTTTCTGCTTGGTCAGTTAAACTGTATCTCTGTAAAAACCATTCTGGTGGCAGCGGTGTTTCTAACTTTACTTTAGTGAGCCCAACATCGATTTTTATTCTTTATTTGTTATATATATCTGTTAGACTGACGAGAGTCTGAGGGACAACGCCCTTGCGCCCCTGGAACAGTCCGTAAATTTTCAGTAAGTGACGCTTCTGTGTTCTACTATTCAGCTAAACTTTGTGCCATGTTACGAAACCTGCGACACCTCAATACCTCAATACCAAAAATCTGCTGGATTTTACCGTTCAACCAGTCTGCTTCATGACATGTTTACCTGCTCGACTAACTGTTCGTAACTGTCCAATGGTCTGCAGTAGCTCCATACTCTACATTTTCAAAAATAAAACAAATCTGATGCATTCAATGGCCGATCAACGTATTTCAGCTTGGAGGTAAAATTTCCGTGTCTGATGCTCTATTTCCGATATGTGTCCACGACGTCTGATGTCTTACACCCGATGTTCTAAGTCTGATATCTCGATGAGCCCTTCGTAGATGGTGGCTACCTCTCTAATAACTCCATTTAAGTGATACGCGTTTTATTCCACTCCACTGAATTTAACTGTGATGGTGATACACGTGCTGTTTAACTGTAGGAAAGCCCAGACGAAGAAATAAAAAGAAGTACCCTTTTACCTTCTCTGATAAGGATGTGCATTTAATTACCAGCTATTTATCTGTGGATGCACATCATACCGCAGTAATTACTGTTTTGTTTGGGATTGTGATAAAAAATTCGTGTAATGTGGAGGTCTGTTGGGGTAAGTTCACCTTTCTTTCAACACTTTCTCCCTTTAATTTCGTGCATCTTCATATTCATACTTATCATGTCGATGGCTAGTGAAGAAACAACAGGTCATTATAATGTTAAGCTCAATTGCCCCCCCTCCCCCCATATTTAATGGTGATGGAACTGAAGACTTTGCCCAATGGTGTCGCCGGCTTGAAGTAGCTTTGAAAGCTTCACAGGGACACACAGATAATATAGAGAATACTCTCCCCAGCAGACTAGGCGGGGCAGCGTTTAATTATTGGGATAGTCTAGACGATGCGACGAAGTCCGATTATAATAAAGTGAAGGGACTGATGAAACAGGTGTTTACAAAGCGAGAATTTATTTCCATCTTTCAAACCTTTATCAACGCCAGACCCAGACTTGTTGGAGAACCTTTGGAAGTGTACAAAGCTGAAATTGTTAGGTTGGTTAACGAGGGTTTCCCCGATTATGGCAAGAAAGCTAAAGATGGTGAGGCATTCAGGAGGTTCGTTGCAGGAGTAGACAAGTATCTTCAAGTGAAAATACATGAATTGGGTGCTACTAATCTATCTGGTGCTGTTGACATTGCTTTGAGAATAGAAAATGCACAGATAGCCAGCCGAATGCAATTGGCTAGTCAAGTTCCTACTGTGTTAAGTGAACCTCCCACCTCTGAAGGGAGCGATAAATTGTCTAAGGTTAACACCACCTCAAATGACTTTAGTGATTTCAGAAAGAGTGTAGAATACTTGGTCGAGAAAGTAGACAAACTTGAATTTGAGTTACGGAATGCAAAACGGGTGCTGCAAGAGAGGTCCAGATACACTTATGAAGGTTATCGACCTCCCCGTGATCATTATGGCAACAATAGTCGGGACTATCCATATGGTCGAGTTAATCAATATGACCGATATTTAAAGCCAGATAGGTATTCTCATCGTTCCCCCTCCCCTAGAGGTTATCGAAGTCCCAGTCCGTATAGAATGAACTCCAGATCACCAGAGTCCTATAGGTATAGAGGTTATCTAAGTCCAAGGCCGTATAAATTGAATCCCAGATCACCCGAGTCGTATAGGAGCTAACATCGCAATAGTTTAAACCATCCCAACGATGATGCACTCCGAAGTAGGCATAGTTTTCGGAATAGTCACAGTCCTACACGTGGACGTAGCCCTAACCGTAGTGTTCGTGGTAGCCCTAAAAGGTACCTTAGCCCTACACGTGATGACAACAGACGGGTTCACTTCAGGGATGATTCAAATCAGTTAAACTAGAATCAGTTAGAGAAGAGGGTCGTTCCCTAGCTGGCAATACTTCAGACCCACCTGTAAATCCACATTCCCCTAAAGGCAGGGATGAAATACAAAGTGTTAGAAATAAGTGTGACATAAAACAGTGTGTTTCGATTATTGTAGAAGATAGAGTGGTTGATGCCTTTATTGATACTGGTGCGGATCTTACTTTTATAAGTGAAGAGCTACGGCAGAACGTAAATTTACTTTCAAAACGCCCAGTTCAGGCACCCGATGGAGTGACAACGTCTGTCACTGGTGAAGACATCGATAAAGTGGGAAGCATTAATTGTACTTTAACGTTTGGATCTCAAAAGATTTCACATGAAGTTCATGTTGTAAGAAATATTGTTAAAGACATAATTATCGGATGGGATTTTATGATGAAACATTCTGTGATTCTTGATTTAGAGAATGGTTATTTCATGATGTATGGCGAAAGGTATCCATTTGTAAAGCCAATTTCCAATGTGCCTGTATGTTCTAGTGTTATTGCACACGTGTCACATACAATTCCACCGAGGTCAGAGAGTGTTGTTTTGACTAAGGTTTTGTCTCCAACCTATTGTATGGTACCCGATGGTCACTGTGGAATTTTTGAACCTTTGTCTAATCAAAAATTGGATGTGGGAGTAGCCAGAACAATTTCAAAAGTCAAGAGGGGACTTATACATATCTGTGTTATTAATCCAAATAATTATGAAGTATCCATTGGTAAAGGTGCGAACTTAGGTTATTTTCGCTCGATATTGGGTAATGATGCTGAGTATGAAATTTTAGACTCAAAGGAATCTGTTGCTAGTCATGATCAAGATACTTTGTCAACAATAATATCTTCCGAAGTACCCATAGAATTAGATGAATCAAATCTTACACCAGATCAGGTTCATAAGGTTAAAAAATTATTCAGCAAGTATGCCGATATTTTTAGTGATACACCAGGTAGAACTCATCTTGTCAAACATAAAATAAGGACCTTAGATGGTGTTTCCCCCATCAGGCAACCCGCCTACCGAACATCCCCTCCCATGAAGGAAGAAATAAGGAAGCAAGTGAACAAGTTGTTAGACAGGGATATAATAGAAGAGAGTGGAAGTCCATGGTCAGCCCCCGTGGTTATGGTTAGGAAAAAGGATTCTTCCTTTAGGTTTTGCGTCGACTACCGCAAACTTAACCAAGTTACTATAAGAGACTCACACCCATTGCCAAGGATTGATGATATACTTGATTCACTTGCAGGTTCTAAATTATTTTCCGTATTCGACCTCTCAAGCGGGTACTGGCAAATTGAGATGGATCCCCAAAGCAAAGAAAAAACAGCATTCAACACAGGTTTTGGCCTGTACCAATTTAAGGTTATGGCTATGGGCCTTAAAAATGCACCATCTAGTTTTTAAAGTCTTATGGAACTAATTTTAAGGGGTATGCATTTCAGTAAAATATTGGTTTATCTCGATGACGTAATAGTTCTTGGCAGAAATTTCGAGGAGCACTTACAAAATCTTGATGATGTGTTCCAACGTTTTCAGTCTGCAGGGTTAAAGCTGAATAGTAAAAAGTGTTCTATATTACAGAAAGAAGTTCGATATCTTGGTCACTTAGTTAATGAAGACGGTATTAAACCCGATCCAAGAAACATATCAAAGGTATTAAATTGGCCGATTCCAAAGAACGCGACAGAAGCTCGTTCTTTCCTTGGCTTAGCCCAATACTATAGGAAATTTGTGAAGAATTTTGCAGCTAAAGTTCAACCATTATGTATGCTTACCAGGAAAGGTGTACCCTTTGTGTGGTCTAAAGAATGTCAAACTGCATTTGAAGGTTTGAAGACGTGTTTGACTTCACCTACTATTTTAGCATTTCCAGATTTTAACAGGGAATTTATATTATATGTCAGATGCATCAAATACTTCCCTGGGCGCAGTCTTGTCACAAATCCATAATGACAACGAATGTGTAATTGCATATGCGAGTCACATATTGACCAACACAGAAAAGAGATGGTCCGCATATGAAAGGGAATTATATGCCATTGTTTGGGCTGTGCGAGTATTTCGGCATTATTTGATGTTTAACCCTTTTATTATTGTTACAGACCACAAACCACTTATAGGTCTCAGGAAAATACCCTTAGAAAACGACCCCACAGGTAAGAGAGCAAGGTGGTCTTTTGAGTTAGACCCATACGATTGGGTCGTTGTACACAGATCAGGTAAAGCGCATCAAAATGCTTATGCATTATCCAGAAAACCGATACCTACCCAAGTTTCGGAAACTATCGAATCATTTGATCCTAAGTATTTGGTTGTACAGAGTGTGGGTACTCAAACTGGACAAATTGATCTACACAAGGGAGAAGAATCGAAGGTTGCAGAGTTACACATGCAGTCGCAGTCCCTTACCACCCCACAAACTAATAGTGCGCCATCTAGATTGTCGCAATTCCTTGAACTTTTGCCTTCTATCCAAGACCTTAGGAATGCTCAGAGGACAGATCCAATCCTGAGTGAGGTTATTGAATGGAAGCTTCGTAATCAAAGGCCCCTAGACAAGTTGTGAAGGGAAAGTCCCCTGCTCTCTCACGTTTGTGGTGGGACTTCCGTAGGCTGACAATGGTAGAAGGTGTTCTTTGTAGGAAAGTAAGAAGGAAAAGAAATACTCACATTTTGCAAACAATTGTTCCAAATTTACTCATTTCCGAAGTCCTAGATTACTTCCATTGGGATAAGCTTTCCGGGCATTTTGGCGTTGGGCGAACTTTGGAAAGAGCTCAGCAATTGTGCTACTGGCCTGGGATGCGACGGGACATAGAGAACAAATGCTTCCAGTGCATAGCTTGTGAGAGTAGGAGAAACCCTAATCCAAAATACAAAGCCCCTTTGGTCAGTTTCTTCCCTTCAAAACCCTTTGACATGGTGTTCGCTGACATAACGGAATTGCCAGTAACATCGAAAGGCAACAGGTATATTCTCGTTGTAATGGATCATTTTTCTAAATATGTAAATTTGTATGCGATTCCAGATCAGAGAGCTTCCACAGTTGCATATTGTATTTCCGAAAAATATATCACAGAACATGGAGTCCCTCTTAGACTCCATACCGACCAGGGAAAACAATTTGAATGTGATCTATTCCATAGCATTTGTAAGAATTTAGGTATTGAAAAACCCAAAACAACTCCATATCATCCCCAGGCAGATGGTTTAATCGAACGATTTAATCGTACGTTAAAAGAACAATTGGGGAGATATGTTGCTGAAAATGGTCAAGAATGGGATGATTATATACAACACTTACAATTTGCATATAATACCTCATGTCATAGTAGCACTGGGTATAGTCCGTTTTTCCTTTTGCATGGAAGGGAAGCTAGAACCCCAAGTTCGGCACATTTACAGGTAATCAAAATACCAAAGGACATGCCAGGGAACTTGTCAGACTATGTTCTTATTCTTAATAAAACGTTATCTGGTGCTTATAGAGAAGTTCATCAAGAGGGTGCTAAGGTGAAAAGGAATCAAAAGCGTCAATATGATAAAAATTTAAGGTTCCATTGTTACTCTCCTGGAGATTTAGTTTGGGTCGATCTCCCAAGGAACAGAAGGGTCAAACTTGCCCCTAAATGGGAAGGCCCCTTTATCGTGCTGTTGTGTTCCAAGTAAGGAATCTCAATGATCCCACAAAGCCCATTAGAACTTTACATTACAACAGGTTAAAACCTTATAGGTCCTACATACCCGATGGAGGACATGGGAATAGCACGACCGGCCCTGGGTTGGAAACTGCGGGCTTAGGTCCCACAGTAAGGTCCTCTGATTCGGCCCGACCTGGCTCAGTGCCATCGCCGGTAGCAAATCCCTTAACACAAAATATTTGGAAGCCAAAATTTAGAAAACCTCGAACGCAGGGTTCCAGTCATCAGTATGACCCTTATGCGAAACCGAAAACTCAGTCAGGTCGTCAAACAAAATTACCCAAACATCTGGACGATTTTTATTTGGGTTCACCGTGACTTTATAGTTCAGTTTATATTTACTATTTTGATATGTCGCTTATTGGATATCTTTGTAAAGAGTATATGCGTGTGAACTGAATTAAAATGCAATGTTTGCTCTTTCTAAATGTTGAACAAGATGTGTATTTATTTCGAAGCAAATTCCCCTATATTTGTAATTGATGATATCGTAATGCAATCGTATTAGAAATCTATATATTGTATGTAAAATTTAATATTCTATGCAATTTTAAATATTAAACTGTTAAAAGGACTATTTCTGTACGGTTTCGCTGCGAAAAATCCAGTGTAAGTGCAATGAATTCTTTGGAGAAATTACAAAAGAAGAGATTTAGTATATGTTGTATATTCAGAAAAGAAATGAGGACATTTCTTAAGGGGATGAGGGTAATGTAGGAGACGAATTTGTATTGTGTTTTTGGAATTTAGTTGTATTGTTACTTTGTATGTTAACTGTTATCCTTGTACCATTGTGTTTACACCTGTAGCTTAGTGAGTGTGTTGAATGTTTGTACTGCTGTGTATTTGTTATGCTAATTAAGTTACTTGCACTTTTTGATATGTGGTGATCTTGTACGAGTAGTCTTGGATCGGCCACGAGAGAATACACGTCGGCACGGAACCCTGCTGTCTGTAAACTGACTCCTTATTTACCTGGTTCTCTGGACAAGCTTATAGGTCCGCATTTTACCAAGGCTCGGACTACGTTACAGTCTCAATGCTCCCGTCAGTTAAAAGCTAACACTGACTTACAACTGACAAAAACGCATTCAAGATATAACGAAAATGTCGCCCTCTACCGCTGAAGAACTACAGCGGTGTGAGTGGCCTTTTGCCAGTATTGTATCCAACAAGAAACCTTCATTATGTATGCACAGAAAGTTTGGATCCAAGGCCCAAGACGTGTGCCTGAAGTCCATTTTACTTGAGGTCTACCTCACTCTTTTTCACTGTTATATGTGAGGTCAGTGAAAGTTATGTGTGGATTATATGTCCCTGTGGTTTGGAAGTTAGTTTTTATTCAGTTGTAACAGTCCATTAAGCAGTTCGTTTTCTGCTTGGTCAGTTAAACTGTATCTCTGTAAAAACCGTGAAAAGGACAAAAAGTTGATTCTATTGATGTAATAGCAAGTATTGCTGGCTTTGTCATTTATCTTCTGGTTAGTGACAAAATGTTATGAGAGATGGACAAGGGGTCTTTAATCTTTCTGAGCACATTGCTTATAATGTTGCTGGTTACGTACAGGCTGGTCAAAAATTTATTTAGTAGGTTATTACATATGGAAACGGGGGAATGATTACAATCACCCGAGTATTAGGTAAGTTTAATTTAACAACTTCCATGATTTATCTAAGGTCTTAAATTGAACCATTCGGTCACTGGCTATATTAATAAATATAAACCTTTCTTACGTACACCTTAAGTAGAAAATTCAAAAAAAAAAAAAATTATTACCAGCATAGGAAATGAGTTGTTAAAAGTCTAAATCCCATCTTCATATGACATTCTTGAGCCAAGATATAAAATTCTGAAGTTGATCCACTCAAATTAAAATGGTAAATTGCGCAAAAATTTGTGATGTCACTGTTGCATAACTCAAATTACAATCTTTGAGTGTATTCCTTTGTTTTTCTGAAAGTTACTGCACCTTGTACCAAGGTGTGATAACACTCTTATACTTATGGGGTGATGTAATTTATTAAACCCTCTGTGTGCAACATGCTATGCAAGCAAACAGGAAGTGTTCAAGGTCATGAAAACGTTTTTATTTTTAAAGGAAAACAAAGCAGGTAATGTGAGTTGTACAAGAAGAAAGTCACAAGTTATTGCGCAATGGACAAATTTGTTGGATAAATTTCCACATTCTTTATCTCAGCTCAAGAATGTCCTATGAAGATAGGAGCAGGACTTTTAGAATTCATTTTTTATGCTGTTCGATACATATTTTTTATTTTTTTGACTTGAGGTACACTTTAAGCCAACAAGACAAGCGAGGTTGTGTGGTTTTCAAGATGTGAGCAGGTAAATCACATGTTCAACTTTAAACACTGAAGCAAGTATGACATCAGATCCTTACAATAATGGACAGTCTTTTTGCTTTAAAATTCTCAACCGATTTTCTCGACAACAATCCCATATTATTAGAATTTACTTGCATTGGTGACATAAGAACTTAACGAAAAAAATTGCATTCCCCACAGGGAGGTCCTATCCCTATCAAAGTCAACACAGCAATCTGAAAAACAAAGGGAAACAAAGCATTCCTTATGAAGGCGAGGAAGTGATAACCTATGCTGCTCTTTAGATTGTTTTAAAACATGAATCTAATGACTTCCGTTGATGATATCTCGTGAAATACATGTCCGATTTTAATGAAATTTTCAACACGTTGTGCAGATTTTGTTCCTCTTTCACATACTACATGAAAATAAATTTTTCACTGAAACTTCCCCTTTAAGCTAGATAGATTTTTATATCGAACAAGCAAAACACAGTCAAAATCCCATCCAACTCAGTCTCTCCCCCGTCGTTCAAATTAACAAGTGTCGCATACAAACGTTGACTTAAGACAGTCCTTAAGACAGTCAACTCTCGCCCCAAACTACGGTTTTTGCATTAGCCCACAAAAATTATCAATTGGCTCAGCTCTTTGACTGGCACCAAGTTGAAAAAATGCAGAGCACTTTAACTCATATCACAGCATGCACTGTTCTCAGGGTATTTTTATTATACATTCAAGTCTTGTATACTCACCAGAAGCAATGAACTGTAATTGATTCTGTGTGAGGATGGGTTTTAAACAGTTGCGGGAAGGGGGGGGGGGGCTTAAAGGGCAAAACCTCTCACCCCAAACTACAATTTTGGTACCTGGGTACCAAAATTCTCAATAGGCTCAGCTCTTTGATTGACAGCTAATTCACACAATGCAGAGTGCTTATATTGCACACCATGAACGGTACTGAGGGTGTTTTGATTATATAAATTGAGCTTTTCTATACTCGCCCTGAAGCAATAAAGTGAAATTGTGTCTGGAGGAGGATGAATTTCAGACAATTGTGGGAGGGGCTTCAGTAAGAAAGTTAGGAGAATTGGTACTGTTTGGGGTGAGAGAATTGGGCCTTTAAGTAAGTAGGTAAGGTGAATTGGACCTGTTTGGATCGAGTGAAAGGATTATGCCTTTAAAGCTGTGGAATTGACGGATTGGGAAATGTTTTGTTTTTGCGCAACAAAACGTGAAGTGTATCTTTTAGTTAAAGTTTTCGTGACATTCTGACGGATTCGCTTGACTCACCATGGAGGTAATGCAAAGTTGCTAACACGTCCCCTCGATAGGTAGATGCACCTGCACGCATGGCCTTGTCACCCAGCCGGAACTCCAATTGGTCTAATGACATCTTACATTGGAAACAATTTCCCCACTACAGAGGGCGACTGTATGAAACAATATATTTTAACAAAGGTTAACAATGCTGGATTTTTAACATTTTAATGATATTAAAATTATGTTTCGTACAGGTAACTGTTCACTCTTTAGGGAACACTTTCAATTCGTCTTTTTTTGTAATTTTCAAAAGTCAATGGGTAATGTTTTTTCAATGTAACTATGCCTTCACAGATTCTAACCAATTAGCCAACGCAACCAAGACAAGGGCCATCTATACGGTTTGTCGTAATCAAATAAAATGTAGTCCAAATCATATTTGTTGATGGACTTCCATAGAACGTAGGAACTAGCTTGTTGGTAATACTCTGCCTTCTTAGCTGGATCTGAACTGTTAGTATTATGGTTAGGCTCATGGTATATTTTGAGGCGATCTCGTGTTTCTTGCATAAAGTGATCAAAAATATACTGACTGTCCCTTTTGAACGTTTCTACCCGACCAATGAAATCATAAGCGACATCACAAGGCAAACATAAATGATATGCTGGTGCCCAGTGTTCTTTTACACGATTTGAGTCGATAGGCTGGTCCGCGACAAATTTCAAAAAGTCTTCAAATTGGCTCCTGACGAAAGGAAATCTTTTCTCATTTATTGCTTTGTCGAGAAAGAGTGATAGCAATCTCTCCAACGGTTCTCGGACAAATAAAAACTTTTTGTAAGTTTTTAGGCGTCGTTCAGCCTCCGTCAGGTTGTACTGTTTTAGTGAGGTTACTTTTTCTTTAAAGAGACTGTGGACGTCGTCGATTTCGAAACTAGGACTAGGAATGTGGCCAGCAACGGTTAACAATATACGTTTCCATGCAGTGCACCCATTCTTGGGCACGTAGCAAAATATAAGATTACTGTTGTCAATGGAGAACAAGTGATGAAGTTGGTGCTTCTGCCCTCTTCGCAACTTTCCCTCGTCGTCCCATATTGAAGGATAAAAACTTTCAGCATTTCTGCGGCAAGAACGCCTTGTATTCTGCTTTCTATACTTTTGAATGACCTCTTGACACGGTATATCACAGTCAGTCTGAAAAATAACAATGCACAATGAGGTCGGTACCGAGAATAACACATCTGGAGGGAAGGGTTTTTTTCAAAATGGGAGTTTCGGCGGCTGGATGATGAACCTAATTTTTCTTTTCTTGTTTAGAGTGGGGTGGGGTTGGGGATTATTTAAAAGAGCTGTACATGAGATATGGTGAGACAGCTTTCGCTTTTACGGAATTAGCCTCGATTTTACTCGGTACTACTATTCCTAAAGGACAAGAACTTGTCATTTATTTCACTTTTTTTAATTTACTTTTTTTTTTGGGGGGGGGTTGGGGTGGGGGATCGGGGTTGGGGGTTGGGGGTTGGGAGTTGGGGTGGTTGAGGGTTACCTGCAACGTGCAACGTGCCATGAATATGAACCCCACTAACCCACTAAGTCTATATTCACTTGCATTTTGAATTCATATTATAAGCACTGGCTTAGCTGAAAGTAAACCAACATTGTGATGAGAAGGATGGTCAAGAGCAGCCCCCTCCCCCCAACTTGAAGTAGTATACTTTAGTAGACTTTCCTGTTTCATGATTGGACCTTGAGAGTCATGTGATAATGTTTTTTGTCTTCAAATGTGAAATTTACTAAGATTTACTGCTTGGTTTACCTTGAATATTCAATACTGAAGTCCTAAAATATTACAAAGGATACTTTGAATAGTAAAAAGAAGAAAATTGTGATATTTATCTGTTGCATCAAAGTAAGTTTGGGACGGGTACTCTTGACCTTTAAGGCATAGCGGAAGGTATGATATTAAGTATCTCTTGGTGTCACGTAATAGAAAGGATCACCTTTGGAATACATGACTATACTTACAAATTTGATAAATTGGGTACCGTATAACTCGGGCGCATTGCTCTGCCCGGAGAAGTAAAGAACAGCCCACTCAGAACCTAAATTCTATCTAACTTAGGGCTTCGAGAAAACGTCTGTTTGAGCGTATTTTTAAGAAATATTTCTGCATTTATGGTAAGTCAACTATCTTTGTTTCTTGTATAGACCTATGCGTGACAATGAAAGTGTGTATCCATGTTTGTCTGTGTGTATCATTGTGCCCTTGCGTTCGTGCGGGTGGATTGATTATAGACAAGTCAGGTCAGGGACACGATATGAGGTTCTTGCCGTGTGAACATTTTTGCCCCCTCTTTCCATCCGCAACCAAATCGTCCCTGTTTTCTTCCGCTGCAAAAAGTACCACATGAAGGTTTACGAAGTCGTACTTAAATCGAATTTAAGCGACTTCCTCTTGTGTATTTTTTGAGATCCTAAAAATACGTATTTAGTATCACGAACTTTACTTTAAGAAATAGCATATGTGGCAATAGATAGCATGTAAGGGCACTCAATTTCTTCAAATTTTGAGACGGGAGGGATAAGGGATTGTTTCTCAATGGCGTCTCACTGACGCCAAATTGTTTTTTTCAGTTCCTAAAAATACACAAATTTTGAAACACTCCAAATTTAGTAATTCAAGCGATAGCATAAACCTATGTGGTACTAGATTATATGTTAGGACACCTAATTTTTCAAAAGTTTTCAAAGGGGGTGGGGAGGCGTTATCCCCCTCCTTTCCTTTGACCCCTTCCCTAGACCGGCGATCACTGATATCTTTTAATGTAAGTAACGTCTTAAAATAACGAAAATTTATTAAAAAAGTTACTTAAAAAATGGCATAAGTAGTACAAGATCGCTTGTAAAGGCACCCAATTTTTCAAAAAAGTTGCAGAGGTGTGACACCTCTGCAACTTTTTTAAAAAAAGACCGGCGATGAATCAATAAATTTCATGCCCCGCCCCTCAGAAATATCCTGCGTACACCACTGCAAGGTTAATTCCCAGACCCACTACATAATGTTCACATGGCAGAAGTACTGTATGTAGAAATCTCAAAGGGCGAGAGAGACCGGCTATGATAGCGTCCAGTACCGAATCAAAACTTGACATACCGGTGGGTTTCCTGTTCGTCGCCTGCACTGTCGCCCTCTGAACATTTCCAGGGGGTAGCACGTGATATTTTTGATAGGTAGCTTAAAGGACAAAGTATTCGTCCCAAACTTATCTAGAAGGAACAACTAAATCTCAAAATGTTCTTGTTATTACTCTTCAAATTGCCTTTCATATTATTTCAAGACTTATTGCTTATTCAAGGTAAACCAAGCAGTGACTTCTTGTTAATTTCATATTTGAGGATAAAAAATATTCATGTCATATGACTCCCAAGAGCCAGACATGAAACAGGAAAGTCTACACTGCTTTACTTCAAGTTGGGGGACTGTACTTCCCCTTTAAATGAAAACTACATATGCATTTTCTTAACTGCTAATGTGCCTTCACATTTCTCATCATATGACGCAGAAGCATATCCAGAAAACAAGCCTCACCAACAGTCTTTGGAGAAGACTGTTGTTAAAATGTGTCAAATATAACATCACTTTGAGTGCATGCGGTCAGCCTCGCTTAATTAACACTTTTAAGTTATGACGTATTCTGACAATATATCTTGTTGAAAAATTAAGAACCAGGAGAGAAATATTGATATACTTTTCTACTCGACCTAACTGACTTAACTTTGAAAGGGGGGGGGGGGGCAACAGTGGGGTTGAAGGCAAAATCCGAAGGCAACAATGCTCCCTCAAATACTCTGAGGGCAAATGCTTCCATTCCCCTCCGTTGCACCCTCATTGGGCACCCTCATTGCCCATTGTGATGAATTCCAGTCATCACATGGGACAACTCCGGCATGAATACGAACAGGCTTCCTCTCAGATATGGATACAGACCTTATGCATTGACGACTCACTGACGTCATCCATGTGGACAAAACAATGAAAACTGTGACCGCATAAAAATTCGAACTGCACGTGTAGCAGACTATGCGGGTATTCGACTGGTTGACAAATCAACCCTTTGAGCTTTAATATCGACCAGGGAGCCGGAAGTTCCGCGCTCAGACGTTTACAAAGGGTGACACCAGGTGGGGACAAGAGGCCATGCCCCCGTTGGGGGAAAGCTGCTCTCCCCCTGAGAAGATCCAATTTCGTCGGGGAGCCTTCATCGTCGGAGCCTACGATAAAAGACATAAACCCGATAAACATCAGTTCCCGGATGATCTTCTTGATTTTGCTCACTAGAAGGCCGTATTCTTCAAGGAAAGTTTCACACGGTTTCTAATTTTCCTTACAAAACGGACGAGAGGTTGTTCAGGTGCATGTTCAATAGTTTGCCATTTGTCTTGCCCCGACAGTTGAATTTAAGTTCGAGCAAATTGAAAAATCGTCCAGGCTATTATCAGTTGCACAAATTATAAACAGTACCGTAGTGTGAGAATGTCTCTTCATAAGTGTGACTGAAAATTTATTTGAAGCCACCTTGTAACGTGACCAGTGGCGTCACCAGACATTTCATTCGGGGGGGGGGGGACACTGAGGGGCACAATGATTTTGTGGGGGGGGGGCATTGCTAGACTCCACTTACGGCGCCGGAGCGCGAGGCTCAACGGGTGGGGTCCAGGGGCAAAGCCCCGGTGGGGGTGCAGGGGGTGAAGTCCCCGGAAGCTCCTGGGTTTTAGCGTGTTTGTGAGGTATTAAAAGCGTTATTTAAGGGTAATTTTATTGACTTTACACTGGTCTAAAAGTTACCCCCAGAGTAACTTTCAAGTAAGACTTTCGGTAAAAAACCACTGATTCAACTACCAAGAGCAGATCCGGCTGACAGTTTCAAAAAGGGGTAGATGATCTATAGAAAGAAAGTTGATGGGCACTTCAATGTTAGTCTTAGTGGGGCTCCAGGGGGCGAAGCCCCTGGAAGCTCCTGGGTCTTTAGCGTGTTTGTAAGTTTTAAAGTTGTTTTTTAAAAGGGTTGTTTTTACACTGGCCTAAAAAATTACTTACAGGGCAATTTCGAGTAAGATTTTATTTTTGGTAACAACACAAACGTTAGTGAAACTACTCTCAAGAGCGTATCAGGCTGACAATTTGAGGAAGGTGAGCTGCACCGTGACTATAAAGAGAAAGAAAGGCAGTTGATGTGCAATTAGATGTGATCCTCTGAAGGAAAAATGTAGACTTAATTCTGCTTGAAGGGTTACCTGAGCTGTGCGCCACCTCCAATTGACGTAGTCGGAAGTGTGAAGAAAATTTTGAAAAAAAACTTAACCCCTCAGACAGCCGGAAATGGCATTTCCAAGGTTTTTTTTTTGCGATATTTTCATTTGGAAAACATGAAAATGTACTGCAGCCTTTTCTTAACAACAGAGGAATCGAATCCTAAAAAATTCATAGTGACACTCCGACTACAGAAGACATATTTTTTGAAAATCTCAAATCTCAGTTGGGGGGCACACGGGGGGCACACGATTTTTCAGGCCCACGTGCCCCCCTGCCCCCCTTGGCGACGCCACTTAACGTGACATATTTTCAAAGACTTCGAAAGTAAAATCATTTATAGCCGTGAGTTCGTGTGGTCACATAGAAAATTTCATCAATTTATTGGACCCTGCAATTGAAAACAACGAGGAATTTCAGTAGCATCAAAAACATTGGCATGTTTTCAATTCGGTTGCACAGTTTCCCCCGAAAAGAGACAAGACCATTTCATTTTATTGTAGTGGTACATTTTATCTGGTCACTTTCTGATCAAATAAGTTGGGATTTTTTTCTTTTCAAGTGAAACTTTCATTTCAAAGGAAAGCTCAAAGTAAAGACTGCTTCCTTTCTAGTTACAATTCTGGGAAATGAACTTTCCGGGTGTCTGATGGGTTAGATTTTTCAAAACTTTTCTGTACGCTCCGCGCCAACTAATGGTAGCGCCTCACTTTGTACGTGTTTTGGTCGAACAGATTACTTAACAGAACAATGGATGCTTGCAAATTTTTCTTCGTTTGGGGGCAATAATTTTATTGCGAAAGACACCTGAAAATAATGACTGCTTTGTTTCTTGTTACGAGCCTGGGAAATGCTATTTCCGCCTGTCTGGGGGTTCTCAACTTTTCAAAAATTTCTAAGCGCTTTTAGTTAGTCTTTCGGGCAGGATTACATTTTTCGGACAAGAAATTCAATTCTGTTCACTTCCAAACTGAAACTTCCCCGTAGGCCTATGCCAATATACAAAATATAAAGCTTCAAATATAAGGAAAGCCAAAATTTTCCCACGAAGAAATTTTCCAGTATGGTCCGAAGTTTTCCTAGACCTCAGTGTCTAACCTAGCATACTATGCTAAACAGATAGATGACTGATTTCTCGCCTCTGTACTAATATGTGGTATTTTGACTTGAAGTAGCTGAAAGTGTGAAGAACAAAATTTCATTTCCATGTAGCCTTGTTCAGTTGGTAATATCTTCTATTGGTATCGAGAATTTAGATTAACGAAATCAGTTTGTTTACGGGAACACCTATGGCTGCTGATGAGCCACAGTTTAGGCTTGTTAAAATTATCACTAGTTTACGTAACATTGGGACCTTAGTGTAGTGTAACTGGTAGCAATGGTGTTTATAAGTTCGCAGCAAGATTAACTAATAGGGTGCCAGTGGATCGTAGGTATTCCAATCTTCACATTTAGGGTTGTGAAGTCAAATTTCACTTGAAAGTACAAATGTGGACATCAGTCACCTTCTTAACCACCCCCACCCCTTCCCTCCATTGGCATACGCCTTCCCAATTCGGGTGACAGGGGTTGGTCTATTCAGGTAAAACATGGGCAAAACATGATAAACGGTGACATTATTCCGGCAAAACATGCTCTTGCCCCCTCATAGAAAATAACAGTCATACGCGTATGCGCCCTCCTCCAACAAGTGTGCAGTCACTTAGCAAGGACTGCATTTGCAAAAGATCACCCTATCACACCATGGACCTTAGGACAACTTAACATGTAAGAGATCAGGTGATTTGGAGTTACTCAGAGAAAATAAACATAGTCTGACCGAGGTGACTTCAGTCACATAGACCACCCGAAGATTTCAAGAGACTCGAAGTGACTCGACAGGAGCTGATGGAAGACTCGACATGACTCGACTCGACTAGAATTGCTAAAGACTCTACTTGACCCGAGACTCGACACTTTGTGACTCAAGACGACTCGGAGCTTTTCAAGGACTCGAAGTGACTCGACTCGAGCTGAGGGAAGACTCGAAATGACTCGAATCGACTAGAATTGCTAAAGACTCGACGTGACTCGTGACTCGACAGCAACTGACTCGATTGCAACACCGACGGCTGTTTTCCGACGGCGAACTACAAGCTCTTCCAGGATACGGCAGTACATCTTAAGTGCCACAATACTACAATGCTCTTAAGCTTTTTCGCGTTTAGCGATACTGCACGCGTACGCGATACAATGAGGCATTTGTGTGATGAGCAAGTATACTGTTTAGATATTTGACTTACTCAAGTATTCTTTTACAAAACAGTCAAATACATAAATGCCAAAATAAAACACGCTCATAACCAAATGTGACATAATGAGCCCAATTGTAGAGCAAACCACTCACTGAGAATCAAGAAACATTGAACGAAAGAACTGTCTCTCGAAAATGAGAAGCGTGCCTAAGGAAAATGAGAAACGTGCGTAAGGTACTGTACCTTTTGCACGCTTCTCATTTTCGAGGTAATGTACAACTGATTAAGTTATACCATGGAAATTCTTCTACAGTTATACGAACCACGTGTTTGGTCTAACGGTAAGAACATATGTCTCTCACGTGAAAGGCCCGGGTTGGCTCCCCAGGTGTAGTCATACCAAGGACTCTGAAAACGGAACCTACTGCCGTTGTGCGTGATGCTCCGCATAAGCAGTGGGGTAGTGGAAAACACGCCAGTGAGCCACAACTGGGCGCCGCAACTGGCAAAAGGTCCTGGTAGGCTCGACTTGAACCAACAGGTTGGAAATTGGGCCGTAAAACTTTAAGTAATCTATGGCCCGTTATACGGAGACTCTGAACTGACGTGCCTTTATTTTTTATTAAACAGTACCTCTTCACTTTGGTCAATCTTCTTTAAACAATTTCGCCTGAATCGCCTGCTGGTGACATCTGTGTTGTTGGTAATTATACAGTCAATGGAGAAGTAGCTCCTTGGTTTCTTAGTAACATCACCTAAGATGAAAACAATAATTAACACTTGATATATATAGAAATAAACGGGAGCACGTCCTGTGTGTATCGCAGCCCCCTCTAATTTTTGTTCTACAGATTTAAAGGCCTAATTCTCTCACCCCAAACTACATTTTTGTGGTTGTCCACAGAAATTATCAGTTGAGACAGCGCTTTGATTGCCAGCTACACAAAAAGGTCTGGTATTGCTTACACTGAAGCAATAAACTAAGATTGTGTTTGGCGGAGAATGAATTTCAATTAACCTTGGGGGAGGGGCACTCCACGAAGAGTGAAATCCACTTCAAAAGAGCAAAGTTTAACTCTTGATGGAACTGCCTACAGGGACCACTCTTAAAAAAGACTGATTCTGGAAGCGCTTGTGATAATTAATTTTCAACCTATTTAGAGTGAATTTCCCTATTCTTGAAGTGCATCCTAACTCTAAGGGATTGAATTCACACTTTCACTCTATATTAGAGAGTGACTAAGTTCGTTTTTAGAGTATACGGAACAGTGGAGGCGGAAGCATAAAAATTTAGGGGGGACAATCAGTGAAAAAGTTGGAATGGTTGAACGCCTGAAACGAACCCTATGTGCGCACATCACGAGCGCGAAGCGCGAAGTCCCACACTGTTAAAAATTTCTGTTAATTTACAGACTTTTTTTAACTTAAACTTTTTGTATTTTACTTTTAATAGAGATTTTCTGTATCTTTACAGACACTTTGTATTTCTACAATAAAAAAAGGTTGTTTAACATGTATTTTCTGTTTATTTGAAAAACCATTTCTGTCTGCTTTTTTAACCAAATTTTACTGCTTTGTAAAACTTTTTCTGTAAATGTACAGAAATTTTAAGCAGTATTTTGTATTTTTCTGATTTCACATAAATATACTGTCATTTAACAAACATTCATTTTGTTTTTACGCTGAAAAAGGAACAAAAATAAGCCCAAACAAACAAACAAATAAGAAATAGCCAGAAAATTTTCAATATATAACATGCATCGTTCTGCGAAGTTTCAGTTAAAAAAGAAAACATTTTTGGCAAATTTATGGCCCTATTTGAAAATTAACTTACATTTATTATACTGACAATTGGTATACTGATGTCAACTCATCGCCACAGGCGCTCATGCACTTGATCGAATTAAAAACGTTTCACAAATTTACTTGAAAGAGTCTGTAAATTTACCACTTTATGACGTAAATCTCATTTTGCAAAAATGGGTGGAGCTTATTTTGTAGGCATTTTCCTAACAAAAGGATTGCTGTTGCTTTGAATAATATCTTTTTTGGCTTTTTTAATCAGGAAGTGATAAACTTATTGTTTACCTTGTCTGGAAATGTTTGCAACCAATGTATTTGCATTCTTTGTCATATTTATTTTAAAAACAATTATTATATTGTACCAAAAATGTGACTTTCCAATTACAAAGTTCCTAGAGATAGCAGTCTACTGGACAACAATGTGATAACAAAGTATCCTCATTGTGTTTTGATTGAAAATAACTTCGTAACGACACATTACATTGATAAGCAAATACCTGATCTACGTAATGGTGAAGTGTATGTTACGTAATAACATATGAAAGGAAAAAAGCGATATTATAAAAAATATTAAAACGCCGAGAATGAAAACAGTAGGCTGTAAATTCACATAAAATTAAGGTAAAAAAAAACAGAACAATTCTGTAATTCGATTTTACAGTAGACATTTGTAAACTAATTTACATGCAAAAACTGTAAAGAAAAAACAAACACTTAATGTTTTTTCATGATTACAGTCTGGCTGTAAAAAAAACATTATTTGGTTGGAAAAAAATTTGCCATAAAAATTATGTAAATTTTACAGAGAAATTTCTAACAGTGCAGGGCCCGCCTTAGGGCCCTGGAAGCTCCGAGATTCTACAAGCTCTCTCGTGCAATATAAGCCGTTTTTGGAACATTTTACGGTGAATTCAATGGACAAAAATGTGCGAAATATTTGCGTTCACAGATAGCCTATAGGCTATTTCTTGGAAATCAACAGTTGCATTGTTATGTTTGTAATTTTGGTTTTGTGAAAATCATTTTTGAAATCCAAAGGAAAAGAGGCGCAGTTACCTAACTACTCTAAAATCAGTTGCCCCCGGTACTCGCCCTTGGTTTGGTACTGCACCGGAAAGTTTGCTTTGATTTTGTATTTTAATTGAAGGTCTATTTCTTGAAATTCTTGTACTTTCACCGGGATTCATTTCAACATTCAATCTGGTGTAAATTCATTAATATTTACCTTGGAATCAGTGTGAATATATGCAGACCTATCTGGTCAGGATGAATCCGAACTTCTGAACAATGTGTAAGCTACCTTGGTATAATACCGAGGTAGCTTTCTCTTCCAAAGTGTCAACCGGACGGTCATGTACGTACGCACACGTCATGCGAACGGAGCTACCATTCGGCGATTTTCCCATAGATGATACGATTCGCTCATTTTTGGCGGATTCCGGATTCCAATATGTTAAAATAACTAGGTTTGTGGTTGAGGTTCTTGGCAATCACATTTCAAAGTTAGGTCGCAGGTTTCTGTAGGTTTCGACTGTTTCTGACCTTTTATTGCAATAGCATAGTCTAGAATCTAGATCGTTGTTTGTTCCAACGTTTAGGCTGTTTATTATTATTTCTTCAAAATAATACACCTCCAGATCATGGGGAAGGGGTGATTACATAGATCATTCCCAAGTCAAATATCGGGGGATATATCGCATTATCCCCCTCCCCGGCGCGATTTACGCCTATGGGGACGATCACAGTAGAATCTCATAAATGGAAACTGCTGTGATAGACGTCTTAAGAACACTGCTTGTGAATGCAGTCGCTCTCTCTTTTGCTGACTGAATCATAGCCAGTACAATTAAACTAGGCTTACTTAATTATGAGTATGACTTTTTACCACTTTATTAAATAATAGGTCACAGACATAGAGCATGGTCGCAGGGGACCGTGACAAAAATCAGCCAAACAATGGCAGAACATAGGCTAAGTCAATTTCGGCTGCTCAATTGGGTGGTTGGTTAACTATAGTCTCAACTTTGAATTGGTTCAATGCTCCCAAGTTTCTTTTACTTCTTCTCTGATTTTTTGGGGACGTCCCCTCGCTAAGAATTTTAGGGGGGTCGTCCCCTCGTTAGGAAATTTAGGGGGGACGTGCCCCCCCGACCCCCCCCCCCCCGCTTCCGCCGCCAGTGATACGGAATCATACTGTAGGCTAGCGGCAGAACAACATGCATCCTCATTTATGTAATGGTTAATCGGAATAGCCTACCAATGGCAAGAGACAAGTTAGTCAATTAGTCAGTTGGTCAGTTAGTCTGTTAGTCAGTAACTAACTTACTCAGTCAGTTAAGCCCGTGGAGTGTGTTCACTGCAAAGCTGATGCCACTGTCTCTACGTGTGTGCACGTAACCTTTTAGCCGACTGGTGCAGATATTTTAGATTAAAATATGCCCGTGGAGTGTGTTCACTGCAAAGCTGATTCCTCTGTCTCTGCGTGTGTGCACGTATACCTTTTAGCCGACTGGTGCAGATATTTTAGATTAATTACAGTAGTTACATGAGATTTAACGACACACCAACACGAATGTATTATATAGTTTCAGTTAAATATAAAGGAGAAAAGTGACCAGAAACAAAAACAAACGTTCCAAACCGTCATTTTGAAACAACAACTAATCTTACAATTCTCTTCTTGTGACGTTTGTGAGTGTCATCCATAATATTTCAGGATGTCGATGTTTCGCATGTCAAGTAGTCCGGTCATTTTAACAGTTCTTCCAAATAAATTTCACAATTTGAGAGGAAAATTTGTCTCATAATTCTTTTGAGCCATTCATGAAACAGGATAGTCTACCCTTTTCAAACTGCAGTGACTTCATTTTCCCTTAAAGAAAATCACCGAGATTTGAAATAGAAAAAATCGAGATTTTTAGTTGTGCCAGTGGCGCAACCCCGTAGCCATGAAGGAACTAGTTTGCACGAGAAGCAAGCTTCCAAGGGTGAAGCATATTTAGGTGGGGGGGGGGGGGGGGGCAAGGAAATTTACTGTTAAGCTTTAAGCTAATGACAAGCTAATTTCATATTCTACATTCACCATGATAACCTGCCGAATGGAAGCTTTCTCTTGCATGCCACGTTTTCAATGCCAACTGTATCCGAGTTTGGAGGCTCTGATAAAGTGTGCACAGTGCCGCTTGGTATATTTCTTTAACATTGTGGCACAATTCATGCATGCCCTTAATTAAACGTCCTCACCTTAGTTGGCCCTATTAAAAGTTCATTGAACTACTGTCTAAAATACGGTAGAATTAAAACCAAGCATAACTCTGTACAAAATGGGTCGATGTGCAATATTCATCCATACTAAAATGAGTACAGAAATTTTTAACAAAAATGAAACTGGCATCATACCGTAGGATAAAAATCACATTAGAGTTAGACGAAGTTTTACGGCCCAGTTTCCAACCAAGATAACGGTATCTGGTATCTGGTATCCCAGATGTGAAAACTGTGCAGTATCAACTGGGTATAGTTTTCTTCCAACCAGACGTTTCAACTGAAACTTGAATCGCTTTTAATACCAATAGGCGCTTGCTTTGCCGTTGACCACATGAACAGCCGAACGACATATGATACAGTTGATAAAATCAAGTGCTACCGTGGATTAAAAAAGCCATTTCGAGATTTTGATGTGTTTCAGTGGAAAGTCAAATATGTGTTTGCGCAGGGCTATATATTCTTATCCGCATCAAAATAACTTAGTCAACCTCAACCCAAGCTTTTTTTTTTTTGTTCTGCATTTAGTAACTATTCTTACATTAGAGTCGGTTGTTTCAGATGGTATACAGAGACGTGAATATTTCATAATGACTAGATGTATCCTCTCTTGTATCCTTTGGGTCTCAACTAGCGATTAGAGGTTAATATATACGTGACACCATTGGTTATCTTAGAAACTGTCATAGTTATTACGTACAAAGTCATAAAATATATGATTCTTTTTTAAAGAGTTTCTTCTAACGGAGCAGAAAAGAAACAAAACTCATACATTTTAACATATGTGTGACTTATCGCAAATTAAAAAGCCAAAAGGCTTAGTGATTTCCGGGCGCTGAAATGTGAGGCTTTTTTTTCACATTTACAGTAGCAAGTCATCCAAGCTTCCTACATGGAGATTCCCCTCGATCCCCCTTTGTGAACCCAAATGACATTTGACCTCCACCAAAAATCTATGGCACGCCAAAAGGCTCACCAAATATGATGATGTTCTAAAAATACACGTTCATGTACTAAAAATACAGGTTCATGTACTAAAATTACACGTTCATGTACCAAAAATATACGATGATGTACTAACTTCATATGATCATGATGTAAATTTACACCATCATGTACTAAAACCATAAGTTCATCATGTTAAATGTTATGTTGTACATGTAAAATCACACGTTGTACATGTAAAAACGTAAGATCATCATGTTATTATTCTCTTCCGCACGCCATACAGAGTGAGCCTTTCGGCGTACCAGAAGTCCGCCAAAAGGCTCACCGAATTTGATGTAGTAAAAGTACACGTTCATGTACTAACTGCTTACGATCATGTACAAATTTCATACGTTCATGTACTGATTTCATACGATCATGTACTAAATGTCAGTACATGATCGTAAGAAATCAGTACATGATCGTATGAAATCAATACCCCCCTCTTTTTTGTTCTGTGACGTCATAAATATAAAGTACAAACTCTCTGAGGAGACTCATTTATGTTTACAATCAAATGGTGCCACCCCTCATCCTGCTTGACAAGAGCTGATGAATTGATATTAAATTTTTATCACAATTATGTATATTCTGATTTCCCTACATTCTACCTGCAATCGCGAGATCGTCGCACGCTCAAAACCTAACTTGAACACGTAAACAGTATGTCCCTGCGCTAGATGACAACGAGTGCTTACTGTACCAATGACGTCATCATGAATGAGTCTTTGAGAATGAAGTTTTGTTTAGATGCAGTTAAACTGAATCTCCTAGTATCATGTAGAGTTCCTTATGCGCTTATCAACATTGTAAGACTCATACTCTGATCACGGGGACAGTGGTTAGTCAAGGGTGAGTCATTTTCGTCCGAGTTGTGAGGGGAGGAATATGTCAAAGTTCTCCAAATTTTGTGTCAAAGCAACCAAATGTCAGTCATATTTTACCGGGACATGTGAATCAAATTCTATGAAATTCCATGTGGGCCAATTGTGTGTGCAAAAATGTGTCACGCTTCTACGAAACAGTAACACTGGGATCTTGCCCTTGCCCGGAGTCAGAATTGCGTCTTTTTAATGCATTTATATAAAAATATTATAAATATTACCAATAAGTGTTCTGAAATGAAACGGAAGACATATTCCTTACCTTCAATTTTAAAATACATCACAAAAACAACGAGACACACCACGACCAATAGCGCTAGAAACGTCCGGTTGAGGTCCATGACGATCCCGCTGGATGTACTTCACTGAATGATAAGCTGCAAAATCTTTGCCTTTCCAGATAATTTCATGGCCCAACATCGACTCCACGGGACGAAGTTCATCACCATTATCAAAATATCTTCTTTAAGACCTAGTAGGTGGCCGTAGATCGAACTTTAAATGCTTAACTTTTTGATAAAATGAGCAGAATGTTGCTCTCACTTTCTGTTCTGCCTTTTCAACAAATTTTCTCTTCAGAACAGGAGGCTTTACACTAAAATTATCTGAGGTGAAACGTGGGAAACGCTATACAAAGAAGGTTAGGAGTCGACTCTTTCAGTGAAGTTGATCATGCAGTTAGTTTAACGCGGAAGAAGGAAGAAGTTCAGCATGACTAGGCTATAAAAAGGTTGTGACTAATTCCCATTCTCAGAACGTGTGGTCTTTGAAAGTTATTGAAAGAAAAAGAACCATTCGTCTGGTGCCATTAATTGTTGTATGAATAGAGACTCCCTAGGCCCCGTAATCCAGGCTGCTCAAAGCAGGATAATTCCCTCTCTACATTCTTGTCGCGCCCCCAAGATTCGACTATTCAGTGAAAAACATTCGTTACTTCAAACAAAGGGTAAGGACGTTCTCAGTTTGTAACTACAAATGGGTTGGCGTTCAATTCAAAGATGTTGTCCACATTACACATCATGTAGGTCTACGTCAAAGAACGTACTGATCAGACAGACACAGTACAGTACTGTTGTTAAGTAGGGGACACTCATCATCAGAGGTTTGTTCCTGCTCAGGGAGGAGATAGAGTTGTGAGCTGGGCTAAAATTGGCAGAATTTCAAAAACGTCGAGAATTTCAACTGTTTGTTGTTACCTACATAGCAACACAATGAAAGAACATTTCAGATTTCCGTCTAGTTTATAAGGGAGTGCACACACTCACTCAAAAACAATAGCGTGATTACTGAGAGTCATGAATAAGTCATATTATGGAAATGAAGTCTAAAATGAACGCAGTTCTGGTCATGGTCGTGCAAGGCGCTTTCTGTCGGGGGGTGACTTTTTGCCCGACTCCAGATCCCCAACCAGGGCATAATTATCACTGCCATAAACGTACGGGAGGATCACAGTTAGGGGATAGAAGATTTTCTGTCCGAAAATGTAATTTTGTTCGAAAGAATATATATACGCGGAGCACCACCCAGAGTTAGCACGGAGCGTGCACTGAGAAAATTTTGAAAAATCGTGCGGTACCCCTCAGACAACGGAAAATGGCATTCCCATCATTATAAAGTATTAAATATATGTATTAATAATAATAATAATAATAATACACAGTTCTTATAAAGCGCAAACCACACTGAAGTCCCTTTGCGCTGAGAAAAGAAAAGATGAAAGTCATAGACAGGAGAAAAGGTAAGATTTAAGTAAGGTCTTAAAATTTGCGAGTGTTCTTGCTTCTTTAACTGTAACAGGGAGGTCATTCCAGAGACAAGCAGCAGAGTATTGGAAAGAACGGCAACCGTAATAATTAGTACAAACTGGAGGAGAGGAGAGTAGCAGTTTAGAACTGGAGCGAAGGCAGCGGGTAGGAGTGTAATTTTGGACGAGATCTTGTAGGTAAACAGGTGCAGAATTGTGTAAACATTTAATTGTCAGCAAGAGGACTTTGTATTTAATCCGATCAGCAACAGGAAGCCAGTGAAGGCTAAGGAGGACTGGAGTTATATGATCGTTTGGTTTTGTAAGTGTAACTAATCTAGCAGCTGAGTTCTGTATATGTTGTAATTTCTTGAGACGAGAACTTGAAAGCCCATAGAGTAAGCTGTTGCAGTTATCGAGTCTTGAAGACACAAAAGCATGAACTAGAGTCTCAGTGGTTCTTTGATCTAGGTGTTTTCTGATTTTTCCAATTTTATGGAGCGCCAGAGATGCAGCTCTGCAAACATTATTAACATGTAGATCCATTGTGAGGTGACGATCAAAAACTACACCCAAGTTTCTGGCATGTTGAACAGGTTCAATGTGAGCAGGTCCAATCTGGAATGACTGAACGGGAGATACGGATCGAAATTTTGAAGAAATGTGAATAAGTTCTGTTTTGTTGTCATTTAGTTTCAGACCATTAGCAAGGGACCATGATCGGATGTCTTCTATGCAAGCTTCCAACTTTGATAGGGTGGAACAGCTGTCAAGAGATTTTGGCATGAATGAATAAATTTGAGTGTCATCTGCATAAATCATGCTGTCGATACCATGGGATTGAATAATGTCTTCTAATGGGGCCGAATACATTGTGAAGGCCAGTGGACCGATGACAGAACCTTGAGGGACACCTTCCAAGGGAACATGTACAGCAGATTCCTTGCCATTTATGGTAACAACTTGTGAACGGTTTGTAAAGTAAGATATGAACCAGTTTAAAGCTGTGCCAGATATATTGTAGCGGTTCTGAAAACGCTCAAACAACAGCTTATGATCAATGGTGTCGAATGCGGCAGAATAGTCAAGTAAAAGTAAAACAGCTTCATCACCTCGATCTACAGCGAGCAGGAGATCATTATAAACACGAAGCAATGCCGTTTCAGTGCTGTGGTAAGCTCTGTAAGCACTCTGGACACGACCATTGAGATTGTTCTTGGAGAGATAGCTTTGAATCTGGAGAGAACATGCACGCTCAATTGTTTTGGCCAGAAATTTGAGATTTGCGACTGGTCGATAATTCTTGAAGACATTTTTGTCCAAGTTCGGCTTCTTTATGATGGGTCTTATAAGAGCCCGTTTGAGAGAGTCTGGGAAATGGCCATTTTGCAAAGACAAATTAACAATAATTGATATTATTGGCAACAGAACATTAATGGATTTCTTTAATAGGAAGGTAGGTATAGGATCAAGCTTACTAGACGATGATGGTGATTCCATTATTATTTTCATTAACATTTCCTTTGAGACAGTTGAGAATTCTGAGAGATTAGAAGACGAAATGTTACTTCTGATCGGGATGTCTGACATAACTGATGTATGGCTGTTTGCAATTTCATTCTGAATCTGCCTAATTTTATTAGAAAAGAAGTCCGAAAACTGATTTGCAAGCGCACCATCATCAGAAACATTAGGTAATGTAGTTGATGATGTGGGCAGAGTGAGTTTTCCAATTTCACTGAAAAGTTGGCGAGAGTTACAGTTCAACAATTTTATGGAGTAGTAGTTTCTTTTAGCTTGTTTTAGCATTGCATTGTAATGTTTACTTTTCTCAATGAAAATTTGCCTGTGAACTTCCAACTTGTATTCGCTATTTCGAGTTTTCGTTCGAACTAGTAGAAAAAGTCAGCAACTTGCTGAGTGACCAGAAAGTTAGTAGTTAGTTAAAAATAACAAATATAATGTACCGGTACCACTACCATTGGATGAATTAGTATGTTTCTTTTCGAAGGAAAATTATACAACAAAACTGCAAACATGCAGGCTAATGCTTTTTACTCTTTAATTGCAATTCTTTGCTTAATTTAATATATATTGAATAGGTGAAATTGTCTATGTGACTGCCCAAACCCCGAATATAAATGCTTTCACTTCATTAGTAGCACATGTCAGGGGCGGAGCTGGGGTATTTTGATAAGGAGGCAAAGAATGGGTGGAAAGCTTCTTTTTCTTCTTAAATCCTTCTTTCCCTTCTCCATTTAAACATTTTTCTTGTTTATATAGGGGAAGTCACCACCTGTCATCACCCTGACGTCGCCCCTGGCACCCGTGAAAAAAAAAATGTCTTGCTACCTGGTGGCTTTAAATGAATTTTCAGACAAACCTATGGATGGGAAGACATGCTCGTACTGTATTATATAATATTAAAAAATCAATTACCCAATTTCATAACCTATTGGGCACTATTTGGAAATTGAAAACGTCCCAGCATTTTATCCTTCGCTCGCATCTTTTCGGGCTAAAGTTTGTGCAAGACGCCAGTATGAAGTGGGGCTAACGAGGAAAAACTTTTTTCACAAGCTACCCGAACCTGTCGCAAATTTAAGTTCTTATCGTTCTTGTTTCCATGAAAATTTTACTTTGGATGTATATCGTTTTCTGTTTGGGGCAAATATTTGAAAGTAATTTAATAATCGGCCCTTTCAGGCATTATGTTACATTTTGTTGACCAAGATGGCACTGTGGTATCCAGTTTACAGTTCTGTATCGATTCGTCTGTTGCAGTAAATTATTTTAGAACTTATCCTGACAATCACTCATTGATGACTAATCGGGTTAAGAGTTTGCTAACAGAGAAACATTAACGAGGTAGTACTTCCATGTATTAACCAGGAGTTAAGTACAACCATGGACGTCTGCAGAAATTTTTACAAGGGGGCAAGGTCATTCATGGATGATTGAATTGTGTACACTATCTAAGCGCAACGCCACCATCAGTTGGAGCGGAGCGTACAAGAAACTTTTGGGCCTTACAAACCCTCCAGATGGCCGGAAACGACACTTGGCGAGTGTTCTAAGCTGCATGTACTCAGCCCTGAAACAGGAATTTTATGTCTGTAATTTTCATATTTTTAGAATTTTCAATGTAAAATATTGTTGAAGGTAAATCTGCCTCGCGGTCACGGCCTCGCACGCCTATCCACGATAAAACTTGCAACTGTCAAAAGCCTACAACCCCCCTCCCATATTCACCTTGTATATCCCAGTCACATCCACGCGTCGCCACTTGAGAACAGCGCGGGACCAAACCAAGACCAACGCATTCATCAATAGTCGGATGCCATATGCAGACTACATACCTTTCCTGACAACTAGTACAATTTTGGCATAGTTTTTACAATTACAAATTTCCAATAGATATCACGAATGATGGTCCCCAAATTACGATTTTACTTTTCAGCATACCATCTTGTCTTTTGCTATTCCTGGTCAAATGTCCGCATATTTTTCATGATACATAATAGGGTACACCTATGACATACATAGCGTCGATGGGTACACCCACCAATGTCCCATACTTTGACAAGTTCGGAAGCGATCCTCGGAGGATTCAATTACTGTTTCACGAGTAGAAACTGGCGCTGTGAGTGAAGATATTTTGATGATTTATTTTTGTTCCTGACCGCAACTGACCGCCATTTTGAAAATGATAAAATGTTATATGACTGGCACCAGATGAACTGGAGTGATGAGAAAATGTCGATTCCAACTATATCTAAAATGGTAAATGCACTGGAGGAAAATTGATGTACCTTTGGTATCATTCCAACACCTAGATCCAAGATGGCGGCTGTCGGCCATTTTGAAAATGATAAAATGTTATGCAACTGGCACTTGATGAGTTGGAGTGATGAATAAAGTTTCGGTTTTAACTACATCTTATATGCCAAATTCACTGGAGTAAACCTGATGTAGCTTTGGTATCGATCATTTAACTCCTAAATCCAAGATAGCAGCTGTCCGCCATTTTGAAAAAAATAAAGTGTAGTATCTTTATAGCTACAGTGTGCTGGTTAAACTCCACACTTAACAGTGTCAAATTTCTACTAGGTCTCAGATGATCAATTTGCTCGAGTGAGTTTCAAGAAGAAGCAGCCCTCCTCATCTGCATCGATTACTACGTTGGTTACTATTAAGTGTCAGTTTAAAGACGCTGTCAGTTTAAAGATATCAACAAATTGGATGCAATTAGCCAGAACCAGATGCTCTGATATAGCCTCTTTATGCAAAATGTTGTTAAAACAACTTTGATTTGTTATTTTCAGGCCATAGCACATGATAAATAGGCTCATTAGCCATTGCATACCTTGACTAGTAAATAACGCCCTTCAGATACAATATATTGGACAATATTTGATCAGCAAGACTGATACAGTAGCACTAGGTGACATCATATCAACAACTGAAAGGCTTAACTCACATCTTGAAACTTACTAAGGTGTCACTGTTAAATCAGATAAACTTATTCTTCATTACTGTCATTAGGTTCATTACAGCCCAAGGGGAGATGATTGTCACAATATGTTAGTTGGCATGGGCCAACCGCCGAGGTGCAGGGAAACCCGTATAAAACATGCGAGGCAATACCTCTACGAAATACCAAAAAACTTCCACTAAATGCATCCCTCGGCAACCTCTTAATACTCATCCTAACAAGAAATTGGTTTATAACGGTAAATTTTATCTACAAAATTGGGTGCGCCAAGGGGGAGGCAAGCCTCGCCGGGATAATGAGACATTTTCAGGTACTAACTTGAAAAACAAAGTACTGACTGATCCTAGAAACATTCGCTGGTTTCGCTATTGAGACGACATTCTTTCGTTTTTTAACATCTCGGAACTCTCTGCACTAGTCTAGTACATAAAGTTAATAAAATTCATGCCTCAATTTAATTTACATGGAGGCGTCCTACAAATCGGCTACATATTTAGACCTCACTATATTGATATTCAAATTCAAGAACTTTGAAACCCAAGGGCTGCTGAACACCAAAGTCTACACAAAGCCAAATTCCTAAGTCCTTCCAAAGTCCTATCAAATTGATAGGACTTCCGCTCGCACACTCGCCACATTTAAAGACATTTATATGATTTTGGTGCTCCTCTTAGCTAGTCTTCAGCCTCGTCCTACAGAGTGATTTCACCTACGTCACAAGCCCCGCCCCTTTTGACGGGCATACGCATTTAGTGTAGCTAATGGTTCTAGAAGCAGCTAACAACCCACTGTGAGAGTGTTGCACTAAGACAGTATTGGTTTTTGCACGGCAGTGGGTGTGGTTTCCCAGTTGTGACGTAACGTGAAAGCACTCTGTAGGACATATCCCACCAGGTACTCATGCCTCATGTATTCATGCTGTCCGAAACTGGCCTGGTGGCTCCTCAGTTCAGTTGTAAAAACATCCAGTCCGTCGGAATTTCGGACCATGGCACTCCCTAAATATGAGACCCTATAGAGACGGCGGCCTGGCTACTGATAAGCACTGGGAAATATTTATATTCATATTAATATGCAAATTAGATAGGGTTAAAGGTCAAATCGTGTATCTGTTACTTAAAAATATAGGCCGCAGTTAAAAATAGAACTTCTCAAAAAGTTCCTGATTTATAGAGGGACCTGGGATTTTAAGATACATAATATCCCTGTCATTCAGGACAACCGAATGGGGTTTAATAAAGAAAAACAATTTTGTGTTACCATGGCAACTACGGCACATGAAGACAAAAATGAAAGTCACCAATGTCAATATTCTTCATCGAGAATCTGGTGTTAGTTAGGCAGGGTTAGTTTGATGTAATTTCCCATGGTTCAAATTCTCGGCTTATTCTTCTGCTAACACTATAATTTGTCTTTTGACCCTATCTAATTTGCATATTAATATGAATGTTAATATTTCCCATAATTTTTCAGTAGACATCCCTAATTACAGCATAAAAGGGCCAAATTTCACATCAGTCAATGCCTGATGTAAAATTTGGCGTAAATATATTGAGAAAACAAGATTTTTGACTTATAGAGGGCACCCTTCGAACTTTAAACGTTAAAATGGCGCAGAAAAGCCCGGATATGGCCAGTATACTCTTGATTTTCAGAATCAGCGACCCAAAATTGACCAAATCCACCTGGTCTCATAAATTTTGCTTTCGGGTGACGACCCCTTCCCCCTTCTCCACGTGGTCTATGGCGGCCATTTTGGATTTGACCAGTTTAACACCTTTTCCGAGGTCAAATTTTGATAGATTTTTTTCCAATTATAAAGTACACCCCAAAGAACTTAAAAACAGTGTGAAACTTTTTGTTGCAATTTTTTTTTGAGGTTCGGACCATTTGGGGCATAAATTGACTGCTATTGTAGGGTTATGTAAAGACAAAATACCTCCAACCTGTCTTGCTAATTATCATTGAACTATTGAAGAAGTAATTGATTGGTGTAAAAGGCATTCTCTGCTTATTAATGGTACTAAAACGAAGGAAGTTATAGTCAATTTCCGTACATTTCAATGTCATGATCCAACAGTCCAATTACGGTAGACAATTGTGCGTTTGAGGTTGTGCCAGGTTTCAAGTATCTTGAGCTTGCTTTAAATCCCTTACTTGGGATACCCATATAGAAAATATGTTAGCAAAAGTTAGGCAGAGACTTTTTTGTGTTAGGAAGCTTGCTGGTTTTGGTCTCGAATTTGAAAAACAACTTTGGCTTTTTCAGGTAATGGTTTTTTCTGTCGTCACTTACTGTGCTTCGTCGTGGTTATCTTCTTTGTTCTAAAAGTCAGCTTGCATTTATGAACACGTATCTTGAGAAGCACACCCCCAGTTCATAGTGACGATATTGATCACGTTTCTTCCCACTATGCCTTTAATATTGTCTGTGATCTCGAACCCCCTTTAAATAGTTTTATTTCAAGCCTAGGAGATTATATACCTTGCCCCCGTATGAGGACAGAACGTTTTTAGAAATCCTTTTTACCAAGAAGTGTTAAGCTTTTAAATTTTAATATATGGAGGTGACATTTATTTGTTTTTATGAGATGCTTGTAAATCCGTTTTATTATGTTGTCATTTATGATTTATAACAATAAACTTGGACTTAAACTTGAACCTGAAGAGTTAAAAACAGGTTGAATGTTTGTTTAAAAGAGGCTCATTGAGTTGGTTCATGGAATTCAACGAATTTTTCCAAACCTCTTAAGTTTTCTTCACATATCAATGACAAATGGTCAAACTTAGACAATCCCCACACCCTACATACAGATAACTGTTTTATGAGTGAGTACTCAACAGTTCAATTCTGTTTTCCAAAATTCGTTACCAGACACTTTTTCAAATAATGCATAAAACTGTTGCAAGTCAGGAAACCACAAAATTCAAAATTTTAACTTTTCCCGTGAGTATTGGACATGAAACTTGACTGATTACTCTATGAGCATCGTAATGTGGTAGTGACCATTTTAAACTTTCATTAAGTTATCGATATCAACTCAATGAGCCCCTCTAAGCGAAATGCTAAGCTTTCCCAAAATGTGTCTCGATTTTTTATCTCTTTGATTTATCATACATATGTTTCCATGACTGTGATAGTTTTTAACTTTTGAGGCGAATGTTTGAAAGAATTTGGAGTATTCGACCACTTCAGGCATTGTGTCGTGGAGGACTGTGTAGTACGTTAAACTCATGAATAATGCCATCTTGCGGTGCCAGAATGTGTAGCTAATTTTTGGAATCTTGTTGATTTGGGGGGGGGGGAGCTGAATCCCCTGCCCCCTGTCCCTTTCCCCTTTCCCGTCTGTCATCATCTCTGCCGAGTTATGGCACCGAAGTCTACCAGATTCAGCGTTTGACCAGTCGAGGGAATGCAACCCCCATTTCCTCGTCCCTTACGGCCATGCATTGATACTACCATGCATTCCACAGGTATCCCAAATGTGTCGCGATTTTTTCTATTTGATTTTTCGTAACTATGTTACCCTAACTATGATACTTTTCCATTTCCGGGCAAATGCTTGAAAGAATTTGTATATTCGAAGATTTTGGGCATTGTGTTGTGTTTATCTGTGAAGTAAAAGTCACGAATAATAGCTTTTTTGTCCTGCCCAAAGGTGTAGCGAATTTTTGGAACATTGACTTGGTTTTTCATGAAAATTTTATTGCGACTGTATGACGTTTCTCTCCTTTTTTAAGATTTCGCCCACATTTTTCAAATTTAAGGGCTGTCCGAATTTTTTCCAAAACCGTGCCCAAATTGTTCTCAAATTCCTGCCCGAATTTAGATTTTGCGGAAATTTGTGGCAATGTTTCCCCTGCCCCGTCTCGTATGCCACTGAGATTGTCCACTCCACCCACGAGCTAAGCGAGGCCCTGTGAGGTAAAAGTGGTAAGGTTTCGAACGTTGAGACTGGATTGTCCCAACATGGGTTTGGTTGTTGCACTGGCCAATGACTGGCTGCAATGGCGGTGCAGAAGGCAAATTCCTTCCAACCATATTTGACTCAAATATTCTACCCACCACACCAAGTATGATTTTGAAACAAATTTGTGCATCCCCAGGAATTGAAAAAAAATCATGCAAGAGGTCGAAACAGGCCAGATGCTAAGAGCTGACCTTAAACCACACAAAGGTAGGCAATTTCAGACACTCTAAATCTGCTAGAAAATGATCCATCCAGAGACCAGACGAGTAAAAAGTCAAGAGAATCCGAAGATGTGAAGCTTGTCACAGTCTACCTGTATTTATTCCGAAATTTAGAGAGGGCACAATTGCATAATACTCTGCAACTGCGTGGATCTATCGCAAGTGTATCTAGTGTGACTCCATCCCCCAAGTCCCCCCTCCGTAGCTTCGCCACTGCACATGCGCATATCCTCCGAATCGTGGAGATAAACAAACCAATTCCACACCTATAACACGTATTAATTCCAAAATTTGAGTTAACATGGAATTTTGGTGAGATCATTCATTTTTATCCATCTGTAACATAGGGGGGATCTCAAGTGTTGTCTAGTGCAGTTGATTGTGTATAAATTGTCTTTTTGGTGTAAAATTTGCCGTAAAGTAGCACCAAGACCCTATTTGCGTACGACTTGACTAGACACTTAGATAGTGTTGTGTTCACGTACTGACGAAAATAAGGGAAAGCTGAACGCTACGTGCTAAGTTCGGTTTATGCCCCACCATTCCATGCGGCAACGAATTACCGAACCACTTTATTCCGTTATTAAAGAAAACTGTGGATTCTGGGTTTCCCGTACGGACGTTAGAAGACATTTCTTTGGGGATTATTGAAGGATCTACCCTCCCTGTAGAAATCCGGGATTGCACGGCGACTGCTGATTGTTGTTGTAACAAAATGATATCTTAGTCCTGAAGATTAAATCTCCCCAACGGCATTTAAAAGTTTCCGATATTTTGTTGTCTTTTATTAACAAATATTTGAAAATCAAGAGCTTTCATAGAAAATTTGGAATTAGATGAAAGAAAATCTAGGGATACATCATTGTAGTTGACCGGTTTCACTTGATCATCTGTTGTCACATATACGGCGTATTTCTGATTTTTTTTTCCTTTCGATAGCCACGACAACTTTCCCAGTCTTTCATTTTCTTTCAAATTGTTGGCAATTTACTGCATTAGGTTTGCAATATGCGATGCGCAAAGCTTTCTTTGATCAAATATTTCGATGATCCGTTGAGTGTCACATAAGATAATTTCCGCTTTTTTAACAACCGGGGATTCACCCGGTCCCCTGTCGCTATGCCACCGATTGTGTGTGATATCATTAATATATGTAGATGTGTGAATGTCTGTCTGTCTGTTTGTCTTCCTATCTGCCTATCTTTCTGTAGGTTTTGTATGGAGGCCTCGAGATTTCAAGGCAGATCCATAGGCGTACGGGAGCATTTCAGTTTGGGGGGGAGGGGAAGAGGATTCTCTGCCCGAAAATGTAATTCTGCCCGAAAGACTATCTAAGCGGAGCGCCACCATCAGTTGGAGCGTACAGAAAATTTTGAAAAATCGCAACCCCTCAGACAGCCGGAAATGGCCTTTCCCAGGCTTATAAGCAGAATCAAAGCAGTCGATATTTTGAACTTTCGTTTGCAATAAAATTTTCACTAAAAATGAGCAAATCTACAAAAAGGTCAGAAAACTTACAGATGAAATGTACCACTACCATTGGATGACTACATTAAGCTATAATCATTGGAAGATGAGTTTGTTTGCGCGTTCTACAAACTATTTTACGTCATGCAGGATGAGATTATCATCAATATAATTTTGAAGATTGAAAAACTTCAGATACACTCGAAAATCCTAAGGCATTGTCATGGAGGGCGATAGACAGACTCTCAGAGCTCCGCGCCACCATGGCTTAGCCCGGAACGCCCCCAAATTTTGGCCCAAAACGCCTCCAAGCTCGCTGCAAATGGCACTTCCAAGGCCATTTAAGAGTTTCCACAACTCAGTAAGTTGAATCAATACGGTGAGATGTATTACCCTAGAGCTTTGTAATCAGAAAGAAAGGAAGGGGAAAGGGCGTTGACAATGCACTATTCATATATTCTTCCCCGATCCAGCAATCGGTAAATGAGGATTATGATATACCGCACCTGGGAATGCAGTGGCGTAGCCAGGATGGGATTTTTGGGGGGCCTAGGAAACAAGTGGGGGGCTTGGTACCTCCGAAGGTCAGGCTTGGCAAGACTATCTAGGCGGAGCGCCACCATCAGTTGGCGTGGAGCGTACAAGAAAATTTTGAGCTTTAAAACCCCTCCAGATGGCCGGAAACGGCAGTTCCCACGTGTTTTAAGCTGGATGTACCCAGCCTAGAAATACGAATCTCATGTCTGCGACTTCTCAAATAATGAGAATAAAAAATCAATCTATGAAAAATGGTAATACATACACTTTTTAGGGACCGCAAAACTGGACACACCTGATCTGTGGCCTGGGGATGAGACTTAAGGGAAGCGGTATCTCCCTTTCCCTTGGGAAAAATTGTGAACTTCAGAAGGACGTAGATCGCATATGCGGCAATATTTGAATCTAAGCGGAGCGCCACCATCAGTTGGCGCGGAGCGTACAAGAAAATTTGGGGCTTTGAAAGCCCTCCAGATGGCCGGGAACAGCACTTCCCACGTGTTTAAACTGAATGTACTCAGCCGAAAATGCGGCAATATGTGAATGGATTTCAACTAACCTAAGGTAGTACCTTACCATTTAACAGGAAAACCAAAAGTAGTTGTGTCCCCCTGTGAGAAACTTTCTTTGCATTAGATTTCCTAGAAGCAAAATGGTCCTATGTTTGGCAAAACTTTAAACTGATTATAGGCCTAAGTTTTAGGATTTTCCCTTTTTGGGGAGCATGAAAAATATCAAGATGTTTTTAGTTTTTGTACAGATTTTACAAGAGACATACATACTCGCAAAGGAACAAGTGCAAAATGGTGCAGTATTTGCCCATCGGTACATTACATAGTTAAAATTAAAATACTACGAATAAATCTCTCAAAATAATTGAACCGCAAAGCAGAAGTATGCATCATGTGGGAAACACATGAAATCAGGACTCTGTGGCTATTTACAAATCCCCGGACGTCAGTGCCAACTAGTAAAAAAGGACTTGTCGAAAAAAATCGTCCTACTGTGGCACCTTGCATGGGCAGGAGTGAGGCACGACATAGGCCTAGGCCTACTTGTTAAGGATGGAAGGGAAGAATTATCTGAAGGCAGTACCTTACCCTTTTGTGTATGACAAAGTATTGGAATGATCGTGTAAAAGTGGTCTCCAGTGTACGATTACCTTATTTTCAGTAAATCAATCAGCCATCCAAAAGGCAAAAAGGGTTTTGACCTAAGAAAGTCACATTTAGGTTTGTCGTCGAGACTTTCGTTTCAACTTCTAAGTGAAATGCAATAAACGACAGCGCAGATCACAAACGGTATCTAATTTAGTGAAAGTAGGCATTTTGAAGTTATAACTTGATTTCGTACGTGCGCACAAAATGTGTTTTACACACATTCATCCACGTTTTTTTTTTTCAATTTTTACACATTTTATTTATTTACTGTTTTGAAGGAAATACTTCAAATTTTATTTCAGTTCAGAAATTTTATTTTTTCAATTACTTTATCAGGACGCAAAAAATCTGGGGGGCTTGAAGAAAATCTGGGGGGCCTAGGCCCCCAAGGCCCCCCCCCCCCCCCCCGTGGCTACGCCACTGTGGGAGTGTATAAAACAGTACCTGGTCTTGTATCTTTCCGGGGAAAACTGTAAAACGGAATTGAAAACATGAGTACCGTATGCCTGTGACTCTGTTGCGACTCTTGCCCGAATTCCAGTTCCACTGAATTGATACAACTGTCTATATGACTCGGCCCGAACTCCCGACTATATATAAATGATTTTTTTACTCACGCCGTTTGAGAAAAACCCGGCTTGTCACGTTGCTAGATGTTTTTACATGAATTTGTGGGCAGACTTACTTGCAGATTTGTTCTCACTAAATTCGTATGAGTGAGCAAACAAGCTACGCTGATTTGTTTACCATTGCCCGAATTTCGGTTCCACAGCACTGCAGGTTAAAAAGTTTCGCACAATTTTAAGAGGATCATTTTGAAAAGTGCTAAATCGTCATCTCATTCATATGCTGCCCAAATACCTCTCGACCAAGTACGTTTCAGCCTTCTGGTGACTATTGGTGATTGTCATTTAGTAATATGGTGCGTCACAAGATAGCTTTTGATTGATTTGTTCGGGCAAAATTTTGGGGACTGTATACATCCTCTCTCCCCTTGTACTCTGGCAATTAAAAATATCCCAGAACTTTTTTGAAACTTTCGCCCGAATATTGTGTCATTTCGGGAAAAGGTTTGCGCAAGAATATGAAGTGAGGCTGACGAAAAATTGTTTTTTTTTTCATAAGCTGCCCGAAAGTGTCGCGACTTTGGGTATCTTTTAGAGTTTTCATGAAAATTGTACCGTGACTATAATGCTTTTTTATTATTTTTTCGGCCAAGTGTTTGAAGGAATTCGGGCGCGCCTAGGAGTTTTCTGTGTAAGTAGAAACAAACCAGGTTTTAAGACTCAAACGGCAGCCCGAATTTTTCCAGATCCCTGCCCGAATTTTAGGTCTTGAGAAAATTTGGGGGGGGGGGCACTCTGCCCCCCTGCCCCCCGCCTCGTACGTCTATGGGCAGATCGGAGTTAAGGCACGTCGAACTTTATATAAGGCTCTGTCTGAGCTGTCAGTTCTAATGGCTGAGGGCAAACTCACTCAACTACAACACCATACTAGTCTACAATACCGCTCAACTTCCTGCAGATCGGCTTCATTGAGTCGACCACTCAAGAGCCCATTGAGTGGCCAGTAACATTCCCTTTGTGATTGGTGTAGTTTTTACGTTTGAAAGTGAAGAAATTGTGCTGAATGTATAATTGCATGCAACTTTGTTCACATTTAACAAAAAGACGACAAACTGCATTTCCAGTATAGGACTGCCTAGTAGCATTTTAAGAAACGAATTTTGCTAATACAGTGACTACCATCCGATGAATTTGATTTCTTTTAATCAAAAACTGATTTGGATAACCTTAGATTTTGCAACCCTCCATTTAGTGGTAGTAAGTATCACATGATCGCCATGGACTTCAGGAGAATTTTTGTTTCGGTTCTGTTCGTTGCGTCTCCTGTTATGTTTGTAACATATATTCAAATTAAAGGTAAGAAATTTGACATTCGTTTGAGAACCAACTAACTGGTGAAGGGTTCACCGTTTAAACTTAAGTACTGCGTTGTGAATCCCTCAGTGACAGTAAAATATTCTTCCCTGTTCTCTTTTTCAGTTTTACGTCTCAGTTTCTTATCCAATTGGTTTAAAGGACAAGAGCAATTACCATATTTTTTTGAAAGCAGCTACTATAAATCTCACAATTTACTCTTTTTTTCTCTCCAAAGTATCTTTTATAATATTTTAGGCCTCCAATATTGCATATATTCAGGGTAAACCAAACAGTTACGCTCTAAAGACACCGAGATTAAGTTAAGAATCGGTGTGCTATTTACTCCAACAGAATCCTTAACGAAAATCCTGGTTAAACGACAAATTTCACATTTGAGGAGAGAAAATGTTGTAACGCTGAGAGCCATTCATGAAACAGGACGGTCTACTGAGCAACTTCAAGTTGGCGTGACTGTTCTTGCTGTTTTTCCAGTTGTGGTTTACATTCTTGTTTTCCATGCCCAATGCTTTGCTGAACACAAAGTACAATGGCAGTAGGTTCTACTTTTAAAGGGACAATCCTCTCACCCCAAACTACACTTCTAGTATAGGGTAACAGAAACTCTCAATTTTGGATTTTAAAACCCCCAGATGGCTTGAAATGGCATTTGCTAGGTTTATTTGTCTCTTATTCTGGTGAGAAAAAAATTGTTATTTTTCCAAGATTAAAATACACTTTTGAGATACTGATTAGCTGGACTATGTATCCTAAAATGGCAAATTCGGAATCCTGCTGAATTTTGCAAGTCACATTGCCCTTATCTGTTGGCAACATTCTTTCATTCTAGACATGTGTTTATCTGTTAAACACTCATTTTGCTCAGACTTTGTGGCACGTTTAAATTCTTAACACGTTTAGCCTTTAAGTACTACATGTTTAGCCATTAAACGTGTCAGTTAGAACAAAATTTTCAGGAATAAGAACGCGTGTTTAACATGTCCAAAAAGTTTACGAAATGGGTGAAGTTTTTTTAAAAGCCTTAAATTTCTGAGCACTGTTTTAGAGTGAGTCAACGTAGCTGTCCAGGATGTCACAAAAGTAATGATGCCCTCAAGAACATTGAGTGTAAAATCACTCTTTTCTGGAATTAGGAAGCAACCTAAATTTTGAGTTGACATATTTCAATCGAAAAGGATCAAGTTCAATATAATTACTATACACTCTTATAAATTTTGGGCAAAACATGTTGGGCACTTACAGTACTGGTTAAACGTTGAGTAATGCTCTGTTAATGTTGAGCAAACACAACAAATCTTAAGCACGTGTAAGATCATTGCAAATTAGTTTGGCAAATCTTCATGACGTATGCTCAATGAACTTGTGCAGTACTGCTAGTAGTCGGAAAGACTCTCGTTGGGAGCGTATACCACTGCACCAACATCTGGGTAAAGTTTGTAGCAAAAGTTGAAATGAAAAAATTGCCCAAACAAATGGACAGATTAAATTAACCAGAAAAGGGCAAACGTTTGCCAAATATATGGGTAAATATATTTGCTAATTTGTTCGGCATAATTTACCCAAATTTTGGTGTGGTGGTATGCGAACCCAACGTTGGGTAAATGTTAGGTAAAATTTTGCCCAACATTTTTAAGAGTGGTTTGTTAGGTTAAATAGTCTTGAAGAGTCATCCTTGACTTCACTCTTTTGAACTGAAGGAGCAGTGAATTGTGATTCTCCTCACATTCCTCTCAGCGTACAATTAAAATTTCAGTACTCGAACAAAGGTAAAGAAAAACTTAATGCTGCATGTGTTTATTTTTACACAGGTGTGTTTGTGAACTAGTACAAAGCTCGCTGCAGAGGCTCTAGTTCTCAACCAGTCGGACCCAGATAGTGCTTGGAGTGTATAATTAGGCACTAGCTGAATGCTAGAGTGTATAATTATAGGCACTAGCTGAATGCTGGAGTGTATAATTATAGGCCCTGGCTGAATGCTGGGGTGTATAATTAGGCATTAGTTGAATGCTGGGGTGTATAATTAGGCACCAGCTGAATGCTATATTATTACTAGATCCATACATTGAATTATTTTTATTTAATGTGTGGTTGGGTTGATATAATTTTACCATTTCATGTTCTTATTCATTGATTTGGTAATGTTTTTATAGTTCTCCTTTTAGTTATTTAGCCTTGTGCTTGATGTGCCATTTAACGTTATTTTATTCTTCTCTTAATATGGTTGGAACATTTTTCTTTTTTGTGTTCAGTGCTTCTTTCAGCAACTTTTCTGTGTATTAGAAGTCACTGTTTACCTAGTCTGCGTCAAGACTTAGTGAATCTTTACGCTTACATGACAAATATCCATGCACACTATGGTATATTAGTTAGTGGCGTTATTCCTGATGTGCGGCTCTGCTCGAAACTGTGATATCCTGTGATTGTTTCCAGTTATAATTGGATATCTGACTGAGGCTGCTGTATGAATGACTTTTTGGAAATACAGCAGCCTCAGTCAGCTAGCTACTGCCACTGAAAGAAGTAATTTCCATACCGAAGGAAACCTTCCTTTTTATAGGGCACAAAGCCTACCCGCGGTGAAAGTAGTCGACGGAAAATCAGCTACTCGAGGAAATCACTCGGACGTAGCCTGACATAGTCTGACAGAGAAACAGGGGCACCCGTTACATCCATGCCTACTAAAGCGGCTCACTGAGTCGATTCATGAAATTCAACATTTTTTCGAAAACAAAAGGAAAGTTTTCTTCCCATACCGCAAGCTTAGACAAGCCCCCATATCCAACATACAAATAATTGTTTCATGAGTGAGTTAGAAAGAGTAAATTCGGTTTCCAAAATAAAAGACATACACTTTTTCATCTTATGCACAAAATCTCTTCAAGTTAGGACACGCCAAAATTCAAAATTTTAAAGCTTTTCTATAACCTTTTTATATATATCTTGACTAATCCTGCTAATTATAAGTATTTTCCTGTCGTAACACCCTTAAACACTTTCATTAAGTTATCAGTATCAACGTAAAGAATCCCAAATGAGTATGCTTCCAAAAAATTCAAAACATTGCATCTCAGCCTTTCTTCTAATTAAAGCAAAAGATTTTGAAGTAAGGGAACCTCTTCCCCAGGTCAGCAAACTATTACACTTAACAAAAGTTTTATTAAAATTCTTAGATATTATCCCTTCCAATTGGTAACCAACAAACAAAGAAATAACAGCTTGAAAGTAAGCTAGTTGTGACAATCCCGTCCTTGTGTAAATTCATATTAGCCGTCACTAACCGCAGTTGTAACGTTGAGCCAGTTTCGAAAACTTTTTGGTGCCATGAGACCCATATCAGGAGCTTAAATTCACCGTCCCCACTTCACAATTCTGTTCTACATTAAATAAACATTCACTCTAACTATATAAAGAGTAAATTTCTACTCGTTAAAAGAGTTAGAGTTTTGAGGTTTACTCCAAAGAGCAAAAGGTCACTCCAAGAAAAGTGAAATTCACACCAAAAGTGCGAAGTTTCACAGATTGATGAAGTGCCTATGCCTATACAGGGACCACTCTCTAAAAAGGGATCTCGTCAAAGGGTGAAGTTTCAGTGGCGCCTCCACGGGTTGGGGCATGGAGACACGCGCCCTCTGAAAAACCTAGTGCCCCGGGTGCCCCCGAAATGAGAATTGGGATTTTCAAGAAAGAAGCTAGTAGTCCAGTGTAGTCTACCAGATTTCGTGTAAATTGATTCAGTCTTCTTTGGAAAAGGACAGTAATTTCTATCTCCTTCAAATAAAAAAATAGCCCAAAGCACATGGGAGATGCTTCATTCGGCTGTCTGAGGGGTTGCGTTTTTTTTTTTTTAATTTTTGTATGCTCTGAGCTAATTGAAGGCGGCGCTCAGCTCAGGTAGCCTTTCCGGCAGGTGAACAGGTTGACATGTTCATATAGGAGAATCACATTCAACTGCTTTTTTATAAGTCGTCCCCATTTTAAAAATGACTGCCGGATAGAAGTTTTGTTACCAATGAAATCTCACCTCCAGTTACCCAACTAATTTTAGACCAGTTTTACCTTCAAATGACTCCTTTGATACCTCAAAAATACCTTAAAACCAAGAAGCATCCGGAGGCCCCTAGACCATAACCGTGACCATCAGTGGATCTCTGAGGGTATCGAGCTAACGCACTCGGTGGCGCCTTCGGCGCCATGATTATGTCTGTGTATCCTACAAAATCCTTCAGCCCCTCCAGTGCACATTAGAATGGAAAATCAGGAAACTTTCTTGAAGTCTTTCTTGAAGTGCCTTTAAATTATTTTTGAAGTAACTTAACACTCTAATGTATCGAAGCCGTGAAGTCTGGAAGTGACATAGCTCTTTCATTTGTTATAAATTCCAACTTGTTATTTCTTAAATTCGAACTTTTACTTCGTTAAATTCTACCTTTTTCTTTTGCTTGGCAGTTCTAAACAAAAACCCCAAGCTTCTGTTGAAAAAATCAATTTTTTTTTTATAAATTTCTATTTCGAGTTCTTACAAATCGAATTCTATTTTCTTAAATTCGAACTTTCACTTTTTTAAATTCGAAATTTTACTTTCTGAAAGGCCCAGTTCTCTCACCCCAAACATTATCAATTCACCTCCATTCTTACTTAAGCCCCTCCCACAATTGTTCGAAATTCATCCTCATCTAGATACAATCTCAGTTTATTGCTTCAAGGTGAGTATAGAAAAACTAATCAAAACACTCTCAGTACCGTTCATGCTGTGTAATATAAGCTTTGGTATACTCTGCGTTGTTTGAATTAGCTGTCAATCAAAGAGCTGGGCCAATTGAGAATTTCGTTACCCACGTACCAAAATTGTAGTTTGGGGTGAGAGATTTGGCCCTTTAAAAGCGAACTTCTACTTTAATTTTCTAAATTGCCGACCGTACGTGTATTGGTACGAACGTAGGAGTTCATATACGTACAATATTCCATTAGCTTGATACGCATGCTAATCCATGCGTATGAAGCTAATGGATTTTTTTTTAAACAAATGAGGGTTCGAATTTAAAAAGTGAAAGTTCAGTGAAAGTTGGAATTTAAGAAAAAACGAAAGTCTTATTTAATAAAAGTGAAAGTTCGATGTTCTAAGGGCTAGGGTTAGGGTTAGTTCTAAGGGCCTCGATACTAATGTAATGCCGTCAAGCTTTTCACCGTCAGACTGTAGTCAGGTAGTAGAGAATGGCTTAAATTCATTCTTTGTTTTCAGAGTATAATCCATAATTAAATTGTATGTTTCCTAAGAAATTAAAATCAGTACTTGTTCTCATTATTTCGAGTAGGTAAAAATGTCAATAATTCTTATTCAAGGTCAAACGTAATTGAGTATTTCTGGGCGATTCAAGAAAAATAGAAAGTAAAAGATTCAAAAGAAACTCGTTTTGGTACATAGTGATTGTCAGGGGGTGTCGGGGGGGGGGGGTTGGCTAGAGACTTCGTCATAAGTTTTCCGAGAAAACCGAACTTATAGGAGCGAGAGCTTACTTGCGAATAATTAAAACTGCCCATTTTCCGTCTCCAAGGTAAGAACATGTTGTAATATCATTTGAAAGAGAGAGAGAGAACAGATAATATTTCCAAAATATAGTGGTACCTTTCTTGTTTCATTCATTAAATGTAGGCCTACATACTTTCACATCACTTACGTATGTGCACGCCTGATGTATGGCGTTGTCATGGAACTTGTATCCCAGTATTGCAATATGCCTGGTACCATCATGCATTGCGTTTCTCATGGCTAGCATCTGTTGCATGTGTACTGCAACAGATTCGTATCATAAACAAGGCGCGATTAACAGGCTTCAGGAAAATTGGAATAATATATCAACGAAACCATATGGGAAAGTATATTTCGCAATCAAATATGAAATGAGAATTCCTATGGAGTTTTTTGCCCAATGAATCCAGCAAATATCGACTGCATAAGTCCCTATGTCCAAAGTAATTTCCACTTTGAGAAATCTCCTTAAAATGCTTTTTACGTGCTGAAGTCGCGAACTCTCTGATTCGACATTTGGATTGGTTATTGGCCCGGAAAACTTAACACATCATCCGATCAGAGATTTGTACAAGGCCGCATTTTTCAAGTTATTTAACTAAGTTGCCACATATCGTTTATTGTGAAGTGTTCAATTTGAAGTGAGATTCGGTACTGGCAATTCTACAGGGAAAATCCCTTAGCTTGAAAACAATGATACTTCATGTGTTTGGGTCTTTTTGTTGACAGGTGGGTCTCGAGTGTGAATTGTAAGAAATACTATAGGATTTGTATCCTCTTTTGATTACGCCATTCATGCAATTCCTCTGAAAATAATTGACATTCTCGGGAAGATTATACTGTAATTCAAAAACCTATGGGTAATCATGGTACACGCACGGGCACCCTGGAAATAAGATTTGGTACTGGTTGATAAAGGGTCAAAAAAAAAAAAAGGCTACAGCAGTAAGCTTTTTTCCATTACTAATAGAGAAGATGACATCATTATTTTATTTAAACCGTCACCCGAATTTTTGTTACATTTTTCATGATTTTAATGGAAATTCAGAAAGACGCCAATCACTTAGGATAGATCCCCGCTTTAGCCATACCTTCTAAAAAGTAAACGGATCCAGGACATACCATAGTGAGTTCACGAGGAAAAGTACACTTAATCGCATAGGAAAGTTATTAGACAACATTTCAAGAATTCTTAATACGTGATAATTGAAGGATAATTTATACGGGGCCGTAAGGGAACAAACTCTGATAGAAAATTCAACTAGAGTATTAAATGTTTCACGGTAGATGAAAATACTACTTGTCAATATAATACATTATTCGAGGCATTATCCAAAAATGGGAATTCTAAGAAAAACATTATGGAGGGAAATTGGTAGAAGAGATGGTCCGTATCAGTTTTCTAGGGCTTTCTACGTTGTTTTGTATTGACTTCATCGACATAACTACCAAATGGCACTAATATTACTTGGCAAAATACTCAAAACGTCACTATGAAATAAAGCTGCTTGTAACTACGATCAACAGCTTAAACACTACTTCTTTCCGAAATTCACGAGATTAGCAATTGAGCTCGTAGACTGTTTTGGCGTATTTGGGACGTATTTTTGTTGTTAAGTTGGCAGATTGGCAAAATATGCATTTTATCAGGTAAAAATATCCCTGCACTTTTTAAATTTGCTTATTTTTAAAGTACAGTAAAATCTGTCTTTTGGTAAAGCGAAAAAATGCAGCTTCATATGTTCTACTGAAAAGCCTGATATAAAATATCCGGCTATGTCAGATAGAAAGCTGATCTCGGGGTCACCAAAATATATATTTAGCTCTGATGAAGTCACACAATTTTAATTTTAGTCGCTTACGGAAACGTTCACAAACTTGGAAAAGAATGGCTGTTTTATTCTGTAAGCCTAGCTTTGAATGACGAACAAGAAGCTATATCTATGAAACGTAACCAGAATAAATTCACAAGTTATCATATCAGCAATTTCAGTCGAATTGTCGGGTAAAAGGCGCAAGATCACTAGGAGCTTTTGGGTCACCCTTTCTGGACGTTGGCGAATAGTCACAAATTTTTTTCCCGAAATCCTCCCGAAGCTGCCCAACAGTTACCAAATGTTCAGATTATCATGTTCTCTCATTAAAGGGCTAAACCTTTTACTCCAAAATACAATTTTTGTAGTATTTGAAAGAAATTCCCAACTGGGACAAGTCTTTGATTGGCAGCTAGTTCAATAACGGAGAGTACCGAAGTTCATGTCACACAGCATGAACTGTAATGAAAGGTATTCTATATACTCACCTTGAATCAATAAAGTGATATTGTATCTGGATGAGGATGCGTTTCAAACGTTGTGGAGGGCCTTAAAATTAAGAAGGCTTTAGGAGAATTGGAACCGTCTGGGGTGCGAGGATTAGGCCTTTAAAGGGGGAAATGCGGTCTGCTGAACTTGACATAGTAATACAATAGACTGTCTTGTTTCACGATTGGCTAAGTTGGGGTCATGTGATAATACTTTTTTCCCCTCGACTGAACTGCCAAATGTGATTTTTAAGGACTAAACTGAGCAAAATGCGTGCATGTGGTCACTTGTCGGTGTGATCAATGAAGCTGTTTTTTGGATAAAAGTTCCCTGGTTAGATTATATTTGAAAATGTCACATTTTTTAATAAATTTGCAACACATTGTTTATTGTGAACTGTGCAAAATGAATCGAGGAGGCCGAAAGAGCAAATTTCCCGGTAAAAACATTAAAACCCTGGATCCGGTCGAGGCCGTCTACATTCTTATATTGGTGGGGTGTTGTGAAATTACTGACGTGTGGCTTGGGGAGGATAAGGTGATGGACCTCTCCTTAGCCAAAAATTTTTAATTCGAAAGGACCGTAGATAGCAAATGGGTGCAATATTCGAGTGGATTTATTGGCGATGGGTTCTTTCATTACGCCAAAATAGGGTGAGAAATATCAAAGCAAAACTTTAACGTTGTAGTTGGTATTTCTTTCACTCAATGTACCTTGTACAGTCATTCAAGCCTCCACTGAGAATTGACATCAGATTGGCAACCGATCAGGTTTGCCGAAGAATTGAATTTGCACGTAAACTGATGGTTAATATCATTGCTTGTCAGTAACGTGGGAAACGGGGAGGGGGATGTCCCACACTCTTAGAAATGTTGGGTAAAATGAGTTGGGCAATGCGAAAAGTGGTAAAGTTGAGCAGTTTTCTCCACGCGGTTGGGCACATACAAACATGTCTTCAGTCAAGATTTCAAAATTACTCCGCTTTGTTGGGTAAATGTCGCGCATACGTACCGTATGGACCGATATACAGAGCTAGAGCGAATCATCCGCACGAACGTATATGTCGTACCACGTACGTGTCGCTGTTGGTACGTAATGAATACCGCATTTGCATATACGTACGTACGCGTACCCGGCCGGCCGGCCGGCCGTACACACCGCTGTATTTTGGATCGACGACGTAAAGATGGCTGATGAAGGAGTTTGTGTAAGGCTGATATCTTGGAAACTGGACAATTTAATCGACCATTTTAAAGGTGATCACATCGTAATCACATAGTAGCATCTTAGCATTATCGATCGGGCCATGAATTTATGCAAATAAAAACAGTGTTCAGTACAAAAATATACGTCAAATTTTTACACGATTGCTTGGTAGCCTAAGTTACCAGGCCTAGGCTAGGCCTAGCCTAGGCTAGGCCTAAGTGTTAATGTGAAGGACTTGGTAGGGCCTAGCGCTAGGCCTAGCCAATGAACGATGTTGTGCCCCACATCCAAGACTTACAGTTACACTTTTACAGTCGGGCAGTCAGCCTAGGCTAGGTCAGAAGCGAAGCCAGGCCTAGGCCTCACTCAGGCCTAACGTTAGGCCTACAGTATATGTACCAATAGCGTGAAGCGCATAGACTATTTGGATCATAGTATTTTGGGAACTTTCCACATTTTGCATCAATTCTTTTCCATATTCAGTCCAATGGAAAAATCTTTCATGTCGTACTGAAATTAGTTCGTTAATGTTACTAGGATATCAGGGAATACAATTTTATTGGTTTCATGCTATTGGTACACGTACAGTAGTTAGCTACAGTATTGGCAACAGGCATCACGGTACGGGGCCGTAATATAGAAGTAACGGTAGGCCTAGGCCCAACATTAGGGTTAACATGCAATATCATTTAACGGTCAAGGTCAAACATAGGCTAGTTAAAACTAACATAGTTAGCCCAAAGCTATGCCTAGCCAAATATTGCATGGTGCTCAGCAGACTGTGATCAAGCTAGCCTAGTGCTTGGGGCCTTTAACTTCAAAGACTAAGCAATTTACTAGGGCCTAGCCTAGGCTAAGTTAATTTTAAAGAAAAAATTAGCCTGGTGTAAAGTTTGTGATAGCCGGGCTTCATGTAACTTAGGCCATCCAAGATAATAATATCACAACTCATAACTGAGAAAAAATTTTGGTTGCTGCATAAATTTCAGTAGGCCTATCTAACATTAGCCCTAGGCAAGGCTAATTCATTGGAAGGATTACTGTTCTTTTGTCCTTTTATCTTTTTCGTAATAGCCTTTGTATGGTAAAAAATTTGCAGCTTGCATTGAAAAATGGTCTACATTTCAAAAAGACTGACCTGATTTGCAAAACCATTTTGGGTGAGTGCTTATTGTTTGTTCCCGGCCTAAAGGTGTTACTGGGATGACTGTTATTAAAAGGAGCACTTTGGCCAAAACCACAGTTTGAAATATGAAACTTTTCCTCAGAATAAGCACCTTTGTTCTGCAGTTATTAGACCTTTGATACATATTTCCCCATTCTTTTAGGAGGCATTTTACACTAGAGGCTCCCACAAGAGACCAGCATTCGGATGGTTAGAAGATCATTTACGCTATGTGAGGAAGAAGAATAAGAGCACTGCAGCGCAGTGAATCTGGTGTCATCAAAAGTAGAAGAGGACAAAAAAAAAAGGAACATGAAAGTGATAGTGCAGGTAAGTGTGAGCTTTTCTCTTAACAAGCTTTTCTTTGCAAGGTGGAAAAATGCAAATTCAGGCATGGAATAATTTTCAGCCCTGCAGTCTGGCCAAGTTCAGGAAGCAGTCATCCCACACTTATTTTAAAACATCATTAACGTCTTTTTTGGCATGTAAATTATCACTACAGGTCCCATCGGTGATGCTTAAGAATATTACTGTTGAGGGTGAAACAAAAATTTTGTTTTCATAAAGTAGTAATAGAGTGTAAAACAGTCACCATATTATAGAGAACTGCATAAACTGGCATAAGGGCTATGCTGAATTGGTTGTGTTGTGCTATAAGTAAATATCATTCAGTTAAATTCTAATTTTCTTCCAAAGATATTAAAAGAATCTGCCCCATTCTTAAAGATCTGTTGTTATGTGGAATTGTACCACTGTAACTGCTTTCTTGACTTATTCTTTTTACTTGACAGCTTCTTCTATTGAGAATGAAGATATTGAATTAAAGAAGAAGACTCAGTTGCTAAAAGATAACAAAGAACCACATGAAACCGTAAGAGACTACATGAAAGACACAGCTCTTGAGAGAGCTGCCTTCATAAAGCATGGTGCAAAGAGCGTACAAGAAATCTTGCAGGAGTATCCAAGGATACTTGATCCACAAATGGTTTGTACCTTTTCAACTAGCCATGTATTGTTGGGGCAAAGAATGGTGCAAACATCCTGAGTAATCATTCTTGAATCACTACATTTCTTAAATTGCAGACAGAATACTTTGGATTCCTTTCTTTTTGGGGGGACGGGAGGGGGGGGGGGATTGAGACATGGTAAATGCTTACATTCAAAAATGGTAAATCCCAGACTCTGTTATTGGGTCCTTATGATTTTTCACACAATGTAATCTCTTGCTCAACTTAACCCCTTGTTCATTGTATGATGTTTTAATTATTAGTCTGGGGATATTTGGGATGGTCGTCAGTAATTGTTTTTATTTTGCCAAGACAAAGACATCATGTAAATATTACTTACAACTGGTATGCATATTGCCAAAATGGTTCCATTTGTTTATAGAATCATTTCCTTATTTCAATGGCACAATGTGTATTTCAATTAAAGGGAAATCAGTTATCTCAATTTGAATTAGTGTACTTGTCTATCCTGTTTCTTGAATGGCTCTTGGGAATCGTGTGACAATAAAGTTTTCTCACATGAATTCTAAAAGTTGTGAGGGGTAACTAATCAGTTAACCCTGGACTTACAACTTCAAACTTTTGAGAACCATGAAAGGTACTTAGAAGAGTAACAAGAAGAAATTAGTGAAAATTAGCTGTTGTTTCAAAATATATTTGGGGGGACTGCCCTTGCCCTTTAAGGTGTCTATTAAAATAATAATAATAGTAATAATTTCGGGCCTTTAAGGGCAGTTGTTTTACGACGCTAAGGGACCACGAATGTGGGAGCGGCCTGTGGCCATTTGAATAACAACTCTATGTTGGGTGGTACTAACTCAACAATTTAGATCAAATTTGGCATTTTTTTTTTTTTTTTTTAATGGCCTGCTCAGATGGGAAAACCGTAGATTGCTCTTGTATGAAAAACCCACTTTACTTTGACCCGGTCAGGACTAGAACTCCTGACCTACCAGTTACTATGCTTCGTTGCTTCAAATGCCACCGCCTCGGCCACAGCACCGGTTTCAACTTTTAAACTTTAATTATTAAAAGGATATAGTCATGTTCTGATTAAAACTAATTATTTAATTATTAAAATTGTGTGATGCATAATGGCATTTCTTATTCAATATTTGAAGTCTTGTAATTGTTATTTTACAATGATTTTCCTGTTTACAGATTGAACAAGATTTTGAGATTCTGCTTCCACGTGCTGCATCTAAGCTTTCTGAAAAGTGGGAGAAGATGACAGAACAGATTTTGTTTTTTGCATCCAAAATGTGCTCCAGTTGGAAGAATGTATTCCCCAACATTGCCATAACAGTACTTACACAGGGTTAGTGCTTGCAATAGCTGATACATTGTGTAACTCTTGAATTTTTGATTTCTGAAAGGAATTACTTAGTTATTTAGTTAGTTAGTTAGTTAGTTAGATGAGGTTTTATGGCTCAGTTTCTATATCCAAATAGTTTAAGTCTTGCTGGCCACAGCCTTTTTCCAGTTGTGGTTGACTGGCTTGTTGTCCCTAGTTCATTGCTTACGCTATGCACCAAGCACAACGGCAGTAGATCCCATTTTTTATATCTTTGGTATGACCTGGCCAGGAACCAAACTCCAGACCTAAGGGCTGCAAGTCAGAATTTTGAAAGAAATCAAAATGGGAACATATATAATAAATACTTCTAATCTTAGACTGCATTTCGTTCCATATACGCAGACTACCTAAGTTTAAAAGACTGAGTGTGAGGTAATATTCATCACTGCATATAAAACCAAATTTGCTTTGAAAACAATTATGGTGCACATAGTGGTGTTGGAAAAGTGCAAACCCCAGAAAAATTATCTAAATTGATATCAAACTTTGTTTATTTTTAATTTTAAGGTTATTAGCAATGGAAGCTAAGTATATCAATTAGAACTCAAAGCAGACATGTGTTGCGTGATATGGCTTCACATTAGTACCATGATTTATATGTGTAAATTAACTTGAAGTTTTTTAATAAAAAGTGAAAACTTTTGATCAATGATACACAGTGTAAGCAAATCCTGTCCTTTAATTTTACAGGACAAGTTAAAGCAATAGGTACTAGTAACATGACAAAATGCTTTGGTAATTTGTGTGAGCCATTACATGTATCCTGCATGCTTTGACTGAATTTTTGGCTGAAAAGAGTTCTGTACTTAGGGTTTTATTTTTGAAATTAAATGAAAGTTTCAACAGAATACTCCTATTAGATTTTTCGTAAGGAAAAAAGAGAACTTTTTGTTTGTTTTGAAATAAGTCTTGTATGACGTATAAAAATCAATATCAATACTTGCCACAACATGTTATTTTTACTTTCTTTTTTATACAGAGGAAAAACAGAACCTGGCATTTTTCCTTCTACCCATTTTATTTAAGGGACGTGGTGGACGAAAAGCCTCATGCACACTACAGTACTAGACTCTGTGAAGTCTTTCATTGATTCCATGCCAGTAAGTTTGACCTCTGTAAAATCAATTGATGCCATTTTTAAAGAAAATTACTGTTGGAAGGAAATGCAGCCCACCTCTTCATAACATACCCCATCATACTAATTTAGGAATTCCTTGGGCCATCAAATTTATTCACTTAAATTTAAATAGTCAATTGTGCAATAATTTGTGATATTCTTGTTGTACAACTCACATAAAATGCTTTGTTTTCTTTTGAAATTCAAAGTGTCTACATGACCTTATACTTAGTACGCGGATGCTTTAGGATGTACCCCATTACTTTGATGGGGGTCAAAGGTCATCTGATATCTCTAAGTTCAAACTCATAAAACTTTTTCTACACTCTTTTGATGTTGGGAATGGAAATAGGTTTCATCGATACGTAATGTTGCATTAATTCTAGCAGTTGAAACTTGTACAAATAGTTTTGTTTGATTCCAAAGGTATGCTTAAATCAGTAAATGCTTAAGTGGAAATTCCCAATGTCCTGCACATCTTTCCAGCACATTTTGATCACGGTCAACTATTAACTGGAAGAAGCATGACATCTAAGATTTATTTCCGGATTGCACATTTATGTGCTAGTCATTAATACCACAAGCTTTTTGCATCCAGTATGTATTTTACCTCTCCAAAATAATTGCAAAACCTCAGAAAAGAACTAGTGGCCATTCAGTGCAGTCTTCTCCTTGTTTACCCTTTGGGTGTACTATTTTAAGTGCAAATATTTGTGAAGCAACTAGAAATCTGTATGCCACTGATGAATACTGTACTTGTGTATGCACAGTTCTCGATATTTTTTTTCCTTTCAATGAGAATGGCAGTGGTAATGGCAAAGATCAGTGAGGAGGGATATGAAACTATTTTGAAATGCATAATTGGCTTAAAAATTACATTTTAATCCTGATAATCGTTTTAATTACTATACAGGATGTTATCCATGTAAAGGACTATTGCAAGAAAATCTCTGAGGAAGATCGTCCTTAACCCTTCATTTTGACATTGGGATCGCAGAAACTTTCCCCACAGCAAGTGTTTGTCATTATTGAAAGGAGGCCTTTGGTACAGAAGTCTTTGTCAGATGCTGTTGACCTCTGCTTTAAATCCCACCATGTTTTCGATGTTCTTTACCAGCTTAAAGCCAAGGGAGCATGGGAATTCCTTCAGAGTGAAGTTTATGAGTTGGGACGGATCCAAAGTGCGACACTCAGCTCTTTCAGGGCTTTGCGGCAACATATTGCAAAATATATATATACCTTAAGTCGTTGCTGTAAAGTTTTGCTGTAAAGTGGTGTTCTTAATGTTAAAAAGTTTTTCAAAAGTTGATATATGTTAATAAGTTGTGCACTTACCAAGTTCTTAGATGTATGTTAGTGCTACAGTACGTTATTCATTTCTCAAACAACATTTAAATTACCGACGGAGGTCAATTAATTAAAAGAGGTGTTATTTTAAGTTCATGTTTCCCTAAAAGCAAAGCATTCAAATTTTCTCCCATTATTTACCTGTAATGTTTGGAAAGTTAACAAATATGGACATTGGTTTTACATTTTAAAAATGGATTTATGCTTGAGCAGACCAGTGACATATAAGAGAGTACTCTACCCATCTTACGTTCTGGGTGAAATTTTCCTTGTAACTCCTGTGTGGTTTTGGGGATATAAGCTAATGAAGCTTTACATTTCAACTCAAGTGTAACTGAGACAAGCTCATCATGTGACATAACGTAATAAATTTTTGGTTTTCTTTTATTTTTCAGCCAGTAATAGTGATTGTATGTTGCCAGATTTTATGTGCACAAGAGACCCCCTAAACCCACCCCCCCCCCCAAAAAAAAAAAAAAAAAAACCAAACATTGCCTTGTGTGAAGAGATGGCCTAACACATCCTTGTTATAGGCTCCCTTCATATAAAATCACAAATGTAGCAACTTTATTATTTGCTGATATTTCAAGAACTACACATCGACACTGAATGGAATACCATGATAGGCCTACCTCAACTGGACAATCTTCCAGTCTCAGTCAATTAATTACAAGTGTGTTGTTCACTGATTTTTCAATATTAAAACAATACAAAGAAATCAAGTTGATTACTTTGAAAGTAAGTTCTTAAATTATCTTTCAAACATGATATTTTTTCTCTCTTTATAAATTTTGATGTTACTTCACTTTTCATGTTCATGTTTTTTGGGGTGCTTAAAGGTTACAAGTTATCAATCCAAGTACCATGAAAGACGCACATTTTCCTTTGATTGATCTTATGAAATTTTGAGAGGTCAGCATTTTGAAAATATAGTACTTTTTGCTTCTTTCAATGTTGTGGAGATCTGAAAGATTAACGTCTAAATTTGCATGCCCAGCAATACTGCAAACTAGAGGTCATGTTAATATATATGCCTACAACAAGTTGCATCATTAATTTCATCTTAAGGCAAGATACACACGTTTGTGTTTTGGTTACTAACAATAGCCATACTTTGGAATTTTTATTTGTGATCAACAGATGGATGAAATAAAAAAAAATAATCAACTGTATCACAAAGACTTTACATTTGTTTTTATTTGAAAAAATGTGTTAAATGCTTCAGTCTCAAATGCTTCATTAAGTTATGGAAGATTCAATGACTGCTGAGTTTTACCTGTACAAAATGACTGTAGAGACATTCATATGCTCAACCAAAATCCCTGCCCAACAGCCGTGAAACAAAATTCGTTGGGTAATAAATATACCTGCTTTTGGGTAAAAAAGTACCTTTTTGTTGGTTAAACATTACCCCAACTGTTGGTTGGAAATAGTGCCCAGCAAAAAGCCCTGCAACAAAATTCGTTGTGTAATAAATACACTTGCTGTTGGGTAAGAAAGTACCTTTTTGTTGGTCAAACAATATACCCAACTGTTGGTTGTAAATAGTGCCCAGCAATAGTGGGTATTTTTTGCCCAATGTTGGTGCGGTGAACTATAGCACCAACGTTGGGCACTTGTTGGGTAATATTTTACCCAACATTTTTAAGAGTGCACACCTCTGGAAGAAGTGAAAGGTAAATCAGCTCAACGTGGGAAATCGATAAGAATGCCTCCTCTGTTGACCGTTTAAGCGTATTTAAATATCTTGCATTATTGAGTGTCAAAAACAGCACCATTTTGCTTCTTAATCCTCCTATTCAAAGGTAATTTTTAAAGGCTTTGGGAAAGTAACGTCTTCTTCGACCCTCCCCGAGGTCACCAAACAATCACGCCTTTTGAATCGTCTATTGAAATTTTCGAGATACTTGTCTTTAAGTCTTGTTCCATATTACTTTTTGCAGACGACACCAATATCTTCTTCATAGACAGCAATAGCAACTTAGAGGAAATTATTAATTAACTGTACAAGTTGTACAAATGTTTTGTATTGAATATCACTGAACGTCGATAAAACAAATTAAATAGTGTTAAGCAGAGAGAAATAATCATGGCGGTGATCCGTTTTTGAAAGTGGGGAGGGGGATATAGTCGGTATCACTATCTAAGCGGAGCGCCACCATCAGTTAGCCCGGTGAGTACAAAGAAAATTTCGGCCAGAAATAACACCCTACAGGCAGTCCTCACAGCTACCAAAAGTCGCTTCTTTTCTAATTTGAGTATGCATGACGTCACAGCCTTTATATAATTAGCAAAAACTAGCTGTTTTTAAATCCAAATTTCGACATGAAAAATACATAATCTAACAATACCATCATTAAAATTTATAGAGAACACATTTTCGGATAGTTTCGCAACATTTTTGAAGTATTTAAGCGATGGATTGGAGACCATTTTTGAACTCGTAAAAACAGTTTTCATTTTGTTCGGAATATCTGTTTTTTTTTCTCGAAAACGAGTTTTTTGGCACGGTATGCCAGAAAGAGGGTTCATCAGAAATTTCCTTACCTACCCCAAAAATCTAACATCACCATGAAATATTTCTGAATACGGTCAGGTATTCGCGAAGTTAGAGCAGGTCTTGACACTGCCATGCATCGTACGTAAAAAACCCACTTTCACGTACTGAGCTGTTTGCATTAGTTGGGCGAAAATGGAACTGCACCGAGCGAGAAAATGTCCTCTACATAAGTATTAATCATGCTAACCTCGTCGAGTCTTCCTTTACGTTTAATTTACATATATATAGAAGGAATATTACATTGAGAGTCAATTTTTGAAAACCTTGTAACGATTTAGTGGCTACCGATGCTAGGGTTATAGTGATTGTATCTTGAGTACGTCAGTACCTTGAGTCGTTCACCACAGTGTAAAACAACGTACAGCACGATGTACAACACTTATTAATTGACCGACTCATGGTAACCCTTTGACCTAAATGGCCATACACTTTGCACGTACCATATTATACAATCACTAAATCACAGCTATTGTAGGCCTACTAGACTCACAAATTATTGCAAACAATAACATGACAGAAAAATTGTGGCATTAAACTAGACAAAATAGAGGTAAAATGGAGGGATATTGGATATGAGTGAACCCTGGGGGTAACGCTGTACAGTCAGTCCTTATCCTTACAGCAGGTGGTGAGGTCCAAGAAATGAAGATCAGATCACTTTGTTTAGTAATATTAGTTGTGAACAGCACGTGGAACTGGGTGGGTCTTAAGTTTTTTCTAGGGAACTGGGTACTGAGTACACAACCCCCACCCCGGCCCCAACAACCTCTGGACTGGAAGCATGCAGCTGAGAGTCCTAGGTAACAATGAACCATCAGGTTAATTCAAGTTAGTGACAAAATCTTTGACTGTAATACTGGGGTGGCGCCAGCGGGGGGGCGGGGGCCATGCCCCCCGTCGGGGAACACTGGCCCCCCGTCGGGGACGGTCGGCGATTTCGTCGGGGAGGCCTAAAAAATTTAAAAAAAATATAAAAAACCGCAATAACTGAATTTACTGAATGGGTGATTTTGAACATCATTTCTTCTGTTATAAAACTATTTTAATACACATCGGCATCGATTTTCAGTTACTTCTCATGGCTCATAGTTCATAGCTTGGTTAAAACTCATTACATGTACCTTGTCCCGTGCGCGCAATGTCACCCATAACCAAGACTTGTGTTGCAGACCAGGGAGTGGGAAATTTCACGTGCAGACGTAACCAAGGGTGGCACCAGCGGGGAAACAGGGGCCATACCCCCGTCGGGGAAGGCTGCCCTTCCCCTGTCGTTGAGAAGATCCAGTTTCGTCGGGGAGCCTTCATCTATAGGCCCACGAAAAAGATGTAAGCCCGATAAACGTTAGTCCCAGGACGATCATCTTGAATTTTTCTTTACTAGTTTTCCTTACGAACGGACGAGAAGTTGTTCAGGTGCATGAAGTGCCCAACGGTTTGACATCTATCCCGACAGCCGAATTCGAGCAACGGTAATGACAATCGACCAGGCCGTTTTCAGTCATAATGATTAAAAGAAGTGTGGGAATGCGTCCTGTCCTGATAAGTCTGACTGAAAACTCATTTGAAGCCACCTTGTTGTAACGTGACATACTTTCAAAGACGTCGGAAGAAAAATCATTTATTGTCGGGAGTTGGCATAGTCACATAGCAAATTTCATAAATTTAGTGGTTGAATATAGTAAGGAATCTCAATACAGTAAAAAAATTGGTATGTTTTCAATTCGGTTGCACAGTTTTTCCACGGGAAAAAGACAAGACCACTTCCTTTAAATGTAGCGTTACCTTTTATCTGGTTATTTTCTGATCTCATAGCAAGTTGGTTTTTTTCTATTGAAGTGAAACTTCCATAAACAGCGACTGCTTCATTTCTAGTAACAAGTCTGGGAAATGCAATTTCCGGCTGTCTGAGGGTTAGATTTTTTTGAAAACTTTCTCTACGCTCCGCGACTACTTATGATGGCGCTTCGCTTTGACAGTGTTTTGGTCGAACAGATTACTCAACAGAACAATGCATGCTTGCAAACTATTCTTCGTTTGAGGGCAATATGAAGTGAAAATTTTATAGCGAAAAAAGCTTAAAATAAAGACTGCTTTGCTTCTGGTTTCGAGCCTGGGAAATGCCATTTCCGGCTGTCTGGGGTTTTTAATTTTTCAAACATTTCTGTGCATTTCTAGTTAGTTTTCGGGCAGGATTAAATTTTTCAGACAAAGTAGACTATTCTGCCTCCTACCAAATTAACACTCTCCCGTCCGCATATGTCAATACACAAAATATAAAACTTGAAATATATGGGAAGTCAAACTTTTCGACGAGGAAAAATCCGAGGGCCTTAGTCTCCCTGATGTTATTCAGAAAGCCCAACAAAACTACAAATCACATCCGACTTGTTTTTTCTGTTAATTTTCAAATCTTTTCCAATAAGCTGTTAATTTTCAAATCTTCGTTCAAAAAAGGGAAATTTTTTTCGGGAAAATTTCCAGTTTCGTCTGAAAGCCTTAGTATCAAGGCCTAGTATGATGAAATGCGTAACCCCAAAAGAATTCAAGCTGTCGCCCATGTAACGTTTTTGATTTCGCCCATATGAAGGACAGATTCTTCAATAAACACCCCAACTTTTAATGGTCCTTACAAAAGCCAAATTTTGATTAAAAACTTTTTCATCTTAACAAACTCCACATTTTAAAATATTTGTTGAAAAAAAAGCCAAAAATTTCAGCGCGCTTCGCGCGCCTCAGATTTTACCAATTCACGTCCCACTTGAACTAACTAATTGCCTATGTCGGGGACTCGAAATGCTGCCCCCCCCCCTGTCGGGGAGCTTGGCCCCCTTGTCGGGCAAATTCTGGCGCCACCCCTGCTGTAATATGCCATTACTATGCGGCAATTGCTACCTTATTCATCTCCTCTCTGCTCAGTTAGTGGTGTAAAATAACAACAGTTTATACTTCAAATGAGAAGGCAGTCTCAGAAGAACATATGAGATTTCATCCATCAGAATTTACAGCAGATACAGGACACAAGTGCACAACCAAAATTCTTAAGTCAGTAAATTAGCATTTTGCTTGTGTAGTAAAGAAAAACTGTCCTGTAGGCTAGTACACTGACTCAGAATCCCATTTGTGCTTTTATACAAGAAAAGGGTATATAGCAATGCAAGCTCTAATCTTGACCTGAACCCCCAAATGGTCCTAGAGCAGTAGTAGGTATAGGCTAAACTAGGCAATTAAATTTCAAGAGGAACAGACTGAGAACTAAGGCACAATTAATTCATTTGTGTAGAAATATGATTCAGCACAACAGTGCAAATATAGGTAAGAAAACTGAGAACAATGGCCCAGGCAAAATAATAAATAAAAAAATCCTGAAACTGACGGAGCTTTTACGTGCGCATTCCATGATACTCTTAGTATATAATTCCTCAAGTCATTTCCCTTTTAAAAATTCCTGTTTTTGTCTTGTAAAACCATATGAACCGACAGGCTGGTAAAGTGTATGTGTAAATAAATGGCTATATATCAATTGTTTCATATAGCCTGCAATACCTGTAAGGGTAACACCTATTTGCTTATTTTGGTTCTTCATCTTCATCGTTGGTACTGTACATTGCTCCGATTCAACTCATAAGGTGCATATGACACAAAAATTGTGGGCTACAGGCATGGGCGTCCGCAGAAATTTTTACAAGGGGGGGGGGGGGCAATATCATTCATGGATGATTGATTTGTGGTTTAATACAATAAAAGGCCTACAATATGTTAGTCGTATTAAAATTCACTTTTTTACTTGCGTAACGATTAAAACAGTGTCCTAGTTAGCAGCCTAGAATCAAAAGACAATGACAATAGTTTACCATATGTTAACCATAACATTACCGCCTTGTGCGATGCTCAATGTGGCCAAAAAAGCAAAATTCCAACTTGCAGAAACGTTCATTGCGACTATTTTGTTGTTTTGCTCGTAGTGTAATAGGTATCAGTAGTTAGCTTTATGTCTCAAACACTCGATTTTTGCAGTTTTATACCCCAATGATCCTGAATACGGTCAGGTATTCGCAAAATTTGAGGCCAGTTAAAAAGCCCTCCAACAGTTGACATGTTTTTGATGGAAAATTTCTCTATGAAATTGCGAAAGAAACAATACCTCAAGATATTTTTAGTAAAGAAAAGACTTTAAGATTTCAAATGACTAAGGATACAACAACAAGGAACGCCTTTTTATGCGTCATTCAGAAGCTTGAAGTTCCCCCAGCATGTTAGGTACCTATTCTGCGAAATTCATCATTTTCTCTTGTGGGCGGAGAATCCATTTTAGAGGATGACGTCACAAGCCTCATTAACGCTTACAGCGAGGCTTGACTGCCTAGATCACCGGGTTATCTAAAGTGATATCATAGCAACTGCGAGAAGCTTATTTCATAAAAAGGTAGAAAAGGTCAATCGTAAAAAGTATAGAAAGGCAAAATTGCCTTAAAAGAGGGTTAAGTTTCTGAATAGAGTAAAAAGAAAAAAATTGAGCAGTGGCATAGCTAGGCTTCTTCCCGGAGGTGGGGGCAAGTACCCATATTTTCCGATTTTTCGTTTAGGTGAGAATGTCCCTTCTCTGGTGATGCGATTTGCGACTCGCTAAGCGCGCAGAAATTTCTGCCCTTAAACAGCAAAGTTTTGAACTTGTATTTTTGGTTTCGATGAAAAGAGAAACCTATGCATTCATGATGGCGTGCGTGTGTATGTATGTATGTGTGTATGTGCGTGTGTATGGGTGTATGTAGGTGTGTGTGCATGTGTGTTTATTTATGTGTTATGTGACTGTGCGTGTGTATGTGTGTGTGTGTTTGTGACACTTTGCTTGTTTACAGGATATCTTGAGAAGGGAAGATCTGACAGTTCTCAAACTGGGTACACAGATACCCCATACCTCATGGCAGGAAACTTGGATTAATTTCAAACTTGATATGCTGATGCGTTATAATGTGAGAAAGAACCCTATTTATTTTGGTGGAGGTCAAAGGTCATTTGGGGTCACATTGGGTCAAACCCTGAAATCCTTTTTTACACGATATCTCATGGTAGGAAACTTGGATTAATTTCAAACTTGATATGTTGATGCGTTTTGATGAAAGGAAAACCCCAACTTTGGTGGAGGTCAAAGGTCATTTAGCAAGCTTTTTCGAGAAATGCTTGTCCAAAATAACACAAAATGTCTTTAAAAATCCACGCGAAAGGTCACCTACAACATGAACACCTGAAGTTGTTCGTCGTCATGGCGCCCTAGATCTTATCAAATTAGACGTCATGTACTTTCCTCATCGCTGTTCTCTCCACAATGCAAAAACGAGGAGTCTTCGTTGTAGAATTCGCAAGAAGACGTGAACTTAACGTCGAAGCATCTGCATAATTGCGGTATGGCGTCATAAGTTCGCCTATCGTTCGTAGCCGACGCCCTCTTCATGCAGTCTACAGCTTCCTAATTCTTGCGCACGCCAGGAGTACGTTGAAATAAATCCCTGGTGGGACCAGTTAAGCAAAGTTCCACCTGTTCTTTGGTTACTTTTTACGCACCTTTAAAGAACGGAAAATTTGTGAACAAATTGCAATACTCTAAACACGAAGTCTTAGGAAATTCTCGCAAGTTGGGCGGATGGATATCTTTTATTACAGTGGCGGCGGAACAGGAGGTGGGGAATTGGAGGCTTAGCCCACGTGAAAAAAAGTGGTAGCTAAGGGTATTTTGAACCCCCAAAATTCGCACTTCACGAAATCGGTATGCAGTTTAGAACACTCTGGCATTGGCGTTTCCGGCTAAAGGGGGGGGGGGGGTTGTAGAGTCAAAACTCTTCTTTTACGCCTTGCACAAACCGATCGGACGGTGCTCCGAACAGATATCCTTGCTGGTGTTCAGCCTAAGGGTGGCTCAAGCGGGAGACCGAAAGCCCTCCGTCGGAGAGAAGATCCAAACTCGTCGGGGAGCCTCCATCCATACAATAAGAGATATTAGCCCTTTAAACATCAGCTCCCCTTTCCCCGTCCAACTATCTTTTTTATTTTGCTCACGAGAAGAGCATATTCTGCAAGGAAACTCTCGAAATTCCAAATTTTCCTTACGCAATTAAAAGAATAAAACAATTCAACATAAACTCCAAAATATTCCGGGAAGAAAGTCAAAAAAAAATTTCCATTTACACCGTACGACAAATCATACTATGAAACCTTCATCAACTTCTTCACCAACTTCAGTCTTGATTTTTCCCATAAGAAGTTGGGCAGAGTGATCTTCAATAAAGATTCCAATTTTTTAAAGCTCCCCCCCCCCCCCCAAAAAAAAGAAAAGAAAAAATCATCTTTCAAGGTTTCTGCCATAAAATTCCATTTAATAAATAATTTACAGATGTTCAAATATATTTTAAGCGGAAGCCAATGATTTTCCAATATCGTCCCCGCAATCTGCATAATCATATTCAGTAACCAGGCATCCCCAACCAATTATTACATCATGTCACCCCGGCGACCCTCAGGATGGTTTAGTGGATGGTATCATGAAAAATGAAAGAGCCCTATTGCAACATCAATGAAACCAAACGTGATGTTTCCCATTTGAGTAATGGCACCCGCCTCCCCATTATAGTTTAAACTTTGAGGAACGGCAATTTTTAACGAGAGAAATACTTTTACCTCCTTTGAAATGTTTCCAACCTTCACTTGGCATTGAGTAACGTAATAGGTATGTATCGAGTTTCAATTAAGATTTAGAACATATGGAAGCCGAGAGAAAGCTTAAAGAAGAAAGGCATATGCGATAGCACTTTGGGGGAAGGCATCATTCCCTCGGCAGTTATTTAGGGCCTTCTGATGGCTTTTCACCTGGCGTTTGTAAAAATAAAGAGAAAAAAATATTCCACATCGTGTCCTTGAAACCCTGTCGCAATTCCTTTTCCCAACTCAACAAAACTCATTTTAAAGATTGGTAACTTTTGTTAAAAAATACCGCTGCTCTTCAACAAAGCCACAAAAAGTTATGTAATGTGGGCACATTGTCCCTCATTCGTGTTGTCTTTGAAATTTTATACTGTGGGAATGTTTAAATGTCTTAGATGAAGCATTACCTTTCACCATACGTTGAGTACAACCACCACTGTTGGTTAATATTCCCTGCAGCGGCATGAAAATTATAAATAAATTGAATGTAATGTCAAATCAATGAGCCGCCATGACATCACAAATTAACATGAAGCCCCAAATCAAAGGGAAAAAGTTGCATTACTTCATAAATTTATATCTTCCGAACACGACATGCTATTGAGATGAAGTTTTCGCCTCCTAAAAAAGATTTCTTTTCTGTATATCTTGAAGTTAATGAATTTTGTGTCCGGGAATATGCCTGTAATTATCCTTTCGGGAAACGTTTCGCCGTTCAGTTTTGATTTCTTAAAGTTATACTGCACTTTGTACCAAGGTGTGATAGCCAGTGTTGTAATCGAGTCAGTTGATGTCGAGTTACGAGTTACCTCGAGTCACAAGGTATCGAGTCTCAAGTCACGTCGATTCTTAAGAAAACCTAGTAGAGTCGAGTCATGTCGAGTCTTCCCTCAGCTCGAGTCGAGTCACTTCGAGTCTTTGGAAAGCTTCGAGTCGCCTCGAGTCACAAAGTGTCGAGTCTGTAGCAATTCCAGTCGAGTCGAAAATAAACAAACTGAAACTGTTGGGCAGGTAATAACAATGTGCAGATTCCCCTACAAGTTGCGGGGTCGCATAAACTGCAGCTAAAGATGTGGGTTCGACTTCAAATTTGGCCCGTTCTCAAGATGCATCGCTTGTGAACATTTCCAAAGTCGCCTAAAAAAAGAGAAGGAAACTAAAAAAGTTTGGGAATTCCTTTTGGTGGCTCTGCACATGCTCCCATCCTACAAATCATCGCAACAAACAAAATTTGAGTTTACATGAAAATTTCGTGAAATCATTCTTTCTTTGAGAATGTTTCAACTTCAATTGCTAATATCTCTATGACCGAATAAAGCTTTTACCAAAATGCTTGAAATGAGTTTCTCTTTAACGTATCAAACCTTAGTTTGGCTTTGGACTAATCTTAAAGGATTGGAAGTGTTGTTTAGATCTGATAGAAAACGACAGATGATTCCAGAGCCAAATGGACCGATTACCATCACGGTTGTGATCATGAATTGAAAAGTTTTAAGAAAATTGACTGGGAGCAGGTCATGTAACGAGCGGTTGGTCAATGTGGCAATTTAGTTGTTAAAAATATCAGCAAATTTCAGAAAGCCCAGTGACTAAAACAAATAAGCTGGTATGGTGTCGTAGGATTAAAACAAGTAATTTGCCATATAGCTCTTATTTTAAGACGCTTAATTTATCGAAAAAGGACGATTTGTACTGGACAAGAAATTGAATAATGGTTAACTCAATAAGAGAGACATAAATTAAGATGAGGTTAATTGAATAAAGAGTACTTCCAGGTACGATACACGTGGGGAAGTTCAACCAAAAATTCAATTTTCATATGTGCAAGACGGACTGAAACTGCACAATGTGGTAAACCCTTCATTCAAATCAAACATATATTTCAGATATGTGTAAATGAAGCTACCAGATTCAGGTTCCCAAAGTGAAATTTAGGGCAGCAGAGATTACATCCCTTCCTCACATTGGCAATGAATGCTTTGTTTCTTCCTTCTGAAGTAAATGGGATAATACCCCCATCCCCCACAGAGAATACAAAGTTTTTTAATTTTTCATGCCGCTTATGCAATAGCATTTTCAAAACATGGGATTGTTTGAAGAGACATTTGGTTCTGCCTGTAAACAGAGAAATATGTGGGAATATTATGTCATATTTCTTGTTGCAAGTTCACTTTTTGTTGAAAATGTGATATTTGTCTTTTGAACATGCCCATATTTTACCAATGGCAGGCACACATCAGATTTCAATGTGAATTTCACAAGAATGCTTAGCCTTGGAATACGCACCCCTTTCACTCATCACAACTTGATATGACCATGGATCCTTGTTTTACGCCTTTCTTATATCCCACCAACGTTAAAGAGACAAAATATACAAAGTATTACACACATCCCCATGCCATAGACGCTTAGAATCAATACGAATCGCAAGAAATTTAACATAATTCTCCACATATTGTAAGCAATTCCCATTCATACAGATTTTGAATTTTCAACTTATGTTCCTTGCAACCTTTTTTTTTTAATTATGGAACATAAATCTACATCATACATCAAATGGTCACATATGTTCACAGTTTTAGCAAACTAGAAATGTTGATGGACGAACCCTTCCTCATGAGTCTACCCCTTTTTCGTATGTACAAATAATCTTTGCTTTAAAAAACAGGCTTTTGTTAAAACAAAAAAGGTTCCTACCCCTTTTAAAAATTCATGATTCAGTATATTTAATACCTAACAAAAAGTAGTTTCATGAAACCTTTATCAACTTCAAAGCGGGTGTCGAATATGATTGTATTTATCTTTCAGTATTAGTGCAGTCAATGTAGGTGCACGAGTAGTGCACGTTCACCAACGGGTGTACTAACTCCTGTATATCGTAATAGGCTGTAGAGTGCTTTCATGCGACGTCCTTTTTTTTGGGACCACGATCACTGCCGAACAAATATTAACAGTCACCACGGCGTTCGTCAGTTACCGTACCGTACTTCACTGCTCCCCATACGTACTAAACTGACCGTCAGTCAAGAAAGGGGCGTTGTCTGTGACGTTGTTTGCCGTTAGTTTATTTGATTCCCCGAATATACTAGCATAGGATTTATAGGCTCTTACATTTTGCGCTATATAATTACTTTTGTATTGATGCTGGCGATGACCGTGAATGTGACAGTGGCGATAGTGGTGGCTGCGGCGGAGGCTGCGGCGGTGGTAGCAACTACGATGACAACCGTGAACAATTATTATTTTTTATCTTTTTTGTATTCTTGAGTTTTGGTATAATATTACGTGATGCCTTTCGAAAAACGAAGGAAATGATGATATGACGACATGGTGAAGCGATACAAAACCAGAGTTGATTTGTTTTTGCAAACTTAATCGGTAAAAACCTTTCACAGGAGGCGAATGCTTCGGTGACGTCGAAAATATTTACAACATTTTGGTTCTTTTATTTTTTTAATTTGTTCCACGTTAACGGTACAGAAGAAAATGTTCACATCTGGTGTACTCCTTATCAATTTACATAATAAATGCCGTATATGCTATTTTATGGACGATGCCTCTGAAAACTAGGTCAGCCAACGTAGGCGCACGAGTAATACGGTACAATTTCATCATTTGGTGATAATTTTAACAAAATGATCACCACGACAGAAAAGGTTGCTAGGTAAGCTGGTTGGTTAGTTGTTTAGGTGTGTGGTTGGTTAGTTGGTTTACTGACTGGCTGGCTCCCTGTCTGTTTGGTTGGTTGGTTAGGATTTAACGACACTACACAGGAGCGGATCCAGGCATTCCAAAGGGGTTGGGGGGAGGCTGGACCTAAGATAAAAAAAGGGTGTTTGCGAGTCACACTGCTAATTCCCCCTATCTTTTATATTATTGATGTGGCGAAAAAGGGAGGATTGCCTTAAAGCCCCCCCCCCCCTTCTTCGGATCCGTGTCTGCTACAACATGAATGAAAGTGTTACATTAGTGTCAGCCCCAGGGGTTGTAGTCCTCTGACGTGTGCCCTTTGAATTTCTGTTTCTCTTACTACTGTTTTCATCCTCTTTCCCAGGAAAATATTTTCAGGTTTTGACTCCTTCACCTCAATTTATCGATTTTACATTTACTAACAACATCAACGGGACAAGATACGAGGGCAATTGGTTGGAGAAGATGGACAAAAGTGAAGAGGTACTCCAAGCAAGTTCAAATTTCGAAATAAATTTCCAAAAACCATGACTTCTCACCATTTTTCCAAATATGACCCTCAGGGCCTGAACATGAGCTACGTTGTCAAGGATTGTTTTACTATAGTAAGAGTCATACTTCAGGTAAAGATTCTTAAAAGTCTGGTTTCACAAATAGGTCTATACTTAAAAGACTCCCTTGGTATACGACTAATAGTTAAATCAAAACAGTTAACAGAGTTGAAATCAAACTCAAAAGTAAATTGCAATTCAAATGGATACAAATTGAAGATATCCGTAAAAGAAAGAAATTCGTCTGCATCCCCACCTTATAAAGAGACCACTCTTTAAAAAGTGCATGATCCCTGCAAATACTCGTTGTAGAGTGAATTTACTCTTCGTGGGGCGACCTTTCAATCGTCTACGAGTCACGGTGAGTTTCACTTCCCTTCTTAAGTTAATTCACACTTTTCTGTTTTGGAGGGTTACTATTGTTTTTTTTTTCTTTCTTTCTTTCTTTCTTTGCTTTCTTTTTGTTGTTTTTAGAATGAATTATACCCGCACGTTTATCAGTACAATCAAAGATCCAAGAACAGTGAAAATTCAATGTCTCTTGGGATCGCTGGTTTTTAAGAGTTGCCCCTCTAGGCAGAACTCCATACAGAGTGAAACTTTGCTCTGTTGGACTGAATTTCACTCTTCTTGGATTGAATTTCCACTCTTTTGGAGTAAAATTTACAACTTTCACTCTTCCAATGAGTGAAATTTCATTTTTTTAGAGTTAATTCTCATCTATACCCCATAGAGGAAAGACCCATTCGAAAGGTCATCGAGAGTCATACACCGATGTGCCACAGCCCGCCCCGCCCTCATATACGGTAATTCTGTCTACGGGACGGATTATATGTAACTAACATTGTTCTTTTCAGACTGACTGTGATGTACCATGTCAAGAAGCCATTCAGGAGTATAGGAAGCTGAATATCAGAAGTTTTTGCCGCAGAAATGCTCAGAGTCTTAATCCTTCAATATGGAACGACAAGGGGAATCTACGTCTGAAAAATGCTCTTCATCATATGTACCCCATTGAAAACATCGGCCTTATCTTCTGCTACGTCCCCAAAAATGGATGCACTGCATGGAAACGAATATTGTTGACCGTTGCTGGCCACATTCCTAGTCCTAATTTTGAAGTCGAAGACGTTCACAGTCTCTTTAATCTAAAAGTGAAATCACTGAAGCAATACAATGAGAAGGAGGCTGAAAAACGCTTAAAAAACTACAAAAAATTTTTATTTGTCCGAGAACCGTTGGAGAGATTGTTATCACTCTTTCTAGATAAAGCAATAAATGAAAGAAGATTGCCTTTCGACAGGAACCAATTCGATGACTTTTTGAATTTTATTGTCGACCATCCACATGCATACGGACCGTTTTCTGAACACTGGACACCGGTTTATCGTTTATGTTTGCCTTGTGATGTCAATTATGATTTCATTGGACGGGTAGAAACGTTCAAAAGGGACAGTCAGTATATTTTTGATCACTTTATGCAAGAAACACGAGATCGCCTCATGATATATCATGAACCAAACCACAATACTAATAGTTCAAATCATGCTACGAAGGGAAAATATTACCAACAAATGAGTAAAAACGTTCTAAGGAAGTCCATTGACAAATACAAACTTGACTATATCTTATTTAACTATACAACGACAAACCATGCAAATGACGGTCGTTTTGGTTGAGTAGTATCATCCTCTAGAGGTTCACAAGTACAGTCGTCTTCCGACAGTGGCACAACCACGGGGGTTACCCAACCTTGCAATGCAAAAATAAAATAGCGGTTTTTTCTCTCTATCCTTAGACTTTTCCCTCGTATCGTTTCCCAAACCCCCTTGACACCACTCCCTCCCATTACACAATCCTGGCTTCGCGCCTGCCCTTCGCCTTCCCCGAGCCCCAATACAATGTTGTGTCAATAAAAATGGTATTTCCGGAGTTAGCTTTATCACCGCTAAAATTGCAGGGGAACGGGGATTAAGGGAGTGTTCCACCGGTATTCAGGGGGTGTTCCACCGGTATTCAGGGGGTGTTCCACCGGTATTCAGGGAGTGTTCCACCGGTATTCAGGGGGTGTTCCACCGGTATTCAGGGGGTGTTCCAACGAGCTTTGACCAAGAGGAATTTGGAAGGTGTTTTTAGTGTTTTGGCTTCATTATTGTTTAAAAATATAAAGTCAATGGCTGATTTTATTAAGAAGTTCTAACAAGCAACAAAAAGTCATGCGATCAAAATGTATCTAAGATTTAGCGTTTAGCCGTAGCAGCAAATATTAATTGGAGCGAGGGATGGAATATACAAAACTTGGTTCTTGTATTATGTTAAACATTTTGCATATTTTATCAAAGTTTGAAGGAGTTGAAATAAATTTACAACATACCAAGTTTAATTACCTTTGTGATATTGACGTAAAGGGGTTTAAAATATCTCACTACTATCTTAGGGTATGATGCATTTTCAAAAAAAAAAAAATAAATAAAAAAATAAAATAAAATAAAACAAAAAAACAAAAAACAAAAAGATCCAATCCCTTTCGTACAGGCGCAGTAAAGAGAAAAGATCATTAATGCCACGCTTGTCAGCCAAGTCTCCCGCTGCAGTGAGTCCTCTTTAAAAATTTAATCCCGCTCCCACAAGAACTTAGATGTTCATATAGTTGGTGACAATTCTTTTGAGTAAATTTGCAGGATTGATACCTCTGCAGAACTGACTTGTGATTATTCATGCGAAGCCTAAGGTAGTAAGCACAGTCTGTATATTGACAACCACGTGATATCATTATTAAAGAAACGGATAAGGGGTCTGCTATAGTCGTAATGGATCGAAATCTGTATGTCAGTGAATGTGAGCGTCAGCTTCATGATCGGACAGCGTACTCTCTATTGGTTGAAAATCCATTACCTGTGATAGAATCTAATCTCTCTACACTTTTGGACTCACTTCTTAATGAAGGGGTTATCACTGAGGACACAGGGGCAGATCTAGGATTTTAGTTAGGGGGGGGGGCGCTGACGGTCGATCATCTGTCCGAACGACTATCTAAGCGGAGCGCCACCATCAGTTGGCGCGAATCGTACAGAAAATTTTGAAAAATCGCGACCCCTAAGATAGCAGGAAATGGCATTTCCAAGGCTTGTTAGTAAAACCGAAGTAGTCGTTACTTTGAGAATTTGTTTGCCAAAAAATGTTCCCTTCAATTAAAAGTGAGAAAATTGCAAAAACTTGCTTCATCTTTCCAAAAATATGTCGTAATGTTATAGGTCCGGAAAAGTGGTCTAAAGATAAGGGGGTGGGGGCTTTTACAGCCTCAACCCCCCCCTTTTTTCGTAACATCAACAATAACCAATACAGTAAATGTTTATCTGTGAGAATATTCAGGGGGCTATTTCAGGCTCATCCTTTCCCTAACAACACAAACCCCCTGGTATAGAGGGACAGCGATCAAAAACAATCATATCGGTGAAACACAAACAAAAACTTTCAAGTATGTTTTAAGGGTTAGTTATAATGCGACACCTAAGAATTGAAGCCCTTGTATAGCTGTTAACCTGACCATGGAGAATTGTGCTGTACGTTGATTTTGATTTCTGTTTCAGCTTATCAGGCTGCTCAGACACATGAGATCCCTGCAAAGTTCGATGAAGCTTGTAAAGGCTAGGTAGCCGGTATGTGATGCATTGCCATCCTCCCTAAAAGGTCAGAAGGGATTTTCGCCGGTCAATGAAGTTGCTTGAATTTATACTCGTCATAATCTTATGTCGCAAAGTAGTCAAATAGTTTGTAGAATGCCCTTACCAGCTCATTTTCGAAAGATTAACTTCTTTACATTACCATTTCATCCGATGGTAGTTGGTTCATTTTATCTGGTGATTTTCTGACCATTTTATGACTTACTCATTTTTTTTATTGAAGTATAAATTTTATTGCAAACGAAAGCTCAAAATAATGATTGCTTAGATTCTATTTACAAGTCGTTTTCTGTAGGCTCCGCTCCAACAGATGGTGGCGCTCCGCTTGGTCTTTCGCTAAAAGTATTTATTGCATAGAGTCCAAGGTCAAAATGGCGGAACGTCCGACCATGGAGGCCAAAGAAGGTACGAATTTGCAGTGTCTCGACCAACCAGTCGTTTCTTCCGTGTGTGCATTTTCTCTAACAGTTTGTTACTTTTTAGGGCTTGTCTGCGTATGCGGTCCACAGAATTAGCCTCAAAGACGCCGTAACGCGTTTAAAAATCTAACTTGGAATGAAACGCACGCTTTTTAAATACACCACAAGTGCTTTTATTGCGCGCACTAACGAAATCGGGTTATGTGCAGCGCATAGACGCGATGCCACAACCAGATAATGATTGGATAACGTTTGTGCGTGCACTCGAGCGCGTCCTTAACAAAACAAAAATACGCGCGTTTATGGAAGTCTGAGCACGCACTCAAGAGCGCGTTCTTTTTTGTCATATCTTACACACAAGTTACGTGCAGTTGTTGTTTTCTCGTTTAAATATTACTATGCGCGGCGTGTATTTTGATCTTGTAAGTAGCTGTGTACGTCTTCATAGTCAGTGTGGAACACTGTACACTTGGCGTTTTGGATATTTAGCCTAGGATTTGTAGTTCGAGGACTCACACGCGAAGGTAAGTGCCATTATCTATTCCAGTCTATATTATCTGAGGTAGACTACTAAAGCCTCGATTCGTAATCGACACGCAGGGTTTCGTAGTGAATTCTGTTGCTAAGGTAACGTTTTGTTAACTTGCTTTACATTCACGCTATATGCGTCGTAACAAGTCAAACGAAGACAGTGGTTAACATTAACAGTGTCTATGCCTTTATAAGCGATGCGGCTCAGTAGGCAACTTGATACCTTTTACCCTCGCTTTACGACTCTGAAAGTTGAAAATAAAACTCTAATATTGGCAACATGCTACTAATTTGTGACGCCAACTTTTGCATAGTTGAACTCAACGTAAAATGATGTTCCTGCAGCAAAAAAGTATTGCTGTTCCTTTACTCTTCGAGAATTGCTAGGGAAAATACACCTCTTCTGCGGTTTCGAAAATCTCCAAAATGTTGTCGCCACAGTGCAGCGGCTGACCGTCGGAGACTAAACCATTTTGTACCTTGCTCTTGCTTTCAAACTAGCCGAAATTTTGTACAGGGCATGTATTAGACCTTGGCCTCTAGTTAATAAATACTCTTAGGTCTTTCGGGCAGAATTAGATGTTCCATAGGCTTGAAAAGCATGAGGCTGGTAAACAAGAGCCCAAATGGGCACTGTGGTTCCTTGCTGGATATTATAAGAACTGTACAGCCAGTCTCCAAAATAGAGCTAAGTAAAAGCTCATAGTCAATGTTTGTAACACCTTCACAAGGGGTATTTTAGTACTAATATTACATGAAATCAATGATTAAATTTTTGTGGCCTTACTAACATTCAACTTGTATTTGCTTGGGGATCCTTCAAAAACACTACCTCATTTCCATCCGTATTTATGCTTGTAATCAAACTTGACATTATCAGCAATAAACAATATACAATGTGGTTAGAGAGAGAGAAACACCCATTGTAATTCTCTCATAAGTTATTTGTACCTGCTCTCAAATAAAACTTGCTATTACTTCAAAACAGTCTACCATTTGTCCTGTTTGCTATCTCTACATAGAAAACTGGGTTTATTCAGCAGTTAAGCAGAAAGCAAGTGATTAATGCGGTGTGATAATAGAATGAGGATTAGGTTACCCCACATAGCACAGCAGTATTGAAGAGACATACTGTACTGTACAGTATAATCCATGCATTGCTTCCACTGGCACAGAGACCAGTTTAATGCAGAGTGACCTGTGCTCAGTGAAATCTACAGATTTCAGTTATTGTCCACTTAAAACTTTGAATGATTCAAAATATGTGTACAACCCGAAGGAATCATTACTGAAAGAACGTAAGGGCCAAATTTCTTAGGTGTTTGAGTTTGTAAGCATGCAAAACAAGGTGAGATAAAAAATCTATTGAACCTATCTTTACCTAGCTTACAAGATTTTCTAAATAACGTTTCCAGCGGTTGACCTCCAGTGACCTTGATGACCTTTGACCTTAACCAAACACAGATTGATTTGATATATGTATTTTCTGTCTTAAAATACTGTGTTAAAACTTTTTTCATTGTATGACCCCTGGTGACCCCAGATGACCCCTTGACCTTCACCAAACATTTCCAATTTCATCCTTATACCATAACACATCCACACACCAAGTATGACATTTATCCAAGTTTCCTACCTAGAGATATCGTGTTGAGAGGGTTTTTAGTTTTTGACCTCAGGTGACCCGAAATGACCTTTGACCTCCACCAAAAACGATAGGGCGCACCTTCTCCTTATGAAAAACCTATGTACCAAATCAAAGTTCCATCTAACCTTCCCTTGTTGAGTTAGAGCGTACCGAAGCAAGTGTCACACACACACACACACACATACACACACACACGCCAACCTGACTACATAGGTTCCTTTGCTACCGCAAGGAACCAAAAATGAGGGGGCCGAAGCATGTTTCCGTCCCCCACTCTCCTGGCCAGGAAACCCCTTTTTTCCCAAATTTCAAAAAGCGCAAGATTTCCCGCGCGCTTGGCGCGCCGCAAAATGCAATATAGAATGCATCATTCCTGGCTCATAGTTCAGTTTTGTAAACTTTTCCGAGCTCTGTAAATGACAAAATCGGATATTACCATATGTGACACCACATCATCAAGAGACACGGGCAACTTTATTTCTATTTTTGTAAACTGTCTTTCATAGAATTTCAAATTTTCTTCAATGAAAGCTCTTGATTTTAAAATATTTTGTCTGAAAAGGACAAAGTTTGGGGCACTTTAAATGTTATCGGAGAGTGTCAGTCCTTGGGCCATATCAGATAACATTATGTAGCAACAAAGTTTCCCTCGTCGTGCAATCATTCTCAGATTTGCCATCAATATATGAAGGAAGTGCAGATTCTTCAGTAATCCCCTATCTCTTTAAATTTCCCTACAAGAAACCCAGATTCCAAAGTTTCTGCAGTACAAGCTCCATATCTACATATATTTGTTTAAAAGGGGAAAAGTTTAGGCACGATTCGCGTGCCGCAATACGTCCCTGATACAGTGGTATTCACACAGAAGGAAATTCGGAAACCTTAGTTGCTACTTAAAAGCCCGAGACCGGCTGTCTGAGGGGTCGCGATTTATGCTCTCATAGACACCTATCATCAGATACCTTTTCACCCTGTCAGTTGAATAGTCTGTGTAGCCGAAATTTTTAGTTATTGAAATGTCAAAATGTTATCAATGATCAATGTTGCAGAGCAGTGACGTAGTTGAGAAGGGGGGGGGGGGGCAATTGCCCCTGGCTCGAAGAAGTGAAAAATTCGGAAATTTGCCATTTGAGACACCAGTCACATACAGTGCGGTTTTCCCAACTTTTTCTTTAATAAAATTCCAAATTTTATTCCAAGATAAAAGCTTCATTTGTAATTATTAGCTTCAAGAAAGGCAAATTTTCGGCGGGCTCCTCGCGCCCTAACCTGCAACTCTTTATGCAGTAAGTGGTCGCTCATAAAGCAGTCAGTGGTAAACTTTCCGAGCCGCTACAGTGCCGTTTCGCTAAAACTTTCTTCGATAAAGACCTAATTTTTAAATATTTTGTCTAGCTTTTTAAATGTCACCGAGAACCCTCACTCCGCACTCCTTCGATAACATTATGTAACAACAACGATCTTCAGTCGACATGCTATCTCAGATATATGCTAACAGGAAACACAGATTCTTCAATGCTCCCCAAAATATTCAAATATCCTTACAGGAAACCCTGAATCTAAACTATTTCTTGCAATACAAGCTCCATATTTACAAATGTGTAAAAGGACCCAAATTTTCGACGTGCGCAGTACAGTAGTGTTCAAACTAAAGGAAAAAATCAGACATTTTTATTAATTTAAAAAAATGTTCTTGCTCGTAGAAAAAGCGAAAATTTAGCATGAAAAATGTACCTTTTGGTCAATGGGGTAGGGAGTGGTACATGGTCTAAAATTGTTCAGCCCCCCCCCCCTTTTTGAAATGTCTTGATCCGCGCCTGTTGGTGGCATGTACATTCAGTCTCCACTCCCTCGGGATAGCAGAATTTTTCCATAATACAATGTAAAAGGAAAAATACTTGTAAAATTACATTTATGGCAGAAATCAAGTTAAGCACTCAGTCGACTCTCTCATTAAAAAAAATACTTTGTAAGTTTTAGTAAACATGAGAGCTCTGGCATAGACAAGTTTATAATTTGTCAATATTAATGAGAATTATTCAAAATAGATTGATTAGCATACACATCAGGAGGGCTTAAAATAAGACCAAGTGCAACAGAAATCTCCACATCTGATGAACCCAAATAGCAGATGGATTGTAAAAAACTAAGTTTAGTGTTCTACGTAAATGTGGTCCGGAATAGGGTTGAGACCTTCGATATTACTCTATTGGCATTTTATCGGAAAACTTGAAACTGTGTACTCTAAATTGCTATTAGTTTGTAACAATTATAATTAAATAGTTTGAAAATTATAAGATAATACAACATTATGTAGAAAGAAATAGGCTAAATGATCTATTTAGTGAAAGTAAAAAATAAGCTTTGGAAAATTTAAGGGGAGGGGGGCGCTTGATGCGCCCCCGCCTAAATCCGCCACTGGGACATGTACCATTTTGCTTCTCCCACGGACTCAAAGCCAGCTCGTTTTTATCTACTCCCTAAGATCCATAAGCCTGGAGTATACCTGGTCGTCCGGTCGTGTCATGTTGTGGTACAGCAACCGAAGGAGCTTCGGAACTGGTTAATCATTTTTTACACTGCTATTGCCAGTTATCTCTACTTATTTTAAGGACACTTATGATTTTGGGGACAAACTTATGGTCTACTTGGCCGTAATACCCTGCTGGTGACTATTGATGTGGTGGCACTGTACCCTTCGATCCTCCATGTTCAGGGTCTTGATGCGCTTAGAAATTCTCTCTGAGTATGGTTGGCCGACTCACAAAATCAAAGGTATTTGCTCACTGGCCCTTTTGGTGTTGGAGAATAATGTTCTAGAATTTAATGAAAGAGTCTTCAGACAAGTGTCCGGTACAGCCATGGGCTCGAAGTTTGCACCTTCTTATGCCAACATTTTCATGCATGTTTTTGAACAGAACTTTTTTGACAAGTGTGAACCGAAGCATTCGGCTGTGTTTCTTTTTTTTTTTTTTGATGATGATGATTTTTTTCCTTCTTTGGGATCATGGGTTAGATTCACTCAATCATTTCATTGATTTTATTACTGTCGAATGCCCTTCCCTTTGGTTTACCCATACCTGCTTCCCCGACAGCCCGAGAGTGTGGATTTTCTGGATGTTACCGTAACCAAAAATTCTGACCTCTCTATTTCTACGGATCTTTTTGTAAAGAATACTGATGCTCACTAATACCTTCATTACAGTAGTTGCCATCCCCATCACATTAAACGCTCGATTGCTTTTAGTCAGACCTTGCGCATTAAGCGTATCTGCAGTAACCCTGTGAGGGCTAGAGAGCGCTGCGAAGAACTTTTTTATTGGCTGGTCCGCAGCGGTTTTAGCAAACGCAAAGTTATGACTCAGATCAACAAAGCTCTTAGTCCTCCTGCTCGTCGGGAGACCAATAATGTTTCCCCTGATAAGTTCTCTCGTAGCACCCAGGATTACCTGCCATTGCTGCGATTTTGCGCAAATTTGAGCCAATTCTGTTGCACTCGCCCATAGCACAAAAGCTTAAATTGCATTTTTTTTTTTGGCTTTTCGTCAACCGCCTTATCTGAAATCTCGTCTGGTCCGCCCCGTTTAAGCAGCTAGAGGCCTTCCGTTGTTCATGAAGCTTCTGAGCCCCCCATTTTTTTACATCCCCTTGCGGTGATAAACGTTGCAACCTGTGTTTTGTTTTTTTACACTGATACTTTTATTAGGAGTAGGGAGGTTGGAAATTGGTATAAATGTAATAATGCAGGAGCGTCTTGTAAAACTCGTTGGTGTGTTTATGTCATCTCCTGCGTACCCTGTGATTGCCAATACACCGGCTGCACTAACAACCTTAGGCTTCGAACGTATAATCACAAGTCAGTTCTGCAGGGGTATCAAGCCAGCAGACTTACTTACAAGAATTGTCACGAACTTAATGTACATCTAAGTTCTTGTGGGAGCGGCTTTGAATTTCTAGTAGTTCAAGTTTTTAAAGAGGCTTCACTGCTCCGGGAGGCTGACAAGCGTGGCATAAACGATCTTTTCGCTTTATTGCGCCTGTACGAAAGGATTGGATCTATCGATTAGATACGCTCACACCTAGAGAACTTAAAGTGTACCACAAGTCAAAAAATTCAAAAACATATAATTAAGAGCATGAAAAATGAATTCTAACAGTCCAACTCCCATCTTCATAGGGCATTCCTGAGCTAAGATATAAAATGTTGAAGTTTATTCACTTGAAATAGATTGGTTCGTTGCGCAATAATTTGTGACCCTCTTGAGTGCTACCACATTTTGATACAAGGTGCAGTAACTTTCAGAAAAACAAAGAAATACAAAGATAGTAATTTAAGTTGTACAAGAATGACGTCACAAATTATGTCGCAATATACTATTTTAAGTTGAATGAATAAACTTCAACATTTTATATCTCAGCTCAGGAATGTCCTTTGAAGATGGGAGTTGGACCATTAGAATTCATTTTTTCATGCTCTTTAGTACATATTTTTAATTTTTTGACTTGGGGTACACTTTAATGTGGATGATGGGACTTATTCCCAGAATCGTTCTATTCGTTTCAAAAGAGAGTGATCTTCTAATTTTCTTGCCTTTTCTTTTGTTCATCCTTGCTTACCTTGCTAATTTTGATAGGGAACCTCGTGTTTTTATACTTTCGTCATTGTGTACTTTGTCTTGTCTTGTACTGTTGCTTGTGGGTTTAGGCTTTGATTTCAACAGTGATCAAGGCGCCAGTTGGCGGCCGAAAAATATTTTTCTAACTGGAATTTCCGTGTTTTTCTTTTGTGCCTGTATATATATTGGCAAGAAATTCTTTAACCTCTGGGACAGCTGCTTCCACCTGGGCACAAACTACATTCTACTCAACAGAAACACGGTGACACTTAGTTACAGCTGCATGGCAAACATAGACCAAATTATATCAGCGCACAACAAATACATACTGGCGAAACAGGAAGTACAACCAGCAAAGCGAAGCAACTGCAATTGCAGAAAGCAGAGCGATTGGCCATTGGAAGGCAACTGCTTCACGAAAAACATCGTGTACCAAGCAAGTGTAACACGCCACGATAACCGGAACGAAGAAACATACATTGGTCTAACAGAGCACACATTCAAAACAAGATACACCGCCCACAAGTCTTGCTTTAAACACAAAGGCAAAAGAAACGCAACTGCACTCAGTGAACACATCTGCAAACTAAAGGATTCAAATTTAGAACACTCCGTAAAATGGAAACCCATGAGCAAAGCTCGAGCATACTCCCCATCACCTAAAACTTGTAATCTCTGTCTGGATGAAAAGTTCTTCATTACACTCAAACCTTCCTTAGCAACTATTGATAAAAGAAACGAACTGATAAGCTCTTGTAAGCACAGGAACTAACATCTGCTGTGTTATTATTCTAATAGGTAATGTTCTTGGCTCGCTGTATACCGTTCTTGCCTGTTCACAACGAACACGGAACGAACACGTGCTTTAAAACGGACACGTTCAAAAGCAACGAGCACATACGTATTCAACGTTGTTGACATCATTCTACTTCAGGCCTCTGAGGAGTGAGGACCTACATCATTGGCCCTTACGAATCAGTTCTGCAGAGCTATGTTTTAAAAACTTATTGCAACCTTTTCAATATATATATATATATATATATATATATATATATATATATATATATATATATATATATATATATATATATATATATATATATATATATATATATATATATATATATATATATATATATATATATATATATATATATATATATATATATATATATATATATATATATATGTATATATTGAAAAGGTATATATATATATATATATACCCTGTATATAGTAAGTCGAGTGACGTTGTGACTTTATATGAATAAGTGAACCAGTGCGGTAATGAATAGTCTAATGAAGACCTTTAGGCCGTGGGCCAAAGAGGAATATAAGGCCTAAAAATTGACTTTCGTGCAACACAATCTGGCACAACTCAAAAACACATTAGGGTTATAGTACAGACCCTTCTGCATCAGAAACCATCGATCCACACGCACGAATCCGGTACGTTGGAAATTTGTGGGCCGTTGAAAATCGTGTGTCCTATTATTAATAGTTGAGAATTTGTGCTGTTTTATTACATACTCCCTGTGGCACAAGTGCCCTTCTCGTATTTAAAGGAACCTGTCCCGGCTTTAATAATTTAACTTTTATAAGTGAAACTTATATATCGGCCATCATAATGATTTCTTTTATAAGTGAGACTAATATATCGCCGAATGGATCCAGATTCCAGTTCATTTAAATAAATTATGACCCCCCCCCTCCTCTTATGAGTCTTCCCGATGTCCTCGAAATTTAATGTTACCAGGCAGCTGGTTCAATGTTCCTCGTCTTCATATTATTTAATTGGCGATGATTTCAAGATGATTCCCAGGTTTAGACATGTTCCCAGCAGATGTGAGCCCATGCCATATGTTCTGGGAGTTTTGAAGTGTGACAAGGGGGTTGTATGGGGAGGGGTCTTTCCCTCCTCTCTGGAGGAACAAATAGTACTTTAGGTCTCCAGATGAGAAATGGTACAATATTTGTGCCTCAAATGTGCCTCAAAAGTCTACACGCATCACTTTTTTGCCTTTTTGCTTTTCAAGCGTGGATCATAGGGGGTTCAACTCCCAGAACTTCTACCAGCCCCTTGGCTGTACTTCTGGTTCCCAGAAATGTTTATGTGTCCAAGCTTCAATATTCCCAGGGTTTGATGTATGGCCTAAGCTCGGCCAGCTTATGGACTTAGAGTTAGACCCTGAGAACATCAAACCCTTAGCAGGAATAAAAATAAAAACAATGACATGAAAAAATTTTCTATGGTTTGCATCCACCAGTTTATTTAAATCCACTTACTACAAAAATATAAAGAGTAGAAATAATTCATAAGAGAGAGTGGGGCATAGTTGATCAGACTTTTTCGAATTAAGCATACCCCTTTAATGGACATGCACATATCATTCTTACTTTACATTTGATAGATGTAGTGTACGTGTACCAAAGATTAGCAAAACCTCTCTTTGTATGAAAAGTTTTCTTTTATTTTGTAGTTATTGGTTAATTAAAAAGAGTGATATCCACTGTGCCCTCTCTAAAAGTTACACAATGTTCACTGGATCACACTCCCTATTCACTTAATTTGATACTACTTCCGGAATGAAGCGGATACCCCAGATGTTTCATTTCACTTCAACATAAGACTCGGGGGTGAGTGGGGCACAATGGATTACCGGGCAGAGTGGATCAATTAAACACTCATTTGTATATTTCTTTGTAGCAGAGAGCCATCTGTATAGGCCTGCTTCTGTAGTAAGATGACAACATACCTGGTGTGCCATCCAACTGAGATTCAAAATTTTTCCAAAAAATAGATTTTGTGTGGTCAGAGTATTGCACTACCGGCTAGTTTCATACGATTTGAATTTTTATGACAAGAGAAGGCGTCAATTTGTATTCTCTTCGAATGACGAAATCACCTCATCTCACAAACACACAGTGGTCAATGATCTATGTCGGAGCCTCATGCCCTTGGAGGCTGAACATCGGTCCTGGTGATCCATCCATAACCCTCTCAGTCTGCTGCAACTGTCAGGTGTGACTGTAAGCCTTGATAAAGCCTAACAAGTGCACTGGTAACATGTCAACCTCATTGCTAGATTGACTTGTCATACTTTTGTTTTATACATTTTGTGGATCTGAAACTAAGTTTTGCTTAAGTTTACCGAGTCTCTTATCGTTTTATCTTCAAACAGTCTTTCGATAATACAATATAAGATCAACTTCATCGAACCCTACTGGGCTAACTGAGTGCTCGCATAAAAACCAAAAACATAAAAACAGCGTAAATATATTAAAAGGACAACATTGCAAAGCAAGAAACAAGTAAAAAAACACAGACAAAGGGTTAAAGGAGTCAGAAAGGCCACAGAGGCAAGCTTTAAGAACATTTAAAATTCAAATTGTGAAGATTAATACATTGTGATATAAATGATGAGGGGTGTCTATTTGTATTAGCCAAAGGCAGCCTCATCCTACCACTTTGAGGTATATTATATCACTGCCCTATCAAGGTATATAAGTAGCAGGTGATCACCATTTTGCAGGATATTGTCGAGTTTGACCCCAAGAAGCTATTTGTAGAATGTGGCCAGGGATGGCTGACCAATACCAATTACACGACTTGCTTGCCTTATCATTGCATGAATATGTTGTTCATCTTCTTATCTAACATTATCACCACACGATACCAAATTATAATGCCAAACCTCACAGATAACAGATTTACAAAACATGGCAAGAATTTTGCTTTGAACATTAAACCTGTTCATTGCACGAAGACAGTACATCCTTGCATTAAGTTTTTTTTTATCAACATGTCAATGTCATCATGCCAGGAAAGACGACTATCTAAAATAATGCAGAGATATTTATTATTGCCTACCCTTCCCACAACACTACTCATAGTAATAAATCATGTGGAACATTATGGGACTTACGATAATCAATTACCATTCTTTTGCCTTGCAAACATTAAAGGCCCAATTCTCTCACCTCAAACAGTACCAATTCTCCTAACCCTTTTACTTATGCCCTCCCACAATTGTAGGAAAGTCATCCTCATCCAAACACAATCTCGGTATATTGTTTAAGGTGAGTACAGAAAAGCTCAATGAATCGAAACCTCTCACTTCAGCTCATGATGTGTAATATAATCTTTGGTATAATTTTGCATTGTTTGAATAAGAAGTCAGTCAAAGAGCTGAGCCAATTGAGAGTTTCTGTTACCCCATACAAGAAGTGTAGTTTGGGGTGAGAGGCTTGGCCCTCTAAGTTCTAAAAATTTTGTTCACAATAGTTAGTAAAATGATAAATATGATCTAAATAAGCGGTATCATCATCGTTTTTAATCAAACCCAGCTAAGCAGTGTCATCTGCAGGTTTAACCTGTGAGCAATTGCTATTGGTTGACTTTGCATCAGATGTATATATAAGGTAAAAGAAATGGAGCTAAAACCGTTCTCTGAAGGACCCCGGTGTTTGAACTACTGCTATCTGATACATTACTGGAAGCACGGATGTTAACATATTAGGACCTATCAGTAAGATAATGAAAAAATCATAAGATGAAATCATGGTAAACATTCATTTTTAATAACAATTACGAGCTAAACTACTGTATGGGGTTGAATAGTATTAAAAGCAGATGAAAAGTCAAAAAACATAATTCTAGAAGATAAACCCAATTTTGTACATTCAAGATGAGAGCATAAGTTTTCCAGTATAAAAAGCGTCTTCGGTGCAATTGGACTGTACACAAACTACAATGGATAGATGGAAAATTATTTACTATGAGTTTCAAAAGCTTTAGAGCAAATCATTCACATATTTTCACTGCCACGGTCCTGTCGGTCTTTTCAAGTTTTTGACAAATACTTTCTCCGCAGGCTCCTTGTTTTAAAAAATAATCTCTCCTGTTACAATCCCTTCCTCTCAAAATTCTGTTTCATGGCAATGTAGTGTAATGTCTGGCAGATATTTTCAAGTAAGCATATACATATGTCTTTGGACAGTGGTTTCTGGAGTTATAAGACTTACTATGGTCAAAAACAACTTAGTTTGTTTTCATTGCAATTTAGAGATATGAAAGTAATTGCACGGATGAGACTACTGTTGTAGGTGGAATGAATTTTTCAAATGCTGTCCCCTAACAGTTTATAGGTTGTGCTACCTTGGTAAAATGTTTAAATGTTTAATAATTTCATGATAAGCCGATCATTCCTTATGTCCAAACTGGTCCGGTGTTTGTCAAAAAGTGACTCATCTCAGGGATTTCAGTTTTTTGAGAGAAAGAACTGGAAGTAGGATTGGTGTCACTCTGATGGAAGAATTAATCTTACTCCTCGAGATGGTAAAGAACTAATTCTTTCAAGTTCCAACTTCAAGTTAACAATAGAGGTCGGCGAACATGAGCAGTGTCTCAAAACTGGTATCCTTACAACAGTGACCTTGTCAGATGGAATGGAGGCAGTCTAGATAATTCAACCTGCAGCAAGATCACAAAATGCAGCATCGGTGTTCTCTGACCTCTCAGTGCTCAGTGGAATGAAATCACCTGAAAAAAACAACTGTTATAATGAATAAATTCAACTAATAGATTCTTTTTATGGAGTGTTTAAACTATTAGAGCAGTGGTATCAGTCTATCCCTCACCACAATGAGCCATGCAGCTTTGATCACGGTAAAAAGTTGATTTTCTAACCTCACTTTTCTATTGTTCATGTGAGGTATATATCAAGTTTCCAAGCCCACTGTTGAAGGTCTATTGTTATCACTTCACCGAGTTTTTATTTCGCTTAGATTGAAAAATTACACGGTACTTTGGGCAGGATTGTAACTGAAACCCCCTCTGCATACTCTGCACCCCGTGGCTAGGGTTTCTTGGCCTGGATTAAATTTCTGTGCATGGGGTATTATACAGCCTGCCAATCATCAAATTGTGTAATTTAGAAAGGATGGAAATCATGTGTATATTTTTACCCCTTTTCGCCCTTTTCTCACCAAAATACCAGTTTCGCACGTGTGGATCAATGAATAATGGATCTATAAATATTTTGGCACCCAACTGTGTGAGAATTGTGTTGTGCCGGATTCTGTTGCACGAAAGTGCAGAAAAATCGGCGTTGGCCCACGGCCTACTTAGGTCATTTTTCCTCATACTGAAAGAGGATTTATTTTTTTGAAATGAAAACTTAGCCTCAGGCAGGATTCGAACCAGCGACCTCCCGCTTACAAATGCTCTTACCACTGAGCCATTGAGGCCTATGTGATTGAGCGCGGTCAACTAATTATAAATACTGTTGGGTTAAGCTCTCCATTGTTACGTCAGAGGAATCATAGGAACGCGTCCCCTGTAATATTAAGTAAGTCGAGTAAAGTAGCGACTTTATATGAATAAGTGAACCAGTGCGGTAATGAATAGTCGCATGAAGACCTTAGGTCATTTTCCCTCAAACATAGGCATTGCCTCATACTGAAAGAGGATTTATTTTTTTGAAATGGAAAACTTAACTCAACGTGTAATGAAACCAGAGACATCCTTAAATAATTTATATGTTTTCATGGTTAATGCCTTTTAATTTACAAACACTTATAAAGTAAAAACATCAACAAGGTACAGATTGAAAACACTGTAACAAGTCCATAAAGCGACTGCTTTACTTCGCATTCGCTCGTAAAAACCATTGAGGGGCAGTCATTATTCCCTGACTAATGTTTTGAACGTTTCATTCAATTTAAACATTTTTCGGCAAGATGCACGATTTCATCATATAGCTCAAGTTCGACAACATTTATTTGAGTCATTTTCTGGATTTACAACACAATTCAAAAAATAAACCAACGAAACAAAACTTAAAAGAAACTCAGGAGGAAACTCAGAAAAGCTCCATAGAGCTTGTAAAAGAGCCCTCCGTAAAAAACAAAAACAAAGTAAACAAAAGGAAAGAGAAAACAGAAAACAACAACAGGCAGGGGCGGCACCAAAGGGGGGGGGGGGAGCATGGGGGCAAATGCCCCAGTCAGCGCCTTCCCCCCCCCCCCAGTTGCCCCCACTCAGCTCCTGAATTATAGTGTCCTTTCAGGAGTTTTCAAGGCAAAATAATTCACAAATAGTTTTCCTCCCTGTGTCAAGAGATTGCTAATAAGTAGCTTTTAAACATATTGTCACTTTCCAACTTTTCATGTTGTCAGCTAAGGAGAGTAATAGCCAAATAAGCCTAGCTTGCATTAAAATCATTTGGAATCTTTGCTTTGGATGATGCATTATGGACCAAAATACACCTATCCTGGGACTTAATTTTTTACCAAGAGATTTGCTAAAACCTCAGAGCTTCCACGCTTTGCGCTCGATTTTGCGCTGCCCTCGAAAATTCCCCACCCCCCATCATTTTCTTTTACGCTCCATTTGCCCCCCCCCCCCACTTTTCAAATCCTGGCGCCACCAATGACAACAGGAAAAAAGAGAGAGGAAACTAGGAAGAAGGGAGACTGGGAAGAAGAGTCAGCTACGTTTATTCATCAGAAAAAGTTTTAGGGATTTCTTAAACAGGTATAAGGAGTGACACCGTTGAATTTTAAGTGGGAGGGAGTTCTAAAGATTGCGTCCAGTAAAACGAATTGTTTGCTGCGAAGATGTTAGCCTAAATGAGGGAGTAGAAAGAGAATTCATGGAACGTGTAAAGTGTGTGTGTGTCTCATGTCGAAAGTGAAACATGGATTTGAAGATATTTAGCAGAATATTGTTACACCAGGAATACATAAAAAATACCAATTTGATGGCGATGAATATCGTAGACATGGAGAATGTTGAATTTTGTAAACAATTCACACGAAGTTTGAGACGGATGATAGTTAGCTATAAGACGAAGAGTTTTCTTCTGAAGAACTAAGAGGATTTAAATCCTGGAGCAATACGTGCCATTACGTGTATTACAGAGCCCGCCCCCCCCCCCCCAGTGTCACAGAAATCAATGCTACGGATGGAAGGGTATGGCAGCCTATTATGAGTACTGAAGAGAATCGGTGCAGCTTTGCTTACATTCAGTAATAACTTATTTGCACAGAACCATGTACGTACTTTTAATATTTCATTGCTAACAATATCCATTAAAGTTTTAGAATCTTCATGAGAACAGAAAATATTGGGTTTCTATAAAACAAAGACCGAAGACCTATAAAACGAAGACCCAACTAGCTATAAAACGAAGACCTATATAAAAAGAAGACCACACTAGCTATAAAACGAAGACCTATAAAACGAAGACCCAACCTACATATATCATTAATGTAGATAATAAAGAGAAGAGGCCCAAGAATGGAGCCCTGGGGGACACCACAATTAATAGGTAGGAGTAGTGTAGAGACTGACCGTTTACCCCCCCCCCCCCATGGGGCCGATCGCCCCCAAAAAAGAGCCGATCATGGAGCCGATAGAGGAGCAGATGTCCTGTCATGCAGCCGGTGATGGGAGTCTATCTGGAAAAGAGGGCGCCATTTGTCCGCGTTGCACCATGTAGAGGGGTTTTTTTTTTTATTTATTTATTTTTGTAAGTGCAAACATGTCTAAAAAGAAGGGTTTAAGGTCACAGCAGGATTTGGTATGTTAGAGGGGTACTTATTCTAAGCATTTCAGTGAAATTTGCATTGAAATTCGATATGTGGTTTCCAAGATATGAGCACTTTAAGTTTTCACATTTTCAACAAAAAGGGAACTTGAAGCAAGCACATATGACATCACATCCCCACATTAACGGGCAGTCCTTTGTTTTTCTTTAAACTTTATACTGGGTTTTTCCTCAACAAGTAAATTTGTCTGTTTTCTATTTAACAGGATGACTTTTGTCGAACATTTACGAAAAAGTGTAGCGGAACAACCGGAGTCAAGCTAGTGGTGATAGCGGTCATTATAAAGATTCTTGTATACAAATGGTTACGTTTGGTGTAACACGAATAAGTAAAGGTGCGTCCGAGGATAAAACAGAACGCCAGTTTACTCACGGAAGACATGTATGCGAACACCGTAACAGTTACAAGAATACATTGTCTTACTTAACCATAAACCCGTGATATGAGAAGACCGGTAAGATAACCAAATATTACGTCAATCAGTCTGCCATAACTATCTACAACATTGTTGAAATAGGCACTTGATAAGAAATAAACGGGCAGGAAAACTAAGCTACAAGGTCGCAGGAGGAGTGAAAACAGATATCGCGAAATGACTATTGGTTTTGCAACACTGGTAAGTGTATGAAACACACACGAACGTTACTGGACACGTAGTGTCAATAAAATTTTACTTAGGCCTCTGTCTACCATGAGAAAGAAGGGTTCACAGTGTTTTACCCTATTCTTGGCGGTGTCACCAACGCAGTTTGTGAGTGTGAAGAGAAGGGGCCAGGGAGGTTGGCCGAATAACTCACGTGTACGTGAGCGTCGTGTCATAAGGACGGGTCTTGTTCAACACTGATGAGTCACTCTCAATCGATAAAACAAAGAAACACGGAAATTTCCCGAGTGGCCTGTAGACGGTGCAACTCATTAAAAACTATCTCTCAAAGCCCTCATATTCGACGAGGTAAATGAGTGTATTGCCACTAAGGGCGCATTTGTATCCATGAAATTCTTCCCTCGTCAGTGGGTTCGCTTAGACTCGAGTCATTACAGTACGGTGGGGGAAGAATCACTGCTCGTTTAGCAGAGGACATGTTGAGTGGAAAATGGAGTAATGCTTTGATAATTGCACATCATTTCTCTTTCATTTAAGGTAGGCTTTGAAACGTCTCAGCCAAAAGGTGTAAGTTTGTTCTGGATGTAATACGGTACAGTTACTCATCTCAAGAAAAACAGTTTAAACTTATTTACGTTTGCTGTATACGTGACGAATGGAATATAACTTTGAGAAAATTGACAGATATGCGATAAACATTGAGATGCGCCCAGTGTGCTCAAAAGTTGTGCTGCACCAGTACGAATCGGACGCATCGGGTGACGGTTAACTCATCATGCCATTAGGGCTAAAGGGAAAACACGCTTTAGCAGTTTGATACTATACGCAGCATGGTATTGGCAAAGAGCGAAGAGAGAAAGTTACTCTTTTTAGGTGTCTACACAGCCTAAACGTTCGTTATAGCCAGCAAAAGGGTCCCATATTTTGCTCAGCATGCCTCACGCGCAGGAGCATGTGCTCCACTGCGATGTTCCTCTCCGGGATGAAATGATATTTAACTTGCTCCATGACCCGCTAGTTTCTCACTTTAAAACAAACCACGGCAAACTACGTAACCCCTTTCAGGATGTGGCATCGCTGTCCTGTTTGCCCGTCCACGTTTACCCGAAGCTTTAATCTCCGCCGCCATGTAGAGAGGGTCCATGACCGCCATACAAGAAACCCAGACAAGAACTCTTTTGCTCGTGATGGCCGTGGTAAACAAGCTAGCGACACTAGGAGTTCCAAGGAGAGTTACCACGCGGGTCACTCCGAGAGTGACACTAACGAGAGTGCCTCTGACCCCATGGATGGAGATACTGAGAGTGACAGAGACGACACGGATAACACCGACAGTGACCCTGACGAAGTCAACAGCAGCGAAGAGGAATCCGATGAGAAAGAGACCGATAGTGACGTTGAAGAAGATGAGGGCCGTGGCTACAGTGGCTATGATCCTGGCACCACGGAAACATTGGCAGCACTGACCGAAATAAACAAAGCGATTGGAAACATTTTAAAACGCACCTTACAGAGGATGTGATTCTACATCCATATTTTAATACAACCTAGAATAAATGGTCGCTGGAAATTTTTGGTGGAGGATTACGAATGATAATTATAAAAGTTGACGTTCTGAAAGTTAAATAAACCAAGCAAAATCGAAAAATAAATGCAAACGAATTTTTGTGTCGTTATTTAGTTCATGGTGTCATAGTTCACTTTTCCAATATTATTACAATAAAGAGAAACTCTTGCAACATCGTACCCGTCACCGGCTCAACCGTCTGTGAAGTGTATCGACAGACATTGCCTTGCGCTCTTGGAGCACGTTTAAGAGCAATATGAGCATTGCTCCTATCAACATGATCGTAGCTCCTAGCGGAGATGGCAACAGGGGTGCACTCACGAGCAGTACAGAGCCTTGCCAGTGCAGCTGACGAGCATGACTTGGTGCATACTGAGCAGTTCGAGCAAGTGCAGCACGACTATGAGCACACTGAGAGCCTCTCAATATTTATCGTATATCTGTAAATTTTCTCAAAGTTATATTCCAGTCGTCACGTATACAGCAAAACCTAAATAAGTGTAAACTGTTTTTCTTGAGATGAGTAACTGTACCGTATTCAATTCTTACAGCCAAAACAAACTGACACCTTTTGGCTGAGACGTTTCAAAGCCGACCTTAAATGAAAGAGAAATGGTGTGCAATCCCCCAAACCCAAAGCATTACTTCAATTTCCACTCAACATGTCCTCTTCTAAACAAGCAGTAGGCTAATTCATTTCCCTCCGTACTGTAATGACTCGAGTCTAAGCGAACCCATGAGGGAAGAATTTCATGGATACAAATGCGCCCTCAGTGGCGACACACCCATTTACCTCGTCGAATATGAGGGCTTTGAGAGATGGTTTTTAATGCGTTGCACCCTCCACAGGCCACTCGGGAAATTTCCCTGTTTCTTTGTGTTTTATCGATTGAGAGTGACTCATCAGTAGTGAGCAAGACCCGTCCTTATGACACGACGCTCCCGTACACGTGAGTTATTCGGCCAACTTCCCTGGCCCCTTCTCTTCACACTCACAAACTGCGTTGGTGACACCGCCAAGAATGGGGTACAACACTGTGAACCCTTCCTCCTCACGGTAGTACAGACCTAAGTAAAATTTATTTGACACTACGTGTACAGTAGGATTTTCCGTCAGAATCTGAATCAGAATGCTCGTTCATTGTGGGGGAGCCTTTTTTATACAGTTGAACCTCCACGCACCTCTCCCCTTATCAGTCAAGTTTTCTGTCTAATTTTTTTTTTTTTGTTTCTTCTATATTTCAGTTCTTTCGAAGGGTGCGCTCATCAATGATATCTTTGTCTTTTCTCAAAATGCGCTTATTTTTCCTGCCCAGTAGGGTTTTATCGAAAATTTTGGTTCTTCATATCAGCGCTTAGTTTTCCTTTTAGAGGATGCACAGATTTACTATATCTAAGTTTTTTCAACTTTTAATCCACAGCCGCGTATTTTTCCTGTCCTAAGACCTTATCGACCACGTTTTGCTTCCTGTACTGCCATTCTGTTTTCCTTCGGGGACGCACTTCTTACACGATATATCTTGGCTCTTCTCAACCAAAGTCGCTTATTTTTTCTGTTCAGTAAGACTTTATCGGACGAGTTTTTTGCTCTGGAACCATATTATAACATTCTGAATTATTCTTTCAAAGATGCATTGTTTGCAATTTGGTCAACAATCTAGCTTCCATGACTTCATTATGATGTGTTCCATTTTACGTTTTAGTTAATGGGGTGTAGCTAGGTAACATGTAGTTACTGTGTAAATCTTTGGAAACGTAGCAATTTTGTGTATATTTCACCTGTTTGTGTGTGTATCCTTGTGGAACTAGCCTGCTGGTTTTCTCGTCGGGATATGCTTCACTTTTCTTATAAACATGTCATGCACAGTAAGTCCTGGTTTTTTATTTTTATTGGGTCTTCTTATACCATACATCCTCACCTCCGCTTGTTCGTCTTTCAAAGCAAGGGCATCCATTTGTAAGTAAGAGTCAGGATCACCAAGGCTATCACCATCATCTTGATCGCAGTTACTCTGATGTTGTGTGATTTTTTCGTAAATGTTTCACAAAAGTAATCCTGTTAAAACCAAACAATACATGAATCGACTAAAACACCGGTTAGATTTTTTCACCCCTCATAAATGCAGACTTATGGTCTTATTATACTTACCCAACCTCCCCGTTGTTCGATCCACTGAGTGCAACGGTCTTCAACGTATTCTCCAGCAGACTGTGCGAGTTTTTCAATCGTATGTTTATCCTCTCCTTGTTCGCGATATCGTTGGGCTCATTTTCTGACAAATACCTAACATGCTTTGCTATATCATTTAGCGAAGTTTCGAACCTCTCATCAATTTCATTTCCCACACGGTAAAGGGTTTTCATGTAAGGGAAAGATCAATTTCATTTTCCACACGGTAAAGGGTTTTCATGTAAGGGAAGGGTGAGGGTTTAACTCGTCATTTACAAAATTCCTTCCAAGTTCTCGTGCGATTTTACCTATTTCCCCCATTGTGACTATATAGACTAATGCCGAATACAGCCTATCAAAACCTTTTTATATATAGTCCTATACGAAACGAGGACAATATAACAACATGTTAAGACCTGTTCCCTTTAGTAAATAATGAAAAGAAAAGGTAAAAAAAAAAAACAAAAAACTGAAATTCATAATCTCATACAACACAATCGCATTATTGCGCAATTATGGCAACACGTAGCACGGAGGTTGATTTCCAAATGACGCCCTCCTTCTCGGGTACCCTCGGGGACCGCTCCGAAAGACGTCCCAAAAAACTGGGCGGGGCGGCCCCTGGGGGGTGGGGTGCCCATGCACCCTCTCTACTACTTGCCCATTAGCCAGAATTTAGAAAAAGTCCAAAACAACTGATCCTCTTAACTCTGTTTAGCCCAACTTCCTGGCAGACATGAACCTTATCTTGACTTCTGAGGCCTTACAAATTGAAAGTCACCTATGCCTGACACACTGAAAAGGTACAGTATGCTGGGCCGAAAGGATGTCCTCCCCCAACAAATCAATAACGTGGCCTTATCCTTCTTACCCGAGTTGCCATTGGAAATTGGGGTAAGAGTAGGTAATGGGGAATTTCTGTCATGTTTCTTTTGATTGCCAGGTTGCATGGATCCATGGGCCTTTAGCGTCAGTCAAATATGTTCTGAGCGAAACGCGACCAACATTATGCGCCTTGTACCTGCTGAAGTCGGTACAACTTCTACAATGTATGCCGAACTTGTCGAAATTTGTCGTCTTTTCCGCCAAATCTGACCGATGAACTTAATCTAGTGATACAATATTATTATAGGAAAGACTCTGTTCTTTTGATAACAGGGTTGCATGGTTCCACGGGCCTTTAGCGTCTGTCAAATATTTTCCGAGGGACACACGACATTAGGCGCCTTGTAACTGCTGAAGCCGGTGCGATATACCATGCCAAATTTGTCTAAGTTTGGCTTTTCCAACAAATCTGACCAATATGATACTTCACTAGTGATGAAATATCCTGATAGAAGATATTCTATTCTTTCGATTGATGTGTCGGAATTTGTCGTCATTTTCCGCCAAATCTGACCAATGAACGTTATCTATTGATAAATATTTTCATAGAAGAGATTCCGTTCTTTTGATTGCCAGGTTGCATGGTTCCATGGGCTCTCAGCGTCAGCCAAATATTTTCCAAGTCAGATGCGACATTATGTGCCTTGTAACTGCTGAAGCCGGTACAATATCTTCAATGTGTTCGAACTGGTTTAATTTTGTCACCTTTTTTCCCCACATGTGACAGAGGAACCTAATCTGGTGATACTAGTCTCATAGAAAAGATTCTGTTCTATGGATTGATGGGTTGTATGGCTCCATGGGCCCTTAGCGTAGACGTGACGTTATAATTATGCGCCTTGTAACTGCTGAAGCCGGTGCAATAACTACAATGTATGCCGAATTTATGAAAAAGAGTGGACATCCCATCATTTTCAAGTTGATTACCCTCAAATATATTGGGTGAAAACATATCGTTCCCTTCCAGTCCGGCAAAATAGCATAGTAAGTAGTATGCGGCAGAGTAAAAAAGGAAATTCTCAAACGCTGAGTTTGTGTAGAAGAAATCATGAAATTTGGGAAGGTTTTTAGTCGAAGTATGGTAGAATCCATATGATCACTAGATGTCACTTTGTAACTATGACTAGAGATACTAAATGGGCAAAAAGCACGGGTCAGGGGCTTGGCAAAAATTATTACGAGAAATATAAGCCAATCGCAAACAACTGACTTGGCAATGTTAACAGAAACACATCTTCTAGACACCACTAAACTGGGTCAACCCTTTTGAGATTTTCTGGAAACGATCCATTTCCAATGAACGACGGGCTACGCAGGCAAAAGAGGGAATTTCGGCATTTTCGCCAGCTAATGTCGTTTGGTATGAATTCTCAGGCACACACATTTCACTAGCCCGCGGACGAGTTTTTTTTCGTCCAACTCACCGCTACGAAAAAATCAGTCTGAGGGGCTGCAGCCTACAGGGGCCTGCAGCCACAGAGGCGCTACACATGCTAACATTTCACAGGTAAGAGAACGCCTCGTAATTTATGTATATCGAACCACCGGTATTATTCCACAACAGAAGGAAAGTTAGTTAGTTGGTTGGCTGGCTGGCTGGCTGGCTGGCTGGCTGGCTGGCTTGTCCTCTCTTTAACTCCTTTTAGTTTGTTATTTCCCTTTATTGGCTTCGGTAATTCCCATGCAGAGAGCCTATGGCCAACGGTATGTGCTTTATTGTTATGTTCCACCCTTTGGGGAAGAAGGAAAGCAAACGACAAGTGGTTTTAGTCCCAGAATACAACACACAAAACTTGACGGGAAGGGAGTAAGTAGAGGGGTTCCTGTTATCAATTCACATATTCGAAATGACTTTAGAATTTCTTGCAGCAATATTTCGGTTGCTAATCATTACACGCCAGTTTGTATTTTAGCCAACAGCTACGTCAGGGGGATTTTAAACATTAAATGCCAACCCTCCTACTGACAATACTGGATAGATTTTGTACTTTAATGTTAATCGTGTGGTTGATTATTATGATAAAAAATATTGTTCAGACAATCCCTAAGCTTTCGAGATGTTTTAACGGTTAAGCAAAAAATATATATTTTATCTAGGTCCCACAATTAACAGTTGTAAACTTACCCCTTTTGTAGAAGGCAAATCAGAGAGTAAATTTCGCTAGATTTAGAAGAATAATCTCTGTGAGAACCCTTTATTACGAACAAAGAGCATAGATGCGAGATTTGAATGAATATTTTTTTTTTATTTTTCAGCTGATTGTGTATGCAAATGTACAAATTAGGTGAAAAGTGAGGGGTTTTTCTTATTTTTATCCACATAGCACTACAGTCTTCATTATTTTTGTGCGGGATGTTGTTCAGGACTTTTTTATCTTTTATTTGACACAAAGTTTTTGAAATCAGTCATTAAATGGCTGAACTATGGCACTTTTTTAACTTTGTTTACATTTGAAAATCTTGTTTGCATTTGTAATTAACACGCATGGAATGCACTGTATTTCCATAGGCAAAGACAAGTCACTTGACCTTTTGTTGAACTCTCTTTCCCCTATGACTCAGCTTGTTTTGAAAAGGTAGCTCTTAGGTGCCATAAGTGGAATTGGATTTGGGGTTGTGTGGTCGGTGTAATTAATAGGTAATGTGACGTTTTGGGGGATGAATAGGCGCTCAAGTGGGCGTTTTGGCCGCAAAATGAAGAATTTTCGAAAACACGAAGGCCTACAATTTCAAAAATTTATAGCAGTCCCTACCCTTGCTCTAAAATTCTTGTTTTCTGAATATTTAGAAGGATGCCTTAGAAGAACATTTTCAGATCAAATCGGACTAAGGGTTGCTGAGTTATGTTTTTTTCTTGAAGCATGTTCTTTGTACCGAAAATGACATTTTTGCCATTTTTGACCGATTTTAGGACAAATTTCTCGAAATGTCGGAAATGACTTATTCTACCCAATATTTGACACTAAATATTGCTTCTAGGAGTTGTAATGTAACTACAAATAAAATATGAGTAGGAGGGTGTCTAGAAAAATAAGACCTGACACATAAGACCTAAGACCTAGAAACATAAGACCCTCAAATATACTGTAGTGGGTGCATGTTTTTTTCATCAGGGTCTTACTTTTCTGAACACCTGTGTGGGAGTCTAGAAAAGTAAGACCCAGAGAAAAATTCGTAATGCAGTTCTCAGGAACCCTCCAGGATACTTTAAAACATGTTTTACAACTTGATTAATGCTAAAATGAACCAAAAACTGGATGCTGATTATTTTTTCATCAGAGTCTTACTTTTCTAGACATCTGTGTGAGTGTCTTGGAAATCTTTGCGCAGAATGTGTCATAGGATGGATCAAATGTAAAGTGGTCCATTAGTCTTTTTGGCAGTCACATAGGCATAGACGTATTAACTTTCTTTGGGACTTCGACTCAGTGCAGACGATGTAAGGGAGGGCGGACAAGTATACTCTTTGCATGCACAAACAGAGACAAATCTGATTCGAAGGTACCATTTGATCCAGCCTGATTTAATTTGTACCTCAAGTTTAAAATTTCAGTTGTGTATGTTACAAAGCATAAAGAATTAATTTAAGTGGTCCAACTCATGTCTTCTCAAGACTTTTCTAAGTTTACAGATAAAATGTTTAAAGACCTCTAAAACAAAGACCGAAGGCTTCTAAAACGAAGACCGATAAAACAAAGACCGAAAACTTCTAATATACGAAGACCTCTAAACGAAGACCGAAGACCAAAAAACCATTTTAATGATGAACAACCTAAACAAAGAGTCGCACACTGTTGTGGCAAATGCCTGAACGCAGAGTGAAAAGTATCTGGGGGTCTTCGTTTTCCGGTCTTCCTTTTAGAGAGTGGCAATATAACTAAAATCTCTAAAACAGAGACCGAAAAACGAAGACCTCATCGATATGACAATCAAAGCATTATTTGACCGACTTCTCTTCTCGGCGCGCTCAAATGCGTATTTTTCTTGCAGTTTAACTAAATTAAACGTATGTTCATACCAACAAGGAAATACATCAACCCGTTCGTAAGAAAAATGTATTCTTAATGTCCAATACAATACACAGTAAATACTAACCCGTTTATCAAAATATTAACGTTCAAAAACGTACTTGAGCAAAGGTTTCAACTAACTCTCCTATGTTATGTTTATTTCTTGTTTAAAGAGCCCATGAAATGACTCAATGACAACGATTTGGAGTCATTCTCTGACACTATCTATCAACAAAAAAAGCATTTATTTTAAAAAATTCTGTCCCACAAAATAGAAATGTGAAAAGTGAAAAAAGTGAAATGGTACCCCTTTCAGCCCAACAGTTGAAAAATGAAAAAGATGTAAAAGTGCATTGAACCAAGAATGACATCATCACAAGAACCCAAATTCACAGTGTGTGTATGATAATGCACACAGATTGGGTGGCATGAGACTGGTACTGGCCAAATAATTTCTCAAATATATCTGAAGAATGTCCCAGTATAAAGCCAAAAATATATCAATCAAAATTTGAAATCATCACTCCCAATTCCTCAAAAGAGGAATTTTATCATTATTCACTCAAGCTGTCCCATTCATGTAATTAGGCCTATCAGTTTGAAATTTTGGTTCCAGGAATCTAGTCGATCTATGACTTAGCAACAATTCGTCCAACCGGAAAAAGAAAACATTTTAACTCACATTCAATCAGATTGTTGCAACGTTGATATCTCACCCGGATTCCTTTTAAAGACATCCCTTCCAAGTAAATTTGTCACAAACATTAATGTGGAAATCATACAATGGATCTTATACGAGCATAGACTTCAAAATGCATGAAGTTGAAATAGTAACTTCATGCCAACTTTTGAAAAAAAAGGAATACTTCCTGAAATAACCAAAATATCAGCTAGTCTTTTTCCCACTATAATCACTGTTCCTTTTCTTTGAACCGAGTCAAATTGAATGGACATGCACCCAAAACATCACAGAACTTGTTCCTGTTGTTGGGAGTATTTACAGTAAGCTACTGTGCAGAATGGTATACAATATTGCATAAGGGCCTGTGTAATGAGAGAATCACTGCTTCCTCCCCAATAAAAATAATAGTTACATAACACTGGAGGAAAATTGGATGCAATTACATCCCCCAGGAGCCTGAGGTATTTTTCTGTGTGTATAACCTCTTACCAGGGAACTTCCAAACACTTGTATGATGTAAACCAAACACGTTTCCCTGCTAGTTGGCTCATTGGATATTGAGAAGCCGCAAAACTCCATCTGTTGAACAGGGGTATTCCTAGGTGTTGAAACCTCGTTTTTCAGTAGTTTTGTGAAGCAAACTTATGATTAGGTTTTGTAATGATAATTTGTTGATTATATCAATCATTTTAGGCCATCTATACATGCAAGATCATGTAACATCAACAGAGCAGGGTATACTCCAAGTGCACTAAAGTACACACACTATGAAGTTGGGTTCCTGTGATGATGTCATTCTTGGTTCAATGCACTTTCACATTTTTCAGCTGTTGTGCTGGAAGGGATACCATTTCACTTGAACATTTCTCTTTCGTGGGGCGGAATATTTTGAAATGAATGCTATTTTGTTGATAGATAGTGTCAGAGAGTGACTCTAAATCATTGTTACTAAGTCATTTCATAGGCTCTTTAAGATATGACTCTTCGTTTTGATGTTCCTAACAATGAAAAAATGGAGCAAACTTCGGGTTGTTGAAATGTGTTCTACACTGCAGAGAAAAAGTAATCACCGTTCTCTTACAGCCCCACTCCTTCATTAATGCATTATGTGAAAACAATTCTCCTACGTGCTTCTCTTGTCGGCGGCGGTGGCGATCAAATAAGTATTTTTCTTGCAGTTTATAAATTAAACTTACCTGAATGTTCAAACCAGCAAGGAAATACATCAAGTCGTTCGTTAGTAAAAATTGTATTCTTAACTTCACATACAATTCACCGTAAATCCCAACCCGTTTATCAAATATTATTGTTCAAAAAAGTACTTCAACAAAAATTTCAACCCGACCTTCTGCGTTTTGTTTATTTCCTACTTTAGATATGAGTCTTCGTTTTCCCGTCTTCCTTTTAAACATTTGCAATATTACTAAAACCTTTAAAACGAAGACCGAAAAACGAAGACCGTGCAGAAACTTTAACAAGAAAACAGGTATTCTTTGACTGACTGTTCGTTTCTGCAGAGCTCAAACAGGCATTCCCCATCTTATTTCGGGTCTACCCCCACCCCTTCATTAATTCATTGGTTAAAACAGAAAAATCTGCTATGAGCTTTGATCAAATCTTTATTATTTTCTACATTGTCCGATTGTCTTGAAAGAAACGTAATCATTGAGAAGCATATTGAAAGATTACATGGCTGGTGTAGAGGTCGGTGCATTACCAAAATCTGTATATAGTGAAATAAATGTGGTAAAAATAATCCTGCTCAAATCATTGGAGTTATCAATTCCCCCTTTGTTTTTGTATATCAAGGTTAAAACAAGTACTCGATCAAATATTTTAACCCAATCTTCCAAGCCGAATGTTAATTACTGTTTTGTATGTGAGTTTTCGTTTTCGGGGCGATGCGCACTGTTTAACAAGAAATTTCCTTTCTGACTATAACAATATCCTAATCCCTAACCTAATCCCTAACCCTAACAAAGAATACAGCGATACAATATAATGGCAACAACCAATCAAGAAACACCCTGTTAAACAGTACGCATCTACCCTCGTTTTCCTGTCTTACTTTTAGAGATTTACATTATTACTAAAATCTCTAAAACGAAGAACGAAAAACAAGACCGTACCGAAACATTGACAAAAATATTCTTTGACTAACTTTTCGTATCTGCAGCGCTCAAATAGGCATTTCCCTTCTTATTTCGGGTCTACGCCACCCCTTCATTAATGTATTGATGTGAAAACAATTTAGCATGTGCTTTGATCAAATCTTAATCATTTTAATTTGTTCGATTGTCTTGAAAGAAACGTAATCATTGCGTAGCATATTGAGAGATTACAAGTCTTGTATAGAGGTCCGTACACCACGAAAATCTGCACAGTGAAAGAAAAATGTGGTAATAATCCTGTTAAAATCATTGGAGTTATCAATACCACCTTTTCTTTTTGTATATTAAGGTTAAAAGAAACTATACCATCAAATATTTTTTAACCCAATCTTCCAAGCGGAATGTTAATTAATGTCTTGTATGTGACTCTTCGTTTTCCGGTCTTCCTTTTAGAGATTTGCAATATTACTAAAATCTCTAACTTAGACCTAAAAACAAAGACCTCATCGATATGTTAACCAGAACATTATTTTAAGGGAAGTCTCATGTCTGCGGGGCTCAAACGAATACTAACGTTCTATTTAATAAGATGTCGTCTACCCGCCCCCCCCCCCCCCCACCGTGGGGTTATGTCCAGTGGGATCGCGGGGGCGGTCCCACAAATATTGCCAATGGTGTCATAAACGTGTCTTAAATTTAAAGCGACCATTTATGCTCTAAGTGAAATTATATAGGACTTTTCCTTTGGTGGTGGCCTTGAGTGTAGTGGAGGGGGGAGGGGGGCTGACGCCACTTGCCTTTCGTTATTTCAGTGACAATGAATGTGAATGACATATTGAAAATGCCATGGAAAGAAAATATATTTTTTCTTATGTCCAAACATTAAGTGTACTTATCGCAAAGTATCACATCATTACATCAGAACCTGCAACAAATGTGGTGGTCCATATCCACTATCTATGTAGAAGTAGGTTTTATGTTGCTTAAAAAGTTGTTAAGGTACCGGATTCATGATTTCTAACAATTTTTCTTAATGAGTAGGAGTATAGCAGCCGCACGTGATGCAAAATCTACCTATCATATTTTCAACAAAATCGGGACAAACTGTTAGAAATTGACCAACCGATCGTGACACCCTTTCCTCTTCACCAAAAACGGGACAACCACGACTTATCGGGATGGATGGTAACCCTACTAAAATACATTTAAAAACCTTCACATGTAAAGCTACTATGAGAAGTCCATTGTTTTCGAAGACAGGCCTACCCTTCAGCTCAATGGAGTTATGTTACTCCACTGACATGGTTAGTTCAACTTGATGGGAAAGGTTGCTCTTAAGTTCAAGTCATGTAAATTATCTTTGATTGGAGGGGTCGTACGTAGACACAAATGGCGATAAAGTTCATGATAATTAGTCATTTCCAACTCAAGAAAATATAATCAGTTTGAATTTAATCACGTGAATTGATGTTAATATGTCATGAGCTTTGTAACACCGAACTGAGTTCGCAAAGTAGCAAGCTAGCCCACGTGTGCAATGTTTTGGCTGTGAACGGTCGGTACATTGTACTTTCTTGACTCAGCAATTGGTCAAGTGTATAGAGAAACAATTATGACGGCGAAATGAAAACTGAACTTACAATTTTCGACAATTTTTTGATGAAGAAAGGTACGTCCTTAGTGCTAATTTATGGGACGACCTCACATATACTGCTCATTTTTCAACGAATGGCTTGTATTACATCCAATGACAGCGGTAACCTATATTCTAATATGTCATCTGATAATTTTCTAAACATTTGCAGTTTCTCATTGAAATTTGTTTTGCAAACGAAAGATAAAAATAACGACTGCTCAGATTCTTCTTACACTCAGCCTGGGAAATGTCATTTCCGACTGTCCGAGGGGTAGCAATTTTTCCAAATTTTTCTGTACGCCCCGCTCCAACTGGTGGTGGCGCTCCGCTTAGACGGCCTTTCGGGTCGTTACCACTTCTCATGGGGCCTCAAAATTATTTTTGCACGACGCCCCTGCCGGGGACGGATTAACCCCATGGCAGAACCGGCATATGCCTAGCCCGCAGGGCGGACGAATTTTTTCGTCCAGCTCATCGCTATGAAAAATTAACTGAGGGGTGGCAGCTTAAGGGGGTTGCAGCCCCAGCCTGGCGCTACGCAGGCTAGCATATGCCGGGTCCGCGCTTTCAAGGGTCCCGGCGTCCCGCGCTCTCTGAATGTTAAGTCAAGGAGACATAAAATAAGTTTTTAGAACTAAAGCGAAGTTCGATCCTACATAAAGCAGAAGACACTACGCAGACTTATCCTTTTCAGCGTTGAGCATGAACTAGAGTGAAAAATGGAATTTTCCAAACTAATGAATGATTTTGCTTTCCAGAAATCCCCTCAAAAATTTGTAGTGTAATAGTACAGTCCAACATTTTTGTAGGACATTCAGGGGCCGAGATATAAAATGTTAAAGTTTTATTCACTCAAAATAAAATCGTGCATTGCGCAATGATTTGTGATGTAATTGCTGTACTACTCAAATTAAAATCTTTGTATTTCTTTGTTTTTCTGAAAGTTACTGCACCTTGTACCATGCAAGGTATGACAGTATTCTTTCTCTTATGGGGTGATGTAATAAACTAAGCCCTTTCTGTGCAACAAGCTATTCAAGCGAACAGGAAGTGTTCAAGGTTATTAAAACATTTTTAATTTTAAAGGAAAACAAATCAGGTAATGTTAGTTTTACAACAAGAAAGTCACAAATAATTGAACAAAGGACTAATTTGGTCTAAGAGAATAAAATTAAACATTTTATATCTTGGCTCAAGAATGTCCTATGTTGGGAGATGGAGTGCATTTTTAAGCTGCTTAATCTGTATTTTTTAAAAAAATTGACTTGAGGTACACTTTAATGTTTATGAGAGATGTTTGTAAATTCAGATCCACGTTATTTTGATTTACTGGTTGTCTGGTCTGTTTTCATGTTTGTGCATTTTTGCCATGCAAAAACTTATCTGGCATATAATGTATAACTGTCATGTACCGCGACTATAATGTGTAAAAACAGCTATTACTTATTAGCGGTTAGAAGTCAAAATTTTATCTGTTGAGTGTTATTAATTTGTGCAAGCTAATGGGAGAGGGGGAAAGGGCCCCGCTATAAAAAATGCCAAGGGGCCCTGCCACCACCTCCTGAAAGATTAAGCTTCGTTGGTGAAATGTGTACTAAACTGCAATTAGACTACATCACGTGACCATCCGATTTCTGGTGGGGTATAAAAGAAAGTTGATTTTTTTCTTTGCAGTTTAGAATACATTTCAACAACTCAAAGTTTGCTCCAATTTTTATTGTTAGGACATCAAATTACATGAAACTGTTTAATTAGAAGGAAAATGCCTATTTGAGGGCTGCAGACACGAAAGGTCAGTTGCATGATATTCTTAATTGTTAATGTTTCGATAAGGTCTTCGTTTTTCTGTTTTCGTTTTAGAGTTTTTAGTAGTATTGGGGATTTTTGGCAGATTTTTCAACAATTTGTTATAACATTGTGTCACAAAGCGTAAGACTTTTCTTACTGCACTGCGGTGACTTGACGTACTTCCCGAGCCCTTTGTGTGCAACATGGTGTGCAAGAAAACAAGAATTGGGTTTAATTCCCAAAGAAAACAATCATGTAACTGGAAGTTGTTCACTGAGAATGTCACAAATTTTTGTTCAATGGACTATTTTGATTTAAGTAATCATATTCTTCATTGAATGTCGCAACAATAGAACAAGTTAAGACAATGAAAGTTGGATCATCTAGATTAATTTTGCAACATTCGAAGCATTAATGTGTTGAAATTTTAGACCTAAGGTACATAATAAAGATTTTCTTAAGAGGTCTGTATAACTGAAATGTATGACCACACCGCTCTCTCCCTGCGTGTGACAGCTAGTGGATAATGGGCATGCTCACTGTACTTTGACACATCCAGGTAACACAATCAGTTCAACATCAGTCTACTCCTGGCAAAATATCATTGATTCCAGTGCTAAATGTTGGTGAAACCTTGAGTCAATGCTTTTCATTACCAAAGTAACGCCAATTTTAAAGAGGCTCATTGAGTTGATATCGATAACTTAATGAAAGTGATAAAAGGTCACTGCAACATGACAATGCTTCTAGATAGCATAAAAAGTCAGATTCCATGTCCAATAGTTACGGGAAAAGCTAAAATTTTGAATTTTGTAATGTCCTGACTTGTAACGATTTTGAGCACAATTTGAAAAAATATCTGGTCACAAATTTTTGGAAACCGAATTGAACCGTTCAGTATACTCACACATAAAACAGTTATTTGTTTGTAGGATATGGGGATTTTCTAAGATAGACTATTTGTCATTGGTATGTGAAGAAAACTTAACGGGTTTGGAAAAATTTGTGTAATTTCATGAACCAACTCAATGAGCCGCTTTCAAAAGGGAAGAAAAAATTGGAATGCACACCTTTCGCCTGCCTTGTGTATTGCCTTTCAATTGGCCACTTTAAATCAGGAAAACTGCATCAAAAGCTGCTGCTGCTACAAACAATTGGAGGAATCAGTGATGTGTATCTCATGCCATATATCCTTCGGACTAAGACAGTATAATAGGAGTGTTTGGGTGGAAATAATTGCGGGAAAAAGAAAATGCAACGTAATGTCACGCTTCTTGTTCTCCATGGGAAAAGGCAGTGGTTTTCTCTTTCCCCCGAAACTGACCCGCTCCACAGTACTGCAAGAAGCTGGTATAAATGTGGGAAAGATCAGACTAAATGCGGTTTGACTAGGAGATGTGGGATGAGACTAGAATAGGATATGGTCTGAGAAGGCTTATGGTCTGAGTAGCAGTTCAGTCTGATTAGGGTTATAGTTTTAACAGGGGTGCGGCTGCTCTGGTTTTAACCAGTGACGGATTGTGCAGAGGCCCTAATATTGGGATTGTGAGGTCAGGGTCGCCATTCCGTCCTACCTTATCTGCACGCCATGACATCGTACTTGTTCGCCATGCAGACAAAAGGTAGTTTTCAAAATTGTCCGTCACAATTTGATTCCCTGCATTCTATAAGGAGAGGATTCTTTGCAGTTAGGGTTACTTCGCAAGAGCTAGCACAGGTGTGTGGACTTTTCGTCTACGCCGTCCGTGCCTGCCTAAATATAAATAACAATTGCTTGAATTCCAGCGAATGAGTATCAACGTGATTGAATTAAACGAGAGAAATTAAATAGATGTGTTTTATTCAGCGACACATGGACAAACTTCTTTGTAAGCTTTAGGGTATGAAGTTGTGCACAAAACATGCTACCCCGCAAGAAAAAGAAATCGTAGCGCAAGTAAGTTGTAAGACAGCATTTAGGACATTCTGTTTGTTAGTGTGTTCCGGCAGTAGCTGAAAACGGCATTTCCCGATCTTAGATGTTTGTAGAGCATAGACATTTTTCTATTTTGAGTTTTCGTTTTCAAATAAACCTTGCCAAAAATTGCATCTCTGTCCACCAAAACTTTGATCGGGGAACCTGTCGCCATGCAGGACCCTAAACCATACTCAATGTGGGAACTGACAATATGTTTCCCCACAGTTTCGCCAACGAATTTACCACGTCAATGAAGGCCTAGTGGCCACAAAGTATGTAGATCTGAATGGACATTGGAATGAAATCCAATTTTTACTTTTTACACTATATCGAACCGTTCTTTTCCCAAATTTGGAGTCTCCGTTGTTAATTAATTCACCAACAATACTCCGACAAATAGAGCTCATTCCAATGAAATTCAAAACGGATGTAAGTGTGTGAGAAGTTTATCGACATTAACATGTAATAAAGAAATGGCGCAAAGGCAAAGTTTGTAAATGGCCTTATCTTAGAAATGCAAGCATATGTTTCTTCAACTTTCTTGTAGCATTGTTTTAAATCTCGCACAACTTGCAATTTGTGAAAAATATTTGCATTTCTTATGTTACATAGTGAGTATCAAACCGTGTACCATAATGAGCGTTGCATCGAACTGGGGCTGCAAAATAACTTTCAAAGAAAACGACTGGCAATGAAGCAAATTGGCAAAATTCGTCGACATTTTCCAACCCCCTAGTTGACATAACCCCTTTGTTAAATACTGAAAGTAGCTATTGAAACTTGAAGTTCTAGACCCAACGAGTAATCTTTTGTGCAATTAGGGACCTGTTAGACAACTCCCAGTGCAACTTTTGGTGGGTATAAGGAGTAGCGCGCATCGGTTACCTCCTGCTATATAGTACATGTCATTGTGAAATGGAATGACATTTCCTTCGTTCGTTCGTCAGCTAGCCTATGCTGCATGACTGCTCGTTCTGAAATAGTACACATGTAACTAATGAGTCTCGTGGTACCAACGGAGAGCTAAGTATTTCTGACATTCCATTGGACTTGAAGTGGTCTTTTAAATATCCATCAAGGCTCCTCCATTCATAAAAGAGTTGATATGAGTTGAATGAATGAAGTAATACCGTAACGAACTTAACGAAGCTCGCTTCCCCAATGCTATCTGTAACACCACTCATTTATAGGTCACCACTTTGTAGTAAAATCTACCACTTTTTTAATAAATGCATCGTTTTTCCTTCATTTTTAAGGTTACCACTTTTGTATCGCTAACGGACCCTTTTTGAAATAGAAATCTCCTTCAACCACTTTTATTACGAGCGAATGCGAAGTATAGCAGTCGCTTTATGGACTTGTTACAGTGTTTTCAATCTGTACCTTGTTGGTTCTGTTACTTTGTAAGTTTTTGTAAATTAAAAGGAGTTAACCATCAAAACAGATAATTTATTTAAGGATGTCTCTGGTTTCATTGCACGTTGAGGCATATTACTTGAGGGATATTTCAATCACATGGTTCTTGGAACGACTGTATAGGGTTCTCAGAAGCCCTTTCTATAGTTTTTGTCAACTGCCGTTCTTTATGACATGGTCGTTACCCTTTTTTTCTTACAGTTTGAAACATCCGAGCAACCTGTAGACTTAAAAGTTTAGGATTTGTTTTAAGAAAAACATTGAATGGGGGATTTCTTTTCATAATGAAGCAACTTATAACTGTAACAAGAGCGACAAACTAAAGTTATATTTTATTTTGTTCAGAACTGAAGACCGTCACAGAGGGTTAGGAATAGAGAACGGATAAGAAAACGCAGTCTCCCGGATGCGAAAATTGCACAATATTAATTGCGTAGTTTTCTTCTGACCTAGATTTTTCAATGAAACATGAATCACCCTTACGAACAGGCGCTTGCTTTGCCGGTGACCACATGATGAGCCGAACGACATATGATACAGTTGATAATATCCTCTGCAACCGTGGCTTGAAAAAGCCATTTCGAGATTTTGATGTGTTTCAGTTGAAATTCAAATGTGCCATGCGCAGGACCTATATACCTGTATGCAGGCCCGTAGCCAGAACAATCAACTTGGGGGGGGGGGGGGGCACATCAGTATTGGAGTTTCGCCGGCGTGGGGGAGGGGTCTAAAGGGAGGGGGTGTCCCCCTCCCCTTTGAAAATGTTTTGCCTATTTCAAGGACTCCAGATGCAAAATGGTGCGAAATTTTGCATTTTTCTTTGATATATTTGTACTCCGAAAAAGCTGGTCTCATAACAAAACTTTGCCCCTTTTTACACTAAAAGTGAAAATGAAATAGAAAAACATGGATATTAAAAAAAAAAAACAAGCTGCCAACTCGGTTGTCAAGGCTAATTGGTGATGTCAAACTTAACTTAAACAAATTTTGAACATTAATCTTGCCTGTAGCTTTATCAAGTATTTTCTTGCTTAAAAGAGTTTGATTCTGGTTCTTTTTTCTCGATTAGAAAATTTCGTCACAACTTCAACTCGGTTGATCTGCATTTGGTTACTCCGTTCCCCGGACACATAAATTACTCCTAAATCAGAAAGTCGTTGATTTTACTTGTATTTAACTGCTTTCTTGTTTTTTGCGGTATGCGGTAATTCCAGACACTCTGTCCTAAAGCTGTTCTTAAGGAATGTATTTTTATGATAACTTCATTAAATTATTTTGTGTCTGAAGCCTCTCTTTTTGCACTGCCTACAACGCCGGTGTGGCAGTTTTTTTGGTCCCCTGTCCAACGGGACCCAAAAAGCTGTGAAACTCCAGTTTTTTTGGTCCTAGGACAAGAAAAGGTAGTTTTTTTTTGGTCTGGGGTAGGACAGAAAAAGCTAGATGTTTTGGTCCGGCTCTAGTTTTTTTGGTCCCACGAAATAGAAGCTCTTTGGGTCTGCTTCACTGATCGATTTTGTACGGTGGCCGAGAGGGGACAACAAAAAAATGGTGACTTTTTGTTTTTGTTCGTATCTTAATTATCTTAGGATTCTGAGTCATTTAGTCAGAATTCTGAGACAATTAAGATGCCGACAAAAACAAAATTCACATTATTCTTTTTTGTTGGTTCCCTCCCGGCCAAATACTATAATAACAAATTGTGTGACCAAATACAAAATATTACAGGACCGCAGTGACGCAATTCAGGCGAATCTTGAGCGGACAAAATAATTGTAAGGATGGGGGGGGGGGGGAGGGTTGGCGGACTAAAATATATCCACATTCTTTTTTTTTTACAATGAGGCTGTGGCATTGGGGAAATAAATAGGGAACACCAGTTTAAGCAAAACGAGAGAGAACAAGTGGCGTGTCCCTGATTGATAGGTGACACCCAGGGTTAATTACCCCCTCTTTTAGTTCACTGAATGAGTGTCATCCTGGTGTGGGAATTAGGGGTGCCGTAGGGATACATGGAAGGTTCCGGTTCCTGTGCTATCAGAGATTATGCGAACTGATTTATCAGTATCATTGTCATATTGTCATTCCTAGCTAAAGGTCCTTTTGAAGCAGGCGAACGCAACGCATTAAAATATATAAAATTTTCATACCCGCAAGATCCATGGACGTCACCAAAGGAGGGGGAGTTGCGAACGACCGTCCTGTGCTTTTTTACATAAACGTTGAAAGTATGTACCAAAAGTCGAAAAAGGATTTCTTCTGCCATTGAAAAGTGTAAATTTCTTTTGAAATGTTAAATGCCCAATCTCGCTGCACTGCATGTAGATCGAGTCCCCCAGATGACTATTTTACCCCTTAATTTTTGTAAAGAGCCGTCCGATGGCAAGTCCTATTGGATGTATGTAGCTACACCTTTCCATAGTATTATGATCATATATCTAATAGTGCTTTTCATGAAATACCTTTAAAATACGTTTTTTTAACAGAACAACCATTTTTATTGAAACCATATTAGAGCGATATGTTTATCTCTTGAATTCTGTTCATTTTGGGTGAGTAAACTGCTTTATGTCAGCATAGGCTCATTATACATAAATACCAAAACGAAAATGCACCTGCGGGATATTTCAAATTGACTTAAAATCTCAATGAAGTGGTGGTACCGATATTTAAGGGATAAGTCGCATTTATGATAAACAATAAACTGTCTAGACTCCAAGTTGGCAAAATAAGGGTCGAGGCGAAGTCGAGTCCATTATGTTGCTAATTTGGAGTCAACACGGTTTATGAGACAGTAATGATCAGACAAATTTGGTTTATTCCTACCACTGAAAATGTGTGAAAAACTTTACCTTTATCACTTTCTTGACCGTGAGCAGTGAAAAAACAGATCTCTGCTCAACCAATCAGAATGCAGGATTACCAACAACGGACGGTAGAGCTGGGAGCATTGAAAATTAACTTCCTTTTTCCATGCATACGTATCAAACTGCACTCTAAAATCAAAAGAGTGAACTTAGTCGCTCTTTGATCGAGTGAAAGTGTAAATTCACTCCACTAGAGTGATAATTCACTCCAAGAGGTGTGAAGTTCCCTCCAAAAAGAGTGAAGTTCGCTCCAAAAAGAGTGAAATTCATTAGAGGAAGAGGGAAAATTCACTCTTCCACGAGTGCCTGCAATGATCGCTCTTTTTTAAGAGCGATCACTGTGGGCACTCCATCAAGAGTGAAACTTCACTCTTTTTGGAGTGAACTTCACTCTTTTTGGAGGGAACTTCACTCCTTTTGGAGGGAACTTCACTCCTCTTGGAGTGAATTATCACTCTTATGGAGTGAATTTATACTTCTCACTCGATCAAAGAGTGACTAAGTTCACTCTTTTGATTTTAGAGTGTGAGTGATGACAAAATCATTTTTCTAAGTCTCAGCTAACATCTTTTGTTTTCCCCCGAATTGTTGCTCTGCGTTTTCAATTTTTACCTTTCCATTTCCTCTTTCAATGGAATAATTGACACCATTTTCTAGGTCTTGAAGGAGAATGGTTGAAGATAACAACCAAGTGCATTGGTAAAATCGCATTGTGCACAAATTACTGTTCTGTTTTATAGAGCCTAATATCTTAAGTGGTGCGCTGTTCATTGCAGATTTGCAGTAGCGTAACCAGACTTTGTCAGTTGGGGTCTGAGGGGGGGGGGGGGGGCAAAGGTTGATGTGGGGGGTGGCAGGAATAACACTTTCTAAGCGGAGCGCCATCATTGGTCGGCGCATAGTGTACAGAGAAAATTTTGGCTAAAAATGCCTCTCAGATTGCGGAAATGGAACTTCTCAGTGTCTTCGGCCCTGTTAATTTCAGCTAAATATCCCCTATTTTTTGAAACACATGGTTGGAAATTTATACTTCCACTATGAATGTTTACTACATGCCAAAGAGGGACCTGTTTGACAGCTAGAGTCTAAATAGGGTGGTCGAAAAGGTTTTCCACTGCGTTAAAGCGTCGTTTGTTCCTCCGTTTATTGCACCAGCTGGCCATATAACTGTTTTATACTTAGAAATAGTCTTACCATGCATGCCTTAAAGGCCCAATTCTCTCACCCCAAACAGTACCAATGCTCCTAACCTTCTTACTTAACCCTTTGCCGTTGTTTGGGTCCTTTTGGACCCATGCGGAGAGCTCGGCTGTCACCCATCTTTACTGTTTTCACGCGGAGCTCGAAAATGCGAGTAGCTACCCGAAAATTCGGTCACAACAACGAGAGAGACAATAGTTTAAGGTCACGGGGTCAATGGCCTACGGAAGCCGATGCGGACCGGGCTACGTCCGCTTTTCCGCCCACTCCCGAGGCGCGCAAATGTGCCCCGATCGGAGCACAACGGTAAAGGGTTAAGCCCCTTCCTCAATTGTCCTAAATTCATCCTCATCCAGACACAATCTCAGCCTGGTTAATTGCTTCAGGGTGAGAATGTATGTAATCAAAACACTCTCGGCGCAGTTAATGCTGTGCAATACAAGCTTTGGTGTCTTGCACTGTTTTGCTCTGCACTGTTTGAATTAGCAGTCAATCAAAATGCCGAGCCAATTGAGTCGGAGTTTCTGTTATCCCACACAAGAAGTGTAGTTTGGGGTCAGAGGATTGGTCCTTTGATTTAAACTACGAAAATCTAAAACCTGCACATCAATTATGTTTAATTAATCACACACATGTCAAGAAAAACAAATGCAAAATTTCGCAATTGAATGACTCATGGTTTTTATTTGTATAAAGTTTGATTTATGCCTAATCAAAATCACGATTTGCCACTCTAAGTTCCCATTGAAATTGCTGTTGTATGCAGACCTTAAGGGGGGGGGGGGTTGCTTGTTTTTAAAATCAACTGTATGCTTTTACTCTCTTGTTTTGGTCTTGACTTTTGCCCAGTAAAGAAATAAAACCAGGGCTACTTCTTTCTGTTTTAAGAAAAAATATATTAGGAGGAACAAAACAAAGAAAATTTTAGTAACTACTGTACAATATCTTGACTCATTTGTAAAACTTCTACTCCACCCTACCCAACACAGCACACACATGCATAAAAGATGTCTATGGCTACGCTAGCTATAATCCTCGACAAAAATACATGGAACCAGGGAGTTGCAAGTCCCTGATGGGACAAACCCCAATCCCGTATCAAGGTTGAAGTTTCAGGACGCCTTGGGATGCCACAAGATTGAATGGGGGCGTGATGGGGGATAATTATCCGTTCATTGCCTGTTTTGCTTGTTTTTCCCACCTTTTTTGTCGAGGATTGTTGCCTAATACAAGTTAATTGTCAATTTCTTGTGTTTGGAGACGCACAGAAAAATTAATGAATGAAAATGGTTAGGCGGTGGCATTATCTAATACTACGCATGCAGTCCCTTGTTTCAGTTTTGAATTTTAGGCGTTCTTAACCCACTCGGGGCATATTTGCGGACGTAGCACGCCCCTCATCAGCTTCCGTAGGCTATTGACCCCGTGACCTTAAACTATTGTCTCTCTCTCTCGTTGTTGTGGCCGAATTTTCAAGTGACATAAGTGACATACATGACATACATAATGCCAGAGGAACAATGTTTATCAGGACGCAAAAAGTCTGGGGAGTCTGAACAACATGGGGGGGGGGGGGCTAGGCCCCGCCCTAGGCACTCTGTGGCTACGCGACTGACTTCAAAGTATCTGCTGTCTTTAATCCTACCCCCATCTTACCGGGGAGGTGTAACTAGATCACACCTCCCTGTTCGGGCAAATATGCTACCTCTCTACCTACAAGACAGGATATCCGTTAAGAACGCAGAATGACGAAGTTCGACCACCGTTGCCATGCATTTACCAATAAAAGAGTTGTCTACGAAGGAACCCAGTGAATATCCACACAAAAATTGAATTAATCTTACGCAAGCGATTTGTCAGGTCTTTGGGGTTTTCATTTAGCCTACAACTGAGAGTTTCCACAGTTTAGCATTTTCATTAGTATGCCACCTTTGGGTAATTGTGGGCTCGGAATCTCTGCAAGTGCCCTGTACACACATCGCAAAACCGGCCTGCCCTTACGGCAAACCCAGGATAATATCTGAGTTGAGTTTGAGTTTATTTCCACAGTTTAAATACAAAATGATACAACATTTAAACAAGGCGGTAGAGGAGGACTGAAAAAGTAAAGCTTATGCTTGTAGACCCCTTTAAAAAAAGAAAAAAGAAAAACAAAAAAACAAAACCAAAAACAAATGAAAAAAAACCCCCAAATCATAGTTCCATACACACATAATATGGACGACGAACAGTACCATGGAGGCATTATTTTTTCCCGCCAGTCGTTCCTTTAGCCCGTATGGGTACAGTGCACCCTGACCGAGGTACATAGACGACAGAAAATAGCTCTATTGTGCCTGACCACCCTAAGGTGGAATTAAAATGAAACCACACGGAAAAAACTAGAGTAGAGAACAAGTGAGAACGAATTACCCTTAAAGTTATAGTGGTGCCCAATTCGACTGGCATTGTTCTGTTAAGATCGCGCAAAATGTGGGTTCGTTATTAATTCAAAACTTTACATGCGAAAAAAGTGCATTATTTCATTTTTATCGTAATAAAGTTGTGAACATATAAAGGGTCCCGGTCCCACGAGAATACCATCCTTGCAAGTAACGTACCCATCCCAATCATAGCCCCACCTTATAGAAATAAATTATCTGACCTTTTCGGGGCTTTGAAGCCCCTGTGACAATTTGCCCCGGCTCATCGGAAGCATGGTGATAGAATGGACCCACCCCTACATGAATCCATGAATCCCATAGTCCGGTGAAATATTTTTGAAATACCATAACGACCGTTGGAAGTCGCAATGCCAAAATGACCGTTGAAAGTAGCAATTTGTACGCTATATATATGCTACGCAAACTTTTGGACCTTTTCGGGGATGTGGTGCCCCAGTACCAATTTCCCCCCGGTCAGCAGAAGCATAGTGATAGAACGGACTCACCCCTACATGAATCACCCCGTTATCCCCCAAACCATTTCGAAATGTTTTCGAAAATGACCATTGAAAGTTCGAAGAAACCCCCGACCGTCGAGATGGCACTTATCAACTTCCGTACAGCCGTTATTTGGTTCGCTCCACAGCGTAGCGTTATTGTTCGCTGTCCATTGAGTAGGTTGCTGTGAGTTGCATTGATACGTATTCGTGCATCTTTGTTCGGAGTGTGAACTCTCTGCACTTACGTGCGTGTATAGTGTCCGTACCCGTCGCGGACCATTTCAGCTAGCATCAGACCTAAAAGACCGAGTGCATAACCAGATTTTTCTGTCCTAGGACAGCTTCCCCAAAAAACTACGTCACCGGCCCAGAAACCAGGTAAAATGTTCATTACTCGCACGTAAGAACTTATATGACAGCTGAATGATACATTGACGTGCGAAATTAGGCTCGAAACAATACTTAGCGTAACCTCCTCGACCTTCATGGAAGGGATCTCCACGCGTCATCGATGTTTTGTTCGAAAGTGGGAGATATTTTGACAGAATTCAGTCTAGGTATTTTGAAGTTGTGGTGATTAATTAATGGGGATAATTTTTTTCTCCTTCAGTGCAAGACCTTTTATTGAAAAATTTTGGGGGGCACGTGCCCGCCTGTGCCCCCCGTGGCTACGTGCCTGCCTGTATGCTTAACCGCATCTAAATAACTTAGTCAACATCAACCCAAGTTTTTTGTTCTGCATTTTGTAAATATTCTCAAATTAGATTTTTTTCATTGGTGGCTGTACTTGACGGTATGGTATCATTAGATTTAGCAATCTTGTAAGACAAATTTAAAATGGTTCCTTTGAGCAACCGTACTGTAAGGGAAAAGGCCACAAGCTGCGCTCTTATCCAACCAAAGAAAGAAGAGGCCGGTGAGAAATTCTATACTGTTTTTTGTTGTTGTTGACAATTATAGTAGGAATGGGAAGAGCCTAGATCTCTGATGAGGAGTAGCAAAATTAAAAGACTGCGTAGTTATCTCTCTCTATCCTAAAACCTCATTAGCCAAGCCGATTGATAAGTTACATCTCTTCTAATCTGGAAGCATATGCTTGCTTTGTTTGTGATCATGCGATGCATTCACAGGTGATCCGGGTGAACTGTCGAAACGTAGTAAGCACTGTCATCGAACAATACTGAGAACACCACGGAAGTAAAAAAAATATTGAAATTGTCATTCGTGAGGAAATTTTGATATTTTGAACTTCCAATAATATGCGTGACATTCTGACAGTTTTGGTTACGGCCGGAAATTATTAATAAAATAATCCTTCTGCAATCTAAACACGTGTATTTTCTAGATCTAGTAGATAATATCATCCAGTACTTGTTTTATTCAGTCAATTTTAACATTATATATACGTTTCACTCTTAAACACTTTTCTAAAGTTCGAGCTTGTATCATAAACATTTCTTTTTCCCTCACCTCCCAACACTAATGTTTCACCTGTATAAATTTTCAACACTGATATATTTTTCTGAAATGCGCAAACCTCCTCATTATAAAAAAATCACGTGTTTTGGGAAAACGTGGAAGGGCTGGGTTCGATTCCCAGGTCGTATCATACCAAAGAATCTCAAATGGAGTACTGCCGTCTGGAAGTTGCTAATTTTAACAGCTTTTTGTTAATACACTAGAGCCGGTAAAGACCACCTCCATTCGCGAGTATGAATGCCTTGCATTCTGCAGTTATAGTTGACCACTTTTGTAATGGCCTATCCTGACTGATTCCTTTCAGAAGGCTGTAACACATGGGAAGAGGACCATACCAGGACATACACTTCGCGGTATCCGCGCGTGTCCTCTATCACATATTTAAGAATGTTTGACATGGCACCCGGGCCGCCCCTTGTTCGCGGTGATCCTTTCACGGAGGTGAGTTCCTAACATAAACAAAAATGGCCAATAATTGGATTTAAATCGCACACAGGCAAACTTTTGATGAAATCTGAGGAGGTAGACGTTTTATTTCAAATTCCTGAAGGGTTGCTTTCGAGTTGTTGACAGAGCTCTGTTGAAGTTTCATATCTTCTTTTTGAGGGATGACATGAGGAAGCGGACTTCTTATTTGGAATCAGCATGTATGATTTTCCCCAATAAGTTCTTTCAGTCGATTTGGGAGACTTCAATATGCTCCCCATCCTGCCCTAGGGGACGGGACCTGGGGTAGGGGCATGTCTTGCGATTATATACGAAACCATTAGGGGGTCATGAAATGCTTCAGCCGGGGATGATGATCGTTATTCTCACCCTGTCCCCATGCATGGGGTTGGGTTGGGGAACTTGGGGTGGGGTTACCAATAGCTTTAAGTCAGGTTAACAAAAGTATTGCTCCTGGGGTTTTTGGGCACCCTGAATTCAAGAATGAGCATTCCGTATTTATACAAGTACACATAGGTCACGTGCTGACCTACGAAATTCTCTTCCTTTAGTTAGAACCCTTAGGCAGGGATAAATAATGTTCGCAGTTTACCCTAAAAATTGCACTAGATGAGATGAGTACCCAGTATCACATCATTTTTATAACGCCCGTCATTGCCAGCACTGGCGTTCCTGAGATATCCACAGGGTTGGGTGGGGGACGTGGCTGCCAATTTGGGTCCGATTTTTTTTTCTTTTTATCCATACCCCAAAAGCGGAGATGTATAGAACCATTGCGCGGGCGAAAAAATCATCACTTTTGCTCAAAATGTATTTTTATGCATTTTGAACGACTGTACGTTATGGAAACTTACAAAGTTAGGCCTATTGCCCTACTGCAATTTAACTGACACTAAGCTCGAATCTTCAAAATTGTACCTCAAATATATTAAAGGGCATGAAAATGAATTCTTACAGGCCAACGCCTATCTTCGTAGGACATTCCTGAACTGAGAAGTAAAAAGGTTGATATTATTTTGTTCACTTCAAAAAAATTGGTCTATTGTGAGTTTTTTGTTGTACAACTCCCATTTCTTGCTTTGAATAAACTTTAAAGACCATTGCTATCACATACATAACCCGCAAGAAAAGCCCTCTGCTTCATCGAAAAGGTCGGTGCAGCGTAGTATGTCTGGAGAGATCAAACTGTTCTCAAATGTGTTTAATGCGGAAACAATGCTATTAAAGGCAATACCCCATTCAAAATAAGTCTACCCGAAGTCCCCAAGGCTATGCTTCACTGATGGGAGGCGCGTAGCGAGCCAGGGGCGCAGACTTGCTATGATCGTCCCAATTTCATGTGTTGAATTGGATTTTACTTAAATAATTAAACCTTTCCCCTTCCATTTCCTTCTCTCCTTTAACCTCAGACTCACTCCATCCCGCAAGCTACGCTAGTGCTAACTGGTCTCTATCGGGGCGTTGCCCATAATACACAGAGTCTGGTCATGACATCACTTGGAGGGAGGCGGTGCAGTCCCGTATGGTGGAAGCGAAAGTCTAAGACTTAAACGCACTTGTTCTGATAAGGAGGACTTCAATATTGAAATTTCCAACCTTATTCATTTTTCCTTCCCAATGGTTATCCCATGAGCATTATCAAAAACGGAATTGAGAAAGCAAACAAGTTCAAACGGGAGGACCTCCTCACCTTTAACTCTAAAAAATCGAAGGACCGCATTTCTTTAGTTTTAGAACACCACCCCGTTGCCAATTCCCTTGCACGTACAATCAAACAGGATTTTGCTCTTTTAAAGAATGACTCTTCCCTTCCTGCTAGCTTTAGCAAGCCACCTTTTTTTAGCTCTTCGCCAGCCTCCCAATCTAAGACAGCTGCTTACGTCTTCTAAACTTTCACCGTTATCCAAACCACCCCTAGGAAATATACCCTGCAATAAACCCCGCTTCCAAGTTTGCCAACATATTTCCCAGGGTTCGCCCATTTTCGTCCCTTTTTCGAAGTTTCCTATCAAACCCCCCAATCTGGACTGTGATCCTCAGAATGTTGTTTATTTATTATGCTGTACTATGTGCCCTAAAGGTCTTTATGTCGGAGAAACTAGCACTAAGTTTCGGTTTAGATTTAACAACCACAAGAAGTCTATCCGCGACAATGCACGCGGTTTTCCAGTTGCCGAACACTTCGGGCAGATCAATCATTCCCTCCGAAATTTGAAATGTGTGCTGCTTGGTTCAAACTTTCAATCACCTCGTCACCGTAAAAGTACAGAAATAAACTTTATCCTTAAATTAAATACACACACTGAGGGTCTCAATAGAGATTTGGGCCTACTCAACCATTACACGTTCTACAATGATTCTTGACCAATTGATGTCTTTTGTCTATTCAACATTTTTTGTGTGTTTACTTCCAATTCACTCTTGCATGTAGGCCTGCTAGCTGGCTCGAGTCTGTCTGGGTCTACTTTACTGTGACCGTGACACTCACTACAATGTCTATTGTCCAACTTTTGCATGTTTGCACGTAACTGGTCAGTATAGGCTGTGCAGTTAATTTAAATTTACTTTTTCATGTGTTAGTCGTATGTCTGTCTTAGGCGAAGAAGGCTTCAGGAGAAGTTGAAAATTTCCAAGTTTAATTAAATAAATACTGAATCGTACTCCTTTTGTCAATTCTGACTTTGTTTTTCATTTTTCATTGTTATCGTATATATATATATATATATATATATATATATTTATATATATTAATATATATATGTATATAAATACATATATATATGTATATATATATATATATATATATGTATATATATATATAAATATATATATATATATATATATATATATATATATATATATATATATATATATATATATATATATATATATATATATATATATATATTGAAAAGGTTGCAATAAGTTCTTACAACATAGCTTTACAGAACTGTTTCGTAAGGGCCAATAAAGTAGGTCCTCACTCCTCAGAAGCCTGAAGTAGAATGATGTCAATAAAGTTAACTACGCATGTGTTCGCTGCTTTTGAACGTGTCCGTTTTAAAGCACGTGTTCGTTCCGTGTTCGTTGTGAACAGGCAGGAACGGTGTACAGCGAGCCAAGATACATTACCTATTAGAATAATTACACAGTAGATGTTTGTTCCTGTGTCTACAAGAGCTTATCAGTTAGTTTCTTTTATTTAGAGTTGCTAAGGAAGGTTTGAGTATAATGAAGAACTTTTCTTCCAGACAGAGATTACAAGTTTTAGAGGATGTGGAGTATGCTCGGGCTTTGTTCATGAGTTTCCATTTTACGGAGTGTTCTACATTTGAATCCTTCTACAGAATCGAAAGGCTGGATCTCCGAGGAGATACAAATAGCGGAAGGCTAGAATTTAGATAAAATAAACAGCCAAAAGGTTTGAAGTAGGGCTTTCGAGGAATACTACCTCTTTATCAATACTTGGTCAGAGAATGACAAGGAGTGAGAAATTTCACTAGGAACAGGGATTTTTACACTTCCTGTCACCCCCTGTGTAAAATTACACTTTTTTGGTGTACTTATACACCATTTTTACACTTAAAGGGGAATCAGCAATATGCAAGTCCCGCCTTCCCATCCAGAATTGTTCACAATTTTTACACTTATTGTACACTTGCTATGTATTTCCAGTTACCCTCCAATATGATGGATGGAGCCCAAGTACACTTATTTTGACCTTTCTGACCCTACTTTTAAGCATCTGTCAAGTTATGAGTGAGTTATTGGTAACAAGCACCAGCAAAGTTTCAGTTGTCAACAGAATAACCTGATAAGGTTATTAAAACTTCATAACATGTCCCAGGGGAACAGTTGCTAAGTCGCAAGCTATGTGGCTACCTTCACAGTGTTTAGTTTACTATTAAATACCATGCAAGAGCTTGGAATACAGTAATAACACTAAAACTTCTGCTGGAAAATTGGATACTGTGTTTAGTGACATCAAGTTCATTCAATAATGCATCTTTTGTCAATCTTTTCGGTGTCCAGGACTTACTTTTTAATTAGACCTCTGTGTGAGTCAAATTGCTTAATTGATGGGCCGCTATTGGAGTAGACAAACAAACTGTCTACTACCCGACATGAGGGAAACAAGTGTTGTTGGAAGTATTGGTAAGAGAGTTATGGGAAAGTCCACTGACTATTGAAATAAAAATGCTATTCCAACGGACAGTTTTAAGGATAAATATGCTCCCTCATGACTCATATTGTTGGATCATTTTATCATTGTAATGTTTATGATAGCTGGCTAATTATAATCTTAAAGCATTTTATTGCCGCATTTGAAATAATGAAAATTCATAGATCTTCAAAGACGTAGCACCGCTTTACAATGGGGGTGCAGAATGTGATTTCCAGTTAAATACTGCATTTTATATGGGGAGATAGATGACCTGTCGTACACACCGTCTGTTAAAAATCACCAACATCATTTTATGATCATTTAATTAACATAATTAGGCAAATTGAAACCAATGTATAATTGTTAATGTGTAATTTCTTTTGTTAAAGTCTTCCTGATGCAGGTGCTGTAGTGACGGGCACAGTACAACTGAGTGGTTTCTTCATAGATAGCTTTTGGGTCACTGAGGCAAGAATGGTATGCCCTGTTCCCATCGAGCCCTTCACAGGGTTTCTTTTCATCCGACATGTATTGAAAAATAGTTTTACTTCAAAATCATATGGTTAGAGTTAGAATTGAAGTAAGACTAGAGTGTATTGGAGTTTTTGTCCTGTGTTCATAATCTGGTGTCAAAATCACAAAGGTTGGTAAGAAAATGTTATTTTGAAATTAGGGGTGTGGTCCATTTTGATCTATTCCAAGAAGCTGATTGATCCATTGGCATTAATCTTTTATTGTCATCCTACGAAGGAAATATTCGCCTGCCCTCCCTTTGAATGCCTTTGTGTTTTTGTTGGCAAGTCAAGCCCCTCCCTCAGACTACCCTCTCAACATACATGCGTCAGGTTTACAGTTTTAGGCTTCAGGTAGAAGGCTGAATTGTTAAGCCGGCTACACAGTGCCACAATGACGAAAGACCAACGTCGTACATAATTTTCATAAACTATAGACATTTCTCTGGTAGTTGCGGCGGTACGACCAATTGATCCCTGAGGCTTAAAGGAATATCCCAGAACCAAATTCATTTTTAATGTGTTAAGAAGACCATATTCTAAGCATTTGGTGAAATTTTCACTGATTTCCCGTATTCGGTTCTTGTGATAAGCAATGTAATTTGACAAATTTTCCACATGGAATGACCTTGGTGTTGTCATTGCGTGGCGGTGCTAATGACGTAACAAGGGGGGAAATCCCCCCCTCCCGATTTTTTCCTTGCCCACCAAGAAAGGTCAGTAAGGAGTTAGGTTGCTGAAACCTCAGAGCTTTCGGGGAGGGGGGGGGAGCCCTCTAGATCCTCCAGAACAGGCCGGGCACTTTGGGCTTTGTGTCGTGCTTCTCCTGAAGGTTTTATGTCACCCACACTCACTATGTCACTCACCTTTGCCCTTTGTTTGCCCCTCCCCCCCCCCCAATTTTGACGTTCTGGCACCGCCACTGCGGTTAGGATTAACAATGTAATAGGATTTACAAGACCGAAGATTCGCCTGACCGAAAATCAAACTTGGGGCTCACGAGTCGGTAAAGAAAATAGGGTCTTCGAAACCGAAAATGAGAAAACGTTCGTGAGATCGACATTGAAAACCCTCTGGCTGAAGTTTTGCATTCCAAGGCTTGCATGCCTATTCTCAATTCGACCTCGTGAGCCTTTTCTCATTTTCAGTCATTTTCGTTGTCACGAACCTCATCACTCTTTCGGTTTCGCGAACCCTTTCATATTTTCGGGCCCCAAACTTTTCTTACTTTCGGTCTCGCGGATACGTTCTCATTTAAAAGGCCAATCCTCTGACCCCAAACTACAGTTTCTATAGGGGGATACCAAAATTCTCTATTGGCTCAGCTCTTTGATTGGCAGTTAATTCAAACAATGCAGAGTACCAAAGCTTATACTACACAACAAGAACTGTACTGAGAGTGTTTCGATTATACACATTTGGTTTTCTATACTCACTCTGAAGCAATGGACTGAGATTGTGTCTGGATGAAGAAGAATTTCAGACAATTGTGGGAGGGGCTTAAGTAAGAAGGTTAGGAGAATTGCTACTGTTTGGGGTGAGAGAATCGGGCCTTTAAATTTCCGGTCTCATGAACCTTCGTTCTCGTGGGATGCTCCCGTTTAAAACGTTGCGTAGAACGAAATTAAAAGGTATCCATTGGCCATCTTAAAGGCTACCACTCATCCCCGACGCAGCTCCGTCATGCCTGCAACCTTAATTTCACCAGCAGTCTGATTTCGCTACTGTCCGCCAATTGCCACTCGCTCAAAAGTAAAAACTGCATGGGGATGGAAGATAGCAATGTTTCCTACAAGCGAGACGGATTCAGCACCATTATGCGCACATTTCTAGTGAAGTTTGCGGATGATGCAAATTGCGCCATATTAGACTACAATCAAAAGGGCACAATGAAGGCACAGAATTTACGTTTTCTCCAGGAGTATTCATTCGAAAATTATCCATTATTTTTCATTCTTTCTTGACTAGTAGAATGATTTGTGCTGGATGCCGTCAGCAGACAATTTTTACTGTCATTCCACTTTGCAAAAAGATGGGACGAGATTCCCCGTCGAGGGGCAAAATTTGGACCAAAATGAATTCTTTACTTAGGGCTCATAGGCATATGTGGTCTCATAAAAAGGCAATAAGAATGTAGGATTTTAAATGCCGTTACAGCAAAGCCTGGCCTTGAACGTTTTCTATACGCTAATGCTAGGTGCTACATTGTTGATAGTGTATCTAACTGACTTTTGATGGAACATTCTAATCGCCCGACCAATGCATAGTTCGAAACAAGACAGTAAACTTCCCGAATAGTCTGTAAACCCACGTCACCCAAATCGAGTTTAGCCCGATAGCCTTAAATGTAGGTTGGCCTAGACCTTAATTACATGAACAAGAATTGAATTTGAGTTTAAAAAGGGCGTAAGAGGCCTAGTGATTCTCAGTTACGAGGTGATTTTAAACTTTCATATAAATGATAGTACAATAAAAGCCTGTGAAAGGTGTGTCAAGATGGGACTATAGATGCCCCCCCCCCCGAACACATACACACACACACACATACATGTTTTGACCGTCAATCGGGGACACATTTTTTTAACCATGAAAATGTGGATATCCCCACTTTGGGTGTATCGACACTTGACTAGGGGAAAAAATGCTCATGTCCCCAATTTACTGGTACTACACAGATACACATACACCCATGCACCAGCCCACAGTTTGTCACCTAATGTTAGGTCCATCACATGGAAATTGGGGAAAACTCCAAAATGCTTCAAACTTGCTGTGGTACATCCTTGAAACGTGAGAAATTCAATTTCATGGCTAATTTTGCATTTGGCAAGTGGGGATATCCCCACTTGCAGGTGTATCCACACTTGCCCGGAGAAAAAAAGGCTCATGTCCCCGTTTTACACCAAAAACATACGCACACACACACACACACATACCTTCCTAGGAAAAATGTGATGGTGACTAGTGTATTTCCGTCCTCACAAAGGTCTAGTCCTACAATTTCCACGATTCCAAGAGATAGCCTTTTATTGTTTTCTCTGTAAAAACTGTTGAATGTGGCAGTGAAGTTATTTTACTTCAAATGTGAGCAATATCTCACACCAAATCGTATCTCCAAATTATATTCAGTGACGTTACTGGAGGTTCAGGAAGAGCAATGTATTGCCCTCCGCTTGTCCTCATATGTAATGGAATAGGAGACAAAACATATGTGGGACAAATAATTTACTTCACAGACATCCCTGGAAAATGAACGTATGAATTTTCATGTAAATATTTGCACAAAAAGGTCAATAACAATAGCGCAACACAGAAGTTTACTTGTCCGGAATTTCTGGGACCAACCATGTTAATAACTGGAACTTTGACCCCGAACAAGGAATTGCCAGCCTTAGCGGTGACTCGTGTTCCACAGAGTTAGGAGTGACAACTCGCTACATTAAACACTGTTTGACATGCCAGCTTTTAGTCGTGTAGGACTGTACATTCAAAAATCATTCAAAAACTTATGAATACTTGGCTGGAATTTACAAGCTTAAAGAGACTTCGGGAAAACGTGTCTTGCGATTTGAGAGGCCCATTTAACAACAAAACATTTCTACAGCACACACCGGATGAAAACGTCTGGTTAAAAGAATAGCCTAAAGCCAAATTTATTTTTGATATGTTAACGAGGGACATATTCTAAGTATTCTGGTAATTTTTTTTTTTATTTATTTCCTATGTTAGGTTCTCAGGATATTGGCAGTCGGTTGAAAATGGCAAATTTTCAACATAGAATGAACTTGGAGCAAGCAGGCGTGATGTCGTAGATTCACATTGTTGGGTCAATGTTTTGTTTTTATTTACAGTTTTCGATGAATTAATTTATGCAACTAAAGTTTAATATGTTGATACCATAGGTGCATCCTGAGCAATGGAAAATTAAAACCTTTATATGCCTTAGAGGCAAAACAGCATGTGTTATCATTTCAAGATCAAACAAACAGGATGATGGAAGAATAAAGGAAAACAAAACATTGTCCAAGAATGTGCATCCATGATGTCATACCTGCTCGCTTCAACTTAGTTCAAGTTCAATTTCTCTGAAAAATGTGCATGCCAACTTCGATTGCTCATATCTCGAGAGCAGACCATGGGAAATAAATGCAACTTTCACCAGAATGGTTTGCTTAACATACCAAAAATATATTTGACTCTGGACTATTCTTTTGAGTCTGAAAACATAGACTACAAAAATTAACCATTCCCTCACAGCCCCTCCTCCTCGGAATTATCAGGGTCTAAAAAAATGTACGTTCGACCCCTGCCCCATCCTACATTCGCAAAAAATGTTTGTTCCTACGCTTGTGTAGAATTTCATGTGGGCTATAACGTCAATTAACCTTTAAAAACATTTTCGGTGGTACATATGTTTGCTGCCGGGCGAAACTAGAAAAACTTCCATCGTTCTTCCTCCAAACCTTGTAGGCCTATAACTCTTACTGATTCAGTCAAGGAGTAACATTTTGAAGAAAAAACACGAGTATGCACATGCTCCCCCTAACACTTGAATCTTTACCTGTTTTATGTAGCCTGCACTATACCGAATGCACATCAAATAAATGGAATGTCATTATTTTGATTCCGAGGTTATAAGACATTCATTCCGATCCCTGACTCAACCTGTAGGCCTAAAGGTGCAAAGAGTAGTAAAGTTTTGAATGCTATATTCTCGCTTTGATGAACATAAACATTTGTATTCCAGGCAGACTATGATTGTAAATACTCAGGAACTTACTGTACACTGTTGTATCACAAGGCTGGCTGCTTATTCTTCGGTCTTTCTTAAAGATTCCAATTTTGTTGGCAGGATTCGTTTTATATCTATAGTCCGCCTTGAGAATGATCCATCCAGTGACAATATTCTAGTGACTCATTTGTTTCCTCTGAACAGGCGGGAAAATCCAATTTTTGACAGCTCTAGTTAAACCTTAGTAAAGGTAGAAAAGGTGGCACGAGGGGCATACACTGGTGAAAAATTGCTCCCATTAGTCAACAACAGGTTAAAGGTCAGGGAAGTGACTTACACTCATAGTTGTCTTTGCAGCATAGGCTGCATGGGTGTAATAGAATGCATACAACTTGCTGCTACAACAGTATATAGCTATGGTAACTTTTACCGTGCTATGAGCCGAGGCTATCACAGAGACCGGAGGCAACAGAATCCATTCACACAGAGGCTGCGCTACGGGAAGGGGAGCGAGAGGGGGATCTGCCCAAGCAAAATTTTTCCTTCCCCAACCCGCCATCAAGTTAGATGAATTAGGAGTTAGATTAACCGAAGAAATGAGTAATATACCTCTCCAGAAACGTAATTTTTCATCCAGGGAAATGCTAAATTCGCACTGGCTTCCGGGACTTCGCTTTCAATTGGACCCCCATCTGCAGGAGCTGGGGCTAAGTTGGCCTCGGCCTCGCACTGAGCCCTAATATATTTTCCCCCAACATTTGTCTTTGCCCATCAACCCCCCACCCCACCCCACCCCTCATCATCGTCACTTTCTGGCGCCGCTACTGCTTTTTAAACCACATTAGTTGAGCAGAGTTACGATAATATGAAAGGCACAAGAAAATAATACATGTATGGACCTAAAATTTCTACTACAGAGTGGGGTTGCATTTACCTAAAATGACAGAAATTCGAAACCGCGGTATTCAAGGGAAGGGCACAATTGGCCCGAAACAAGGATTTGGAGAAGTACTTTCAACATGTCGTGGTTGCACGTACATTCTCGGTGGGGTGGGATACCACTGCAAAGGCATAACACTAACGGATAAAAATATAGAAGACTACACAATAAAACCACCACTGCTACTGTATAGCCTTCACTTTGAAGACTAACTCTGTAAAGTTGAAAATATTGCAGCATTATTTTGCAACAAGGCTCTTTGAAAAGAGCAACAAATTTTCAAAGAGGATGGCAGTTTGCCATGCCCTCCCCGACCTACATTGAAAAAAAGAGGAAAAAAGAAACACGCTGGTCATGCTAGCCACGGGCCTTAATGAGAAGAAAAGACGGTACGAGTTTATTGAAAGCCTTGTGGGCAAATATGTAGTCTCATTAAATTCCTTCATTCTGTAAATGAATAGGTTTCTTCCTTACAACAGTCTATTTCTGCGCATTCAGACAATATCTTCCAATCTTCAGGTTTCTTGTTTTCTAAATTTGGGGAATTCGTAGTTTTTTTTTTGTTCACTAGTACATGGTTACATCATTAACCGGCCAACACAAATGGGATATGTGAATCCAGAAACATTAATTAAAAAATAATGTCGCTTGATTTGGGACTAAATAGTAGGCACACGCCCTATTCAAAGGATTACATGTAGGCCTACTACTGGTCTCACTGAGCCAAGTTCTTAATTCTTCCACCCTGAGAGAAGTCATCGGAAAGTTGAGAGTTAAATTTTTCCTGTGTCTACTGAGAAAAAGATTTTGAATGGCCAGCGAATATAACATTATAGTCGTATAAGTAACGGCCACCACAACGCATGCCAAACATGCAAAATTATGTCATGCCATTTACTCCAAGTAACTGGTTTTATTTTCCGGGAACATTTGTATCGCTGGGAGGGGGAAGGAGAGATGTACAGTAGCGCGGCCCAAAATCCTTCCCTTTGAGAAATTTTTGTTCAGTTTAGGATGCCTAGATGCGAAATGGGACGTGCATTGAGGGAAAACTGTTTTAACTTGAATGACATTTCATGGAGAGATGGGCAGCAAACCATGACGAATTGCATCACATGTGGTTTGAGCCACAGCTGGGAAAAGGCCGGGGCCGGCTCGACTTGAACCAATAGGTTGGAAACTGGGCCGTAAAACTCCATCTAACTAACTAACACATGTGGTTTCCTTGACAAAAAGTGCATTATGTACGGATCGGCCCAGAGAAGGAAACCCATTCACCTATGGTGGTGTAACTTTCTCATGGTCAGATGGTGTGGAGTCCTTAGCAACTGGTTAAGCGGGTCAAATAGTTTCGCATTAAAATTGTTCTAAAACCGCATGCCGTTGAACAACGGTGAATGCGATTGAAACGATCACGGTGCCAGGTTAAGAAATAAAAATATTGAACCAAAGATTACAGGACAAGAGCAACTTTTTTGCAATCGAAACAACAGTAAATCTCACTAATTTCTTCCTATTTCTCCAAGTACCTATTTATATATTTCAGGGCTTAAAAATGCATGTCCAGTGTAAATCTATACGAGCTTTCCATAAATGTTCCACTTCGGTGAGAAAAACATTGTTACATGATTCTCATGAGCCACTCACGAAATGGGATTGGCTATACTTTTAAAATCAGAATGATACAGTTGCCAGACAATGACAGGGTCAATGGGGTCGTATTGTGTAGAGTACACTGCTATGGCAATTTCAGGAATAATAGCTGTGGAGAGAGGAGTGCTATATACGGACGGTGAATGCACTCCTTACTTCCAAAATATCTTCTCAAATTTATAGAATGCACTAAGGAACTTTTCTATTGCACAAACCCTTCTAGGGGCGAAAAGCTCTGTTTTCCAAACTGCATATATCGTTGCAACCCTGTGTGGGCCTCAAATGGGATTTAATTCTTAGAAATTGTCGACAGATTCAATTCTTCAGTGATGACAGGTAACTTACAAATGTGACTAAATTTGGGAGGAGACTCCTCTATGCTCTTTTATTTTGACTTCTAAAAGTTAAGATGGCAAATTAAGAAGGAAAAATGCTACAGAAGGTTAGCGTGCATGACATTAAACTGCATGTATAGACACAAAAATTTCAGTTTCATCCCCATTAACCACCACCATTCGGCATAGTCGTACGGGAGCATTTCACTTTTTTCTATGTTTCAGGATAGGTATATGGTTCTTTATATTGGAGACATCTGGTAGCAAAGACTGACTGGAAAACAATGGCCGAATTTGTCCCCTGCCTCCACTACCCATGATTTAACCAGGTGCATCTCAATCAGTAGGTTGCTGAATTCCCAACAAGTGCATTCCCATCTTAAGAGAAGCCGCGATCTAAACTCAGAAGCACTCTTATCAAACCTTTCCCACAAAGATCCATGGCACCTCTAGTACAAACTTTAGCATGAACAAGACGTGCTACCGCATTGTCCGCTTGTGCTACCGGATAGTCCAATTGAGTTACCTGATGTTTTCGATGCGTGCTACTGGATACGTTCACTCGAGTCTGCCACATACGCATCTCTCTCTCTCTCTCTCGCGCGCTCTATGCAACTTGGTAGGTAGGTAACGCGTGTTCAAGGAATATGTCGACAAATCAAAGAGTTACCATTTGATTGACAGCTCCCAGGAGGCTGCGAAGACTTTATCGTCGCATTTAGACTTTGTTTCAGATTGATTAATCGAAAGTCAACGACATCAGAGTGTAGTTGTTCAGTTACATTTGAGAATGGTTAACTGCTTGACTTTTACCCGTTTAATCTATTCGTTTAGCTATAAAGAAATGGACATGTACTTCGTCTTCAATAACAACTCTGTACAATTTGAGCAGTGTGATAGCGAGAAGTCTAGTCATTTTGCTTCCGAAACATTTAGTGTGACGATCACAATCATGATTGCGGTAATTAGAGTAGAAGCCATGACTGGAATACATAATTTTGCTGTCATATAGTGCCGGAATATATGAATACACTTAACAACAATGAAAGCAGTGGCCTAACTAGACTCTTTCTAGGGGACAATTGCGTCGCCGAGAGGGGGGGGGGGCAGGGGCACAAAAAGAGTGTGATGTGTGATTTTCTTAAGGAAAGATGTAGGCCTAATCCTGCCTGAATTGCTACCTGAGGTGTACGTCACCTTCAGTTGGTGTAGTCGGTAGTGTGCGGAAAATTTTGAAAAGAAAGAAAAAAAGCGCTCGGTGGCGCCATGAGTGGAGTCCAGCAGTACCCCCTACATAATTGTTGTGCCCTCAGTGCCTCCTAGAATGAAAAGTCCGTTGACGCCACTGCCAAATGGAAAACATCTTGTTTCATAAATTCCAACGTTTCTCCACTGAATATAAATTCTCCAATCAGAAAATTCTTGTCAGACAGTGCGTATCGGCCCCAAAACGTTTTCTGTCAAATCAGAACAGTTTCGTTGGAGAGCCAGTAGGTGGGCAAAGGGCCCCCTCCTCTGACTGGTTCGACCTGGAAAATCAGCTCAATCCTTAAGGTTGAAGAAGGGGAAATTTAAGGAAAGAAGAAAGGGAGAAACGGAGAAAAGAAGACGAGTGAAAGGGTTACAGATTATTTAGCTTCAGACAGGCTTCCACAAATTTTTTTTTCGTAACTTGTCCATCAGGCCAGCTGTTCTTTTAGTCTGCTTGTCAGCATGCATATCTATTACTCTACTTTTCATGTCTTTGTGGAGATTTTCCTTCGGCATACTTGCCCGGTGGGCTGTACGACATTGAGCAGTGTACAATTCCGAGTAACTTCTTTCTTTTCCCAGACCGTGGGGCGTGTTATTTGACGAAGCCTGAAATGTTCTGACCCTTTCCTTAAAACCCGTGGAAGTTTGAAGTGAAATTCCGCTTGAATGTACGTCAGATTAAAGCAGAGAAAGGTTCTTAACGGTTATTTTACCAATTCCTGTTGTTTTTATCTGTAGTTAGTTGGTCGGTCGGTCGGTAGGTCGGTCGGTCAGTTAGTTACATAAAATTTACGACCCAGTTTCCAACCAATTAGATCAAGTCGAGCCGACCAGGGCCTTTTGTCCAGTTGTGGCTCACTGGCCTATTTAATTGATCCTATTCCGGTTCAATTTGAACCGGACGTTTTTAGAGTGTAGAGTGCCCCAATGTTTTCAAAAATTTATTTGAACAACGCATTATAGCCAAAGTAAAATTTTCATGAAAAATCAAAACGATTACAAATGTCGCGATGTTCTGAGATGATTTCAATTGCCAGATTGTACGGGTGGCGGGAGTGGACAGGTGCATACATAAAACATTTGTCCCCCTAAATGTTAGTGGTACATTTAAGGCCTATGTGGTAGTTTTCTAATCATTTTGAAGGCTAGTTTGCTCATTTTCAAGTTGCAAGAGTGAGCATGTTATTGTTCAAAAAGAAAACTCAAAGTAGCGACTGCTTAAATCTATTCACAAGCCTGGGAATGCCATTGCTGGCCATCTGAGTGGTCGCAATTTTTCAAAATTTTCGGTACGCTCCACGCCAGCTGATGGCGCTCCGAAAGATTTTCGGACAGAATTATAAATTTCGGGCAGATAAATCTCTATACTCTCAAAGTAAAATGCTCCTATACGCCTGTGACCTAGCTTTACGTAGGTTTCTTATAACAATCTTCAATAATCATCAGCCTCTGGTGTAATATGTGAAACTTGCGAACGAGGGGATGGGGGAGGAAGGTTTTCACAGGCAAATACGGTCATTTGTCTCCCCTCACACAAATAACCTCAGATATGCCACTGGTGAGAGCCTTAGTAGACCTACAATAAAATGCGTAACCCCGAACGAGTTTCAGTATCCCATATCACTTCTTGATTTTGCTCATAAGAACTGCAGATTCTTCAATAAACACCCCGAGCCTTACAACAAGCCAAATTACTATCAAAATTCTCAAGTTTCAAAACAAGCTCCGGTTTTTATATATTTGTGAAAAAGAAGGCAGTCATATCGGGGCACTACGCACGCTTTAAATTCTACCAGTCACGTCCAACCACGTCTGACTTTCCACCTTTGTCGGGGCTTTGAAATGCTCCCCCCCCCCCCCTGTCGTGAGGAAAACCCTGGATCGAGCCACCCTGGCTTGTTAGACTCAACAGTAGCCCTGAATATGTAACACAGTCATTAAGCCAGTATACATATACATATGGTATTACTCTTCACACTGTTTATATGATAAACTCTTGACGACATATTTTCAAATGATCACTTCTTGCGTTGAAATGTTGAAATTTGTATTGTCAATTGGGTTTGCCCTTCCTTAGCCTCTTCCCTCGTTTTTCTTTTGTCTTTCTTCTTTCTTTCATTTCCCATCTTTTAACTGACTGTCCACTTTTCACCTCTGCCTCCTGGAGGAAATTACACTTGAGTATGTAGCATACGTGCCTCTTTCAACATGTTTAAGTCGCAGAAGAATTAAAACTAATTATAAAACTTTAGTTCCAAAGACCTCGAGACTTGAGTCACCATAAGGAAGCTTGACTATTTCCATTTCGAAGCATATAATGCTGGCCAAATAATTTTGTCAAGCAGGACTATTTGTAATTGACTTCTAGCCTATACCAAACCCCACCGTACCCAGTGGCGTAAGAAGCAATATAAAAAGGGGACGGAAGAATTTTGGAATATGAAGTCTTGCTCGAAAGACTATCTTCAGTTGGTGAGGAACGTACAGAAAATTTGAAAAAATGGCAACCCCTCAGACAGCCGGAAATAGCATGTTTCGGACTTGTAAGTAGTAGCTAAGTTTCCCGATTTTTCCTTCAATTGTGAATACCGATGTACCAGGGACGTACTGCGGCCCGCGAAGCTTTTGCCCCTTAAAACAAATATATGTAGATATGGAGCTTTTATTGCAGAAAGCTTTGGATTCTGGGTTTCCTGTAACGAAATTTAAAGAGTCGGGGGATTACTGAACTTAAATCTGTCATTCCCTTATATATTGGTGGCAAATCTGAGGATGGTTTCACGACGACTGAATTGTTGTTGATACATAACGTTATCTAAGGCCTATGGCATTTCAAAGGTTTCTCAAACTTTGTTGTCCTTTTTAGACAAAATATTTCATTATCAGGAGCTTTCATTGAAGAAAATCTGGAATTTTAGCTTTTGAAAGACAGTTTACAAAATAGCAATAGGCCTATAGCTGCCAGTGTTTCTTGATGACTTGGAATCACATATGGTACATATCCGATTTTGTAATTTTCAGAGCTTGGAAAAGTTTACCAAACTGATTTAAGATCGAGAACTATTGCATTCTATATTGCACTTTGTTTTGTCTTTTTTTTTTTTTTCGAGATTTGGAAAAAGGAAAAATCGGTTTTCAGACCCGGGAAGTGGGGAAGGAAGCTTGCTTCCGACCCCCGGCCTCCTTTTTCACTGGGGGCTGTCACCCCCAGTCCCCCGCTTCCTACGCCTCCTATTGTCACCGTTATGGATTACCACTTTGGGTGTTTAAAATTACATCGAGTAGTGATTAGAACAAGCCCCCAATTAGTTTCGGTATTCTAGCCAAACACTATATAATTGAGAACGTTATTTTCGTGAACTTGCAGGATACACGCTGATATGAAAATGTACTGCATGAGCTTCCTTACAGCTGCACTTCCTCTCATGAATACCTTACAGTGCTTTTTTGACTAGCGATGTGCCAGAAGGTTATGGCAAGCCAAATGCCCAATAATTCGATAAACTTGGTTTATCGACCGATAAACCAGGTTTATCAGACGATAAACCAGGTTTATCGACCGATAAACCTGGTTTATCGGTCGAAAAACCTGGTTTTTCGGTCGAAAAACTTGGCTTATCGGTCGATAAACCAGGTTTATCGGTCGATAAACCTGGTTTATCGTCTGATAAACTCGGTTTATCGACCGATAAACCGAGTTTATCGAATTATTGGGCTTTTAGCGTCGATAAACCTGGTTTATCAAACGATAAGCCAAGTTTTTTGATAAACCGGGTTTATCAATTCGATAAACCAGGTTTATCAATTCGATAAGCCAAGTTTTTCACCAAAGAAGTGATAAACCTGGTTTATCAAATCGAAAAACCAGGTTTATCGGTTGATAAACCAAGTTTATCAGTCGAAAAACCAGGTTTATTGACGCCAAATGCCCATTAATTCGATAAACTTGGTTTATCAACCGATAAACCTGGTTTATCACCCGATAAACCAAGTTTATCGACCGATAAACCAAGTTTATCGAATTGTTGGGTATTTGGCGTCGATAAACCTGGTTTATCGACCGATAAACCTGGTTTATCGATTTTGAAACGAGAGACACAGAAAACTCGGTTTATCGAGCCATGAACTCGGTTTATTGCCCTTCAGTTGTGGACAAACGGCTTCGTATACGCGTAAAGCATGAATGCCATGTCATACCTATCAGCACGTACGAAAGAATGAGAGACTTATGAATAACTTGAAGAAAGATTCGGATAGGAACTTAAATAACATATACTAGCCGCCCGTTCTCGGCAATTGTGTACTACTAGTTACTATACAGTAGACGTCGACATCGACACAGTAAGTCATCATATACAGTAGAGGGATCGAATGGATCATGGCGGTCAATTTGAGACAAAACTTCAGACCTGTCTTAATTTCATTGATAATCGGGCTTTTTGTGACGGATGTAAACGCCCCTTTGCCAAATCGTGACGATCGTTCTTCGCTGCCTACTGTTTCATCATTCCTGGAAAGGGTGTCAAATTTACTTCGATCCTTTCAAAGGTGAGTCGAATGCAGATCGGCCTAGCCTCCCATGACAGTAATATTTACTAAGTCCTACGGTGGGCATCTGTCGGTGGAGTTTAGACCCTACCTTAGCACTACATTTGAATTCTTATTGGCTTTCAATAGGCTACTATACGTACAGGACCTGGGGTATGCCAAAAGCATTGGGGAAATGTAGCCCCGCCTGATCCCCTCCATCCCCCCTCCCCATTCGATATGGCGTAGCCTAGGCTATGTTGGCCATTATCCAAAAGTCGCAGTGATATGCAGTATATACATATACTAAAACTTCCCCGCATATACTATAGCATAAAGAATTTGAATGTCCAATTAAAAACGTAAGATTTTAAGTCAAGGTAAGATGCAAACGTACGTGAAAGATGAATTCAGAAAAGGAATAGGCTACAAGTAGAAAGGTGGATTAAGGAATTAAGCTATTCAAGTGTGACGACTGCTAAGATAAATTGTAACCAGAAAGCCAAAAGGCTTTGTGATTCCTTGCCCCCTAAATGTAAGGCCCTTTTTCACATTGACATTGCTTTGCAATGTTTTTCAATTAACAGGGCTCCACAATGTGCCCACAAAGTACACATGCAAGGCATCCAGTCTTCCTACATTGAGATCCCCCTAGCCCGTTGTGAACCCAAATAACATTTGACCTCCACCAAAAACTTCTGGGACCATGTATTCACTATGTGCTATCTACATGAAAAGTTACAGGACCCTACATGTGACCTTTCTTGAAAGACTGTGCAGGAAAGCTTGTCAAGCTTTGAACATGCTGACAAATGAACTTTGACCTTTGGGAAAATCAATAGGGATCATCTACTCAATATGACCACACTCTAAATATGAGCACAGTCACCTGTACTGTTCTTGAGATATTGGGTTTACGAAGTTTTGACCTCTTGTGACCCCAAATGACCTTTGAACTCCAAGAAAATCGATAGGGATCATCTACTCAATACAAGCAACCCACACACCAAATATGAGCATAGTCACCTGTACCGTTCTCGAGATATCGTGTTTACTAAGTTTTCACCTTTTGACCTCTCGTGACCCCAAATGACCTTTGACCTCCACCAAAAACAGTAGGGATCATCTACTCAATATGACCTACCCACATACCAAATATGAGCATAGTTACATGTACTGTTCTGGAGATATCATGTTTATGAGGTTTTGACCTTTTGAACTCTCTCGACCCCAAATGACCTTAGATCCCCACCCAAAACAATAGGGATCATCTACTCAATATGGCCAACCCACAAACCAAATATGACATTAGTCACACTTACTCGTCTTGAGATACCCTGTTTAAAAGCAATTTCTAAGCAATTTACCTATTGACCTCTCGTGACCCCAAATGACCTTTGACCTCCACGAAAATCGATAGGGATCATCTACTCAATACGACCATCCCACACACCAAATATGAGCATAGTCACATGTACCGTTTTGAGATATGGTGTTTACTAAGTTTTGACCTTTTGACCCCTCGTAACACCAAATGACCTTTGACCTCCACCACGAACAATAGGGATCATGTACTAGGTATGACGGACCCACATACCAAATATGAGCATAGTTACATGTACTGTTCTGGAGATTATCATGTTTATGAGGTTTTGACCTTTTGACCTCTCGTGACCCCAAATGACTTTGACCTCCACCAAAAACAATAGGGATCATCTACTCAATATGGCCAACCCACAAACCAAATATGACATTAGTCACACTTACTCGTCTTGAGATACCCTGTTTACAAGCAATTTCTAAGCACTTTACCTATTGACCTCTCGTGACCCCAAATGACCTTTGACCTCCACCACAAACAATAGGGATCATCTACCCAATATGACCGACCCACATACCAAATATGAGCATAGTTACATGTACTGTTCTAAAGATATCCTGTTTATGAGGTTTTGATCTTTTGACCTCACGTGACCCCAAATGACCTTTGACCTCCACCACGAACAATAGGGATCATGTACTAGGTATGACCGACCCACATACCAAATATGAGCATAGTTACATGTACTGTTCTGGAGATATCATGTTTATGAGGTTTTGACCTTTTGACCTCTCGTGATCCCAAATGACCTTTGACCTCCACGAAAATTGATAGGGATTATCTACTCAATATGACCAACCCACAAACCAATTATTAGCATAGTCACATGTACCATTCTCAAGATATGGTGTTTACAAGGTTTTGACTTTTTGACCTCTAGTGACCTCAAATGACATTTGATCTCCTCCAAAAACAATAGGGATCATCTACCCAATTTGACCAACCCACACACTAAATTTGAGGTTAGTCACACTTACCCTTCTTGATATATCATGTTTACAAGCCAAGCGTCACATATATACACACACACATACACACGCACCCACACACGCACGACATCACCATTGCACAGATTCCTTGGCCTACGGCAAGGAATCAATAATAAATTGATATGTGTTTAGAAACTGAAAAATTGATATGATGCTATTGAGGTTATTGGATGATTACTTGTACTGCAGAAGGTCTCTAGAGTGTATAGGGAAAACATAGCAAAGGTTGGATTACACATTACTTTTGACAAGATTTCTATATTAATAGAGAAAATAGAGAAAAGAAGGATTAGGCTAAGGCCTATGTAGAATACTGTAGATTTACTTAAATCAATTATGTATACATGTAGGCTAATAAGAAACCATTGCTTTCCATGTTATTGGTCCGAACCGGACATTTGGATTGGTGACACACTATGCATAGGCTAGGCCTAACAGATCGGAATCCCAGTGACAATACAGTATTTCTGGCACTTAGTCTATTTCTCAAAGAGGAAGAGCAGTCTATCTATTCCATAGGTTATTCTATAATGGCTCCACAGAATCATTATGTGCCAATACTTTTGTCAATGAATGGTGAAATTTATGGGGTGTAGCTTATTGCTTTAATACCTTTGATGCAATTAAACTCATGAAATATTTGGAGATAACAGGCAATCCGTGTTGAAGCAAAGGCTTGGTTGGGGATTAAAAAAAAGAGCCTATACACAACAAATTCATGTTTACAAGCAAGTCATGTTCCGGTTGGTTGGCATTAAATAATGCACACTCATACAAGTTGTCATTACAATGAAAAGTACAGTGAAATTTGCATGATCTGCGTGCAGTGGTGCCAGAGATACCAGGAGCAATACTGTACAGCTACCTACCTCCACAACTGGATAATCCTGTGCCAACAAACAAACAAAAAAAACCAAATAAAAAAAAAATTAATAAATTACACATTGATCCTTCTGGTTGAAGATTATCCTATGCACTTTGGATTTATAACAATATGTAATGCTCACCAAGTAAGAACTCACAATGGCAGTATGCTTGCATCTAATCTATTTCAAAGTTCACAACAGGTTTGGGCAGTATACCGTGACATTCTGGTACTGGTACTGCTAATAAATCAGAACCCATACTGTGAACAGAACCATAACTGACTCATGGCTGGAAGAGTATGGTAAAAGTATGCTGAGCATCCCACCTGACATGACAACCTAAATACAGAAAGGGCCCCAATATGTTGCTAAACTGAGCTGACACACTAGAATGGCTAAACAAGTCTCTGTAATGCAGAGAGATTGATGGAAACATCTTAACATATAGTAAGAAGATCCCACATCAACAAATCCAACAGTGACTTCAGTGTTGGTGCCTGAGTCAGTGAAGTACAACAGTGACTTCACTGACTCAGGCACCCTGGTCAGTGATGCGCAACTTTGATTTTGTCACACAGACAAAAGCTGGTTTTACAACACAAGGGAAATTGGACAAGCTTGCGAGTGGGTTCAAAATATGCCAATATGGTTGGCTTAACCATATAACACCTGTGCAAAATGAGATAAGGTGGCTTATTTGTTAAACTATCTAGAATATACAACTACTTCAAAAGAATTGCACTTTTACAAGCAAGTGAATCAACATTGTTTGGTAGTGATCTTGAGCTTAGTATGCCATCCACGGTGTCAAAATGTCAATATAGCCAAGTGAGAAAATGCAAGCTAAACCATTATGGACAACCATATTGTTAATCTTTGGTACAGTAGCTGTGAATTTGTAAACTTATTTTCCAAGCTTTGCAATGACCTTCAAATCCATAGTGTGTCTTCACACATTTTTGTGAAACACTGAACAGCTAATAAGTTGGTATATGAACTACATTCCCATTACATGTGTGATTCATTTTAGCTAACCCTTCTTATCACACATGCCCAAGACACAAATTATTGGGCACTGCTTGCTAGAGAAACTTCATGCTCCATGTAAACAGCCCCAATACCTGTGAAGGAATAATTAATGTAAAACATTGCATTAGTATGCAGTCTTCACCCACCTCTTCTAATTTTGCCTTGATGAATACTGTCCCCTGTATCTCCCAGTTGACCCATTAGGACACAGCGATTTCGGATGGTTTGGTTCTAATGCTATCAACTTTCTTTGTCGATCCAGTTTGTAGACTTGAAATGGCTTTGACCCAGCACCAAGCTTCGGAAACAGTTCCCATATTTTCTGTTCAAATGTCTCTTGGCTCATGTCAAGGGCCATGTGTATTGGGATGCCCTCCCTTTTTCATCTACATGTGAGGCTGAAAATCCTGAAAAGTGATAAAATAGGAAGCCTCTTTTGGAATAAAAATATTGTGTTTGTTCTGAGCAACATGTAATCAATTTACACAAAGTGCATCGATTGTGTTTCCATCTTGCATGATGATGCTGGTCATGATATTCAAAATATATATACTCTAAAAACACCGGGGTTAAATTTAACCAGGATCGGTGTTCTATTTACTCCAACATAATCCTGGTTAAATTTTAACGCAACTCCTGGTTAAACTGACCCAAATCCTAGTTGTTTTTACCAGAATTTGTGTTATTTTAACCAGAAGTTGTGTTAGTTTAACCAGGATTTGTGTTAAAAGTTAACCAGGATTGTGTTGGAGTAAACAGAACACCGATCCTGGTTAAATTTAACCCTGGTGTTTTTAGAGTGTATGATAAAAGGATAAAAGGTTTAAGAATAAGGTGTACTATAGAAGGAATAAGTTGGTTCGTGGCCATCTGTGCCAAAACTCTCCCATTCAACAGGCTTATTTCTACTTTCCTCCCATGGCTGGACCCTGTGGGCTGGGTGGTGTAGAATATGCCCAAGGTATTTTCTGCCTGCCGTAGGAGGCAACTTAAGGTAAAGACTTGCAACATATTTGAGCTGTACTTGAAACCAAAAGCGAACTGCAACCATACTTGAAACTGTATTTAAACTTTGCATATAGTTGACACTATGTAAAACTTTCCTTTTGGTGTGTCTTTAAATTTTGCCTAACTTACTTTATACCTCCCTTGATCAAATCCATTGGAATGTATATGAATAATTGGAAGGGGATCAAAATGGTATGCTTGCTTGGCAAGCCTGATTACATTGATGCTGAGTTTGACCCTATTTATAAACTTTGTTTTCAAGACAGTGCTAGACTGCACTCACTGTGCACAATTATCTTAAGGTTCAGTATCAGTGGCTAAGAGTATGACATTCCCAATCTTGGTTTACATATATGGGCTTGGTGTATGGTACTTTAGATCCATCTCCCATTCAACTGAAAATTGTAGCTAAGCTTTGAATCATGCAGACTGCTGACATATGCATGCAGTTATAGAGGTATGTACAGTACATACCATAACCGTCTCTCTTGTGTGCTGCAATAAGATTTTTCCTTTCTTGAAGTTCGGCACTGGTGAACCAGAGGGCAAATGGTACCAGACATTTGTTGCCACTCTGTTTGCTGGTCCCCTTTTCTTTTTTGCCACTGTTTTCTTTTTTCTTGGATGAATGAACTGCCTTAAAGTGCTCAGGCCAGAAATGGCTGTTTGGATGTTTCCCCTTAGGGCATCCCTATCGACAGGCTGAAAGTCTTTCAAACTGTCATCATCCTTTTCAAGAAGAAAACAAAAAAGAAGAATGAAAATTAAACAAGCTGCTACCATACTTTTTCTTTTTTTATTTTTATTGTAGCTATCAACAAAGTCACCATGTGCACACATGATGTTCTTGACTTCTTACTGCACTAAAACTATCAAAACATACCTATCATGATGTGATTAGACAGATATACAGTGATATTGCATGTCAAAAGGATAGGGTACAAGAAAATCCACATGTGCACTACTGTATGACTATAAGCATTTGTAATACTGTTCTTTACTTGTAAAGTCATGCGCTGTCTACAGATGACTGGATACCATTCAAAAGACTGTACATGATGGGATGGACTACCTGGAAGTTTTAGTACCAGTACCTCTGGTTACCCATAATTGATATCATGGACAGCGCTAACTTGCAACTCATGGTTTGGATGCTTCTTTGCTAACAGTATTATGGTGCAAACCTCAGAACACATCATCCAACGCCTACAGGAAGGGCTTGACTTACTATAACACAAAACGTGACAACAGGCTGGTACGCTGGCCCTATACAGTCGATTTCTACCAAGGTAGTTGATACAGGTATGATTATGAATGAAGAAAGAAGTTGATTTCATTTTTGGAGACAGATATTTATGTGAAATTTTACTCATGAAAGGCACATCCTGACATGACAAATACTGTAGTTTGCTTATTTTTATTTTGAATCAATAAGAATGAAGCACCACTCTTATTTTTATCATGAAGCAGTAATAGTAAGCACACAAAAACTGTACTACCTTCAGTATTTTCAGACCTGGCACTGCACTTCTGCTGGTACAATAGACCTCCGCATTGCCTTTTAGTGGATCCCTCATGGCTACCGCAGCTTCTAGGGAAATACTGCAGTTCCCATTTAAAGTAACTGACAACTGGTTCATTATTTCATTGAACAGTTGCTGCATCAATAAGCAGTGAATTTGATTGCTATTCTGGTACAATATTGAAGCCCAAAAATGTCAGGGTTCAAAAAACAACTTACAACAAATCTTGAAGTAAGTGATGGCAAAATGGGGATCAAATTACTTGCTATAAATAACATATTTAAAGGGTTACATCCCCTTTCAGTCCATACTGAAATTAACTGCCATCAGATGGCTATTTTTCACATGCTTGTGGGCATATAATTGGCAGTGTTGTAACCAAGTCACTAGATTAGTGACTCAAGTCACCACTTTTCAAACTTTTAAGTGACTCGAGTCGAGTCATTGATTTGAGTCACTGTACTATTTTAATGGGGAAAACACTCCTGAATTCTATGGAGTCACTATCATTTTGAGAGGAAGTGACTCGAGTTGTGACTTGTTACAACACAGATAATTGGTACTGAGAAAAGTTCTTGACAAAATTGTGCAAAGGATATTTTTTCTGAAATGGGGTACAGATGTTTCAATACTGGTACAAACTATTTTTCAAAGGGGTAACTTAAAGGGGCAAGATGGGAGTTATTTTTTCACAATCATTCTGAACTACAATGGTACAATGAGTTAAAACTAACCAGCAATGATCTGTCACCACGGCCTAACATTGTGATTAGCCACCCCATATTATAAGAGACTGTCTTGTCTCGTGCATGTCTATATAACTTGGGATTTTTTCACCTGAAAATATGGAAAAAAATATCATTCAACAGTAATTAAAACAATTACTAACATTTCTTCACTTGAAAGACCTCTTCATTATCCATGAACTCTGGTAAATAATTTAGAAAGGGAAATCAATGTGTTGCAACAATAGGTTAAATTCCTCTGTCGAGCTCTGATTGTCCCTTTACAATCAGAATCCACTTCCACCAGCACTGTGTAGACTATGACCCCTGGACCCCTGTGCTCATTTACCTGTAGCGTACTATAACTTCTAAAGGATTTGTAGTGTCCACATAAAGGAGAAGGGAGCTAGTTCTCCAGCTATGCTCCCACAGAACGACTAAAAAAATTGGCGTGACGACGTAGCCGGCTATACCGTGGACTTAGGCCTACAGTACTTATCATTGACTGGGTATGCTATAGTAGGAAGTGGCCATGTCCACCTCCCCCACTAGAGCATATATAGTTTGACATCTAGGCCTATGCCTTAATCTTCTTCTTACTTAGTACAGCCCCTGCCATGTGGGCTGTGGGTTGTTAAGCCTACTACGCAGCGTACGCCAACAATATTTCCTGTCTGTTGTAAGAGGCCACTAAAGGGAAGGACTTGCATGGTACGTGAGCTGTCAATCCTTTCTGTTTGAGATAATGTAACGAAATTTGGCCCCTTGCCAATGTCAGCTGTAGCCTATATTTGATTATATGCGTAAGCTACAGTAAGTTATTGCTTGGTGAGAGGGGTCTATAGCGCTTACAAAGGCTAAATCCTTAAAAAAAAAAAACTTCCATAAGTCCAGGTGTCCATGAGGGGGTGAGTTTTGTTTTGAGGGCCAAGGCCACTCCCGATGGGCCAATGCTCTTAAACTCGATCCACATACGTCTATAGTGACACTAGGAATTTTTTTTTTCAACCCCCCTTTATGGGCTATTTCCAGGGTATTTCACTGTTGGTTTTGAAAGGGGGAGCCCCAAAGTTGGGTTTACTCCTGCAATTTGTCTCCCATGGACTTTGCATGTGAATCACTTTTCAAAAATCTATAAGTCCAGATATCTGTGAGGGGGTGAGGTTTGTTTTGAGCGCAGAGGCTAATCCCGACGGGCCAACGCCCCTAAACTTCACACATGTCTAAAGTAACATGAGGAATTTTTTCAAGCCCCTTTATGGGGTATCTCCCTGTTCGTTTGGGAAGGGAAGCTCCCAAATTTGGCTTACTCCTGCAATTTGTCTCCCATTGACTTTGCACATGAATCACTTTTCAAACATTTTCAAAGTCCAGATGTCCGTGAGAAATTTTTGAAAAGAATTCATGTGCAAAGTCAATGGGGAGTCCGTGAGAAATTTTTGAAAAGAATTTACGTGCAAAGTCAATGGGGAGTTAAAACTTGGAAAATCCTCCGTTGAGCGTCAATGGACGGATGATGGGCTCTAACGTTAATTTCGTCCCCTTTCTGGCGTACTGACGAATCGCAAAAAGGCATAGGCCTAGTGACGAATGTTCAAATTTGGCAATTTTTGCGTAGTGACGAATGCATTTTTGTCGTAATCTGTTCACCTCAGTCTTTAAAATTGCAACAACTCTGTAAAATATATTATTTTCTACAATTCCATTTCCAAACACAAAAGCGATGAATATGGCCAAAATTCTCCAAAAAAGACAACATTCGTCACTATGTGAAACACAAGATCCACACAATGTATTCATGAAATTCTTGATTTTGCGATTCGTCAGTACGCCCGAAACGGGACGATTTACCGTGGCCGCTAGCTTGGCTACTGACTGTAAGTGCTACTGGATCTGGAAAAATACTGCACAACACTCGTGGTGGAGTCAAACGTGCTAGCTACGGCCTAGACTAGCCTATGCTAGGCCTACGCATACTGTAGCCTAGGCTAGCAATAGAGATAGGTAGCCTCTTGAGTCCTTATAATGCTGCAGTTCTAGTCTGTACTAACATCGTCAGTTTAACGTTAGTAACTAGTGTGATGCAGTACTGCTGCCAAGACTGGTTCACTTAGGCCTATTGCATATCATCTCATTGACATCTGCGAGAAAAAAAAATAAATGGACAAAGGGAACGGTCTTACCGACACAACAGCTCCGCCTTCTTCCATTGCCATTATGATTCCCGCGGGTCTATATCTAGCCTACAGGATCGGATGACAATAAATGTGAAACTGAAAGTATTCCCTACAGGAGTACTGACCAAGACCTACGAACGACCGTACGTGCTCTAACGGTATACATGTACCGGTTTATCTGTGATTAATGCTCTAAGTAACTCCATGAAAACAATATACCGGCGTAGGGATATAAAATCGGTATGAAAAACTTGGCTTATCAGTTGATAAACCAGGTTTTTCGACGCTAAATGCCCAATAGTTCGATAAACCTGGTTAATCGGTCGATAAACTTGGTTTCTCGACCGATAAACCAGGTTTTTCGAATTGATAAACCTGGTTTATCGAATTGTTTATGGCAAGCCAAATGCCCAATAATTCGATAAACCAGGTTTATCAAAAGAAACTTGGCTTATCAACCGATAAACCTGGTTTATCGACCGATAAACCAGGTTTATCGACTGATAAGCCAAGTTTCTTTTGATAAACCTGGTTTATCGATCGATAAACCAGGTTTATCAATTTGATAAACCAGGTTTATCAATTTGATAAACCAGGTTTATCAATTCGATAAACCAGGTTTATCAATTCGATAAACCAAGTTTATCATCAGTAAAGAGATAAACTTGGTTTATCAAATCGAAAAACCAGGTTTATCAGCCGATAAACCTGGTTTATCGACGCCAAATGTTCAATAAATAGAAAAACCGGGTTTATCGAATTGATAAACCAGGTTTATCAACTTGATAAACCAAGTTTATCGACCTTTTTTGTGAGAAAATCGATAAACCTGGTTTATCGATCGATAAACCAGGTTTATCAAAAAAAACTTGGCTTATCAACCGATAAACCTGGTTTATCGGTCGATAAACCAGGTTTATCGGTTGATAAACCTGGTTTATCGTTCGATAAACCAAGTTTATCGAATTATTGGGCATTTGGCTTGCCATAGAAGGTAGCTTCCTTGGTGCCACAAGCATGCGTAGTAGACTACGGAGCTTTTAAGGTGTCATGTAATTGATCAATATCTGGACTAGTTGTTCTGTCTTTTGAAGTAATATAGGTTTGTGGTCCTTTTTAACATTGGCTTACAGATATGTTAATACATTTGTTTAGTAGATTAGAATAACTGTAAGTTAAGTGTCTTTATATTTCAATATTTTTCAAGAAGGATATTGAAATGTTTATATCTAGCATGTTTGATATTTCAGCCAATATTTCGGTTTGGGAAAAATATCCAGATTTCCACCGGCAAATACTGTATTAATTCGGTGTGTAAATGTTGCCACCCCCACAATGAGCTGAGGGAGGGGAAGCAGTAAATATTTTAAACGTTGTCTTTTGAGCATCCTTAGATGTCATTTTCTAGACCATAACCGAAACCGTTTGTATGCTTAAAAGCGTGAGCAGTTGAAAGATAGTTTTTCACTAATTTGACAGAAGGAGTAAAGACTTGAGTCTACACATTTTTTTACCCTTGTAAGGCTCTGCTCTCATCTCCCTACCATATGTTGGCCTAAAACAGAATTCACCAGCTGTAATTATTTTTCATGTGTAGGTAGACGCAGAGTAGTTCAAACAATTATTTTCAGACGGACAATTACAGAGTAGTGCTAAAGTCGCTCGAGAATCTCAACAAGGAAAGGAAGAAAACGTTTCAAGTCGTTCTCAAAAGCTAAAAATTTTGAAAGAGCACATAGCACGTCCTAAAGCATATTCTAGAATGTTCATTATAGTCTAAACAAGCTCTTGAATATGAATTATAGTATTCAGTGGTCATCATATATACTTCAGCAAGATAGGTTTCTACTTGCGTTATTAACGCAACCAATAACCATCGGTACCGTCTGAAAATACATTGGGTGTTTAAGGATATAACTTCGCAACGAGCTTAACTTCTTTAACTACATGCACTCCGAGCAAGAGAGTGGGAGTGACCCAAGTCACTCTCTAATAGAGTAAAAGTGTGAATTCAGTGCATTAGCCTACATTGGCCTAGTTGTAGTTCACTCAACGGATAGTGAAATTTACTCCAAGAAGAGTGAAATTCACTCTTAAAAATAGTGCTAAATTCTTTCACTCTACTTGGCGTGAATTTCTGCTCTTTTGTAGTTAGCTTTTTTACTAATTCACTCTTTTAACGAGTGAAATGTTACTCTTTTTAATTTTATATTCAGAGCAGAGTTTGGGTCAAACTGCTGCGTGAATGCAGACATGTAGACTGTTTAGGCCATGGAGGACATACCACCCCATGTTGAGCACTGAGCCCCCCATTGACATGTTAACATCGGCCCAAAAATAAAATTTAATTACTGTTAACTCTAGCCCTGCATGCAGAGGTTTGACCAAAATTAAGAAGTATCTAAAAAGGCACTCGCTGATGAAAGCAATTGGTTGCACATCTTTTATGGATTCAGGTTCACTGTAAACACAAATTAGTCAAGTGGTGTCTGGATTGACTAATAACATTAGTCACTAATATTTGAATAATTGGTTAAATATTAGTCAATATTAATGACTAACGTCATTTGTCGATTCAGGCACTGTTAGACTTATTTGTGTTTACAGTGACATCATCCCTGCCTAAGCCTAAATGCAAGTTTAAACCATGCATCATCAATAACGCATGTTTGAATTTTGGCACACTTTTTGTGGCGCAATCCTCACAATTGTATCAGTGATTATTTCTATAAAAAATAAGGAGACATTTCTATAAAAAAAATAAGGCGTTTCACAAACATTAAAAGACTGAATGCACCAATGGTTTTCCACTACATGGGAGTGGCGCCAGGATTTTCCCGAAAACCTGGTGGCAAGTCAGGAACAGCCGACAATGAAGGGCAAAGTTTTCGGGCCGAATCAGTCGCGGAGGCCACATTACGTTGTAACTCCATGCTAGTGTTCAGATTTAACCAATTTATTTTAGACATTTCGTTGCTATGACTACAAACAAAATCACGTGCCCCTTTGTCGTGCCGTAATTGTTCTCCCCTTCCCATACCAGAATTTCAAGATATCGGTTTTCATATAACTGTAATGTTGCCTACTTTTTCCGATTGAAAGGGCCTTACTCTATATGTTACGGGACAAGGGCAAAACCCTTCATTCTCCGTCATGTTTAAAGTTTTCATTTGACACAGTTTAGCGTAGACAATTAAATATGATGAATGCTGCAACGGTACTGGGAAAAAAAACGAAAATAATACAGATCTTGTGATGTGTACCTTTCCCACCTGTTAAGGTATGCTTTCTATGATGATCTTTTGTAAAATCTTTTCGGGATTGGGGCCTCAACTAGGTTCTACATAGGTAGAACCATACTGAGACGCGAATATTTCGGCTGTCAATATTTCACTTTAGCAAAATGATTATTATTTTTCGACTACGATGAAGGGAATGTCCATAACTTCACTTCACCCCTTCATGACACCTTAAAAGCTCCGTACAAGTCAAACATACACAAAATTTATAACCTGTTTGTATCATACCTCTTCTTCCATGGTCATTGCCTGCTCAATCTTCATGGAAGAAACCTACAGTACCGTTGTTTTGCCATCATGCAATTAGAGAAAATGCATACATTCACTGGCACTTCAGTGATGCAGGAAGAGACGTAAAAACTATTAATGACTGTATTCGTGTGTGGGTTAAACAAAAAAAAATGGGAATATAAATGGGGGAAGCTTTTATCTGTACGATAAAATATGTAGTCTCTCGATGATTGATTTGTCTGAGAGAAAGGGAAGGTCTTTTCAATAAAAGCCTAAACCAGATTTTCCAGGCTAAAGAACCCTTATTTTTTGCCCTTAAATTTGCTTTCTTCATCATCCTTCGGCAACTCAACGTCTCTGTCGGAGGTTTTGTGTTATTGACCCCCACCAGTCACCCTTCGGTGAGCTTGGTCCACTGTCAGCAAATCTGAAATCTGGTCCTGCAAGACTGGTCGCAAAACTCTTTTACAGGTAAAAAAGCAAATGGCAAATCTGTCCACCAGTATACTGGTGGTACATGTTCGAGAAATTTTTTTATAGTCATACCCCCGGTGATGTTGTCAAAAAAACTTATGCCTCCCAAATCCAAATGGAACCGACACTCTACTCATTGAAGATACAAGTTTAAAAAACTATGGTATGGTCTTTCCTCCTAACAGGGACTGTAATGATATAGGTATGCGTCTTCTGAATGTGTTTTACACATTACAACTAAGTAAACAAGATTTCTGACATTTATGGGTATGTTTTAGCTTCCTTTCCTCTACTGAGTAAAACATTAAGCATCACCCTCCCCTTGAAAGCGAAATAAAAAAAAAACTATTTTGCGGCTGAGGGCACCACCAAAAAATGTGAAAACCAACTGTTGTGTAACGTTAAAGTAGGAAAAATTAAACAAAAGAGCAAATGATCAGTGATTATTTCTCAATTGAACTTGAAAGTGCCTCCTTTCCACTCAGTCAATAAAAAGCTTGATTACGATATCACTTTCGAAAGTTTTGGTATCCAATAACTTGTCTAAAAAGGCATATTTCCGAAAGGAGAAGAGCCTTCAAGGGGAAAGCCCCCAAGTTTGAACCAACCAAAAAGGGAATCACAGGTGACTTAAAAGTGACTTGAGATGTGTTCAAACTGAAAGATGGCAGATTTGGGGTTTTAACCAGGTCTGAAGCATGATTAGCCTTTTTGGGGCACACCCATACAGGAGTTTCACATCGGCCTAGGGAGAAGTATAACACAATAAAATATCCTCTTACCCCTTGAAATTTTTTAGCCTAGATGGAAAATGGTGCGCAATTTTCTGAAAGGCTTAATTGTGGTGTTTTTGGTGAAATATTTTTATCCTTCAAGGCAAGAGTTTTTTCACAGGTTGGATGGGGGCACATTCCCACATGCCCCACCCCTAGTGGCTACTGGCCTGTTCTCAACCATCACCGAATGAGAAGTCTTCATACCTAAGTAGCTGAATAGAAAACTACTACTTCTTCGGTACTCGGCGTTTACCGATCAGTGAAGTCCTGAATGGTTTCACGCGAAATTGTATCTTCCAGGAAATTGGACAAATGTCATTCAACCACCTGTTTAAAGTTTTATTTGGGCGAAGATATTTTCAGATATGATCAGAATGATGAAATTCAGATTACCAAATGTGTTTGCTACTATTCGGGGTCAAAACGTATCCTTTTTATTACGGTTGTAAAGCGTGCGCAACTAGGGCCCATTATCCTTACAAGTCGGGCGCGCCTTTTCATCCAACCCAGTTAACTATAGCACACATCCGACCTCAAAATTGTTGAAAAATTTCATTTTTTAAGTTTTATTCCAGTTATACATGCTGATCAAAGCTGAACAGGTTTGCAACGTCATTGCTTCATCGTTGATGGGCACCACATGTCGAGGTTGCTTAATTATGTTGACAAAATTCCACTTTGAAGGCTTGACAGCCAGCACCTAGACTACACGGTCTTCAAATGGCCGTGGAATGGCAGTGGTCTTTTCCAGCCATGAGCGTCGATTATGGGGGGCAGGGGGACATGTCCTCCCGCTTCTTTGAGTAGAGCAGACACTAACGTAAAAGTTCCCCTCTACTTTTTGTGACCTGAAATTTAAAAGTTATGTACTACCAAAAAATACTATATACTGTATGTAGGTTATGAAAGATGTGCTCAACCGAGTACGATTGATTTCTGTATCAAAAAATACACGTTTATACTTTGCAAATCCCCAAAATTTCCGCTCGCCCCGAGATTGCAGACTCGTTGATGTTCTCTTTCTCACTTGCATATCAAACATACATTATTTATCTGTCTCTATGATTAATTCGATTGTTCGAGTGCATAGGGCAGCAAGTGTGGTTATGAAGGAAAACAACATCCAAGAAATTGAAGAAGAGGTATCGTCCCCTATTCTGTTTTAATGAAATTTGTAATCTTAAGTGCATGACCAGCGTGGCAGGCTTACCACATTTAAAGGAAAATGTCTCGATGCACAGTCTGCATGCGGATTTTTCAGAAAAATAAATTTCAAAAGCAAATTTTCGACACGAGCACATCTCACATTCGTTTATCGATTCGACCATTTCGTATTTAGCCGGACCATTATTAGAGAAGTAAAACATTCACACTGAATTTCGCTATATTAGAGACTTCAGTCTGGGATGAGAGGTACACCTCCATCCTCTGTCTGCAGATAGTGTATGATGAGGAGTCCATCTAACTTCGAAAGAACATATTTTAATCATTTCTGCATCAACCATCTTACACCGGTAGGCCTATATAACGGTGTCTCAGCAACACCAGTGGGTACCATCCCTATCGATCTGTGATTTTTCTGGAGTGCAGTAGATTAAAGTGTGCTTTAATCAGTTTATGGATTTTTCATCTAAAATGGTTCCTTACTATTAGAACTTTTGTACAAATCCTTCGCAACCTATCACAATTTTCGTTGTGACTTTATTTACTTATAGAGTACCGGTATGCTCGGTATATTTAAATTCACATTGAACATATAATCCGTTGAAGTAGTTTTTCACACTGTCAAGTTCATTTATATTGAAAACTTTGGAGTTTCCTATAGTCACTCAAAATATTGAAACATTTAGCACCATTTTGCATCTGGGCCATCTTTCCAAGGGGCAGGCGGCTCTGAAAAACTGAAGAATTCGGAAATTAATTGCCATCATTTTGTGAAACCAGTCTAAAATGTGATTTTGACAACTCATGAAATTCCGAAATTCCAAATTCTCTCCAACAAGATCTCCATCATATTCGTCATTAGTTGTTTCAAAAAGAGCAGACTTTTCTGCGTGCAACTCCTAAGCAGAAGTGCTCACTCATATCTTCAATTTGGTAAACTCTTCGGAGCTCTGGAGGTGACAAAATAGGGAATTTGCTACATTTGACACCAGATCATCAAGTGACAACGACAACTACAGTGCTATTTTATAAATTTTCTTTCACAAATCTTACCAGTACAGGGGAAAAAAATTAGGCCAGATGTCCCCCACTTTGAAAATCAAATCAACGCCCCTGTTTCCAGCTACTGGGCCATAATGTGAAGAACATGTTATTGGTTCAAATCCCGCCGCGATGTACAGATTAATTTTTCTCAGGGTACCCTGTCTTTCCTTCCACTTCAGTTGTCATTACGCTTGCTCCCAAATCGATTGCACAGGCAGGTGACGAAGTTATTTGCGCGTCGCGCAGAGCACCGTCGGGTGGAGCAGTTACCTAGCCGGCTTTGTCCTGATGTGCTGTTGCGGCTCTAGTCCTCCAGTAAAAAATATGGGGCGGAAGGTTTAATTCCTCAATACTGAAAACAAAACCCCCTGTTGTTTCTTGGTTAAATTACTATTAGTTCCTTCCATTACCCTTGCAGAAAATTCCATATATGCTAGAGTGTCCCTAATTGTTTTTCACCATCTGCTGAAATTGCAAAAAACCTTTATGAGACACCATTCCCTCAGGGCCCCAGGACTGCAATTACACTTCAGACCCTCTTCTGGAAAAATTCTTGTTCCGCCCTGCGATATATGCTAAATTCTTCTACCACCCGTTAAAAATCCCGCCTAAGTGAACTTTTCAACCCAATTTTCCCTTAGCACCCTCGCATTCTTTTACCGTGGTAGAAGTTGACCTTACAACCTTCTGCACTGGGATTTGTCCCTTCTGTTTATGCTTTGTGCCTGTGTGTGGTGTAAAACATACTTGGATAAAGGGCTTCTGGAAAAGTTGATTAAGTTCATTGTTTTACTGATCTGACTACATGTGAAAAAATTCTTTTGTTCACCGTGACGTATGATACATACTGCAGGATCAGGAGTGCAGTTCTTTATTGTTTTAACTACTTGTCATGAATATTCACCTCATGTAGAGCAGTTTATACTTGGTGCGCCGCACTTAGTTAAGATGTTCAATCTAGTGGTGCATACAGTGGACTAGAGGCATAGATAGAAACTAGCGTGACACTGACCCCCAGTGGCAAATTCATTCCCAGCGAATTAGTTTACGGATATTAGTAAATCAGACATGCCAACCTCCAAAATAGTAAACCTTGAGATTTTCGTAACGAAACCTGGAGACTGGTACATCAAAACTGGAGATTCAAAAATTGCCCTGTACTATACCATGACGAGTTTTTCCATCATGGGGAAGATAACCGATGATGAGGTGGGGGTTCTGGTCATGGGAAATACTGACTCCACACTCTCTTTACAAGGCCTCTTCCCTTGACCAACCAAAGTCATTTTGGGAGAACAGTGTTGCGGTCTCTCTTGCGCAGGAGCGGTTCGAGGGACGATATTTTTTTTTTTTTTTTTTGGGGGGGGGGGGGGGGGCTTATTCACCTTTTACCATCTTAGCGAAACGCCACCATCAGTTGACGCGTAGTGTACCAAGAAAACTTTTGCAAAAAAGCAGCCTCCCAAGTTGCAGGAAATGGCATTTGCCAGGCCTGGCTAAACTAAACTCGTACAGACATTCTTTATTTTGAAATTTCGTTTTTCAAAAACTTACTCTTCCGAAAATAAAGATGAATCAGGAAATTTTCCGCGCCTTACTTTTTATTGCAGGACAGATAAGAAGAGAAGGATTTGAACTATTCGCAATGCAGAAAAAAATTTGCGATCCGCACCGCTCTATGGTTATATGGAGTTTTACGGCCCAGTTTCCAACCTATTGGTTCAAGTCAAGCCGTTTTTTTCCAGTCGTGACTCACTGGCTTGTTTTCCCTACTCCATTGATCATGCGGAGCATCACGCACAACGGCAGTAGGTTCCTTTTTTAGAGTCTTTAGTATGACTCGACCTGGGAAGCAAACCCGGGCCTTCCGCGTGAGAGGCGGATGCTCTACCGTTAGACCAAACCACTTTATGGACCGCCGTGTTTTTTAGTATAGATGCAAAGTTATATGCACTTTATGCACGACCAAATCAAAACTTAAGTGTGGAACGTTTCCCGAGAGGTTAATTAAAGGCATATTTCCGGACACAAAGTTTATTAACTGCAAGATATGCAGAAAAGTTTTCTTCTTAAGAGGCGAAAACTTCATCTCAATAGCACATAGCATTCCGAAGATACAAATTCATAAAGAAATGCAACTTTTCTTTTGATTTGGTGCATCATGTAAATCTGTGATGACATCGCGGCTCATTAATTTGACATAACAGTCAATTTATTGATAATTTTGATGCCACTGCAGGGAATATTAACCAGCAGTGGTAGTCGTACTCTACGTATGGTGAAGGATAGTGCTTGATCTACAAGCAAAGCTATTTGAACATTCCCACAGTATAAAATTTCAAGCACAAAAGGACTTTAACTTATATAGAAAGACAAGACGAATGAGAACAGTGTGCCCTCATTACATAACATTTTGTGGCTTTGTTGAAGAGCAACGGTATTTTTTAACGAAAGTTACCAACTATATTTAAAATGAGATATGTTGAGTTTGGAAAAGGAATTACGGCAGGGTTTCAAGGACACTGTTTAAAAAGAAACGGTGAAAAGCCACCAGAAGGCCGAGGGAATGATGCCTTCCGCCAAAGTGCCAACGCATATGTCTTTCTCCTGGAAGCTTTCTCTCGACTTCCATACTTTCTAAATCTTATTTGATGCCTATTACGAAATTCAATGCCCATTGAAGGTTTGAAACATTTCAAAGAAGATAAAAATATTCCTCTCGTCAAAAGTTTCTGTTCCTCAAAGTTTAAACTATGAAGTGAAAATCTGTTATCAAAATATGCTTTAAACGAATCAAATAGAATAAATAGTGTTCGGGTTTTTCCTTCAATTGCAAACAACATTATTTTTCTAGAAACAGGGTAGTGCACACAATTGCTCACGTTATAAATGGTCTCGTCTGGCTGAGTCGTCAAAACCCATTTTCGATAAATCCGGTCTTTGGCTTCAGACAGTGAAGAACAATGTAGTTGCGTAGTACTTCTGCACAAATGTTCAGAAAGTCAATGAGCCATAGTATACGCTAACACTAAAATGCACGATCCTACACATGTTTTTCAAAAGTCTTGTCTGCATGAGTCCATAGGTTTTCCCGTTCGGGAAACCAAAAGGCTCCATGCACAGGCTAGGGTAGTATGTAGCAGCCGGCCTGCGCCTATATATTATTTCGCTGTACAATGAGATCCCAATCTCGTTTTGCGAGTTAACGGGACAATTAAAGCTGTTATTTCCTATGTGGTTTAGCGTCTGTATTTCTTTAAACAATGTCATTTTACCGTGAGATTTGAAAATTAGACCGTGAGATGATGCCTCAAACCGTGAGACTCACGGTGAAACCATGAGAGTTGGCAAGTATGGTAAATAGTACAAAATTGTCTTCCAATATAGTTGCAAAATATCGATGTTACAAGGACGGATATGGGGTGGGGGGATATGTTCTTTTTTAGTGAATAACGAAGGGAAGAAAAAGAAATTAGGCCTACAGTTTACTGTTTATAAGAATGCTTGGTTGTTGAAAACATTTTACGAAGTGGAGCGAGCCCCCCTTAGGTCCCTCCTTAAAGACAGCGAATTGCACTAACAGTTGAAAAAATACTCCTCTCCCCATTTTTGAGATAGATGCACTCCCATATATAACGCACTCTTGCAGGTAAATGCTTTCGCCCCCGTGCATTGACCATCGCTCAATCGAGCCGTATCCTCCAGTTAAAAGAATAGTTCAATGTCAAATTTATTTTTGATATTTTGAAGTGGAACATATTCTAAGCATTCTGGTGAAATTTGATTCATGTCCCACATGTTCGACTCTCAAATTATTAGCAATTTCAATGTGACAGATTTTCTATACAGAACGAACTTAAAGCAAACAGGTGTGATATCATGCATTCACACTTTTGGCCAATGTTTTGATTTTGTTTATAATTTTCAACCAACTTTCGACAACTAAACTTTGATCTATTGATGCCATAGGTGCATCCTGAGTAATGGAATTTTAAAAACTTTTTATGCCTTAGCGGCAAGATAGTAATTGATGAAATTTCGATTCATTTCCCATGTTTGGTTCTCAAGATAATATCAAATTAACGTGACAAATTTTCTACACAGAATGAACTTGAAGCAAGCAGGCACGCATGCCATGCTTTCACATTGTTGGTCAATGTTTTGTTTTTGTTGGTAATTTACCACCCATTTTATGCAGCTATATGCAGCTATACTTTAATAGGTGCATCCAGAGAAATGGAATTTTAAAAAATTTATTTGCCTTTGCAGCAAGATAGCATCCCTAATTCAATTCAAGGTCAAACTAATAAGATGAAAAATAAAGAAAAACAACACACTGGCCAACAATGTGAATCCATAACATCACACCTGCTTACTTCAAATTCACTTTTTACAGGAAATGTGTCAACTTCAATTGCTAATATCTCTAGAACCAAAGATGGGAAATGAATGAAACTAGTTTCACCAGAACACTAAGAATATGTTCTTCTTTAACATATAACATCAAATTGCCTTTGGACTATTCTTTTAGTGCACTTTCCAGCATTGTTCAGGGGTGTGCCATATGCTTCCAGGGGAAGAGGTAGGAAGTAATACCCCGGTTGGGTATGTTGCCTCCTCCGGTTGGGAAGAATCTTTTGATTTCGTCGGGAGCCTTAATCCATATGATAACATATCTTTCGCAATAAAACTTGAAATTTCAATTTTTCATAAAAAGCCAACTTCGTCCAGGCCGATCTTTGTAGCATCTCACTAAAACTTGGTTGGAGCATGGAACTTGACCCCCTGTTGTCGGGCATATCCTGGCCTCGCCCCTGGCATTATTTAACCTTCCATATTTCATTCACACAACTTTTTCTTTTATAGACTATATATAGTTGTATTCCAGTCTCGTCAAGTTGAGGAATAACTATCACGATCAGGATGGGGATGGGGAGTAAGCTTCACTTTTAGAATGTTTAACTTTTAATGTGAATAAACTAGAACCATTTTACACAAAAAGAAAAGCAAAACGTTTGTATTTACATGGAAGTATGGAACATTTACTGATCGAGTAAAACTGCCAACAACTTCACATTAGTATATATACACCGATTTTGTCTGTTTTTACGGCTGGTACAGCTGTATAGGTAACAGTAGCAATGTTCAGGCAAATTGTATGGGCTAATGCCGTGCTTGATACGCAACTCACCGATCTACTGTGTTTGCTGTTATTAAAATGACACAACGAAGTCAATCTAGCTATATATTTGACCTTAACAGTTCCCTTATCAAATATAGGTAGCACTAATCTGTTGCACTGTATAGACATCTCATCCTTATTCCTTCAGTCTTTCCATCTTTTTCCATTTTTCAAATTGTAAGGCCATTAGTGCTGAGTGACAAATTACTTTCTGCACCAGTGTTGATACCATACTTAGTGGAGAGTTTTGTCTAGGGATTCCCAAAGCAGTGGTGTAATTGTTTTACGACTTAACCCAGGGTCAAGTGTTTTATGCATGCGGTTTGGGTAAGAGACAGGTTGGTGTAAAAATAGTGTAAAAGTGAGTACTGGCTGACAGGTGACAGTAATTAGGTAGGCGGTGCTACTATAAGTGTACTTTTGGTGTATTTTTGGTGTACTTTTAGTGTGAAAAGGTGAACTTCTACACCATATTTACACCATTTTTACACAAAGTGTCCCCTTCGTGTAAAAATGGCACTTTCTAGTGTTTTGGAAGCTTTTAAAGGTGTTGACAATGGTCTCACCTCTATTGTGACAGGATAATCCTTCTTTAGGCAATTGAGCAGGTTGATTGACCGGGAGGGTCTGATCGGATTACTCGGGTGTAACCCATCAACACTAGGAAAATCCTCTTCAAAGCAATAAGAGAAATTGTTAGGCCGGAAAGGATTCAAATGCAGAAGCATCTGAATCCTTAACTGAACAAGAAAATTCCCCTAGGCCAAAGGATGAACAGTGCAAAGTTGAGATAGGACAAAGCTTAAGTAACCTTTTTGAAGTGTTCTCATTGACATGGCCATCATGGAGACCTTTCAATTGGGATCCATTGTATTTCCATTCATTTGTGACCAGTTTCACAAACATGACAAGTGCAGTAGCAAATGACAGTGTGCGACTTCACATGTTGATGTCGAGGTGTGAGGGAGAAGCACTAGAGGCCATACAGTTCTGTAACATGAAAGCCCCCGAAGAAGGGTTCAAAGCAGCAATGAAGACGCTTAAAGAACGTTATGGGGACTCTGCGAGAGTAGCCCAAGCATGGATAAAGAAGGTAACGAATAGTCCTAAGGTGGATGCTGGAAATATCCAAAAATTTGAGGATGACCTAGACAATTGTTATGAAGCACTAAACACACTAGGCTACCTTTCTAGGCTCAACAACCAGGCAAATTTAAAGCAGATAATGGCTAAAGTTCCACGGTTTCTGCAAAATAGATGGTCTGTCGAAAACTTCAAGATCAAGAAAGAGAGAGGAAAAATGCTGAACTTAAAGATGTAGTAAAGTTCATACGGAAAGCTGCCGCAGAAATTACTGAGCCAGTTTTTGGGAGCAACAGAAGTGGAGATGAAGCGCCTCAGGAGTCTCAAATCGTCCACCAAATAGAAAGGATTCAGTAGGCAACAAAATCTGCCATGTTAATCAAGGTCAAACAGAAACAAGTGTTAAGTTGGAAAATCTATGTGTAGGATGTAATGAAAACAGTAGTCACAGGTTGTGGGAGTGTGATAGTTTTCGGAAATTAAGTGTTGAATCCAGGTGGGATTTAGTGATCAAGTGCAGATTGTGTTTCAAATGCTTAGGAAAGCATTTTGCCAGGGATTGTACTAGGAAAATGCACTGTGGAATAAATGAATGTACAGGGGATCATAATAGGCTTTTACATAAAGACAAAGTGCATGTTAAACAGGATTCCCCCACGGGAGGGGAGTGCTCAGGCGAGGAGGTTGTTCATGAGCATAGTATGAAAAGCTATTTGAGTCAAAAGGGTGGTAAATCCCTTAGAAAAATACCTGTCAAGGTACAAAATGGGGCAAAGTCTGTGATTGTTAAAGCATTATTAGACGATGGAAGTGATCAGACTTATATTACAAATAGTCTAGCTGCTGAATTAGGTTTGAAGGGAGAGCAAAGTGAGGCTATTGCTAATCTTTTCCATGGGAGAGAGGAAAGATTTCAAACATCGAGTGTACAGTTTGGGGTGTCTGGGCTACAGAGTAATAGTAACGTGAACGCTAGAAGGTACAAGTTGAAGGCACTGACAGTTAATGATGTATGTGGAAAGCTAAAACCACATGATTGGTCCTTATTGTCCAAAGATTGGGCACATCTACAGGACATTGAATTTCCCCACCCAGGTAAAAGGGTTGTAGATATGTTAATTGGGGTGGACTATCCTAAATTGCACGTAGCCATTGAAGAGCGTAATGGGAAAAAAGGGGAACCAATTGCAAGGAAAACGCCCCTTGGATGGACGTGCGTTGGTCCAATTTCTAAAACGAATAGAGTTTCGGTGTATCATGTTACACAGGTTAACACATTTAAGTGCTTCTCCATAAATTTGGGTAGTGTGGAACAGCGTCTTGAAAAGTTTTGGGAAGTGGAAAAAGTGTGTGATGTAAACAAAATTCCAAAAAAGTCACACAGAAGAAATTATGGCAGTGAAAGTTGTGGAACAATCATTGAAAATATCTGAAGGCAGGTATGAAGTGAAAATACCTTGGAAGCAAAGTAAGATGGAAATGCCTTGTAGTAATAAACAGGTAGCAGAAAACAGGCTTAAAAATTTAGAAAAACGGTTGAAAAGAGATGACTGGCTAAGGCAAGCCTATGTTGATGTGATGAACAAATACCAAGACAAAGGGTATATAAGTAAGGTAAATCCCACTACCAGTGTTGAACAAGAGTGGTTTCTACCACATTTCCCAGTGGTGAGAAAAGATAGAGAAACCACAAAGGTTAGAGTGGTATATGATGCTGCGTCTAAATGTGAAGGGGTATCATTAAATGATGTCATTTATAATGGACCGAAACTCCCAAATGATCTCTTTGACGTTCTCATTGGGTTTAGAAGAAGTCCCATAGCTCTGATTACGTGATATTTCAGAAATGTACTTACAAATACAATTGGCAAAGGAAGACAGGGCTATGTTTCGATTTATGTGGAGGGACCCAGTAAAAACTGTTGAGCAAAAGATATATGAGTTTAATAGAGTAGTATTTGGGCTGAATGTTGCACCTTTCATTTCTCAAATTGTGACTCAAGAAAATGCTCGAAAACACAAGGAAGAGTATCCTTGTGCGGCAGAAGCTGTACTTAAGAGTACTTATATGGATGATACAATGGTGTCTGTGGAAAATATAGAAAAAGCAGTCAAGTTATATCACGAATTGAGAGAATTGTGGGGTCAGGCTGGAATGGAAGCCAAAAAATGGCTCTCAAATTCAAAACAGGTAATGGAACAAATACCTCAAGAGCTTAGGGTAGGGGAAGTTAATCTTACTGAAAATGAGTTGCCTTCTGTTAGTACTTTAGGTTCGTCATGGGCTGCTGAACAGGATCATTTCAAGTTCAAAACCTCTGCAGTCAGGGAGGTGCATAAGGAAGAACTCACAAAGCGTCAAGTGTTAAGTAAGATCTCAACTGTATTTGACCCCTTGGGATTTTTGTGACCGTTTGTGATTCAAGGGAAAGTACTAATGCAAGAAATTTGGGTCAGTGGAATCAGTTGGGATGAAGTTGTTGGAGGGGAACTCCAGGATAAAGTGGGTAACTGGATTAGAGACTTAGAAAATTTGGGTGATATAAGAGTAAACAGATGTTTATGTCTAGATGGCGCAGAAAACATTGAATTGCACACATTTGTAGATGGCTCTTGTGAAGCCTATGGTGCAGTGACCTATTTAAGAAGTGTGAATAGTAGTGGTCAAGTGGATATTCAGTTTGTGGCATCAAAAACAAAGGTTGCACCCATTTAAGTGGTAAGCATTCCTCGATTGGAATTAATGGCGGCTGTGGTAGTGTTAAGGTTAACTCAATGTATCACTCAAAATTTGCAGTATGACCTGAAGAAAGTAGTATTCTGGAGTGATAGTACAAACACCCTTTGGTGGATCCGAGGGAGGAGTAGAACCTTCAAGTCACTTGTGGCCAACCGTGTCGGGGAAATACAGTATCATACAAATCCCAGTCAGTGGCGGTATGTCCCGACTAAACAAAATCCCGCTGATTTAGCTTCTCGTGGGGTAAGTGCAAAAAGGCTAAAAGATAGTGACTTGTGGTGGTTTGGGCCCAAGTTCTTGAAGGAGGATCCACAAAATTGGCCAGAAAATAAAGTGAGCCCTGACAGTAAAAATGGACAAGTGGAAGACAAAAAGCAGGTTACAACATGTATGTATTCTGCACAAACTTTGTTGACGCCCTACACGGAAGACTGGCGACTAGATCCAAAACGTTATTCTAATTGGACAAAGTTACTTAGAGTGACAGCATATGTGTTGAGGTTTGTAAATAACTGTATGCTTCAAAAAGAAGACAGAGTTAAGGGTATCCTGAGCAGTGATAAAATGTTACAGGCAGAGAACTACCAAATAAGGCAGGCTCAAATTGAATCTTTTGAGGAGGATGTTAAGAGTTTGTACAAAGGGAATACAGTGAAAAGTAACAGTGTGTTAAGTACAATGCTTCCAAAAATAGATGAGGATGGGTTACTGAGGATGACAGGTCGGCTGAACTTGGTAGAAGTACTGCCCTATGATGTACGCTTTCCTATAATTCTGCCTAGGAAGCATGCTGTCACAAGACTTATTGTAAAGCAGTATCATGAGAAGGGTATCCATGCAATGGGAACAAACCATTTACTCTCATTGATATCTGAGAAATTCTGGATTATTCATGGTAGAGAAGAGGTGAGAGAGTACGAGAGATATTGTGTAGTTTGTAGAAGAAATTCAGCAAAATCTGCAACACAGATTATGGCTCCATTACCTAAAAATAGAGTGAGTGTTAGTCTCAGAGCCTTTAGCAAAATAGCTGTGGATTATGCAGGTCCGTTCTATACAGTTCAAGGTGGAGGGAAAATTAGAGCCAAAAGGTATCTTTGTTTATTTACATGCCTATGCACACGTGCAGTACACCTAGAGATGTCATATACAGTTTGGACTCAGATACATTTTTAAATGCCCTGAGTAGGTTTACAAATAGAAGTGGCATGTCAGAGGAAATCCTCTCAGACAATGGGTCAAATTTTATCCGGGCAGATTCTGAGCTTAAAGAAGTGTGGAAGTTGGTTGACAAGCAAAAAATTCAGGAAGCTGTCAATGCTAAAAGTGTTAAGTGGAGTTTTCTTCCACCAACTACACCCCATTTTGGAGGAGTACATGAAAGCCTCATAAAGTCGGCTAAGAGGGCAATCTATGCAGTATTAAAAAATGCAGATGTGAATGATGAGGAACTTCACTCGGCATTTGTAGGGGCAGAAGGGATTTTAAACTCAAGTCCCCTCACATATATGAGTGCCTCAGGGAAGGACCCCACCCCTTTAACACCAAGTCATTTCCTTATTGGGTCTTTGGGGGAAAACTGTGCTCCAGAGGAGGTACTTGATTCTACAGGGTTCAGTCTAAAACAGAGGTGGCGTAGAGTACAGGAAATCTTGAAACATTTTTGGAGCTACCCCAGTTGAATAGAAGGAGTAAATGGAAGGAAGAAAAAAGGGATATAGCAGAAGGTGATATTGTTTTGGTGGTGGAAAAAGATATCCCTAGGGGTAGGTGGCCTCTTGGTAGAGTAGTTAAGGTTTTCCCTGGTAGAGATGGGCATGTGAGAGTTGTAAATGTAAAGATGGCAAAAGGGGAAGTTATGAGAGGGATAACAAAGGTGTGTCCATTAGAGGTTATGTAGGATATTATACTCATGTACATCACATAAGGTTTCCAAAGAGGGAATTATTTAAGTAAAAGTATATTTAAGTTAAAGCAAGGATGTAAAATTTGAGAGGATATGATTTTAGCAGGTGATTGATTTCTTGTAAAATTCATGTTGTTAGGAAGTGATGTTAGCTGGAGTCAACTGTTTAGTTAGGAACAGTTGAGGGAGGGGAGAATGTTCAGAAGAGAAGTGATTTTAAGAGAGGGCGCTTTTTATTGTCTTGTGTGTGAACGGATGAAAAGAGGTTAATTGATTTAGAGGTGAAAGGTTGTTGTTGTGGAATCAAGATGGCGAATAAACGAAACGAATCAAACAGAACCTCTGGGTGTTTTTTAAAGTCTTTTGGGGGCGAATGGTAGATCAACTACACACCAGTGCCCATTGGAAGGCAACTGCTTCACGAACAACATTGTGTACCAAGCAACTGTAACACGCCACGACAACCACAACGAAGAAACATACATTGGTCTAACAGAGAACACATTCAAAACAAGATACACCGCCCACAAGTCTAGCTTTAAACACAAAGACAAAAGAAACGCAACTGCACTCAGTGAATACATCTGGAAACTAAAGGAAACAAATGTAGAACACTCCGTAAAATGGAAACTAATGAACAAAGCTCGAGCATACTCCACTTCATCTAAAACTTGTAATCTCTGTCTGGAAGAAAAGTTCTTCAATATACTCAAACCTTCCTTAGCAACTCTAAATAAAAGAAACGAACTGATAAGCTCTTGTAGACACAGGAACAAACATCTATTGTGTAATTATTCTAATAGGTAATGTATCTTGGCTCGCTGTACACCGTTCGTGCCTGTTCACATCGAACACGGAACGAACACGTGCTTAAAAACGGACACGTTCAAAAGCAGCGAACATATACGTATTTAACGTTATTGACATCATTCTACTTCAGGCTTCTGAGCAGTGAGGACCTACATTATTGGCCCTTACGAAACAGTTCTGTAAACTGTATATGTATATATAATAAATATGTAAATAATTAGAAATAAATAGGGAACGATCGCTTTTCCCTGAGCATCGTATAAAGTGAAAAGAATAAATGAAATCAACCTTAGCGAAAAATTGACCACCTTCACTGGGACTCGAACCCAGACCTCCTGCTTTACGTGCAGGTGCCTTAACCAATTAGGCTATGAAGCCGGTCTTGGCTGCTCTCATCACAGAAAGATGACAATCTCTCACTGAGGGGGCGCTATACAGAGCAGTGGACGCCTCGTCCTTTTTCGACTCTGTTTACACCGATAAGCCCGGAGACCGGGTGATTGAAAGTGTACTGTAAAGTAAATATGTAAATAATTAGAAATAAATAGAAAACGATTGCTTTTCCCTGAGCATCGTATAAAGTGAAAAGAATAAATGAAATCAACCTCAGCGAAAAATTGACCACCATGAAATCAACCTCAGCGAAAAATTGACCACCTTCACTGGGACCAGTGAAGGTGGTCAATTTTACGCTGAGGTTGATTTCATTTATTCTTTTCACTTTATACGATGCTCAGGGAAAAGCAATCGTTTCCTATTTATTTCTAATTATTTACATATTTACTATATATATATATATATATATATATATATATATATATATATATATATATATATATATATATATATATATATATATATATATATATATATATATATATATATATATATATATATATATATATATATATAGTGAAAAGAATAAATTAAATCAACCTCAGCGAAAAATTGACCACCCTCACTGGGACTCGAACCCAGACCTCCTGCTTTACGTGCAGGTGCCTTAACCAATTAGGCTATGAAGCGGTCTTAGCTGCTCTCATCACAGAAAGATGACAATCTCTCACTGAGGGGGCGCTATACAGAGCAGTGGACGCCTCGTCCTTTTTCGACCCTGTTTGCACCGATAAGCCCGGAGACCGGGTGATTGAAAGTGTACTGTAAAGTAAATATGTAAATAATTAGAAATAAATAGGAAACGATTGCTTTTCCCTGAGCGTCGTATAAAGTGAAAAGAATAAATTAAATCAACCTCAGCGAAAAATTGACCACCCTCACTGGGACACGAACCCAGACCTCCTGCTTTACTTGCAGGTGCCTTAACCAATTAGGCTATGAAGCGGTCTTAGCTGCTCTCATCACAGAAAGATGACAATCTCTCACTGAGCGGGCGCTATACAGAGCAGTGGACGCCTCGTCCTTTTTCGACCCTGTTTGCACCGATAAGCCCGGAGACCGGGTGATTGAAAGTGTACTGTAAAGTAAATATGTAAATAATTAGAAATAAATAGGAAACGATTGCTTTTCTCTGAGCGTCGTATAAAGTAAAGGTTAAGGCACCTGCACGTAAAGCAGGAGGTCTGGGTTCGAGTCCCAGTGAGGGTGGTCAATTTTTCGCTGAGGTTGATCAAGTTTTGGGTCATTTGCTAATTTGTTGAGCATTTTTCGCTTAAGTACGGAAACCCATTAACTTAAGGCCATTGGTAAATATATTTCGAAAAATCCGAAATCTGTTTTTGAAGAGGGTCATACCGGAGACTTTTAAAATTTAACTTACTCCCTACGTACTTGGCATTCACTGCTCAGCATGAGCAATATAGAGTAGGAAAAAAACCAGTGAGCCACATTGGTAAAAAATCGGTCGTGGCCAGATGGCCGGCCGGACTTAAACCGAGTGGTTAGAAGCTGAGCCGAAAAACTTCATCTTACTAACTTTCTCAAGGAGTGAGCATGGCCATTTGCCCCTTACTGTGCCTCATTGTTTATAAAATAGTATATTCAGGGAGCAAATATCTTCGTCTTTGTTTCGTGTCGTCGTCAGAGGCGTCCACTTGTACTTGCCTGCAAGTACGGTATTTGCCTGCAAGTACGGACGTCTAGATTTCCCTACTTCGTTGTTTATGCTGAACACCAATCACAAGGTCGGAGTCACAGGGTCGGTATGTAGGTTCCATTTACCGATATAGACCGTGGTCAGAAGCCGAACCCCAGATCTCCACTGAAGATTCTGTTAATCAAAATGCCGCGGCGGAGACTATAATCCCGTTTCGTCGTAATATGGCGCTTATATTTACAGACATGGGCGCACCGGGGAGGGGGGAAATGAGAGGTTGCCTCGGTCAGAGGATTTGCCATTTTTTCTCTTCCCCCATGGCTACTGTAATAGGGCTATTGAATCCACATTTATTTCACCGTGTCATTTGTTGGCAAGGGAATCCAGAGGCAAGTTCGGCAAAGATTTGGGATAACCCACGAAGTTCTTTCAAAGTTGCATTTCTTGTTTGTCTCCCTCTAAAACACCTAATGGTATAACAAAACAGGTACCAATTCTCTAAACCTCTCTTTTTAAGCCCTTACCACAATTGTCTAAAATTCATCTTCATCTCAAATTATTCATTTCATTTTATTCATCCGTTTGACGACAAGTATGGTCAGCAGGCGCGTAGGCAGGATTGTGTCATGTGGGGGGGGGGGGGGGGGCAAGAAATGAGGGAAAAGTCTAAGGATAGAGAGAAAAATCGCAATTTTAGTTGTCAGGTATTCTACCAGAAAGTAAAGTTGGGGCGGTTTTTATGCTGCAAAAACACAAATCCATGTTGATCCTGCACTTCGGCGAATTGACATGTTGGTTGGGGTGGAGTGGGCAAATTCTTGCTTCAAGGCACCTATAAGGTGTAATTTGAAAGGTTTTAAAAGTAACTTTTCGAGTAAGTTCGAACAATGCCAAGATACTGATAATTTTTTCTTTTATGAAAATTAAAAGGGAAAAGAGATTTTTTTTACGACTTATATGTTACCCGGCAATTAGGGGAAGGAATATACGTGTAATTTTGTTTTCACATTTCCGATAAGCATTTCCCAATTAAAGGTTTTTCTCTCTTCTGCTTTACTGTATGGAATACCCATAGTGTCATTCGAAAGTGTATTAATTCGTAATAACAAATTTGTTATAAAATGTAGTAATAATATAATTGTTGCAAAAGGTAAGTAATTTGTGATAACAAAATACTTATAACGTGTTACAACTACTTGAAAAACTCTATTTAGATCAGTAGATGGCACTAGTGGTACTATTGGGCCCTCGTAGAGTTGTTTCGGTTTTATTTTTGCACGGTTTAATTTCTTTCTGGAATATGTTTATAAATATGAATATGAACTGAAACTGAATCTTTAGTGATGATGGAATCACGTTGGAACTATTATGTCGACAATAGAATTGTGTTCAGCGATATGGTTGCCGTTGTGTAAGAGATGGCGTTCTTCCAGATACCATAATACACCCTTTGATACCTTCTATGTTGTATTCTATATAATTATGACAATATTGTATTCCATGCAGTTTGCCGTATCTGAGTATTAGTAGTTAGTGGTTAGTGATCCGAGTTGGGTGCGGATCCACCGGGGGGGGGGGGGGTTCAGGCTCCAACCCCCTTTTAGCCAGATCAACAATAAAACATACGTGAAGTTTGCAGTGCAACTCCCTTACTTATATGCTTTCTCTAAAGTCAGCCCCCGCCCCCTTTTGGAATGTCTGGATCCGTGCCTGCGAGTGGCAGCTCCCTGGTGATGTAAATGGTCTGAAGGCTGTGAGGTTGGTGATCAGGTGTTGACCTTCAGTGGACTTATAGCTTCTTTGGGGTTCAGTTCAAAGTTTGCCTTTGTCGAACGGCTGTTTGCCAGAGAGTCGGGAGGACTTTTTGGAACCAGAATGCAAGGCATTCATACTCGCGAATGGACGCGGTCTTTGTCGGTTCTAGTGATATCAACAAAAAGTTGCTAAACTTAGCAATTCCCACGCGGCAGTAGGCTCCATTTTTAGATGCTTTGGTATGATTCGACCTGGGAATCGAACCCAGACCTTCCGTGTGTTAGGGGATGCTCTACCGTCAGACCAATCACGTGATTTTTTTTTATAATGAGGAGGTTTGCGCATTTCAGAAAAAAAAACATATCAGTGTTGAAAATTTATACAGGTGAAACATTAGTGATGGGAGGTGAGGGAAAAAGAATTGTTTATGATACAAGCTCGAGTCTTAGAAAAGTATGTGAGTCATAGTACGTTTATAATGATGTTAAAAATGACTGAATAAAACAAGTAGTGGATTATATCATCTATATACTAGATCTAGGAAATAGACGTGCTTAGATTGCAGAAGAATTATTTCATTAATAATTTCCGGCCGTAGCCAAAACTGTCAGAATTTCATGAATATTATTGGAAGTTCAAAATATCAAAATTTCCTCACGAATGACAATTTCAATATTTTTTTTTTACTTCCTTAGTGTTCCCACTATTGTTCGATGGCAGTGCTTACTACGGTTCGGCACGTTCAACCGGATCACTTGTGAATGCATCGCATGATGATCAACAAAGCAAGCATATGCTTCCCGATCAGAAGAGATGTAACTTAGCTATCGTCTTGGTTAATAAGGTTTAAGGGTAAAGAGAGATAACTACGCAGTCTTTAATTTTGCTACTCCTCATCAGAGATCTCTCTTACCATTCCTACTACAATTGTCAACAACAAAAAACAGTATCGAATTTCTCACCGGCCTCCTCTTTCTTTGGTTGGGTAAGTTCGCAGTTTGTGGGCTTTTCCTTTATAGTACGGTTGCTCAAAGGAACCATTTTAAATTTGTCTTACAAGATTGCTAAATCTAATTATACCATGCCGTCAAGTACAGCCACCAATGAAAAAAATCTAATGTGAGAATTTTTACAAAATGCAGAACAAAAAAACTTGGGTTGATGTTGACTAAGTTACTTAGATGCGGCTAAGCATACAGGTACGTAGGTCCTGCGCTTGGTACATTTGAATTTCAACTGACACACACCTCGAAATGGCGTTTTCAAGCCACGGTAACAATAGATGTCTTCAACTGTATTATATGTCGTTCAGCTGATCATGTGGTCACAGGCAAAGCAAGTGCCTATTCGTAAGGGCGATTCATGTTTTAGTGAAACGTCTAGGTCAGAAGAAAACTAGGCAGTTAATATTGCGCAATTTTCGCATCCGGGAGACTACGTTTTCTTATCCGTTCTCTATTCCTAACCCTCTGTGACGGTCTTCAGTTCTGAACAAAATGAAACATTAACTTAGTTTGTCGCTCTTGTTACAGTCATAAGTTGCTTCATTATGAAAACAAATCCCCGTTCAATGTTTTTCTTAAAACAACGCCTAAATTTTTAAGTCAACAGGTTCCTCGAATGTTTCAAACTGTAAGAAAAGAAGGGTTACGACCATGTCAAAAAGAACGGCAGTTGACAAAAACTATAGAATGGGCTTCTGAGAACCATATACAGTCGTTCCAAGAACCATGTGATTGAAATATCCCTCAAGTAATATGCCTCAACGTGTAATGAAACCAGAGACATCCTTAAATAAATTATATGTTTTCATGGTTAGTGCCTTTTAATTTACAAACACCTACAAAGTAACAAAATCAACAAGGTACACATTGAAAACACTGTAACAAGTCCATATAGCGACTGATATACTTCGCATTCGCTCGTAATAATAAAAACTGAAAAACGTATGAATTACACTTGTAGCTGATAAAACTTAACAGCAGTCTGCGTAAAGACTAGTGATACGAGGACACGCAAGGGTCCGAGTGGGAACTGGAAGCGAAACTGACCCCACTGATTTGTTGTTAACCTACATTCTTGCAACATGTTCCACCATTTAACTTTAAGTGACATATTGAGTAAATATCGATACCTTACGAGGGTACTTGAGATATTATATCGCAATGGTTACAGATTGCATAATTATCGAAGTTTCACTTCCAGCAGTTTCACACACAGATTTTTTTTTCGTTTCCTGGTGTATACTCGCACTTAAGGTGGCGGACAATCTACCGATAGTATGCTCTGTCATTTTGTAGGAAGTCCGTGGCATGTACTGGGTAAATTGTAGGACACATCCTCCTGGACACTGGTAAGTCAAATGTGCGTCATGTTCGTCTGAATTGAATGAGGCAGGGTTGTGTCAAAGTTCTCATAATGTTTTGTCCAAGCAAACTAGAAGGTCAAGCAAAAGTGGGTCATATTCTAAAAGAAATTCTTTGCCAAAAATGTTGGGTCAATGATGTGCCAGACGGGTGCCTCAATGAACATAAAAAAATGTTTCAAACAACTTGCGAACACTTACCGACCTTTCCCGTGGTCAGCCGGGTGCGTCTTTCAATTGATAAGTGTATGCATCATTCCTCTAATTTTCCTGCGCTTCTTGCGTATATGTCGCGTGCTGAGGGCTATCTCAACGACATTCGTGGGCCTGGGGGAGAAACACGACGCTGGCTTTGAATAAAAATGAAACATTTTTATCATACAACAACTGTCAAGACATACAGTAGTCGTTCGAGAGCATTTCAATTTGGGAGTAGAAGACTTTTTGTCCGAAAGATGTACTCTTGCATGAGAGACTATTCTAAGCCAAGCGCCATCATTGGGCGGCGCCCAGCGTAGAGAAAATTTTGAAAAACCTCACCCCACAGACTGCCGAAAATGGCACTTCTCAGGCTCACAACTGAAGGAAGATCTAGGCAGTCTCTATTTTGAGTTTTCATTTGCAGAAAACCGTTCATTTGAACCCATTTTAGCCAGAAAGGCTTTGTGGAGCGCCATCATTAGTTGACGTGGAGCGTACAGAAAATTTAAAAACCACTCAGACAGTGGCAATGGCATTTCGAAGGCTCATGGGGAGGATCTTAGCAGTAACTATCACTGTTTTGAGATATTGTTTGCACGAAAATGCTAACTTGAAACTTAAAACTTGTTAGGAAGATTTTCTAAGCGGAGCACCATCATTAGTTGGCGCAGATTGCACACACACACAAAAAAAAAAAAAAAAAAACAACAAACAAACCAACAAACACAACAAACAAATAAACAAAACGAACCCCTCAGACCGCCGGAAATCGTATTTCCCAGGTTTACAAAAGGAGGATCTAAGCAGACACTATTTTGAGACTTCGTTTACAAAAAAACGTTCACTTCAAACGAAATTCAGTCAAAAAGGTTATCTAAATGTAGCGCCACCATTAGTTGGCGCGGAGAGGACAGAAAGTATTGAAAAATTGGACTCCTCAGAGAGTCGAAAATGGCATTTCCTAGGCTTACATGGAGGATCTAAGCAGTCGTTATTTTGGTGAGAAAATTACTAGACAAAATGTACAACTAAAAGTACAACTACCATTGTACGCCAATGATCTTGTATCCTTTCCGGGAAGACAACTATATAACGGAAAGTGAAACCATGTTAATGCATTTTATTCTATTGCAACTCTTGACTACATTCAATACATATTGAATTGATAAAATAGTTTTTGTGACTGCACGAACTCCCCACGTTAAATGATTTTACCTCTATCGATGACACCTTTTGAAAAAAATGTCACGTTACGATGTGGGTTCAAATGAATTTTTCGGCTTATGGGAAGACATTCTCACAATGTACCATTACAGTATTGAAAAACAAATTACCCGATTTTCATAACCATTGCCCGATATATAGATGGCCAACTGTTGAGTACGATATACCTGCACGTGAACACCCTCCCGTCTGTCCGTTGCATTAATCGGCAGCTGAAAATGTCCCAGCACTTTTTCAACCTTCGCCAGAATATTTTACCATTTCGGGCAAAGTTTTTGCAAGACTATAGTAGACTACAATATACCTTTTTTCACAACCCAGATAACACTTCCGTGAAAATTTTACTTTGAGAACAGCGTTTCCTGTTTTCCGGCAAAGATTTGAAAGTATTTAAATGATCGGTCATTTGGGTGTTATGATGCACAAAATTGTAAAAATGCCGAAGAATGTTTGTTTCTTTTAAGCGACAGCCTTTCAAACTGAGGTGTCGAGATTTTTTTAACCCTTAGGATGGGGGTCAAAGGTCCTTTCATGCTCTAGAGCCAATCATTTTAGAACATTTTGCCGTACTATGAAAGTGTACCTCAAGTCAAAAAGTTAAAAAATATATATTAAAGAGCACGAAAAATGAATTCTTGAAGTCCAACTCCTATCCCCACATGAAATTTCTGAGTCGAGATAAAAAGTAAATAAAAAAAAAAATGTTTAAGTTTACTCACTTATAATAAATTGGTCCATTGTGCAATAATTTGAGACTTTCTTGTTGTACAACTCACAAGTCTTTCTTTTGTTTCTCTTCAAAATTAAAATATGTTTATATGACCTTGATCACTCCCTGTTTGCTTTCGTAACATGTTGTACAGAGAGGGCCTCATTAATTACATCACCCGGAAGAGTAGAACAAGAGTGTTATCACACCTTGATGCAGGGTGAAGTACTTTCAGAAAAACAAAGAACTAAAAATATAGTAATTTGAGTAGTACAACAGAAAAACGAAGAAATACGAGATTGTAATTTAAGTAGTACAACAATGACATCACGCATTTGCGCGATATACCATTTTGATTTTAGCGAACAAACTTCAATTATATCTCAGCTCAGGAATTTCCTATGCAGATGGGAGTTGGACTGTTAGATTTCATTTTTCATAGTCAGTCTTCAATTTATATTTTTGAATTTTTTGACTTCATGTATTACATAGACTACAGTTAGCGAGATATGTGTGAAAACTGCAGTCAAAGAAGCAAATATACTAACTGTGCATGTGCAATTGACAATTCTGACCGACAACTTCAATGACCCTATATGAGGTGTAAAAGTAGCCGTGTATGAGAAGGGCAAGGGTATCTGACCGACAAGCAATGCCCTTATATGAGGTGTAAAAGTAGCCGTGTACCGGAAGGGCAAGGAGAACTTGATTGGATCAAGTTGTGAACCGAAGCCTAAAATCAGCACGTGAAACTGACTTTCAATGGCAACTCTCATGGTCTGGAGTCCATGCACTCGGGTGCATATGGGCTACATGAACTTAATCCACAAATTATGAACGCATACTGCGCCAGGCGCCCGGGTGTCCAGTCCTATACCCCGCCGAGTGGGCTCTGTTTTTCCAGCTCCTCCAAGTAAGCTTCCCAAATGGCGAATGACTTAGCGAGGAATGCGCGTACAGCCTGCTACACAGGTACAGTAAGCATGCACTGAGTCACGGTGCATTCGCGCAGAAGCATATAATTTATTCAGGTTTTACATTATTCAGATGCTGTGGTTAACTGGCTCCATGTATCCATGTATTTGGATGTGACAAACAGTAGTTCTTTGCCATTTGCTTTTAATTGATTCACTAGTTGAATTTAGGTTTGCTGATAAACATCTTGTTCCCTTGTCTTTTGTGTTATTTATAAGCTTCCAAACTCAAGTTAGGAAGCTTGTTGGCAGACGAAGGTTATGCGACTCTTCTTTGTTCCAATTTCGTAGCTTACCTCTGCTGCGGACATGAACTGTTGTTGGGCACTCCCGCTAAACATATATTGAGCCAGACAAAGACTCGGATGTTCTATCAGGGGCTGGTCGTATTCAAAACCGTGTTTTGTTGGGGTAACTTCCGTTATCGATCTAAAACCACACAGTTCATCGGTGCATCCCCTTTTTGAAACTTTACAACAGAACTATTTAAAGTAAAATAAGTGAGGGGTTGTTGCACAGCAGAGTTCCTCGTTGTCACAAGGCAGGAAAGGGTAAAATCCGGTGTGTTATCATTTCACAAAGACCGAACGTCAATGAGCAGTGCTATTATTTAGGAACGAACGTCTTAGGGAACGATGACTATTTATAAGAAATCAATGACCTTACACAGCTGTGTGTGGATAACGAGCAATACACAGTTACACATAGTAAATATGTAATTGTCTTTCCATTGTGCACAACATAAGCTTCTCTATCGTTTCGCGTTGAAAATTGCACAGTGCTAGTACTGAGTAGTAGGATTGAGTACACATTCATATACGCATATACAGTTCAACACATACGTACGTTAACGTTACTGCAAGGGTAGTGTTGATGTGACTGTGGCGTGAAAACATTTTGCTAGAGATTTTTTTTTTAAAAAAGAAGAGAACTTTTTGGATTATCATGTATTCCTGCAACTTTTGTTACCGTCTAAACTAAGGATTAAGGCAGTCATGGATTCTCCGGACAGTGAAGAGGAAGGCAGATTTGTAGATTATTTTGCAGTGTGTGGACTGGATCCCCGAGATGGTGTCGAACCTAACGAACTGACGGGTAAGACTGACCAAGACCGGTACCGTGAATGCGTTAGTAACAACGGGACGATACTCGTTTTGTGTCTGTCTGTTACTGTGTCAGTACAGACAGGCCTGTCTGTCTGTTGTAACGCCAGTAGCTTGCTTTTTTTTTAAACTATGCTAGTAGTAGTGGACCGGCCGTAACGTTACTATGCCTAACAACATTACGATATAGGCCTAGGCCTAGGCTAGGCATATCCTAACAAGTAACAACTATCATAGAGGCCTACCCTAGGCTGGGCTAGTCTAGCCCTTGAACAGGGCTGTGTGTTACGTTACATGGCCTAAGCTCATTACACTCCACATCACAGCCCTTGCCCCGTTAACACAAAAAACCCCATCACTAGGCGACCTTGGCCAGGGTCGTCATCTCTCACGTTCACAAATTCCTATGTTTTCTCACCAAACTTTACACAGATGACCTCTGGCACCGCATCCACCTTTCTGCATAAGCTGTTCACCCAGATTCGATGTTATCATGGTGTATTTTGCCTCGAAAAATTGAACGTAACACTTAATCAATGTGCCATGTTTGCAAGCTTTCGAACGACTAAGTAGTCGGTCTTCGACCCTACTAAACCACGCGCTGGCACGCCTGGCTATTCCTTGTGTACCCGGGCATCCGCTGACATGCTGGATGTTAATTTAGTTAATGCTGATATTAATTTCATTAAATGCTATCATTAATCATGTTATCATTACTGATTAGGAAGTAAAATACAAAGGACCATTGTGCCAGTTTTTTACTTTTGTTCGCAAAGATGCTAATCATTACACATGGATCCCTGAGTTTTCCACTAGTTCCGCGAAACGCCATGCGCTGTCGTACAACTGAGTTCCACGCGCTGCCGCACAAATTGAGACAGGGCGTACCAGCAGGTGTCAGCAGTTGCCAGCGCGCGGAATAGTAGGGCTCGTCGTCTTAAGCTTCCTGATATCCACTTTGGGGTCAAAGGTCATACCAGGGGTTTCCACTTATTCAAAAAGTTTTCACCCTTAGAGAAAATTTTGACAACGTTTCAACAATTTCAAAAACACTTAGAAGCTTCAAATACGGACAAACAAGAATTTTTCATATGAAATTTGCATTCATTAGGTGGAATGATCGTTAAAGTTATTGATTTGGTGAAATGGTTACAACATTCTAGGAATGATTTTTTACTACATGCAAGTTCATGTAGAAACACTTATTGTATGAGGGCTCATTCAAACGACGGAGTTTCTAACCAGAATCGAAGTGTCATTTTGCTGCATTTTGACCTCAGACTGTCCATGAAAGCCGATTTATTGGTAACTTTTCGATGGAAAGTCACTTGCACATCATTTTGTGGTAATATAAGTTCGATGTGTGTAATATTTACCAGTTTAGAAAGTATTTTGTTCTGAAAGCCTAATGATGGGATTCCCTGTGTTAGTGGGGCAAGGGCTGTGATGTGGAGTGTAATGAGCTTAGGCCATGTAACGTAACACACAGCCCTGTTCAAGGGCTAGGCTAGTCTGGATCTGGAAAAATACTGCACAACACTCCTGGTGGAGTCAAACGTGCAGGGTTGAGTGTGCGCATGTAGCCTAGTTAGTCGTCCCGTCTGAGGATCCTCAAGGCTGCACTCTTGAACTGCTTGGGGTCCTCGAGATCTGTAATGTTCTGGGGGAGTAGGTTCCAGTCTCTGATGGTCCAAGGAAAGGAACTGTATTTGTAGTGCTCCTTATTGGTTGGTATATTTGTAAAGCTATTAGAATGGTGATGCCTCAGTAAAGACTAACACGCCTGGCTATGCCTTGTGTACCAGGGAATGCGGCTCTAATTTAGAATGCGTGCCCGGAACTGCGTCATAGCTGTAGGGTTAGGAGTTACGTATGCATAGTAATAGGGTTAGGGTTACGTACGCATAGTAATAAGGTTAGGGTTACGTACGTATAGTATAAGGGTTACGTACGCATATATGGTTAGGGTGGGCCATATGCAGGTGTACGCATGCATAGGAACTGTATACGTAGGGGTATATAAAGCTTTATACGTATCTCATACAGTACATATATGTACACTCTCAAGTACATACAGTTAGCTTTAGGTATACGTATATACGTATACCTATAGGCCTAGTAGGGTTGTCGCACTAAAAATACGACTAAACGAAAAATATCAAATTTGAAGAATTTGACTGATTCACATTGTTAGGTACCCTTTTTTAAGCAACCATGCCAAATTTTATCAAAATCCGACCAGTACTTTTCAAAATATAGTCGATTTTATGTCTCCATAATCCTTACGATTTCTCGAAATCGCCATATGCTTCAGTGTTACGATCTGCCTGCAAAAGTTGGTCAAAAACAACATCGTAACTGCTCACTCAGACGCTTTGATTTTTCATCACTGTGTTACGTACACCAGATGTGCCGGCGTGAATATGCAACGTTACTGGGCAAGACACTCGGTGATCACGCGTCCGTGTCATGATAGCTTGCGTTCTGTGTACGTAACATGCATTAACAAGTCGCACATAGCCTGCTTACACACAGTCTATGCTATAGCAATCCGTACATGTGCTTACACACACGTACACAAGTACGTAATTTACTAACCGTACTTCGGTATTGCACGTACAGGTATATACAATGCAGTACTGTATGTAAGCATATTGGCGGGAAATCCCTTGTTGCTAAGTTGAACAATGGGATTCATACATAAACATATCAATGTCGGCTCAGTACAAAAGATGTAGGCGGGGATCGATGGGCTGTTTCATTTAAATCGAGCGTGCATCGGGGCTGAGCAAAAATTCATTTTTTTTCCTTCGGAAATGGAAAGATCATAAAAAACGCTACAAAATGATACCTGGAAGCAATTGCGGATTTTTCTGGAACCCACTGTAACCATGTCACCAATGTTTTAAGCCAAAAAATGGTAAAGAAATATTATTTTTGGCGATCGCTTCCCTCCGTTATAATGTAGAGTTCCTTTTCTTCTTTCTAATGATATATGGGTTGTAGGGGTCAAAGGTTCAGCCCCAATCCGCGATCAAGTCAAAGATGGCTGTGTGTGGCATTTTACGTGTGACCAAAACACACTTTTGACTGTCACCGTTGCAACGATGCTTCAAAGGGATCGTTAGAAACTGTAACATATTTTTTCTTCTTTTTGTTTTTAAGCTTATTTGGTGAAATATTATAGTAGAAATATGTCTTTGGTGTACTAATTTTACAGTGCTGGCAAAATTTTGACAATTTTGAGTGTCGTAAATTCAGTTTTTAAACACACTGTTTTAGCGACTTCGTGTTTGGGTGTGAGTAGTTCCGCAAGAATTTTGGAGAAAAATTCTGTGTGCGTGCGACAACCATTCCTATAGCTATATGTAATAGATAGTATTATTAGACAGTACTTATATTATTTTAACCCATCCACTGGCAACGGCGCTCTTAGCGCAGTAGGCAAGCGCGCTGGTCTTCATGATAGAATCGCTATACCGCTAGGGTCGATGGTTCGGGTCCCGGTACTAACAATGCTTTTCTTTCTTCCACAGCACTAAAATTATGTCTACTTCTGGGCACGGATTCTAAATTAGTACTGGGAATGCACTGAGGCGCGCTGCTAATACTAAACCGCATGCAGCGGGGCGGAGGGCACTTGTTACTTTTGCTAATTTAGTAATTTTCTAGGAACCCTCTTAAGAGATGGAGCTATCAACAACATAGAAACCTCCGATAAGATGATCACATAGCCTAGGTTTCTCTAGACTTGACATCAGAAAGTTCAGTAAAGTTAGCTATTGCATCCCCTGAAACATCTGTGTTTGTGTGTTATCATGAACACCCCATCTACTAATTATTAAACTGCCAACCTAGGGACCTACATCATTCTTTCAAAATAAAAGTGGTCGAGTGGCCTAACTTGCCCGTATATCGGCAATCAAGCCTCTGTTGCCTTGTAACCTACGGGCGCAACGGAATGAGAAAATATATTTTTTTAGTAAATTCGCTCCAAGCCGAGTCCGTAATCCACAACCCTGTTCAAGGGCTTGTCCTCCAAGCCTTGTCCAAGGGAAGTGTTAACAAGCCCGGGCCGATTTCACTTACAATAATTTAGCGGTCATTGCTAAGTCGCTCGCTAAGAAGATATTACAAATTCATTAATGGTACTGTAGCGATGAAAGTAAATCTTGGGCTTCACTAAAGGCTATGGCAAACATCACAACTTAGCGATGGAGAATTGATCCCTTAGGTTTAGTTAGTGAAATCATTTTGGAAAATCGGTTGCTAAAGTGCGACCGATTTAAGATGTAGCAATGGAGTTCGGCGTTAGCGATGATCGCTAAACGTAGGCCTATGTGAAATCAACCCCAGATTAAGTGAAGTTACGGAAAGTGTTCTACCTGAAGCAAAGATCATAATTATCCTCCACACGAAAAGTATGAATGGTATATGCAACTTAGTAATCCTAGGCTTTAACCAATAAGCCTCATTAGTCTCGGCGTGTGTCATTATCTAAGATAAACTCGACAGCCTACAAGTTACGAAAACAGCTGGTTAAGTCCACAACACAAGTTTAAGTAGTGCTCGTCCCTCTAGTTTACAAAACATAAATGCTAGCCAGCCCCGTTCTCCCACGGTCCACATTATATGGTATGTAAACATTTTGTGCACCTGGGTAAAATACATTTTCACTGCGCGGGGTGACGTTTGATATCACCGCTGCAGAAGTTGTCTAGAACTTTGGGCCGAGTGTCTAGCATTCCGGTCATAAAGGCGCCGCACTGTGACCTGACTATGTAGAGAGTGCCCTGCATTTTTTGCAGCAACCCAAGAGACCGGAAAATGAACTAAGATCTGCAAAACTTAAATGAGGAAGGGATAAATATAAAAACCTACAGGTCATTACACATAATTTTCGATCTCACAGATTTTTTCTCATTTTCGGTCTTGCGATCCTTTTCACAATTTTGACCTCATGACCCCTTTGATCTTGTGAACCTGATTTTCCCTCTCGCGGACCGACGTGTATCAATACCCCTGCTCTTGTATAGGTTGCACTCGCCGTTAGAATATGTACTTCAAAAGAGAAGTACATTTTGCTTCCATGCGAAGGTTAATGCTTTTCAAGTTTTAGGCCTTACGGACTTTTGGAAACTTAAATCAAATGCAAAGATGATAATTATTGTTTAGGGCAAGTGCGACCATGCATGCGCTGGCTAAGGGCTTGCCAATAAATAAGGGCAGCTCTGCTCCCGATAAAACTGCTCGTCGCGGGGAAAATTTTGATTTTAAAGTCTTTCAGTTTGATAAAGAGTATTGAATTTGATGCTGTTCACCAATTGAGAAATTTTTGCTTTCTAACTTTCGGAGCCTTATTTGATTGGAAAGTATTCCTTCACAATCAAATAAGAACAAAAATGTGACCCTTAAAACCAAAAGAGAGAAAAAAAACTTGTTGGCAAAAGTTATATCCCGCCTGTTTTTTGTACCTCCACGCACTCTGTACGAAAGTTACACCCGATTTCAGCTTCCATTTAAATTAGTTTACCAATATTCACCATGGCTGACACTAACACTCTCTCCCTTCTCCAAAGTAAAGTACGACCAGATCCAACCTGACTATGAGTATGACATTATTCTCACGTATCTGTGGATCGAGAATTTCCCTTCTATGGTTCAGCCGTGACCTAAGGGCCTCCCTTGAATGTCACTGTACAATATATCGTGCATAATTGAGTAAAGCAATCATTTACATATTAACATAGCAGCGTACCGTATATTGCACCGAGAACTAGGTCACCTGCAAGGGTCATGATGAACAATTACGTTGGTGCCTGGGAATATATATGACTCATGCTTTTTGCGCGGTCAAGACTTTGACATGACAATTTGGCTGTCCCATAACGGGACGTTCATAGTTGATGCTTTAGGTAGGTAGATTGATCATTATCAAGACTGTACAGACTAGGAAGGGGGTGGGGGTGTGCACCAGCCCTTAATGTAACGAAGTTGGACAGATATTTGTCTCAGTCGGGCCCAGGGGAGCTTGAAAGTTAAACAGGTATGAAGTCGGTCAAAAACCGCCGCCTCTTTCCAGTTGTGGCTCAGTGGCTTGTTTTCCTTCTCCAACCAAAAGGTATTATAATAACATTATGAAAACTTGTAGTCGTACTTTTTTGAAGTGAAGCTTCGCGTGACCGCTATAGGAAGAATGCGTCGGTCAATATTTGTACTCAGACACCTGACCCAACCATTCGTGAATTGCGCCAGTTACGATAGCGCGAAGTGAGAAAATAACATTTGACATCTTTGTTTACATAACTGTTTTGAAATTTTAACTGCATTTTCAAACTGCATTTTAGCGAGAAGCTGAAAATGTCCCACCCGCTTTACACTAAAACTGCAAGTAACATATGATCTAATTTTAGAAGGCCCACCGGTTACCAGTGAAGCATAAATATTGGGTTATTCGGAAAATAAATCACTCAAAATCTGACCTAAGGATAGATCTACGTCGTCGAAATGGATTTGAGTTTGTTTCCGAAACAAAGTTAGCCCTTGTGCAGTTGTACTGTTGTAAAAGAGTCTCTCCGGTTTGGTACCCGTTTATAGTCTATTAGCGGTGGTTTTGGAAATAACTTTTTCAGTGTTGGGTGGGTGGTAATTAAACACCAATATTCAGTTAAACATCTTTTTAAAGCCTCAGTTTTAATATGTGGTGAGTAGAGAAACTTAAAAACGAAGGGCGGTGTGGATTCCTTTAGTTTCGGTGATAAATGCGAAGCGCGCGCCTCAAAATTAATTTCGGAAGTTATTTCCAAAATGTAGGAGTCTGGGTAATTTCGTGAATTCAGATTTTCTTAAAATGATTTGATTTAGTGATTGGGCCTTGGCGATTGTGACACAGACATAAGTGTCGGAGGGTTCAACTTTAATAAAATAAGTTCCTTGAAAGAGCTTTCAGGGTATCTTTAGTTGCGAGATAAGTATTGAAATGTTTTGGTTGGTTTAGAATATGTTTGGGTATCATGATGATTTGAAGGTGCAAAACGATTTCCTGGAGAAAGAAAACGTATGAAGGGCAGAGGGATTGTGTTTCTGGCCTGCGAACCCGACCTCATGTTCGGTCTTGTAGACCCTGTTCCGCTTTTGGTTTCGCGGACATTCTCAGGCTGCTTTAACAGAGAAAATATAGGGCATAGTCAGACAGGTCACAAGAAAGGATGCTACGTGACTGAGGTTCTAGACAGAACAAAAGATTCTAGATGGTCGTCGCGCCATTCAGTCTACGCAGCAGTGGACATCAGAGAAAACGTGAGAAAACACGGTTATTCACCCAGCTGCACAAACATTCTCGTATGATTGACATATGCGGAATGTTTGATGTCTTTGAACCCTGGGAGAACGGGACAGCTAAAACCTGGGAGGGGCGTAGAAACTTCGCTGTGAAGTATGGAGGTTCACTAGTTCTTAATAGTTTTCTTCGCTTTACTCCGCGCCGTGTACGGAAAAGGTTCTACATTGTTTAACGGCCTCTCCTAGGTATCAGTCTGCTAATGCACTGTTAAACCAAAATTGGTCCTGGTAATTATGTTTGCCCATATTTATGACGCTTTAAATTGGTGTAACCAATTCAAATTTGGATATAAAAACTTTTGCTTGGAATATACTATCTTTACCAAAGGTAAGTTAAAACAGTTTTGTTTTGTTATGGCATGTGGGGAAAATATGCTTGGTCTGGCCGTGCTTCGCATAAGTTACTAAGAACCGACAACCCCACCCCCTTTAACCGAGTATGGTTGTCATAAGTAGCCTTCAAAATTCCATCAACCCAAGTAAACTAGGTGTAGTACTGTATGATCTGACGCTGTATTCATGTACCTGTTTTTCAAATGCCGATACGAAAAAATATGGGACAATTTTTCGCATAACACACTGTAGATCCAAATTCACAAAAATAAAACAAAAGGGATAATGTATGTTGTAACTACAAATTGAAATCATAATAAACAGCGAACTTGAGAAACATCGTATCACCAGCTTGTTTACATTACTGATATCATATATCTCTCAATATATACCATTTGTCCAGGATCGTGACTGATGAGATGAGATAACAGAGCTAGCATTTTTTGCACTTTTCTTAAAAATACAAACACCAGTGCATTCGACACACATGCGAGTAAGGATGCCCTTCTGTGTTACTTAAAAATGGTTATTATTCTGTGTAGACTAACACCTTAGTCTTCAAATCGATTTCCAAACCATCAGTTGTCACTACGTTAGCTTAACAAGTTTGTTCTTGCCATAGGTATTCATCCAAAGCAAGAGACTACCATATCCGTGTAATCGGATTAGGAAATGAATGGGCTATAGACTCTGCCTACTGTTGGTGAACACTCATCCCTTCCAACTAATCTCAGCTAACTTGAACTGTTCATTTGTGCCTCGAATTTTCAGCACTTCTGGACTCTGTCTTACTCGTACCCTTTCCGTCCAAAATGTCCCCAAACTGCCAACTCGTCAGCGACGCAACAACGGCGTCGCGGACGAGTGTAAAGTGGAACGGAACAGCACTTTTTTCTATAATTTATGTGGTGTTATTACGTTAACTATCACAATATATTATCATAAAAATAACTTGGAACTTCAAACAGTAAATATTTCCGTTGATATGACCATATTATCAACTAGACTGCAAGCTTAATTAAGCAGATTGACACATTGACACCAAGCCTGACAAAAGAGAGGCCAAAAAGCATTACTTGAAACGACTGAAAAATTCCTACGGTCATGGATTATACGCGATCCTACGTTTATATACTCAAATAATCCCCTTTGAGAACAAATCAAGTGTAAGGAAGGTCTGTCGGTGTCTGCGTTGATGGTGCGCAGACACTGAGTATAGTAACGAAGACAACAAAGTATAGGAAAGAGTTAACACGCAGAGGAAAGTAGAAACAAGCAGAGCATTGACACAATGGGACTTATACGTGAGCTGTACTGTAGTGAGACAAAAGCGGTGGTGTAAGAATGTTTAGTGTTCACTTAATGTACTCAAATAACATCCAACATGTTGGTCATGCCATTTTCACAAATTAACTGAAAAGTGTTTAAACCCACTACACCTTTTTCCCAAATTGTGCAAAACAGGAAACCCCTAATGTGTTGCTAGTACCACACCTTACAACATTGCAAACACAAAGGGTTATGGGATTATCCCAAATAATTATTCTGTTATTGATGGAGCAATGTTTTTGGTTACGTGTGAAATGTTTATTGTTTTTTTTGTTATAAATTGCCTGGCATGAACAGACAGAAGAACAAAATAGCAAAAGATTTTAGATATATTTACCATAATTGTACAGGTGGTACTCAAATTTTAACTTGGAAGACAATCAGACAACCTTTAAATTTTGATTCTCATGTCACACATTGGCCAAATGGAAACACCCATAGGAAAACACAGAAAGGTAGGAAACTTATCTGGCTCTGACCAAATTTTCCTGCTTTAGAGCACAGGTCGTCCTAGCGTTATATAGTACAGTATATATAGTATATATATATAAAAAGGAAAAGGTAAGACACACCGCCTAATACCAACACAGTGCTTTGCACAAAACTGTTCATGATTTCTCACCTCATACTACATTTACCTCTTCAGATCTCTCGAGAACCTTCCCATCATCTTCTTCTAAAGAAACAGAACAAACTTTCAGTTGTCTTAAACAAAAAACCTCACATCAAATGCAAAAAATCTTCTCCTACGACGGATTAGATCACTCTTCTCCAATTCATATATACTATATAACGCTAGGATGACCTGTGCTTTAGAGGTCCAGTTCATCACAATCACTAACAAGCCTATTTAAGCTTCCTGGAAAAAGGTGACAGCAGGGTCTTGCTAGTAAAGGTGTACTGGTTGATGTCGTACCCATTCACCTGCTGTATGTTAAGATTTTCAAGCAATTTTCACATGTAAGGGCACTTTCTTTCTAGCTTTTTTCAGAAGCAGATTAAAACACCAACAACGCTTCCACACTGGTAAGTTAGAATTCCTGAAATGGTAGTCAAATTGCCCCCTGTGTTTTATAAAGCATTTTTTTCAAAGTTCAAATTCAATATTTTGTATTGCATTGATGTTCAAAAGTATTATTTTGTTATTCACATCGTTTTTTCAAATAATATTGATCCCAACTAAAACTGGCTGTTCACAATTGCCTTTAATGCTGTGGGGGGCACAGTTGTTGCTAAATTTCAATGAAACTTGGACACATTGGTCATTGGACTTAGGGCTACTTGTTGTGTTCAGAAAGTTGTAGCCAAAGATCATTTAAGATTTAAGATAAGATCAACTTTATTAAACCCCACAAGGCAGGAATGCTAGCATAAAACAGAACATTCAATAAAAGACAGTTAAATTACAAATCATGTACAAACAGCACAGTAAAGACTTGTACTAAGAGAAAGCATAAGAAGTAAAAAATAAGAAGTTAAAGTATTTGACAATAGGAACCAAGAAGGCAAGAACTAACATTTTGAAATTAAAATAATGGGATTTGATACATAGTAGTGTATTAGGGGTGTGGATTAGTACTGGAGTTGGGAGTCATCACTGGCTGATTCCTGAATACCTTCGTAGTGTCACTTCTCTCACAAATATGCTTTTTGTTCTTGGAAGATGGTTATGGGCAATTACGCAATAAAACACAAAATGATCACACAGTGTTTTTCATAGAAATATTATATATTTCATTGTTCCACTATATATCAATTATTTAAACCATAGAGATGCAGTACGAGTAAAACAATTTTTACGCGTAACTTGAATGTTGAAAGTGTAGCAACATTGAGACCCTATGGGGAAATAACGGTTGGACATTGACCTGAGGAAATATAACGGTTGAACATTTTTACATACATTACATAAAAGACAATATTTCAAACTGTTTATGATGTTCTTTTTCATTAGGATAGTGTAAGTTCATGTCTAACACACACCAAAGTAAAAGAAATATTTGATGCATATTGAGCTCATCAGAATAGGTAACAGTCAAACAGTTCTATGTCAAAAATGTTTGCCTTTCATAAATTTATCACACAAACTTACAAAACTCAAAATTTTTCTATAACTGTAAATGACTCTTCCTGTGCACAAAAATTCCTGACCAAAGGTGGCTTGTGAAACACTGAAAACATCATTGTTTGTGCTCATGGAGCTCTGGTGGCAAATTTCAAGAAGCATGTACATGTATACAAACACCGTGGTGCATGCATCTGTACCTCAAACTTAAATTGCCTCCATACTCCCATGTGCATTGTAACACAAAGTTTGCATGAGTTTTATAAGCTCCTTTAGACTTAGAGTTTATACATACAGCAAAGGTATGCTGTTTGAGTTTTGTCATTTTTGTGGTAAATTTGTAACAGTCGAAAAATTTTGACATACTGTTCGACTGTTACCTATTTAATGCTCTGAGCTCAATGTGCATCAAATATTACTCTAACTTTGGTGTGTGTTAGGCATTAGCAAAGGTTACTGTATGCCAATAAAATAGCTAAGACTATTGAAGAACATAAACTCTTAAAAATTGCTTTTTACGTAATGTATGTCAAAATGTTCGATTGTTATATTTTTTCTTGATGTGCATCAATGTTCAACAGTTATTTTCCCATAGAGTTTCAATGCTGATTTTCAATGTTCAAGTAGAAAGTTGAAATTGCTTACACTACTGTATCTCTCTGCTTCAAATAATCCGTATCCCATAAAGTTTCAATGCTGATTTTCAATGTTCAAGTAGAAAGTTGAAATTACTTACACTACTGTATCTCTCTGCTTCAAATAATTCGTGTCCCATAGAGTTTCAATGCTGATTTTCCATGTTCGAGTTGAAATTGCTTACACTACTGTATCCCTCTACTTCAAATAATTCGTATCCCATAGAGTTTCAATGCTGATTTTCAGTGTTCAAGTTGAAATTGCTTACACTACTGTATCTCTCTACTTCAAATAATTCGTATCCCATAGAGTTTCAATGCTGATTTTCAGTGTTCAAGTTGAAATTGCTTACACTACTGTATCTCTCTACTTCAAATAATTCGTATCCCATAGAGTTTCAATGCTGATTTTCAATGTTCAAGTAGAAAGTTGAAATTGCTTACACTACTGTATCTCTCTGCTTCAAATAATTCGTATCCCATAGAGTTTCAGTGCTGATTTTCAGTGTTCAAGTAGAAATTACTTACACTACTGTATCTCTCTGCTTCAAATAATTCGTGTCCCATAAAGTTTCAGTGCTGATTTTCAATGTTCAAGTAGAAAGTTGAAATTGCTTACACTACTGTATCTCTCTGCTTCAAATAATTCGTATTGAAAATAACAGTACAGGGCAGGTCCAAGCTATTTGCACTGTGACGTACGGGACATTTCAGAGATGTAAATGTGTCTAAAAGTTATGAAGAAGTTGGCATTCAAGAAACTTTTAGGCATACACAATTGTTGCAACTGACACTTTAATTAAAAAGTAATAAAAACTTTTCACACCTCGCTAATTAGGTAAGATCTTAATTAAAAGCCAGTGTGACGTACTGGACCAGAGAATTTTGTGTTATTGTGCTGAAATATTAAACCTTAAAATGCTCTGAAAGTAAAGGTGAAGCAATCAAGCTAATATCATCAATGTGTAGCCTAACCTTTTAAGTAATATACTGCACATTACTATAAAAGAATAAAAAGCAGTTTTGTTACTGGGGTGACACAAACAAAAAATATCTTGTGACGTACGGGACATGTGACGTACGGGACAATTTGTCCCTACACAAAATGTATTGGAAAAGCCTGATTTGGATTAAATTATGATTTATTATGAAAATGCTGTACAGAAAATGCAAATTACTGAAAGAGTTGGACCCCCTGTACTTACTCTAATGCAAGACAATTATCATACACATTGAAACGGTCATTCCTTTTATCTTATTACTAAAAATGTGGCCACTTACGAAATTTAAAGTTGGACTGAATACAAGACTAATTTTTCTATTTACAGTACTGTAACATACACACTTTCTTTACACTATTTGTTGTATTTCAGTAAATATTTGTTGTTGTATATTTGTACGTTGTAGAGTTGTATATAACTCTGTAAAGTATAGCCTACAATGTTCTAGGAGTTTGCAAAAATGGTGAATGACACAGTGTGTGGGGTGACAGTGTAGTTGGGGGACAGGATCACTGTTTTCCAGTACAAGACGCTTGTTGGATGATTCAATGCAATATTGGAATTTTAATGAACCTAATTTTGCAAACTGTTATTCTCTTTAAATGAACTGTTCTCTTACATATATACCCCTTGCCCTAACAGTCTTTTCTGTTGTTCAAGGTATTTGATAACCCCCACCCCATAAAATTTTCTAAATAAATGGATTTCATAGATGACAGCTGGTACACGGCTGTTTTCTAAAATTTTGTCACTCTCCAAAATAACAGTAAACCATGCTGTATGGCTTCTATTGTTGCTTTAAAGACCTCTTGTCATGGAAGAGTTAAATATGAAATTTGATCAAATATCAGTTCAACTAAATCATGTACAGTACACATGTATGCAAATTCATTTACAGTGTCACTATGTTAATACCAAGCATATGGTAAAATACTGTTAAATTGTAACTCCCCTAGTATTGTACGCTATTACTTTGATAAGTCTGTAAGTACTGTAAATAACCAGATCTCCTTGTATTGAGCTGTGATCAATCAGAAATCTCTAGCAACTCCCTAGTTCAACTAAATTAAATGTCCAGTACCATGCAACAGGAACTGCAATACTCTTAAAATCATTATGCCCTACTCTGAGAAAATTTCAGAAAATTTTACAAAAATCAACTAAAAAATGTCAGGTTTGGAGTTGAATCACAAAAATGCTAGCAGTAATGATCATGGGCCATTCTTTCTTTTCAAAAAATGGCATCTGATAAACATCAAAAGGGTACATTGCTTAGTATTAGGGTAGGGAACGAGTTAAGGGAGGTGAGAGAAGTTCAGTGTACAAACTCAATGCAGTTGTCCCGTACGTCACATTTTGTCCTGTACGTCACATTTTTTAATTTGATTATTGAGCATGCATAAATTATGTTAAGAAAAATCTTGTTGAATATATTTTTGTAGACTCCCACAAATCAGAACTTCACAAAATATTTTTTGAAAATATTGTTTACTCTTTCATAAAACTAAAAAAATTAGGCAAAAATTGTGACGTACGGGACATACACTTTTGGAATCTGCCTAATTAGCATAATTAATGAGGTGAGCAAAGTAAAGTATTTTTTAAAATTTTTGGGAGGGTGGATGCACTATGTCTCAAATAATAGTTACTCAAATAAATCATGTAGCTGGTTTCTGGACTAAATTTTTAATGTCCCTTACGTCACGCTCATTTTAATAATTATGCAAATTAGCAGCCTTCCATTCATTGTGTGTATTATTTTTTCCAAAAATTATATTAAATTTGAAAACGTCAATCCTTAAGCTTTACAATGATGCTAAATATGCCTTATTTCAATGAAATTTTAAAAATGACTTCATGGGATAGAATATAGCTTGGACCTGCCCTACAGTGAAAACATCAATTTTTCTTTGGAAAACCAGAATGGTATCATTTTGTGTTGGTTTACCGTGTAACTGCCCTTATAATATTCTTAATGTAGTGGTTTTTAAGGTCTGTACATGGCTCAATCCATTAATTAGGGGTCCAATAGTGTGACATAAGGTCAAAATTTAAAAATCATTTTATCTGATTGAAATTTACACTCATGATAGAGTATCAACAGCAGTTATAAAAAATACAAATATTTTTGCATTGAGCATTATGTATGCATGAGGAGACTCATTCAAACATAAACTTGGCCAGTAAATTGACCGACATAACGGGGACTCAAAAGGAGTCTTTAACCTTCTCCCACAAGAATGATGAAAATCTGAAATGGTTGAAAATTCCTATTTGAATGTGTTTTAGTACCCATTGTGACAAGAACGTGGTAAAAGTTTGAAAAAATACTCCAAAAATTAGGAAAGTCAGTTTCATTTTTCTCAAAAATTTTTAGTTGCCAAAATGTCTACGTATTTACACGTTTTTGTACAATATCGACTGATTTTTACCAATTAATGATGTTTAAGTATTCAAATTTTCCTCTTTGACACCCTAAGATTGTTAGACTTAACATTTGAAATCTTATTTATTGTCCCTTCATGGACGTAAGTAATATTAGCAAGATATTACACGCCATTATATCTGTCGTGTGTAACAGGGACACCAAGATGTCCCCATAACACCTAACATTCAAAGTGCCAGTTTGATTTTTAAATGTTAAGTTAAGCTGGTAACTTTCAAATACAACAAAAACCACTGTTTGCAGTTACAGTATACTGTAAGATAGAATAATAAGATCCCATTTTCATCAATTTTTTGTTTGGTTATGGCAGACATAACTCTGACAGGAAGGGGGACACCAAAAAAATCAAATGTTCATTAGGAATGAATACAAGATTCTCAAACCATGGGATTAACTTTTCTGGTAATATTCTGGGACCTTCTATTCATGTACCTTTGTTCACCCCAAAATTAATTAGTTTGTGCGATTGGTTAAACATCAAACTTTACCAACATAACTCACTAACAGGGACGACAAAATTCTGTCCATATCGAATTTTACCTACAAAATCTTTTGTTTTGATTTTTTCTTTCCAAATGAGCCACTATCTAAAAGAGTTTGACCTATTTTTTGTATCAAGAAAACTGGCCACCTGAGAATGATCATATTTGTAGAAATGATGGAATATACATTAAAAAACCAACATAACTAGGGGGGACACCAAAAAGTTATGTCCGCCAGGCTGTTTTCAATAGTATCATTTGGAAAATTGGGTGGAGCGCTAATGCTCATATTTTTGGAAATGTTGACTTTTGGTGATACCCTTACCATAACACATGAGCAAAGTAATTCAGTCTGTGATATGTATGTATTTCTGATTATTCAAATTTGTATATTTGTATGTCACAGCCATTACGCAAAAATGAGGGGGGACACCAAAGCAAAGAAGTCTGTTTTCTAAAAAATACTTAACTTTAAATATTCAGTTTATATATCATAAGATAGCCTAGTTGGTAAAGGATAATAAAATACCTGAGGCACTGGTTTGATGTTTTGCCTGTTTTTGAAATGTAGCATTATATTGGCAAAGTCAGTAAAAACCCCATTGGACCCCTAGTTTATGGATTGAGCCACATAGATTTTTTTTATCCAAGGTCATACAGTACTGCTCAAAAGTAACGGATGGAATGCGCTCCCGTTTCCCGCAATCCATAGCAGGATGAGTGCGGGGAATCTATTATTCCGCAGAGCGCGCTCCACGCCAATGTCCCGGGGATGTACCGTTGCGTTCTGTGGTTTTAACAAGGATATTCGCCTATTGTATACACTGACAAAGCTCTTTGAATGAGTAAGAACGTAACAGGGAATTTGGGAATATAACGGATCGGACGGCTCAAGTAGCGAAATATTCACTGGAAACATCGCTCAAACTGACTGTTATAGCGCGGTGTATTTGTGAGCCAAAGCAGTTATTAATATTAGAGTGAGAGTTGTTTTTACGCGATCCGGTATTAGCAATGGGCCGTACGTACACGTACACGCGGCGATTCTTATTCCCAACTTGCACGGCGAACGTTACTTTTTCATCAGCGATATCTCTGTGACTACTTTAAAACAGCTTACTGACCGCTGCGCAAGTTTCTTATAAAATGTCGCAATGCATCCGTAAAATGGTGCAATATCTCCGTATAGCTATACAGTTGCTAACGTTAGAGCAAGTGCAGCAAATTCAGTTAGCTAGCCAGCTATGTATGCAATCATTGCGATGACTGCAACATTCATTTTGCAATTCACGCTGCAGAATTCCTTGTGCGGGACACTGCGGCGAATACGTCATTGTTTTAAATTTTTGGAACTACTTTTGCTATGACTATTTTGTACATAATAAGCAATGCATAGTGACTGTATACTGTTGTACTCGTAGTTGTAGGCTAAACATAACGTTAGGCCTACCGTACGCCTATCGTAAATTATGGTTGCCTACAAAAGTAATACTGATTTAGCTTTGTCTTACTGTAGGTAAACTGTAAGTTAAAGCGTTCATTACTAAGGCGTGAGAGTTATCTCTCAACGATGTACAGTAACTGCTTAGGCCTATACTAGCCTAACGCTAGGACTATCATTAAAAGTTAGACAAGCCTAGCAAGAAGTAAATTGGGTTGTTAGGTTTGTGATGGTAACCTTTATAGCCTGCCTATTGCTATGTCAATAAAGTCACCGATGAGGATAATAGTATAAGTATTAAAGTATTTAGCCTAGTATTAAAATGGGGGAATGGCACTAGCCTATTGCTCTAAGTAAGACCAAGTTAAACCAGATTCACCCAGTTATCTAAAAGAACCAGAATAGTAATGACATTAATAACAATAAAACATTGGACATGATGTTACAACCATGGCTGTACTTTTTGAGAGAGGGGTTTCGGCATGACCTAATGTTGTATATTCTGGCGTAACCCTAGTGGCATACAACATACAAAGTTTTCAGAGAGATATGACCCTTGGTATTATGCTTTTCTTGTTGTATTTAGCCCTGCGGGCAAAATAATGCTTGTGACTTTGGACAAATGACAAATAGAGACTTGAAACCTGTTTATTAAGGCTGCAGCATATCAAACACAAATTTTCATTATCCCCATTCTGTAGTGAAAAATAAAAATCATCCCAGCATCATAATTTATTGACAGTTTATTGGTCCTGAAATGAAAAGCTTGCCTTGGGATGCAACAAAATCCTGTGCAGCTACTTCAACAAAGAGTATGGTTTTGAATAAGCAGCTTATAGCACAATTGGGAACCTTGCAAAGAGACCAGGTCAATGTATTGGAAAACTCACTAAGATTAACTTGGTTTTGTTGATGTTGTTTGGTGGTGTTGGTGTTATAATACTAACATCTGACAGTTGTGTTTTGAAGGCATTTATACTAACATACTGTATTTACAGATTTGGTTCATTTTTCACAATCATAAACATCTGTTTTTTTTTAACATCACAAACAGCATGAAGCTAATACTGCTTGAAATCCTTCTGTTCTCCATTCAAACCTTTTACAATTTATATAGCTGAATTTTGGATAGTCAATTAGTCACGTTATATTAACACAAAAACTGAAACGGGATGGGGCATAGGTGTATCAGGGTAATTTTTGCCTGAATTTAGACGGCAAGTGTCTTCTCTGCAGGCCACCTCACATGTCCATAAGTAGGGGTAAGGTTTAGTTATATAATTCATAAAAATAGGAGAGACATGGTGACTTTCAGTTTTCAGGGTTGGCAGCAAGGCGCTGGGGGATCCCCTTGTTGGGAGCTTTGCCCCCTCCCCCCCCCCCCGAAAATCATGTCCCATTCCGTACATGTTATACCACTGTTTTTAGGCTAAGAATTCACTCCTTCATGTCTCAGATGTCGCATGTTTCATGCTCAGTGGTTTCACTAAAATAAGGCACAAATTGTACATCATAATTATTGGCCACGTCACTGTTCCCTGGGTGGGATGGTTCCAGTCTGAGAATGGCCAAGTTTAAAATGCAGGCATTTCTTAAACCACAATGATTGAAATTACTGTAGTTGCCATGGTTAGACCTGGCTACATTTTCAAATCAAAATCAGGGATAGTGCGGGACTTCAACTGTTTTGGTGGCTGAGCACAAATCGAATGCTCCCATTTGCTAAATATCTTGTTCAACATCACCACTTTAAAGAGATTTCGAATTTTTATCTTTTAAGTCTTGGTGGGTTCTAACCGTTGTTCCCGAGGTTAAATGTTTTCAAGATTCAATATTCCCTGTTTTCGTATTATCTCAATTTCGCGATGATTAATACACCACTTTTCCGGGGGTTCAATGTTTCCAGAAGTGCGAATGTTCCCAACATTTGGGGAGGTTGAACCTGGGGAACAATGACTGCTGTGAAAGGAATCTGTAAGCTTTACCTTTCTTGTTTCAGTTTTTGCCATAATATTCCTTCATGATATAAGCTCCAGATTTTCAAACTTATGTTAAGAGGAAGCCATTTTTTCCGGGAAGTTACCTAATGTCGTCTGAGGACTTTTTTCAGTATGATGATGTTCAGAAACCCCAACAAACTATACAAGTCTCACCTACGACGTATACTTGATTTTCCTCAGAAGTTTCGATTCTTCAATAACAACCGCCATATCTGTCATAAAATCATTTCTTTCCAAAACAAACTTTAAGTTTTCAAAAGTTAAGAAAAAGCAAAATATGTTTTGAAAATCTTCCAATTTGTGAGTTCGCTTGATACTCTGTAGTCTTTACAACATAACACTTGACAGCCCGATATATCCTACTTGGTTTGACTTGATAGAAACCACAAATTTTTGGATTAAATTTCACCTTGCTGAAAAAATTCTTGCATTCAACTGAAACAAACTTTCAAAAAATATACATAGGCCAATGATTCTCCTCAATTCATTGTCCAATCAAGTAAAACTGCTTCGGGCAAATTTCCAGTTTCGTCTGGAAGCCTTAGTGCGAATTTTGCTCATATCAAGAAAAGACTGTCAATAAACAGCCAGCCCTTTTTAATGGTCCATTTAAAAGCCCCAAATTCCTAACAATTTCAAAACAAGCTCCTGATTTGCAAATGCCTGTATTTCATAAAATGAAATTCAAAAATTGGAGCGTGCGTAGCGTGCCTCAAATCTGCAAATAATGTCTCACCTGGAACTCATCACCTTTGTTAGGGCTTTGAAATGCTGCCCACCTTGATTTCCTGTCGGGCAGATCCTGGTGTGACACCTGCTACTAGCATCTGCCACAACTGTCCCTAAAATTCATACTTACCCATCATGACACGCAATCCTAGTTAATTGATCCATAGCATGGCCTGGTGAGCATACAAGGCCCTAACTTTATCGAAACATCAGTGCATGCACTCTAAAATCAGTCAGATGGGGCACCGACTGGAATCTTGTCAAATAGTCAGATAATTTAGCAATATCTGTTTTAAGAGGTAGAAATGGCTCAAGGATAAACTTTTCATTTCATATATGAGCAGAATGTAGTCAAAGGTTTTGACAAGATTTCATTTTAGATTTTTTTCCAATTTGACGAGGACATTTTTAGAATGAGCTATATGAGCTAAACTCTCCTCTTTTTAAAATTGGATTCCAAGCAAAGCACTGTCACTACTGAGAATTGTGTTATACAGTATCCACGATGAAATTTTTGACTGGGGTAACTGGTGCCAAAACATGGTTTCTGGACTGAAACTAGAAGTGATGAATTATCAGTGTGTAAGAGACCCGGTTTAGCCAGCCATTGGAAACTCCCCCTTTCCCCAACCCCCTATTTAACAGATCTTATGTTAAGCGATTTATCAGCCTCACAAACATTGCATCCGTCTTCTAACGAAGTCGGCTGAGGTGAAACTTATTCAAAACACAAAGATCAAAGTGTATGTTAGTGAGGAAACTTTAGTAACAATAACAAGATATTAGTATGAACAAATGTGCGAGTGAAATCATGCATGTAGTTTTGAACAAGAAAAATTAGAATGATTTGAAATTCGACAGCATCTTCTTCATGTTTTCTTGATATATATTTTTTATGCTTGACTGACGAAGGGGGGTAACGACAATCAAAGTCCCTCTCTTGAAACTGTATGCTAGGCACACCCTTCTCTTTCATTTTGGGACACCTGTGGAAAACAGTGAAAAGTCAAGTTAATATCACTTTAATATGATTCTTTCCCTGCCACTCTAGAGAGCCATACAAGTAGGGGTAAAAGTAAATGCCTTGGGTTTTGTTAATAAACAAGCTTAATTGAAGAAAATCTTTCAGAAAGAGGTAGAAACGTTATCTCAACGGCATGTTGCATTTTGAAGATATTTTTACAGGAATGCATTTTTCTAGCGATGAAGTGCACTTCGGGAAATCCGTGATGTCATCGCGGCGTGTTTATGAGACATGACATTGAATAACAAATAAAAGTTTCCCTCTCTTGTATGTGTTCAGGTATGCCGCGGCCATGTATGTTGCATGCAGGCTAAATTTGCTAAGACAACCAACGGCCCGATAAAAATAATTTGTCTGGTACTATTTGCCTCGAACGGCAAAAGTATCTTCGATATTATCATCAATTACGTAAAAAGTAACCTCCGTATAACATGCGGCCAAGATGAGCGGCTTTCTTCGCAATCTTTCCGTTCTGAAATACGAGCCATGAAATGACTTCGCAGTCCGATGATTTCGTAACCAGCTTGCTTGCGCGGCAGGCGCTGCTTGATAGAGGCACGTACGTACGTACTGTTCGTACATAAGTAAAAAAGTTAGTGTTGTGCTTTGTGGACGAGTATACTGTGTACAGAGGCTAATTGCTGCAGAATGCTGGTTTTTCTGCAAGGGCAGCGAGCAGAAAATCTTTTCTAATTTTGTTTCAAAATAATGGTTATTAAATACTTAGTTATGGGTTACGGTGATTTGGTACATTTCACACGTCCTTTCATAATGCCGTATCAGAATTTTGACAAAAGGTTCATTAGCTGTTACAAGGAGCTGTTATTATGGTTGGTGTCGTGTGCGCGACCCATCTTCAAGAACGTGAAAGGGCATTGCTGTTCCGTTTCCCTTCGCTATGCAATGAAAAAAAACTTCTGTGGAATGAAACTTTCTCCTGCAAAAACATGTCACGTATGAAAATATTGCGACATTTTACGGATGCATAGCGCCTTTTGGCAGTCTGCTAACTGCACATACGTCCATGCGCTGCTCTCATTAGTTCACCGACGAATAAGCTAAACGAGAGTCAACAGTCGCCGTAAAGGAAATTTGTCACTTCGTACGAATGGATTTCAGGGCCAAATAGGCCTAAAATATTTTTCTTTAATCAAAACTATTCACTCATTCAACTTATAAGTTTCCAAGCTGTTGTGATGAACCTCCGAGAGTTGACCGTGCATGAATAGTCACACAGATAAACACTCTTTATAATACGTAACGGTAAATTTCGCTTACCGTTACAGTCAGCAAGCACAATAGGTATTACAATGGGAGTACACAGTGAATGGGGTCTGCTGCACTATGAATGGAAGACGGACTGCGTGGATTGCAGGGGCTTTGTCTCCCCGCAATCAGAGCGTAATTTCGGATTAGAGCGCACTCTTTTTTCCTCAGTTACTTTTGAGCAGTACTGTAAGAGGTCAAAAACAAAAAGAGGCACTATCTTTGGTGCGGTATTGCCAGTGTGAGTCCGATAGTTAACAAATCTAGATCTAGTCATCAAATGCAGCATATTTAACCAACTTTGAAGGCTTCTAGCTTGTTTAAAAAAATACGTCAGTGGTCATTCAAACTCATTTGAGGTCATAGAACTAAAAAATTTTAAATGCCCTTTTCTCCTAGATGCCTTGCAAAATTGTCCTGAAAATTGCTTACACCCGTAGATGGACATCTGGCAGATTTCTGTACATATTCCTTGTTTGATTTGGGATGACTGACTTTGGATGTATAATAGTTTTTACACCTTTTTGACCAATTTTGTGCCACCCCTCTGTTTTATTTTACCAGTCTCACAAATTCAGTGTATTGCATTTAACTAACCCTGCTTGACTTGAGGTGGGGATGGAGAGGGTCAAATATCTTTTCTTGTGTTCAGGGAGGAAGAAGCTCTTGCTTACTATTGTATTGTGAAAGCTTAAACTTGCCATCTGCCTTGTTGACTACTAACTTAACTTATTGTTTGCTGTAAAAATAGTAAGCAAGACAGTAGGGGGTTGTCATTTAACTGTAACTGAGAGATATCCAAACATTCTTAATTGTGGATTCATCTGTTCAAGAAATAACAGTCATGTATAGCAAGTACAGTACAGGCATAGGGAGTGATTTTCTTGGCATTATAAGCCATCAGTGTTTAGTAATTCCAACAGGTTTGAGCTTCAGCGCTGATGGTGCTCTAGTCCTTGGTCACACGATGTTATCACAGACTCAAAAGTTTAACAGTCTGTTCCTCATGTACAGTGCATTTTGATACATATTCTAAGCTGTTGGGACAAGGAGTCAAAGAACAAAAAAAAAAACTTTTGTCTTAAAATTGAGGTAGTTTTGCAGGGTTCAGTTGACATGCTGAAATTATTTCAACCATTTTTCCCATTGTTAGGACTTCTATAATAGTTCTGATTGTAATCAGGGTTTCCTTGGGCATAAAGCAACTCATGAAAACTGAAGAAATTTTTAAAACTTGTTTAAGTTTTCTTGGTATTTACCAACAAATGGTCAACTTAGACATTCATACAAATAACTTTTATGAGTGAGTTGTGTTCTTTTTGGTTCAATAATTTTTAAAAATTCATGACAAGACAGTGTGTTTTCAAATTATACACAAAACCTTTACACGAGAGGAGCCCACAAAATTCAAAATTGTAACATTTTCCATAAAGTATGAAACTCAGCTCAGCCTATTAATGATGATGGGAGTTAATCCTCCAGAATTCTTTTTTCATATTGTTCAAGAGGCCTGTTAGGCTGCGTTCACATAGGGGTATACTATTTGGGTGCACGGTGCACGCTTTCGAGGGCACGCGAATAGCTTGAATCGAACAATAGGATTTCCTCACACCGGTTCACATAAGAGGGCACTATTCGAAATGCCGTATAGCCGCGTATAGTATAGTATAGTATAGTATAGTATAGTATAGTATAGTATAGTATAGTTGGAAGCGTGCTTGTTCTATTTTCGTGCAGTGTTTACGGTGACCCGTGACAGTTTTTGAAGTTGTGCTTTGGCAAAAATGAGGTAAATTACTCATTTTATTGGAATTTCATAGCACATGCCCAGGGTTTTCCCTGGGTTTAGAATTGAACGTCGCGCATCTGATGCGTCCATAGGTGGATAGCCGGCCTGGGTGAGGGGTATAAGGGGAGGGGGTCTCCCCCTCCCCTTTTGGAAATTTTGTGACTTATGCAAGTTCCTAGACGCAAAATGGTGACAATTTTGAGGCAAATTCGTCAACACCATTTCTGTAAGTTGAGGCAAAAATATTAGCACAGAAACTCACATTCGTACAAATTTGGATCTAGTGATAGCGGTCACATTGGCTTTATATCACCATAATTACTGCTTCAAAAGTTTTGGTTTATCGGCATGGCTTTTATTGAGTGCTGGCACCGGACGATTTTTACCCCCGGTTGGCCGTTATTTCGCGCACGTCGCTCACCAAAATTGACATGATTGGGCCCGGGTCCGGCTTGCAATATTACCAGCTCAGGATAGAAAATATTGGGGATATTTCCGTTCGTTTTACGAACGGGATACCATTTTTGTAGGCGTAATATTTTCACTTCACAAGTGGAGATACAAATCAACCTTTAAATACAGTACTGTAGAATTGTTTGTAGTCGATGTCACATGCCCTTTGATAATTTATTTCTTAGGCCAACTCCGTGCTCTGTCTAGTTTTCATTCCCCAATCATGTCAGAACATTTGCATTGTTTCACTGCACTGGGTTGTAGTTGTGGTAATTGTACTGTAGCTTCTCTCCTGCTTTAGCGAACCCATGTAGAGCAATCATTCATGATAATCTTAGCAGTTCTGGGCAGCAAAACAATTGCACCTGATTAACGTATCTTGTGGTTCCTTTCGGATATAAATATCCCCGTACTTTTTAAGCAGTTCTAGTCCAAAACTTACGTCTTGTTTAAAAAGAATCTGCAACTAAAATGCACTTTAGTCAGATCCCCGAAAAAATCCACGTACGCAGAGATTTGTGATGCCATTTCATGGTGAATTTGGCACGGGGCTCGCCCAGCTGCGCTAGCCGGCGATCGTTGTAACACAAACTCAACGGGAAAACTTGTCTCGAGACCGAGTATTTTCACACACTAAAACACGTAGGCGAAGGCGCGAGTTGTGATTGGCTGGCTAGAATCAATGAAACTGAACCAATCACGATGCAGGGACCAATTTAAATTTTGAAATGGATCGTATGCATATGATGTCATTAAGCAAAACATGACGTCTTGTTTGGTGGAATAAACGGACACGCACTTAAGTCTACTGCATGCCCGGGCGAAGAAGTTGGCTGCAAGGGACCACGTGCATCACTGTTTTTGTTTGCAATGACGTCGTATGACAACATTGCAAAAATCCTACTGTAATTTATGCAAGATAATAAGCACCGAACTTCACAAGATTCCAGGAGCTACGTGTACAAAACGTGCACAGACATGTATGCTAAGCTTGGGGATTTGAAAAAAAAGGTGAAACACTGCAGCTCGATAGTCTGTGCAATTTGTTTTGTGCAGAAGTTTGTACAGCAACTTACACGGCGCTTTCTGTGAGAAAGCAAAGAAAACACATTGAATGCAAATCTAAATCCAATCTAAATCTAATTCCATGTAATACTACAGGGTTTCAGCAGAAAATATCAAACGATCCATGGCACTTCCATGGTAAAATTTTACGTTTGTGATTATCAATGCATCCCGTTTTGGTGGGAAGTTGAAGGATTGAGTTTATGGGAATTTTACAAAACTAAGGGCAAGTTTCAAGTATATTTTAGCCCCTTTTTCAGTTTGCAAATAGCCTAATCGGTGGTAATGATCGGGTGAATGCCAGAATTTATAAAAGCATTGGAGCACAATGCCGCAAGCATTAATCACAGATTGTGTGCGTACCGATCTTTTATGAAAACATGTTGGGAAAACAAGGGTTCTGTGACATCATACACATAAGTTCCATTGCACTTATCTTAAGTTACCTCTACGTAAGGAACATCGTAACATCGTGATTGGTTCATTATTGCTTTTAATCAGCCAATGACACTCGCGACATCGTCAATGTAGTTTTACTGTGTAGGAATTACGTGTAGAAACCAATGGTCTTCGTATAGAATTCTAATACTCCCATTGCATTTGTGCTACAATCAAATTTCCCAAACTTTGGTTGTAGTCCGGCAAAACAGTTTAGAGACAGAGTATTTACTGAGGGGAAGGGAGAGGGGGTTAGACTGTAGTGTGCGTTTGCACAACTTTATTTTCCGATTTTCTGAATTTCGGTGTAAGTTTTAAGAAGGAAGTAACAGGAAATATGTGGACTTTCATCGTTAAGATAAATGACATGGCTCGTTCGTTTGATTGATAATTTCCCAAATCTGAGACATTAGCCCCGCCTCTAACCTGCAAAAAAGGACGTTTGTGTTTTGGTCGTGCAAGTCGTGTTGTGCCACATAGCTACTGCGCTCCGGACTGAGCACAACAGTTTCCTGATAGGAGCCTACGAGGGCAAGTGCAGGCTAGTAATACTGTGGTGTTACTTGTTCAGTAGTAGGCCCTATGGGATACACATACAAAGCTCCGACTCGCATGCAGTAGTAGGTGAATGGAAGTTAAAAAAGTTAGTTCCAGTTTTACAAATAAGTCAATGATTTTGTCGTTTATTTTATTAACAACAAAAGCAATCGTTGACAGAAAGAAGAAAAATTATGGAGGCTAGCTGGCACCAATTTTGAACATCGCGGCCTCATTGATTTTGAAGCTTGAACGTCGCGGGGCACGACGTTCAAAAGGCCCAGGGAAAACCCTGATGCCATCATATTTCAGTTATCCAATGTCAAATGCCCCCCCCCTTTTAATTGAAAGAACAATATGCACATTCCATGAGTGGGCCCGGCATTTTTTTTCTTCCTTTTTTGATCTTGAAATGCTCGAAGACACAAGGTCAAAATGACCTGCAGTTCCATGTTGTTGTGTACTGTATAGTCAAGCCGTATTTAACTCATTACTTAATTAATGATTCTTATAAGTTAAATAATGTGGAAATGGATGTGGAGTAATGTGGAAATGGATTTAAATCCCGAAAACATTGTTTCTAAAGTATTTTGACAGCGCGAAAAGAATATTAAAGTAGGTAACACGTGCTACCCAATGTGACCCGCCGTGCCCGTATAGGGTATAGCGAATAGCGTATACCGAATACAGTATACCGTATACGGTATACTTCTATGTGAACGCACCTATATATATTTTTTCTTTAATTTTTTGACTAGAGGTATACCTAAAGGACTGAAATCAAAACGAAGCTTTCACACTGGAGCCTAACTTCAAACAGTCATTGCACTTTCTTAATTTCTTAATCCAACTATAGCAAATTCATATAAATCAGACAAATTATAAGTCTATTTCGCTCTTACTTACCTCCTATTTACATATGTAACCATTATTGCCTGCAATAACTGTCTGGCAAAAAACTAACTAGCACCGTGGTAACCCCTACCAACTGAGGGCGCCTGCCACCTAAGAACGTCCTTCGCATTTTTGCCTCAACGTGAATAACATGCCTTTGGAAATTGTCTGGTTGAAATCTGCTTCCTTCTTTGTTTTCAAGAAGTTCTTCGATCCTACATCGTTCTCAAGCATTGTGGAGACATCTTCTGTGTTGACCCCTCCTGAATCATGAGTATCCTATTCTTTTTACGAACTTTTTGAGGGCATTTTTAAGTCTACGTCATTCGAGGATTTTCACCTTGCACGATCCTCTAAGTTCTCCTATACTTTGTACAGGTACCAGTCTCGCACTGCCATTTTGTTGCGGAATCGCGGGTCCCGTGTTAGTCTCTTCGGAGACTTCCCCCTCCCTTGGCTCCCACCTGGGGTTCGTGGTTCGGCCTCCGTTCCGTTCATTTTGTATCTCTTTCAGGTTTCGGTCGGAGTTCCATTCCATAGCCCAGGTTTTTATCCCTCTTGAATCGTTTTTATTATCAGTTTTGGGATTGCGTAGTTTGTTCAGTAACTTCATATGGCATGTTACATGTTAGTTCTTCACGTATTTAACGTTTTTATGTTTGCATGCTATGTTCGTTTTATATTACTTCGTAGTTCATGCTTGTTTAATCACATTATTTACGCCATTTTATTGCAGTTCGCTCGCTCCCTTCTGGGGCTTGCTTGTTCATGCTTGCTATGTTAATCCGCATTATTATTTTCACCAGGCATGCCTTAAGCTTGCTCTCCGCCGGGCTAGTCCCGGCTGTTTTGTTCTCCTTAACAATTATCTTCCCAGGTCCGAAACATTCAAGCCACGGCTCATCTTCCCAGAAATCCAGGAAAGGGAAAATCAATTGCCGGTTCTGCCACGGCAGGCCGGAATAAAGCCAGCGGTTCCAACAAAGGTTCAAAATCCTCCTGGAATAATAATATGAACAATGAGAGTGGCTCCACGAATCCAGGCCGTAAAACTCCACAATTGGATTCCAGAACCGTGGAAGGAAATAATAGGGAGAGTGGTCCCTTGTACCCGGACCGTTATACTCTCCAGTCAGAGGATGGAAATGTGGATGGAAATATAATGAGAGTGGTCCCTTGTACCCGGACCGGCAAACTCTCCAGCCAGATTATGGAAATATGGATGGAAATAATAATGAGAGTGGTCCCTTGTACCCGGACCGTCAAACTCTCCAGTCAGATCATGGAATTATGGAAGGAAATAATAATGAGAGTGGTCCCTTGTACCCGGACCGTCAAACTCTCCAATCTGACACTAACTCTGACTCCAGAAATCCAAGCCATCCGGCTCTAATACCATGGCAGTTTCCGATACAGAGCCGGAAAGTTCCATGGAAATTTCTACTCCAGCTCCCGGGCTTCCAGCCACATGGAGACCAGTCCGTACAACCGTGGCTCCCGCACCATCTGCACTAATTCTGACTCCGGAAATCCAAGCCACCGGGCTGTAATACCATGGCAGTTTCCGATACAGATCCGGAAAGTTCCATGGAAATTTCTACTCCGGCTCCCGGGCTTCCAGCCACCTGGAGACCAGTCCGTACAACCGTGGCTCCCGCACCATCCCATGGCATGCCACAGGAATATATCCACGACTCTTTCAGCCCGGAACCAGACCCGACTCCGGCCCAACCTACCGTGGCTCCAGGCCTGTCATTCTCTCCAGAATTCCACACGGCTCTACCCAGAGATTTTGAAGGTTTTTTCCGAGAGAGGCCGTACCAAATACCTGTCGAAATCTAAATCAAAGTCTAAATCCAAGAAGAGAAAGCACCTTGGCCGGTCCTCTTCCTCGTCCTCCTCCTAGTCCTCCTCCTCATCCAGTGGCCATAGACACAGGAGGAAACGCAGCCAGGATTCTTGCTCCAACAGAAGGCCTTTCCCAGCTCGTGGCTCTCCTGTCCCAATCAGTTGACCGGAAGCCAGGCCGGCGCGGCAAGCCCAACGATCCGTCGACTGAACCCGACTCGAAAAAGCTGGACGCGTGGAGACCCATAATCAAGTTAAGACCTCTCAACGAAGCCTTAATCCAACCACGGAAGTCCAGAATGGAAACCTTGGCCACAGTTCTTATTTCCCTCGATCAGAATATTTGGGCCACCTCAGTCGATGTAAAGGATGCCTACCTGCACTTACCGATCCACCAAGCATATCACATGTTCCTGGCATTCCGTTACAAGGGAGTCGATTACTGCTTCAGGGCACTTCCTCTCGGCCTGTCAACAGCTTCTCAGGTTTTCACGAGGGTAACAAAAACCGTCCTGGCTTTCCTCCAAAGAAAAGGCATTCTAGTTTTCGCCTTCCTGGACGATTGGCTTCTGGTCGGCCACTCCGCTCAAGAGACCGCAGATATTACCAGTTACACCGTATCTCTTCTGGAGGACTTGGGATGGGTAGTAAACCAGGAAAAGTCTTCCCTCACTCCAACCCAGAGGATCACATATCTAGGCACCGTTCTAGACCTCAAAGCCGGCCGTGTTTGTCCATCTTCACAAAGAGTTCAAGTTCTTTGAGACACAGCCGTGCCCCTCATCTCCCAATGCAGAGCTCCGGCGAAGAAGACTTGGGAGCTTCTTCACCTATGTCCCGGCTTCAGCATACTGATCAGAGCCTCCCAACTTTCAGGGGAGGACAACTCCATGGCTGACACCCTATCGAGGGGCAACCTAGTAGAAATAGAGTGGTCTGTGTGCCAAACCTGGGCCAACAAATACTTCCACGTGTTGGGGAAGCCGGAAGTGGACCTCTTCGCTTCTCGGGTCAACCACAAACTCCTGCTCTTCTGCACGAGGTATTTCCACCCGGAATCTTGGGCAATAGACGCATTAGCCATCCAGTGGGACAATCTATATCTGTATGCCTTCCCTCCGTGGTGGCTGATTCAACGAGTTCCCAACAAACTCAGTCAATCCAATACGACACTCCTCCTGATAGCTCCATTCTGGCCAAACCAACCTTGGTTTCCGACCCTGTTGAGGATGCTAATCGATCTCCCGTTCAGATTTCCACATCATCCGGAGTTTCTCTCCCAAGACAAGGGCAGGATTCTACACCACATCCACTTGTCAGCCTGGAAATAATCAAACAAAGCCTTACTGGTGAAGGCCTTTCACAACAAGCTGCATCAACTGCCTCACAATCTGGGAGACGCTCCACCCTGTCAACTTACGATTCTAGATTGGTCAAATTCAGGGAATGGTCCTCAGGAAAGAATCTCAATCCCTGGGAGGCATCAGTTAAGGACAGAGCAACCTTTTTATTGACATTGTTTAATGAAGGGAAACAAGTTGCAACGATCAGAAACTACCGTTCAGCGATTGCATCTATGCATAAAGGTTTCTCGGATGGCTCAAGCATCGGTTCTAACATGGCTATTCCTCAACTCCTGAAGGGGATGTTCAATCAAAGGCCCCCCAGAAAGAACTTATTCCCATCATGGTCCATCAACGATGTGCTGACCTCCTTATCCGAGCCATCCTACGAGCCAATGCACAATGCTACTTTGGAGTTGTTAACTTACAAAACCCTCTTCCTTATCGCCGCAGCCTCCGCTAGAAGAAGGAGTGAACTTCATGCCTTGACAACACGGAAGGGGTTTATCAGATTTAGCAATGCCGGTGTCCACCTTATCCCGGATCCCCAATTCCTGACTAAGAATGAGACTGTCTCTTTTACTCCAGGAGAGATCTACCTCCCGAGTATCTCGTCGTCCTCCTCAGTTCCAGAAGACAGGAAAATCTGTCCAGTCAGAGCTCTGAAATGGTACCTGGAGAGGACCAAAGGAGTCGGACGTTGTGGAAAACTATTTCTTATTCTAAGGCAACCTTACAACGCTGCCACCAAGGACACTCTTGCCAGATGGCTGATCAATTTAATTTCACCATTTTCAGAACCACAAGAACCTGTCCACGCTCATCAACTCAGTGCTCATGACACGTCAATAGCCTGGTTTAAGGGAATCTCACTCAATCATGAAACAGCTGCTTGGGAGACTCCATCAACATTTGTCGCCAGCTACTTAACCGATGTGGTCTCTGAGGAGGGCGCCTTTCTTGAGGGCTGTCCTAGGGGTGTCGGACCGTCGCTGTCTCGTACAGTGCTAATCTGATTACATATGTAAATAGGAGGTGAGTTAGAGCGAAATAGACTCACCAAAACTCCCTGGTTTGGGAGTGTATGAGTGATGTACTTACCTCCTATTTACATCCCACCTCCTGCCCAGGACCGTCAAAGGCCCGGCCTCTCATTCCAACCCTCAAATGCCGACAACGACACTCACCATCCAACAAGCTCCGCCTAACCAACTCATACTTACCATGCAGATTTAGGCAGTGGAGCCTCCCGACCTTTTATTAGGTGAGATTGTTGTTTAGTTTTATCTAGGTTTAGTTGCCTCTATAGCCTTAAGGGATTTGGATTGGGGAGTGTGGGGGGCAGGCCCCTTGGACCATTGTGGCTCTAGCCACAGGTTTTCAGCAAAAATGCTGAAGGACATTCTTAGGTGGCAGGCACCCTCCGTAGGTAGGGGTTACCACGGTGCTAGTTAGTTTTTTGCCAGACAGCAATTGCAGGCAATAATGGTTACATATGTAAATAGGTGGTAAGTACTGTACATCCCTCATAGACTCCCAAACCAGGGAGTTTTGGTGAATTTGCCAGATTAAAAGTTTTTGGACAGAATGCGTGAGTACTGTTGTTGATGATACAGGCTTCGATAAATTCATTTCTTATTACTTGTCCATCGGGCAAGGGATTCCCAAAGTTTACTTGTCTGCATGATTATGCACTGAGTCCATATCTAATTATCTAGTACTAGCCATTGAATTCCTATGTGAAGAAGACTTCTGTGCTGCTTGCCCAGCAGGCTATAATATTGAGCAGTTCACTTGTCCGAGTAATTTTTACTTGTCCCGGACTGTTGGGCGGGGGATTTGTTGAAGTCTGGATGATATTATTTATGAAAAACTGCTGGAATATGAGAAAATTTCACAACCCAGCATGGACATACAGTACTGTACCCCGGAATGTATTCCCAGTTCATAACTTTGGAATGTACTGTATTTACAGTGCAGTACAAGTACTTCATTAAATTTTAGCTTACTGTACAGTACATGTCATGCTCTACAGTAGTTGGCTATTTTACTTTCAGAGGCCCACCCCTTTTGAAAATTAGTTTCCACGAACCTTGATGGCCATACATAGGCCTATGGTGTGCAAAAAGCAGTGCATTGCAATTTAAAGCATAATTTTAGGTTTACTTACACCTGTGTGCTGGTGTTTTTGACTAAGTGCAGAACTTCAGGGATGTACTGGCACTGGCAGGTCCTGTTTCATGTGTTTTCCAGGTATTCAGAGGCGCTCATTGAGTTGAAGTGGATAACTTAATAATGATACACTAGTGTTGAAGGGTCACTACAGTACCACATTACACTGCTAATAGTAAGCAAATGAATCAAGCTTCATATCTAATATGCCTATGTAGATGCAAAAAGTTAAAATTTTGAATTTTATGGTGACCTTACTTAAAGGCCCACTTCTCTCACCCTAAACAGTACCAATTCTCCTAACCTTCTTACTTAAAGCCCCTCCCACAATTGTCTGAAATTCATTCGCATCCAAATACAATCTCAGTTTATTGCTTCAAGGTGGGTAAAGAAAAACTCAATTTCAAAACACTCTCAGTACCATTCAAGCTGTGTAATTGCTTTGTTACTCTGCATTGTTTGAAGTAGCTGTCAATCAAAGAGCTGAGCCAATTGAGAATTTCGGTACCCCTGTACCAAAATTGTAGTTTGGGATGAGAGGTTTGGCCTTTTAAAACGGTTTTGTGCATTGATTTGAAAAAGTGTGTGGTCAGTAATTTTTGAAAATGGAATTGGACTGTTAAGTACTCACTCAATAAGATAGGTATGTAGCTAGATGTGGGGACTGTCTAAGTTTGTCCCTTTGTCAATAGTAATTGGCCATGTGAATAAAACTTGTCAGATTTCGAAAGATGTTTTGAATTACATGACCTACCGTAACACAATGTGCCGCTTTAAATAAGCCCTCATTCTGTTCCATGTGGGAACTACTGCATGACTAATAACTCAGTGATTGTGAAACTTACTTGTATGTTCAGTAATGTTTTGACTTGTAAAAAGTAAGACGTCCTCAACTGTGTGTTATTAAGCAGAAGTGCACCTTCAGGAGGCCAGTTGTACTTTACTATCAATTGTTTTCTAAAAATAGCCAATGATGTCATACAGATAACTTAAACAACTAACAGTTAGTGACATTGGTCTACAATGACAAGTTGACAACTGCAGTAATTGCTGGAGTGATACTAGCTGAATAGGAGGATTCCCTTATTGTTTAATTTGTCATTCATTTAAGAAACCTCAGTGAATCACATGTTAAGTCTGTATTTGTGTTCAGATTTCATAATTTTGATGCAATGAATGCAGTGCATTTGTGTCAGTGTGGCTTTTTAGGAGCATAATGCATTAAATTTTCAGTTTTACAGCAACAAGTTTGTTCTGTAGTAAACTGTTCTAAAGTTAAGTAGCATTTTTGAGTGGATTTAACAGTTGCTGGTAGCTTACAGTACATTCTTTGTGAATGAATTTAAAAAGGAAATTATAGGAAGTCCTATTTAAATAAAAGAAACTCTGAAACAGGATTTGATTTAATTAGCTCTAAATACCATGCATGTCCAAGAAATTTGTCACTTGTTTTGAATACTGATCAATGTAGGCTTGAGCAACAAGTTACTTTTGAAACTAATTCTACTGTACTCTTAAAAAAAGGTTTAAGGTCATTTCAAGTTTTGATATGTTAGAGGTATACCTGTACTTATTCTGAGCATTTTGGTTCAATTTGCTTTGATATCAGATGTGTGGTTCTCAAGATATGAGCAAACAAATGTGTCACATTTTCAACAAACAGTGAACTTGGAGCAAGCACATGACATCATATCCCCACATTAATGGACAGTATTTTGTTTCCCTTTAAACTTTACAGTTTATTTTCCTCTCAACAGTCTCTGTTAGTCAAAGTGTGATTGCGGAGGTGGCATGAGAACTTTTCCAACTTGCAATCCAGGTGGGGAGATCCTATTCCTTATTAACATCAAGGTCAATACAGCAGTCTTCAAAATAAGCAGAAAAATTTTCTCTTTCAGAAGGTGAAAACTGCATTCAAATAGCATTCGGAAGATACAAATTTTTAAAGTCTTGCAAATTTTTCTTGGGATTTAATGCATCATGGGAAATCTGTGATGTCATCATATCATATTAATTTGACAATGTTGCATTCAATTAATTTATATTTATGATGCCACTGCAGGCAATTTTAAGCAACATTGTTGGTTGTGCTCTATGTACAGTATGGTGAAGGGTAATGCTAGATCTACAGGAAAAGATATTCAAACATTCCAACAGTATCAAATTTCAAGGACAAACAGGATGTCCAATTATAAAGAAAAACAAAAGGAATTTGAAGCAATGTGCCCACTTTACATAAATTTCTGTGGCTTTGTTGAAAAGTAGAGGTATTTTTTAACAGAAATAATCAATCTTTAAAGTGAGATAGTTTGCGTTACGAAAATGGCATTGTGGCAGGGTTTGAAGGACATGGTGTGGAATACTTTTGTTTTTCTTACAAGATGGAGGCAAAAAGCCACCAGAACATGCCTTTAAATGCTAACAAATACGAATGTGTCTTGATTCTGTGGCATCTTGACAGTACTTGTCTTATTACAATTATTTTATCATTAATGTGAATGTCAGTAACTGTTACAGCCATTTAGAGTGTACAGTAAATCGGATCACCAGTTCAATCAGTGTATCAATCTTGAGATACTGTGCCAAATTTCTTTGTGGTTCACAGGCAGAGTAATTGTTTCCTGTTTAATAAACAGAGAAAAACAAACAAAAATTCACAACCCTGGTGCGTACTGAGTTAATTGATATTGACAAGTGACATTGACTTCATAAATATTTAAGATGCAATTGTGCATATTTTATTACTTCATATCCTGGACACAGAATCTTTGTGGTGCAATTTATGCCTGGCTTAAATACTCATAGTGTAGACTAAGAGTAGGCCTACAGTACATGTTGAATTGAGGGAATGATTGGGAACTGTCATGTTTAGAGTGAAACAAATTGTAAACGGATATTTATACAGACTTAATATCTGTAAACCCATATGTATTTACTCCTGTACTTTTAGGGGTTGTCAAGGGGAATTCCCATATTGTTTTAAGACAACAATTATGTTTTTATACACGTGTGCCAATTTTCACACTGTAGTATTCCCTGATACTGCTGATACAGCTAGTTGTATCAATTATGGTTTTACATTCTCTTTGCATTTATTGTGAACATTCAGTCAGCACCTGCAGCTTTGTTAAATTATTATGGCAGCAGCTGGTTTACTGTATAAACTTTGTTCTTGAAATTGCAGTAATTGAGTCCTACAACATCCTAGGTGTGGAGGTAACCTGGGCATCTTACCTAAGATGGGGGGGGGGGGCAGAGGGGGGAGGAACAGGGTATAAGGGTTTATGATAAGTAAAAGCATTTTTGTACTGTACGCTTACTTGAGCCTCTGTGGGTTTTGGAGAAACCTAAGTTGCTGTGGGAAGGGGGAGGGGGAGGGGAGGCACAAAGCAAGGTTTACAGTGATATGATCCTTTGGTAGATTCTTATTACACTTCATATTTAGCCAAGTGTCAGTAAACAACAATTTTTCAAATCTGCCAGGGCTAACAAAGTCTATGTCATTCCAGTGATTTTCAAAATAGGTAAACATGGAGCAGTTATTTGAATGGAGATATGGATATCGTATTGAAATGAGGTTTACAAGGGCACTCAGTTATCTACCTCTTGTATCATTCTTGACATTATGTTAGGATACAGGATTAGGAAGAAGCACTACTCATCACTGTTCAAATAAGCAATGGTTTATCACTTGTCCATCAGGCTTTATATTCCTTGTAAGTCACTTGCCTATATGGACACATGTTTGGGGAGCCTGTAATGTGTGAGTCACAGTTACTGTATCAGGCTTGTACCTGTAACTAGCCTGATGCAATGAACATGTGGGTGTTTGTATAACATTAGGCCTATGTGCACAACTGGCAAAAAAGCATAGCCAGAATGGTCAAGCCTTCTTTTCATAAAAATACTTCAAAACTTCAAAGTAAATGAATATGCTTGGTAGAAAAACAGCTTGTTTATCTTATAGGTGAAAATGATGAAAATGAAAGTCTGCAAAATTTCTTTTTCAAGTCTTTGTTTTTTATGTCTTCGATCAGACAATTTTTATTTCAGTTTAGTTTGAAGTACTTAAAGGGCAGGAGCAGTCATCCCAAATTGAAGAAGTGTACAGTAGTAGACTGTCCAGTTCCATGATTGGCTGTTAGGAGTCATGTGACAATGTTTTTTCTGTTCAAATGTGAAATTTACCAGAAATAACTGCTTGGTTTACCTTGAATATCCAATAGTAAAGTCATTAAGTGTAATTAAAGTTACTTTGAAGAGAAATAAGATGAAAATTGAGTTATTTAGCTTTTTCTTGGAAATAAGTTTTTGGGGACTGCTCTTTATCTTTATCTTTAATCAGTCCAGTTGATCAAAACATAAACAGCAGTAAAAAGGTATTAGCCAAACCATGGCCTTTTTGCTTCTAATTAACTTTCGATTTTCCTGCTCATCAACAAAGAGCATTGGTACGTTTATGTACTGTGTGCACTAACTGTTCTGCAGTGTATAACTGTTTTGAGGCCATGATGTACAGTGCATGCTTTAATCAGAAGTTTTCTTCTGATCTTCAGGTGCAGCCAGGAAATTTAGTATGTAATATATATGGACAAATAACTATATTAACACTTGTCTTGGCCATCTTTGTATTTGAAGAACAAGCAGGTTTGGACTTGCCTGATGAGCTTAGCTGACTTAAATTGTACTTGCCCGAATGAATAACCCCAGGCTAGCAGGCTAACCCTAATTTTGAACTCTGCTATTTGTCATCTTCTATACGGTACAATAGTGCTGACAGTTTCCTTCTCAGCCAACTTGGACTTGACAATTATTTAACCCAAGAAATAGCCTACATGGAAAAAAAGTATGGAAATGATAAGGTACATCGTTTGCTAATTTAGTTCCCTGCTGTATTACTGTATCAGGGTTATACTCTAACAGCAAAGCAAAGAGCAAACCAAATCAAATGAAATCCCAAGATAAGTTTGGAAACTATCGCCAGCTATAGATTCCTCACAGTGTGAGAGCCTTGAGGACTGCTTACAGAATATAAAGTACAGGAACAACAGGATTTAGGTGATGTAATCTGTTTGTGCAGTGGGGTATATTTAACATGTGCACAACCAAGGAAGGGATATGGGGGTTGAAACCCTCCCCCCAAGACTCAATCTTGACAAGTAGTATAATATTGCAGCCTCCAAAAATGGCCATTAAAGACCATCCAAATAAATGTTGCATCATTTCACAGCTAAAGTTCTAGGAAGTACTGTAAACAAAACATTTCTCTTTTCCATCTAAGGGGGGAGGGGAGGACCCCTTTCCCTTAAAACCCTACCCCAATTGTGTCTTATTCCAAAAACCACTTCCCTTTACACAGTATTGGCTACGTGTCTGATATTGAAGCATTCACTAGAAAGAGCACTGTACTACTGTATGTACAGTGCTAATGCATACTGGTTGTAGTAGAAAATGTATCACAGTGGTGAGGGAATGATGACAGGGCAAAAGAAACTTTTCAATTTTCAATCTCTCATCTTCCATAGCTGCTCATAAATCACACAATTTACATGATTACAACTTCTCATTTGGTTCTTTGGGAGGATGGATTACATCTTTTTAGTCATCGCATTTCTGTCAGTCATATGTCAACTCAGTGTTGGCTGATTGAAAGGCATGAGTCACTTCAGAAGTCTGTTGCTTGGTTTTAATGCATTGTGGGATCCTGAGGCAAAAGCAGGGGAAAAGGTGATCGGAATTAAAATGCAAAATAGTGGCTTCAGAGAAATCAAGAATGAGAGAGAGAGATATTTTGTAATCATGCATTTTTATGCAAGTCTGTAGATTCAAGTGTTAGTAATGAGGAAGTCTTGTTTAAATTCTGAACATGTAATCTGTTACTGTGGGTGTCATGCTTTCTGTGATACTGTAGTATGCTTTAGTATATTGGCCCTTTAACGCATGGTCACTGACATTGTGGCTTAGATCCCTTTTGAATTTTGGTAAAACTATGTTGAGCATTACTGAAGGTGTATACACTTGGACTTACTACAGCTGGCCTGCACATCCCATATCCTTACCCCATTTCCACCTTAAATTCTCATCCTATTTCCACTTGTGCTGAAGATTGGTTAGTTAGTTAGTTGGTTGGTTAGATGAGCTTTGATGACACACCAACCTGAATAAACATGCTATAAATTGTCACAATCTTCAAATTCATCCCTTCAGTCTACATGTAGGATGTGGGACGGGAAATATGTTGGCAAATTCTACACCCTCACCCCACTTGAGCTGAGGAAAAGCAGCTAATAGGTAATTAACTCTTCAGGTGAAAAACTAAAATTACTACAGACCCTATGATACATGCAGTGCAGAATAGCCTACATACTACAATTTAGTCATGTACCATAGGGCTGCGACACACAGAAAGTTCACTGACCCCCTTGTTCTGCAGTAAGTACAGTACTGTACTTTAAAAACAGTTTAATATGTTGACTGTTCAGTACAACATTGATATTCACTGAATCTTGGATTTAGTCCAAACACTGTGTTTTCGTAATATGCAGCTAGGAATTCGCTGTCAGTGACAGTTTTCCTGTGTATAGCTCAATGGCTGTACCTGTCAATAACACTTTGCATACCCAAGATTGCTTTGAATATTGCCTATATACAGCATACAGTACTGTATATGTGTGCTCATTGTCCATTTCAGTATCTGACTCATGTACAGTAGATCAGCACACAGTACTATAAATTTACAGTACTGCTTAGTACAGTATGTGCAGCACCAGAATTTACAGTACTGTACAGGAAGTTTAGCATTAAGACTATCCTGTCAATTACAGTATGCATGACTAATATAGTCCATTGAATAGTTGGTAGTGGCCCCTTTCACTACTGACTGCATGGTCAAGTGGTTAGAGCATATCAGACTTGCAGTGTTGAGGTTGGGAGTTGGATCCAGTCCTGGCAGGGTCATACTGAAGACTTAAAAAATGGAACCTACTACCGTTGTGGTTGGTGCTCAGCATTAGCAGTGGAGTAGGGAAAACAAGCCAGTGAGCCACAGCTGGAAAAATAAGCTCTGTGAATGAAAATCTAAAAAAATGCTATACTTTTGTTGAAACTAATGCAGTAGTTTTGTCATCTAAAGCAAAATGATTGATAAATTATCCCCTGGCTGTAACTTGTAATGATTACCGTACTTCTTCTCCCTACATCATGCAGTAAACCTCTCTGCATGTAAGTTACATGTTTCACAAACAGCTTACTCCGAAATCGTTGTTCATGTTTTCAGCACCAAACATTTACATTGGTGAAGCAGAACTTTGTGACATTATTAAAGTGCATTTGGCTTAGGGCTATATGATACGGCACCAGTTCACTTTAGGCTTTGATTCTCCTTAGGGAGATATGGCAAACAGTTTTTAAGTACAGTATTGTACATGGTGTAGTCGGCTGTCACTGACACAGTGACAGCAAATTAATATGGGGTGGATGCAGTTCAGAAATGGCCTTGCCAGTAGCAATAGCAATTTACTTTGCAACTTTATTTTTTGGTTGAAAGGAAATTACAAGAGACTTTAAGATTTTGTAGTTTATGAATTGGGTCCATGCCATATCTGAAATTAATCTACCTTCAAGCATGTTGTAAATAGAGACAATTGACTTTTTGTTCGTATAAATTCGGAAAAAACAAAGATCTTTAATTATATTGATGAAATCAGGCCATCTTCATGAAGTGTGTTTGTAGGTCACTGTTTTGTCTATTGTCAAGTTGTCTTTGTACAGTACTATTTTAGTTCATACAAAACTCTCATTGTATACTGTACAGTACGTGGTTTATTGTTACATTCAAACTTGTGGAATGATTAAATTAGCCCTCATTAGTCTAGTGGTAAATTGATGGCTAGAAAATCTGTGTTACACAAATTTGCTCAGTGCACTAAAGTGTTTAAGGCATTGAATAAAAGTTGCATTGTGTTTGACCAAAAATTGTTCTGTAATTGAATGACAACATGATAAAAGCTAGCTGTCATACAGTATATATGTAGAGTTACAACAACAAAGTGGGTTTCAAAGATGTTGACTTTATATCCATGGCCTTGGAGCTAATTTATTGAAGTAAAGTTCATCTCTGTATAAATATTGTCATATTAATTGTCCTTTTATATTGGTATGAGTGTGTGATATTTATTATTGTCTAGTGCCCATTTGTTACTTTGGGGAAAATGCAGTCACTCAAACTTGAATTAGCATGTACCAAACTGCCCTTTCTAACGATTGGCTCAAGGATCATGTGACCATATTTTTCTCTTCAGTTGTGAAATTTCTAGTAGTAACTGCATAGTTTACGTTGATTAAATGCAATTGCTATGCCTTTCCTCACTCATAAGGTAGTGACAACATACCGTGCAGTACGCTTTGTCCATTTATAGGAAGTCTCGGGGGTTTTCTCTCCTAGTCTTTCAATATTATGGAAGTATGTGCAGTAAATTTGAGAAATAGGAAGAAAACTGAGATGTAGCTTACTTCAACTTATGTTTGGGTGGAGTGGTCTTCCCCTTTAAATCAGTGAAGTGCACATACTGTAGATATTCAGCATTTGGTGAGTGGTTTTTGACTCATGACAACATTTTACATCTTCATAACTTAAAACTGCTTAGTTTACTCTAAATTTATGCAAAATTCAAATCCTGAAATATCAAGAAGGATACTTAGAAGAAAAAATTAAAAGCAAATTGTGCAGTTTCTGTTGTTTCAGAACAAGTTGGGCACCTGCTTCTGCCCTTTGAGCCATGAATAACTGTACTAATGTGTTCAAATGCTATCAGTCTTGTATCAAAGTTTTTGAAATTACTGAATCAAAAGCAGATATTCTGTTTTATGTCAACATAATAGGGCACTCCCCACAACAGCACACACTTTATAGATGTGAGTTGGGCATGGTCATGACCATGCAGCTCCCCTAGTGTACATTTTTGCGACCAATTGATAACTTTAAAGTAGTCGTTGAAATCTCTAGCAGTCAAACTTTCTTTACGCAGTGCCCTAAGTTTTCATTAATGTTGGCAGATTTGCCCTTACAATTCACCATTCAGAATTTATGGGAATGTACAAGATGTAAGTCTCTAGTGAATATAACTCACAGCTGACCCAATGCAGTGCACTACTGAAATAGCAATCTGAGTTCATTTGTGATGGTGATCCAAGTATGTGAACACACATGAAGTTAGACTGTGACATGCTGGTCTGGCTATCCATGTTAGTCCAAGGTACAGTAGTTCTGCTGTGGCACAGACTTCCTATACAGGGTTCGCACGGGGCCTTGAAAACCTGGAAAGTCCTTGAATTTAAATCATTCATTTTCAAGGCCTTGAAAGTGCTTGAATTTTGTACCTTTGCATCATAGTCCTTGCAAGAGCTTGAATTTTACAAAACCAAATTGACCAAACATGTATACAGACATCTTATCATCTAAAATATTGGCAAATTCGCCATAAAACCTCCTAAACCCATTGATTTTATGATCAGAAAACGATCAGGCACTTAACAAAAATAGGCAAAATTTTCCGTGTACAGGGTTTTTCCTGGGCCTTTTGAACGTCGCGCCCAGCGACGTTAAAGCTTCAAAATCAAGAAGGCTGTGACGTTCAAAAAACGGCCGCGATGTTCAAAATTGCTGCTAGCTAGCCTCCATAATTTTTCTTCTTTCTATAAACGGTTGCTTTAGTTGTTAATACAATAAACGGCAAAATCATTGACTTATTTGTAAAACTGCAACTAACTTTTTTAACTTCCATGCACATACCACTGCATGCGAGTCGGAGCTCTGTATGTATAGCCCATAGGACCTACTACTGAACACGAAACGACACAGTATTATTAACTAGCCTGCACTTGCCCTCGTAGGCTCGTATCAGGAAACTGTTGTGCTTACTCCAGAGCGCAGTAGCTATTTTGCACAACAGGACTTGCACGACCAAAACAGAAACGACCGATTTTGCAGGCAAGAGGCGGGGCTAATGTCTCAGATTTGGAAAATTATCAATCAAAGGAACGAACTATGTCATTGTATCTTTACGATGAAATCCCACATATTTCCTGTTACTTCCTTTTAAAACTTACGCCACAATTCAAAAAATCGGAAAATGAAGTTGTGCGAACGCACATTGCAGTCTTAACCCCCCAGTAAATACTCCATCTCTGAACTGTTTTGCCCTACTATAACAAAAGTTTGGGAAATTTGATTGTAGCACAAATGCAGTGGGAGTATTAGAATCCTGTGCCAAGACGGTTGGTTTCTACACGTTATCCCTACACAGTAAAACTGCATTGATGATGTCGCGAGTATGATTGGCTGATTAAAAGCATTAATGAACCAATCATGATGTTTCTTACGTAGAGGTAACTTAAAATATGTGCAATGGACCTTATGTGTATGATGTCATAGAACCCTTGTTTTCCCAACATGTCTTCATAAAAAGATTGTACGCACACAATCTGTGATTGCTTGCAGCCACGTGCTCCATTGCTTTTATAAATTCTGGCAATCACTTGATTATTTGCAAACTGAAAAAGGGGCTAAAATATACTTAAAACATGCCCTTAGTTTGGTAAAGTTCATCCTTTAACTTCCCGCTAAACAGGATGCATTGGTGATCACAAACGTTAAATTTTATCCCTGCCATGGAAGTGATCGTTTGATATTTTCCGCTATAACCCTGCAGTATTACATGGAATTTGATTTAGAATTGCATTCAATGTGTTTTTCTTGCTTTCTCGCAGAAAGCGCTGCGTAAGTTGCTGTACAAACATGTTCTGCACAAAACACATTGTACAGACTGTAGAGCTGCAGGTTTCGCCTTTTTTTCAAATCCCCAAGCTTAGCGTACATGTCTGTGCATGTTTTGTACACGAAGCTCCGAGAATCTTGTGCAAGTTCGTTGATTATTATCTTGCATAAATTAGGTCATATCTAGCATTTCTTCTGTAATGTTATTTACAGTAGGATTACGCAATGTTGTCATGCAACGTCATTGCAAGCAAAAACAGTGATGCACGTGGTCTCATGCAGCAAAATTCTTGGCCCACGCATGCAGTAGACTTTCGCGCGTGTCCGTTTTTTCCGCCAAACAAGGCTTCATGTTATGCTTGGTGACATCATTTGCATACGATCCATTTCAAAATTTAAATTGGTCCCTGCTTCGTGATTGGTTCAATTGCATTGATTCTAGCCAGCCAGTCACAACTGGCGCCTTCGCCTATGTGATTTAGTGCGTGAAAATACTCGGTCTCGAGACAAGTTTTCCGGTTGAGTTTGTGTTACGACGATCGCACTTCCCATGCTTATATAGCCGGCTAGCGAAGCAGGGCGAGCCCTGTGCCAAATTCACCATGAAAACGGCATCACAAATCTCTGCGTACGTGGATTTTTCGGGGATCTGACTTACCTGCATTTCAAATGCAGATTCTTTTCAAACAAGAAGTAAGTTTTGGACAAGATCTGCTTAAAATATACGGGGATATTTATATCCGAAAGGAACCATAAGATACGCTAATTGGGTGCAATTGTTTTGCTTCCCAGAACTGCTAAGATTATCATTAATGATTGCTCTACATGGGCTTCGTTGAAGCAGGAGAGTAGCTACAGAACAATAATGCAACTACAACCCAGTAAAAGAATGCAAATGTTTCGACATGATTGGGGGATGAAAAATAGGATGAGCATGATGTTGGCCTAAGAACTAGATTATTAAAGGACATGTGACATCGACTGCAAACAAATCTACTGTATTAATGGTTGATTTGTATCCCCACTTTTGAAGTGAAAATATTACGCCTACAAAAATGATATCCCGTTCGCGCCTTTCTTTGACCCAGTCAGTGGAGACCATCTGCTGATAGGACGTACACGTTACATGCTCTGTCCATGTATATAAGTCAGTGTGCTGTAGGCTAACAGACCATCAGGGAGTGCATGCAGGTTACAGTAGAAAATCATGTGTGAACGTAATGACAAACGATTGCGGGTTTAGTAGATGTCAGCATTACTCAAATAATTTTTTTTTGAATTTTGACTGGTCAGTTGTGAGTAATGCAGTTGTGGACTTCTTAGAATTAAGAAACATAATGTTCTTAGAGCTGAGATAGGACCCTTTTTGCATACAAGGTTGTAGTAGAATAGGTTATTACCCACTGTAGATGACATTCATATGGTGTGTCATTATCTCTCAGGTTGTTGACTTTCATGTATGTGGGTTGTCTTCCCTCCTGTCTTGATCAATGTAGCTATACACATCAACTGTTTTGATAAACTTAATCATAACATTAGTGCTGTCTGTGTCGTCACTGGGGGAGCCATCATGACAGTATTTCTGTTCGCATAAGAAAATTTGTCAAATTTTAACTGGCTGTGTTCTCCTTCAGTTTGGCTGATCATAATTTTTTAATTCCATTTGGAATAAATGAGTCATCAGCTACTTTTTACTCAATCATGCATGCTTTACCACCCTGCAGTATATATACCTTAAGGTATTGTACATTGGAGAGCACAATATGGTGTGAATACTTTAAAAGCCACAAGGACAAGATGAAGAGTGTGTTCATTCCATTCCATCGTGCTGATCTTGAAGTTGAATCATAAATTTCATTGCAGATGAGGATAAATTCATGAATTTTCCTGAAATTCCAAGCCAAACAAAAAAGTGCTTGACTGTACATGGATGGTAATTCCAAAATATCATGACACAAAATGTGTTAATTGCACTGCATTTTGAGACAACACTCTGTAATGCAGCACTGTTAGGTTTTTCAAGTGCAGACATCAATTTTTCTGTTCCACAGGGAAATACAGGTTCATATTAACCTCAATAATGCCTGGACTGCATGTGTATTAGGTTAGTGAGTGGTTGGTCATCCAAAACTTCATTTCTGGAGGATATATCATACAAGTTTCACTTCTGAGGGTCTCTCAGATTGAATTGTACACCAGGTGCATGACTGCAAACTGTTTCATGGTAGCCTTAAGTAGAAAGGATTTAGATGAAACAAAAGTACTGTAAGCTAGTATTGAATTGGTCTCATAAACCAATAAATTTCTAGCAAAAGTTCTAAGAACAGCCTAAGTTGACAACGAAGATATTTAAGACCTCTAGCACTCAATTAAAACTGTGTAAAACAAGGAAAAAAAAAGAAACAAAAAAAAAAAAAGAAAAAAGAATTAAAGGGTTGGAAATTTGCAAAGCTGGAGCAATAACCTACAGTAATTTTAAAACAGGTCTATTTACCAATTTTATTTCATGAACGTAAAAACGTGTATTGCATAGAAAGTTTCAGCTGCACATAAAAGTAAGTGCATTTGGAATGTACTGAGTACTGCATGCATGTTGGTTTCATGATAATTAAGGCTTGGGTGTTTGAAGGCAAGTGCCTGTTACTATCTATCAGCTCTGCAATTAAAACTGCTTCGAAAGCCTGCTCCAGACTTCGTGATCATGCAGCCAGTGTGATCTTCTACTGTACAGCCTGGAGAAAACCACCCACTGGAAGGAATTGCTCATTATTGGTGGTAAGAGGATCATACTGTAGGAGGTTGCAAGATCTTTTCAAACATGTTTGAAATCTTGCTACCTCTTGCGATCACAGCCTGCAAACTATTACGTCAGGCTTGGCACAGGTCTTGGAATTCCTGGAAAGTCAGGGAAAACTGAAATATGAATTTTCAGGCCTGGAAAGTCAAAGAAAATGATCAAGTTTTCAAAAGGTCTTGGAAAAGTCAGGGAATTTTATGGAGGCACAGATGGCCATTGGTCTTCCGCAATCACAGTGGCAAATTCATGCCAAAACTATCAAAATATTTTGAATTTACAATCAGAAAAGTAGGAACTTAACAAAATCATGGTAAATTTTGCCAGTATAGGCTTCATTTTGCCTATGCTATAGTGTGTTAGGCTAGGTTGCCTTTGTGAAACAAGTGTTTGCTGCTTTCATGATCGTAACTAGACAAGTGAAGCACTTGTTTTCAACATAATTGCCCAGAATAAGATGAATCTGACAAGGGAAGGTCTTTTTCACCTTAAAATATGAAATTAATTGTCAAAGTCTGAAGAGAGTCAGGCTATCAGGCTCAGCCCTAAAGTATGCCAACTATGCTGATGCCAGCAAGGCCCAGGTATCTCATTCCTTATCTTAGCCTACCGTGTACTTAAATTACTGCAACAGTATTGAACACCAGATGAACAAAAATAGCTGGTCAAGAACAGTCAAATCATCTGTCTGTCTGCCTGTCTATCCAGTTATCTATCAGTACACAATTGTTCAAAATACCTCTCTTCCGGCATTCTCTCATGGATTTGTTTGAAACTTGGATGCAATGCTCTCAGGGGGTGGGCCATTTGGGTGTTCAGAAATTTTTGGTCCAAGGTCCAACGTGGACCCTATGTCCCATTTTATGAAATTCTTCAAAATGCTTCTCCTACAGTTAGAGATTCTCTTGTACAATGTTGAAGAATTTTCATAATGAAACTGTGTTAGTGGTACCTCCAGTGTGTTCAGGAACTTTGGGTCCATGGCCCAAAATGGGCCTAGGGTCCATTTTGTGAAATATTGCATAATGGTTAACCCCTCCTCCAGTTAATGCTAGACAGAGTTGACTGCCTTTCGTAATGATACTTGGTAAGTGATCTGTGTATGGTATTCTGGAAGTTGTGGTCCAAGTTCCCATGTGGGCCCTACAGCCCATTTTATGAAATTCTTCAAAATGCTTCTTGTACAGTAAGAGATTCTCTTGTACAATGTTGATGGTTAGTCATAATGATACTCTGTTAGTGGTTAGTGTCATAATGATACTCTGTTAGTGTGTTCAGGAATTTTGGGTCATGGCCCAAAATGGGCCTAGGGTCCATTTTGTGAAATATTGGATAATCCAATTGATGTTAGACAGAGTTGACCCCCTTTCATAATAATGCTTGCTTAGCGATCTGTTTATGGTTTTGGTCCAAGGTTTAATGGCGGCCCTAAGGCCCATATATGATCTGTATATGCATTTGGTTTGGTTCAAGGTCCAATGAAGGCATTATAGCCCTTTTTATGAAATTCTGCAAATTGGGTACTCCTACAGATCCTCTTGTACAATGCTGATGATATGTCATAACGATACACTGTTAGTACTGGTACCTTCAGGTGTTCAAGAGTTTTGGGATCAAGGGCCAAGATGGACCCAATTTGGCTCCATTTTGTGAAATATGGCAAAATGCTTAACCCTTCCTTCCAATAAATGTTAAACAGAGTTGACAGCCTGTCATAGTGATGCTTGGTTAGTGATCTAGAATGAGATTCACTAGCATTGGAGCTTGTACTAGTTTGGATTTGGAGATAAAGGTCATCTCGTGGTCCTGTTGTTACATGTTACAACTGCTTTGGGGACCCTGAAAAAAGTATTGTGTGAATTTAAAAAAAAAAAAAGTGGAGGGTCTTGCATGGGCTCTTGATTTTAAAACCCTAATGAAAACACTGCTGGAAAATGCGTTTTTGCAAGCCACAGTATACTACATACATAAAAATAAGATATCATTTTGCATTGCATGTATAGATGTATGACTCTTCCTTAGTGGTAATCCTGGATATTTATGTTGAGGTCCTTGAAAGTCATGGAAAAGTCAGGGAATTTTGTCAATTGGAACCTGTGCGAACCATGTACTTGTGGCCAGTATCTTACAGTACCGGCGCTCTATCTGTCACGCTTTCAACTCACAAATGCTAGTTTGAGAAATGGTTGACCAACGGCAGTTGATCAACTACTTTTTTCATCGTCAATTTAATAGGACCATGGTAACATGTCAATCATGTCTGCCGAGTCTGGCCCCAAATCCTCAACTATTCGATTCATTCATCAGTGTGTCTAGTCTCCTTTGTGTCCAGCATGGGAAGTCCTATTGTATCGTAAACGGATTTTTAACTTAACAGTCAAGGTTATTTGAGCAAGAAGGGTGTGAGGATAAGTGAAGACATAACAATAACTTGTCTGCCATACGATCGATAAGCAAGTAGCATATCCCTACATATGCTGTACGTACGATACTGTGCAAGTCTGCTTGAGCTTACTGGCAGTGCCATAGGTGATCGTGGTTGAAAAAAAAAAAAAAATTGGTAAGCCCCTGACTGGAAAATTATGATCTTGCAGGGAGTTTCTTCAGTGTGAAAGAGGAAATAAATGAGGAGAGAAATGGAACTATTTCAAAACATGAAGTGAATAACTCATAGATTTTCTAGTTGAAAATATGACAGGTCCCCCTTGCAGTTATTGTTTTTAGAGTCCGTAGGCCTACACAGTGTAATAGGACAAGCTGAGTGTCACTGGAAATGAAGTAAAAACAGTAACTTTACTCCAGTTTCGGTCAAGAGCGCGCATGTTAATAAATAAAAAAAAATTCTTTTATTGCATTTTTCCTTCTTCCAATAAAGCTAAACAGAAAAGTCAGCTACGTACGTAGGCTTTGCATTTGGAAGCCTGGCTTACCTCGGCTTCCGGATCATTACTCTGATCTCCCGACGTATGAAAGCACACTTTGAGAAAAGGTTAATTGACTTAAAGTTTTGTCACTGTAGTAGGCACCCCTTGCTTTGTGCATATCGTATTACCATAATCACTTCAGGATGGAAATTATGAGGAATAGTTCTTCCGTTTCACGAACGGAATATCGTAATATTTTCACTTCGAAAGTGAGGATGCAACCATTTATACTGTAGAATTGTTTGCAGTCGATGTCACATGCCCTTTCATAATTTATTTCTTAGGCCAACATCATGCTATGCCTAGTTTTCATCCCCCAATCATGTCGGAACATTTGCATTATTTTAATGGACTGGGTTGTAGTTGGGTACATGTACTGTAGCTACTATCCTGCTTTAACGAACCCTATACATGTAGAAAAATCATGATAATCTTAGCAGGTTCTGGGAAGCAAAACAATTGCACCCGATAAACGTTTCTTATGGTTCCTTTCTGATATAAATATCCCCATATAATTTTTGCAGTTCTTGTCCAAAACCTAAGTCTTGTTTGGAAAGAATCTGCAACTGAAATGCACTTAAGTCAGATCCCCCCAAATTCCATGTTCGCAGAGATTTGTGATGTCTTTACTTGGTGAATTTAGCATGGGACTCGCCCAGCTGCCCTAGCCGGCTGTATAAGCTTGTGAAGTGCGATCATCGTAACACAGACTCAATGGGAAAAGAGTGCAACGTTGACTGGGCGGAACTTCAAAGGAAATATCAGGAAGGAGGAGGGGTCGTTGATTCGAGTTGATTCAGGTTGACTCGGAGTTGAGACTGAAAAGATTCTATGTACTAGTTGATCAACCACCGTCAAGTTGAAAGTCAACTCGGGGTGTGACAGATACAGCTCTGGTACTGTATCATAATGCTCAACCCTCAAAGCAGTTAATGAAAAGCTGTGATAAAAAAGACTGGTAAAAACTAATAATTAATAGTCATGTGCAGGAAGACATCTGGTGTCATGGTTTTTGCATTTGGTATGCAAGATGGTGCCTGGCTTGGAAGGACCTGCCCCCCAGGACCCTTCTGTGGCTCTGGCACCTTTAGGGCTTAACTCTCAATAAATTTTTTGCTCCGTGACATTGGTGATAGTGGTGTCATCTGTTACATCTGATTCTCCCAAAATTAAATTCCTGTCTAAGGCCTGTCAGCTAGTGCTGTTGCTCCAGTGGACATTTATTTATTGTAGGTTGAAAAGTTTGCTGTAGACTAGTTATATACATTAGGACTCTCACAATTTGCTTAGAGCTGCTGAGTTTGAGTACAATATTTTATTTTGAGGAATTCTTTTAAGAAGAAGAAACTTTAGAGCTGTCTTTTTCATATTACAGTAACTGCTGTCCATTTCTGTACAGTACACTACATGCTGCTGTAGTCTCTACATATGTTAGAGCACCTACTGGTATACAGGTATTTGCTGGTTAGCTATTTTATATCACCGGAATATGAAGACCGGAATATGAAGATACCTGCAAAACTGATACAAAATAATTTATGATACCCTACTGTATGGTACCTTCCGTACTTCATACCGAATACAGCAATTCAGTATTTAAGAAAAATGCAACATCAACAACCAGCCTAGTATCTGTCTCCAGTGGCCTTTAAAGCCAAGCAGACATTTTGAATTTCAAGAAGCTGTAACACTTCAGCTTGTTTTTAAATGATGGGCTCCTGAAACCCTCAAATGGACAAACTTCTTTACCATGCTTTTTTATGCTAGAGTATAGATTTGGCCTGAAACCATTTTCGTAAAACTGACCACCCAATGACCTGCCAAAATGTGGTCATCTTGGGAAAGCCTGCTGAAAAGCCAACATTATATAAAGACACATATATGGTATATCTGTTCTTTCCCTATGATTCTTACCCTCTGAGTATTTCAAACTAGAACTAGAGGAATGTAGCCCACGCAATAATATTCATCTTCAAGAAGTTGAAAAGGTGTGAAATGTCATAAAAATATAAGGGAAGAAAAGATCGTGGAATAAATTACATTTAATCGCCTGTGGTGCTCACAATGTCAATGGTTACATTGGAAATGTAGGTCATCAGTCCAAGATTGTGTGCACTATTGTAGATTTGCGACTCTTAAGGGTATCTTTCTGTCTGTAATTTGCAAAGCCTATTTTGAGAGGTGATAGAAAACTTATTTAGGTAGAACTGGAAAATTGTGGTAAGTTGATGATCAATGACATGAATTCTTGTTGCTTGCTGTAGCTGTTACAATAATATATATGCTATACACTGTACAGCAATGCATTAAGCTCTCTTGGTGCGGTTGTGCAATATGAGATGATGATGATCAGCGTGTTTTGACATATAAAGTTTGAAGCAGTGTAGCAACATAACTTGTTCTGCTCAAGTTACACTGTGCAAGTGATGTTTTGTACTCGCATACTGTACATAATAGGTGTACAGGAACTTTAGGACTCGATCTCTTTTCAATGACAGTGGATCCCTTAGAACTCCAAAAATATTGGAAATCTGCATTGCCCATTCTTCATTTCCAAAAGGGAAGCCTGTACGTCCTCTATCAGTGGCCACCTGGTCCTCTCAATATGCACAGCATTAAAGCTTGTCATGCAGGGATTTTCTGCGGGTAAGTGAGGATTATTCAGTATGGAAATTGGAGGTGAGCATCAGAGCAATTATAATTACAGATCGCCAAACCAGGGGGTTTTAGGAAGTTTGCCCATTGTCTAGTATTACTCTTGCATGATAGGCTGCTATAGGACATACAATATAACCAACAGGTGATAGGGTATACTAAAGGCTTACCTAACCTAACATGCCTACATCAGCTGCAAAGTTTCATTGAAAAGCCTACATTCTGGGTTATCATACCGAAGATGAAAGTTCATGATATAACTGAAGATTTATGTCAGGGGCCTGCTTCTTTTCCATGGTTAATCGGGAAGCAAGTTTTCTGAGAAATTGGAGCAAGGAACTGGAAAATCTGTTGTGATGATTTGAGGAAGAGCCACCGATTAGATGGTTTGCTTTCCATGATACAAGTCTAATGTGCTCTTGTCTGTCACCACCTCTTAATCTTGAATCTTTTGGAGAAAGTTCAAATTTCAGAGAGAAGGATTTTGGACCATTTCCATCAACTAATAGTTCCATAAATTTACAGCACTTGAAAAATATCAGGACATTAAGTAGATGTAAGCACAGATTTCACAAATTTTTAATGATAGATGGCAGTGAAATTATTTTGCAAACGTTTGTACATCCTTGAGTAAATTAGAATTAAGCTGTTGTGGATTTCCCTGTTCTTGAGTTGTGAGCTTATGAAAAGTTGAATTACAGGAGTGACAGTAATATCTGCCACCAATAAAATAAAAAATTGCCTTCGCTGGAACCCTATCTGAAGATGTCGAACTTGCAATAGTCAAACTTGAAGTAAAGTGTGCTAGCTACACATGCTGTTTTAAAAATTTTAATGAGCATTTGTGGATAGATAATACACACACAATATTACTGAATTGTCCAGAACATTTAGTGGAGGATCTTAGCTGGAACAGCTACAATTAGTGTCAATTAAACCTCAGAAGCTATTCTCTCGCCCCAAAATGCATTTTTTGTACTAGTCCACAGAAATTCCCAATTGGCACAGCTGTTCTTTGATGGACAGCAAGTTATGCAGAGTACCACAGCTCATTACACAGCATACAGTGCTGTACTGACTTGGTTTGATAGCAAGGAGGTCTTGTATTAGAACTTACCCTGAAACGGTTACCGCCCGTGAGACCGAAGGCCCGCGAGACCGAAGGTCTACGAGAACGAAGGTCCGCGAGACCGACGGTACCAAAGTACATTTTTTATCGGCGCCAAAGTACATTTTTTTACGTCGGCGCCAAAGTACATTTTTTTACGTCGGCGCCAAAGTACTTTTTTTTACGTCGGCGCCAAAGTACATTTTTTACGTCGGCCCCAAAGTACATTTTTACATCGGCGCCAAAGTACATTCTTTTTCATCGGCGCCAAAGTGCATTTTTTACATCGGCGCCAAAGTACTTTTTTCATCGGCGCCAAAGTACATTTTTTACATCGGCGCCAAAGTACAGTCTTTTACATCGGCGCCAAAGTACAATTTTTTTCATGTTATCAAGGGCCTAAAAAAAAAAATAAAATTTAAAGTTCGGTTTCTTTTTCAACACTTAGTACACGGGGCTGTCTGAAACTAGAGCTAGGGTAACGAAGGGTAAGTAGCCATATGTAGTAAACAAAATTTCCTGATGCAAAATGTCTGTCTTAATCGAATGAGGGTATCTTTTTCAATAGCATGTACCGTTATAGAGTTAGCCATGTTTAACTGAAAAATTGATAATCGAAGCCGTCAAATTTTGCCGGTGTTTTCGTAATAACTCGAGAAAAAAAAAAGCTGTTGATTTGAAAATTGCGCCTTCATATTTCTCGGGCCGAAAAAATGTACTTTGGCGCCGATGTAAAATGTACTTTGGTACCGTCGGTCTCGCGGACCTTCGGTCTCATGGGCCTTCGGTCTCGCCGGCCTTCGGTCTCGAGGGCCTTCGGTCTTGTGGGAACCCCCCCCTGAAACAATAAACTAAGATTGTGTGGATGAGGGTAATTTGTACAGTTGTGGGAGGGGTTTAAGTACTGTTAACAGATTAGGAGAATGACTGCAACTGCTGGGATAAGAGGATATCAGACCTTCAATGCGAATATATCACAGATGTAGATCCTTGTGTCAAATAATAGCTCAAAATTTTAAGTGTGGTATACTGTAGAATGCTCAACTACTGGCTTAGAGATGACAGCTTAGTTCTCTGTACTGTACATTAAAGCAGTTCCAGGAATCTTAGCAACAATGCGTGGTATACACAGGCTTACAGGATTCTCTGGAAAATGAACTTCAATGAAAGGCATTCAATTCTTAGAAACAGAAGCACTGGGATGTTAAACACTGGTCACCAGCAGCTGTCTGCATATCTATAACCAACAATGCATGTGGGTGTGTGTATGGACATGAGAAGGCACTGTGAGGGCTTTGTCCTATGGTGACAGCAAGAGTCATTGACAGTTCAAGTTGTGTGGTTTACATATCAATTGTATAACTAGGAAAGTAAGTAGTGCTCACTCTGCAGTATTATGGGGCAGTAATTTTGATTGTTGTGGTGATGTCTCCACAGTGCATTGTGCAGTGTTTAGTACATGCTATCCACTCATGCCATCTCAATTATGTGCCCTTGTACTGTAGTCCATGTTTACCAACAATGGTAAATTATTACATAGTTGAGAGAGGGCCTCCTAACACTTCACTGCATGCTGGCATGTGTGCATGCAGTCTCATACAGTGTTTATGTCATGTATCATAAGGTTTCACGGTATTCCAAAAAGCATAACCGGTATAATCGGATGTCTAATAATCATACTTCGATTATGACCGTTTTTTTCCCCGCACATTTTTCATAAAGTTTCTAAGTTGATTTATGTGCCGTAGCAAGCAAGTTATGTACATCGTTCCTTCCATAAGCCAGCCGAACTGGATGCCCCCTTTAGAAACACACAGTTGGTGTACTTGACTGGTAACTATATTACAATTTATCAAAAGCAAACAACTCTTTTTATTTACAGTACCGTTCCGTCCCTTTTAACAGACGAGTTTGCGACGGACAAGTGCGACATTTAACCGTCCACAGGCAATGATTTCTCGACGAGTTTGAGAACAATGGCAAAGTGGAACAGTCCAACCTGTCCTCCAAAAATCAATACTGCGACGGGAAACCGTCCTATAATCCCCCTATTGTTTGCTGCAACAGCTGCGACGGGAAACCGTCCTATAATCCCCCTATTGTTTGCTGCGACGGCTGCGACGGGAAACCGTCCTATAATCCCCCTATTGTTTGCTGCGACGGCTGCGACGGGAAACCGTCCTATAATCCCTCTTTTGTTAACTTACTCAGGGGAAGTCCAACATGTATAAGAACTGAGAGGTTTATCTCTCATATACAGTGAATTAACTGAAAATGCACAGCCCTAAACCTTAACTAGCATTGTTTAAAAGATATTTCAACTTTCTTCGAAATCTGTTGTTTTTAACTACTTGAGCAAGGCCAAACTTTCACACACTTAACCATAGCAGCTAGACAGCCATCGTGCTGCAACCATACTTACAAGTATGGTAGCAGAAATCTGACATTCACATCGCTGCGCCTATACTCACAAGTATTGTAGTGGAAATCTGATGTAAGCTCTGTCCATGTACATAGGAAGTTGATCTATCTGTGATGTGCCCCCATGCAGGTCTGTGCAATTGCATGATTTACATCACTCCTCCACTTAGGCATACTGCACCTCGTTTCCATTGTTATATTGTTGCACTTAATTATGGTATAAATCCATGGAAGTACAGGTCAGTATCTACAAACAGTACTTAGTTAAATCTGACACACCAATGTTTCATCCGGAATTCCCATGTATGCATATTGCATGATACTGTAGTTAATACTGCATGCAGGTACATATTATGATGGGTCTATTTGTGTTGTACTACTGTATTTGTTATGTACAGTGATCTATAGACCCAATGTCATTGCACTGTGTGAGTCATAGGAAATATACGCTTGCATGGTATGAGGTACATTCAAAGCAATACAGTAGAATGGATACATACTGTATGGAGTTTGTGAATTAAGAAATGTTCTGCCTGTACTGCTGTAGTAGATAACCTCTGTTACTGGAAAGAGAGAACCCTGATAATATGGGATATGCAGAGAACCCTGATAATATGGGATATGCAGAGAACCCTGATAATATGGGATATGCAGAAAACCCTGATAATAGGGGATATGCATTCATAGTAGTTACCCCAGTGTGGATTAGTCTCTCCAGTTTTATGATTTGCTGTTGAGATCCAGAGTTGCATGTGACAATATATTTATGAAATTTATGAGAGTTACTCAAGTTTTGGATGACAGTTTTTGCATTTTCCTCTGGTTTGTACATCTTGAATGCAAGAACCATGTGGTGAGATGCCATATGTTACAAGTTGTGTTAAAGGTCAAGGGCAGCCCCCCAAAAATTTCACACTGTTCCTCTTCTCTTCAAGTATCCCTCATCATATTTTATGATGTCAATACTGCATATTAAACCAAGCAGTTACTCCAAGTAAATTTCACATTTGAAGAGAAAAATTGTTGTCACGTGACTTTCAACAGCCAATCATGAAACAGGACAGTCTACTTCACAACTTTAAGCTGGGTAACTGCTCTTTCCTTTTAAGGTGATCAATAGACCTTGTGCATATTATGTCACACAGCGAAAAATACACCACCCTTTGGGGGCAACATAGACTCTGTCAAGTCTTTCCAGCAAAATTTTGTACCCTCCCCCCTCCCTCTGGAAACACACTGGCTATGTTTTGATAACATAGATTGTATCACCATACTACTTGCTTCATCTCTGTAAATATGTGGATAACTGCACCAAAAAAGTAAACCCTCTGTGAAGGATTATATTTATGTCAAATAGCATCACTGAGTGGGAAGTTTTGTCTCACATTTCATTTATATCCATGTCACTTAATCTCCCCCCCCCCCTTCCAAAAAGCAAGTGTATCATTAAGCTTAATGCATAGAACCATTGCTTCAGGATTACCCTTAATGATACTTTTCAAAAGTATGAAGATTTTTGTGCATTGCTGCTGTCGTGTAAAAGTAGTTCAGGTAATAAGAGCAAGCATAATGTTGTATACTGTGTATCAAACAAGGAATAGTAATGTGTGTTATGCTTTACCTACAGTATAAGTAGACAATTTAAGTCAAATTAAAGGCAGTCATTCCTCACCCTAAACTACAGTTTCAGTATACATATATCAAAACTCGCAATTGGTACAGCTCTTTGATTGGCATCATATTCAAACAATGCATCATAGCTAAATTACACAGCATGGCCACTGAGAGTGTCTTGATTACACATTATGGACTTGTATGGCCACTGGGACAAGCCATGAAGCAATAAACTAGGATTGTGTCTGGATAAAGATGAGTTTTAGATAAATGTGGGAGGGGCTAGAAGTAAGTAGGTTGGGAGACTTGGAACAGTTCGGGATGATGAAAATATGCCTTTAAGTCTTGTTAAATTATGGGCTAATAGGGATAGCTCTTTTGTTAATTTACAAGGAATTGGTGGGGCATTTCCCCCATAAAGTAAAAATTGCTGCCACTAGTAGCAAAGGTTACACATCTCTGTTCAGATGTCTCTTTGATTCAATGCATGTACACCTACTGTAGGAGAGCGTTTGCATGAGGGCTAATTGTTTTAACACTAACCTCAATGCAGACTTTTTGAAACAGAGGCATTGGACCATAGAGACTTCAGAATGGAGAGCTGTCCAATTATCCAAACTTCTGATTAAAATGGTTTAAAAATATGGCTTTATCAAGTAGTGAGACAAAACATAGTTTTCTGGCATATTGAAGCTGTGGGAGAAATTTCTCTTGTTTGTGGAGATCCAAAGTTTTGGGTGACAAAAGGTCAAACCTTGTAGACATAATATTTTTAGGGGGATAACTATGAGGGATCTCATACCATGGAGGTAGTACTTCCATGCTCATACTGTACTTGGCTTTTAGATTGCTCATGTTGATAGACTGTTTGGTAGGTGATCACTATTGTTTTGAATGGGGTCAAAAGGTCATTTTGGGTCACATGAGGTCAAAAAAGAGTTTTGACCTTAACAGTATGATATGTATCTCAATTAAGTAGGATAATTGTATGGGATCCCATGCATGTCATGTTTGCATCCATGTTTGCTATGATATATCATATGGCAAGGAATCGCTAAGCCTGTTGGCTTTCTAGTTCCCCAAGAAAATTTGGATATCCAAAACATTTTTCCATTAAGTTCTATAAAATGTGTTCATTTATTATTGGTCTTGATGGAAGAATAAAAAGCTGTGATGTTTGAGCACCAGACAAACTCACTGAAGTCTGAAATATTGTGCCGTATGATGGAAAAAGGTGAAGAGTTGATCAGTCAGTAAGTATAGGCCTGTAAGTCATCAATCAGATAGAGCAAGCTGCTTTCTAATTGTTACTGAGGGAAAAATGGTTGTCCACAGGACAGCCAACTTTTAATTTATGGTTGTCAGTATGGAATTTTTGTTGTCCTGGACAAGTGGACAACCACTTAAGTTCCTGCTTAAATTACCCTGAATGCTGTATCTTTTTCCTGAAATATCATGAAAGATCTATAGATGGAAAATTTGTGTGATTTCATTTACTGTTTTGAAGTAGTCTGTCACGGCTGCTTTTGCCCTTTAAGATGTCATCACGTTTTTATTGGTAATTTTTCATCTCTAATCACCAAATGTGTAGACTCAATTTCCAGATCAACTCTCATGACGATCACCTCACATGACATACATCAGTTCCTGGTGACATTCTAATGTGATAAAATCCAATTAAAATCATCTATTCAGATTTGACAAGTAGGGTTCATTTAAACCCAACCATCACACAATTAATTTTCATCACTGGGGGTGCGATAGTTGATAGTATAGAATGACATGAAGCAAATCAAGGTACACCACAGTAGCTGTTATGATTCCCAGGGACTTAAAATGCTGTACTGTACAGGTAGAGTACACTCTGTACAGAATTGTACATTAGTGTACCCTGAAAAGAATTACTTACTTCGTTCTGTCGATTGAATCATTTCTTTACACTTTTCAACTTGTCATAATTCGATCAGCTTAGAGTATAAATAATTTGAATTTTTAAAGTTGACATCTTTCATATGACATTATTAAGGACACCTTTGTTTCACATAATGCATTAGGTGTGGACATCTGTAATAGGTACAGTACATTAAGCATATTGGAATTTTTTTTTTTTTTGGGGGGGGGGGTGGGGAGGTAGGGGGGAATTCTCAGTTGGCATGTGTTTTAAATTGGTGTTGATCCCAGAAGGATTTATTTCATAGAAAGCATTTCATGTACAGTAGATTTGATGTTTGAACATCATAAATTGTAATCCTTCATAGCTTTTAGAATAAACCACAAACACTGAGCCACTCTAAATAAAAGTATGCCAACATATAGAGTGTAACAAAAATTACAGTTTAAACTGAAGACTTATTGTTGTGAGTCTAATGGAAATGATTTCATATGAAGGTTTTTTTTTCCTCATTTCAGTGGACAGCACAGAGAACCTTCATCCTCTTCACCGTGGGTACAAGTCTAAGGTCTTGGCACACTACCCAGAGCAGTTAGCATGGAACCCTTTTGACAGAGTAGGCATAAATATGGTAAGGGCTGGCAGTTGAAAGACTTAGACATGTGTTTCATTTAAAATGAGTAACATTTCCCTTCAAGACATAAAGTAAAACCTGAGACCCTGCAGCTCTATGCACATGAAACCTTTTTGGGCTGACTTCAGGGAAAATGAAAGCAGTTAAATTCTGTAAGGTTCTGCCTTGAGTACCCTATAGACAGCCCACCCCCTGCATTCTCCCTGAGTCCCCTATAGACAGCTGTGACCCCCTGTATTCTCCCTGAGTCCCCTGTAGACAGCTGTGACCCCCTGCATTCTCCCAGCAAACATATTTTGGGCTACTTAATTATGCACCAAAAACTACTGTTTGTATTTTCATTGTTTCAAATATCCATTGGGTGCATAAATATGGAGCAGCAAGGCTGTTTTGAGAATAACTCAAACGGCAGATACAGTAGGTGCTTAGGTTGAGCAAATTCTGGTAGTATGTAGAGCTAGTTTTATGGATTGGGCACAATGCAAATGTGATTAATCAAAACTAATTTACAATTAAGCATTTATTAATTTCCTTACATGATCACAGCTCTATATTCAGTGTTTCATTTTGAATTTCTTCTCAGAAATTTGTAGATCTGTCAATTTGCTGATGAGAGAATGTGTAGAACGTGTTTAATTTTTGGTTTGATTTTGGTACAGCCACTCTGAAGAATTGTTTATATTTTAATTTGTACATAAGCTGTTTGTCAATTTTGTCATAAGTTGAAACTGGTTTATCTTTCAAATAATCAGTTGATTAAAATGGTACAATTAAATTACAACCTCAGACAACTAGACAGTGTTCTCAGATCTTGTCAATTCAATATTACAAAGGAGAATTTAACATAAAAATTAAATTACATGACCACAGCTCCACAAGGATCATCACTGGTGCTGTATGTATTTTGCTAACTGTTTTTGTTTTAATAACAAGACATCTTTGTGAATATGGATCTTGTGTAATTTCCAGACATTAATTTTGCAGGATACAATATTAAAGTATACAAAATATTTTAGGTAAAGGTACATTAGGAGTATTTAAACATTATACCATGACATGACTGTTGAGCTGTTTATAAATAACCTAGCCTCTTCAGTACAGCAGTAAATTATTGGTAATTATAGTTTATAAATGGTGTAGGCCTGTAGCAATTAAATACTGTCTTGTATTGAAATCATTCCTTCAAGAGCAGATTGCAAGTGACCTTGTTGACCACATACAATATAGTTTTGTTTCTTCCAGCAGTGGAATAGGGAATGATGTTAAGAGTTGTTGAGACTGTTCGCCTGATTGTCTAGCATAGTATTCAGTTTCCAAGTAAAAGGATCTATTGAGGGGTTGTTGACCTAAGTTGGAGCACTTTGTAAGGTTGTAGGCTGTATATGTAAATCAGAAGTGGTTATACTGCCTGTGGACCTGTTGAGTTCTTAGTTTTCCTTCACATGTTAAAAACAATCCAGGCAGACATATTTGTCTGAGAGTGCATGTCAGTATCTTGATTTTCTAATGTGGTAGTACTGACTAGGTCTGGCTGTACCCTCGGGTCTGGTTGGCACAGCATTGATTAGTAGTCAGAAATTATTGAAGATTGTGGTGAAGTGGGCATGATTAGGAAATACCAGAGGCATGTATAAGATCATGTAGACTCTACCCTGCTGTTTGGTTGAAAACCACTAAGCAGGGAGATGATTGTAGGGAGAGATAGGGAGAAAAAAATCTAAAAGAAAAATGTGGTACAGTAGGTTTAAAATAGATCCAGTATTTAATAACCAGCATGAATGCTGATGTTGTTGTCAGTTGAAAAAATACTGAATGGTTCATTTTAATTTGTTAAAGGGCAAGAGCAGTCACCCCAAACTTGATTAAAAGCAACTTTAAATCTGACCATTTTCCTCTTGTTTCTCTTAAAAATATCGTTTATGATATTTTTGAACTTTAATATTCAAAGTAAACCAAGCATTTTCTTGTCATAAATTTTAAATTTTAGGAGAAAAAATATTGTCACTTGACTGTCAACAGCCAATGATGAAACAGGACAGTCTACTAGTTTACACTACTTCAATTTGGGCAAATGTTCTTTCCATTTAAGTAAAAGTTTCATGAAAATGTTAGGCATAGCACTTCCTTTAGGGTATTAAATGTTTTGTTTATGTTGTGAAGCATTTCAGGAATGAAAAGAAGAGGGGGTTGGGGACTTCTGTGTAAATTGGGTGTATCATGAAAAAGATGAGGGAATGGAAATTGGTCATGTTTCAAGTTTAATTTGTGTTTTTTGATCCAAGGAATTTTCTGGTCTTGATATTTGTGGTTGTTTAACTTAAGGACCATGGGCATTGGTTTTTCTTTTAATAGATTACATCTACAGTATCTTGACCATCTAGACGTACTGTAGGTTGGTTGGCAGCCTGGTTAAGTCAAGATACTGTAATTATAACTGTCTTTCAAGTTCTAATAAAGTTCAATTCCACTCCTTTGTTCTCCTCACTACTAGTACATGACAGACCTGTGGAGATTACCACGGACAAGTTCTACAACCCCCAATCCCTAACGGACTTGGTGATGTCTGACCATCTGATAATTGGCTTTCACAGGTGGAAACAGTAGTTGGGAAGCTGGGAGACTTTTTCCTGGAAAATTTGGGCATCTGGATGGAAGTTTGGACAATTGGAAGGAAATTTCTCTTTTTTGTTGATGTGCAAAATATAGGAAGAATGGGAGAAAAATACACTTTCATAGGAAATAATGTTACTCCTGGGAAAACAAACATTTTTCCAGTCCTGGTTGACTGTTTTGATATCAGTTAATGCTATGAGTACTGTATGATGTAGGCTCACTGTGTATCCTATGCCGTCACTTCTGCTTCAGAGTTGAACATTTCACAGGCCTGCTTGGAGTGTTTATTTTAAATGAAATTACTTTCCTTGTAATTTGACACATTTTCTTGAATCTAATCTTTAGGGGGTAATTTAAAAAGTTATTTCTTTAGGAAATCTCTCTCTTGAATTTTTTGTTCTTTGTAAAGCACCATTGACCCTTTTCCAAATAGCAATTACAAAGGATTATGGGATATAGTTTTGGTATGTGCTGTTTTTGTGAATGACATTTTACTGTGGCCAAAAACATCTTGTACTAAAATTCCATCCCACAGTCCTTGGCAATTGCTGTTTGGAAAAGGGTCTATTGAGTGTGTAGTTTCACAGTAATATGTGTTATAACTTACTGTATAGCCTAGTTTCCCAACCTGAACTCCTGGCTTACAGTAATTTGTGTATTATCAGTTGACATTGCTTTTTGAAAGGTTGGTTCTTATGTACATACAATGCAGTATATGTTATCACAAAGTCTATACTTTACTTTTAAAGTAAGCAACATATACTATCAAGTAAAGTTACTACCTAAATCTGGGCCAAAAGGCCCGATCAATTGGTTTGATACTGCATGTCAGTATGATGAGATCTACCGTATCCTGAACTTAGCAGTCCAGTACTATAGTGTGCAAATTGTTGGTTACTTTGTATGTTACATTCAAATCCTCAGTTCTTACCAGGATTTTAGAGCTTATTACCTTTCAAAAGGTATTTCCTACAGCTATTAGAGTATGTAGTCCAACAGTGTGAAAGGAACTAGGCCTATACAAAACCCCCACAGTTTAACATGTTAAGGTGCTGAGCTAAATGTAAATATTGATCTGTTAATGGAACAGCTTACTTAAATACTGATCTTTTGAGATTTGGGTGAATACATGTATAATGAATGGACTCAGAGTTTCCAGGTATGTAACAAAGGATTGCCTAACACAGGTCATGGCATCTACAGTATCATTGATATGTACACAGACAGCCTGACAGGAAGGATGCATGGAAATCTCTTTCAAGAATATGCCCATTGAAATGGGGTTTAAATCACTGCAAAGGTGTGTACTAGTACAGTGCCTACTTAATATTGTGGTAACAAAATTGATTTGGCAAGTGAACAATTGGATAGAAGATACATTAAAAGTTATTGAACAGTGATCCCTACAGTACTGTCCTCAAGTCACTACTGAGCATAAGGGGAGGGCTAGAGGGATGGTATTTTCATGAAAGAGGTTGGGGGATTTAGTAAAACACTGATTATCCAGTGTCTGGTTAGTTTTGAAGGCCCAATTCTCCCAGTCCAAACAGTACCAATTATCCTAATCTTCTTACTTGACCCTCTCCATATATGGAAAGAATAGTGGAAATTGTTTATGCAGCGACTCTGACAAAGAGTTGACTGCCAATGTTATTTGTGGACAATGGGTAGACCTACGTGCAGTCAATATTAGGGCAGGTCCTGCAAGTGTACAGTAACACACAGGTTAGCGAATGGGCAAGTAGGTCTAGTAATTGTTTGAAATTGTAAAATTTGTTGAGGTTTTAGAGCACAGGTAAGTTTCACCGTTGTACCTTGAACGATATTTTTCAATATTTCAAAATCACTGTAGCTATGACCTAAAGACACACAATGGTACAAATCTTATGCTTTAGCAAAGAGTCAAGTTGATGTTGACATTTATTTTCCTTTTTTTTTTTCATTTTAATTTTGCAGCTTTGTATGCCAAAGGGGCTCACGTTTTGTACTCAGCATCAGGACAGAAAACCTAAGTTCCATTCCTTTGTGGTTACCCGTGAAGATAGAACACAGGTGTATGGGGCCACTCTAACCTTCTACGAGCTTGTCACTGATGAAAAGTTGTGTGCCCAGTTCAATCTTTTACAGGGAAAATTTTCAGAGGAGAGCAATCTTCGCAAAGTCAGTACGGGAGACATTCCATCTGGAGTGGTCTTGGAGAGTGTATCTCCTAGAATGGGTCGGAGGTATACCTCTAGGAACAGACGGTCATCAAGTCCTTCAATCCAAGGACTTAACTCTCCTCGTTTTAGGAAAAGGGGAAGCCCTGCCCACCAGACTTGGAGCATGCAAAAAGCAAACACATTGCCAAGAACTAAATGCTCAGTTGTAAGACATTATGACATAATGAAGGATGCCCTCTTTGTTTCTAAGTGTATCTGTTTGGTCATGAAAGTACCACTGGTCAGGTCTTGCCAGCAATTTTTGGAGCAGCTGTATGAAATCATAAGAACTCGTGACCCGGAGTCTCTCCCCATTGAGAGTTATGTGTATAACATCCTCTATGAAGTGCCCCTTCCTCCACCTGGCAAGAGTATGGAATTCTTTGGCCCAGTACGTAGAATATCTTGCCAGCGTCCTTCTCTTTGGGAACTTCCACTCTGCGAATATGCAATGAGAGAAATGTTTGAACTGCTTGGGCCAGAAAATGTGCTTGAACTACTCACTTGTGCTTTCCTAGAGAAACAGATTCTCTTTCTTTCAAAAGGTAAAGTATTTTATACATATGTTAAGGACTAATGTCCCCATAATTTGAAAGCCTTGAAAGTCATTCTGTTGATAAACTCAGGCCTTGAGGTGTGCTACAAATCAGACTTTTCTGTGTTTAAATTTGTCTGTGCTGATTTCCAAATTTATTGTCTTTGAAAGGCTTGAGAATGTTTAGTGACAAGGTGTTGCATTGAGATACTGCCCCCCTAAACTTTAAAATTTTGTGGATGGTGTATTTATGTTGACATGCAGATAAGGTTACAATCAATAGTTAACTTTTATTCAAAATGTGTACAAGCAGGACTGCCCCATAGTTTTGGAAGGAAGATCTCTTTAAATGCAAGATTGAAGCTTTGACAATGAGGACACCCTTGGGTCATGTAAAGGGAAAGGTTCGTATGACTTTTAACTCCAAATGGTTCCCAACACCACCATTGATTTTCTATCATTTTCATTGCAAATCTGGCCTTTGTTTGAAACAGATGAGTTATAGCAACATCATGTACCATGTTATTGTTGTAGTGGTATATGGTCATTTTCACGGTAAAGGGTGTAACTTTGGATTTTGACACATTTTGATCTGTAGTTAGCTAAGGAAGATTCAGAATCAAAACATTTTGCACCAGGTAACTTACAAGAGTAGCAGCTACCTTGGGTAGCATACATTTTTTGAGAGCTTAATGTGTTCAGTTTTTACAGAGCTATAAGTACCCAAAATCTGACCTTTTTTATGACAAAATTATTGAGTCATTTTTCCAAAATCATGCCTCTTTTACAATCACTTCATGGATCATGTGTGTTATGTATTATTTGTAAGAAGATGTCCAGCAGAAACTACAGAATTAATATCAGTTGTAACTCACGTTCCAATTTTGAGTAATTGACGTCTGTATTTGTCGTTTCGGAGGCTTCATTTTCCGTTAACATTTGTTAACAGACATTTCAGTATGGTTACAATGATAAAATACTGCTTGCAGCTCTCCAATCATTCTTTATATAATGTGTTTTAACACTACTCCCAGTTGGAAGGTAACTTAACCAGATCCCTGGACTTTCATGGACTTTATGAAAGCGGAATTCAAAAGAGTAAGTTTTCCGTTAACATTTTTGAAGCCTCCGAAACAAACTGTTTGACCCTCCCGTATGAACAGGAAATACAAAGGTGTTCTACTTTGCCTCCACAAATGTATGCTTCTAGACCCTCTGTTCACTCATTCATAAAAAGTTGAGATTTGCCTCATCATTTTGAAAAGTGAGTCGATACCAACTTTCCGTTAACACTTGAAGCCTCCGAAACACCAGTTACAATAATATTCATATTTCTGCATTTTAAGTTAAATGTTTTATTCTAAATTTGCTTTCAAATTATCAGCAGAGAGGTGAATTCTTGCCCAACACCAAACAAAACCCTGTTTTAAAATGCATGTTTGATAGACTCGTCAATGACTGTAATAACTTGTTTCGGAGACTTCATACATGTGTTAACATCATCGTTAATGATAGTGTTGTCTTTGAAATCAACATTGAGGTATGTTTTTTTGTTTCATGTTCTGATACTGCATGCTGCTAATGGAAAGAAACCAATTTGGAGCTGGTAGCTGTGTTTCTAAATTATTCTCAACTGATATAGCCTAGAAAATTGATATTTCCCAAAGGATGAAAGTACTGCCAGTCATCTTGTCCCTGTTAAAAAAGTTACAAAAAGGTGTAATTTTTACTTCATAATGGGTATACAGAGTAAAGCCAAATTCTAAGAATATGTCGGTAATTACCTAATACAATTTAGAATATGTTTTACCATGATGTTTAGGTGCCCAAAAATACCTCTTGACCTGTTTCGGAGGCTTCATTGAATATGTTAACAGATCTGTGTTATGATTTTAAAGGCTGGCCTTGAGGGTAGATGAAATTGTCTCAGCTTTATTAACCCCCACCCTTTGATTCTCTTTTCTCATGGTCTATTACAAGTGTTTGTTGGTGCATTTGTGATCATACCAGTGAAAGTGGAGAGGAGACGATGTCACTATCTGATGATATCGAGTTGTGTAACTTACATTTTTAAGGTAGAATACCCAATAAACATCACGTTCTACATGATATACTGCAAAAGTGAGTTTGGTTTACTTTCAATGAGATAGTTAAATCTACTGTAGGAGGTTCATAGAAACCAACTACAGCTTTTCTTTCCTCTGTACACAGAACACCATCAGAATTAGTCTTTGCAGAGGTACAGTACTGTACTGTAGGGTGTAGTTTCTAAAATATAAGCATGCTCAATAAGATGTCAGAACCATTATTTTTTCTGTTTAATTCAACTCCTGGCCTGGAGTAAACCGTAATTTTACAAGTCAGTCTTTGAACTTCACTTTCATACTGTTAACTAAAGAAGCAGTGTTGGGAAAGGCAAGTTGGTTTGATGTGTGAGGTATAGGTTGTTTCCAAATTAGTGTTGGGGCTGTTGCTCTGTTTTTGGCTGCAGAGATTTTTTCTTATATTCGATGGTGTTCAGTGGCTTCCAGTTAAGGCCTGTGATCTCTTTGGGTAAATAGCTGTTTCTGTGGTAAAAAGTCTTTTTAGTAAATTTCTTGTTTTCTTTTCTCTGGACAATTGGTCTCATCACTAGAGAGAGGGTTTTACCCTTTCATTTTTTTGCTTTACTTTCTTTTTATTCATTTTTCTTTTCTTGTGAATATGTCTCCATAATTCTGATCTTGCAAAAGTGAAAATTAAGCTTCAAGGGATAAAAAAGTTTCAAACCTGTACTGAACTTTAAGTTGAGTTTTGTGACCTTCTAGTGAATTTCAAAGAAGGATGAATTCATTAAATAGATATGATTTATGATGAGTTCAGATCAATGCAGTTACTGTACAATATACAGTAGCACTTACAGTACTGCACCTTTGAGCAGTACAATAACATCCCTGTGATGTAGCCATTTATATATGTTGGAATGGATTGTCTTTACTTTCAAGTCTACATTGCGCATCACAATGTTACAGATTTCATGTAAGGACTGGTCACCTACAGTACAGTATGCACATCCAGGTTTTTGTATTGAAATATTGGCCTTTAAATTCAAAACAGTTCCTTTCAAGAAAGAATTCTGAAATGGAGAGCAAAGGCTTTACAGTGTCTTTCAAATGGTCTCCATAGTCCTGGGGCTCCTTAGGGTGCATTTAGTGCCTCAGCCAAGGGTAGGCCTATATGTTTACATGGATACCATATATCCAGTGCTGTAGGATTTCTCGTGGAATGGTTGGCTCTCCAACATTTCTAAAACATGTCTAGTGTATTCTATTTACAGTTCATGCATTGTAGCAAGACAATTGAAAGCAGTCCATGAATTTTTGGCTTTTTAAGAAGGGATGTTCTCTCTGATGACAGGTACTGTATGTCAGCAAACTTAAGTTACAGTAATTCAGTGGCAGTGCTTTGAAGAATTTTAGTTAGGAAGTTTGACACCTGAGTACAAATTCTGTGGACCCATGAGCTAAAGATATTCATCAAATGTTGGCTCACAAACTTTGTCTTTGTCAAAACATCTGTAAATGTACAGTACAGTATAGTCCAGACCATTAATTAGTTTTGAGTGTTACGGTAGGTTATATCACTAGGGAGTTTTCCATAATAGTAACTTTGCAACTGCCGGTTTTGGCTTTATAGTACTGTACAGTAGTCTGAATAATTTGAAATAGCAAATCCCTCTTTCTTTGTCAAATGACATAATTACTTTGCAATGTGCATGCAATTTCATTTTGGTTGTATTGCATTTAGCATGTTGATGTGTAACTTGCTATTTCAGTTTCAGTACTGTAGCTTCAAGGAGACTGTAGTCTTCTTGATGGTATGTTGTACAGTTGTGATAACCATGCCAAAAGTAAAACAATCAAGGTTGATCTGATCTACCCCAGTGGGTCAATCAAAATGGGTTGATCTTCATTGTGAATATTGTGATTCTGCACCCTTATTAGAGTTTGATCTGTCAAATGGGAGCATTGCCAAAACACTAAGTTTGATCTCAGAGAACTTTGTTCAATACAACAAATCCTCTCCAAAGTTCTTAATAATCCTTTTTTAATGTGGAATTGTTCAGGTTGCTTTATTCTACCGCAAGTTAAAACATCTTATTGATGTTAAAGTTGGATTTGATTTGTATAAAACAATACACTTGTTGATTGGATGTCAACTTGATTTAAGTTCCAAACATTACAATTGAGCTCTGAAAATGCAACCCAGGTTTCCTTTGAAGTTGCATGTGAACCATATAATGAACATTGGTGGAAGGTATTGCGGAATGTAAACAATAAGGAAGATGACCTTATTCTGTAATTTAAATGGCTTTCTTCTAACAAAATATACTGGATACAAAATAGGCTAAAACCTCAGAGGCAAAATGAGATTCTGATGACATTAAAAGATTAATTTCATCCAGTGTTTCACAGTGGACAATCTGTAACAACCTTATCTATATCAATGTCTATTAAACATAGGTGAATGTTACCCCCATGGTGCCATTAAATATATTCCATGAAGAATATGCTAATCAGTGGTACAGTATTTGATAACAGTGAAATTTTAAATATTGTTAGCAGCAAATCTTTTGCTTCCTCAGTAATAGACTACTGTATATGTCATATCTTATCATTTATCAAGTCTCCTCAGTAACTGACAATTTCACGGTAGCCAGTATGTTAACAATTATGAAGCCTCCGAAACATGGGTGAATGTAACTGTAAAACCTTTCAAAACATGTTCCAAAATAAAGACTAAACTTGATTTGTGCTATAGTAATTAGTTGAATTACTTTCTAAATTGCAGCTCTGAGTTACTTCATGGTTAATGTCTGATAGTGCAGATATTCCAATTACCCTTTCCTTGTAATCGTTAACTGCTGCACTAAAAATTGAGAAATTTGTTGATACATGTAAGAGGTAACAAGAACCTTGCTTATTAACAAATGTTGAAGGTGTTGAGCTTATGATTGAACATGTTTTTGAAACAAAGTTGAATCTTATTGATGAACTTTTGGCTTTGTACCATGTTAACAATATTGAAGCCTCGAAACATGTCATATTTGTTAACTGAAGCCTCCGAAACACATTATCTTGAAAATTAGAAGTTTGGTAAGACAAATGCAATTACACTAATATTTGTGTGGGTAAGTACCCCTTAGGTACTGATGCTGCTGTGCTGTTTTGATCTACATTCCATCAAAGCTCATGTGGTGAACAAGAAAAATATATTGCAAGGGCCAGATTTTTATGCAATATTGAACTTATCATTAAAATATTTGTGTGACCAGGTCAGTTTGGATAGAAACAGTTTCTTGGCCCAAGAAGTTCATCCTGATGGCAATTGAAAAATACCAATTGTGATATATTACCTCTGTAGTGGTTGGTCATTCAGCCCTGGATACTAATGCTGTTTTTTGTCAGATTTCTCTCGTTTTTCCACATAGGACAAATTTGCATCACATATTACGAAAGAGTTAAAGCTCCAGAACTAGCTGTTTCCTATAATTGAGACTTTTCTGCACATGATTACATAAAAAAAAATTGTGCCATTCCACTTTGAAATTTTGGTGTCAAAAATCAAAAGTTACACCCTTTACCGTGAAAATGACCATATGCATATGTAGAGGGGACCCTGGATAAACCATACAAACCCTGGATAAATTCTAACTGTTGTTTAAATGAAGCACCAAATGGGAATCTATGTTTAGAATATAAGGCAGGTTGCAAACAGCTTTTGTCAGTGCTAGATTTCAAGCAAACCAAAAGAGAGTGCATTTGATGTGATCATGTTTCTCTGCAACTGTTTATTCAGAATGACAAGCACAGAAGCCAAAGATAACACTGTGGCCAATATCAAATATTATGAGCATTTAAATCAGGGTTCAGTGTGGAAATGTTTACAAGTTTTTTACTTTATGGGAGGTAAAATATTACCTTATGTTCTTTAATATTAGGTACAGGAATTTTCTTCTGATTAGGGGGACTGATAGTTGTACTTCATTTTATTTTATTAGTCTGTGTTGTGAATGATGTTTAAATTCTTCTTGGTGTTCATGACACTAGGGCTCTACAGTAGCTAGAACTTGGCTTCAAGTGCAAATAAGAAACCAAGTACTGTACATTAAAGGTTGTGGAGCAACAATTTTAGGTTGAACAGAGTGTGCAGCTATTGGTATTGGTGAGAGTTGCAGCACAATTACAATTAGTGTTTACTCCAGCCAGGAATTGAATCATTGAGGGAGTTGTGGGGCTGCCCCTTTCATACCTTTCTTTTTATTGGAGGGAGAATTTGCGATATGAAAGAGATGACTATGCTTTGTTTCAAGTTATTTATGGGCAAAAAAGGCAAAGTCAATCAGTTATCTGGTCAACCTGAAGGTGCACGGTCTGGCACACAAACCACTACGTTGGCTGTGCGACCTATTTTTGTGGCAAACATATGCCAAGCGGGAGGAAAGCCTGAGTGCTCAGAGAAATACTCACGTACATAGAGCTGCGTTTGAACACGCGCACATGTGAAACACATTGGTACACAGCAGCTGTAATTAATACTGTAGACACCTCTGACCCCCAACAACCCTGTTTTTTATGGAGCAGAGTAAAAGTATGAATGGGAACTGCAGAAGTAAATGGATTTTACATAAGTTTCTGTAGAAAGCTACTGTATATGGGAAATTTGACCTTCCATTGTCCTCTTGGGAAGGGAGAATGTGGGAGGGGGGAAGGGATTTTTGAAAATTAACTGTGGGAATTGTGCAATCCTGTGCCTATTCTGCAAAGATTGTTAACTGTCTGCACATACATACGTGAGTTGAATACCATACCAGAAATTCTGTCAGAAACACATACTGAAAAGTTGATGGATTTATATCACTGCTACACCTCAAGTTCAATGAAGATGTTACGGCTAAAGCTACAAGTGGGTTCGGGAGACAAAAGCTTCTCTAAATCCTCTAGCTCCCATACAAAAAATGTGTGTCAACCTGTGTCTGGACCATGTGTAATCATGCATGGAAAAACAAAGGACATCATATGAGTTCTTGGGTGACAAACCTGTGTTTTTGGAACCTCCTACTCACAGGTTTGATGCAGGTTTGGCACACCTTTCCTTGCCTTTGACATCAAGCCACAGGTTTTGTTGAAGAATTCTTTGTTAACCCCTAGTTTTTATCACCACACATTTTGAACATACGCAAAACCTGTGTCAAACCTGTGTCAAATGATCAACCTGCATCAATTTCAAGGGAAAACACAGGTTTCCATGCAAAAACCTGTGATAACCTGGAAAAAACATGTGCAAACCTGCAAATTTGGAACTAATTGCCTCACCCTTTTTTGTAAATCTGTAAGGTGCAATTTGAAGGATTTTAAAGGCCGTATGTTTGTGTATTGTAAATCTGTAAGGTGCAATTTGAAGGATTTTAAAGGCCGTATGTTTGTGTAAGTTCAAACATTGCTGTAAAGGTTTTCCCTTTTTAAGTAAGAAACCAACACACAGTATTGATAATTTTGTAGTTTTTAAGGAAGTGAAATGGGTGCAACTTTACCCACCTTTTTCTGGAAGGGGGGGGGGAGGAAGGGATGGGAGAACAAGTCCCCCCCTTTCTCCGTCTGATAGATACACTTAGCGGGGCTTTAGCTCAGGGAGTACAAATAGGTATTGTACTCTCAGTTAAATTTACTCTACATAATGAAGCAATGTACAATCTTTAGGATGAGGGGAGCCTTGTTCATGACTCCTGGTCTATTTTGTAGATAAAGTCTTTTGTACTGGTTTCACTATATACTTTTGGAACCAAACAGCACAGCATGATATGGGCCCCTACTTTTCATGGACATCCTACTGGCATGGCTCATGCACATGGCACTCTGCAGCAGTCCCAGTATCCTTGCCTTGAACCAACTGGTTGGAAACTGGGCCATAAAACTCCATCTAACTAACTAAATAACTCCAATGAACAATATTTTGGCTAGTTCAAGCAGGTGATATGCGAGGAGACCTTGTAGATTGAAGGTACTTGTCACTTTGAAATTCATCACTAGTAAACACAGACTTATCTGTCCTAGATATCTGGAGGCTCAGGTACAAATTGCTCTATCTGTTCATCTTGTCATTCTCCGGCAATTGATCTCACTTGAATTGGATGTTGCTTTGAGATGGAGGGCACTTTATGAAAGACATGTCTGCTTAAATGTCCACTTCAAATGAATGACCGCAGCTTTTACAATTTAGATATGACAAAAAGGAAAAAGAAAAACCCAAACACTTGAAGTACCTCCATCTTTTTATTCACATTTCGTTGCTGCTAGAGTAGAAAATTCTTCCACAACGTAAATTGTTCAGTTGATAAATTTTCAATTAGCTTCTACATTCCACATTCTCTAGCCGTCAAATGAGCAACGGATTGGAGAGATTGACCCAAGTTGATTAACTCCTGCCAAACACCTCTGGTGTGTAACAGGCTCTTCCAAGAATGAGAGATGAGTGAAAATCACCTCCACTGCGGGCCTCCAATCGAGAGATGGAAGTCCCCAATACTTGAGCAATCTGATCGGTCATTTGGCTCACAGAGGATTTAGTTTCATCATTGCTCCAGAGACAGTGGTATTTTTAGGCTGAGAATAATGATTGATTTGGTATCATCCGGTCAAGGAAAGGTTACCAGAACTCTGTGGAGAGGTCAATGTAAGGTTCATGCAGTGGCCAGTTGAAGAAGAGTTGGAGATATCTAGTCATCTGGATAAGATGAGGATAGAATGAGCAAAATTTTGTGACTTTTGAGCGATGTTTTCATTCAAGATTTAAAGAAGCAAGGTTGATGATCATTGCTGAAACACATTGCAAAGTTACTGTGTGGGTATACTGTACATGAAGAGAAAGAGAGAGATGTATAAAACTATTCAATTTCAGTTTCTTTGTTCAGTTTCTGTAGTGTAATGGAGTTTTACAGGGTATGTTTAAATACAATTCTTACTGTATGTACCCTGTATCTACTGTACAGTATTGGTACAGACCTTATGATCTTGACACAATAAGTGGACACTCCTCAATACTGTATTTACAGTTCAGTACACTGTACTGTATGTATCAGGCTACCTATGCACAAATCCCTGTGCCCCATCTCTATGTTAATTTTCTACTGTATATACTGTAAAAGTTGAGCCCTGAAGTAAAAAGGGCACTCTTCTTTTACTCAACATTGTTAGTAATTTCAGGGGCAAATAAAAATTGTGCATTGAAACAAATAGGATACTCTTCTTTTTCCCGGAATTGAATATGGGAAAACATGCTGAAAATATGTGGCAGGCCTTGCAGTGTCCCAATTACTGTAGTTTCCCCAGGATTGTAGTTTTCTTTTTAGCGAGTAATGCTAGGTCATGAACTATATGTAGTGATGCACATATGCTTGTAGCAGATTAGGTGGGGGTCAGGGATTTAGCTGTGGGGGTTTGCAGCAGTGGTAGATTCCAGTCAGCACCTGCAATTGCCAACCACTACTAGAGAAGGTGTACATTATTATTAACCACCACTAATATTTACAGTATATGAGGTGGAAAATAGTAGTTTAAGTAAAAAAAGTTATATAAATTTGAAAAACTGTTCAGTTTCCTTTGATTTTTTGTTTGAACAGATTACCAGAGATTAATGCTGGTAGCGGAGTGCTTGACTGCCCTCCTTTTCCCATTTCGTTGGCAGCATGTCTACGTCCCTATTGTGCCTGCATCCATGCTTCATTTCCTGGATGCTCCTTTCTCTTTTATAATGGGCCTCCATGTGGAAGAACTCGAAGATGACTTTGAAGTACCTAACCAGGTTTGTACTGCTGCTAATGGTGTTTATAAAACCAGATCCAGGTTTATGGCCTGAACGGCCAATATCAAATATTTATTGTTCTGTAAATGTAAATCTCATCTGGATCTAATATGGTCAATTTTCCTCCTGGTGAAAGGGGGTGGGGGCCACGCCTAGCACATGCAATTACAGGTTTTAGTGTTACTGCCCTATAGGGTCAACAGTGACCCCAAAAAGGACATTCTTACTTAGCATAATGCATTTGATGGAGGTCACTTAGCAGTCTGCTGATTGCTGAATCAAGCACTCGTTAGGATCAAACCATGCTTGTAATTAACTTTTCTACAGATACAATATAATAATGCCATCGGATCTGGATTCAGTTGAAATGCATCCATAAATGTCCACTATTTTTGAGCTTTAATAGGGCGTTTCCAGCCATCCTGGGATGAGGGACAGTGAGGCAAATTAGTCAGATCTTTAATTATCCAGTCCCAGAAAAGGAAGAGAACTTAAAATGGCTCCAATGAGAATGAGGCCAGTCAGTGATATTTCATCCCTTGTTGCGTGGTGTGTACACAGAATTTCATTTGTGATCGCTTTTCATGTGCAAGTAATTATCCTGGACATAGTATTTACCCTAAGGTTTTGAATATTCATTAGTTTTTAATAAAAAGGAATTAAAGTGCCTTTATGAACTGCTGGTAGGGTGGCATCATGGACATATGACCATCTTAGGCAAATGCTGCAAGGAACCCTGGTAAGTGAAGAAAAGATGAAATGAATGGTGATCGAATGACTTTAAATGAATACAAGACAAAAATGTCAAGGCCATCGGATGATTCGGGGATCTTATAGATATCAAATGACCTTATCTGCTGCAGAATGTACATTATCTGACAGTGTTTGATATCTCTAGGAATTTGCAGGGCAGGATAGGATGGGATTCGGATCTGATCTACTCCTTGAAATCAAGTTTGTTGTGTGAAAGCTCTTGAACTAAGGATCAGAGATTTTTTATCTGCTCTTGATCATATCTCATGCAGTCGGCTGGGGAAGAGAGGGGGGGGGGGGTAAAAAACTGATTACACATTGCATCTGGTACATTCACCTTGAATCAGTTAACTGAGATTTTGTCTGAATGAACGTGAGGTTTAGACAATTGGGGGAGAGGGGGAGGGGGTTTAAGGTCTTAGTAAGCAAATTAATGGGCCAATCCTCTTATCCCAAACTACAAATTGTGTAGGGGTTTACAGAAATTCTCAATTGGCTTGTCTCTTTAATTGACATTTAGTTCAAACATTGCAGAGTACCATAGCTCATATCACACAACCTGTGCTGTAACTGAAAGCATTTGGGATACACATTGGGGTCTTGTATACTCTTTCTGAAGCAATATACTGAGGTTGTGTCTGGATGAGGATTAATTTTTAACATCTGTTGGATGGACTGGAGTAAGTAAGTTATGAGAACTACAAATGTAGGGGTGAGAGGATCAGGCCTTTAAGGGAATTAGAACTGTCTGGGGTGAGGTTTGGCTTTTAAAGGCAGTTTATCATCCCTCCAGTGTCAGTTCTCCCAACCTAAGTACTTCTAGCCCTTTCCAGGAAGTTTTGAAATAATCATCAACCACACAACATCCCATTTTGCTTCCAAGCATACCATGATGGGTGTACAAGGCTCTTATTTATAATTAGAACACTCTCAGTACATGCTGTGTTATATGAGCTACTCTATATTTTTTTGAATTTTATGTCAGTCAAAGAGCTGTGCCATTTGAGAATTTCTGTAGAAAATTAGACTACGGTACTGTTAAAATTGTAGTTTGAAGTGATGAATGATTGGCTTTAAGGTAGAAGTTAAAAATAAAGCCACATATCCATGCTGAAGTTTAAATTTATCATTAGCAGTGAAAAGCAATTTGAAGCTTGCTTCACCATTTTCCCGAATCCTATTCCCAAGGTTTTCTCTGACATATGAACATCTGTGAAAATTTTTCTCTCCGAGCTTATTCGGAAGGTTTGACAGAGTTTGTGATGTTTTGCTGTTGCCTGTGGAGACCCAAAGAGGTATTTCATTATTCATCCCTTCTCTAGTGAACAGGTGACATGCACTTTTGGTCTTAGAGACTGTTCCGTGAGGTTGTCATTGATGTTTGTTCCGTTTGGATTCATGTGGTTGGTCCTGCATTATATGGCAAAGCTGCTTAAAGAATGTCAGAAGAGGAAAAAAAATTGAAATTGCTTAAGCATTTCTCGTCATAAAATTGTTGACTATGGTTTTATAATGGCCTGATAAGTAATATATATATATTTTTTTTTACTTCTTTTATTTTTTAATTTTTTTAATTTTTTTTTTTTTAGTGTAGTACTAGCAGTCTTATAGAGGAGGCACTAGTGCTGGATTGGTTTGGCTACTGTCACAAATTGTAAAACTCTTTTGTATGGCAGGTATTTTATTCTATAATATTTTATGCTGGTGAAATTTTTATTCCATTCTTGAGTGAACTGTTTGTAGTACACATGATGCTTGTGAAGTACAGTGCTTGCACGATGATTCCAACATGAAGAGTTTTGCTCATCTTGAACTTGAGTTGAATTATGCAGTTGACATTGCAAGGTTTGGGAAGGATCTTATTGGAGGTTAGACTACGACCCCTACGAAAATGTTTTGAATATTAAAAGTACAATGCAATCTGGTACAACATTTTCATCACATAAAGTCAGTTTTGATTCATGCCATTACTTTCAAAATTCCTTTTTCAGAATTCATAAATTCGCAGGGTTAGGAAGATGTCCCTTGGCACATGCTCTCTGGCAATGTGACATCATATTATGCATTTACTTATTTAATACACTTGCTTCAATGTGGATAACATTAAGACAGGGTACTACTGTAACTAGTATTATTCAAAGAGTGTAGTATTTCATAACATGTCTGTGGTTGAAGCTCTCATGACAGTGTGTCAGTGTGTCAGTGTTTTAGTTTCTAGCAGATACGTGCATGTAAGGCTGTAAGGTAGCTTCTGTATTCAATACTAGTGCCCTTTGTTTGATAATCCTTTTATTGCAGCGGTTTACTGTAGATATAGTGGCCTACAGTGTCATAGCGACAGGGGTGGTTTTGGGGGTTAGAACCCCACCATGACCCGACCATTAGCAAAAACACCTAAAATAGTGGTGTTTTCTCTCTTATTGTTAGACTTTTCCATCATGTCATGCCCCAACCACACCCCCCATCCCCCACCCCACCTCCTACCCCCCATGACACAATCCTGGCTGTGCTACTGGTGGCATAGCCAGGATTTTGTAAGCAGGGGGTGACAACTGGCAGTCATAAACCTTTCAGAGTGAGGGGATTTTTTGTCTTGTATTCTCTTGATCTTATAAAGGGTGCATGGGGGAGGACGAGCATGACACAGCTTCATGGGGCACAATTACTGAATTCTCTTTTATACCTAAAGGGTTACAATCCTGGATCTGGTTGGAAACTGGGCTGTAAAACTCAATCCATCTAACCTATCTTAGAGGGTTACTAGTTTCTAGGGGGTGGGGGTAGAAGGGATGGCCCATTGCACCTTGTGTCTCCTGACACCCTCTCCTCATACCTCTGTCTTTGATAATAGGTGTATGGTTCATATAGCAGAACCCCTAGAGCCATCAGTGTTATACAAATTTCTACATCGAAGACCATAACTGGCTCAACTTCACCTAGTAAGAAACTGCTTTGGCATGTGAAACTCCAGGCATATTATATCTGACTGTCTTCTTCTATACACATATCTGTACAGATACAATGTTTTTACATTGCAATCAGTATCATTTGAAAGAATCTCAAATTTTTTGAGTTAAATATTGTGTTTGTGAATTGTACCTAAGCTGACTCACCTGAAATTGTTAATTTAAGTGCTTAAAGGTCTTTTCCGTGAGGTTGTTAATTGATGACAAAGTGAGGAAAACTGGACTTGTATCATATCTGCAGTGAGTCAGAATGTTTTAAAAATGGAAATTTTATTATGCACCAAGGAAATTTTGGTGATTAAGTCTTCATTACATATGCATTTTGCAAGCAATTTCCTCCCAACCTGATAGCCAGATGTAGGACAAAGATTTGAGCAAAATATAAATCTTCTTGAATTGAATGCACATACTGTTCCAGGATGAAGTGTAATGTACAGCTAGTAAAGTTTATACAAAGAATTGGCCATCAGTGTGTCAGGATGAATTCATTTGCCTTAGATGTGCATGCAAACTGTTGTATCTAGCTACCAAATCTGGCTGTAATTCAGTACTTCAGATATTCAACAATTTCAACCATGTACTTTCAGGATCAGGTCTATGACAATGAGCAGGGAGTTGCAACTCCCTGCGATGAGCCCAAGGACATTTAAATTGTGAAATTTTTGCAGTGATAGTGAAGGTTATGAAATAGTTTGCAATACAATTAACTCTGCACAAAATATCAGCGACTTGGTTGATGATGAGATACAGGCCTCGATTTTCAGAAAAATTTATGGTTGTCCTTCGGGCAACCACTTCAGTATTCTTAGTTGTCAGAAAGGAGATTTGGTTATCCGAAACGTGGCACACAATTGCAATACAAAACAGTAATTGCGCTAATGTATTATAGGTCTTCAAGAGTAAAAAAATGATTTTTCCAAGACAAAAACACTTGAAGTCTGAAATTATATGATGGAAAAAGTTGAGAGAGTTGATCAGTCAACAGTATTTCTTTAATCAGATGAAAGCAAGCTGCTTGACTGTGATTCATTGTGAGAGAAAATGGTTGTCCATTGGACAACCAACTTTTGACATTTGGTAGTCCATATTGAATTTTAGTTGTTCCGGACAATTGGACAACCATGAAAATCGATCCCTGAGATACTGCACACTTGCTGGAACCCCTTCCCTCGCATGCTTCCCCCAGGATGCTGATTATTGTCCCTGCTAACATCTACAGAAAAGCCAGCAAAAAATTTGTAAGATTCTGAACAAAACCATGTATGTGTGGATGAAGTAGCTTCCCTTCATATCATATTTTTGCAGAATATAAACAAGGATAGGCATACGATACAGTACGTACATCTTGATTTATATTGCTGTAGGAAAGAAGGCTAAAGAATAAAAAAAGAGGAAAATATTTACAAACCTTACAGTAAGAGTTGGATGGCAATTTTGGAGTACTTTTCAGCAAACCTTAAAGTCATAACTCTTTGTCTTCATTTGATTATCGATTTATTAGGTACCATCAGGTGTAAAAGGTGTTCCTTTATTCATTTTGTATGCATGCATGGAGTTTGATGAACTTACAGAGAGAAAGCCTATAATCTAATTAAGGGAATGCAAGCAGAAATTGGGAGAAGATTGTAAATACAACCTTCACCTGCATAATTTGACATTTTATCTCACACTGCTGCACAATATTGAGATGCATCTAATATCTAAACAAACAAGGTCAAGTGGTAGAAAAATTGACAAAAGAAAAACAGAAAAATTAAAGCTCAGAAAAGAAGGGAAAACAAAAAAAAGGAAAAAAATAAACAGAATCTAAAAATGGGTTTGAAATATCAATAATGTAATTGCTCTTTTTGAATTGGCTAAGTGGAGCCAGCCTGCCAGTCTTATCATCCTGTTAGGCATCCCACGAAAACAACGGATCAGGATTTCAAAAGGAATAGTAAGAAATGACAAAGCTAAAAGTAAAAATTTCAAGTCCATGATCTGCTGTCTGTTGACTTAGAATTTGTTGGAATAATTTCTTCTTTAAGTAGGCAAAATAACAAGCAAAGTGGTGACTTTTACCTTGGGAAAATGGAGTTGAATGTTCCCACGAGGGCGGCTGTCGTCAGTGGCAAGCTCTCTTGCGGTTATTATTGTCGTTTCCTGTGACTCACGCTTGTTTGCAAAGAGGATATATCCTCACAGGGTAAGTAAATGTTGATTGAGGTGTCATAGTATTGAAAAAGCAGAAGAAAAAAATGGCACAGCATAATTTGATGAAGAAATTCTTCAATATGGGGAGTCACGGTGGCTTTAATGACAAGCCTGTGGTGTCGCTCCTGTGTTCATTGTATAATGTCATGTAATGGTGTGGAATATGATACGTTGCCCTTCTCTTTATGCAGGATTCTGATCAAAGGGTGTCAAAAAATTTCAAACTTGCTAACTTGATATTAATATGGCTCATGGCAGAACAGGTGGTAAATATAATTACCACTTTGAGAAAATGAATTTATGTGAAAGATTCGTATGTACCTGTGTGTATTTTTTAAAACTTTTGCCATTTTTGTATTATGTTGTCATAAAGTTTGAAGTTTCTACTAAAATCATCACTTTAAAGTATTTTGGATTACTTAGGGTTGGATTGTAGGAAAGTATCGTACCTGAAAACCTGTATAAATGCAGGAACACCAGATTAATCTTAGTTTAGTGGAGAATGATACTGCTGTAGTTGATGTTTTCACTTTATCAACTGAAATTTTGAAATGACATGCTTTCATTATTTGAAGATGGAAGGGGTAATCAGTGTTTGATTGAGAATAGTAACCTTTTACTCCATCACCTTGTTTTCCCTTCATGCGGTCACATTGCTTCTTGAGATTGCACCATATATAGACACCCCAATAGATCAAAGGCTGTGTAGGGTGTAACTGGTATCCAAGTTTGTTACACCCAAATAGATCAAAGGTGGTGTGGGGTGTAACTGGTATCTAAGTTTGTTACACCCCAATAGATCAAAGCCAGTGTGGGGTGTAACTGGTATCTAAGTTTGTTACACCCAAATAGATCAAAGGCAGTGTGGGGTGTAACTGGTATCTAAGTTTGTTACACCCCAATAGATCAAAGGCAGTGTGGGGTGTAACTGGTATCTAAGTTTGTTACACCCCAATAGATCAAAGGCTGTGTGGGATGCAACTGGTGTCTAAGATTGTTAAACTCCAATAGATCAAAGGCAGTGTGGGGTGTAACTGGTATCTAAGTTTGTTACACCCAAATAGATCAAAGGCAGTGTGGGGCGTTACTGGTATCTAAGTTTGTTACACCCAAAAAGATCAAAAGGGGTGTGGGATGTAAGTGGTACCTAAGATTGTTAAACCCCAATAGATCAAAGGCAGTGTGGGGTGTAACTGGTATCTAAGTTTGTTACACCCAAATAGATCAAAGGCAGTGTGGTGTGTTACTGGTATCTAAGTTTATTACACCCCAATAGATCAAAGGCAGTGTGGGGTGTAACTGGTATCTAAGTTTGTTACACCCCAATCGATCAAAGGCAGTGTGGGGTGTAACTGGTATCTAAGTTTGTTTCACCCAAATAGATCAAAGGGGGTGTGGGGTGTAAGTGGTATCTAAGTTTGTTACACCCAAATAGATTAAAGGCAGTGTGGGGTGTAACTGGTATCTAAGTTTGTTACACCCCAATAGATCAAAGGCTGTGTGGGATATAACTGGTATCTAAGTTTGTTACACCCCAATAGATCAAAGGCAGTGTGGTGTGTTACTGGTATCTAAGTTTATTACACCCCAGTAGATCAAAGGCTGTGTGGGGTGTAACTGGTATCTAAGTTTGTTACACCCCAATAGATCAAAGGCTGTGTTGGGTGTAACTGGTACCTAAGATTGTTAAACCCCAATAGATCAAAGGCAGTGTGGGGTGTAACTGGTATCTAAGTTTGTTACACCCAAATAGATCAAAGGGGGTGTGGGGTGTAAGTGGTATCTAAGTTTGTTACACCCAAATAGATCAAAGGGGGTGTGGGGTGTAAGTGGTATCTAAGTTTGTTACACCCAAATAGATCAAAGGCAGTGTGGGGTGTAACTGGTATCTAAGTTTGTTACACCCCAATAGATCAAAGGCTGTGTGGGATATAACTGGTATCTAAGTTTGTTACACCCCAATAGATCAAAGGCAGTGTGGGGTGTAACTGATATCTAAGTTTGTTACACCCAAATAGATCAAAGATGGTGTGGGATGTAACTGGTATCTAAGTTTGTTACACCCCAATAGATCAAAGGCTGTGTGGGATGTAACTGGTGTCTAAGATTGTTAAACCCCAATAGATCAAAGGCAGTGTGCGGTGTAACTGGTATCTAAGTTTGTTACACCCCAATAGATCAAAGGCAGTGTGGGGTGTAACTGGTTTCTAAGTTTGTTACACCCCAATAGATCAAAGGCAGTTTGGGGTGTAGCTGGTATCTAAGTTTGTTACTTCCCAATAGATCAAAGGCAGTGTGGGGTGTATCAAAGATTGTTACATGTCCTTTGCCCTGAAAGGATGCTCCCATTGTGTATACACACTGTGTGAAAAGCAATTAGTTCATGCTTGACTGCACTATTATTTTACCCCAGATGTTATGTTACTTATGATGTATTTTAATATATTTGTTCATTGTCAATCAATTAATGAGATGTGACACCTGACTACATCAAAGGTACATGTAGTGTGCTTCGATTTCTCCCTGAGACCATAAGATGTAATGGGGCCAGAGAAGGACAATGGAACAAAAAAATTTAAAAACCATTTCCATCATGTTCTGAATTGATTTGTTTATCAGAATGTAGAAACCTCGAAGAGTTCTTTCTGTTTAATATAAGAAATGTGAATTTTGTGTTAGTTACTGGTGAATGAAAATTTCTGAATATTTGTTGGTTAACAATATTCCACACAGCTAGGTGAAAAATAGAAATCCTGCACTACAATGTAAGCAGTCACAGCTAGTATGTGATCACATATCATTTTTTTTTAGGTCAATGTAGAAATGTGGTGCAAAATTGAAGTAGTGAGAAAATGTGAAGGTAAACTCTGATTGGCCAAATTTAAGTCTCAGGAAAAGAAAAGGAAAGAGAGAGAGAGAGAAAAAAACTTGACAAAAAGTATACATGTATACAAAGTATTACTCTTACAAGTAGAACTTGTATGTTACAATTTTGCAAATTTGAAAGTAAATCGGGTTGGAAAAAATACTCGGGTGGACGTGGTGGCCAGTTTTGATTTTTTGAAAGGCTGCTATCTCATCTCAAGGCCTGTGGCCCTATTGTGCAAGTTACTTTTTGTGAAGAAACTAGTTGCCATTGATATATAGTGTTGTAGCAGCAGGCATATGCAGCATATTAGTCGCAAATTAGTCGCAATGTTATAAAATGTCAAACTGGCACCAAATGTTCAGGTATGCACATCGAAAAAAGGGAAATCTTAAGAACTAGAAACAGGCATTCTCCAATAAGGAAGTGGTGGGTCGGTCTGTCCATATCCATTGTATTTAATTAGGGGTGGGGGAGGGGGGTGCACATTCCTGTAGTTTAATTGTTCTGAGAGAAGGGTCTTAAGGGGGTAATCACTTTTATATTGTTCATTATTGGATACATGCTGTTTGTTTTCAAGAACAGAAGGCCTTCTCAGTAAGTCTGACCAGTTTTTTGCTATTTGACCTTGCTCCCACTCAAACTTTCCAAAACTTAAATATTAAACAACTGTTTAAAACAGTTGATGTGACTTTCTATCTGGTTTTGATCCAGGGAACAGTATTTTCTTTTTCTCCTGTAGTGTGCTGACATCTCTCATTTCTCTCATCATCATTCCAGTAATGAATCCTGTAAATATGAAACTTATACTCAAACCAAGCAGGAGCGAGCAAGCAGCTGATCATGCAGCAGGTGGCTTTAGTTTCATGTCCCTAGTTTTAATTAGCTGACTAGCTCTCTTTCTCATGAGAATGGAATTCATCATTTTTATAACAACTTGATGTTCCCATACAGTTATTATCCAGAAAAAGGCAGGATAGTTGTTCAAAGATTTGTAGGCCTACTGTAGGTACTGTGCAGGGAGCAAAGAAAGATCCCATGGAGATTGTTTGATACAGTGTGTAAGTCTATATGAAGATTTGAAATAAGCAATTGCCCCAAACTTATCTTGAAACAGCAGCTTTTTCTCAATTTAATTCTTTAGGCCTATGGATTTCCAAAACCCATGTTCTTTCCTCCATGTCATGAACCATGATCCAGCATGATCCATTTCTTTTGTTGTAAGAGCTAAAAATTTCTATTTGGCCTATACCCCAGGAATATTTTACCACTCAGACTTTCAGTGTTTAAAAAAACTAAAAAAGGTACTGTGCAGGGAGCAAAGAAAGATCCCATGGAGATTGTTTGATACAGTATGTAAGTCTATATGAAGATATGAAATAAGCAATTGCCCCAAACTTATCTTGAAACAGCAGCTTTTTCTCAATTTAATTCCTTAGGCCTATGGATTTCCAAAACCCATGTTCTTTCCTTCATGTCATGAACCATGATCCAGCATGATCCATTTCTTTTGTTGTAAGAGCTAAAAATTTCTATTTGGCCTATACCCCAGGAATATTTTACCACTCAGACTTTCAGTGTTTAAAAAACTCAGCTGAATTTATGTGATGTTTCATATCAAGAGCTGTCCATTTTGGCATTTAAAATCCATTGGAAAATATCATGTTTAACATTTTATAACATTGCATATCCAAGGTAAGGTAAAGAGTTGCTCTTATAATATAAATTTCACAATATAAATATAAATTTCCACAGAATTCTGAAAAGCCATTTATGAAATTAACTAGATTAATTCAAATTGGGATGACTGCTCTTGCCCTCTAAAATGTTTTGGCTCTTTCAGTGTAAAGAAATGAAATTTTCTTAACAATTTAAGGAGTCTTAAAGGTCAAATGCAGTTTCTCCAGAAACAACAGTTCTAACTTTCATAACTTTCTTTTTACCATTCCAAGTATGTCTTATGATATTTCAGAACTTAAAGGGGGCAACCAGAGTTTGACAGGGAATGTTAACCCTTTTGTTTCAACTCTTTTGTTTTTTTCCAACTGATTATTCGCCACAATCAACGTACATTGGACGGTCTTTCTAGTGAGAAGAAACATTCATTCTGTCTTAATAACTGTTGAATGGGGATTTTGTCGGGTAAAGAAATTCCACACATATGTAAAACTGCAATCCCAGCCAAAAGTAAGTGCAACAAACCCTTTCCCTGGTTTGAATGTTGTTATATACGAATCTGGACAGCAAGTGATGGTCTGATTTCAGTTGGCCATAACTGGGGTCCGTCATCTTTAAATCTTTCGATTTCCTTGCTTACCTCCATCATGGATGGTTGTACACCTATTTGTATCTTGAATTCTCCAGTGCCAGTAAATATAAGGGTGTGAAATTCATGTAAACAATAAATAAAGATGATTTTAGGCTGATGAACCCCAATAATAGCGGCATACAGTCACTAAAAACAGGCGCTAATCAGATTCGTCTATACTCAGGACTGGTCAGTTTTTCCAACCAACATTGAAGTGGGGGAAAGGGGGAGAGCATGCAGCCAGCATTTGATATGGGCAATGTAGCATATGCTCTTCTGCTGTATTTGTTTTGGTGGCAACTAATTGTAGATTGTCATCATGAGCTGGCAATGTATCAGACCAAATCTGCTGACAGGTCATGTTTTGTTAGGTTTAACTGTAAGATTGTTGTGAAGAACTGAAACCATAAACACTTCATAAACTCTGACTTCCCTTTAAACATTTTGCATACTCAAGTTAGCTACAGTAAGTAGATACTTCTACATGTAACAATTGATAAGTCTGTAATCAGGCCTTGAAGGCCTTGAAGGGCAGTTGTTTTAAGTCGCTAAGAGACCACGAATGTGTTGGCTTATGAATTACAACTTCACGTCGGGTGGCAACCAATTGAACAATTTGGATCAAATTTGGTATTTTTTTGAAAGGCCAGTTCAGATGGGAAAACCGTAGATTGCTCTTGGATGAAAAACCCACCTTACTTTGACCCGGCCAGGAATCGAACTCCAGACCTCCCAGTTGCTAAGCTTCATCGCTTCAAATGCCACCGCCTTTATCCACTCGGCCATAGCACCTGTAGGATATGCATGCAAGCAGAGCTACAGGACTAGACCAGGTGATCTCTTGGCCATCACTCTTTTTTCCAAGGTACTACTAAAAGCTTGCCAGGGACTGACTACTGGTACTTATTGTACCTCTACAGCAATTTTGTTTGTAAGAAAGTAAGTTATGGGTAGTTGTTAGAACAGGTACAGAAAGTAAGGATATGTTAGGAAAATGTAAGTTAAAGTAAGTTTGCTTTTTCCTTTTTGCCCTTAACCCTTTACCGTTGTTTGGGTCCTTTTGGACCCATGCGGAGAGCTCGGCTGTCACCCATCTTTACTGTTTCATGCGGAGCTCGAAACTGCGAGTAGCTGCCCAAAAATTCGGCCACAACAACGAGAAGCCAATGCGGGGCGGGCTACGCCTGCTTTTCCGCCCACTCCCGAGGCGCGCAAATATGCCCTGATCGAAGCACAACGGTAAAGGGTTAAGAATGGTAATTATGTTAGGATCTGACTTATTCACACATTAGCCTTACAGTACATTTCCCTTATCATATTCTTACATTATCCATACACAATCTTCCTACTGGAAAATTGTGATACAGTATTTACCATACCTGAGGAGACCTCATGAATTATAAGTATTGGAGCTTGTATACAGTAGATCTATAAACCAGGCAGTAGTGGGGATGTATAATTGGAGCAATTGGTCCATTTAAAATAAGATAAAATAGAGCTGTATGTTATGTCTTGCACAAAAAATGAATCTGCAAAGACTGACTGCTATGAATGTCCTAATTTTCATCACCTCTCAACTTACCTTCTAATCTCCACTTACCACAAGTCTGGTGGCAAGTGAAAGGAGGATGATCTAGGGTGGCATTACTCCTCATTAGGGGAGCAAGGTTGTCCTCATTCTTGGTGCCTTAGTGGTTAACCAAGGTAAGTTGTGGGTAAGTGGGGATTACCTGTGAATACAGGAGGTAAATATCAGGGCTGGTAGATTCCCAATGATCCAGGGAGGTTTTGAGGTTTACATTCAAGTGCCACATTGATAAGTTTGGTGTGACTTTGTATGTTACATGCTGCAGCTAGTCACCTTCTGTGGCCCGTTCCACAAAGAGTTACGCATGATCTTAAGTTTGATTTACTGTTGACTTAAGTATGGGGAATCAAACTTAAGATTGTGCGTAACTCTTTGTGGAATAGGCCCCTGGTGTTTGAAGGATCCACAAGTACTTTGCCAAATATCTATAGCACTGAGGCACAAAGAGGTATGTTGCTTTACAAAATTGCAATAGGAAGCTACTCCCTCCTCCTCCTATTTTCCAAACTGTACCATATCGTCTACTTTATGTACACGTAATGTATGATATTCTTTTGAATCAAAATAATTTGCAAGGTTTGTTTATGAATTTAAATGTATTATAGGCCACCTCCATTGTATAGTGGGTATAGATACTCCCTGTGACAGATGCATAACAGTATAGTTAATTTATGAAGTTCAGTACTGATATAATGAGCAAGAGGAATGACCTGTCATGCAATATATCAAAGTCCCAAAAGATTTCGCGGATTTGCGTCTGTTTATCATTAGATTTTGTTAACGTTCTTTTACATCAACGAAAAGGGGCACCAGTGTTACAGTAATAGCAATGTTGAGTTTGGTGTATTTGGAAAAGCTTTGAAAATTGACACGTTTTCTGAAAACCATCAGGCATTCCTGTACCTGTTGTATGAACTTGTATTGTGTAAGATGTATGTGCATAGTTATGATGCATTTTGAATGTAGTCTTTTATAGTGTGTATGGTACTCTGTACAGTAAGTGGCATTGTTGATGGTTGCTTGGAGATAGTTATATATTAAGTTTTTGTATGCATGTTGTTTGGTGATCATGAAATTTACAAATGCACTGGTAATTTATAATTTGATAACAAAAACCCTGGATAAACTAGCTATGTTAATACACAGACTACCACTCTTTTTACCCTTCTCTGGCTCATCACTGCTGGTTCCTGGGAGCTAGGGCGACAAAATGCCACACCCAGTTGAATTTCAATGTATGGACCTATTTATGGTCACTGTTTGCTTTTATATGGTTGTTAATGCAAAAATTACTCACTTGCCAAATTTTTGCAAAGTTTGGCAACAAAAAATGTTGTATCAATCCTTAAATCACCAATGATATCAAAGGAAAAATGAGTTCGATTAAACTAGAAATCATGAAAATTAAGCTTTCTTAATTTGTGTGCACATGAATGCAAGTGTGTGATTAACAAATAGAAGCTAGTTTTCTTTTGCATTAATTGCATAAAAAGAAGGCCCCATGCATGCATGCCCTTGAACCTTGACGGCATGGTCAAGTGGTTACAACATCAGACTTGAAGTCTAAGGTTGGTAGTTAGAGTTCCGACGTAGGTCATACCGAAGACTTTAAAAATAGAACATACTGTCGTTTTGCTTGGTGTTCAGCATAATAAGCAAAGGGAAAAACAAGCTTAGTCAGTGAGTCACAACAGGAAAAAGGCCTGGCTCGACATGACCAGTTCAATGGTTAGAAACTAGGGTGTAGAACTCAATCCAACCTACAGTAACCTAACCTCATGCAGATAAGCTAATTTTGAAAGAATCTGGGTTTATCCATTTCTGTGACAAATTCAGACGTTTGCCTCAAATTATGTGTCGTTACCTTGGTGAGAAAAGTTAAACGAAGAACATTAAAGGCAACGGTGTGTGGCAGTTGATACAGTATATCAGCTACTGTAGACTGCTATGCTTCAAGTAACATATGGCCAACCTTAGCAGTATCATTCTGCTGTCCACAATGACCGATCATCACTTGAAGATAAACCCAAAAATCAATTATGAGAGACAGTATCTTAAAAAGTAACACTTCTCCTAAAACCCTAGACCATCACCTTCTTGTAATTGTACTTTCAATGTCAAAACAGTGAATCATCCATTTTAAGGTGACTTCTTGTTTTGCAATGGGTGAATCATCAAATGTATGCCTCCTTGATAAGTAGTTCTGGACTCTTTCATGTCTTGTAATTATTACAACAGCGTTTAATTAAAATTTACTGAGGTATATTCCATTTTTTTCATAGCATGTGCAGAAATGGTCATAAATGTAAAGAAATGTGTTTGAATATAGTATGGTAATATGTTTGTCTAAAGGAGATGTATTAAGAATTAGGATGGAAGATCAAACAACATTTATATGCAAAGGACTCATAAATGTGCAGATTTTTGAATTATGGTTACAAAGTTACTAATGACAGAACTAAAAAATTGGTTGGACATGTGCAACACAAGTAACAACATGCATGGTATACATTGGTTTGTGTGCATGGAGAAGGTGACTCATCCATATTTATCTTGTAATTAATGTTTTTCTGACAACGATGGTAAAGACAAATCCGATCAGGGCTTGTGTTTAGTGACTTTAGGCAGCCATTAGTAGGGACCATCCATCTTAAATCGTCTTCATTTCTTGTCTAAATGTAATTTCAAACCCTCATCTACAGTGAAATTGAGGGAATCAGGACGCATTACAGTGTACAATCAAGCAAGAAAATCCAAAGACAAAAGGTGTTAGACACCAGTTATGGTCCTCTAAAATCAGACAATTACTTGCTGTCCTGTTTCGTCTATAGCATATCATGAGAAGGTTGAGGGCAGCCTCTGGTGCTCGTTTGTTGTCCCCTGCATACTTTTGAACTCACTTTCATAGATTTTTGCAGTCTATAAACTTTCTTGGAAGAAAAAATGTAAATGCTTGAGCTAGGTAGCCTGGCAGAATCGTAAAGGCAGCGAGAGCATCAGAATTACAGTCTGGAGGTCAGGAGTTCAAGTCCTGTCTGAGTCGTACCAAAGACTTAAAAAGCAGAAGCTTCTGCCATTGTACTGTATGTGATGCTCAGCATACTGTAAGCAATGGAGTAGGGAGAACAAGCCAGTGAGCCACAACTGAGTTGAACCATTTTGTTGGAAACTGCAGTAAAACTCCATCTACTGACCTACTGTATACTGTTCTGTAACCCAGCGGCAGAGTTGGGTCGGTCAGTTGCGAGGCTGACGGGATACAGCATTCCAGCAAAATTGTTTGATGCTTCTACATAAGGTAACCACCCTGCTAAGGTGTCAGAGGTTGTATCTTGCAATTGAACTGCAAAATTTCAGCTTTAATTTGAAAATGTGAGTGAACATTTTATAATATTGTTTAATTGTACTTTTACCATTTGAGAAGGAGCCTATAAATGCTGTGGACCCATATCGATTCTGGCCCACAGATGCTGTCACATCACTCCAGCAAAAACACAAGCTCTAACCAATCCATGTACAATTGTAGTTCACAATCAGTCCAAAGTTGGAGATCTGCATCACAAATCTGGTTATACATAAATCTGAATTGGGACTAAATGTCCACATTTTGCTTCATAAATAATTATGATCTGTATAAAATGTATATTGGTAAACAGGGAATTCTAAATTATGCATTCTGATCAAAATTCATTGCACCCGATTTAGAAGTTTTTTTGTAAAATTGCATAATCAGCCCAGTTGTAGGACATATTGATATCAGTGGAGGTTAAATGCACAGTCCATAGCGTATGTACAGCATGTAAGTACTTTTGCAGAGGTGCAGCAGTACAGTACTTCCATGCTTACACAAATTTTGTTTTAGCTGGCACATGATTATGCATCATGTGTATTGGTGAACTCCTACAGTGTATTTAGTCCAGCTACCACATCCTTGTTTGGGTATTGAGTAGAAAATGCCAGCAGCTTAATTTACATTTCATAACGCAAACTTTAGAATTGTGTAATTTATACTGAACTTGTGGCAGGCTGTCACATCCTTTTCTTAAGACCAGAGTATTTTCAAGTGTGACAGGATCAGCAAGTTACAGTATATTTGAAATATTCCAACATTTGTCAAGCATTTGTGACTTTGGAGCCATCTTAAGAGGGCAGTCTATGTAGGTATCTTATTATTAGGGTAGGTCAGTAGTAGTTAACAACTGGAATGCCATAAATTTTGCAGGTCAGTCATTGATGTTCAGACCACTGCATGTATTTTGTTTGAGTAAGGACTCCAGCTGCCTTACGTACCCTCCTTGGACTTTGATTAAAGGCATATTTTCATCATCCCAAACAGTTCCAATTCTCCCAACCTACTTACTTCTAGCCCCTCCCACATTTATCTAAAACTCATCTTTATCCAGACAAAATCCTTGTTTATTGCTTCATGGCTTGTCCCAGTGGCCATACAAGTCCATAATGTGTAATCAAGACACTCTCAGTGCCTATGCTGTGTAATTTAGCTATGATGCATTGTTTGAATGTGATGCCAATCAAAGAGCTGTACCAATTGAGAGTTTTGATATATGTATGCTGAAACTGTAGTTTAGGGTGACGAATGACTGCCTTTAAACTGTATCCGGTCATCGAGTTTGTTTTAAAGGAGGAATCATGGAGTTACTGTACCCTTTGCCAAAACTACCTCTGAGGCTTTCTTGGACATGGTCCACTTGTATTTGTCTAGTGGCTTTATATGCTGTCCCCTCCTCCTGGTTGGTTAATGGTTTGCAGAATATGCCTGCAGTGTCTTATGTAACAGGTAGGTGACTTAAAGGGAAGCATTAATTAATGCAGCCAATTATATATAAGCAAGTTCAACATTTGGAAACTTTTCAAAACATATAGTGGTTCCACTTAAAACTGATTTGACTCAAACACTAATTTAATACAAATTTTTTCAAAAAATTTTCTGACACTGCCTGGGTATGACTGTCAACTTCCATGCATATATGTTATTTTTCACAATGCAATGGAATCATGATGTCTTATACTTACAAGCACCTAAGTCGCTTGAAGTGCAACTTTAATATGTAACACATACACATACAGTAAATACTTGTTGAGATTGATGGTTGTCTTTCTTTGAGTATGGCTATAGTCACATTTTGAAGGGACTATCTTCTCACCCCAAACTACACTTCTAGTATAGGGTAACAAAAACTCTTAGTTGGCTCAGCTTTTTGATTGACTGCTAATTCAAACAATGCAGAGCACCAAACCTTACATTACACAGCATGAACAGTTCTGATAGTGTTTTGATTATATACATTGAGCTTTCTATATTCACCCTGAAGCAATAAAATGAGATTGTGTCTGGATGAGGGTGAATTTTAGACAATTGTGGGAGGGGCTTAATTAAGAAGGTTAGGAGAATTGGTACTGTTTGGGATGAGAAAATTGGGCCTTTAAAAAGTGTGAGAATTTGAACTGATTTTTCGGTTTGAGTATTTAAGGAAAAACAACACAGTAGTGTTAATACCCTGTATCTGAATGTTTATATGTATACTACACAAATGTAGGAAATCAAATGGCTACTATTGCTCAATGGTATCAGATACACATGTGTCACTTCCAGGACTTCGTAGGACTTTGTATGTTTTGTTAAAAAAAATTTTGAATTTTACAAGAAAAAAATTTTAGTGGAAAATACCATTTTGTTTTTAGAGAAAAACCTTTTCTTTTTGTTTTATAGAAGAAAAAAATTGTTTTTAGAGAAACAAAAGTTTCGTTCTTAGAGAAAAAATTTTTTCTAATTTTAGAGAAAGATGTTTGTTTTAAGAAAAAATTGTTTTCAGAAGGAAATTTCTTGTTATTTTAGCTAGAAAAAATGTTTTCAGTAAATATTGGAGGGGTTTCATGCTATTTTTAGCTCAACCAAGAAAGTGGGTAGAGCTTATATTATATTGTGGGGGGCAAAAATGTCTGTGTCACACATAATGTCTGTCTCACTTTTTTAAAGGTTTCAGCCTCGGTAATTGCCAGTGGATTTTCTTCAGATTTACTTTACAGATGTCATATATTCATTGGGCAACAGTCCTAGGTTTCCTTCCTAGCTCCAAGATAAATTAAAGGAAAGTGGTAATTTTTTGCCTCAAGGTAAAATTGAAATTTCATGAAACACAATCCCAGTGAAAGGCATTGTTAGCATGTACTTTAGGCCTATTTTGAAACTGCCTCTGTCCATTGTGTTCACACCATTACTGTGGTCTCATGTACCCTGGGCTAGAGGTAACACTGTGTTACCTCGCGCTCGAGTAAGGTGGGACCACGGGTTAACGCCGGGTTGGTGTTTAAATTTTGTTCTACTGCAAATCGCAGGGTTAAGCAGTTTTTAAACACCATGTTTGTTTTAAGCAAGATCACAGGTGTTTATGGCGCTGCATGATGACAGGTATTTTCTTACATTTTACAGTAATCAGTATGCGAAGTTTTTGACCTTGTTACTATGGTAACACTATCCGATCAACGAAACATGGGGTACATACGAACACAGATTGAACAACATGGGGTTAACCTGTAGTTTTGCCTGACTAAACAAAAGGTAACACCGAGTGTCACTGGGTACGTGAGATGAGTTCCCCTGCAGTGAGCTAATTACTTATCCTTCAGTAATTTTAGTATAGATTACCAGGGAGTTGCCATTACACAGATGTCTTCTTGCTGTGTGAGGACTCTTCCATACTGTGGGGTCACTGTAGTGCTGTTTGGCTCATCACCAGGTCTGTTTTCCTTGTTAAGCTGGGGTAGTGGTGGATATACAGTATGATCTTGTTACATGTAACAATTTGGAATAATGTCAATTTGAATGGACACAAATCAGCATTTCCTGTCAGCCTTCAAATGTATGGTGCATTGAAGTTTCTTCCAGTGCTGGACTCTACAGAGGAGTGAGCTGGGGAGGGAGGGAGAGGAAAACAGATGAAAATGATTGGAAGGGAGAGATGGATTGAGGGGAGGGGGAGGGAAGACATTTGGGTATCTTTCCTTTCTTTATTGCTTACAGTATGCTACTGTCCTACACAAACTGGTTAATCGTACTATGACTCAAGTTTCAGATTCCTGCCCTCACAGGCAGTATTATCTTTAAGTGTACCACAAGTCCAAGAAAAAGGAAAAAAGAAATCAAAAACAGTTATTATTAAAATGGTAAAAACCGTTTACCGTTTTAATAATAACTGTTGTACGAGGGCTCTGCACAACATCAGATGTCTCAGTGGTAACGTTAGAAGTGGAGAAATCAAAAACATATATCACAAAGCATTAAAAATAAGTGCTAATAGTCCATTCCATCTTCATAGGAATTCAAGCTGAGATGTTGAAGTTTATTCAATTTAAAATGGTACATAGCACAATAATTTCTGATGTCATTGTTGAACTTTAAGTCAAATTACTATCTTTGTCTTTCTTTGTTTTTGTGTAAGCTACTGCACCTTGTTCCAAGGTGTGATATAGCACGCTTACTCGTATGGGGTGATGTAAAATGCTATGGAAGCAAACAGTAGCTTTCAAGGGAAGCAAAACATCTTATGTTAGTTGTACAACTAGACAGTCACAAATTACAGTATTGCACAATAGACCAATTTGTTTCAACAGAATAGCTAGGCTTCAACATGTTATGTGTCAGTTCATATAATGTCCTATAGAGATGAGAGTTGGACTGGTTGCATTCACTTTTCATGCTCTTCATATTTTTTGAGTTATTGGACTTAAGGTACATCTTAAGGGGATGAACTACTGTAGCTGTATATAGAGATTTGTTCCTGACAGTTCCACTGCTAGGTGTACAGTGTTCACATGCTGGTCTGCCCAACTGGAGCACCATGATTTTGTTCAAGATTCATGAATAAAATACTGAAATGGTAACATCAGAAAGGTTGAGTAACAGCAACATGGCGGCATCAGTCTTTAGTGGTATATGAATATTTATACTTGCCCATAGATTGGTAGTTTAGAAATGGTGGAATTGAGGGGTAACATGATGATCATTTTCTCTACTTGATGGTTTTATGGAAAATTCCTCTAGCAATTCAGCCTGAAACTCCTCCAGGGACCCTCCCCAGAGATCACCTGAAGTCCCTGTTGTACTAAACGCTAATTGCCAGGGACTTATATTGTGGGTGGGGATTACAAAGTGTGCATATAGGGCTGGAGGTAAAGATAGAGCTAGGGGAGATGTAGATTCTCCAAGATTCTCTTTTGGAGGGAAAGTTAATTTGGGTTCAGATCCTGAACTGATCCATCCTAGGGGATCAACATTATAAATCAGGATCACATCCAGAGATTTCGATCCACCTTGGAGAACAGTTCAGATCCTGAGCAGGGGATCAAAAACTAGCGTGTGAAAACTTATGATCAAGGTGACCTTCTGCTGTATGATGCAACATTCTTTTTCTTAACAAACAGACACTGACTTTTCTTCATTTAAAAGAACTGCACGCATGGTCAAGTGGTAAGAGCATCAGACTTGCAGTCTAGAGGTCGGGAGTTCAAGTCCTGGGCGGGTCATACTGCAGACTTTAAAAAAAGGGTACCTACAGTATGTACCTGCCATATCATGCTTAGCATGGTGCTTAGCGTAAGCAACGGAGTAAGGAAAACAAGCCAGTGAGCCACAAGTGGAAAAAAGGCTGAGGTCGGCTCAACTTGAACCAAGTGGTTGGATACTGTGCTGTAAAACTCCCGATAACCTAATCTAGCCTTTTCAAACAAACAAATAAATAAACAAACAATTACAAACAAAGCTAAAGTATACAAAGTGACAGGAGTGGAAAATGTACTTAACTCATTATGGTTTAATGCATGATAACTTCATCAAAGCTTTTATTCACCTTGGGGATGAAGTGTAAAGCAAACCCGTTGATCTCTAGGAGATCACCTGATCTGAACCTGATCACCCCCTCTAGATGAGCTTTCAGTTGTGCAAGGGGCCGTGGTAGTATTTCATTTACCTGTACTGCTATATAGCCTTATATCCAGTGATATAGAGCTTTTAACTTTTCTTTTCCACCCAATAGAATGAGATTTGTGGTATTATTTATTGCCAAAGTACGTCAAGTTTTTCAAAGTTTTGTCATATCGTGGTCAACAACATGCACCCATGCATGGCTATCTCCTCTCTGAACCATATCATTGGTTAACGGATTGACTTAATTTTGTAATTTACTGAACTCTTCCTGCCTTTCGGCATTTTTTGCATGATTGGATCAGATTCTATATATTTAGACCGCTTCTCTCGGGGGTAAAAGGAATCTGTGAGAAGTAATGGCAAGGTGTTTAACACCTCAATGGATTTCAGCATGTGATATTTGGCAGTCGCAAATCTATGCTGTGGTGTACATAAAGTATAGGACTTTCATATAGCATTGCTTTGAAGTGCATATCAGGTTTTTCACCTTAGCGTAAAAGTAGAAATTCAATGCTAACTTGGTTTAAACATTTTAAATTTTAAAAGAAAGATGTCAAGATGCATGTAAGGTTTCATTTTAATTCTTTGGGCCTACTGCACTGTTGTACCTCACATCAGAATTAAGCTACAATATTTGTTGAAATTTTGTGTATTAAAGCTTTGGGCAATACTACTTTACTAATTATTTAGGGAAATGTAGTTGGCTTAGTGGTATATGCAGTATATTATACACATCAGTACTGTATATGCACTCTTGCATATGCAAGGTATTACAGTAGATAAAATTAAACACAAAATTGAGGTGAAATATACTCTCATGCTTTTAAAAAATATAATACATAAATTTTTGGATCACACAGTGTGATCAGTTGTTATCACATCAGACTAGAAATGGTGTACCTACTGTAAATGCAATATGAATTAATGATTATTCAGACATACCTGTGGGATTCTACTGTACACGTTACATGCATCTTTTCAAACTTGCTGGTATCCATGGTTCCTTTAGAATAGGATGGTGCTATTTAGGGCTGGAAAAATGTTTATGCATGTCCCAGGAAAGGAGTAGAATTATTTCCCTGGAAGGGAGTAAAATTTCCCACAGTTCTCCCAATATTTTCATGTACAGGAAAGAGAAATGTCCCTCCAGCTGCCTAAATTTCCCTCCAGATTTCCCAGGAAGGAGCCTCCCAGCTTCCCAACTTTTCCACCCATGGTGCTATCAATAGAATATTGACACTCAGCCACATGGTTTATATTGCAATCTTGTTGTTAGAGTGTACAGTACATTGCTTGTCAGCCTTTAGTTCATACAATATATTATAATTTCTGTGCATATGCTGATTCAGTAATTATGTAACAAAACTGTTGAAACACTTAAGCTTCCTGCTCAGGGATAGCTACAATGGGGTGGTGCTAGGTGGTGATACCCAGCACTCCAAATTCCCATCTATCCCTTACAAAAATAGATGAGGCAATCAGTTCCAAATTCGCAGGTTTTCACATGTTTTTTCCAGGGGTTATCACAGGTTTTTGCATGAAAGCCTGTGTTTTCCCTTGACATTGACACATGTTGGTCATTTGCCACAGGTTTGACACAGGTTTAATGTGTAAAATGTGTGGTGACGAAAACAAAGGTTAACAAAGAATTCTTCAACAAAACCTGTGAATTGATATTAAAGGAAAGGAAAGGTGTGCCAAACCTGTGTCAAACCTGTGAGTAGTAGGTTCCAAAAACGCAAGTTTGTCACCCAAGAACACGTGTGATTTCCTTTGTTTTTCCACACGTGATCACACATGGTGCAGACACAGGTTGACGCACCTTTTTTTTTGTAAGGGTGGCACTCCAGGAAGGTAAGATGGAATAAATTAATGGCGGTAAAAATTAAGGGGCAGATGCCATGGGGTGGGGTGAGGTACTTTACCCAGATCAGACATTTACCCGACACTTAAATTTGGCAGGCTATACGTATCCCTGTTCCTGCTGTTTGAGAGTTCTACAGATTGTTTCCCAAGCTTGCTCAAGTAGTATGTTAATCCATGTAAGAATGCAAAATACTGCTTCAAGATTCAGGGCCATGCTTTCTCTTTACCACCTAGTTGTATGCAATTTGCATCATGGGTAACCCTTCTTTCCTATGGTGGTCCATTGGCTAGTTATCAACCTGGTTGGATGGACCTAGGGTGCTGGACATCGGGAGAGCCTAAAGGGCACCCTCTTCCCTTACTTGACATAATATCTCTTTTTACCTTTCATAATTATCTCTTAATCTTACTCAAATTAATCCCCATGAACTGCAACTACTGTAATGTATAAAGGTATGTACAGCACAATAAGTCCCTTGTAAATCCATGTAGCATAGTGGAGGAGAGTGCCCTCGGTAAGAGGACAGTCTCACATACATGTCCTTCTTTCATGTACTGTACTGGCCAAAAAGTGCACACTTTGGTATTATTGTCTGAAAGTATTGGAGGAGAGTATTACAGGGATAATTGCTGACCTGGGGGAGGGGACTTAGTGTAGGAGTGTCCCCTTTAGAATGTTCATGATTCCTGTGGCCTGGAAAAATTATCAAATTTTATTTTTTTTTTCCAGGGCCTGGAAAAAGCATGGACTATTGTATAATTGACAGGAATGAAAAAGTCATGAATTTGGCCCAAATCAGTCTTTTAATTTTTTAGTTGGAAAGACAATTTACTCATTTTTTTATTTGTCACAATTGTTGCACCATTAAAGGTTTATCAAACTGAGGAATAATTTGGTCGTGAATTAGTCATGGCAAAGTCATGAAATTTTATTTTTCTTAAGGTGCAGGAACCCAGAATAGTGCAAATTTGCTTTGAAAAGTAGGTGTCTTTAATTTACTTATATGCAAACTGGTGTCACATATATGCTTCCCTTTGAAAAGATTGAAAGATATTATTATTATTATTATTATTATTATTATTATTAAAAGGCACTTGTAAGTGCACTTTATCTTAAAAAGCTGAAAGCGCACAACAAATTAAAGAGTACATAATACAATAAGATAAAGTGCAAAATGAGGTAAAACTAGAGGTAGATGCAAAGGATGAAAGTGATAAAAGCTTAAAAACCTAAACAAAATACAGTGTCTACAGCACAGATAAAAACAAAAGACTAATTAAGATTATAACTCTCTGTAAAAAGGTGGGTCTTAAGGGAATGTTTAAAAGAACTTAAAGAAGCAGCAGTACTGTACGTATGTGGTTTGGCAAATTGTTCCAGAGGCGAGGTGCAGCAAAGTAAAAACTTCTGTCATCATATCTATTTAATGATCTACGAGTGACTAGCAAGTTTGTAGAAGCTGAACGAAGAGCACGATTTGATTTGTAGGATGAGATCAGTAGAGACAGATAAGTGGGGGCTCTATTATTCAAGCAGTTAAAAACAAAAACAAGAATCTTAAAAATAATGGGTTGACTGACTGGTAACCAGTGTAATTCTTGAAGGAGAGGAGTAGCCTGGCAAGAACGATTTTGATTATAAATTAACCTGGCTGCATTGTTTTGTAACACCTGGAGTCGACGTGGCAAACTGGACTTAATACCAAAAAGAAAACAGTAACCATAATCAATTTGAGATATTACAAAAGCATGAACAAGCAGTTTGGTAGCTGAAGGACTAAGATAATGACGAATACGAGTAATGTTTCTAAGATAAAAAGAACAGCATTTGACCTTTTCATTGACAAACCTTTCCATATTGGTATAAGCTAGACAATTAAAGCAGGTTATGCTGTTTGATGCAAAAAAAAAAATAACCTTCATCGTTAATCTTTAATCTTGCTCTTCCATTTGATACCAACCCGATAGAGATAATTTTTTCCGGTGAAATTTCACTAATAAGAGCGTTAATTATGATATAAAGAAACTTCATAAACTTTTTTCGGCTAAACTCTTATGCAAAGACAAACAAGTGCTTATCTCAGTTTGACCAATCACAATGCAAGAAATGAATGACATCATATTATGGCTATCCATATGGTTTACCCTTTGACACAACGATATACGTATTGCCAATGTATCACACATGCTGTGTACATGCAGTAAGGGACTTCTATCACAACCGTTCTCAATACAGAATAGACTCACAGTTAGTTTCACTGTAGCCCGAAGTTTCTTTTTGAATGCCTTTTAGCCCTAGCGTCAAACCAAAGAGAAAGTGAACATTTTCTTGAAACTTGGGATGGATTGTATCGCACAATCAGCGACAAAATTAAAAACTCAACGATGGAACCAAAACGAGTGAATAGGGATTTGTCACTGAATCTGGTTTCGCAAATGAAAGGCTGTTCGAATAACGTATGTATCAATTGAACGAAATTTTACCGTTTGTTTTGTTTACGCTTTGCTTGACCTCTTCTCAAAATGACCTTCTGAATATGCATCAGATTCATTGAGCGGAGCTAGAGCTTGATAATAAGGTAGAACAGCGGTTCGAAACCGTTGAAATCTTTTTGCAAATTTTTCCAATGTTGCTCATTTTCGGAAAAAGGACTCAGGTGCATTAGTTTTTAAAGCTTTTTACATTTGTATGGAGTACAGCCCATACATTTGATGAACACTGGAAACATAAGAATAACAGCACAACCTTCTTTAAGGTTTCAGTGAGGAGGGGGAGGGGATGCAGTTAGGGGCAACAGTCAACCCATCCTATTGGCTATGACATGACAGGTAACAGGCATTGCTGATGGCAATTTTGAAGAGTTTACTATGTGTGTATGCGTGTGTGCTTTAGTAAAGTTTGCGTTTTGCATAACACTAAAATCCCATTGTGCTCAGGAACTAGAATTGCCTTATTTCATTTCCAGGCCTCCATGTGCTATATCGACATTGATACTCAGACGGCAGAGTATCCCGAGGATCTACCTCTTCTTCCTCAGCGGGACTACCTGCTCCATGAAATGAAAGAATTGATGCACGTGTTTGGAGTCCAGATTACTGATATGGACAGCAATTCAAACACTCTCCCCAACCCTGCAAGAAATATCTATGACTTTGGTAAAGGGAGACATGAACAAACTTTGGTAGGGTCTCCAGGGAGGGGATACAGTCTGGATGGGAGTTTGGAAGGTGATCAAGATAGTTCCTATTCCAGTTCTCCCAGCGGGGGAGAAAGCCCAATACCTATGCTCCCTAGCAAGGTGGAGTTTCTACAGAACAATGAAGTAGTTTCCAAAGTTGCAGCAATAGCCCAACGGACTGGGGTCATCAGCTCTATCAGTGATATCCAACTTGGACCAAGAGAGGATGACACTGTGTCACCTGAATTGAAGCAGAAGAAGGAATATGTAAATGACCTTGTTTTTAATTGTGCAATACGTGAGACCATCCTTGCCCACTTAGTGTCACTTCTGAAGCATTATGAGAGATTTGTAATTCATCCCAAGGAACCTAACCTGGAGTCATGGTTTACAAACAGGGAGCATATGCAAAATTATGACAAGGTAAGATTTATTTTTAGAATATACCCGTATACAGTAGAGCCTACAGCTTCAATGCTTTATTTTTCCAATTTTCCCAACTTAACTATATGCATCAAAATGATAAAACAGACGGTTCTTACTGTAAGTCTAAAGGTCACTTCTCTACCATTTCACATTCATGTCTGTGCAGTGGTCACTTCCTGACAGCAGGCGGTGAGTTATGTTTGTTCCATAAATACCTATTGTAGTGTACTTTTCCAATCAAGATTTACTGTTAACACCTCAAAAATTGCCACTATAATGTCTTTGAGAAGAAATTTATAGTGCTGAATGCATTTGCTCAAATTTTGATCACCGTGGAAATTTCTACCACAAAACTACTTCTCTTCAAGACATTTACTTGGAGCTTAGGCCTAATTCCAAGCTGTGCATTGTGCACCTTTTGTACCAAATGTTACATCCCTGTACAATGTCCCCCAATCTATTGCCTATGCAAAATTTTTGTCGAAGTTGAAGTTGGTTTGCCCCGGCATTTACCTCGGCATTACTGAATGTCGAGGCTATTTTTGAGGGCTGTTAATATTCCTTCATGCAGCATCAAAATCATAAATGAATTGAAAGGATGCAAATAATTTGCCAAAATGTCATCACAAATTTCCTATTTTGCACTTTACATTATCTTAAGGAAGATTGCCCTTTTTAGAGAACAATTATCATGTGAATGCTATTATATGCTATTGATATGCAGTTTTCACCCCCCAAAAGAGAACATTTTTCTGCGTGTTTTGAAGTCAATGAATTTTGTCTCCAACAAATCCACTTAATCCTGTGGTACAGTGGAAAGGCCAGATTGGTTTAGAGTGCAGTAACCACTGTATTTATACCTGAGCGGAACAGGTGCACAACATGTAAAATAGCTACCCCCTTAGGCTACTCACAAAGCAATTCCTTGCATAATGAAGGGGCCGGGTGAGGTTTATCAATTGCAATTTATAGAGTATCGTTTGCCAGGGGTGATTGCGGATGGACTTTCATCATCAATGTTCATATGGACAGAATCCTCCGTGAAGCAATTAAGCACTATACCCTCATGCAGACTTTTTAGACTAAAGTAGGTTGCATGGTGACTTGTCTAGTTTTTATCACCAGCAGGGAAACATTCTGATAGCTCCAAACTCTGTAAGTTACTTGACAAATCTAGCAGCAAGTGCATGGTCTGTCTCCGAAATCGATATGGGTGGTAGAAAATACCCGGCAATGTGGGGCTTGTGATGTAATGAAAATTCAAGATCAAGAAACCCTTCATGTGTAGTGCCCGGAAATTGAGAATTGGCAAGTGCAAGTGAAAAAGCTCCTTTTGAAGATTCATTGGTCTGTCAATTTGACAGAACAATTTAAGACTTTCCCTCCTGTCTCACTTGAGATTTTCTTTCAAATGAGAACAAGAAGTTAAATAATACAGTTCTTCAGCAAAATGGTCTTGGTTTATTCACATGTTTTGAATGTGTCTGCCCTGTCTTAGTTGGTGAAATAAGGTTATATGCACTAAGGCTTTCATATTTCACATGAGGCCTTGTTTTCTGATTATCAGCCTGCCTTTTTTTTTTTTTTGGGGGGGGGGGGGGGGGGCAGACAATGTAGTATGTGATAGTGAAGTGACTTTTTTCCAAGTCACATTGCAATTATAATAGTGATTTTGACTATAGATGATTGGAGAGGTTTATTTTTTCATTTTTCTCCATTTAAAATGTTTGCAGGTTGCATTTCAAACAGACTTTGTGACACCTTTTGACAGATTTTTCTGGGGGAGGGCCTGTTCACCAAACCCCAATCAAAATGATATAAAATCTTAGCAAGAATCAAGTGATCCAATTTCTTTAACTGAGTTGATTTTTTTTCACTCTTACTCTGTTCTAGGCTTCCTTTCTTTCTGACCAACCTGAAGCCTTTCTTCCATTTCTGTCATCATTCCTGGAATCCCAGATGTTTGCAACTTTCATTGACAACAAAATTATCAGCGGGTTTGAAGAAAAAGATCAAGCCTTAGAGATCTTTGATCAACGTATCAGGGAATGTCCATCAAGTGCTCCTCAGACCCCCACAGATGGGAGCTCTTTGTATGTTAGTGAAGCTGGTAAGTGGTCTATCAGGGATAATCTATCATGGGCTTGTCAGACCCCTACTGATGGGAGGGGGGAGCTTTTTGTATGTCAGTGGACTGGTAGGAAAGGGTAGGAATGTCCATCAGGTGCTCCTCAGATCCCCACAGATGGGGGCTTTCTTCATGTCAGTGAAACTGTTACTGTAAGTTGTGCTATCTGAGAAAATCCATCAAGGGCTCCTTGACCCCCCCAAAATGGTAGTGTACTATATGTGAGTGAAGCTAGTAAGTGGGGATACAGTATCAAGGAAAAATGATCAAGGGTGCCCCATACCTCCTCAGATGGGAACTCTCTATTTGTCAGTGAAACTGGCCAGTGAAAGTATCAGGGAAAACCCATCAAGTGCTCCTCAGATCCCCACAGATAGGAGCTCTCTTTATGTCAGTGAAGCTGGTTAAGTATTAAGTGGGGTTATCAGGGAAAGGCCATGAAGAGCTCCTTAGACCCCTTCCGTTGGGAGCTCTCTTTATGTCAGTGAAGCTGGTTAAGTATTTAGTGGGGTTATCAGGGAAAATCCATTAATTGCTCCTCAGACCCCTACTGTACTCATGGGAGCTCTATATGTCAGTGAAGCTGGTTAAGTATTTAGTGGGGTTGTGAGGTAAAGTCCATCAAGTGCTCCTCAGATCCCCACAGATAGGAGCCCTCTATATGTCAGTGAAGCTGGTTAAGTATTTTGTGGGGTTATGAGGTAAATTCCATCAAGTGCTCCTCCGATCCCCAAGGATAGGAGATCTCTATATGTCAGTGAAGCTGGTTTAGTATTTTGTGGGGTAATTATGAGGGAAAATCCATCAAGTGCTCCTCAGACCCCTGATGGGAAGGAGGAGCTCTCTGTATGTCAGTGATGTGGGAAGTGAGGGTATTAGGAATGTCCATCTAGTGTTTCTCATAAGCCTTTGATGAAACGTATTTTGAAAGACCAATCCAGATGGGTAAAGAGTAGTTTTCTCTCTGAGGAAATCTCACCATACTTTGATCTAGCTTGGAATATGAACTCCAGACTTCCTGGTTGCTAAGCTTCAAAGAATGCCACTGCCAAAATCACTCAGCCACAGCACACCGATGATCACTCTTGAAAAAGAACTGTTTGCATCTCCTTTGTCTCTCTCCCCTTATTAACCCCCTTCTCTCACCCCTTACTTGCAGCTGGATCCTACATTTATTTACCCCCTTCTCTCACCCCTTACTTGCAGCTGGATCCTACATGAGACTTTAAATATGGAACCTGCAGTACTGCCATTGTGTTTTGTGCTCATCATACACAATGGAGTAGAGAAAACAAGCCAGTGGCCACAACTGGAAAAAGACTGTGGCTGGCCTAACTTAAGTCCAGAAATTAATCCATTACACCTGATCTAACTTACTTACCTCCTACTTGCATGTGCAACCCCATACCTTCAACTAGACCATGTGGAAGTTACATCACAAAATAAAGGTGAAAGGTACCCCACTGTCAATCGGAATATGTATAAAAAAAAGGAAAAACTTATTATGATAGTGATCTTGTACTGTAGCAAGGTGTTGTCTGGTTCCTGTGATGCTACTTAAAGAAGTTTTAAATGCTAGAAGAATGAAATGTTTTGAAATTTCAGAAGTCAAAACTGTTTTATATTTTCTAAATTGGAGCAGAAGTATCATTTCTTTGAATATTAAATCTTAGGGTGCTTAATTGCTGGACAGTTTAAATTAAACCTGTTTAAAGGTGATACTATTTATGTAAATTCATGCTATGCATCCCTCTTTTGTCCCTTACAGAGGCAATGATACACAGAAGGGCAAGAAATGTCAGCTATGCACCCCCAGAACCTCATGAGTTACCCCTCCTGACTCCTCGAACTTGCCATATTCCTGGGTTTTTCCCAAAACTTGATGCAACACTTCTGGAGAAAGAGCCATTCAATAACAGGTAGGTTGCTCTTGACACATAAATAATGTCATTTCCAGAGCAGTTGCACAGCGAAAGAATCCTGAAGTACTTGATCAGGGAGATGTTAGAAAGGAGGAACATAGGAGAAATTTTATCATTGGTTTGTCATTGGATGAGAGGATTTTTCAAGGCTGCATATTACCCTTATATTCTGATCACATTAAATTATGAATTCAAGTAATTTGGTCCTTTAAGGGCAATAGCACTCACCGTAAACTTACTTCAAAACAACAGTCAAATCTCTAAGATACATCTTCTCATTTTTACTTCTGCGAATCTTTCACAGTCTGGGATTTAACCCTTTCACTAAGGAAGGAAGTGGGCCCATCCCACCATACTGAGCTATGTATTGTATTACATATACACAATATGTATGCCATATCAGTTTCACAAAATTAAAATGTTTGTATGGATGCTACAATGTTGGCACTTGTTACACCACAAGATACTGCTCCATGTCCAAAACACAATTACACACCACAGGATAATAATGAGCTACTCCAGGATGCACCTGAGTACTATGGTTTGGCGGTTAAACCATACATACATAGTAATGATAAGTAATGTTTAGTAAAAGCCATGCATAGCAAAAGGGTAAAACATTGCTTATTCAATGTAAACACAAGAGTTATTCTCCTAAACTCCACATTTTTGTGAGAACGTTTTCACGTGACTCTTAAGAGCCAGTCATGAAACACAGCATACTATTATCACTAATCCAAATTGGGGTGACTGCATTTCCCCCTTTAAAGGCTAAATTTATTCTCCTACCCCAAACAGTACCAATTCTCCTTACCTTATGCCCTTCCCACAATTGTCTAAAATTGATCCTCATCCAGACACAATCTCAGTTTATTGCTTCAGGGTGAGTATAAAAAACTCAATGTGTATAATCAAAACACTTTCAGTACAGTTCATGCTGTGTAGTGTAATTAGCTTTCAACCTTTGGTACTCTGCATTGTTTGAATTAGCTGTCAATCAAAGAGCTGAGCCAATTGAGAATTTCAGAAAACACCTACAAGAAGTGTATTTTGGGGTGAGAGGATTGGTCCTTAAAAAATTAAATACAAACAAATGAACTAAAGAATGTGAAGTTGCAATATCACATGTGCTTGCTGAAGTTCATGGCACAAGTTTGTGACAAACTTAAAGGCAGTCATTCATCACCCCAAACTACAGTTTCAGTATGCATATATCAAAACTCTCAGTTGGTAGAGCTCTTTGATTGGCATCACATTCAAACAATGCATCATAGCTAAATTACACAGCATGGGCACTGAGAGTGTCTTGATTACACATTATGGACTTGTATGGCCACTGGGACAAGCCATGAAGCAATAAACTAGGATTGTGTCTGGATAAAGAAGAGTTTTAGATAAATGTGGGAGGGGCTAGAAGTAAGTAGGTTGGGAGAATTGGAGCTGTTTGAGATGATGAAAATATGCCTGTGAAGAGGAATGCAGACACTGTAACTTGATTTAGTAGTCTCCCTTTTTCATGATTTGCTCTTGAAAGTCATGTGACAATATTTTTTCTCCTCAGTAAGCCTGGTATTTACCAGGAATAACTGCTTGGTTTACCTTGAATGTCTAATGCTAAAGTCCAAAATATTATGACAGATCCTTTGGAAAAAAGTAACAAAAATTTGTGACATTAAGCCATTGCTTCTAAAGAAGTTTTGGATGACATCTCTTGCTCTTTAATCTGTTATAATATTTAAAAAACAAAAGGTTATAACAATGCTTCTATGGAGTGCTTTACCCCTTTAATAAAAACTACCTTAACTCAATTTCAGTGTAAATCATTTTGATAGTGGTAGATAAATGAATACCCAATGAATTAAATTAATATTTGGAATATGTGGTCAGTGGGATGGTTTGCTTAAAGTCAGGAGACAAATAACACCTGTCTGTGGTCATCTGCTCAAAATAGGTTTTGCTTCAACTGTGTCCTTTCAATAAAGTTTAGAACAAATTTGGGCATTTGAAAATCATGGCCAAACATCAATCTGTCGCGTAAACTTTGTTTGACTGCTCAGCCAGTCCTGAAGGCAGTGTTTCATCACCCATATAATGGATATCAACGTTAGTAGATTGTGGTGGGATGTGTTGGTCCCATAATAGCATTTTAAAGTGTTGAAAGCGTCTAAAACCAATGGAAAGAGTAAAAAGTGTTTATAGAGGAATATTTTGGAAACTTATCCTGGCAGCTCATAAGTGGGATTGCCTGTGTTTGGTTTGAAATGTGAGAAGGATGTTTCTTGTGGCTTGTTTCCATATCAGCTTGGATCAAGCAATTGTTATGATGGGTTTTTTTTTTTCAAGGGGACTCTTAAAGGTTTATCTTTATTTTACAGGGGGAGTTAGGTTGCAGTTACAATTGGTGTTTAAATAGTGAATTTGAAGAGTGTTTTCAAAGGCATAGTTTTACTTTACAGAGTAGACTTGGGTAGTAACATTTTTAGGACTTGAATTTTGAGGCATGGGAGAGCCATTGCACACCATCACCCCCCTTAACTAGCTGAAAATTGATAAACTCAAGGCTTGTATTTTGAAGGCAGTTATTCCTTACCTATGACAGTTCCAATTCTCCTTACCTTCTTAATCAAGTCCCTCCCACAACTGTAACAATTCATCCTCATAGATGCAATCTCAGTTTATTGTTGCTAGGCAGACCCTGGTTAGTATGTACAGTAGACCCTTATGTGTAATCAAAACACTCTCAGTACATGATGTGTAGTATGAGCTACTTTGCATTGTTTTAATTTGATGTTAATCAAAAAGCTGTGCCATTTGAGAATTTCTGAAGACAGGTTGTAGTTTAGGGTGAAAAATGACTGCCTTTACATAAAGCAGTCGAAACTGAATGATCAGGAAATGTCATGACTGAAAAAACTTTCTGAAACTGATATTGAAAGCCCTGAAGGACCTGCTTTAGGTTTTGAATATAAACAGGATGTGAATGAGGATTATTTTGCCTCAGGTTACATCACTTATGCAAAATCATTTACTTACAACTTCAAGAAATCTCACTATCAATAAGTTTCAAAAGTTTGACCAATTATCTTTCAAGAAAGGTTGTATGGTACTTTAGTAAAATTGCAATAGGTGGTGTGTATAATAGACAAGTCAGGAAATTCAGCACTTCTAGCTGGGTCACAAGGTCAAATGTATCATGATAACTGCATTGACTGTATCACAAATAACAGTTGTGAGTGTTCAAATCTGTTAGATTGCATAAGTTGACATCAGCCACAAAGGTATGCAATTTCACCTTTGACCCATTACCTATACTGCCTTTGTGCTTGGTGCTCAGTTAAAGCAAGGGAGTAGGGAAAACAGGCTTGTGAGCAAAACTCAATCTAACCTAACCCAACCCAACCCAACCTTTCCTACCCTTGACCCATCCTAACCTTGACCCATTCCCATGATGCTTTGCCTGAGAATATTTTCCACATTGTTTATTAGTACAGAGTCACAGTCATACAAAACATGCAACACAAATCTTACTTCCCACTTCCCTTCTTTTTAAAGACATTCTATCCAATCTTGGTGCAACCAGCACATAATTTTAATTCATTTTATGCTACATACAATGCTCTTAATTTAAGATTCAGAGTTAAGTTTCAGACAAGTTATGGAATGTCAACATGTTTGTCAGATCCACTTAGAATTTCAGTTGCTTCAATTTACCAAACATGATGGAAACAAAACTGATTTTCTTTTCCTGCTTACAAAAGAGACATATGAACATGATCCTCGGGGCTAGAAAAAGACACATTCTGTTATCTGTAATACAATCAGTTGAAAAATTTATAATTTTAGAATCTTTTTCTTATGGCAATTTCCCTTTATGGTATTTTGTGTCTAGAATTCTCCTCAAAGAATATAAATATTTAATATTTCACTAAGTTGTTCGTGACATGCATCTGTAAACCACTGTCACATGGAATTTACTTTCTATTGAATCATGAAGCAATTGAATCATAATATTTTTCATATGTGTACTGTATTACATGTAGTACCCTAAATCATTGTGTAAGGGCATTGATAAGGAATGCTCCTACTTTTAAACATAGCCATCCTTCTAACATAATTTCTTCCATACTCTGACCTTTGCAAAGTTGTAAAATATTGATGCTATTCTGCGCATGGTTTTTATCAATACATTGCCAGAATGTTTATAGCTCAAATTTTGTCCTTGGTATTATTAAATTTCTGCCACTGTCATGTCAGTACCCTCTTAAATTGGATTAACCATCGGCAAACTTTTGTAGCAGTTGCATTGATCAGTACTTTATTTTCTTGCTGGAGTGTCCTGTTTTAAATGGAACAAAAATGGCATTAAGAGGCTGCACCTGATGATTTTTTTTGTTCTCACAAATTGATTTTATTCTCAAGAAACATTTTTATTGTAAGCCTTTTGAATTTCATGCAGTCAGTACTTGAAGGTATAATTTTGTACAGTGGTCTAGTATAGGCATTTGCACTGTTTGATATGTATACTGTATATCTTATGAATATGATGTCACAACACAAATAATATGCCCTCATTTTGAGGAATAATAAACCAATGCGAACAATTGCAGATAGCCGATTGGTCAACCAATCAGATTGTACACATGTGGGGCAAATTATACCACCACAAAAAACTTGCGAAAATTTCCACATTTGTTAAATACTGTACAAATAATTGTAAAGAATAATGTCATTTGGGTCAAAACTTAAAAACCTTATCAAAGACAGTTTGGTTATCATTTTGGGTCATCATTGTGAGTTATCATTTCGAGTCATTATTTTTTTGTCATTTTGCAAATCAGTAACATCTTCTTTATGCTGATACTTGAAAAACTAATATTAGTAATAATGGTACATGATGGGATCATTTCAAAGGGAATATTTATGTATCATCGACACCTCAATGCATTTTTGCATTCTGGGTTTTATAACGTTTCTAACATTTCACATGCTTTCCTGAAGTTTTGTAATTTAGTGCAAAAAGATCTCGTCAAATAACTCTCAAGAAAAGTCAGTCATGAAATACAACAGGCTAATGCACTAATTCAAATTGGAGCAACTGTATTTGTTCTTTACTCTTCACTCTCTACTTAAAGAGGTTGCCTTTGATATATCCGCCGACTGCATTACCAGGTGGTTTATAGATCATATGTGACTTGCTGTTGAGAGGTGTGTCATACTGAAGACTTCAAAAATGGAACCTACTGTCATTGTTCTGATGCTCAGCATTAGCAATGGAGTTAGGAAACAAACCAGTTAGCTTCTGCATGGAAAAAAATGTGTTGGAAGTAGAAGTGGAAAAGGGTGGAAATGTAGGAATCAAGCAGAAACCCTGGCAAGCAGTATACCTTTGCCAACAAACTGAAATAAATTTTTAAGAGTCTTATACTTTGATTTCCTCTTTTGATTTATTTTTATGTCATGTTCAATCTTCTTTACAGAAAGTATTTTAACTTATTAGAAATAACAATATAAAAGTTGTTAATAAAACTTTGACTTATCTTTCACAGGTCAAGAGATAGCAGGGCGAATCATTGGAAGCACAATGATGTGCCACAACGTGAGGAACATTTAAGAGTGGCCAGAGAGGAGAGAATGGTATGGAAACTTCATCTGATATTTGTATTGAATGGAGTTTATAATAAAACAAGCACCAGACAGAAAAAGTTCTTTGAATTTGCAACTATTTTCCATTATGAATTTGGATAGGTTTAAAATGGCTGTCACATACTTGATGCATCTCTGGCTTGAAGCAAACATTTCAGTATAGTCCTAGCTGTGATTAAGATCTACAATCTTGGCCAAAACTAGATGGAACACCCCGCTCCCCCTTGCAATGTTGGAGAGAATGAGGCCAATTCAGGATGCACCTTTTTCTTGGGGAACCAACATTGTACTGGGGGACGGGAGTTTTGGAAATCGCTATTTCCTGTAAGACAATATTTTAAAGGGGTGTAGAGGTCTAGCAAATAGCACTCGGCACCATAAACAACGTAAAAGATGTGAGGTGTTCCAACAGTTTTGTCCAAGATTGTAGATCTTGAAATTTGAGTTTAGAGACCAAAATTACTTTATCAACTGAGTCTTACATTTAGAGATACTGTACAAACAGAACCCCATCAAAATGGTGGCCATTTTGAATTTATGCAAATTAGAGAAAGTGGAAATGTCATGAGTTTGTGCCACTGCTTTAGAGTATTTATGTTCCCAGACTTACAAAAAAATGTTCAAACCAAAATTGTTTTTCTATGAAACTTGGACACAAAAAGGTGAGCACTAAGAACTCTCTAACTTCTTTTCATTTGATGCAGTTATGAGGAATATTTATACAAGTCAGGTAATCTGCTTTCATATTCAAAATATGATTTGGGGTACTTCAGTGATATCAATGTAATAAAAAGAAATTGTTAGCTGGTAGTTTTAGGTGTAGCCTAAAATAACATCTGCCTTGGAATGTTAAGTTTTATTGGCTACACTTCATGCCATGGCAACTCTAGGTGTTTCTGTTACAAGTGCAATGTTTCAGGAAGAGCATATAAGCTTTTGATATGAACAGAATTAAATTGCATTGGTCTCAGTATGCTTAATATCCTTTGGCTATGTGATTGTACAGCAGTATAAAGGAACAGTCAATGCCTGATGAGTATGTTGTTGCTGTGTAGCATTAGCCTATATATGTACCTGATTGAAGAGTAAATTTTTGTCTGTACACAGCAGGACTAGCATATGTATATCTGATAAAAGTACTAATTTTGCCACAAAGTAATGGCGTATACCAAATCGCAGTGTAGCTTTTTGCCTGAACATGACAAAACACATATCTGGTGAAACTATTAATCTTGCCACAAAGGAATGGCTTTTACCAAACTGTAGTGTAACTTTTTGCCTGTACATGACCAGCATATATGTGATGAAAGTATAATTGTGCTGTAAACTGTTAACCTTCAATACTTCATTCAAATGTCTGTTTTTCTGGCAAGGAATAGCATACCTGAATGAATAATAGTCAATTTTTGTTTAATATATCACAGTGTTTGAGGACACTCAGTCCAAGTTCACAATTGTTTTAGCTATGTATACTGCACAATGTGCACTATGATTATTGTGGTGTCTACACATTCATTAAGCAAACCTGATGTGGAGTGTCTTCTACTTTGCAGTATGTAGGTGCATGTACTCCAACATGGCTGCTGGGGTTTGTTATTATGTCATATAAAAAACCTCTATACCATGTGTAAGGTGTATATTTGGACAGTTGTGAAGCATTAAGCTAACACAGTCACCCCTTGTTCTAGAATAAAGTAGCAACATACAACTTTAATATTGAAAGGTTGAGATTTTTTATCGGTCACTGACTTAATAAGACAGGATGATATTTGGTGGTACTGTTTTGTCCACTCCTCTTCCATTCCACAACATTCAATCAATGCTGTCCCTCAATTCACACTTCAGGCACTTTAAACCTTTCTTTTTAATGCTTTATGCACACCTACAGATACAGCAAGCTAGGAGTCCTAGTGTCAAAACTTCAGTACTTTCAAACTATGATGTCAACCAGGCTACCATGAACTTTGTAGAAGAACTGCTTAAAGAATGCAAAGTAAAGGTAAGAGGGGATGTTCACAATTCTACAGATACTGTGAAAAGTTGCTGATATAGATGAATCCGATCAGCGCTTGTGTTTAGTGACTGTAGGCAACCATTAGTGGGGTCCATCATCCTTAAATCGTCTTCATTTACTGTCTTATAAAGTTCAAATCCTCATACTCAGGGAAATAGAGGGAATCAAGGCACAATTCAGCAAGCAACTGCCCATGCTAAAGATAAGCAAGGAAATTGAAAGGCTAAAGATAATGGACCCCAGTTATGTCTGATTAAAATCAGACCATTCACTTGACTTTTCAAATTCATGTATAGCTGTTAGGAATTTTGTAAAGCCTTAAAAGTTATGGAAGCATGATATTTCTTTGATTAAACTAGGATAAACATTGTAGAAGACACAGTAGAAGAATTCAAAGTGAAGGTAAATTTGGGTTTTCACAGTGGGTTTTTATTGTTTTGAAAAAGCCATGAAATTTGTCAGATGTATTTATCATGCATGTTGTAGAAGAGTTATTGTAAGAATGCAAAGTTGAAACATGTAAGGTATAGGGGTATTCCAAAGTTGTAGAAAAGCCATGAAACTTTGTGGATGTTTTCCAGGACAAGAAAAGACATAAAATGACAGAAAATACAATTACTAAAAAGTAGGGCTGCGACGGTTATCCGTTTTACAGGTCAACCGACTGATCGACCGGTTACAGGGTCGCCATTTCTCTAAATGTTTAAATGTTTTTGCATCCTCATAATTCAAATTGTTCAGTCCCGCAATTTCCACTGTGTTCACTTAGGGGGTTTGTACCATAAACCACAAAGTTCTGGGCTTAAAATTGCACAATTGCTAATCTTGTCACCTATAATGATAAAAAGATATGATGAACTGATCAGCAACAATTGCTAATCTTGCCACCTATAATGCTAAAAAGAATATAGGAATTTTGTAAAGCCTTAAAAGTTATGGAAGCATGATATTTCTTTGATTAAACTAGGATAAACATTGTAGAAGACACAGTAGAAGAATTCAAAGTGAAGGTAAATTTGGGTTTTCACAGTAGGTTTTTATTGTTTTGAAAAAGCCATGAAATTTGTCAGATGTATTTATCATGCATGTTGTAGAAGAGTTATTGTAAGAATGCAAAGTTGAAACATGTAAGGTATAGGGGTATTCCAAAGTTGTAGAAAAGCCATGAAACTTTGTGGATGTTTTCCAGGACAAGAAAAGACATAAAATGACAGAAAATACAATTACTAAAAAGTAGGGCTGCGACGGTTATCCGTTTTACAGGTCAACCGACTGATCGACCGGTAACAGGGTCGCCATTTCTCTAAATGTTTAAATGTTTTTGCATCCTCATAATTCAAATTGTTCAGTCCCGCAATTTCCACTGTGTTCACTTAGGGGGTTTGTACCATAAACCACAAAGTTCTGGGCTTAAAATTGCACAATTGCTAATCTTGTCACCTATAATGATAAAAAGATATGATGAACTGATCAGCAACAATTGCTAATCTTGCGACCTATAATGCTAAAAAGATATGATGAACTGATCAGCAACAATTGCTAATCTTGCCACCTATAATGCTAAAAAGATATGATGAACTGATCAGCAACAAATGCTAATCTTGCCACCTATAATGCTAAAAAGATATGATGAACTGATCAGCAACAATTGCTAATCTTGCCACCTATAATGCTAAAAAGATATGATGAACTGATCAGCAACAATTGCTAATCTTGCCACCTATAATGATAAAAAGATATGATGAACTGATCAGCAACAATTGCTAATCTTGCCACCTATAATGCTAAAAAGATATGATGAACTGATCAGCAACAATTGCTAATCTTGCCACCTATAATGCTAAAAAGATATGATGAACTGATCAGCAACAATTGCTAATCTTGCCACCTACAGTGCTGTCTAGGATATATGTTACACCGCAACCGCGCATGAATCAGGTAATCACTTGCAACTTGGCCGCCGTTCAAACCGAGTAGTTTATGAATGGCGAGCAATAGCAGCCTGGAGGGTATATGAATAGTGTCCACTGGCAACAGGCGATTAAAAAATACACAAAAGTGCACCGCGTATAACAAAGCATTGCCGCTGTGATAATCTGTCTAACGGTTTGCTCCCTCACAATGGCAAAAATTCAGGCCAGAAAGTTGCTATTCATACTCTCCGACTTGGGTATCAATCGATATTTGCAACAGTGCACGACGGTGCGGAGAATACGATAGTGCGTACCATACGTGGGCTTAGTATGGAAGGTGTATTTCAAGATCATGAATGTGTTCGAATATCTTGCCAAAACAGGTAATTTGCACTTATAACTATAAAGGAATGTTGAAGTCAGTGTCTGCAAAATATTTTTGAAAGAAGTCTCTCAGGCTTGGAGGGAAACCGACTGAATGCGATAGCCGCCGATAAGTGTAAGGGAATTTGTTTGATCCTGATCGAGTCCCGACGTTATGAAATTCAAGCATGCATTTTAAAGTAGCGCACAAAACCTACGTACTTTGATTTGTTTGTGCATGAATTACTGGGGTTTTTAAGATTCAACATGTTGCGACTTTTGAACGAAATAAAGTTTCCACTATGTCACTACTTGTCTTGATTCTTCCTCCAAGTTTATTCCAGATTTCTTCTCTTTCCAAACGACCGGTCTGAGTAATTTTCCTTTCATCATCCTTTCTGCGGAGGGGTGGTGGTTTTGGTTTTGCAAAGCAGGCCAGTAAGAGGGCAAGCTACTGAAAGGGGACGGAGTGCTTTATAGTAGCAAATCTTTTCACATGAAATCGCGTTGTTTCATCTTTCTCTTATCCCTCTCTTTCTTGGCTTTCTCAAGGAAAGTAAACTTTGTAGAAATTTCTGACATGATATCGTCTTGCTGCTTTCTTTTTTTTTTGAATTTGAGTCCCCGTTTATACATTTTTACTTGTACTTTTCCCTTTTTTGGCAGTTTTACCCCAACAATGTAACTGTCCAACATTGTGACACTATATAACACATTTGTGTTTGTGTTTCGTAAAACCCCATCTAACTAACTAATAAGTAATAAATCTTATCAACATAAAGGCATAAAGGCGGTGATTTGTTTTCCTTATTGGACAGTTGGAGGGCATTCTGTATTTAATCATCAAAAGCGGTGTACAAAAAGTTAAGTCAATGGGCGACTTCTCACAGACTGAACGCATGTGTCTGAAATTCGGAAGTTATTGATATGTTAATCCCTACTCAGCTCTGTTTCATGGGTTCCAGTTGTTCACAACAATGTGTATCGGGGCCACTTAAAAAGCTTAAGGCTGCTTATCCCAATTTTCGGAAATAGCAGTCCCCAGCTAACCCAGCTTTGCATAGCCCCTGTGAACTGTAGCAAGACAAAAGATGGACCAAGGCCAAGTTGAAAGGGATATAAAAGAAGTGGTTGACTCATATTGAGTAGGACTTTACTCTCACTCTAGTAAATCGATATGAAGACAACTATGCACAATAGCTACACTGTATACCCTTTCAAGCTGCTAAACAGTGTTTTGGTCTTTGCTTGCACACATTTTGTCTACTGGAGGCAATTCGTGCTGCGCAAAGAAGTAATAGCTTGGCACTACTCTCTTGGTGCCCCACTTTCATACCCTCCAACTTTCACGATTACGTGAATCATCTTGGTTACAGCCCTATATTCCGAGAAATTCATTATCGTCCCAAACGCATTTGTTCCGACACCACTATGGTCCGACACCCTTATGTTTCTAAAAATCTGTTACTAATTTTCCAAAACTTAATGTTTGACGCCTTTGCTTCAACACCACAACCCCCTCCCTTTTTCCGAAGTCCCTGGATTTTTGACATCTCTATGGTAAAGATGGTATTTCACTATATTTGAAGACCAAAATAACGAGGGGAGAAATCCATGTATGTAGAGATTTGTGATGCTGCTTCTTGGTGAATTTAGCACGGGGCTTGGCGGGCTGCACAGGCCAGCTATGGGTGTGAGTTGTGATTGGCTGGCTCCTAATCAAGACAATTGAACCAATCACAATGCAGGGGCAATTCAAATGTTGCAATAGATCGTATGCATATGATTCCACCGAGCAAAACATGATCCCTTGTTTGGCGGTATGCGTCACGTGTACCATTGTTGGTGATGTGCTGAACATGACGTCATTTTCGGTTAATCGGTTCACGCCGGTTAAGAAAATTGGTTAAACGGATAGTGAATTAACCGAAAATGCACAGCCCTACTAAAAAGCAAGGTCTGTAGGTCTTTACAGAAAGGTAAAGACCTAGAAATGCAAAATTGCTGAAAATATTTTCCTGGCCTCGAAGAGTTATATATTCTCAGAGACATATTTTTTAGAACTGGAGAGGCTAAAATCACTGACTGTTTTCATTTTGTATGTTTAAGAGGACCCCTGTATGCTTTATACCCTTAAAAAAAACCTAGCAATTTTCACTGTAAGATCAATATCTCTCAATTGTTAAAATTGAATTCTTTATCAGACATTTGTATTACTCGTCAACTCAATATCAGTTTTGCTGCTTCAGTAATCCCTGTCCTTTTCTGCCAAAAAGGAAAGAAAAAGAAAAGAAAAAGAAAATGGAGAAAAAAAAAAGAAAAAGGTTTCTGTGAAATTTAAAAGGTTCCCAGAAACAGTCTCAGTAAATATATTGACTTTTCTTATGAACCACCTCAGAGTTAAGTCTGAGTTAAGTCTGAAACAATGGGAGTCAACTGCCACTTGATAAACATTTCATCTTTTCTGTATCTGAGGAATTTTCTCAAATATGAACATTTTTAAAAGCAAACATTGTGTCCACCTGATGCACAAAATTTTGTTTTGCTCAGTAAGTATGAAAAATTGGCACTACACTCTTCAAGCCTTGTTCAAATATTCTTCAGAAAGTAATGAGAAATTATCAAAACTATATGACAATACTGAGAGGCAGCTGTAAAGAGTAATGGGAACATTTCTATTAGTAAAATGTTGCATCAGTTGTTTAATGATCTTCCAGCCATGGCAAATGGCGTATGTCCCCTTATGAATGTTTATGCTAGGTTCCATGTTATAAACTTTTGACATTTTTAACGAGAGTTCTCTGTCAGTATCACTTCTTTACATTTGTCACAAAAACTAAACGCCATTGACAATTTATGAGTCAGGATTGTGCTTCGTTACGCTTTGCAAACACGTCTGCGTTATCAAGGTCGCTTGCCTCTACTTTGGTACTAGATAGCATGGTGTCATTCAACTCTCTTAGAAAACAGAACTTGCAAAAAGAACATAACACAAAATGCAAACATAACAAAGGGGAAAAAAAAGTAAGAAGTTCAGATTAGGGAATGGAATTGTGAGAAACTATTTCCGTTAACGATAAAGTTTGGTGATGTGCATTGTATAAAGAAAAGAAGTATAAACTTGATCAGAGGTGTATGAATGTTTAGTTAATTTCCCTGGAGATTTTTGTTTTGACACTGACAACAGTGGTGATATAATGAGAAAGTGTAACCATATTAAATGCATAGGAGAAATTTTGTAGCACGAATGGTGACGGGATGTTAGCATTTCCTCCAGAGAGTTCTTGATACTTGCAATTAGTCCATTTGTCAATCAGACTGTTTTCATTAATTCTTGGAAGAAGAGTTTGATCAAGAAAATCTTCCTGCTTTTCAATTTATTTTGTTTTTCCATCATGGAATTAATTTTTTTTAATCCTTGGAAAGTATAGACTTTTGGAACTAATTAATAAAACTGTCATATCTCTTGCCCTAATATATAGGAATGAATTAAGATCATGTACAAATGGATGTTTGCTATGGGTGTGAGATCATACTCTTGATTTTGGGTTTGAGTTGAATTACGTTTTTGCTTTTGTGCATATTAAAGGTTATATATGAATGGTGTATGAAGGAAGTAGTTGACAGTGTTTCTGCAAGGGGGGGGGGACCGGGGGAATTTGTCCCACCCCATTTCCAGAAGAAGGCCAGTAAAATCTCCTTTTCAACCCCCCCCCCCCCAAAAAAAAAAAAAGAAAATTAGAAAACTGTCAATATCTTGCTTCCTCACTTCAAAAGAAAACATTTTTGGAGCAATGTACATAAATAAATGGCCTCTAAAACCCTCCAAATTGCACCTATGGGGACCCGTGAGGCACATGTACGCCCCCCTAAACCCACTCATAAGCCTTGGATAGCTTCAATTTGGAATTGTGGTTTAGCAGTACTATATCCCCCTGTCCTCTTTTTGTGTTTCTGGTGGATAGATAGTTAGATAGAGCTTAACGGCCTAGTTTCCAACCTATTGGCTCTAGTCGAGCCGGCCACAGCCTTTTTTCCAGTTGTGGCTCACTGGCTTGTTTTCCTTATTCCATTGCTTATGCAGAGCATCACACACAACAGCAGTAGGTTCCATTTTTAAGAGTCTTTGGTATGACTAGAGCTGGGAATCTGATCTGGGCCTTCTGTGTGAGAAGCGGATGCTCTACCTTTAGACCATGCAAGCACGGGGAGTGTTTCTGGTGAAACCCCTGGTTGACCTAGTTCATGAATGTAACTTGTGGAATCATGAATCTGTGGAAAATAAAAAGTCAGTGTAACGAAGAAGGTCAGGAGAGAATTAACCTCTATTTTGAATATTTTGCAAAACTGACAATGAATTCATTAATGTAATCTTGTTTGCTTAGTTAGTACCTTTATAAAAGTGAAACTTCAGTAATATTTACATTAATGAAGTAGTAGAATAAGTTTATATTCAACTTTTGGAACTTTTGTATTCAATCATTGTGTTCTAAATGAAATAGTGTTGAAAAGGAGCTCAAAGATGTTGGAAAGAAATCTCTTCGCTTTTATTTAAAAAAAAAAAAAAATCATGATGAAAAAACCTCTCCCAGGGATAGAGTTAATGAGGTAGTTTTCATGTGTCTAGAGTTCAATAGGGGATTGCAATAGGGGAAGTTGCCTGGGGAAAAAAAAAAGACTTTTTCCAGGTTTTAGGTCATGCTTTTGTTGAGAGCTGTAATTTAGAGATAAAGTTTATACCATCTGTAGCTGAACAGAAAGATTACAGGTAGATTCTGGATTAATGTCGGTCATCTAGGGATGGCTGAAACTTTGTATACCTTTTAAGGATCATGAAAAGGAGGCATGTGTTTAACTTTTATCCCCTGGGCTCCTCTGACCCTGGAAACATTGTGTTCTCTTCATGAGGAGAATGACTTAGAATGATGTGGTGCTCTTTGGACCATAGTATGTTTCTCAGATTACTTGCAATGGCATTAAACCTCGGAATTTGGGCGACTTTTGAAATTTCTCTTGAGCTGTGCAAAAAAACATACAGTACTCTTCCTGTATTTCAGAAAGTTCCAGTTTGCCTATTCTACTTACTTAAGTCCCTCCCATGACTGTCTAAAACTCATCCTCATCCAGACACAATCTCAGTTTATACTGCTTCAGGGTAACAACAAGGGTGTCAGTCTGGTTGTTGGAAGGGGGGTAAAAATTTTGTTACAGCGGGCGTAACCCTGGATTGTGTCCTGTTGTTCCGGATTGTAATTCAGCGCTCCCACAGAAACCTTTTAAAACCTTTGAAAAACCTGTATTGCAAAACTGGCTCTTTTTTTTTAATCTCATTTTTTTTTTTCATTTTTAGTCAAAAATAAAAACAGTAAGTTTGGTTCTTGAAATAAACATGAAAAATGTCATTTCAATCCCTTTAAAATGTTTGAGTCTTTCAGAGTCTGTTTTGGAAGATCTATCCCTGGCTGAGTTCACTTCAGAGGTGACACGTGGCAGTGATAAGTTACTTTTTGGTTTCGATGATAAGAGAAACCAATGCAATCATGATGGTGTGCGTATGTATGTATGTATGTATGTATGTATGTATGTATGTATGTATGTATGTATGTATGTATGTATGTATGTATGTATGTATGTATGTATGTATGTATGTATGTATGTATGTATGTATGTATGTGTGTGTGTATGTGTGTGTGTATGTGTGTGTGATTGTGACACTTTGCTTGTTAACACGATATCTCAAGATAGGAATGTGTGACAGTTTTCAAACTTGGTACATATATGTGCCATATTGAGAGGGAAAACCCTATTGTCTTTGGTGGAGGTCAAAGGTCACCTGGGGTCACCAGGGGTCAAAGTCTGAAAACCTTGTTAACACAATATCTCAAGATAGGAAGCTTCGATAGATTTCATATTTAGTATGTAGATGCGTTATAGTCAGTAGATGGTCCCTATTGGTTTTGGTGGAGGTCAAAGGTCATCTGGGGTCACCAGGGGTCAAAGTATGGAAGCCTTGTTAACAGGATATCTCAAGGTAGGAAACTTGGATGGATTTCATATTTGGTATGTGGATGCATTATAGTCAGTAGATGGTCCCTATTGTTTTTGGTGGGGGTCAAAGGTAATCTGGGGTCACCTGGGGTCAAAGTCTGAAAATTTCATTAAAATGATATCTCAAGATAGGAAACTTGGATAGATTTCATATTTGGTATGTGGATGTGTTATAGTCAGTAGATGGTTCTTATTGTTTTTGGAGTAGGTCAAAGGTCATCTGGGGTCACCTGGGTTCAACGTCTGAAAATCTCGTTAACACGATATCTCAAGGTAAAAAGCCTGAATAGATTTCATATTTAGGATGTGGATGTGTTATGGTCAGGAGATGGTTCCTACCGTTTTTGGTGGAGGTCGAAGGTCATCTGGGGTCACCAGGGGTCAAAGTATGAAAACCTTGTTAATGCAATATCTCAAGGTAGGAAACTTGGATACATGTCATATCTGGTATGTGAACACCTTATAGTCATTAAATGGTCCCTATTGTTTTTGGCAGAGGTCAAAAGTCATTTGGGGTCATCAGGGGTCAAAGCATGAAAACCTTGTTAATGCAAGATCTCAATGTAGGAAACTTGGATAGATCTCCTACGTGGTATGTGGATGCGTCATAGTCAGTTAATGATCCCTATTGCTTTTGCTGGAGGTCAAAGGTCATCAGGGGTCACCAGGGGTCAAAGTCTGAAAATCTTGTTTAGGTGATATCTCAGGTTAAGTAGCTTTGATAGATTTCATATTTGTTATGTGGATGGGTTATGGTCAGGAAATGGTACGTAATGTTTTTGATGGAGGTCAAAGGTCATCTGGGGTCACTGCTGAGCCAAGTCTGAAAATCCTGCTTATGCAATATCTCAAGATAGGAAACTTGGATAGGTTTCATATTTGGGTACCGTATGTGGATGCATTGTGGTCAGAAGATGGTCCCCATAGTTTTTGGCAGAGATGAAAGGTCATCTGGGGTCTCCAGGGGTCAAAACCTGGAAACCTTTTTAAATGTGATCTCTCAAGATAGCTGTTTGTCCATTTGTCTGTCTGTTGTTTGTCATTCTAGCTATGTATTGCTTTTATGGAGGTCAAAAGTTCATCTGGAATGACAAAATTATTCTTTGAACATGCTAGTATAACATTTGAATGAGAAGATAACGGTGCATGATGGCACTCTTTGAAACGGAACATTTATGTATCATCGAAACCTCAATGCATTTTTGCATTCTGGTTAAAAGCAGGAATTGCACCAAAAGATCAATATGGCAGAAGTGCTGTAGCCAGCCCCTGTTTGGGGAACTGCAAAGCAAGAAAAATCTAGAGAAGTGTAAATTTTAGTAGAATCTGCCTCACCAGAATAATTTTGCTAATTCTCCATTGGGACAGAAATCTTCTCGAATGTTGCACCATTAGCAATCTAGACTTTCTACAAATTCCAAAAATTCCCCTCCCCTTTGACAACAAACATGAATACACAATCACAGCGACATGCACATGCACTCAAATTGACATACTCTTGAAGCCCTAAAGCCTTTGGTTCACCTCAAAGTGACATTTTGTTTATATTGTATTGCCTGTTCCATTTTAATCTGCCTAAGCTCTGGGGAGGGGGGGATATGTTCTCACTCCCAATATTTTCATTTGGGTGGCAGTCCCCCCCACCTGCATGATCAACACCCATGGGTGATGGTATACAAGATACAATGTGTAATCAAAACTCAGAACTGTACGTGCTCATTTATATGAGCTGCACTACTCAGCATTGTTTGAGTCTATTTCGCTCCTCCCTACCTCCTATTGACCTATGTATATCGTTATAGCCAGCAATAACGATATACAAATAATAAGTAATAACAAAGTCTGGCAAAAACCTAATAACACCGTGGTATCCCCTACTGTACCTTATGAGGGCGCGCTATACCCTGGCTACTTTCTTCTCCTTTTTGCCTAATCGTGTTTACACGTGGGGAAAAATCGTCTGGTAAAATTCCGCTATTTTCTACATCAATCTTTGTGATTCTGACCAATCCTTTTTGTCTACGCCATGGACTGCTCCTTTATGCCTTCTACCGAAACCATGAGTACTGCAGAGCTGCCAAGTCTTCCTGATTCTGCAGAAGACTTCCTGCAAATTTCTCCTCCAAACATGCAAAATATAAAATCTTCCTGATTGAGAACAGAATTTCTCCCATTGAAATACACACAAATCCCTGAAATCTTCCTGATTTATGTGGTAAATCTTCCTGATTTCAAGACCTCAATGTTGGCAGCCCTGGTACTGTATCCTCTTTCATTCAGGCCTTTTCTTCGGGGGTTTTTGCCCTTTGCTTAAATCTCGAGGATTTTTACCTTACACGATGCTCTTGTCTATGTAACTTTGTACATTGAGCGGTCTCGCGCTGCCGTTTTGTTCCCGGTGCGGGCTCCGGGAATCGCGGTCCGTGGTGAACCTTCCCCCCTCCCCGTCCCTTTAGGTTTTTGGTACGGGTTTGGGGTGTTATTGTCTGCAGGCCGGCTTCCTTTGTATCTTTTTTAGGTCCTTAGCCGGTTCCCCCCCTTTTGTCTCCTTACATGCATGCCTTAGGTATTGTAGTTTATCGATCTCTATCCACGTTGCTTGTTTACGTTACCTTACAGGGTTTTTCAGTAAGAATGCATGTTGTAGGATTTTTATGTGTTCTCTTTCATGTTTTAATATAAGTGTATTTTGCAGCATTTAATGTGTTTTTGGTCGTTGTGTAAGCATAGGCCTTGCAGTTATTCTTTGTTTACTGACGTCATAGCTTTGGCCTCGCTACACTCACATTGCATGCTTTCATCTTGTCAGTAATCTTTATTATCGACTAAGCCTGTTATTGTTGCATTGTTCTGGCCTCCTCGGCCGGTGGGTAAGTCTCCTTTGTCTGAATGCTTTCCCCTTATCGCTTTGTGCACAGCGTGTAATTCCTCCAAATGCAGGAAATGCAAGAAATTCCGGCCGTTCCTGGACTGGGACTTCCACGATCTTGTCCAGCCTGCAGACCATGCTCCCGGGTTTCCACCTGCCAGGTGTGCCACAACTGTTTCAGAGACTGGAATTCCTTGGAACAACGGATCGAGGAAAAAGAGTTGGCAAGACAAAGGAAAGCCTCCCGAAAGAGAGAAGCCGAGGCTTCGAAGGCAAAGAAAGGCAGTCATCCGACTCCAAGGAAGGATATTCCTGTATCCAAGGATAAGTACGTAAAGGGGCCTGCTGCCGCAGCTTCCTCGAGGACTAATGAGGTCGGTCCGAGCACTGCACGGTCTGGCTTGCCGAGTCTCCAAAGGAAAACAAGGGAAACTGACACCCCCGCATCTCAGCCTCTGGTGAACCAGGCCAACCGGGAAAACCAAGGAAAAGCCGGGGTCCAAGGACAACCCTGAGGCACAAATGTTCTGGCATCCTCTCAGGAGTGCTCCCCCACTGATCCGGGCAATCCCTCTGCTCCAGTCACCCAGGGCCACGGCCCTGCCGTGCCATCTACCAGCAACCCTGGGGGCAGCTAGGGCAACCAGTCATTCCAGGGTGGACAGGAGATCCAAGCTTCTTCTGATTCACTTTCCGAGGACCAGCCATCCCAGGGGTCCCCCGCTACCGGTGCCATGGACCTGTCCTTTTTCTGGGGACTGCACTCTGTTGCAACCAGGGATTTTCAGGGCTTCCCAAGCAGAGGCCGCCAGAGACACAGATCTAAGTCTAAGAAGAAGAGGAGACCCCATTCTTCATCCTCATCCTCTTCCTCAAGGGAACGCCGTCACCGTAGAAGACACCATGATCCGGATGCCTCCTTCCCAACTGAGGCCCTTTCCCAACTGGTATCACTGCTCACCCAGTCCGTGAACCGCATTTCAGCCGTTCCCCAACCAGCCCAGGCTTCGGCTCCGGCTCCTTCTCAACCATCTCCGGATCCGCCTGCCAACCAAGTAGCTCTGATGCCAGCCCGACCCAGCTCCAGGTTCCGGACCAGGCCCATCAACAAGCGACTACCCTGGATCCCCAGTCGGGCTTTCTGCACTCCCCGGACGACCAGGGACAGCTGATTGAGCACTTTGATGAAGTTCTGGACAGCTCCGAGGATGACGCTCCCCTGACTGAAACGTCCTTTTCCTGGGAAGCGTTCGAGAAGGCAGTGGAAGTCCTCAGAAGACAGCTGGGTTTCGATGATCGCTCGCCTCGGGAATCCTCTTCTGCCAGAAAGTCGAGACTTCCCTTGAACAAGTCACGGCTCCGGAGAGACCCACCATGCCCGTAGATGCAGAGTGCTGTGACTGCTTTGACGCTCAAGCTAATGCCAAGGTCTGTTCCACATTAGCGACGAGGACTGGAAGTCCTTTTTTGCTTCCCCGTCGATCCCTGACTCCTGCCTGGACAAGCTGAAAGCTGCTGGTGCAGTGGACCGTAATGAGTTGCTCCGCTCTTCTACCAAGAAAACCTTTTCGTCCCTCCAGGGCATCGATCTTGCAGCCCGGACCAGCATGAAGTTCACTTCTTCGCTCTTGCTGATTGCAGAAGTTCTCTCCAAGTCCTTCAGACAGTCAGGCATGGAAGAAGTCTCCAGAAAAGAAACCAGCGCTTTGGTCAACATCCTGGGCCCAGTGGCCAGACTGGCTTACGACCAGTTTTCTAGAGTGGTGGTGAGAGCCACCAGGGAGAGAAGGGAACTTGTCCTAGACAGTATTTAGTGGCCGTCCGCGGACATCAAGCGCCGATTCATTGAACTCCCCCTCTCAGGCCGGGACTTCTTAGGAGGAAAGTTCGATGAGCAACTCCTCACCAAAATCAAACGGCCAAAGGACATCAAAAAGGCAGAGTTTACCTTCTCCAAGCCTTCCACTTCAAGGTCCAGAAGATCCCCAGGCAGAGCTTTCTCCCATCAGGCTCCTAGGTCTTCAAGCTTCCCAGACAGACGTCCCTTCTCAGCTGCTCGCCAGCAACGTGGGATGCCCCATTCTCAGCCCTCCGGAAGGGACTACTCTGGTCTGTCAACTTTGTATCTACCTAGCCGTCGCCAGGCGAGGGGAACCTTCCGTAGTGGTTCAGGACACTTCCAAGCAAAGCCCTAGGGATGCCCACACTACCGCTCGTCCCTTGGCGGTAGGGGGGAGACTAATGAAATATGCTCACACATGGGAGACTCTCTCACCGGACCCTTGGGTTCGGCGAGTAGTGAACGAGGGATGCAGACTAGAATTTTTCAGCCCCCCTCCTCAAGGGGGATGCGTCCGATCTACACCTGTCCCGAAATCCAGAGCTCAATGCCTTGCTCAGGAAAAGGAAATCTCACATCTGTTGGAGAAGGAAGCAATTTTAGTGGCCACAGACCCCCCACGGAGTCTACACCGGTCCCTTTTTACTGACGCCCAAGAAGCCAGACACGTGGCGCCCTATTATCAACCTCAAGCCTCTGAACAAAGCCTACATTCGTTCCAGAAGGTTCAGGATGGAGACTCTTGCCGTCATTCTCCCGTCACTCCTGCAGGGATCCTGGGCAACATCCGTGGACCTCAAAGAAACTTACTTACACGTCCGATCCACCCAAACCACCACAAGTTCCTGGCATTTCGTTACAAGGGTGTCGACTACTGCTTTGGGGCCCTGCCTTTTGGCCTCTCAACAGCTTCCAGAGTTTTCAAAAGGGTATTAAACAAGGGCCGTCCTTGCTTTCCTCCGAAGAAGGGGCATCCCAGTTTTTGCTTATCTAGACCACTGGCTCCTTGTCACCCGATCAGCCCAAGAAGCTCAGGAGATCACGTCCTTCACCATGAACACCCTCAAGGGACTCGGCTGGGTGATCATCATAGATATAGAGAAGTCCTCCTTAGTTCCAAGCCATGTAGTCACCTACCTGGGAGCAGTGATAGACTTCCGGTCCGGTGTAACAACCCCGTTGCCAGAACAGGTACTCTCCCTACTGGAGATGGCCAGCCATCTCAGCACCCTCGACAAAGCTCCAGCCAGACTCTGGCTTCGTCTGCTGGGTCTGCATGGCCATCATGGTTGACGTCATACCGTATTGCCGCCTCTTCATGAGACCAATCCAGATTCACCTGCTCAAACACTTCTCACCATTGACCAGCCCTCTGTCTAAGAAGGTTCCAGTTTTGACGGACGTCCGGCAGCACCTCTCCTGGTGGACGCTTCAAGGCAATATCACCTCAGGGAGAACATTCAGGAAGTCCAGGCTCAAGGCAACGATCCTGACCAATGCCTTCCTGTCAGGATGGGGAGCAGTGTAGGAATCACACACCCTGTCAGATCTCTGGAGTCCGGAAGAGTCTACGTCTCACATCAACCTCCTGGAACTGAAGGCTGTTCTACTGGCCCTTTCTCAGTGGTGTCCTGCTCTCAGGTCTCACCAGGTAACTGTTCTCTGTGACAACTCAACATCAGTCTGCTATATCAAGCGCCAGGGAGGAACAAAGTCACCCTCTCTCTGCCAGCTGACATGGGATTTCCTCTACCTTTGCCGCCGGTTCAACATCCTCCTCAGAGCCTCCCACCTAGCCGGAGTGAAAACAGCGTGATGGCAGAAGCTCTGTCCAGGGGAACCCTTCAGGAGTCTGAGTGGTCCCTGTCTCAAGCATGGGCCAATCACGTCTTCCATATCTTTGACAGACCAATGGTAGACCTCTTTGCCTCCCAGGCCAACGCCAAACTTCAAACCTTTTGTTCCAGGTACTTGCACCCAAAAGCTTGGAGGACTGACGCTCTGGCGTTTCCCCCCGTGGTGCCTGATACAACAAGTCCTTCTCAAACTCCGGGACTCCAATGCAATAGTCTTGCTAGTAGCCCCCTGCTGGCCCAACCAGCCGTGGTTCCCGCTTCTTCTGGAGATGCTGATGGACAAACCCCCTCAGGTTCCCGCTTAGGAGCAGCCTCCTAACCCAGGCCGGAAGAAAATCTGGCACCAGCGCCTCCAGCACCTCAAACTGACAGCCTGGAAACTCTCATCGGAGGTTTCACTAGTAAGAGCCTTTCACAAGAGGCAGCAGTCATTGCAGCAGGTTCCTGATGATCCTCAACCCTTTCCACTTACGACTCGAGACTTGTCAGGTTCAGGGGATGGATGTCGCATCGAGATTTCTATCACCTGGAAGCTCCTATAGAGGCAGTTGCAGATTTTCTCCTTATGCTGTTCAAGGAAGGGAAGCAAGTAAGCACCATCAGGAACTACCATTGAGCGATCCCTTCCGTGCATAAGGGGTTCCAAGATGGCTCAACTGTCGGTTCCAACAAGGCCATTTCTCACCCCCTGACGGGCATTTTCAACCAGAGACCCCCTAGGAAACACCTGGTTCCTTCATGGTCGATAAACGACGTCCTGTCAGTGCTATCTTAACCATGGGAACCTCTCCACAACACACATCCTTGGAACTACTGACCTACAAGACCCTCTTTCTCATCGCCCCAGCGTCGGCCAGAAGACGCAGTGTGCTTCATGCCCTGACTGACCACTCAAGAAGGGTTTATCCGTTTCAGCCAAGATGCTGTCTTCCTCCTACAGGATCCCTCCTTCCTGACTAAGAATGAGATGGTTTCCTTCTCCCCAGCAGAGATCTACCTGCCAAACATCCCCTCGTCCTCCTCTGTGGCCTGGGATAGGAAAGTCTGCTCTGTCAGGGCCCTAAAATGGTATTTAGAGAGGACAAAGCCGATTAGGAAGTCAAAGAGCCTGTTCCTGATTCCAAGATCTCCTTACAACCCGGCTTCAAATGATACCTTGTCAAGATGGTTAGTCAACCTGGTCTTGCCTCACTCCGCCTCGGAAGACAATGTGCATGCTCACCAACTTCGGGCCCACGCCTCGTCAAGAGCTTGGTTTAGAGGGGTTCTACTGGTTGACATCCAGAAGACGCAGTGAGTTTCATGCCCTGACTGACTACTCAAGAAGGGTTTATCCGTTTCAGCCAAGATGCTGTCTTCCTCCTACAGGATCCCTCCTTCCTGACTAAGAATGAGATGGTTTCCTTCTCCCCAGCAGAGATCTACCTGCCAAACATCCCCTCGTCCTCCTCTGTGGCCTGGGATAGGAAAGTCTGCTCGGTCAGGGCCCTAAAATGGTATTTAGAGAGGACAAAGCCGATTAGGAAGTCAAAGAGCCTGTTCCTGATTCCCAGATCTCCTTACAACCCGGCTTCAAAGGATACCTTGTCAAGATGGTTAGTCAACCTGGTCTTGCCTCACTCCTCCTCGGAAGACAATGTGCATGCTCACCAACTTCGGGCCCACGCCTCATCAAGAGCTTGGTTTAGAGGGGTTCCACTGGTTGACATCCTCCTGGCAGCAGCTTGGAAAACACTGTCTACCTTGTAGCCTGCTACCTGACCAACGTGGGCTCCCAAGAAGGGGGCTTTGCTAGAGCTGTCCTAGGGGTTCCAGACCGTTGTCATCCGGACCACCCGCCTGCCGGTCGGTGCTAATCTGAATACATAGGTCAATAGGAGGTAGGGAGGAGCGAAATAGATTCCAAAAAAACTCCCTGGTTTGGGAGTCTATGAGCCCGATACCTACCTCCTATTTACCTCCCGCCTCCTGGCCCCTAGGACTCTGAGGGGTCTCACCTGCGACCTCCAGCACCAGTGACACCAGACCAAGATTCCGCCGGATCCCGGTCGGCCTCCGAAGGTGAGACTGGGCCTCGGTCCTTTTCTTCTTGTGTAACTTATGTTCTTTTAGGGGGTAATACTTTTTTTGTGTGTTTCTCTTTTTCCTGTGGGGCTATTTCCCACGGGTCAGCCAAAACGTAGAAGGAAGTAGCCAGGGTATAGCGCGCCCTCATTAGGTAGGGGTTACCATGGTGCTATTAGGTTTTTGCTAGACGGTTATTGCAGGCAATAACGATATATATAGGTCAATAGGAGGTAGGTATCAGAGCTAATAGCATCCCAAACCAGGGAGTTTGGGGGATTTTGGTGTCAGTCAAAGAGCTGTGTAAATTGATAATTTCTGTTCAATACAACAACAAAAGCTGTAGTTTGCGGTGAGAATTGACTGCTTTTAATAAACTGCTACATAAATTCAAGGTCAATGTTGAAGTGTCTCATTAGAAGTGTCCAGAAGTTGTGGAAAATGGATTTTTGACTGAAGACAATGAAGCACAAGTAGGTAATAAATGCACACATAATAAACCGAGGCTATAGATACAGTACAACTGACCATTAATTCCAGCCAGTAGGAAGTTAACAATTTCTCTATTTTACAAGTTCACATACCTTTAAGTACTTCAAGTGCAATTGATAGCCTCAAAGCTATTTCAGACAAGCTGAAGCATTAATTGCTACAAGCTATTTAGTTATAACTTTGTTGGCAAACTCTTTGCAAGCACATGTAATCAGTTCCTTATTAATAAATGTAAACTAGAGTTTGTGTGGAATGACTGTGGTTTCTCTACAGTACTGTCTTTCTCCAAACTTGTATAAGTTTGTCAAACATCTGTTGATGTCAAAATGTAAAAAAGAGCAGAGGCAGACAATTTTATTGCTCAGCAACATTCTAACAACTTGCATAATTTGATTTAACAAAGTTTTGATGATATTTCATGAAAAGTTTTCATGCTTCAGGCAGCATTTCATTTTTGTGTTACTGTACCTCCAGGTTTAAATGAATGCATGCTGTCTTATGTGTAGAGAAGATCTGAAGACTTGAAAAACAGTGTCTTGATAGCTTTGAACTTTGAGCCATATATATGTTTCCCTTTATCTTGAGTTTGAAGTTTAGAGTACATATCAGAGTTTGTGGGCTGTAAGAAATCGATCCTCCCAGAATGTCTATGGTTTGGCAGGCTTCTGAATTTCCCTGATGGGAGTTCTTACTGTACATCCATTTTCATGCATTTAATGAAAGTGTGTTTGAGTAGTCAATCCCTCTGCAGCTAACCAGAAGACTGTCTGGAGGGGAGACTGTATCAATCAGTAGTGTATATGTTTAATTACAATGTTGAAAAAAGAAAACTGTGATGTTGAAAAACAAGAAAAAACAAGAGTGCTGTCGTTGTCATTTTTCAAAAATGTACAGTAATTATGCAAGTATCAATCAGGAAGTACAACAGAAACTAGCATTTTCAAAATTTATAAGAAGTGGGCAAATATTTCCCACTAGCTTTGCTCATTTGAAATACTAAAGCTCAGTGAGGTGTAAATGGAACTGATTATGATAACTATTGCTTGGACTATGGGCTAGAGTAGCTTACACCATTTTGTCTTATCATGAGATCCTCTAAGCTTCGGATTTTGAACACCTTTTTAAGCAGAACTGGTTCCTTTTTCGAAGCTTTAAAATCAGAGCAAATTTTGCTCAATTCCTCACATGTCAACATGAGGCAAACATTTCCACATTAACAAAAAAAAAGTGATGTTGTACACTACTAAATGAGAATTGTATTTTGTTCCCATATTTTGAACAGACCAAAAAGATGCTGGTGTTTAAGATGGGTCAAGAAGCAGTTGAATTAGGACATGGTGACGTCAACCGGTTAGGGGTGGAGGAAAACACCCTTATTGCAAGCCTTTGTGACTTTTTGGAAAGAATCTTTAGTCACAGAATACACCGGAAACAGGTAAACAACCTTGTGAAATTCTTATTTCTTTTTCTTACTCATTCCTTCCTGATTTGCTACAAAATAAGCTGCTCTTTATGGCTTCAAATATATGCCTGTTGTTCTCTTCTAACAGTATATGTCAGTGTGAGGTCAATGCATGATGCACTTATTGCTTGTGTGGATAAATCGTCTGACCCTGGAAAAAGTCAGTCAATGTTAGTTAGGGAGCATCAGACATTCATTTGCTTTGCTGCACCTCTCACAAGTGACCTAGCTAGCCTTGTACTGTACATAGACTTTGACTTGTGTTTCCTGTACAATATGACAGACCATGACCCACCTATTATAATTGCTTGACATAACATTTGGAGTACTTTGACATACTCTTGCATCATAAGTGTAACATGCATGATGGTTATTTCACTATAACCACAGCCTGCCTGTCAAAGGTTATGCATCTTACAATAGACCCTTTTTCCACATAGCAGTTACAAAGGATTGTGGGAAAGAATTTTGGTGTGCATCTTATTTTCCACAGTTAACTGTCATTGAAAACTACATCACACCATCTTATTTGCAAGATATGGTTTATTGATAACTACATTAAGGCCTATAAAACATGTTTGATTCAAGTAAGGTAGAACAGGGTTCCTGAGGTTATAGAAATTTTGGGAAAGCTTCGAAAATTTGAAGAAAGGTTTCAAACTCTGGAAAATTCATGGAAATTTTCACAAAGTAAGATTTTTCCACTGTCATTCACAATCATTTGTATGATCAATCATAAATGTGAAAATGTATTCTGATGTGTTATCTAATTTTATTATTCTCCTCATCTTGAGTTTTATGTTATTTTAAGGAAGAAGTCAAGAGGAACGTCATGGAAAGTCTTTGTTTGCCCCTGAAAAAGTCATAAAAATTAATTTTCAGAAATTGCAGAAACCCTGGTTAGATTAATGGTAGAGCTATATGTGTGTAGCATACTGTACTTTCAACATTGATCATCATGGTGTGCCAATGTGGTATCTTCACTCTTCCATTTTACAGTCTGCAAATTTTCAAGGCAAATCAGCTCTTTGGTCTTTCTTGGTAGCCTATCGGAGATTCAGGACCAAGAAGCAGTCTTCATCAGAACAAAATTTGTACAGTGAGTGTGTGTGTCTTTCTTTCTTACCTTGGAAGTTGGAGGTGATATTAATACCATATAGTTACCCCCCCCCCCTTCACCAAGTTTTGATACTGTACTGAGGTGTCAGGCAAAATTCCTGAATGTAACCCTTGGCACAAGTAGTGGCTCAGGGAAAACAATCTGTCACTCAAAACTAGAAAAAAAGGCCATGGCCACCCATAGCTTAAACAAGAAGTTTGTAACAGCTGAGGTGTTATAAACAAATCTGAACAGCTGAGGTATTATAGACAAATCTGGACAGCTGAGGTATTATAAACAAATCTGGACAGATGAGGTTTTATAGACAATTCTGAACAGTTGGGGTATTATAGACAAATCTGCACAGCTGAGGTATTATAGACAAATCTGAACAACTGAGGTATTATAGACAAATCTGCACAGCTGAGGTATTATAGACAAATCTGGACAGCTGAGGTTTTATAGACAAATCTGAACAGTTGAGGTATTATAGACAAATCTGGACAGCTGAGGTAATGTAGACAAATCTGGACAGCTGAGGTATTACAGACACATCTGCACAGCTGACGTTTTATAGACAAATCTGAACAGTTGGGGTATTATAGACAAATCAGAACAGCTGAGGTATTATAGACAAATCTGAACAGCTGATGTATTATGGACAAATCTGAACAGCTGAGGTATTATAGACAAATCTGCACAGCTGAGGTATTATAGACAAATCTGGACAGCTGAGGTTTTATAGACAAATCTGAACAGTTGAGGTATTATAGACAAATCTGAACAGTTGAGGTATTATAGACAAATCTGAACAGCTGAGGTATTATAGACAAATCTGAACAGCTGAGGTATTATAGACAAATCTGGACAGCTGAGGTATTATAGACAAATCTGAACAGCTGATGTATTATGGACAAATCTGAACAGCTGAGGTATTATAGACAAATCTGCACAGCTGAGGTATTATAGACAAATCTGCACAGCTGAGGTATTATAGACAAATCTGGACAGCTGAGGTTTTATAGACAAATCTGGACAGCTGAGGTATTATAGACAAATCTGAACAGCTGAGGTATTATAGACAAATCTGAACAGTTGGGGTATTATAGACAAATCTGTACAACTGAAGTATTATAGACAAATCTGAACAGCTGCAGTATTATGGACAAATGTGCACAGCTGAGGTATTATAGACAAATCTGGACAGCTGATGTATTATAGACAAATCTGAACAGCTGATGTATTATGGACAAATCTGAACAGCTGAGGTATTATAGACAAAGCTGGACAGCTGAGGTTTTATAGACAAATCTGAACAGTTGAGGTATTATAGACAAATCTGAACAGCTGAGTTATTATAGACAAATCTGAACAGTTGAGGTATTATAGACAAATCTGAACAGTTGGGGTATTATAGACAAATCTGTACAACTGAGGTATTATAGACAAATCTGAACAGCTGCAGTATTATGGACAAATGTGCACAGCTGAGGTATTATAGACAAATCTGGACAGCTGAGGTATTATAGACAAATCTGGACAGCTGAGGTATTGTAGACAAATCTGCACAGCTGAGGTATTATAGACAAATCTGAACAGCTGATGTATTATAGACAAATCTGAACAGTTGGGGTATTATAGACAAATCTGTACAACTGAGGTATTATAGACAAATCTGAACAGCTGCAGTATTATGGACAAATGTGCACAGCTGAGGTATTATAGACAAATCTGGACAGCTGAGGTATTATAGACAAATCTGAACAGCTGATGTATTATGGACAAATCTGAACAGCTGAGGTATTATAGACAAAGCTGGACAGCTGAGGTATTATAGACAAATCTACACAGCTGAGGTATTATAGACAAATCTGCACAGCTGAGGTATTATAGACAAATCTGAACAGCTGAGGTATCATGGACAAATCTGAACAGCTGCAGTATTATGGACAAATGTGCACAGCTGAGGTATTATAGACAAATCTGAACAGCTGAGTTATTATAGACAAATCTGAACAGCTGAGGTATTATAGACAAATCTGGACAACTGAGGTATTATGGACAAATCTGAACAGCTGATGTATTATAGACAAATCTGAACAGCTGAGGTATCATGGACAAATCTGAACAGCTGCAGTATTATGGACAAATGTGCACAGCTGAGGTATTATAGACAAATCTGTACAGCTGAGTTATTATAGACAAATCTGAACAGCTGAGGTATTATAGACAAATCTGGACAACTGAGGTATTATGGACAAATCTGAACAGCTGAGGTATTATGGACAAATCTAAGCAGCATGTAATGGTCTGATTTCAGTTGGCCATAACCTTTAATCTTCAATTCCTTGCTCATCTGTATCATGCATGGTTGTACACAAAATTGTGTATTGATTCCCTCAATTTCACTGTAAATGAGGGTTTGGAATTCATGTAGACAAGAAATGACGATTTAATGCTGACGTACCCCAATAATGGCTGCCTACAGTCACTAAACACAAGTGCTGATCATATTTGTCTATACTTGAATACTTGTATATTTGTATATACCCTTTTGTAATTCAATAGTTGCCATTGTTTAAAGGTATGAATTTGTTTTGAACAAGTTATGACTTTCTTTTGAACATACCATACTAGTAGATTTTGTATGATTCCCTCTCAGTTGCCTCGTTAAATTTGGTCGTTTATTTTGTCATTTTTTTCCGATTTCCTACAAATTTTTACCCAGGGGAATTCCAGAGTTTTCAGGTATTTTCGAAATTGGAGGCAATTTCCTGTTTTAAAACATAGTTTAATCTTGCCACTGGTAACTCATATTGGTGTCAGTTTTGGGTGGGATTTATGTGTAAGTCGAAGAAATCTAGATTGTCGGACTCTAAGGCAGACTAAGAGAGTGACTCATCACTCTATTTTGGCAAGGGGCAGAAATAAAGGGGTACACCAAGGTAGCTGGCAATTACAAAAATCTCCCTTTAAGCAGGATTTCAACCCTAAGTGATGCTCCCACTTAAACATTTAGCCTGAGTCATTGCAATGCATTTGGTAGGTGTTAAAATATGGGGACTTTCTAAGGTACAGTAAGAGTAGATTTTATGAAACAGTTTTGTAACAAATTACTTTGGTAGTGTCATTAGCCTGCAGAAATCTCTTTCTTGAAAAACAATTTAGCAAAGCAGAAGAATAAGCTTTTAACAAAAGCTTGCGTCGCAGGAGGATACATTCAGACGAGGGGCCTTGCTAATTTAAAAGTTTATAACACCATGAGAGAGGTGTTATATAGTGTCAACTACAAAAGTGTAACCAAAAATACAGATGCAAACAGCTTGTTCTGGCAGATTTTAGTAAAAGGTTTCAAAAAACTGTCCGCAGTCATAAAAACTTTCAAATATTTAGTTCTGCTCTATATCCTCTGACCTTGAGAGTGTTAACTGTTTGAACTTGAAAGGTTGAAAAACTTAAGGAAAGTTAAGGTAAAATTCAGTCACTACCAATGTAAATTAGTAGACTATCCTGTTTTATGAATGCTTCCTGAGAATCGTTTGACAATATTTTCTCCACCTTAATTGTTAAATCTATAGTAGCAACTGCTAATTGCTATACCTATGCAATCATTTAATCCCAAATTCCATGAAAGATACTGCATATTCAAGTGGTTATAGAGCATCCGACTTGGAGTCAGGAGGTTGGGAGTTGGAGTCTTGGCCAGGTCATATCAAAAACTCTAAAAACGGAACCTACTGCAAATATGCCTTTTGCTCACCATAAGGAATGCACTAGGGAAAACAAGCCAGTGTGCCACTGGAAAAAAGACCGTGACCGTTCCAACTCAAACCATTGGTTAAAAGCTGGGCCGTAAAACTCTATCTAACTCCATGAAAGATGCTTGGAAGGGAAAGTGGAAGCAAATTGTGAGATTTGTTTGTTATTTTACAAGTAAATGTGGGGCAACTGCTTTTTTGCCATTCAAGTCAAAGTTGTTTAAGTAGTACAAAATTTATTTCTACCTTCAATCACTTGAAATTTTTTCAACAAAAGAGAGACAAATTAAATTCAAGTAAAGGACAATAAACTTACTGGTTGATACATTAAGGGGATCATTTTGTCGGCAGAGTCTTATTCATTAAATATTGTGTGCTAACTGTTGGGAAATTTATTTTCTAGTAGATCCACCCCTGTGGGCTGAGGGTTGTAAAATAAGCACATGATATTTTCCACCTGTCTTAAGAGGCGACTGAAGGTTAGGGACTTACTTCACCTGTATTCGGAACAATATTGGAACTTAATTTTTGTATCTAGCAGATATTACATATCACACATTCTTGTTTGTATGTCCTTTAATTCCATCTTAGTAACACATCTAGTAGACCCAGGGGACTGGGTTTTTTTGTCATAAATAGTCCTACTATTGCTATAAATCTTGCCATCAATGAAAGGTACTTTCTTTTTGCCACACCATCAGGTATGGAGAGACCAGTCCATACAACACACAGACGGAGTTCTGTAGTCTCTGATCAGCTATTGCAGCCCTTACCATCAGATCTGATGTATGATATGAGGTTAGTATTGACTGGAATGTAGGGTTCTGTAACCACACTGGCTAGCATTAGCCATCTGTAACCAGCACTGGCACTTGCCCTCAGGTATGAAGAGGAAATAGCCATGCTACCTGCCATTTAAAAGTTGATTGAAAATATCATGTAAAGTGTGCAAATATTAATGGGAATATTTCATTGCAATGAAAAAACAAAACCCAACATTGGTCATTTGATATAAAACATGGCATATAACCTGTCCTGAAATGATGACTAATATTTTCACCTGGGGTTGGGTGGTATACCTGTATTGACATGAATACCGGTACTGCTGGTATGAAGATATTTAATCTGTTAATAATACCCGTTCTCCAGAAAATTAGCAGTACTTGAAAAAATTACTGATACTCATTTTAAAACATTATTTTAACGAAGATAACTGTAGTAGGATGTGTGGATGAGTTATACATTTTACAAAAACATCAATACCCTGGTAGAAACTGAAATTAAGTTATCATACACATATACCCAGCTCCATGAATGTATAGGATTACACATGTTTGGTGTGCAGTTTAGGCTCCTTCCTGCACTACTTTCCTACTCATGAGATGAGAACCGGTACTGACTACAATACTGTTTTATGTGCTTCACAGTACCGGTGCCAATATTTCATGGTACCTCCCAACCTTATTTCTTCCTAAATTTTCTGAATGGCTCTTACTCCCCTGATGTTGCAGCAAGTGTGGGGGTTTGAAAAGGATGGTGATGTCCAACTCTGGGTTGTTGAACCTGAAAACATGAAAACATGTACAATAACCAATGACAGGACAGCAAAATTTAAAAGAAGCCAGGAGTTTCAATCTGCATGTTGTGATGGCACCAGTATGACACATGGAACCATATATTTCCTCAATCGATTGAAACACACAGAAATAAATAAAACTTTTTGCCAATGTCGGGGTATTTTTGCACTTGCTTATATTAAGACTGATATTAAGTTGAATTGTGCACCATGAATAAGGATTAATATTTAAAGGGCTGGAAAAACTTGTATTTCACAGAAATGGAGGGAAATTTTTCTCAGTCTTTGGTATTTCTATGTAAGAAAAGAAGTGCAAATTTCACTCCAGTTGTAAAAGTTTCCCTCCAGATGCCCAAATGTCCTGGAAATGAGCCTGCCATGCTTTTCGATTTATTCCACTCATGTTGTAAAGGTCTCTTTGTAGGAATACCTCATGCAGTATTTGAAAGAAAAAGGATTAAATACAAAAATGTGGTTGTATGGTTTATACGGAAAAACTTATTTTTTACAGGTTCTGAAATCCTGTAAAGTCAGGAAAAACTGACATTCAATTTCCAGACTGGGAAAGTCAGGAAAAAGTTTCTGAAAAGTCAGGGAATTTTCCAAAGTGGAGTTACTGTTCTTATTTTCTCAGTGTTTAGATATATTCTTTTGTGAAGAAATTGCAGTCAAACAGATTTTAGAGGTCCTGGAAATATCAATCAATCAATTGGAACTTTCAAGGCTGATGAGTACCTGTCTTCTGACATCTCTGTTTTCTCTTCTTATATTGTTAGAAATGTGGAAGGAATGTCCGAAATTAAAACTGATGTAGGGCGTGCTCGTGCCTTTGTGCGTTTGTCACTGGAGCGAAAGCTCTTACATAATCATCTCAGGGAACTAGTATCAACACAAGAACTATGCAAGTAAGTATCTGTAGGTAAGAGGGCAAATAGTCCTTATTTGGGTGGAAAGGGGCAATGATGGGGTAGCCTTTACGCGAAAGTGTAATCTCAGTTTTCGTTTATTCTTTTTGCTAGAGAAAACGATGGCCTTAACCATTATTCAGAATTAATTTCAACATTTAAACTTATTAAATTATTAACTATAGGAGTTCAAATGACTGGCTGCTTTGTGGTCTGAGGTTGAAAGTATCATGTCAGTCCTCAACTTATTAAAATATTTCCCTGAACCCTCCTTTGGAATGATTTTTGGTTTCAATGATAAGAGAAACCAATACATTCAAAATGGCGTGCGTGTGTATGTGTGTATGTATGGGTGTGTGTGTGTGCCTGTGTGTGTGTGTGTTTGTGACACTTTGCTTGTTTACACCATATCTCAAGGTAGGAATGTCCAACAGTTTTCAAAATTGGTACATAGATGCCCCATATTGAGAGGAAGAACCCTATTGTTTTCGGTGGAGGTCAAAAGTCATCTGGGGTCACCAGGGGTCAAAGTTTATAAACCTTGTTAACACGATTTCTCGAGGTAGGAAACTTGGATAGATTTCATATTTGTTATGAGGATGTGTTATGGTCAGTAGATGGTCCCTATCGTTTTTGGTGGAGGTCAAGGTCATCTGGGGTCACCAGGGGTCAAAATCTAAAAACCTTGTTAACGAGGTATCACAAGGTAGGAACCTTGGATAGATTTCATATTTGGTATGTGGATGCGTTACAGTCAGGAGATGGTCCCTATTGTTTTTGGTGGAGGTCAAAGGTCATCTGGGGTCTCCAGGGGTCAAAGTCTGAAAACCTTGTTAACGTGGAATCTCAAGGTAGGAAACTTTGGATAGAATTCATATTTGGTATGTGGATGCCATTTAGTCAACAGGTAGTCCTCTTTAATTTTGGCGGAGGTCGAAGGTCCCCTAGGGTTGGCAGGGGTCAAAGTCTAAAAATCTCCTTAACATAATATCTCAAGAGAGGAAACTTGGATAGATTTCATATTTGTTATGTGGATGTGTTATAGTCAGTAGATGGTCCCTATTGTTTTTGGCAGAGGTCAAGGCCATCTGGGGTCACCAGGGGTCAAAATCTGAAAACCTTGTTAACCTGGAATCTCAAGGTAGGAAACTTTGGATAGTATTCATATTTGGTATGTGGATGCCTTTTAGTCAGTGGATCGTCCTGTTAAATTTTGGCGGAGGTCGAAGGACCCCTGGGGCTGCCAGGGGTCAAAGTCTTAAAATCTCCTTAACATTATATCTCAAGAGAGGAAACTTGGATAGATTTCATATGTGGTATGTAGATTTGTTATGGTAAGAAGATGGTCTGTAATATTTTTTAGTCGAGGTCAAAGGTCATCTGGGGTCACCAGGGGTCAAAGTCTGAAAACCTTGTTTATGCGATATCTCAAGGTAGGAAACTTTGAATAGAATTCATATTTGGTATGTGGATGCCTTTTAGTCAATAGATGGTCCTGTTTAATTTTGGCGGAGGTGTAAGGTCCCCTGGGGTTGCCAGGGGTCAAAGTCTAAAAATCTCCTTAACATAATATCTCAAGAGAGGAAACTTGGATAGATTTCATATTTGTTATGTGGATGTGTTATAGTCAGTAGATGGTCCCTATTGTTTTTGGCAGAGGTCAAGGTCATCTGGGGTCACCAGGGGTCAAAATCTGAAAACCTTGTTAACCTGGAATCTCAAGGTAGGAAACTTTGGATAGTATTCATATTTGGTATGTGGATGCCTTTTAGTCAGTAGATCGTCCTGTTAAATTTTGGCGGAGGTCGAAGGTCCCCTGGGGCTGCCAGGGGTCAAAGTCTTAAAATCTCCTTAACATTATATCTCAAGAGAGGAAACTTGGATAGATTTCATATGTGGTATGTAGATTTGGTATGGTAAGAAGATGGTCTGTAATATTTTTAGTCGAGGTCAAAGGTCATCTGGGGTCACCAGGGGTCAAAGTCTGAAAACCTTGTTTATGCGATATCTCAAGGTAGGAAACTTTGAATAGAATTCATATTTGGTATGTGGATGCCTTTTAGTCAATAGATGGTCCTGTTTAATTTTGGCGTAGGTGTAAGGTCCCCTGGGGTTGCCAGGGGTCAAAGTCTAAAAATCTCCTTAACATAATATCTCAAGAGAGGAAACTTGGATAGATTTCATATTTGTTATGTGGATGTGTTATAGTCAGTAGATGGTCCCTATTGTTTTTGGCAGAGGTCAAGGTCATCTGGGGTCACCAGAATTCATATTTGGTATGTGGATGCCTTTTAGTCAGTAGATGGGTCCTGTTTAATTTTGGCGGAGGTGTAAGGTCTCCTGGGGTTGCCAGGGGTCAAAGTCTAAAAATCTCCTTAACATAATATCTCAAGAGAGGAAACTTGGATAGATTTCATATTTGTTATGTGGATGTGTTATAGTCAGTAGATGGTCCCTACTGTGTTTGGCAGAGGTCAAGGTCATCTGGGGTCACCAGGGGTCAAAGTCTGAAAACCTTGTTAACCTGGAATCTCAAGGTAGGAAACTTTGGATAGAATTTATATTTGGTATGTGGATGACTTTTAGTTAGTAGATCGTCCTGTTAAATTTTGGCAGAGGTGGAAGGTCCCCTGGGGTTGCCAGGGGTCAAAGTCTAAAAATCTCCTTAACATTATATCTCAAGAGAGGAAACTTGGATAGATTTCATATGTGGTTTGTAGATTTGTTATGGTAAGAAGATGGTCTGCAATATTTTTAGTCGAGGTCAAAGGTCATCTGGGGTCACCAGGGGTCAAAGTCTGAAAACCTTGTTTATGCGATATCTCAAGGTAGAAGGTAGAAACTTTGAATAGAATTCATATTTAGGTATGTGGATGCGTTTTAGTCAATAGATGGTCCTGTTTAATTTTGGCGGAGGTGGAAAGTCTCCTGGGGTCACCGGGGTCAAAGTCTAAAAATCTTGTTAAAGGGAAGGTTTGAGCAAAAATTTAATTTTCATATGTGAAAGAGGAACCAGATCTACACAGTGTGGTGAAAGTTTCATTCAAATCAGGCATGTATTCCTTGAGATATTGGAAAATGAAGTTAGTAGATTTGTGTTCATAAGTGAGTTTGAGGGCAACAGAGCTTTTATCACTTCCTCACATTAACGAGGAATGCTTTGTTTCACTTTGTTTAATCAGACTGTTTTGTTGACATTGAAGTTAATAGGAGTAGGATCTCCCTGTGGGGGATGCAAAGTTTGTAAAGTTCTTATGCCACTTATGCAATCACATTTTAATAATGTGTGATTGTTGAGGAGAATATCAAGTCTGAAGTTTAAAGAAAAAAAAAAGACTGTGCTCTAATGAGAGGATGTGATGTCATATGTGCTTGCTTGAAGTTTGCTTTTAGTTAAAAATGTGACAACTTTTCATGCTCATATCTTCAGAACCACACATCAGATTTCAATGCAAATTTTACCAAAATGCTTAGAATGAGTACCCTTCTAACGTACCAAATCCTGTTGTGACCTTAAACCCTTCTTTTAACATGAAATCTCAAGATGGGAAGCTTGGAGAGATTTCATATTTAATATGTTGACACATTATGCTCAGGAGATGCTCCTGCTTTTTGTGGCAGGAGGTCACAGGTCTTTTGGGGTCACCAGGGGTCAAAGTCTAAAAATCTCCTTAACATGATATCTCAAGATAGGAAGCTTGGATAGATTTCATACTTGGAATTTAGATTTGTTATGGTCAGGAGATGGTCTGTAATATTTTTATTGGAGATCAAAGTTCATCTGGGGTCATCAGGGGTCAAAGTCTGAAAACCTTGTTAATGCGATATCTCAAGGTAGGAAACTTTGAATAGAATTCATATTTGGTATGTGGATGCGTTTTAGTTAATAGATGGTCCTGTTTAATTTTGGCGAGGTCGAAGGTCTCCTGGGGTCACCGTGGTCAAAGTCTAAAAGTCTTGTTAACATGAAATCTCAAGATGGGAAGCTTGGATAGATTTCATATTTAATATGTTGATACATTATAGTCAGGAGATGCTCCTGTTTTTGGTGGCAGAGGTCAAAGGTCATGTGGGGTCACCAGGGGTCAAAGTTTGAAATTTTTTATGCGATATCTCAAGGTAGGAAACTTGAATAGAATTCATATTTGGGTTTGTGGATGGGTTATGGTCGGGAAATGGTACATGTTGTTTTTGGTGGAGGTCAAAGGCAGATATGCCAAGTATCCCTATTTAGGTGGAATAAATGCGATTTTCTACCCTTGATTTAGCTCCCATTGTGTTTGGCAGAAATGAAAGGTCATCTGGGGTCTCCAGGGGTCAAAGTCTTGGAACCTTTTTAAATACGATCTTTGAAGATAGTTGTTTGTCCATCTGTGTCTGTCTGTTGTTTGCCGGTCTAGCTATGTATGGCTTTTATTGAGGTCAAATGGTCATCAGGAATGACAATTATTTTTTGAACATGTTAGTATAACATTTGAATGAGAAGATAATGGTCCATGATGGCATTCTTTGAAACGGAACATTTATGCATCATCGAAACATCAATGCATTTTGGCATTCTGGTTAACACATGAAATAAGCAAGAAAATTGCTGTAGGAAAGAGGAATGGTATTGGTTGGAAGCAGTAGGCAGTGTGGGTTAATACCAAGAGGCTGGTCCCATTTTCTGTCACTGGAGAAAGCGCTAGAAGAACCATCTTGGGGAACTCTTAGCAATGCACCATCAATGGAAGTAGACTACTGAAGACAGTAGACTACTGGAGACAGTAGACTACTGGAGACAGTAGACTACTGGAGACAGTAGACTACTGGAGACAGTAGACTACTGGAGACAGTAGACTACTGGAGACAGTAGACTACTGGAGACAGCAGACAACTGGAGACAGTAGGCTACTGGAGACAGTAGGCTACTGTAGACAGTAGACTACTGGAGACAGTAGGCTACTGGAGACAGTAGGCTACTGTAGACAGTAGACTACTGGAGACAGTAGGCTACTGGAGACAGTAGGCTACTGGAGACAGTAGACAACTGGAGACAGTAGACAACTGGAGACAGTAGGCTACTGGAGACAGTAGACAACTGGAGACAGTAGACAACTGGAGACAGTAGGCTACTGGAGACAGTAGGCTACTGTAGACAGTAGGCTACTGTAGACAGTAGACTACTGGAGACAGTAGACAACTGCATGGAGACAGTAGACTACTGTAGACAGTAGACTACTGGAGACAGTAGGCTACTGGAGACAGTAGACTACTTGAGACAGTAGACTACTGGAGACAGTAGACTACTGGAGACAGTAGACAACTGGAGACAGTAGGCTACTGGAGACAGTAGGCTACTGTAGGCAGTAGACTACTGTAGACAGTAGGCTACTGGAGACAGTAGGCTACTGGAGACAGTAGGCTACTGTAGACAGTAGGCTACTGGAGACAGTAGGCTACTGTAGACAGTAGACTACTGGAGACAGTAGACTACTGGAGACAGTAGACTACTGGAGACAGTAGACAACTGGAGACAGTAGACTACTGGAGACAGTACTAGTAGACTACTGGAGACAGTAGGCTACTGGAGACAGTAGGCTACTGGAGACAGTAGGCTACTGGAGACAGTAGGCTACTGGAGACAGTAGGCTACTGGAGACAGTAGGCTACTGGAGACAGTAGACTACTGTAGACAGTAGACTACTGGAGACAGTAGACTACTGGAGACAGTAGACTACTGGAGACAGTAGACTACTGTAGACAGTAGACTGCTGGAGACAGTAGACTGCTGTAGACAGTAGACTACTGGAGACAGTAGACTACTGGAGACAGTAGACTACTGGAGACAGTAGACTACTGGAGACAGTAGGCAACTGTAGGATTTAAGGTAGACTGGAGGAAGTGGAGGGAACACTGTCAATTTGTTCCCAAAAAATCTTTTGTAGAAATATCCTCAGGAACTAGATTCAGCATATATGTTATGGAAGTAAGTTACTAGAGGAATGATGACACATTAAAGGAGACAGAAAGGGTAGGGGAACAGAACTTAAAGGGGAAATCAAAGTTTGTTTTACAAGTTTTCTGCTACTTTAATTCTGCCTCACAATCATACATTGAGTTAAAACTAACAAAAAATTATCAGTCATCATGGTCTGACATTGTGATTAGTCAAGATGTGGATGAGACTGTCTAGTCTTGCATCTGTATGGAATTGTTTTACCCAACAAATATTACAAAATCCCCATTTAACAGTAATTAACATGGAATTAAAGTTTATTCTGGCTGGAAAGATCTCTTCAATGTCTGTTGATTGGTTGAGAAGGAAAAACCAAATGCTGTAACAAAAGGGTAGTAATTTGCTTTCAAAGTCTGATTGCCCCTTTAAATGATCTCTCTTTCAATTACTGGAGAAAACTTTTCCAGAACACTTTTGGAACTTGTATTAAATATAAATCATGTTAGTTACTGGAGAAATGAATCCAGGGCAGGTTGGCATAGTGTGGGGGAGGGAAATAGCCAAAAGGAGAATGGTATGGGAGTAAAGAAAAGATCGGTTGTGTTTACTTCAGTTGGATTCTCTGTTTTTTATTTTACCATGCAGTTGTTATTAGTCTATTTCATTGTACCCTTACAATTGTTACCAGACACTGCAGTGTGAAAATAGAAAAACATTACTCCTAAGAATCATTGGGAGTTAACACAGAAGTATTCCATTTAATCTCTTAAAAATTCAGCATTCTGTTTTCAGGGAATTATTTTGTTGAGGTCTCAAAAGATTTTGTGCTCAGTAAATCCAATTTACAAATTTGCACAACAACGTGAAGTGCATATACAATTTCATTTTGACCTTCAGACGAAGATACAAACGCTATGCCTTTCTACGAGCAGAAGAAGAAAAAGAACAGTTTCTCTACTACTTGTTGTCTTTGAATGCTGTGGATCACACATGCTTCACCAACTCCTTCATCAGTACAGGTAAGATAATGGTCAAAAAAAGCTATGAACTTTTGGGGCAAACTGGCCCCCTAGCCAGTACCTTGCGGAGTGGACTTGGTTTGTTCACTCCCCCTTTCACAAACCACTGTCCGCCAAAACGAAGAGGCCTGCGTCCAATTTTATACGCAACCTTCATTACCATAATATGACTTATTCATGTCCTGCCTCATTTATTTTATTGTTTTGAGCAAGTGTGTGTATTCTTGTTGTTGTAAACTGTAGGACTAGATTGCAGCCTGATGGGATCACTTCTGTGTTGCATAACCGACTGTCCAGTGGGTACTACCAGGAAGTGTGCTAAACAATGTCATATCAACTCTGTGGGTGGCATAGGCTACTCCATGATTTAAATGGGATCAGATGTTGCCTTCTTGTGAATATTCACAAACATTCATCCAGTCTCGATACCACATATTTCTGTCAATATCCAAAGAATCTGTTTGGTGTTCATTTTGGCAGACTTGGTGGGGATATGACTGAACAAGGAATATGCCCCACAGTATGCTCTGCAGGCAACCTAGCCAGTGGTTTGTAGGGGCCAAATGAGAAATCAAAACACCACAAAAAAGGGGACTGATAAACTAGACAAGAACTAGTTTATCCACACCTCCTCAGACCATTACTTAAAAAAATGCCCATTATACATTCAGTCACAGGGTATATTTGTAGAAAATTTACACTAAGGTTTTTTGTGAAAATTTCCTTGTAACTCAGATGGAACTCTGTATATACCAAATACATGTGAGGTACATGGCAAGGTCCATGTACAGACCTCTGTATATACTAAATACATGTGTGGTACATGGCAAGGTTCATGTACAGACCTCTGTTTATAGTAAATACATGTGAGGTACATGGCAAGGTCCATGTACAGACCTCTGTATATAGTAAATACATGTGAGGTACATGACAAGGTCCATGTACAGACCTCTGTATATAGTTAATACACATGAAGTACATGGCAAGGTCCATGTACAGACATCTGTATCTAGTAAATACATGTGAGGTACATGGCAAGGTCCATGTTCAGACTGTACTTATAAATTTGAAATATTTACAAGCCACATGGGTCCCTTTCCTGTATGAGCTATAGGTCCAAGCAAATGTCTGGGAATATCAGGCCCACAGGCCTGTTATTTTCCAATTACACTCATCACCCCAAACTGTAATTTTACAGGGAGTCCACCCCATTTTTCAGTTGGCACAGCTCTTTGATTGACATCAAATTCAAGAAATGTAGATAAATTCATAAAACATGCACTACTGGGAATTTACTGGTTGCAGTGTACATTAGGGGCCTGTAACCTCATGAACCAGGGTATGCCCTGGAGAAATTAAGTAGAATTGTGTCTGGGTAAGGAATCATTTATACAGCTGTGGGAGAAATTAAAAGTAAGTAGGTCGGGAAAATGGAAATTGTTGGGGTGAGGGGTGGGGTGTGTGGGTGGGAGGTGGGGGCGAGAGTTGAACGGCTGCCTATAAGGATAGTGATACTCCTATGCCCATGAATAACGAGTGATTCCCCCTAGCCATTAGAATTTCCCAAAGCATTCACTTAAAAGTCCTGAATTCATTTGGGTACTCAGTTTTGTCTAGCTTAGGCAAACCTCTTTGCTACCAGACAAGGGTTCATAAATGAATGTTTCATCAAATGCTTTTAAATTAGTTGTTCACTTCTTCTGCTGATGGGTAAAACATGTGAGATTAACACAGTTGGTAGGTGTATTATCAAACACTTTGACTTAGTTGTCTGCTCTCAGTTAAAGGTCAAAGTTTGGGGCTTTGAACTGTTAATTTTGTCTTCTTTACTTAAGCTTCACTTGCAGTCCCTTCTGCTTTCCTGTCCTATTATTAAACCAGTCTTGAGGTAGTTTCTTTACACTAGTCTGTGTTAAAAACCTCACAGAGACTGTCATATCCTATTATTAAACCAGTCTTGAGGTAGTTTCTTTACACTAGTCTGTGTTAAAAACCTCACAGAGACTGTCATATCCTATTATTAAACCAGTCTTGAGGTAGTTTCTTTACACTAGTCTGTGTTAAAAACCTCACAGAGACTGTCATATCCCATTATTAAACCAGTCTTGAGGTAGTTTCTTTACACTAGTCTGTGTTAAAAACCTCACAGAGACTGTCATATCCTATTATTAAACCAGTCTTGAGGTAGTTTCTTTACACTAGTCTGTGTTAAAAACCTCACAGAGACTGTCATATCCTATTATTAAACCAGTCTTGAGGTAGTTTCTTTACACTAGTCTGTGTTAATAACCTCACAGAGACTCTCATATTGTCCACCAAACTTATACCATCAATGTAGGAATCATATGAAATCTTCATTTGTTAAACTTAACTTTAATACTAGTACTGCTGTCATGCTTATTTGTATTGATATCCATGATGTTAGGTATGCAGAACTAACAATGCTGAGTCATAGTCCAGGTTATTCCCAAGACTTCAGTCATGGAACCTACTGCCACTGTGCTTTGTGATCAGCATAAGAATTGGAATAGGGAAAACAAAACTAGGGTGCTACAATTACTGGAAAAAAACTGTGGTAGGCTCCACCTTAAGTGTACCTCAAGTAAAAAACTCAAAAATAAATATTACAGAGCAGGACAAAATGAACTCTAACAGTCCAACTTGTAGGACATTCCTGACCTGAGATATAAAATGTTGAAGTTTATTCACTTAAAGCAAATTTGTCTATTGGGCAATAATTTGTATTTCTTGTTGTACAACTCACATTACTTTCTTTGTTTCCCTTTAAAATTTAAAATGTTTTTATGACCTTATACATTTCCTGTTTGCTTACATAGAATGGTGCACAGGGAGGTCTTCATTAATTACATCACCCCATATGAGTAGAAGTGCCATCACTCCTTGGTACAAGGTGCAGTAACTTTCAGAAAAACAGAGAAATACAAAGATTGTAATTTGAATAGTACAACGCCTTACATTACAAATTATTGTGCCATGTACCATTTTAAGTTGAGTGAATAAACTTCAATGTTGTACAATTCAGCTAAGGAATGTCTTGTGATGATGGGAGTTGGACTGTGAGAATTCATTTTTCATGGTCTTTTATGTGTATTTTTGAATTATTTGACTTGAGAACAGTTTAAACCAGTTGGTAAGAGCCAAAAACTGAGTTCAAAAACATTATTTTAAGGGAAATATTGCCTTTGTATCGCAAGCAAAATTCACCCTTTTAAAACAAGTTTTTATTGACACAGAGTGATAGATCATCAAAAATAAGACAGTATGGACGCCTTCTTTTCTGGAAATAAGTTTCCCACAGATAGAAATTCAGTTGTTGGTTGCTCAAGAATAATTTGTTCACCCAAACTTTCAATATTTCAAATGATGCAATGCCCATGGCTCTCCTTGCGCATAGCGTTTTGAAGAGATGTAGCTATTGCTGGAGTTTATGATTAAGACTGAAATGTTGGATGGTTTCTGAGCCATTTTTCTTGTACTCTTTTTTGGAGCATTGTATATACAATATTGCCCTTTCTCTAACTCCGTAATGTATAGTTAGTCAATTTGAAGTCACCCTTTGAACTCATGTGGATCTTTTTTAGACTATGTGGCCAGTTTTCCACTGTTTTAACTTGCATTTAGATAGCAGGCCACTGATAATTTCAAACCCTACTTTAGTCTCATTACATTAACTACCAAACTTTGAAACCATTCTCAACTCTGAATTGATTTTTGTCTCCCAGTTATAGCATATAGAATCATTACATTAACTACCAAACTTTGAAATTGATTTTTGTCTCCCAGTTATAGCATACAGGGTCATGATTATACAGAGTCGCAAATTCCAGGCACCCTTGACTGCCAACCCTTGGATATGTGTATCAGGAGAGATTAATACCACAAAGCTCATCCCTATACCCAAGAACAACCAAGGATTTCTTTTCCAGGTAATTAAACAATGATAAAGGGTTCATTTGCACAAAATAATGCATGATTAGATGGTTAATGCAAGTGATGTGCTATGGTGCAGTCCAAATGGATGTAGTAATGGCATTGACTCATAATTAGAGGGTTAATGCAAGTGATGTGCTAGGGTGCAGTCTGAGTGGATATAGCAATGGCATTGACTGGTGAGAAGCATTACAATGTTCTAATGCACAATCAGAGGGTTAATGCAAATGATGTGCTAGGTTGCAGTCTGAGTGGATATAGAAATGGCTTTGACTGGTGAGAAGCATTACACTGTTCCAATGCATAATCAGAGGGTTAATGCAAGTGATGTGCTAGGGTGCAGTCTGAGTGGATATGGCAATGGCATTGACTGGTGAGAAGCATTACCCTGTTCTAATGCATAATTACAGGGTTAATGCAATTGATGTGCTAGGATGCAGTCTGAGTGGATATAGCAATGGCGTTGACTGGTGAGAAGCATTACCCTGTTCCAATGCATAATCAGAGGGTTAATGCAAGTGATGTGCTAGGGTGCAGTCTGAGTGGATATGGCAATGGCGTTGACTGGTGAGAAGCATTACCCTGTTCCAATGCATAATCAGAGGGTTAATGCAAGTGATGTGCTAGGGTGCAGTCTGAGTGGATATGGCAATGGCGTTGACTGGTGAGAAGCATTACCCTGTTCTAATGCATAATCAGAGGGTTAATGCAAGTGATGTGCTAGGGTGCAGTCTGAGTGGATATGGCAATGGCGTTGACTGGTGGGAAGCATTACCCTGTTCTAATGCATAATTAGAGGGTTAATGCAAGTGATATGGTAGGGTTCAGTCGGAATGGATATAGCAATGGCGTTGACTGGTGAGAAGCATTACCCTGTTCTAATGCATAATTAGAGGGTTAATGCAAGTGATATGCTAGGGTGCAGTCGGAGTGGATATAGCAATGGCAGTTACTCATGAGAGTGCATTACTCTGTTCTAATGCATAATTAGAGGGTTAATGCAAGTGATGTGCTAGGGTGCAGTCTGAGTGGATATGGCAATGGCGTTGACTGGTGAGAAGCGTTACCCTGTTCCAATGCATAATCAGAGGGTTAATGCAAGTGATGTGCTAGGGTGCAGTCTGAGTGGATATGGCAATGGCGTTGACTGGTGGGAAGCATTACCCTGTTCTAATGCATAATTAGAGGGTTAATGCAAGTGATATGGTAGGGTTCAGTCGGAATGGATATAGCAATGGCGTTGACTGGTGAGAAGCATTACCCTGTTCCAATGCATAATCAGAGGGTTAATGCAAGTGATGTGCTAGGGTGCAGTCTGAGTGGATATGGCAATGGCGTTGACTGGTGAGAAGCATTACCCTGTTCCAATGCATAATCAGAGGGTTAATGCAAGTGATGTGCTAGGGTGCAGTCTGAGTGGATATGGCAATGGCGTTGACTGGTGAGAAGCATTACCCTGTTCTAATGCATAATCAGAGGGTTAATGCAAGTGATGTGCTAGGGTGCAGTCTGAGTGGATATGGCAATGGCGTTGACTGGTGGGAAGCATTACCCTGTTCTAATGCATAATTAGAGGGTTAATGCAAGTGATATGGTAGGGTTCAGTCGGAATGGATATAGCAATGGCGTTGACTGGTGAGAAGCATTACCCTGTTCTAATGCATAATTAGAGGGTTAATGCAAGTGATATGCTAGGGTGCAGTCGGAGTGGATATAGCAATGGCAGTTACTCATGAGAGTGCATTACTCTGTTCTAATGCATAATTAGAGGGTTAATGCAAGTGATGTGCTAGGGTGCAGTCTGAGTGGATATGGCAATGGCGTTGACTGGTGAGAAGCGTTACCCTGTTCCAATGCATAATCAGAGGGTTAATGCAAGTGATGTGCTAGGGTGCAGTCTGAGTGGATATGGCAATGGCGTTGACTGGTGGGAAGCATTACCCTGTTCTAATGCATAATTAGAGGGTTAATGCAAGTGATATGGTAGGGTTCAGTCGGAATGGATATAGCAATGGCGTTGACTGGTGAGAAGCATTACCCTGTTCTAATGCATAATTAGAGGGTTAATGCAAGTGATATGCTAGGGTGCAGTCGGAGTGGATATAGCAATGGCAGTTACTCATGAGAGTGCATTACTCTGTTCTAATGCACAGGTCCAAAGGTGGTTAACCTTGTTCATTCATACATAACAATATTTTGATTTAGAAAGGACAGAAAAAAGGGGAAATTTTGTTTGTAAATCACCAGATAAATCATTTCAGAGTAACAGATGGTAACTTGAGCATAATTGACCTGTAGAATCAAGTATGAATTAACATTTTTTTTAAATCATGCAGTACCTCTTGTTATCAGCCCCCTGGCATATCTATTTAAAGGAGAAGTTCATAACTTACATTTTATTAAGCTTGAACATGCTATTAAAATGCCCATAAACCTAATATCTAGAGTAATCTTATAATATACAAGTTACTGATAACTAAGACATCTTTGCTGAGCTGTGCTGGACTACTCAGGATTGAAGGCTTATGGGCATTTTTATTGCATACAGTTTCTCCATTTCCACTTTGTGCAAAGTGATGACCATATGTGATTTATCAATGAGTATATACAGATACTCTGAGGTTAAATTCCTTTGTCTTTAGCACCGTGTAGGTGCAATTTGACAAATTTCTCTCACCTATGTTCTATTTCTTCACATAGATGTTAGTAATTTCTTTGTCTGTAGCACCGTGTAGGTGCAATTTGACAAATTTCTCTCACCTTTGTTCTATTTCTTCACATAGATGTTAGTAATTTCTTTGTCTTTAGCACCGTGTAGGTGCAATTTGACAAATTTCTCTCACCTTTGTTCTATTTCTTCACATAGATGTTAGTAATTTCTTTGTCTGTAGCACCGTGTAGGTGCAATTTGACAAATTTCTCTCACCTTTGTTCTATTTCTTCACATAGATGTTAGTAATTTCTTTGTCTTTAGCACCGTGTAGGTGCAATTTGACAAATTTCTCTCACCTTTGTTCTATTTCTTCACATAGATGTTAGTAATTTCTTTGTCTGTAGCACCGTGTAGGTGCAATTTGACAAATTTCTCTCACCTTTGTTCTATTTCTTCACATAGATGTTAGTAATTTCTGCAAGGTTAAAAGTATGTCACCAATCATCATTTCTTAATTTACCTTCAGCATCAAAACCTAGGAATGCTTACAACAGTTAGGATTGGTCACGACAATGCAGGTTTTCTGCCCAGATGGTTGGTGGACTATGTTGTCATCAGGAATGAAATAACGGGGCACACATACAAGTAAGATTATACCTTGTGTTTGTTTTCTATTTGGCTTTGGAATAAGATGTGGGAATCAAATATGAGAAATAGGAAAATTTGAATGAAATCAGAATTTCTCTTAGAATCAATAGGGAGAATATAGGCAGATTTTTGAGAATGTGTTTTGGACTTACTTTGGGGGTGTTGCAGAGGGTGAGGAGTTAGAGGGTATGGACTTAGGACTACGGCTTTCTCTGTCCTTCTTTAATCTATATTTACATTAAGCCAGGTTCACACCAGTGGGATTTCAAGGATGGCACAAAGTAGGAAAAGTATTCTTTTGAAAGAAAAAGTAGATGGCCTAAAACTTGTACATAATTTGAAACACCCCACAGACAGGCAGAAGGCTGAGTCTAATCACAACCTATCTATAGAGCAATTACACGCCACTATCTTACTGTCAGACTGCATGGTCAATTGGTTAGAGCACCCGACTTGCATTCAGGAGGTCTGGAAGTTCAAGTCCTGGCAGGGCCAATGGGAAGAACTTAAAAATGGAACTTACTGTCATTGTGCGTGGTATGCCACAACTTGAAAAAATGCTGTGCCTGGTTCAACATAAACCAATTAGTTAGAAATTGGACTGGAAAACTCTATCTGACTTACTAACTTAGTGACCCTATATCCTCAGAGCAAATGTAGACTGTGTACTGCCTGATAGAAGATGGCTATTGCTGAAAATCACCCACACAGGGACTGTCTGATTTCTAAGTAGGATTGATTACTTCTCCTAGAAGATTCAAAAAGTGGTTTGTGAGCAAGACATAACACTCAAGCAGACTAATGGTTCCTTCCTGAGTTGTGCCTATCAGCTCAGACTCGTGGCTGTTTCACAGCTTGGAGGTGTTTCCTGATGGACTTTGGTATTATCATAATTTTCAGATTTCCATGCGGAAAATGGATCGGGAAAGGTGTTGACGATGGCAGTCTGGAGAGATTACTGGTTGGGGAACTTCTTCCTTTGTCACAGGAAGTGGAACATGACTTTGGAAGAGGATCCCAGACATTGCCCAATCGTAAGAAGTCTGCCACGCTGCCTCGACCAAGTCAGACAAGTATCAAACTGGACCAGAGTGCAATCCAAGAAAAACTGACTGATGCAGTAAACAACATTGTGAAACATTTCTATAAACCAGATAAGGAGGTAAACTTATGCATATTTGTTGTTTCATTTGTAGATGTGAGTGTAAAATTCCCCTCTGTTAATTTAACTCTCAGAGGTATGGAATAAGGCTCTTGACTGGGTCATACAGAAGACTTTAAAATGGAACTGGCTTCCAGTGTGCTTGATGCTCACCAGCTGCATTAGCAGTAAACAAGTCAATGAGCTACAAATTAAAAAAGACTGTGGTTGGCCAGACATAAACTAATTACAAAAACTGTAAAAGAACACACCTAACCTTATCTAACTGTACACCTTACTCATCACAGTATTCCACTGTCAAATATTCCTACAACACAAATCAAGGAGACAGACTCTTCATTTGTACAGCTCCACCCAGCTCCCTCCTTCAATGATACTGTCCAATATTTGTTCCAGCTTAGGAGGTGTCACTTATGCATATTCTTTGTTTTGTCATTAGAAAATTAAAAAATGCTTCTCTTCACTTTACCCATCAAGCTTTCACACTAGTCAAGTATTTCTGCAAAACATACAAGGCAGCAGACATATGTATATTACATATTCATGGTAATCAGTATAAAATAGGGTTACCCTGCCCAGAGTGAGTTATGTCATGGACTTTAAAAAAAAATGGAACTGGCTACTGTTGTGTGTGATGTGCAAACAATTGTCCAGGGATAAACCCAGTGCCCCACAACTGGAAAAAAGGGCAGTGACAGGGGGGGGGGGGGCGGTGGAGGGGGTTGCTAGATCAAACAAGAAGGTTATGAGTTAAGGCATAAAACCTTATATAACCTATCCTCCCTATGTCCCCTATGTCTTCTCTTGACAGTTGCCAGCAACAATGTTAAACATGTACGAAACAGGTTAGAAACCATGCTAATCTTTGTATGAAGCCTTACACGCTCTCTCTGGCTCTCCTTCCATTTACTGACATTAGATATGTCCATGTTAGTTTCTTCAGAGTGACAAATTTTTCTTTATTCTCCTTCACTTTTCTAGTCTGCCTTACAGACCATTGATTCTGCACCTAGATCTTTAGGTATTTTATGTTGACAGAAAGGCAATATTCAATCTTTATTTATTGTCTTTTGTTTCAAACTCTTGCTATGAGACTATGAGATCACAAAACCAACGATTTATTTTTCTTCTGTTTTTAGAGGGGACCTTTCACTCCTCTCTTATGTGGAGAAGATGGTTTGGTACATTGTATGGAGATGGTGCTCCAGTATGGTTTCAAATCTTCAAGGCTCTTTCAGAAAAACTTTTACATCTGGGACTTTCTAGGTGAGGCAAACATTCCGTAGTATAGATTTACATAAGACTTGACATAAGTATGTTTACTTTTCTACCATATGATGCTTAACTAACCGGTGCATAACATAATCTGTTGGTTCAGATTTTGGTCACAGACTTTTCAGGAGGATGGCAATTCCTTTAAATATCTATAAACTGCATACGTGCAAAATAAGGCACTTTAAATTTGTGGTGACCCTGGATAAGTATTGAGTACAGAATGAATCTGGAAGTCACCCATTTACAAGGAAAGTAGAAAAAATTGTTTTGCTATCTAATTTAAAGCAATTTATCTTTAAGGTCACTGGTAAGAGAAAGCAGGAGATGATTAAATATCATTATCCTAGTTTGAATTGCTTTTGTGGCAGGATAAATCATTTGAAAATTCCTAAAGGTGTAGTGTGACATGTCAGCAAATACCTTGACTTCTCTTGGCAGTTAGGGACTGAAGTTTCCTTTGTAAAACAATGTCGGAATTATGTCAACACCTTTAACAGATCTGAAGGTGAACCCTATATTAATTATCTCTTAATTAATCATAGTTTTTGGTTACTCAATTGATACTAATGACTTTCAAGGACACAGTTTAAACTTCTAAAATAAAACCCCTACTTACCTTGAGATGAAGATTAAAACCAATTATGACTTTAGCCAGATATGGCATATCCCTCTCATGACATCACAAGATTTGCACATTTAGATCATTCTTATGAATGATTAAGTTCAAAACAGAAATTGCCCACAAAAATGGTCAAGGTGTGATGGATTTTGATCAGATTTGCTGTTTTTTTCGTGGTTTTTAATTCTTTTTAAGTCAACTACCCAATTGTGCCATTTTCATGTTATAAATGCAACCTTCAAAAGACTCTGTTTAATGTTGTTGCCCTAATGAGTATCTGTGTTGATATAACAGGATCTGAATTTAACCATGTCTAATGTAAATCTAGAAGTTGCTTCTTGAAAGTTTTATACAATTCAGGGAGGGACATTTCTCCATTATTTCTGTAGAACTATACATGAAATACGGTGAAAATAAATTAATTGCATTCTCCCTCTTAGGTAATGCTTTGTTGTCTATGGTATTATTTGTCATTCTTCCAAATCTTTAGACTTAATCTGGTTAATGTTAGCAATTACTGGCGATTTAAAATACCAGGTTAGTTAGAGTGGCTGTCTGTAGTACCATTGCATGAACAATCCAGCAAACTACAAAGTCTTAATCAAATCCTTAACTTTTTCTCTATTGAAGGGTTTCATCCCCTCATACTGAGCAATATATTGTATTGCTCTGCGTATACATGGTATATATGTACAGGTTCTGGGTTATGCTGTTTTTGTGTGGGTGCCGCCATATTTGCACTCGCTATGCCTCAAGAGGATAAATATGTGTAAGGGCAGAGTCATGTATCTAACTGGTGGTTATGGCCAAGTCACTTATGTATTTCCTTGGCCCATCTGCCCATATTGGCAGGTTAGATATATGGCTCCCCCCTACAAATATCCACCGTAAAGCTTGTTCCATGTTCAAAACATAATTATACTTACCATAGGTTTAAAAATGAGCTACTTCAGGATGTAGCTGAGTAAACTATGGTGCCATGGCAAAACCATATGTATATAGTTATGGTAAACAAGGTTCTAGCAGTGAAACCCTGCGTAGTGAGGGGTAAACCCCCCCCCCCCCCCTCCATGTCATGGAGTGCCAAAATAGCTGTTTATCAAGGTTTAAGCTGTAACTGACAGGAATTCCTCCAGAAACTCCCAAAAAGGGGGGATTGATTACTGCCAAACCGAAAGTCCAAAATGATGGTGCACTTTGTCAAAGTTACAGGGGTGTCCATGGGGGGGGGGGGGGGATCACTTCAAAGTCCCTGTAAGGTTTAAATGGAAGGGTCTTAACAGCTATTTGTGTAAGTTCAAACATTGCTGCAAAGGTGTCCTCTTCTTATAAAAGAAACAACAATACTGACATTTTTTTCTTTTTATGGAAATGAAAAGCTGGAAATTTACTCTCCTTCTTTTGGGAAAAGGGGGGGTGGGGAACAAATACCTCCCTCCTTTTTGATGGCAACACTGACTAAAAATTTGCTTATTCTTCAGAAAAAGTGAAGCAGTGCCTGGACTCATTGGATGAGAAGGAAGAAGGACGTCTGAGCTCGCAGCAGGAAAAGAAAGCTAGGAAGACATTTTGCTTTACTCTGGAACAGATTACCCAACATGGGAAAACAATGGGAAAAGATGGGAAATTTCAGATGCTAGTGTGCATAGGCATCAGGTGAGAAGCAGTTAATATTTAGGACTATGCAAGTAGCTTTTTAGAATTGGAAAAAGTGGGAAATTTCAGTTACTGTTCTACATGGGTGTAGGTTAGTATATATAAAACTAAAATTATACATCTTGTACCTTAAAAATAATGGGATTAGATGGGATGGGATTGGGATGGAATGAGATTTCACATTCAGGTCTGTATGGGTATTAGGTGAGAGTAAGTCAAGACTGAAATTTGTTGTTGCAAAATTGTAACATTTGGGAATAGGAAAAGATGGGAAAGTCCAGATAGCAGTCTGCAAGGTATCAGGTAAGGATTTAAAAAACTGAACTGATACACATTCATAACTTAAGACAATTGGAAAAGGTGAGATGTTTCAGATTCTTGTCTTTGGTGAAAATAAATCAAGACTAAAAATTGGTTCAAGTTGAAATTAGGAAAACAGATAAAGCTCAGACTCTACTCTGCATAGGTGTTAGAAAAGGATATATAAAATTTAAATCATGCAGGTTGTAACTGAAGACAGTTGGAGAAGCTGACACAAAGTTCATATTTTGTGGTTTGTGTGATTCATAGGTCAGAGTGCATCAAGTTGCAGCTATTTAAAAGGGAAAAAGATTGAAAATATCTGATGCTGATGATAGGTAAATAGGAGGTAGGTATCTGAATTCCTAAACTGGTTTTAAGGATTATCTTGACATTTTTTTTGGACTAATGTCTCTCAATGTTAGTCAGAAAAACAAAAATTGTTGGGTAACTCTTGCTCCTTAACAGAAAACATATCATTTACAAACAGAAACATATTGGCTTTTCATAATTACAAAATGAGAAATCTTTATCATCATAAAAAGAGGTCACATGTGGGAAATCACACAAAACTTCTAATAACATGATAAACAGATTTTTATTATACACACAAAGTCCCCACAATATGCTGATATGACAAATAAAAAGAAAAAATAAAAGAGTTTGGCAACTTGTTAGTCTTGTTTCAGGTAAGGGTATTGCATGCATTTATATGACATTATGCTTTTTTTCAGTTCAGCACTTCCAATTCTATACACATTGCCACAATCATAATGATATGTTATATACCATATACACATGATGTCAAAGAGGAAAAAGGGATCCCTCATGCTCCTCCAAAACAACCAATTGTTTAAAAAATTGGACCCACACCTGTAGGCTGGGGGTTACATGATATGACCATGGTATTTCCTGCCTGATTAAAACTGAAGGGAAATCAAACTTGCACTTGAAAATTCACTATTCTTGAAAATAAATTTAAATTTCAATATAAACTTTAAGCTTGACATTGACTTGACTGACTGTGTATAACACATTTGTGGTGGTGTGTCTTTAAATTTCATTTAACTAACTGACTAACTTTTTAAAAAATTGGAAACACATGTAAGTCTACTACCTGCACTGGACAAAATATACTACATGAGGCCATGTGCCTTATTGTTTCATTGGTTTCCTTCAAAATGACGTCATGCAGTTTGATATCAATGTGTACAGGTTGTTTGTAGGATTGGTTTGAATTTGTTTCCTGTTTGTGCTTAGTTGTACAGGGAAGGTGACACAGTAAGTTGAGAATATACAACTGATTAAAAGTAGCATTTTCTACAGATGCATTCCAAAGGTGGTAAATGAGATTTGTTACTTGATACACCCCACTGAGACAACAAAATGGTGGGGTTTGGCAAAAAAATTTTATAAGGGAAGTCGGGGCAGCATGTTATTGTTTTAGGGCAGTAAATTGCATCACAAATTTGTGGTGTATATTGTATTATACCACTTTATGAGACCATTCCCCACAAAACACTGCAGTGCTGATTTTAACCCCTGGATTTGTCCGGGATAGTATGGATGACTTTAAAAATGGAACTTACTGCTATTGTGGTTTGTGCTCAATGTAAAACATACCAGTGAGGTACAGGTGGAAAGAGGCCATGACTGGCCCAACTTGAACCTTATCCAAACCTAAAACTGAAAATACAGTAGTGTGCATTTTAGTTTATAAAATTGTTCAACAGAATTGTGGTGTTGCAAATTTTTTTATCTATCATATTTGGAAAAATGAGTACCAGTCGTATAAAAAACAAAAGTGTATTTTACGTGTTTCTTTTGCAGGAATCACCTTTTCTACCAGTGGTTGCCTATCTTGGCTGAGACATCTGTGGCCAAGAACATGTATGAAGATTACTCCTTTTTCAATAATCCCACTGCTCTGGATTCTATTGTCAACCTTCTTATGCAGCTTGAAGAGTTTGACATTGTACTTGAGTCATCAATTACAAAAGGGGTAGAAATATGAATTTTCATCAAATCTGGATGTTGTACATTTAACTAATGATGTTGGTTCGAGGTTGAGACTGAGCCAACTGAAGAAGATTTATGCATATTCAACAGGTTGCATTTGCTGTAACTGTGTATATGAAGAATGTTGAGAAGGCATGCAGTAGATCAGACTACTGAATGGAATCAAATGTTCAGTTTGCAATTGGAGAATTTATTTTTCAAAAATTGAATTTAAGACCTTTGGTTCTGGAGGACATTTAAAGGGTACAGGTGTTTCTCAGGAAATTTTTGGCCTGGATGCTCAGGAATAATAGACCTGTCAAACTTAGCACATACCTGTTGGAAATATTTCTTAATTTTATGAGAAGAAATATAATTATAGGATTGACAGAAATGGTTTGGTTTAAATTAAGGGAAGACTGCTTAAGATGACTTAAGGGCTCCAGAAGTTCTGGATGCTAATCTAAAGGAAGATGAAACATACAGGGGGTAGGGGGTTGGAGGGGGAAAGAACTATTTAAAGGTTGGATGTAAAGGTATGTTTGAAGAGCATGATAGTCCTTTACACCATGACGGGAGTTTAAATGTGGTTTTATGTTAACATTGGTCAACTTGAATAAGAAATTGTTTAAAGATGGAATAATACCTACTCTTGGTATTAATTTCTTTCCTTTTGTCAAATTAACCCCAAGATGTTTTACCCTCTTTATATTGTACCTCTTAGTATGTTTGTCTGTCTGCCTGATGGTTTCCATATCTCCCAGGTTTTTGTAGTCATGGGAAACCTGGGAAAGTCATAAAATTTGAAAATAGCTTGGGAAAAGTTTCTTAATTCAGAGATATTGTGTGGAGTCCTGGAAATTTTCACAAAGTGACATTTTTCCATTCTCACAATCATTTGTAATATCAAGATGTATTGGCACTTCCAATATCAAAACTTATGGCTCTCTCCCTCTCAAACATTATGTTTTTTTATATTGGAAGTCAAGAAGAGGTTAATAGAAATTCTTTATTTGGCCCTGGAAAATTGATTCCCTGGAAATTAAAAGAACCCTATGTGTCAGTCTGTAAAACATCCGTAATTCCAATACTCTATTGGAGATTTTGTTTTTGGAGTGCACAGATTGAAGCATATGATTGGCTAAAAATTTCCACATCTGTTTGCGAGTGGGTGAAGGCATTCCATGGTGGTTTTTACCAGTACAATTGACGGTATCAAGGTTGAATATGTTTGAAAAGTTGGAAAACCAAATCAAAGTGAAGAAAGAGTTCAAAACTAATGCTGAAAATAAATGACTTTTTCAAAGTTAAGTGATGCATGCTTCACATATGTCTCAAAAGTCAACTTATCAATGCACTCTCTGACTGACCCCTTCAGAGTAGTGAGTCAAACCATTATCATGTTTGTCTGAATTGTGATACGTGGGTGAGTCACATTTCTACCAATGTTGCATCAAAACAAGCATATAGGTGGGGCTTAGGACATGTGTCAAAGTGTATAGCATGTTGCATGGGTCAAATTCTGTGATGGAAAGTTGGTCAATGTATAAATATTTGATGCTCTTAATGAACATAGACAAACCTTGCCATGGGTTCATAGAGTGCTTATGAACAATTGATAAGTGCATAATTAGTGTTCCAGTAAATACCCTTTATCAGAATTAGTGAATAAATAAATTCTCTGTGAACACAGTGGGTAGGCATTTTCCAACATGTCCCTGATTTTTGTTAATTTGAATCTTGGTTCAAATACTTTTTCATTTAATTTTTTTTGATGAGCATTTTTTTTTTTTTGGGGGGGGGGGGGGGGGGGCTCAAAAGAAAAACTGGCAATCCAGTAAGTAACCAGCATATCTCAATGTCTGTTTTATTTTCACTTAAATTTTCACACCATACATTTCTGTAATATATCCATCAGGACCATATATTCTTACAGTTAGATTACGTTACTATGCATTCATAGCAGTAGAATTGGGACCTTTTGTCATAAGAGGTGTTTGATGAGCATGTCTTACCTTATTCCAAACTTTTTTTCCCATTTCATATATTATTTGTTCCTAATTATTTTTTGTAGTTTGCCTCTCTAAATGTCTGCCAAATTATATGTGACATATACACTTGCATGTGAAGTGTAGATAATCCATGCAATGAATTAAAAGTATTAAAAGTTCATAGAGTTTTTGTTTCAAGATGTACTGTACTGGTGGCAGCATATTTGTTTTTTATTTCATTTACAAAAGAAACATTATTTTGCTTAAAACACATTATTGTGAGGTTGATTCTCCCTATGTATGTGGGGCTGATAGGAATTACAAGAAATGTTCAATAAACAGGGTTATGAGGAGTAAATTGCTTCCTGGGCAGTGGCCACATGGAAGAAGATGTTGATTCAGTCAGTTTAGCCTTAAGCATGCATCAAGCAGTTGCTTGAGAAGGAGAAACGGCATTCTGTAGTCTCTTTGACACAGTGTTCTGCCAAATTTTTATCCCAATGCTTTGATCAACAAAGATTAGTGACACATTAAAATTCCAACAAAGCAAAGCATTCTTTTCAAGCTACACATTAACATTTTATTGCCAGCCGTCATGCAAAGATGTGAATTTAAGCCATTTGACCGTATTGAATGCACAGGATATCATTTCATGTGAACACAGCAACAATTTCTTTACAAATTACTTTCAAAATTTTAGTTTCTTAATAATGACAAAATTGTTTAAGTCTGGGGGAAATGTATAGACTTGAACAGAGCTTCCATTTAATGAATGATGAATGGGGGCAATTAAAGTATATATTAAGACACTTGATTCCAGACATTCTATGGAAATCCTTATTATATATAAGCTTCGCTGTTGGCAGAAACATTCCTCCAATTCAATGGATATACAGACAGTGCCTTTGTTTAGGAATTACTTGGAAGAGAATGGAGAAATGTCATTGAAAAAAAAGGTTAGTCACAAGGCATTTAACAATAGAAACAAAGGGACCTGTCAATCAAATAATGGCACATGAAAAGATATAAGGAAGCCATTTCAACTACATTTTGTGTGAAAAAAATGTTTGTTGTATCTCCTTCTCTAGCAACTCCCTGCATGAACTATATTCCGTGCTGTGTTAAAAGTTTTACATTGCCAGACCTGATGCTTGCCAGTTTGGAGCCATGAACCATTCTTTTTTTTTCTTCCTTGCCAAAATTTAAAATGTTCAAAGGTGATTTGTGGCCATTTGTGCCAAGGTGTAAAGTCCACTAAAAGTCAAGATTGTATCGTCATTACCAGCCAGTAAATGTGGAAAAATCCAAAAATTGCATCCCAAATTTTTTAGCTAGTTGCATGGCATCACTTAGCCTTTTGAGTTTGTGGTTAAAATGGACGATATCATGTGATGCAATTTAAAGGAAGACAGTGTTCTACTGAAATCAGGTAATTTCTTTATTGGTGATCTGAAACTTGTTGCAGGCTTTTTGTTAAATGGTACTTGACCTAGTTGAGCATAGTTGACCATTGATGTTAATGAGGTTGTTTTGGCAGTCACTTAATAAGTGCTAGTTAGTTAGATGGAGTTTTATGGTCCAGTTTCCAACCAATTGGTTGAAGTTGAGCCAGCCCTGACATTTTTTCCAGTTGTGGCTCACTGGTTTGTTTTGCCGACTCCATTGCTTTTGCGGAGCACCAAGCACAATGTCAGTAGGTGTTAATAAATATAGTCTATATAAATCAAAATCACATTTTTGTCATAATTTGTAGGGCAGGAGATAGGTTGTATGTCCTCTAGCATATACCAAATTGTTGGATGCCACGAACTTTGCCCATGAAATGTATCAGGGGATATGATTGTCTCCTGCACCCCTAGCTGATTTTGAAAAGTATTTATTCATGGTGATGTTCCCCTAACATAGGAATCTACTCCTAGTGTAGAGATGATAAGAGATATGAAGGTGTCATTTTGCATCAAGTTTTGATACGTCAAAGGGGTACTTATTCTAAGCCTTCTGTACTCATTCTAAGCATTTTGACGAGATTTTCATTGAAATCTGTGTGTGGTTCTCAAGATATAAACGAGAAAAGTAATCACATTTCCAACAAAAAGTGAACTTGGAGCAAGCAAATGTGACATCATATCCTCACATCGATAGGCAGTTGTTTGTTTTTCTTTAAACTTCACAACCAACTTTCTCCTCAGAAATATGATATTATCAGAATGTAACATAAGTGGCATGAGAACTTTAAAAACTTTGCATCCCTCACAGGGAGGTCTTATGTTTATCAACTGTTAGGTTGAAAAAGCAAAGGGAAACAAGGCATTCCTTATCAATGTGAGGAAGTGATTTAACCTTTGCTGCCCTCAAAAGCTCTTTGGAACACAAATCTGGTGACTTGAGTCATTGATATTTCCACAAATTTATGTCTGATTTGAATGGACGTTTCACCACATTGTGTAGATTTGGTTTCTCTCCCACAGATAAAGATTAAATTGTGCCCCCTTTAGTGCTCAAAGCCTTTTAATTGAACACCATATTGTCAACATCATGGAAAAGTTGTTACAAATAGTTATCTCTAGTTTTTGAGCAGTGAAATGACATGTTACCCAAAAAACATTTCTATTCAAGCACTATAAAGCTTCCCAAGTTTGGCGTTTTGCAACTGACATGTTTTTATAATTTTTTCACCCAGTTATGGTATTTGGACTAATTACTTAAGTAGTCTTCAATTTCATATGGTCCCTAATTTTTAGGAGGCTTGAATTTGTTGTTTTATGGCAGGGACAGTCATTAAAAAATGTAATTTTTGAAATATTTGGGTCTTTGTCGACTTTTAATATGGATGTGATTTCGACCTTGGGAAGGATAGTACAAAAGTTAATGGCGTTTGTGTTGACACTCTTTGTAACTAAAATCAGGGATTAATTATAGTGCCTTTGTTGTTTTACTGTAAAATTTAATGTGGCAGCATTTGCACTAGGCCTAAAATAATGGGTTGGGAATTTCGTCTGGTCCACAAGTTTTGGGGATGGATTTCAGATGGTACATAAAAAACAGTGTAGTAATTTGCTGGGGGCAAATATTTTCTTTGCGTGGCTTGTGAATTGATGGTGGGAATCACATAATTGTGCACCTTAGTGTAAACACTGGTATGTGGTTAGTCTATGGTTAAACTCTTTATAGATCAGTAGACCTTGTTCATGTGACATCACAGAACACAAAATTTATCTTGATGTACACCAGCCAATGCAGATAGATGAATAGTTGAGGGCAAATACACTTGTAGTCTGCTACTCGTAGTTTCCATTTATAGCAGGATTGTTGGATAGGGTGTTGGTATGTGCTGTATTTGTCAAAGGCACTTTATTTTGGCATAAACAGTGCACGTCACCATTCTGTCCCACAATGCTTTGTAATCACTATTTCAAAATGGGTCATGGGTATGATTAAGACCAAATCATGCATACAATTTGTGTATCATTGGTCTGCCTACAAGATGAAATGGTTGGACACCAGTTCATAAGAAATATTGCACAAACTAAATTTGCTTTTTGTTTGTACCTAGGATAACATAAGAATAATATGGGGAAGGTGGCGTGTAAGTTAGATGAGGTTTAGCCCTCAGGTTTTCCCAACTTGTTTAAGTCGAGACAGCCACGGCCATTTTCTGGTTGTGGCTCATTGGTTTGTGTTTCCTACTCCATTGCTTATTCTTAGTGCCAAGCACATTTGACAGGAGGTTCCATGTTCAAAGTCTTTGGTATGACCTGACCACTCAGGGTTGGACCTCCCAGTCACAAGTTTAGATGCTCTAACCACTTGACCAAGCAGTCCGTTTGGGAGAGTGCTGTGGTGGTAAGGGGAATGTTTCAAGAGAGGCATTAGACAAGGAGAGGGGAGGGGATAGGAGAGGTATAAGGGGAGGGGGTACAGGAAAGGTATAAAAAGTGAGGGGAAATGAGAATTGAAATATGGATAGTATGATAACTACCAATGGACAGGCTGAAAAACAAGTAAGAGTCTCCTTCACAACCCCTTCTTCATCATCCCACCCCACTAAGCTCCAGCTTTGACCTCGTGTCCTTCCTTCAACAATGGTTTTATTTGGCATTGATTTATTTTTTTCTGCCTCATATATATATCAAAGTGTATCCTGATACACTAAGTTTCTGTAGTCTTTATTTCTGCATGTAAAGATTGAAGGAAAAAGTTATGGATGTCATAATATAGCCATCTTCCACTACACTTTAACCAGTCACGATGTCAGACAATGATAACAAATAATATTTGTTAGTTTTATGTACAAAGATGGAGCAGAATTGAATTAAAAACAAACTATGATTGCTGTATTATTGTTAAAGGTGATTGACTTAATCGATTGCCTGATTCTGGCCATCCTCTTAAATGATAATTTTGCATTAGAAGTGGTCGTCATTAATCCATCAAAACTCTGATTGCCGATTTTTAAACACCTATGTTTGGTACTTCGCTTAAATTAACTGTAGAATGTAGCTATAGTTAATTGGGACAACTGGATGAAACAATAAGCCTCAAAAAGTAGGCATAATCTTAAACATATGACAATTCTTCCAAACAGTAATTGATAACAGTAAGAAGAGATCATGGATAATATTTTTGACTTACATTATTTACAACTTTACAAGTGCTGCAACTGGAGTATAAAGTACGTGTTATTGTTTAGTATTAGGCTAAAAGCGTTACACAAAATCATTGCAAATGAGTCAGTTCATCAAATTTTAGAAATCTTCTGCAGGTAAAAATTGGACCAGGGATAAAAGTGTAATAGTTCTTGCACCCGATGTTAGATTAGTGGTGGCGGTGGTGCATGGGAGGGGGGACACATCTATCTGTTCATAGCGGACGACAAAATGATGCAAAGGCTAGGTAGGGCTTTAGAAAGTGACTGGGAAAATAAAATAACCCGTGGCAGACTGTATTTATTGCCTTGTTGTTAACGAAATTTGTGAGGGTTCTGGAAAAAGATCTAAGTTTGTTTGAATTTCCTGATGCTTTTTACCAATTATACTTCTGTGATGTCCACTTTTTTACAATGCTATCTTTATTACCATGTAATATCACATACATCAGACACAGCATGATTTATAATATTGATGTGCAACTGACCAATTGTAGGATACTCTTTGACCGCCCAGCCATGGCTGAGTCAAATGTGCGTCATGTTTCTCTGAGTTGTGATGCGATGAAGGCGTATATCAAAGGTTAAAAATGCTGCATCAGAGCAATCAAATATTTCTGGTATAGGGCGCATCACACTCTGCAAGAAAGATCAATGCACAAGAATGTTTCACGTCACTCATTGAACATTGAATGACCTTTGCCCATAGGTCAAAGAGTGCGTCTTGCAATTGTAAAGTGCATAATTTTATAGTTTTGCATCTAACATTGGTGTGGATTACTCATGGTGAACAAAAGAGGTACAGTTTCACATATTTTCTAAGCATCATTGCTGTAATAATGAAAATTAATGGACTTTTTTAATGTACTAACAAATTATGAATGTATGAACATGAACTGGAAAGTAAACTTTTTCCATGTTATCTGGATTTATTACAGTGTATAGGTTTTTGTGAATGTAGGGTGGGGTGGGAACTGGTCATGGCAAGGGTGGACGGATGGCCAAGGTTCCAACTGGGCAGTGCAGGGCAGGGCGGAGCGCCAATTCGGTGTGTAGATTGGGGGCAAAACTTTTCCAAAAGCTGGAACCTTAAATGGTGGCTCAAACCGGATTTGTCTTGAATCACAGAAAAAAATAAAAATAAAAATAAATAAAAATTAAAAATTAGTAAATAAATATTTACACACACAATTAATAGATGGATAGCATGTCATATATGCAATGTCTTTTATTATTAAAATTTTATAGGATCAATTTGACGCTTTGTCGAAGCCCTAAAGTCATCTGTATACCATATTCTCTTTATTCAGAGTGCTCCTTTTTTAAATCTCCCTGAATTATTGGGGGCGGGGGGGCAAAACGAAATGTTTGCCACCTAAAGACCCCCATATCCCTTTATTTTGGTGAGGCAATTGCCTATCTGCCCCTTCCTTTTTCAGGATCGACACCCCTGCCCAGGGAGCTGACTGGTGATTCAAGGAATGACTACTGTAGCAAGCCTGAAGTCCAATTACTACTCACTTGGCGAGCTCAATGTGGAACAGATATTTTGTCCGCGGTTGCGACGTGTGTGAACAAAGTTCAACTGTGCGTGTGATCCGCAATGAGTTCGGAAGCCCGTTCTTGCTCGTTTCCAGTGTACGCGCGTACAACCTGTTTCCAATCCGTTCGACATAAACCAATGTTACCTTTTTAGGTAACCACTTTCCTTGTTTCATCAGCGAATTGAAAGACATGTCTGCGATGTAAAAGATAAATTTTAACAGGACACGAAAGCTGATATAGCAGCAGAAGAAAATAGGCTTTTGCCAAGAACAATGGCCCTCCCCCGTCGGGGAGGGCTGGATTCCGTCTGTAGGAAGCTCCACTTTCGTCGGGGAGCATTTATTCAGACAAACAAAAAGATGTAAGTCCTTCTAAACTTCAGTCTCCCCCCCCCCCCCCCACCCGACTATTTTATTCATTGTGCTTACGAGAAAATCTCATTCTTCAAAAGAAACCTCTCGAAATTCGAAATTTTCCTTACAAAATTCCATTCACACCGTACGCTAATATAACACAATGAAACCTCAGCCAACTCCAGTCTTGATTGTACACGTATGAGTTTGGTCAGATTGATCTTCAATAAAGGCTTTAATTTTTTCAATTCTCCCCTCCAATTAAATTCCCATGAGTGTGGGTATTTATCTCAGACACTGTCTGTCATGTGGTGTATAGATGTTCAACATTGAGAGAATGGAACGCATCGTTATGATAGAGGTCAAAGGTCATTTATGGTCATCAGGGGTAAAACTCCGAAAAAAGCTTGTAAACACAGAAAGAAGAACAGTATTATTTTGGTAGAGATCAGAGTTCATGTCAAATCACCAGAGGTCAAAGATCGCTCAGAATCAAAATGAAAGAAAACAAACAGACAGACAGACAGACAGACAGACAAACAGACAAATTTCCCAAGAACTCTCCAAAGTAAGCATGTTGGATTACGTCCCTTACAAAAAAGGTGAGGCAATTGGTTCCAAATTCACAGGTTTTCACAGGTTTTTTCCACGGGTTATCACAGATTTTTCCATGAAAATCTATGATTTCCCTTGACATTGACGCAGGTTGATCATTTCCCACTGGTTCGACACAGGTTTGCCACGGGTTTGATACAGGTTTTATGTGCAAAACGTGTGGCGATAAAAACTATGGTTAACAGAGAATTCTTCCACAAAACCTGTGGCTTGATATTAAAGGCAAGGAAAGCCGTGAATTTGCCGGCATCTCTTCCCTGTTAGACTGTAGACTGGTCCAAAAGTGCACTTTGGGACCCTCTTTTAATCTCCCACAGGAGCGCAACGAAGGTTGGAACCGACGAGAAAAAAATGCTCCCCGTGGCGCGGCCGGCGTCTCAATATGCATAAAAGAGTCAAACGGTGAGTGAGCGAAAAATTTCCTCAAGGACCGTTCCCGCAGACTAACTTTCAACTGAGCCGATTTCTTCCGTAACACGACGGTTCCACCGATGTAATTCAAAGACCCCACAAGGTACAGCTCTAAAAAATGAAACCGAGCCGTCTGCATCTCTTGGCAAGCTCGAGAATAACTTTCGAGCCGAGATGGCCAATCTTGAAGTTAGGGTGCTTAGGAACCGCCTCAGAGTTAGGGTTGGGGTTAGGGTTAGGGTTAGGGTTAGGGGTTAGGGTTAGGGTTAGGGTCCTAACTCTCTGAGAAAAAAATCGCCCCCGGCAAAAACCGAGCACATCTTTGGATAGTCCTCTTCAAGGCCCGTTTAGGGTCGATATCAATTTGCCCCCATCTCTTCCCTGTGAGACGCTAGACTGGCCCAAAAGTGCACTTTGGGACCCTCTTTCAATCTCCCTCCCACAGGCAAGAGCGCAACGAAGGTTGGAGAAAAATGCTCCCCGTGGCTGGCGCGGCCGGCGTCTCAGTACGTGTAAAAGAGTCAGTCGGTGGAGCGAGCGAAAACTAACCCTAACCCTAAGGAAGGACCGTTCGCGCAGGCTAACTCTGAACTGAGCCGATTTCTTCCGTAACGCGACGGTTCCAGCGGAACTATTCAAAGACCCCGCAAGGTACAGCTCTAAAAAATGAAACCAAGCCGTCTGCATCTGTTGCGAAGCTAGAGAATAATTTTCGAGCCGATCGGGGCCTTTCCGACGGAATTAGAGGCATTTCCCGGAGGCAACTTTTTCGAGCAGTTTTTCCTGGATATCTCCTCGTAGCGAGACGCGATTGGAACGCGCTCGGTGTCAGTGGGAAGGTCTTTTGGGGCCGCATCAGTGTTGCGATTTTGAAGAAAAACGAACGTTGGGCGGAGGCGGGAGAGGGAAAAATACGGAAAAATTTTCGTGACCTACTTAAGGGACTTAAAAAAAAAAAAAAAAAAAAAAAAAAATTATCAGTCTGTGGATGATTTATTCTCGTGATGGCTCTGACTTCATCACTGGCTGTGTTAATTATTGATGACAAGTTTTGTTGGATTCATGTGATGATGATGAAAAAATTTTCTCAGTCAGGCGGTCCGGTTGCGCCTCTGTCTGAATCGGGGGGCCTTTCCGCCTTCCCGTTACTCAGTCGTCGGCCGGGCGGGCCCTGAGATACTAAATTTGGCACTTTGCGGGTCTCGAGGTTCATGCAGGCAGGCTTGGCGAACTTGACTGACTGCTAGAAACACGTACGTAATAGATTAGAGAGGTCGCTATACTCTTTTGCACGCACGCGTGTCCCGGGGAGAAATGATGATTCACGCGCTTGCTACGGTGTGGGTACGTACGGGGAATTTGGCGTGACCCTTACTCTTTTGAGATGATCTCATCAACGGATAGCTCTGACTTAGGTCTACAAAGGGTCATTAACCCTGACTGGAAAATGAATCGCGCTCACCCAGAAATCGTGCTTTAATGAAAGAGTTAGGGTCGCCCAACCCTAACTCCGAGGTTAGGGTCGGGTGGAACGACACCCGCTTTTTTTGGCAGAATCGTGACCTGCCGAGTTAGGGCCACAAGGAAACACCCGCCCTTTGTCGAAAATGGCCCATCTTGAAGTTAGGGTGCTTAGGAACCGCCTCAGAGTTAGGGTTGGGGTTAGGGTTAGGGTTAGGGTTAGGGGTTAGGGTTAGGGTCCTAACTCTCTGAGAAAAAAATCGCCCCCGGCAAAAACCGAGCACATTTTTGGATAGTCCTCTTCAAGGCCCGTTTAGGGTCGATATCAATTTGCCCCCATCTCTTCCCTGTGAGACGCTAGACTGGCCCAAAAGTGCACTTTGGGACCCTCTTTCAATCTCCCTCCCACAGGCAGGAGCGCAAAGAAGGTTGGAGAAAAATGCTCCCCGTGGCTGGCGCGGCCGGCGTCTCAGTACGTGTAAAAGAGTCAGTCGGTGGAGCGAGCGAAAACTAACCCTAACCCTAAGGAAGGACCGTTCGCGCAGGCTAACTCTGAACTGAGCCGATTTCTTCCGTAACGCAACGGTTTCAGCGGAACTATTCAAAGACCCCGCAAGGTACGGCTCTAAAAAATGAGACCAAGCCGTCTGCATCTGTTGCGAAGCTAGAGAATAATTTTCGAGCCGATCGGGGCCTTTCCGACGGAATTAGAGACTTTTCCCGGAGGCGACTTTTTCGAGCAGTTTTTCCTGGATATCTCCTCGTAGCGAGACGCGATTGGAACGCGCTTGGTGTCAGTGGGAAGGTCTTTCCGGGCCGCATCAGTGTTGCGATTTTAAAGAAAAACGGACGTTGGGCGGAGGCGCGAGAGGGAAAAATACGGAAAAATTTTCGTGACCTACTTAAGGGACTTAAAAAAAAAAAAAAAAAAAAAAAAAAAAAATTATCAGTCTGTGGATGATTTATTCTCGTGATGGCTTTGACTTCATCACTGGCTGTGTTAATTATTGATGACAAGTTTTGTTGGATTCATGTGATGATGAAAAAATTTTCTCAGTCAGGCGGTCCGGTTGCGCCTCTGTCTGAATCGGGGGGCCTTTCCGCCTTCCCGTTACTCAGTCGTCGGCCGGGCGGGCCCTGAGATACTAAATTTGGCACTTTGCGGGTCTCGAGGTTCATGCAGGCAGGCTTAGGGAACTTGACTGACTGCTAGAAACACGTACGTAATAGATAGAGAGGTCGCTATACTCTTTTGCACGCACGCGTGTCCCGGGGAGAAATGATGATTCACGCGCTTGCTACGGTGTGGGTACGTACGGGGAATTTGGCGTGACCCTTACTCTTTTGAGATGATCTCATCAACGGATAGCTCTGACTTAGGTCTACAAAGGGTCATTAACCCTGACTGGAAAATGAATCGCGCTCACCCAGAAATCGTGCTTTAATGAAAGAGTTAGGGTCGCCCAACCCTAACTCCGAGGTTAGGGTCGGGTGGAACGACACCCGCTTTTTTTGGCAGAATCGTGACCTGCCGAGTTAGGGCCACAAGGAAACACCCGCCCTTTGTCGAAAATGGCCCATCTTGAAGTTAGGGTGCTTAGGAACCGCCTCAGAGTTAGGGTTGGGGTTAGGGTTAGGGTTAGGGTTAGGGTCCTAACTCTCCGAGAAAAAAATCGCCCCCGGCAAAAACCGAGCACATCTTTGGATAGTCCTCTTCAAGGCCCGTTTAGGGTCGATATCAATTTGCCCCCATCTCTTCCCTGTGAGACGCTAGACTGGCCCAAAAGTGCACTTTGGAACCCTCTTTCAATCTCCCTCCCACAGGCAGGAGCGCAACGAAGGTTGGAGAAAAATGCTCCCCGTGGCTGGCGCGGCCGGCGTCTCAGTACGTACGTATAAAAGAGTCAGTCGGTGGAGTGAGCGAAAACTAACCCTAACCCTAAGGAAGGACCGTTCGCGCAGGCTAACTCTGAACTGAGCCGATTTCTTCCGTAACGCGACGGTTTCAGCGGAACTATTCAAAGACCCCGCAAGGTACAGCTCTAAAAAATGAAACCAAGCCGTCTGCATCTGTTGCAAAGCTAGAGAATAATTTTCGAGCCGATCGGGGCCTTTCCGACGGAATTAGAGGCATTTCCCGGAGGCAACTTTTTCGAGCAGTTTTTCCTGGATATCTCCTCGTAGCGAGACGCGATTGGAACGCGCTCGGTGTCAGTGGGAAGGTCTTTTCGGGCCGCATCAGTGTTGTGATTTTGAAGAAAAACGAACGTTGGGCGGAGGCGCGAGAGGGAAAAATACGGAAAAATTTTCGTGACCTACTTAAGGGACTTAAAAAAAAAAAAAAATTATCAGTCTGTGGATGATTTATTCTCGTGATGGCTCTGACTTCATCACTGGCTGTGTTAATTATTGATGACAAGTTTTGTTGGATTCATGTGATGATGATGAAAAAATTTTCTCAGTCAGGCGGTCCGGTTGCGCCTCTGTCTGAATCGGGGGGCCTTTCCGCCTTCCCGTTACTCAGTCGTCGGCCGGGCGGGCCCTGAGATACTAAATTTGGCACTTTGCGGGTCTCGAGGTTCATGCAGGCAGGCTTAGGGAACTTGACTGACTGCTAGAAACACGTACGTAATAGATAGAGAGGTCGCTATACTCTTTTGCACGCACGCGTGTCCCGGGGAGAAATGATGATTCACGCGCTTGCTACGGTGTGGGTACGTACGGGGAATTTGGCGTGACCCTTACTCTTTTGAGATGATCTCATCAACGGATAGCTCTGACTTAGGTCTACAAAGGGTCATTAACCCTGACTGGAAAATGAATCGCGCTCACCGAGAAATCGTGCTTTAATGAAAGAGTTAGGGTCGCCCAACCCTAACTCCGAGGTTAGGGTCGGGTGGAACGACACCCGCTTTTTTTGGCAGAATCGTGACCTGCCGAGTTAGGGCCACAAGGAAACACCCGCCCTTTGTCGAAAATGGCCCATCTTGAAGTTAGGGTGCTTGGGAACCGCCTCAGAGTTAGGGTTGGGGTTAGGGTTAGGGTTAGGGTTAGGGTTTAGGGTTAGGGTCCTAACTCTCTGAGAAAAAAATCGCCCCCGGCAAAAACCGAGCACATTTTTGGATAGTCCTCTTCAAGGCCCGTTTAGGGTCGATATCAATTTGCCCCCATCTCTTCCCTGTGAGACGCTAGACTGGCCCAAAAGTGCACTTTGGGACCCTCTTTCAATCTCCCTCCCACAGGCAAGAGCGCAACGAAGGTTGGAGACAAATGCTCCCCGTGGCTGGCGCGGCCGGCGTCTCAGTACGTATAAAAGAGTCAGTCGGTGGAGTGAGCGAAAACTAACCCTAACCCTAAGGAAGGACCGTTCGCGCAGGCTAACTCTGAACTGAGCCGATTTCTTCCGTAACGCGACGGTTTCAGCGGAACTATTCAAAGACCCCGCAAGGTACAGCTCTAAAAAATGAAACCAAGCCGTCTGCATCTGTTGCGAAGCTAGAGAATAATTTTCGAGCCGATCGGGGCCTTTCCGACGGAATTAGAGACTTTTCCCGGAGGCAACTTTTTCGAGCAGTTTTTCCTAGATATCTCCTCGTAGCGAGACGCGATTGGAACGCGCTCGGTGTCAGTGGGAAGGTCTTTTGGGGCCGCATCAGTGTTGTGATTTTGAAGAAAAACGAACGTTGGGCGGAGGCGCGAGAGGGAAAAATACGGAAAATTTTTCGTGACCTACTTAAGGGACTTAAAAAAAAAAAAAAAAAAAAAAATTATCAGTCTGTGGATGATTTATTCTCGTGATGGCTTTGACTTCATCACTGGCTGTGTTAATTATTGATGACAAGTTTTGTTGGATTCATGTGATGATGATGGAAAAATTTTCTCAGTCAGGCGGTCCGGTTGCGCCTCTGTCTGAATCGGGGGGCCTTTCCGCCTTCCCGTTACTCAGTCGTCGGCCGGGCGGGCCCTGAGATACTAAATTTGGCACTTTGCGGGTCTCGAGGTTCATGCAGGCAGGCTTAGGGAACTTGACTGACTGCTAGAAACACGTACGTAATAGATAGAGAGGTCGCTATACTCTTTTGCACGCACACGTGTCCCGGGGAGAAATGATGATTCACGCGCTTGCTACGGTGTGGGTACGTACGGGGAATTTGGCGTGACCCTTACTCTTTTGAGATGATCTCATCAACGGATAGCTCTGACTTAGGTCTACAAAGGGTCATTAACCCTGACTGGAAAATGAATCGCGCTCACCGAGAAATCGTGCTGTAATGAAAGAGTTAGGGTCGCCCAACCCTAACTCCGAGGTTAGGGTCGGGTGGAACGACACCCGCTTTTTTTTGGCAGAATCGTGACCTGCCGAGTTAGGGCCACAAGGAAACACCCGCCCTTTGTCGAAAATGGCCCATCTTGAAGTTAGGGTGCTTGGGAACCGCCTCAGAGTTAGGGTTGGGGTTAGGGTTAGGGTTAGGGTTAGGGTTTAGGGTTAGGGTCCTAACTCTCTGAGAAAAAAATCGCCCCCGGCAAAAACCGAGCACATTTTTGGATAGTCCTCTTCAAGGCCCGTTTAGGGTCGATATCAATTTGCCCCCATCTCTTCCCTGTGAGACGCTAGACTGGCCCAAAAGTGCACTTTGGGACCCTCTTTCAATCTCCCTCCCACAGGCAAGAGCGCAACGAAGGTTGGAGAAAAATGCTCCCCGTGGCTGGCGCGGCCGGCGTCTCAGTACGTACGTATAAAAGAGTCAGTCGGTGGAGTGAGCGAAAACTAACCCTAACCCTAAGGAAGGACCGTTCGCGCAGGCTAACTCTGAACTGAGCCGATTTCTTCCGTAACGCGACGGTTCCAGCAAAACTATTCAAAGACCCCGCAAGGTACAGCTCTAAAAAATGAAACCAAGTCGTGTGCATCTGTTGCGAAGCTAGAGAATAATTTTCGAGCCGATCGGGGCCTTTCCGACGGAATTAGAGACTTTTCCCGGAGGCAACTTTTTCGAGCAGTTTTTCCTAGATATCTCCTCGTAGCGAGACGCGATTGGAACGCGCTCGGTGTCAGTGGGAAGGTCTTTTCGGGCCGCATCAGTGTTGTGATTTTGAAGAAAAACGAACGTTGGGCGGAGGCGCGAGAGGGAAAAATACGGAAAAATTTTCGTGACCTACTTAAGGGACTTAAAAAAAAAAAAAAAAAAAAAAAAAATTATCAGTCTGTGGATGATTTATTCTCGTGATGGCTTTGACTTCATCACTGGCTGTGTTAATTATTGATGACAAGTTTTGTTGGATTCATGTGATGATGATGGAAAAATTTTCTCAGTCAGGCGGTCCGGTTGCGCCTCTGTCTGAATCGGGGGGCCTTTCCGCCTTCCCGTTACTCAGTCGTCGGCCGGGCGGGCCCTGAGATACTAAATTTGGCACTTTGCGGGTCTCGAGGTTCATGCAGGCAGGCTTAGGGAACTTGACTGACTGCTAGAAACACGTACGTAATAGATAGAGAGGTCGCTATACTCTTTTGCACGCACACGTGTCCCGGGGAGAAATGATGATTCACGCGCTTGCTACGGTGTGGGTACGTACGGGGAATTTGGCGTGACCCTTACTCTTTTGAGATGATCTCATCAACGGATAGCTCTGACTTAGGTCTACAAAGGGTCATTAACCCTGACTGGAAAATGAATCGCGCTCACCGAGAAATCGTGCTGTAATGAAAGAGTTAGGGTCGCCCAACCCTAACTCCGAGGTTAGGGTCGGGTGGAACGACACCCGCTTTTTTTGGCAGAATCGTGACCTGCCGAGTTAGGGCCACAAGGAAACACCCGCCCTTTGTCGAAAATGGCCCATCTTGAAGTTAGGGTGCTTGGGAACCGCCTCAGAGTTAGGGTTGGGGCTAGGGTTAGGGTTAGGATTAGGGTTAGGGTTAGGGTCCTTACTCTCTGAGAAAAAAATCGCCCCCGGCAAAAACCGAGCACATTTTTGGATAGTCCTCTTCAAGGCCCGTTTAGGGTCGATATCAATTTGCCCCCATCTCTTCCCTGTGAGACGCTAGACTGGCCCAAAAGTGCACTTTGGGACCCTCTTTCAATCTCCCTCCCACAGGCAAGAGCGCAACGAAGGTTGGAGAAAAATGCTCCCCGTGGCTGGCGCGGCCGGCGTCTCAGTACGTACGTATAAAAGAGTCAGTCGGTGGAGCGAGCGAAAACTAACCCTAACCCTAAGGAAGGACCGTTCGCGCAGGCGAACTCTGAACTGAGCCGATTTCTTCCGTAACGCGACGGTTCCAGCGGAACTATTCAAAGACCCCGCTAGGTACAGCTCTAAAAAATGAAACCAAGTCGTCTGCATCTGTTGCGAAGCTAGAGAATAATTTTCGAGCCGATCGGGGCCTTTCCGACGGAATTAGAGACTTTTCCCGGAGGCAACTTTTTCGAGCAGTTTTTCCTGGATATTTTCTCGTAGCGAGACGCGATTGGAACGCGCTCGGTGTCAGTGGGAAGGTCTTTTCGGGCCGCATCAGTGTTGTGATTTTGAAGAAAAACGAACGTTGGGCGGAGGCGCGAGAGGGAAAAATACGGGAAAATTTTCGTGACCTACTTAAGGGACTTAAAAAAAAAAAAAAAAAAAAAAAAAAAAAAAAATTATCAGTCTGTGGATGATTTATTCTCGTGATGGCTTTGACTTCATCACTGGCTGTGTTAATTATTGATGACAAGTTTTGTTGGATTCATGTGATGATGATGGAAAAATTTTCTCAGTCAGGCGGTCCGGTTGCGCCTCTGTCTGAATCGGGGGGCCTTTCCGCCTTCCCGTTACTCAGTCGTCGGCCGGGCGGGCCCTGAGATACTAAATTTGGCACTTTGCGGGTCTCGAGGTTCATGCAGGCAGGCTTAGGGAACTTGACTGACTGCTAGAAACACGTACGTAATAGATAGAGAGGTCGCTATACTCTTTTGCACGCACACGTGTCCCGGGGAGAAATGATGATTCACGCGCTTGCTACGGTGTGGGTACGTACGGGGAATTTGGCGTGACCCTTACTCTTTTGAGATGATCTCATCAACGGATAGCTCTGACTTAGGTCTACAAAGGGTCATTAACCCTGACTGGAAAATGAATCGCGCTCACCGAGAAATCGTGCTGTAATGAAAGAGTTAGGGTCGCCCAACCCTAACTCCGAGGTTAGGGTCGGGTGGAACGACACCCGCTTTTTTTGGCAGAATCGTGACCTGCCGAGTTAGGGCCACAAGGAAACACCCGCCCTTTGTCGAAAATGGCCCATCTTGAAGTTAGGGTGCTTGGGAACCGCCTCAGAGTTAGGGTTGGGGCTAGGGTTAGGGTTAGGATTAGGGTTAGGGTTAGGGTCCTTACTCTCTGAGAAAAAAATCGCCCCCGGCAAAAACCGAGCACATTTTTGGATAGTCCTCTTCAAGGCCCGTTTAGGGTCGATATCAATTTGCCCCCATCTCTTCCCTGTGAGACGCTAGACTGGCCCAAAAGTGCACTTTGGGACCCTCTTTCAATCTCCCTCCCACAGGCAAGAGCGCAACGAAGGTTGGAGAAAAATGCTCCCCGTGGCTGGCGCGGCCGGCGTCTCAGTACGTACGTATAAAAGAGTCAGTCGGTGGAGCGAGCGAAAACTAACCCTAACCCTAAGGAAGGACCGTTCGCGCAGGCGAACTCTGAACTGAGCCGATTTCTTCCGTAACGCGACGGTTCCAGCGGAACTATTCAAAGACCCCGCTAGGTACAGCTCTAAAAAATGAAACCAAGTCGTCTGCATCTGTTGCGAAGCTAGAGAATAATTTTCGAGCCGATCGGGGCCTTTCCGACGGAATTAGAGACTTTTCCCGGAGGCAACTTTTTCGAGCAGTTTTTCCTGGATATTTTCTCGTAGCGAGACGCGATTGGAACGCGCTCGGTGTCAGTGGGAAGGTCTTTTCGGGCCGCATCAGTGTTGTGATTTTGAAGAAAAACGAACGTTGGGCGGAGGCGCGAGAGGGAAAAATACGGGAAAATTTTCGTGACCTACTTAAGGGACTTAAAAAAAAAAAAAAAAAAAAAAAAAAAAAAAAATTATCAGTCTGTGGATGATTTATTCTCGTGATGGCTTTGACTTCATCACTGGCTGTGTTAATTATTGATGACAAGTTTTGTTGGATTCATGTGATGATGATGGAAAAATTTTCTCAGTCAGGCGGTCCGGTTGCGCCTCTGTCTGAATCGGGGGGCCTTTCCGCCTTCCCGTTACTCAGTCGTCGGCCGGGCGGGCCCTGAGATACTAAATTTGGCACTTTGCGGGTCTCGAGGTTCATGCAGGCAGGCTTAGGGAACTTGACTGACTGCTAGAAACACGTACGTAATAGATAGAGAGGTCGCTATACTCTTTTGCACGCACGCGTGTCCCGGGGAGAAATGATGATTCACGCGCTTGCTACGGTGTGGGTACGTACGGGGAATTTGGCGTGACCCTTACTCTTTTGAGATGATCTCATCAACGGATAGCTCTGACTTAGGTCTACAAAGGGTCATTAACCCTGACTGGAAAATGAATCGCGCTCACCGAGAAATCGTGCTTTAATGAAAGAGTTAGGGTCGCCCAACCCTAACTCCGAGGTTAGGGTCGGGTGGAACGACACCCGCTTTTTTTGGCAGAATCGTGACCTGCCGAGTTAGGGCCACAAGGAAACACCCGCCCTTTGTCGAAAATGGCCCATCTTGAAGTTAGGGTGCTTGGGAACCGCCTCAGAGTTAGGGTTGGGGTTAGGGTTAGGGTTAGGGTTAGGGTTTAGGGTTAGGGTCCTAACTCTCTGAGAAAAAATCGCCCCCGGCAAAAACCGAGCACATTTTTGGATAGTCCTCTTCAAGGCCCGTTTAGGGTCGATATCAATTTGCCCCCATCTCTTCCCTGTGAGACGCTAGACTGGCCCAAAAGTGCACTTTGGGACCCTCTTTCAATCTCCCTCCCACAGGCAAGAGCGCAACGAAGGTTGGAGAAAAATGCTCCCCGTGGCTGGCGCGGCCGGCGTCTCAGTACGTACGTATAAAAGAGTCAGTCGGTGGAGCGAGCGAAAACTAACCCTAACCCTAAGGAAGGACCGTTCGCGCAGGCTAACTCTGAACTGAGCCGATTTCTTCCGTAACGCGACGGTTTCAGCGGAACTATTCAAAGACCCCGCAAGGTACAGCTCTAAAAAATGAAACCAAGCCGTCTGCATCTGTTGCAAAGCTAGAGAATAATTTTCGAGCCGATCGGGGCCTTTCCGACGGAATTAGAGGCATTTCCCGGAGGCAACTTTTTCGAGCAGTTTTTCCTGGATATCTCCTCGTAGCGAGAGGCGATTGGAACGCGCTTGGTGTCAGTGGGAAGGTCTTTTCGGGCCGCATCAGTGTTGCGATTTTGAAGAAAAACGAACGTTGGGCGGAGGCGGGAGAGGGAAAAATACGGAAAAATTTTCGTGACCTACTTAAGGGACTTAAAAAAAAAAAAAAAAAAAAAAAAAATTATCAGTCTGTGGATGATTTATTCTCGTGATGGCTTTGACTTCATCACTGGCTGTGTTAATTATTGATGACAAGTTTTGTTGGATTCATGTGATGATGATGGAAAAATTTTCTCAGTCAGGCGGTCCGGTTGCGCCTCTGTCTGAATCGGGGGGCCTTTCCGCCTTCCCGTTACTCAGTCGTCGGCCGGGCGGGCCCTGAGATACTAAATTTGGCACTTTGCGGGTCTCGAGGTTCATGCAGGCAGGCTTAGGGAACTTGACTGACTGCTAGAAACACGTACGTAATAGATAGAGAGGTCGCTATACTCTTTTGCACGCACGCGTGTCCCGGGGAGAAATGATGATTCACGCGCTTGCTACGGTGTGGGTACGTACGGGGAATTTGGCGTGACCCTTACTCTTTTGAGATGATCTCATCAACGGATAGCTCTGACTTAGGTCTACAAAGGGTCATTAACCATGACTGGAAAATGAATCGCGCTCACCCAGAAATCGTGCTTTAATGAAAGAGTTAGGGTCGCCCAACCCTAACTCCGAGGTTAGGGTCGGGTGGAACGACACCCGCTTTTTTTGGCAGAATCGTGACCTGCCGAGTTAGGGCCACAAGGAAACACCCGCCCTTTGTCGAAAATGGCCCATCTTGAAGTTAGGGTGCTTGGGAACCGCCTCAGAGTTAGGGTTGGGGTTAGGGTTAGGGTTAGGGTTAGGGTTTAGGGTTAGGGTCCTAACTCTCTGAGAAAAAAATCGCCCCCGGCAAAAACCGAGCACATTTTTGGATAGTCCTCTTCAAGGCCCGTTTAGGGTCGATATCAATTTGCCCCCATCTCTTCCCTGTGAGACGCTAGACTGGCCCAAAAGTGCACTTTGGGACCCTCTTTCAATCTCCCTCCCACAGGCAAGAGCGCAACGAAGGTTGGAGAAAAATGCTCCCCGTGGCTGGCGCGGCCGGCGTCTCAGTACGTACGTATAAAAGAGTCAGTCGGTGGAGCGAGCGAAAACTAACCCTAACCCTAAGGAAGGACCGTTCGCGCAGGCTAACTCTGAACTGAGCCGATTTCTTCCGTAACGCGACGGTTTCAGCGGAACTATTCAAAGACCCCGCAAGGTACAGCTCTAAAAAATGAAACCAAGCCGTCTGCATCTGTTGCAAAGCTAGAGAATAATTTTCGAGCCGATCGGGGCCTTTCCGACGGAATTAGAGACTTTTCCCGGAGGCGACTTTTTCGAGCAGTTTTTCCTGGATATCTCCTCGTAGCGAGACGCGATTGGAACGCGCTCGGTGTCAGTGGGAAGGTCTTTTGGGGCCGCATCAGTGTTGCGATTTTGAAGAAAAACGAACGTTGGGCGGAGGCGCGAGAGGGAAAAATACGGAAAAATTTTCGTGACCTACTTAAGGGACTTAAAAAAAAAAAAAAAAAAAAAAAAAAAAAATTATCAGTCTGTGGATGATTTATTCTCGTGATGGCTTTGACTTCATCACTGGCTGTGTTAATTATTGATGACAAGTTTTGTTGGATTCATGTGATGATGAAAAAATTTTCTCAGTCAGGCGGTCCGGTTGCGCCTCTGTCTGAATCGGGGGGCCTTTCCGCCTTCCCGTTACTCAGTCGTCGGCCGGGCGGGCCCTGAGATACTAAATTTGGCACTTTGCGGGTCTCGAGGTTCATGCAGGCAGGCTTAGGGAACTTGACTGACTGCTAGAAACACGTACGTAATAGATAGAGAGGTCGCTATACTCTTTTGCACGCACGCGTGTCCCGGGGAGAAATGATGATTCACGCGCTTGCTACGGTGTGGGTACGTACGGGGAATTTGGCGTGACCCTTACTCTTTTGAGATGATCTCATCAACGGATAGCTCTGACTTAGGTCTACAAAGGGTCATTAACCATGACTGGAAAATGAATCGCGCTCACCCAGAAATCGTGCTTTAATGAAAGAGTTAGGGTCGCCCAACCCTAACTCCGAGGTTAGGGTCGGGTGGAACGACACCCGCTTTTTTGGCAGAATCGTGACCTGCCGAGTTAGGGCCACAAGGAAACACCCGCCCTTTGTCGAAAATGGCCCATCTTGAAGTTAGGGTGCTTGGGAACCGCCTCAGAGTTAGGGTTGGGGTTAGGGTTAGGGTTAGGGTTAGGGTTTAGGGTTAGGGTCCTAACTCTCTGAGAAAAAAATCGCCCCCGGCAAAAACCGAGCACATTTTTGGATAGTCCTCTTCAAGGCCCGTTTAGGGTCGATATCAATTTGCCCCCATCTCTTCCCTGTGAGACGCTAGACTGGCCCAAAAGTGCACTTTGGGACCCTCTTTCAATCTCCCTCCCACAGGCAAGAGCGCAACGAAGGTTGGAGAAAAATGCTCCCCGTGGCTGGCGCGGCCGGCGTCTCAGTACGTACGTATAAAAGAGTCAGTCGGTGGAGCGAGCGAAAACTAACCCTAACCCTAAGGAAGGACCGTTCGCGCAGGCTAACTCTGAACTGAGCCGATTTCTTCCGTAACGCGACGGTTTCAGCGGAACTATTCAAAGACCCCGCAAGGTACAGCTCTAAAAAATGAAACCAAGCCGTCTGCATCTGTTGCAAAGCTAGAGAATAATTTTCGAGCCGATCGGGGCCTTTCCGACGGAATTGGAGACATTTCCCGGAGGCAACTTTTTCGAGCAGTTTTTCCTGGATATCTCCTCGTAGCGAGACGCGATTGGAACGCGCTCGGTGTCAGTGGGAAGGTCTTTTCGGGCCGCATCAGTGTTGCGATTTTGAAGAAAAACGGACGTTGGGCGGAGGCGCGAGAGGGAAAAATACGGAAAAATTTTCGTGACCTACTTAAGGGACTTAAAAAAAAAAAAAAAAAAAAAAAAAAAAAATTATCAGTCTGTGGATGATTTATTCTCGTGATGGCTTTGACTTCATCACTGGCTGTGTTAATTATTGATGACAAGTTTTGTTGGATTCATGTGATGATGAAAAAATTTTCTCAGTCAGGCGGTCCGGTTGCGCCTCTGTCTGAATCGGGGGGCCTTTCCGCCTTCCCGTTACTCAGTCGTCGGCCGGGCGGGCCCTGAGATACTAAATTTGGCACTTTGCGGGTCTCGAGGTTCATGCAGGCAGGCTTAGGGAACTTGACTGACTGCTAGAAACACGTACGTAATAGATAGAGAGGTCGCTATACTCTTTTGCACGCACGCGTGTCCCGGGGAGAAATGATGATTCACGCGCTTGCTACGGTGTGGGTACGTACGGGGAATTTGGCGTGACCCTTACTCTTTTGAGATGATCTCATCAACGGATAGCTCTGACTTAGGTCTACAAAGGGTCATTAACCATGACTGGAAAATGAATCGCGCTCACCCAGAAATCGTGCTTTAATGAAAGAGTTAGGGTCGCCCAACCCTAACTCCGAGGTTAGGGTCGGGTGGAACGACACCCGCTTTTTTTGGCAGAATCGTGACCTGCCGAGTTAGGGCCACAAGGAAACACCCGCCCTTTGTCGAAAATGGCCCATCTTGAAGTTAGGGTGCTTGGGAACCGCCTCAGAGTTAGGGTTGGGGTTAGGGTTAGGGTTAGGGTTAGGGTTTAGGGTTAGGGTCCTAACTCTCTGAGAAAAAAATCGCCCCCGGCAAAAACCGAGCACATTTTTGGATAGTCCTCTTCAAGGCCCGTTTAGGGTCGATATCAATTTGCCCCCATCTCTTCCCTGTGAGACGCTAGACTGGCCCAAAAGTGCACTTTGGGACCCTCTTTCAATCTCCCTCCCACAGGCAAGAGTGCAACGAAGGTTGGAGAAAAATGCTCCCCGTGGCTGGCGCGGCCGGCGTCTCAGTACGTATAAAAGAGTCAGTCGGTGGAGCGAGCGAAAACTAACCCTAACCCTAAGGAAGGACCGTTCGCGCAGGCTAACTCTGAACTGAGCCGATTTCTTCCGTAACGCGACGGTTTCAGCGGAACTATTCAAAGACCCCGCAAGGTACAGCTCTAAAAAATGAAACCAAGCCGTCTGCATCTGTTGCAAAGCTAGAGAATAATTTTCGAGCCGATCGGGGCCTTTCCGACGGAATTGGAGACATTTCCCGGAGGCAACTTTTTCGAGCAGTTTTTCTTGGATATCTCCTCGTAGCGAGAGGCGATTGGAACGCGCTCGGTGTCAGTGGGAAGGTCTTTTCGGGCCGCATCAGTGTTGCGATTTTGAAGAAAAACGGACGTTGGGCGGAGGCGCGAGAGGGAAAAATACGGAAAAATTTTCGTGACCTACTTAAGGGACTTAAAAAAAAAAAAAAAAAAAAAAAAAAAAAATTATCAGTCTGTGGATGATTTATTCTCGTGATGGCTTTGACTTCATCACTGGCTGTGTTAATTATTGATGACAAGTTTTGTTGGATTCATGTGATGATGAAAAAATTTTCTCAGTCAGGCGGTCCGGTTGCGCCTCTGTCTGAATCGGGGGGCCTTTCCGCCTTCCCGTTACTCAGTCGTCGGCCGGGCGGGCCCTGAGATACTAAATTTGGCACTTTGCGGGTCTCGAGGTTCATGCAGGCAGGCTTAGGGAACTTGACTGACTGCTAGAAACACGTACGTAATAGATAGAGAGGTCGCTATACTCTTTTGCACGCACGCGTGTCCCGGGGAGAAATGATGATTCACGCGCTTGCTACGGTGTGGGTACGTACGGGGAATTTGGCGTGACCCTTACTCTTTTGAGATGATCTCATCAACGGATAGCTCTGACTTAGGTCTACAAAGGGTCATTAACCATGACTGGAAAATGAATCGCGCTCACCCAGAAATCGTGCTTTAATGAAAGAGTTAGGGTCGCCCAACCCTAACTCCGAGGTTAGGGTCGGGTGGAACGACACCCGCTTTTTTGGCAGAATCGTGACCTGCCGAGTTAGGGCCACAAGGAAACACCCGCCCTTTGTCGAAAATGGCCCATCTTGAAGTTAGGGTGCTTGGGAACCGCCTCAGAGTTAGGGTTGGGGTTAGGGTTAGGGTTAGGGTTAGGGTTAGGGTTAGGGTCCTAACTCTCTGAGAAAAAAATCGCCCCCGGCAAAAACCGAGCACATTTTTGGATAGTCCTCTTCAAGGCCCGTTTAGGGTCGATATCAATTTGCCCCCATCTCTTCCCTGTGAGACGCTAGACTGGCCCAAAAGTGCACTTTGGGACCCTCTTTCAATCTCCCTCCCACAGGCAAGAGTGCAACGAAGGTTGGAGAAAAATGCTCCCCGTGGCTGGCGCGGCCGGCGTCTCAGTACGTATAAAAGAGTCAGTCGGTGGAGCGAGCGAAAACTAACCCTAACCCTAAGGAAGGACCGTTCGCGCAGGCTAACTCTGAACTGAGCCGATTTCTTCCGTAACGCGACGGTTTCAGCGGAACTATTCAAAGACCCCGCAAGGTACAGCTCTAAAAAATGAAACCAAGCCGTCTGCATCTGTTGCAAAGCTAGAGAATAATTTTCGAGCCGATCGGGGCCTTTCCGACGGAATTGGAGACATTTCCCGGAGGCAACTTTTTCGAGCAGTTTTTCTTGGATATCTCCTCGTAGCGAGAGGCGATTGGAACGCGCTCGGTGTCAGTGGGAAGGTCTTTTCGGGCCGCATCAGTGTTGCGATTTTGAAGAAAAACGGACGTTGGGCGGAGGCGCGAGAGGGAAAAATACGGAAAAATTTTCGTGACCTACTTAAGGGACTTAAAAAAAAAAAAAAAATTATCAGTCTGTGGATGATTTATTCTCGTGATGGCTTTGACTTCATCACTGGCTGTGTTAATTATTGATGACAAGTTTTGTTGGATTCATGTGATGATGAAAAAATTTTCTCAGTCAGGCGGTCCGGTTGCGCCTCTGTCTGAATCGGGGGGCCTTTCCGCCTTCCCGTTACTCAGTCGTCGGCCGGGCGGGCCCTGAGATACTAAATTTGGCACTTTGCGGGTCTCGAGGTTCATGCAGGCAGGCTTAGGGAACTTGACTGACTGCTAGAAACACGTACGTAATAGATAGAGAGGTCGCTATACTCTTTTGCACGCACGCGTGTCCCGGGGAGAAATGATGATTCACGCGCTTGCTACGGTGTGGGTACGTACGGGGAATTTGGCGTGACCCTTACTCTTTTGAGATGATCTCATCAACGGATAGCTCTGACTTAGGTCTACAAAGGGTCATTAACCATGACTGGAAAATGAATCGCGCTCACCCAGAAATCGTGCTTTAATGAAAGAGTTAGGGTCGCCCAACCCTAACTCCGAGGTTAGGGTCGGGTGGAACGACACCCGCTCTTTTGTGGCAGAATCGTGACCTGCCGAGTTAGGGCCACAAGGAAACACCCGCCCTTTGTCGAAAATGGCCCATCTTGAAGTTAGGGTGCTTGGGAACCGCCTCAGAGTTAGGGTTGGGGTTAGGGTTAGGGTTAGGGTTAGGGTTTAGGGTTAGGGTCCTAACTCTCTGAGAAAAAAATCGCCCCCGGCAAAAACCGAGCACATTTTTGGATAGTCCTCTTCAAGGCCCGTTTAGGGTCGATATCAATTTGCCCCCATCTCTTCCCTGTGAGACGCTAGACTGGCCCAAAAGTGCACTTTGGGACCCTCTTTCAATCTCCCTCCCACAGGCAAGAGTGCAACGAAGGTTGGAGAAAAATGCTCCCCGTGGCTGGCGCGGCCGGCGTCTCAGTACGTATAAAAGAGTCAGTCGGTGGAGCGAGCGAAAACTAACCCTAACCCTAAGGAAGGACCGTTCGCGCAGGCTAACTCTGAACTGAGCCGATTTCTTCCGTAACGCGACGGTTTCAGCGGAACTATTCAAAGACCCCGCAAGGTACAGCTCTAAAAAATGAAACCAAGCCGTCTGCATCTGTTGCAAAGCTAGAGAATAATTTTCGAGCCGATCGGGGCCTTTCCGACGGAATTGGAGACATTTCCCGGAGGCAACTTTTTCGAGCAGTTTTTCCTGGATATCTCCTCGTAGCGAGAGGCGATTGGAACGCGCTCGGTGTCAGTGGGAAGGTCTTTTCGGGCCGCATCAGTGTTGCGATTTTGAAGAAAAACGGACGTTGGGCGGAGGCGCGAGAGGGAAAAATACGGAAAAATTTTCGTGACCTACTTAAGGGACTTAAGAAAAAAAAAAAAAAATTATCAGTCTGTGGATGATTTATTCTCGTGATGGCTTTGACTTCATCACTGGCTGTGTTAATTATTGATGACAAGTTTTGTTGGATTCATGTGATGATGAAAAAATTTTCTCAGTCAGGCGGTCCGGTTGCGCCTCTGTCTGAATCGGGGGGCCTTTCCGCCTTCCCGTTACTCAGTCGTCGGCCGGGCGGGCCCTGAGATACTAAATTTGGCACTTTGCGGGTCTCGAGGTTCATGCAGGCAGGCTTAGGGAACTTGACTGACTGCTAGAAACACGTACGTAATAGATAGAGAGGTCGCTATACTCTTTTGCACGCACGCGTGTCCCGGGGAGAAATGATGATTCACGCGCTTGCTACGGTGTGGGTACGTACGGGGAATTTGGCGTGACCCTTACTCTTTTGAGATGATCTCATCAACGGATAGCTCTGACTTAGGTCTACAAAGGGTCATTAACCATGACTGGAAAATGAATCGCGCTCACCCAGAAATCGTGCTTTAATGAAAGAGTTAGGGTCGCCCAACCCTAACTCCGAGGTTAGGGTCGGGTGGAACGACACCCGCTTTTTTTGGCAGAATCGTGACCTGCCGAGTTAGGGCCACAAGGAAACACCCGCCCTTTGTCGAAAATGGCCCATCTTGAAGTTAGGGTGCTTGGGAACCGCCTCAGAGTTAGGGTTGGGGTTAGGGTTAGGGTTAGGGTTAGGGTTAGGGTTAGGGTCCTAACTCTCTGAGAAAAAAATCGCCCCCGGCAAAAACCGAGCACATTTTTGGATAGTCCTCTTCAAGGCCCGTTTAGGGTCGATATCAATTTGCCCCCATCTCTTCCCTGTGAGACGCTAGACTGGCCCAAAAGTGCACTTTGGGACCCTCTTTCAATCTCCCTCCCACAGGCAAGAGCGCAACGAAGGTTGGAGAAAAATGCTCCCCGTGGCTGGCGCGGCCGGCGTCTCAGTACGTATAAAAGAGTCAGTCGGTGGAGCGAGCGAAAACTAACCCTAACCCTAAGGAAGGACCGTTCGCGCAGGCTAACTCTGAACTGAGCCGATTTCTTCCGTAACGCGACGGTTTCAGCGGAACTATTCAAAGACCCCGCAAGGTACAGCTCTAAAAAATGAAACCAAGCCGTCTGCATCTGTTGCAAAGCTAGAGAATAATTTTCGAGCCGATCGGGGCCTTTCCGACGGAATTGGAGACATTTCCCGGAGGCAACTTTTTCGAGCAGTTTTTCTTGGATATCTCCTCGTAGCGAGACGCGATTGGAACGCGCTCGGTGTCAGTGGGAAGGTCTTTTCGGGCCGCATCAGTGTTGCGATTTTGAAGAAAAACGAACGTTGGGCGGAGGCGCGAGAGGGAAAAATACGGAAAAATTTTCGTGACCTACTTAAGGGACTTAAAAAAAAAAAAAAACAAATTATCAGTCTGTGGATGATTTATTCTCGTGATGGCTTTGACTTCATCACTGGCTGTGTTAATTATTGATGACAAGTTTTGTTGGATTCATGTGATGATGAAAAAATTTTCTCAGTCAGGCGGTCCGGTTGCGCCTCTGTCTGAATCGGGGGGCCTTTCCGCCTTCCCGTTACTCAGTCGTCGGCCGGGCGGGCCCTGAGATACTAAATTTGGCACTTTGCGGGTCTCGAGGTTCATGCAGGCAGGCTTAGGGAACTTGACTGACTGCTAGAAACACGTACGTAATAGATAGAGAGGTCGCTATACTCTTTTGCACGCACGCGTGTCCCGGGGAGAAATGATGATTCACGCGCTTGCTACGGTGTGGGTACGTACGGGGAATTTGGCGTGACCCTTACTCTTTTGAGATGATCTCATCAACGGATAGCTCTGACTTAGGTCTACAAAGGGTCATTAACCATGACTGGAAAATGAATCGCGCTCACCCAGAAATCGTGCTTTAATGAAAGAGTTAGGGTCGCCCAACCCTAACTCCGAGGTTAGGGTCGGGTGGAACGACACCCGCTTTTTTTGGCAGAATCGTGACCTGCCGAGTTAGGGCCACAAGGAAACACCCGCCCTTTGTCGAAAATGGCCCATCTTGAAGTTAGGGTGCTTAGGAACCGCCTGAGAGTTAGGGATGGGGTTAGGGTTAGGGTTAGGGGTTAGGGTTAGGGTTAGGGTCCTAACTCTCTGAGAAAAAAATCGCCCCCGGCAAAAACCGAGCACATTTTTGGATAGTCCTCTTCAAGGCCCGTTTAGGGTCGATATCAATTTGCCCCCATCTCTTCCCTGTGAGACGCTAGACTGGCCCAAAAGTGCACTTTGGGACCCTCTTTCAATCTCCCTCCCACAGGCAAGAGCGCAACGAAGGTTGGAGAAAAATGCTCCCCGTGGCTGGCGCGGCCGGCGTCTCAGTACGTACGTATAAAAGAGTCAGTCGGTGGAGCGAGCGAAAACTAACCCTAACCCTAAGGAAGGACCGTTCGCGCAGGCTAACTCTGAACTGAGCCGATTTCTTCCGTAACGCGACGGTTTCAGCGGAACTATTCAAAGACCCCGCAAGGTACAGCTCTAAAAAATGAAACCAAGCCGTCTGCATCTGTTGCAAAGCTAGAGAATAATTTTCGAGCCGATCGGGGCCTTTCCGACGGAATTAGAGGCATTTCCCGGAGGCAACTTTTTCGAGCAGTTTTTCCTGGATATCTCCTCGTAGCGAGACGCGATTGGAACGCGCTCGGTGTCAGTGGGAAGGTCTTTTCGGGCCGCATCAGTGTTGTGATTTTGAAGAAAAACGAACGTTGGGCGGAGGCGCGAGAGGGAAAAATACGGAAAAATTTTCGTGACCTACTTAAGGGACTTAAAAAAAAAAAAAAAAAAAAAAAAAAAAAATTATCAGTCTGTGGATGATTTATTCTCGTGATGGCTTTGACTTCATCACTGGCTGTGTTAATTATTGATGACAAGTTTTGTTGGATTCATGTGATGATGAAAAAATTTTCTCAGTCAGGCGGTCCGGTTGCGCCTCTGTCTGAATCGGGGGGCCTTTCCGCCTTCCCGTTACTCAGTCGTCGGCCGGGCGGGCCCTGAGATACTAAATTTGGCACTTTGCGGGTCTCGAGGTTCATGCAGGCAGGCTTAGGGAACTTGACTGACTGCTAGAAACACGTACGTAATAGATAGAGAGGTCGCTATACTCTTTTGCACGCACGCGTGTCCCGGGGAGAAATGATGATTCACGCGCTTGCTACGGTGTGGGTACGTACGGGGAATTTGGCGTGACCCTTACTCTTTTGAGATGATCTCATCAACGGATAGCTCTGACTTAGGTCTACAAAGGGTCATTAACCATGACTGGAAAATGAATCGCGCTCACCCAGAAATCGTGCTTTAATGAAAGAGTTAGGGTCGCCCAACCCTAACTCCGAGGTTAGGGTCGGGTGGAACGACACCCGCTTTTTGTGGCAGAATCGTGACCTGCCGAGTTAGGGCCACAAGGAAACACCCGCCCTTTGTCGAAAATGGCCCATCTTGAAGTTAGGGTGCTTGGGAACCGCCTCAGAGTTAGGGGTGGGGTTAGGGTTAGGGTTAGGGGTAGGTTAGGTTAGGGTTAGGGCCCTAACTCTCTGAGAAAAAATCGCCCCCGGCAAAAACCGAGCACATTTTTGGATAGTCCTCTTCAAGGCCCGTTTAGGGTCGATATCAATTTGCCCCCATCTCTTCCCTGTGAGACGCTAGACTGGCCCAAAAGTGCACTTTGGGACCCTCTTTCAATCTCCCTCCCACAGGCAAGAGCGCAACGAAGGTTGGAGAAAAATGCTCCCCGTGGCTGGCGCGGCCGGCGTCTCAGTACGTACGTATAAAAGAGTCAGTCGGTGGAGCGAGCGAAAACTAACCCTAACCCTAAGGAAGGACCGTTCGCGCAGGCTAACTCTGAACTGAGCCGATTTCTTCCGTAACGCGACGGTTTCAGCGGAACTATTCAAAGACCCCGCAAGGTACAGCTCTAAAAAATGAAACCAAGCCGTCTGCATCTGTTGCAAAGCTAGAGAATAATTTTCGAGCCGATCGGGGCCTTTCCGACGGAATTAGAGGCATTTCCCGGAGGCAACTTTTTCGAGCAGTTTTTCCTGGATATCTCCTCGTAGCGAGACGCGATTGGAACGCGCTCGGTGTCAGTGGGAAGGTCTTTTCGGGCCGCATCAGTGTTGCGATTTTGAAGAAAAACGAACGTTGGGCGGAGGCGCGAGAGGGAAAAATACGGAAAAATTTGCGTGACCTACTTAAGGGACTTAAAAAAAAAAAAACAAATTATCAGTCTGTGGATGATTTATTCTCGTGATGGCTTTGACTTCATCACTGGCTGTGTTAATTATTGATGACAAGTTTTGTTGGATTCATGTGATGATGAAAAAATTTTCTCAGTCAGGCGGTCCGGTTGCGCCTCTGTCTGAATCGGGGGGCCTTTCCGCCTTCCCGTTACTCAGTCGTCGGCCGGGCGGGCCCTGAGATACTAAATTTGGCACTTTGCGGGTCTCGAGGTTCATGCAGGCAGGCTTAGGGAACTTGACTGACTGCTAGAAACACGTACGTAATAGATAGAGAGGTCGCTATACTCTTTTGCACGCACGCGTGTCCCGGGGAGAAATGATGATTCACGCGCTTGCTACGGTGTGGGTACGTACGGGGAATTTGGCGTGACCCTTACTCTTTTGAGATGATCTCATCAACGGATAGCTCTGACTTAGGTCTACAAAGGGTCATTAACCATGACTGGAAAATGAATCGCGCTCACCCAGAAATCGTGCTTTAATGAAAGAGTTAGGGTCGCCCAACCCTAACTCCGAGGTTAGGGTCGGGTGGAACGACACCCGCTTTTTTTGGCAGAATCGTGACCTGCCGAGTTAGGGCCACAAGGAAACACCCGCCCTTTGTCGAAAATGGCCCATCTTGAAGTTAGGGTGCTTGGGAACCGCCTCAGAGTTAGGGTTGGGGTTAGGGTTAGGGTTAGGGTTAGGGTTAGGGTTAGGGTCCTTACTCTCTGGGTCCCCTATCGCCCCCGGCAAAAACCGAGCACATTTTTGGATAGTCCTCTTCAAGGCCCGTTTAGGGTCGATATCAATTTGCCCCCATCTCTTCCCTGTGAGACGCTAGACTGGCCCAAAAGTGCACTTTGGGACCCTCTTTCAATCTCCCTCCCACAGGCAAGAGCGCAACGAAGGTTGGAGAAAAATGCTCCCCGTGGCTGGCGCGGCCGGCGTCTCAGTACGTACGTATAAAAGAGTCAGTCGGTGGAGCGAGCGAAAACTAACCCTAACCCTAAGGAAGGACCGTTCGCGCAGGCTAACTCTGAACTGAGCCGATTTCTTCCGTAACGCGACGGTTTCAGCGGAACTATTCAAAGACCCCGCAAGGTACAGCTCTAAAAAATGAAACCAAGCCGTCTGCATCTGTTGCAAAGCTAGAGAATAATTTTCGAGCCGATCGGGGCCTTTCCGACGGAATTGGAGACATTTCCCGGAGGCAACTTTTTCGAGCAGTTTTTCCTGGATATTTTCTCGTAGCGAGACGCGATTGGAACGCGCTCGGTGTCAGTGGGAAGGTCTTTTCGGGCCGCATCAGTGTTGTGATTTTGAAGAAAAACGAACGTTGGGCGGAGGCGCGAGAGGGAAAAATACGGAAAAATTTTCGTGACCTACTTAAGGGACTTAAAAAAAAAAAAAAATTATCAGTCTGTGGATGATTTATTCTCGTGATGGCTTTGACTTCATCACTGGCTGTGTTAATTATTGATGACAAGTTTTGTTGGATTCATGTGATGATGATGGAAAAATTTTCTCAGTCAGGCGGTCCGGTTGCGCCTCTGTCTGAATCGGGGGGCCTTTCCGCCTTCCCGTTACTCAGTCGTCGGCCGGGCGGGCCCTGAGATACTAAATTTGGCACTTTGCGGGTCTCGAGGTTCATGCAGGCAGGCTTAGGGAACTTGACTGACTGCTAGAAACACGTACGTAATAGATAGAGAGGTCGCTATACTCTTTTGCACGCACGCGTGTCCCGGGGAGAAATGATGATTCACGCGCTTGCTACGGTGTGGGTACGTACGGGGAATTTGGCGTGACCCTTACTCTTTTGAGATGATCTCATCAACGGATAGCTCTGACTTAGGTCTACAAAGGGTCATTAACCATGACTGGAAAATGAATCGCGCTCACCCAGAAATCGTGCTTTAATGAAAGAGTTAGGGTCGCCCAACCCTAACTCCGAGGTTAGGGTCGAGTGGAACGACACCCGCTTTTTTTGGCCGAATCGTGACCTGCCGAGTTAGGGCCACAAGGAAACACCCGCCCTTTGTCGAAAATGGCCCATCTTGAAGTTAGGGTGCTTAGGAACCGCCTCAGAGTTAGGGTTGGGGTTAGGGTTAGGGTTAGGGTTAGGGGTTAGGGTTAGGGTTAGGGTCCTAACTCTCTGAGAAAAAAATCGCCCCCGGCAAAAACCGAGCACATCTTTGGATAGTCCTCTTCAAGGCCCGTTTAGGGTCGATATCAATTTGCCCCCATCTCTTCCCTGTGAGACGCTAGACTGGCCCAAAAGTGCACTTTGGGACCCTCTTTCAATCTCCCTCCCACAGGCAAGAGCGCAACGAAGGTTGGAGAAAAATGCTCCCCGTGGCTGGCGCGGCCGGCGTCTCAGTACGTACGTATAAAAGAGTCAGTCGGTGGAGTGAGCGAAAACTAACCCTAACCCTAAGGAAGGACCGTTCGCGCAGGCTAACTCTGAACTGAGCCGATTTCTTCCGTAACGCGACGGTTTCAGCGGAACTATTCAAAGACCCCGCAAGGTACAGCTCTAAAAAATGAAACCAAGCCGTCTGCATCTGTTGCAAAGCTAGAGAATAATTTTCGAGCCGATCGGGGCCTTTCCGACGGAATTAGAGGCATTTCCCGGAGGCAACTTTTTCGAGCAGTTTTTCCTGGATATCTCCTCGTAGCGAGACGCGATTGGAACGCGCTCGGTGTCAGTGGGAAGGTCTTTTGGGGCCGCATCAGTGTTGCGATTTTGAAGAAAAACGAACGTTGGGCGGAGGCGGGAGAGGGAAAAATACGGAAAAATTTTCGTGACCTACTTAAGGGACTTAAAAAAAAAAAAAAAAAAAAAAAAATTATCAGTCTGTGGATGATTTATTCTCGTGATGGCTTTGACTTCATCACTGGCTGTGTTAATTATTGATGACAAGTTTTGTTGGATTCATGTGATGATGAAAAAATTTTCTCAGTCAGGCGGTCCGGTTGCGCCTCTGTCTGAATCGGGGGGCCTTTCCGCCTTCCCGTTACTCAGTCGTCGGCCGGGCGGGCCCTGAGATACTAAATTTGGCACTTTGCGGGTCTCGAGGTTCATGCAGGCAGGCTTAGGGAACTTGACTGACTGCTAGAAACACGTACGTAATAGATAGAGAGGTCGCTATACTCTTTTGCACGCACGCGTGTCCCGGGGAGAAATGATGATTCACGCGCTTGCTACGGTGTGGGTACGTACGGGGAATTTGGCGTGACCCTTACTCTTTTGAGATGATCTCATCAACGGATAGCTCTGACTTAGGTCTACAAAGGGTCATTAACCCTGACTGGAAAATGAATCGCGCTCACCCAGAAATCGTGCTTTAATGAAAGAGTTAGGGTCGCCCAACCCTAACTCCGAGGTTAGGGTCGGGTGGAACGACACCCGCTTGAGTTGGCAGAATCGTGACCTGCCGAGTTAGGGCCACAAGGAAACACCCGCCCTTTGTCGAAAATGGCCCATCTTGAAGTTAGGGTGCTTGGGAACCGCCTCAGAGTTAGGGTTAGGGGTTAGGGTTAGGGTTAGGGTTAGGGTTAGGGTTAGGGTCCTTACTCTCTGAGAAAAAAATCGCCCCCGGCAAAAACCGAGCACATTTTTGGATAGTCCTCTTCAAGGCCCGTTTAGGGTCGATATCAATTTGCCCCCATCTCTTCCCTGTGAGACGCTAGACTGGCCCAAAAGTGCACTTTGGGACCCTCTTTCAATCTCCCTCCCACAGGCAAGAGCGCAACGAAGGTTGGAGAAAAATGCTCCCCGTGGCTGGCGCGGCCGGCGTCTCAGTACGTACGTATAAAAGAGTCAGTCGGTGGAGCGAGCGAAAACTAACCCTAACCCTAAGGAAGGACCGTTCGCGCAGGCGAACTCTGAACTGAGCCGATTTCTTCCGTAACGCGACGGTTCCAGCGGAACTATTCAAAGACCCCGCTAGGTACAGCTCTAAAAAATGAAACCAAGTCGTCTGCATCTGTTGCGAAGCTAGAGAATAATTTTCGAGCCGATCGGGGTTAGGGTTAGGGTTAGGGTCCTAACTCTCTGAGAAAAAAATCGCCCCCGGCAAAAACCGAGCACATCTTTGGATAGTCCTCTTCAAGGCCCGTTTAGGGTCGATATCAATTTGCCCCCATCTCTTCCCTGTCAGACGCTAGACTGGCCCAAAAGTGCACTTCGGGACCCTCCCTCCCACAGGCAGGAGCGCAACGAAGGTTGGAGAAAAACGCTCCCCGTGGCTGGCGCGGCCGGCGTCTCAGTACGTACGTATAAAAGAGTCAGTCGGTGGAGTGAGCGAAAACTAACCCTAACCCTAAGGAAAGGACCGTTCGCGCAGGCTAACTCTGAACTGAGCCGATTTCTTCCGTAACGCGACGGTTTCAGCGGAACTATTCAAAGACCCCGCAAGGTACAGCTCTAAAAAATGAAACCAAGCCGTCTGCATCTCTTGCAAAGCTAGAGAATAATTTTCGAGCCGATCGGGGCCTTTCCGACGGAATTAGAGGCATTTCCCGGAGGCAACTTTTTCGAGCAGTTTTTCCTGGATATCTCCTCGTAGCGAGACGCGATTGGAACGCGCTCGGTGTCAGTGGGAAGGTCTTTTCGGGCCGCATCAGTGTTGTGATTTTGAAGAAAAACGAACGTTGGGCGGAGGCGCGAGAGGGAAAAATACGGAAAAATTTTCGTGACCTACTTAAGGGACTTAAAAAAAAAAAAAAAAAAAAAAAAAAAAAATTCAATCTGTGGATGATTTATTCTAGTGATGGCTTTGATTTCATCACTGGCTGTGTTAATTATTGATGACAAGTTTTGTTGGATTCATGTGATGATGATGAAAAAATTTTCTCAGTCAGGCGGTCCGGTTGCGCCTCTGTCTGAATCGGGGGGCCTTTCCGCCTTCCCGTTACTCAGTCGTCGGCCGGGCGGGCCCTGAGATACTAAATTTGGCACTTTGCGGGTCTCGAGGTTCATGCAGGCAGGCTTAGGGAACTTGACTGACTGCTAGAAACACGTACGTAATAGATAGAGAGGTCGCTATACTCTTTTGCACGCACGCGTGTCCCGGGGAGAAATGATGATTCACGCGCTTGCTACGGTGTGGGTACGTACGGGGAATTTGGCGTGACCCTTACTCTTTTGAGATGATCTCATCAACGGATAGCTCTGACTTAGGTCTACAAAGGGTCATTAACCCTGACTGGAAAATGAATCGCGCTCACCCAGAAATCGTGCTTTAATGAAAGAGTTAGGGTCGCCCAACCCTAACTCCGAGGTTAGGGTCGAGTGGAACGACACCCGCTTTTTTTGGCAGAATCGTGACCTGCCGAGTTAGGGCCAGAAGGAAACACCCGCCCTTTGTCGAAAATGGCCCATCTTGAAGTTAGGGTGCTTAGGAACCGCCTCAGAGTTAGGGTTGGGGTTAGGGTTAGGGTTTAGGGTTAGGGTTTAGGGTTAGGGTCCTAACTCTCTGAGAAAAAAATCGCCCCCGGCAAAAACCGAGCACATTTTTGGATAGTCCTCTTCAAGGCCCGTTTAGGGTCGATATCAATTTGCCCCCATCTCTTCCCTGTGAGACGCTAGACTGGCCCAAAAGTGCACTTTGGGACCCTCTTTCAATCTCCCTCCCACAGGCAAGAGCGCAACGAAGGTTGGAGAAAAATGCTCCCCGTGGCTGGCGCGGCCGGCGTCTCAGTACGTACGTATAAAAGAGTCAGTCGGTGGAGCGAGCGAAAACTAACCCTAACCCTAAGGAAGGACCGTTCGCGCAGGCTAACTCTGAACTGAGCCGATTTCTTCCGTAACGCGACGGTTTCAGCGGAACTATTCAAAGACCCCGCAAGGTACAGCTCTAAAAAATGAAACCAAGCCGTCTGCATCTCTTGCAAAGCTAGAGAATAATTTTCGAGCCGATCGGGGCCTTTCCGACGGAATTAGAGGCATTTCCCGGAGGCAACTTTTTCGAGCAGTTTTTCCTGGATATCTCCTCGTAGCGAGACGCGATTGCAACGCGCTTGGTGTCAGTGGGAAGGTCTTTTCGGGCCGCATCAGTGTTGCGATTTTGAAGAGAAACGAACGTCGGGCGGAGGCGCGAGAGGGAAAAATACGGAAAATTTTTCGTGACCTACTTAAGGGACTTAAAAAAAAAAAAAAAAAATCAATCTGTGGATGATTTATTCTCGTGATGGCTTTGATTTCATCACTGGCTGTGTTAATTATTGATGACAAGTTTTGTTGGATTCATGTGATGATGAAAAAAAATTTCTCAGTCAGTCGGTCCGGTTGCGCCTCTGTCTGAATCAGGGGGCCTTCCCGCCTTCCCGTTACTCAGTCGTCGGCCGGGCGGGCCCCGAGATACTAAATTTGGCACTTTGCGGGTCTCGAGGTTCATGCAGGCAGGCTTGGCAAACTTGACTGACTGCTAGAAACACGTACGTAATAGATAGAGAGGTCGCTATACTCTTTTGCACGCACGCGTGTCCCGGGGAGAAATGATGATTCACGCGCTTGCTACGGTGTAGGTACGGGGAATTTGGCGTGACCCTTACTCTTTTGAGATGATCTCATCAACGGATAGCTCTGACTTAGGTCTACAAAGGGTCATGAACCCTGACTGGAAAATGAATCGCGCTCACCCAGAAATCGTGCTTTAATGAAAGAGTTAGGGTCGCCCAACCCTAACTCCGAGGTTAGGGTCGAGTGGAACGACACCCGCTTTTTTTGGCCGAATCGTGTCCTGCCGAGTTAGGGCCACAAGGAAACACCCGCCCTTTGTCGAAAATGGCCCATCTTGAAGTTAGGGTGCTTAGGAACCGCCTCAGAGTTAGGATTCGGGTTAGGGGTTAGGGTTAGGGGTTAGGGTTAGGGGTTAGGGTTAGGGGTTAGGGTTAGGGTTAGGGTCCTAACTCTCTGGGAAAAAAATTGCCGGTGGCAAAAACCGAACACATCTTTGGATAGTCCTTTTCAAGGCCCGTTTAGGTTCGATCTCAATTTGCCCCTTTCTCTTCCCCGCAAGAATCTAGACCGGCCCGAAAGTGCACTCCGGGGCCCTCCTTTTTCCCCCACAGGAGCGGAACGAAGGTTTCAACCGATGAAAAAAGGTTCCCCGTGGCGCGGGTGGCCTACGTCCGTCTTAGTATAAAAGAGTCAACGAGCGAAAATTACCAGGACCGTTCTCGCGGGCTTAATTTCCAAATACCATTTTTTCCGCAATAAGAAGGGCCCTACAAGATAAACGCTTCACAATTCAAAAAACCCAGTAGGTCCTACACTAAAATAAAAAATACCAAGCGTCTGCATCCCTCGAGAAGCCGGACAAGCATTTTGGAGCCGATCGGGGCCTTTTCAACGGAATGAGAGACTTTTTCCCGAGGCCAGTTTTTCGAGCAGTTTTTGGTCGATATTTTCTTGTAAGGAAAAGAGATGGCAACGCGCTCGGTGTCAGGTTAAAGCTGCCATTTCTCCAAAAATCTATGCTGTGAATTTAAAGGAAACGAGCAATTTGCCTCGTTCTCCCTTCTTTAAGTCTGTAGGCTGTCACAAAGCCGAAGTCTGCGGCCCTCACGCCCCCACCCCCTCCCAGGAGCGGACCGAAGAGTGGAAATTTATTCACTGAATGATCTGAAATAGTGCATTGTAAAGCCCGTATTACACAAATTACACGAATTACTCTTTTTTCCTACTGCAACGTTGTTTATGTGACATTGCATAGCAATTAGACTTTGACTATATCAATGTTTTTTTTTCTTTGTCTGTAAACTTTGTAAATGACAGGCAGAAGTTAGCAAATTTGATCTTTTTAGTTTGAAGAGAGTATTTTCTTTATGTAAAATGTATGTTATTCACGTAGGGTTTTGTACACAAATTCAGTTGCTTCATGATATGCACGGACCAAGAACATGTATTTTAGGAACTTGATAAAAAAAAAAAAAAAAAAAAACCAAGAAATAAAAGTCATTGGGAACAATGTACAATCTGTGATTTGTCTGTCTCTGTTAGTAGGCTATTTTTGTCATTCTTTCCCTTCATCTTCAGGTGTATTTAAGATCTTATTAGCAGTCTCAAACAATATATGAGTAACCCCAAATTTGTGATTTTATTTATTAAAAGGTGAAATGACTGTCAGCCACATGTGACTTCAGGTTTTCGAGTAAACTGGCCATAGTAGAATCGTCCTGTGACTAGCCCAACCCCCCTCCTCCCCACCCCACCACACTTTCACATCCCCTCCTCCTCCCAGACCCTGTTAAATCATGTTGTGAGAGACAGGTCAGTTGCTGGGAGGGGGCCAGGATTGCCGAACGTACGTTAATAGCACTTAATGCCGAACTTAATACACAGGCTGTTTCCGGAGGTGTCGGTGTTTTGGGATACCGGTTTTTCATTTTGCGGTAATGATATATATTTTTTCGCGGCCCCTATGTTGCTTTGCACGTACAAAATAAGCGAGGCAGACTTCACCATAATTTGAATCGCGGTTTTCTCAATACAGGAATGCATCACGGTGTAATGATAATGTCGATTGCCCGTAGCTCAGAATAGGGCTCATAATTTGGTTTTTTCCTAGATGACTGGTGAAAACATTCACCTGAACATCAATTTCATTTCTCATGAATTCAATGAAAATTTCTTCAAATCGCCTTCGAAAAATTTCGCGTGCAGTTCTTCCAAAAATGAACTGCTGTGGAGATTTAAAGGCAATCCATCTCGGCGTGACTCCTGATTCGGAGATTATATACTTTGCTTTGTGGGGGAGATGAAAGTGGTTTCCGGCATGCAGGCAAAAATGGAAAGAGAGGGCGCCGGACTGTTTTCCTCTTGCGGCTAGTTGAAATACTGACTAATAGGCTGGTACACACGCTATCGGTATCATCCCTTGGGAAGAAAATTGGTCTGACCCTTACCTTTTTGAGATAATGAGATAAACGGATAGCTCTGACTTAGGTCTATAAAGGGTCAATAACCCTAACTTGAAAAAGAATGCAGAAAACCTGAAAATCATGCTTTATGCTGAGGGTAAGGGTCACTCAGCCCTAACTCCAAGGTTAGGGTTGAGTTGAACAACCCCCATTTTTTTGGCCTGTTTCGTGACCTCTAGAGTTAGGTCCGCAAGAAATCACTCGCCCTTTGTCAAAAATGGCCCATCCGACAGTTAGGGTGGGGCAAAACCTGTATCAGGGTTAGGGTTAGGGTCCTAACTCTCTGGGAAAAAAATTGCCGGTGGCAAAAACCGAACACATCTTTGGATAGTCCTTTTCAAGGCCCGTTTAGGTTCGATCTCAATTTGCCCCTTTCTCTTCCCCGCAAGAATCTAGACCGGCCCGAAAGTGCACTCCGGGGCCCTCCTTTTTCCCCCACAGGAGCGGAACGAAGGTTGCAACCGATGAGAAAAGGTTCCCCGTGGCGCGGGTGGCCTACGTCCGTCTTAGTATAAAAGAGTCAACGAGCGAAAATTACCAGGGCCGTTCTCGCGGGCTTAATTTCCAAATACCATTTTTTCCGCAATAAGAAGGGCCCTACAAGATAAACGCTTCACAATTCAAAGAACCCAATAGGTCCTACACTAAAATAAAAAAATACCAAGCGTCTACATCTCTCGAGAAGCCGGACAAGCATTTTGGAGCCGATCGGAGCCTGCGGCCCTCATGCCACCACCCCCTCCCAGCAGCGGAACGAAGAGTGGAAATTTATTCACTGAATGATCTGAAATAGTGTATTGCAAAATCGTTTGCAAAACCCGTATTGCACAAATTAAACGAATTACTTTTTATCCTACTGCAACGTTGTTTATGTGACAATGCATAGCAAGATGGGCATAAAAACTGTGTAAACACATTTTTGCACTAAAAATGAAGAAAAACATAGACAGTGATTTGAGTAAAACAAAGTACCATCTTCAATACAGTGAATAAGCTTTAATATTTGTATTTTTTTTTTTATCTCAGCTAAAAGAAGTCCTCTGAAGATGGTTATCACACCATTTATATGCAGTATTAGATTTTGTCACACACAGTTTGTAAGTTTAGACTATTGGTACTCTTCAAGTTGTAATACAATTTTATTGCACAGAGATATTAACTGAAGGAGAACAGCGGCGGATCCATAATTTTTCAGAGGGAGAGGGACAGGTCAGTTGTGGCAGAAATGGTTAATACGGAGGGGCGGTTGAATGCCCGGGAGAACTATCTAAGCGGAGTGTATAGACAATTTTGAAAAGTTAGAATCCCGAGACAGTCGGAAATGGCATTCCCCATGACTTGCAAGGAGAATTTTAAGCAGTTGGTGTTTCGAACTTTCTTCTTGCAAAGAAATCTTTAATGTAAACAAAAAGGACGATAAAGTGAAAAATGGTCGGATTTGCCTAATCAACTGCAGGGGTTATTTGGTGTGAAAAAGGGGGGGGGGGAAGCCGAGAACTATGTCATTAAACAAATATGACACATCACAAAGGCCGATTTAAGTTGGAACAAGGAATTACTTTTGTTCAAGTGAAAAAACACACACACACACACACACACACATACACACACATACACACACAAAGCATTTTGGGGAGTGGGGGGGGGGGGCGACTACCCAATTGTCCTTTACTGGCCAGGTTGCCGAACTCTGCCCTGAAACGGTTGTCATTGAAAATTGTCAGCGTACAAAGAGTAAGCATGAGGTATTTTACCCTTCAGTAAGGTTGACACTTGCAAGATACATTCTACAGAAAATCTGTTTTGTTCTTCAAAGGGCTTTTTGTGTTTAGAGAGAGGAGTGGCAGGGTCTTTAAAAACAGCATCAGGAATTTTTTTTCTTTTGTCATCGTGGACTAGCATAAGTGCACTCTAAATCCCAAAAAGTAAATTCAGTCATCCTTTATTAGAGTGAAACGTGTGAATTTTCATTCTTTATTAGAGTGTTCATTCACTCAAAGAATAGTGAAAGTCACTGCAAAGAGTGGAATTCACTCCAGCAGGAGCAAAATTTAAATCTGTAACGAGTACCAGCAGGGATCACCCCTTTTAAGAGTTGTCACTGAGGTTTCTTCACGAAGAGAGAAATTTTGCTCTTTTGAGTGAATTTGGCTCGATTTGGAGTGAATATCTACTCTTTTAAAGTGCCCTTTTCAGCCGACTCTCCTAAAGCTCACTGTTTTAACTTTAGGAGTGTATTCCCTAGTTTAAAACACACTGAAGTTTGGGGTTGACATGTCTGAAACACGCCAGTTTCACACGGCAAGGGTTGCGGCCAACGTTATTGCGTGTGTGCATCGCTGTTTCTAGAGCCCAGAGGCGAGCGAACAGTCTAAAGCAAAGGGAAGCAGAGTGCATATACGGAAGGATACACGTACGTCGCCTGTAGACGGGCGATGGGCACAAACGTTCACCGGCCGGTAGGCCGGCCAAGTTTATGCATATGCGCAAGGGCGTACTTACGTCGCCTGTAGACGACGATGGGCAGGGACGTTCCCGGCCGGTTGGCCGGCCAACTTAATACATATACGCAAGCGTGTACGTACGTCCCTTGTAGACGGCGATGGGCACGAACGTTCACCGGCCGGTCGGCCGGCCAACGATATACATATACCAAAGGGTGTACGTACGTCTCCAGCAGACGGCGATGGACACGTACGTTCACCGGCCCGACCGGCAAACGCTATTGCGTGTGCATTGCTGTTTTTTAAGCCCAGGGGCGAGCGAAGAATTCAAAGTAAAGATTTAGGAGCGTGCATATACACACGGGTGTATGTTCGTCCTTACAGACGGCGTTAGGCCCGTACGTTAACTATCTCTTACCGCGGCCGTGCGCAAAGCAACTTCTGTTTATGAATATTTCAAATCAAAGGGAAATCGGATTGTTATATAAGGGGCTATATGTCTGTTAAAAACAAAGAATATGAAGCTTGTACGATGTGTGGGTCGCCCCTACCCGAGTCGTGCTTGCGATAACACTTGTAAATGTCTTGGAAGGTTGGTGATGAGAAAAAAAATAAGCGGGCCTGACCCGTAGATATTGCATATTAGCTGGCGCCCAATGGGACCATGCACGAAAATGCCATGGCTGACGGGCCTGGTGACAGAACGAAGCCCGCTAAGGGTTTGAAATATTGATGGCAAATACTCTGGTGATAGCCAACGGGTGATGGCCCGACATAATCATGCCAAATGTGGCATACTCCATCGAGAGAAGGAAAGAGGAAAGCTTGACGGGCCTGGGGCCCGAACCAAACCCGCCATGGTTCGATATCTTGGTGGTGGCCTATAATTAGCAAATACTCCGGCGAAAGCCGACGGGTGGGAACCGTTAAAAGGCTTTCTAGAAACCCAGTGCTTTTCGAAAGATGGTTATATGAGTTATGATATATGATGTGAAGAGAAAGATTGATGGCAAATACTCTGGTGATAGCCAACGGGTGCTGGCCCGACATAATCATGACAAATGTGGCGTATTCCAGGTATAAGAAAAGGATCAAATAGCTTTTGAATATTTCAAATCAAAAGGAAATCGGATTGATATATAAGGGGCTATATGTCTGTTAAAAACAAAGAATATGAAGCTTGTACGATGTGTGGGTCGCCCCTACCCGAGTCGTGCTTGCGATAACACTTGTAAATGTCTTGGAAGGTTGGTGATGAGAAAAAAATAAACGGGCCTGACCCGTAGATATTGCATATTAGCTGGCGCCCAATGGGACCATGCACGAAAATGCCATGGCTGACGGGCCTGGTGACAGAACGAAGCCCGCTAAGGGTTTGAAATATTGATGGCAAATACTCTGGTGATAGCCAACGGGTGATGGCCCGACATAATCATGCCAAATGTGGCATACTCCATCGAGAGAAGGAAAGAGGAAAGCTTGACGGGCCTGGGGCCCGAACCAAACCCGCCATGGTTCGATATCTTGGTGGTGGCCTATAATTAGCAAATACTCCGGCGAAAGCCGACGGGTGGGAACCGTTAAAAGGCTTTCTAGAAACCCAGTGCTTTTCGAAAGATGGTTATATGAGTTATGATATATGATGTGAAGAGAAAGATTGATGGCAAATACTCTGGTGATAGCCAACGGGTGCTGGCCCGACATAATCATGACAAATGTGGCGTATTCCAGGTATAAGAAAAGGATCAAATAGCTTTTGAATATTTCAAATCAAAAGGAAATCGGATTGTTATATAAGGGGCTATATGTCTGTTAAAAACAAAGAATATGAAGCTTGTACGATGTGTGGGTCGCCCCTACCCGAGTCGTGCTTGCGATAACACTTGTAAATGTCTTGGAAGGTTGGTGATGAGAAAAAAATAAACGGGCCTGACCCGTAGATATTGCATATTAGCTGGCGCCCAATGGGACCATGCACGAAAATGCCATGGCTGACGGGCCTGGTGACAGAACGAAGCCCGCTAAGGGTTTGAAATATTGATGGCAAATACTCTGGTGATAGCCAACGGGTGATGGCCCGACATAATCATGCCAAATGTGGCATACTCCATCGAGAGAAGGAAAGAGGAAAGCTTGACGGGCCTGGGGCCCGAACCAAACCCACCATGGTTCGATATCTTGGTGGTGGCCTATAATTAGCAAATACTCCGGCGAAAGCCGACGGGTGGGAACCGTTAAAAGGCTTTCTAGAAACCCAGTGCTTTTCGAAAGATGGTTATATGAGTTATGATATATGATGTGAAGAGAAAGATTGATGGCAAATACTCTGGTGATAGCCAACGGGTGCTGGCCCGACATAATCATGACAAATGTGGCGTATTCCAGGTATAAGAAAAGGATCAAATAGCTTTTGAATATTTCAAATCAAAAGGAAATCGGATTGTTATATAAGGGGCTATATGTCTGTTAAAAACAAAGAATATGAAGCTTGTACGATGTGTGGGTCGCCCCTACCCGAGTCGTGCTTGCGATAACACTTGTAAATGTCTTGGAAGGTTGGTGATGAGAAAAATAAACGGGCCTGACCCGTAGATATTGCATATTAGCTGGCGCCCAATGGGACCATGCACGAAAATGCCATGGCTGACGGGCCTGGTGACAGAACGAAGCCCGCTAAGGGTTTGAAATATTGATGGCAAATACTCTGGTGATAGCCAACGGGTGATGGCCCGACATAATCATGCCAAATGTGGCATACTCCATCGAGAGAAGGAAAGAGGAAAGCTTGACGGGCCTGGGGCCCGAACCAAACCCGCCATGGTTCGATATCTTGGTGGTGGCCTATAATTAGCAAATACTCCGGCGAAAGCCGACGGGTGGGAACCGTTAAAAGGCTTTCTAGAAACCCAGTGCTTTTCGAAAGATGGTTATATGAGTTATGATATATGATGTGAAGAGAAAGATTGATGGCAAATACTCTGGTGATAGCCAACGGGTGCTGGCCCGACATAATCATGACAAATGTGGCGTATTCCAGGTATAAGAAAAGGATCAAATAGCTTTTGAATATTTCAAATCAAAAGGAAATCGGATTGTTATATAAGGGGCTATATGTCTGTTAAAAACAAAGAATATGAAGCTTGTACGATGTGTGGGTCGCCCCTACCCGAGTCGTGCTTGCGATAACACTTGTAAATGTCTTGGAAGGTTGGTGATGAGAAAAATAAACGGGCCTGACCCGTAGATATTGCATATTAGCTGGCGCCCAATGGGACCATGCACGAAAATGCCATGGCTGACGGGCCTGGTGACAGAACGAAGCCCGCTAAGGGTTTGAAATATTGATGGCAAATACTCTGGTGATAGCCAACGGGTGATGGCCCGACATAATCATGCCAAATGTGGCATACTCCATCGAGAGAAGGAAAGAGGAAAGCTTGACGGGCCTGGGGCCCGAACCAAACCCACCATGGTTCGATATCTTGGTGGTGGCCTATAATTAGCAAATACTCCGGCGAAAGCCGACGGGTGGGAACCGTTAAAAGGCTTTCTAGAAACCCAGTGCTTTTCGAAAGATGGTTATATGAGTTATGATATATGATGTGAAGAGAAAGATTGATGGCAAATACTCTGGTGATAGCCAACGGGTGCTGGCCCGACATAATCATGACAAATGTGGCGTATTCCAGGTATAAGAAAAGGATCAAATAGCTTTTGAATATTTCAAATCAAAAGGAAATCGGATTGATATATAAGGGGCTATATGTCTGTTAAAAACAAAGAATATGAAGCTTGTACGATGTGTGGGTCGCCCCTACCCGAGTCGTGCTTGCGATAACACTTGTAAATGTCTTGGAAGGTTGGTGATGAGAAAGAAATAAACGGGCCTGACCCGTAGATATTGCATATTAGCTGGCGCCCAATGGGACCATGCACGAAAATGCCATGGCTGACGGGCCTGGTGACAGAACGAAGCCCGCTAAGGGTTTGAAATATTGATGGCAAATACTCTGGTGATAGCCAACGGGTGATGGCCCGACATAATCATGCCAAATGTGGCATACTCCATCGAGAGAAGGAAAGAGGAAAGCTTGACGGGCCTGGGGCCCGAACCAAACCCACCATGGTTCGATATCTTGGTGGTGGCCTATAATTAGCAAATACTCCGGCGAAAGCCGACGGGTGTGAACCGTTAAAAGGCTTTCTAGAAACCCAGTGCTTTTCGAAAGATGGTTATATGAGTTAGGGTTAGGGTTAGTGAAGAGAAAGACTGATGGCAAATACTCTGGTGATAGCCAACGGGTGCTGGCCCGACATAATCATGACAAATGTGGCATAGTCCAGGTATGAGAAAAGGATCAAATAGCTTTTGAAAATTTCAAATCAAAGGTAAATCGGATTGATATATAAGGGGATGATGTCAGAATCGATTAAGAAAAATACGTGGACGTGTAGCACGGGTAAATCCCCGCCCTAAAGTGTTGACACGCAGGCGCTTTAGTGATGTGGATATGCGCCGGTGGCATTGAACGGGCCGGTCAGGGTACAACCGGCCCGAAATAATCATGGAAATGGAGGCGTACTTAGCACGTTGACATCGGCGTATGGTGATGTAGCTTACGGGTCTTCAAAGTCGAAGCCCGTCGCCGTGTTATTGAAATCTTGGTGGCGAATAGAGCAAATACTCCAGCGAGGGAGCATCGAGAAAGGGAGGCCCACAGGCCCCACATAACCCTTGCCAAATCCGCCTTGGTTCGAAATCTTGGTACTGTTAGTATCAGGTAAAAGGTGAACATCTGATGGTGGGTCGAAGGAGCCAGCGGTCGACCATGCTGTTGCCTGCTGGCCCCTTCACCTATTTCATCAGTTCACCGATGGTCAGCTGGCACTTGGTGACGGAATCTTGGCGGTGACAATGCGGCGATAGCTTAGGATGCTCGCCCGACATGAAAAAATGTGGCTTTCAGTACATCAGAAATACTCCAGGGAGAGAGCCTGGAAAGACGAATTGCGAAGAAGGGTTATTAGCCTCTGTGGACCGGTGGACGTCGCACCCCGGACGCACAGGCGGAGTCCGCCGTGGCTGGCTCGGAGCTGCCTCCTCGCGGGAGTTGTCTTCGGGTGGGCCCGGACAAAAGCTGCAAAGCGTACTAGCCCGGAGACGCTGACTGGGGGCCCCGGGTAGAGTTGTCTTCTCTACTTGAGGAGCATGTGGCGCCCTGGACTGTGGTTTTTCCTAAGATAGGGGCCTGTTGCTCCGGAAAACGTCGCGCCTGTCGCGGCGTCCGGTGAGCTCCGGTCGGCCTTTGAAAATCCGGGAGAGTGAAGGACGTACTGTCGGACTCTGGCCTGGTTGTCCTACCGATAACCGCAGCAGGTGAACATCTGATGGTGGGTCGAAGGAGCCAGCGGTCGACCATGCTGTTGCCTGCTGGCATCTCCACCCATTTAATCGATTCACCGATTGCTCGCACTGGGTGAATGAATGCCCCGTCCACCGCCCATAGCGGCACAAGATCATTAACGGCAATTCCGACCCAGAGTCGAAAAAAATGGGTTAGGGAAACGACTGCTTCCATTGGTCACCGGCTCTTTGGCAGGCCGCATCCGGGCCCTCCAGTTAGACAAGAAATCCACTCTGGAGGCCCCTGCTTAAGCGGGGGCTTCTGGGGACACCGTCCCCCGAAGCTTCTGCTCGGTTTAAACGAGCCGTTGGCGATACCGAGTTCGCTGAGCATTTAGTGGTTGCTCAAAGGGGATCTCGGGGTTCGTCACCCGCTATTTGGCAGGCCGCGTCCGGGCCCTCCAGTCACCTTCAGACAAGAAATCCACTCTGAAGGGCCCGGCTTAAGCGGGGCTTCTGGGGAAACCGTCCCCTGAAGCTTCTGCTCGGTTTAAACGAGCCGTTGGCGATACCGAGTTCGCTGAGCATTTAGTGGTTGCTCAAAGGGGATCTCGGGGTTCGTCACCCGCTATTTGGCAGGCCGCGGTCCGGGCTCTCCAGTCACCTTCAGTCAAGAAATCCACTCTGGAGGCCCGGGAGAAGCGGGGCTGCTGGAGACACCGTCCCTCGTAGCTTCTGCTCCGTTTAACCGAGCCGTTGGCGATACCGAGTTTTCTGGGCAGTTAGTGGTTGCTCAAACGAGATCTTGGGAAAAAGCGGGGATGCGGACAATGTGCCTTGTATCCTTGATCAGTCAGTGGAAACCCTAACCTGATTTTCGGATTCTGCGGTACAGCAGGGGCTTTTCCCCGTCAGTGACGGGTGAGAGGCGCCTTTTTTTTTTTTTTTTTACGGGTGCGGGACGTGTGGAATCCTTCCTCCGTCTCTGGGTGCGGGATGTTCTAAATAGAGCCTCCGCCTCTTCGCGGAAACCGGTTCTAAAGGACCTCTCCCGCTGTGTGGATGTAATTTTCAATCGGGTGCTTTCTCCCCGTCAGTGACGGGCAGAGGCGCCCTATATTCTTGCTTGCCTGCTTTTTTTTTTTTTTTTTTTCATTCCGGACCGCACCTTTCTCTCTGACGGGGGTGGGACCGGTGGATTTTCTCCATCGCTCTGCTGGGATGTTTCCAAAGGATCTCCCGGCAGGTGCAATTTTTACCCGGGGGCCCCCGTCCGTCAATTTAGGGTCATGGCGAGCGTGTATTTCTGACCGGTACGGGACGGGTGGATGGTTTTGAATTTCCTTCCCTTAGTCTGCCTTTTTTTTTTTTTTTTTTTTTTTATCGCCATGGCGTCCCCACAAAAACAGTAATGTGTGTGTTTGTGCCTGCGGGAAGATCCAATGACCCTTCCCGGCCGCCCCGCCCGCCTGGCAGATTAAAGAAGTGTGTGTGTGTGTGTGTGTGTGTGTGTGTGTGTGTGTTTGTTGGTGGATCCTAGTAATTTTATGCATTGGAGGCCTGTTTCAACAGATGCTCTCCTCATATCGGTCGATACGATACGGTATTATCGGACTTTTGTGCATTTTTACTGGTCCTGTTGTAATAATATTATAATTTACAAAGTGTGTTCTTGGTTCTGCATCTCCTCTCATCAAGCCCTAGAGATAGAAAGAGAAAATGCACCCACCCTACAAATCGACTTGCTTTCTTATTTAAAAAAAAAGAAAGAAACTTCGACAGCCGGGTGAAGCGTGAAGGAGGGGGCGCTCTCGGTGAAGTTTTGTAGAGTACAAGGTCGACAGCTCTAAACGGGGGCTTAATTACTTCCTTCTCCTCCCACTTCCATCCCTGTCTGTTATCTTTCTCTTTACTCCCCCCCCCCCCTCACCCCCATTTTGTTTGTTTGTTTTGTCGGGTGGAGGGGGAGGCAAAAAAAAAAAAAAAAAGGAAGAGAGACAGCAACTAGGAAAATGAGTGATTTGGAGCAAGTCGATTGTTTACATTAATTCTATATAATGAAGTACGTGTACTACTATAAACTCAGCATAGCTACGTACATTACTCAGATGGACTTAGCGGGGCTGCCTAGGCAAATTAATAGGTGCAAAAGCCAAGCCGTTGGAGTTACTGGACCCAAAACCGATTGTTCACAAATGGCCCTCAATACATTCAAGGCCAATGTGTCTGCATGGGAACAGTTCCGAGTGAGTAAACTTGCCCTCGTTTTAATCTGACGTCCCATTGCATGTCAGACTCATATTAGTCACACGCACTGATCATATCGTGGTTAAGTTTAGTGTATCGTTTGTGCAGCTTAACTAACACCCCCATGCACTGCAGGTTGCACTGTCACTGTGTCAGTCAGCCGGTCACGAGCGACAGTTAGCCTGTCCAATGGACGGAGCATATTAAACAATAATCTGTAGGCCCTAGTTATACAGTAGCCAGCCATTGTAACCTGTATATGTTGCCATGTTCTGTCCATACATTTAGCATCATCTGTGCGACCCATCATGTCCGCAATAGTACCATGTCATTTAAATACAGCGGGCTTTACTATTAGGTCAAGCCATTTTTTTTTTTTTTTTTTCATGATCATTACTCAGATTAATTCTTCTAAAAATGAAGTCTTTGTCTTCCAGCTGTAAATAACAACAGCCCTGATATTATTAATTGCTGTTCATGCAGCTGCCTGGACTGGTGGCTTGAACCTCCTTTAGCTATACATAAGACAGCGAGACAAGACTGCAATTAAAGGACCAATGTATCCTCTCACCGGCCCCCAAACTGCACCTATTAAAGTTACAGCAGGTGTATGGTGTATCGCTTTACCTAAGTTTTCAATTGGCTCAGCTCTTTGAGTGTTGCAGCAAATTTAAACAATGCAGATTGAGTACCACAATATTACGAAGCATACGGATGGTATAATGAGAGTGTTTTGAATACTGCACGCTATCATACATCACCAAATCATAGAATGGGCAGTGTTGAGCAGTCGGCCCGAGCTAATACTTCGAAGCAACAGTGTTCAATCACCATTAGTTCCTCTTCAAAGAATCTTTTGTTACATTTTAGGACTTCAATATTGTTTCACATTCAAGGATTAAACCAAGCAGTGGCTCTTCAAGGGTATAAAAGGCATATTTTCATCATCCCAAACAGTTCCAATTCTCCCAACCTACTTACTTCTAGCCCCTCCCACATTTATCTAAAACTCATCTTTAACCAGACACAATCCTAGTTTGTTGCTTCATGGCTATTGTCCCAGTGCATGGCCATACAAGTCCATAATGTGTAATCAAGACACCCTCAGTGTCCATGCTGTGTAATTTAGCTATGATGCATTTATTTGAATGTACGTGATGCCAATCAAAGAGCTGTACCAATTGAGAGTTTTGATATACGTATGCATACTGAAACTGTAGTTTAGGGTGACAAATGACTGCCTTTAATTTAATACCTGAGGGCCGGGAAAAATATTGTCATGTGATATGACTCTCAATTAGCCAGTCATGAAACAGGACAGCTGTGCATACACTACTTCAACTTGGGGGGTGGGGGTGGGGGGAGGGGATCTAGTTTCAAGCTGCAGTCAAAGTTTAGGGATACGGGACGCTATTATGTTTTTCACCCTGGCCAGTATTGCAGTGGGGTCAATGTTTAAAGTTGTCCTGATTGGTGCAATCAGTCTACTAAAACAGTATCCTGCAGGTCAAGTTTTAAACCAGCAGGGTCGTTGTCACCATATACAGTGCAGTTTCCCATGCATTTGCTGCAGTGGTTAGAATGACCAGGAAATGTGTGATAATGATGGCTTTCTTACATGTATCCCTGTTAAAAATGACCGGGATTTCCGAGTTATTTTAACCAGGAAATGTTTGGTCGATGGCGGCTCCATACTTATTCTGGGAGAAATGACCATGACACCCTGTTTGTTTTTACTGGTTAGGAAATTATGTATAGGTGACCACAATAATCCTGGTTATTTTTTGACCATGATCCAGGACATTCTTTTGTGCCTACAGTACCAGCAAGTTGAAAACACTGTAGCTGCCATGCAGTTTGCATGATTCTGAGCAGAAGCGCAGGGATGCCGGGTTAGTTCTCGCAAACAAAATTCAAACAGATAAAACTGCCTCAAGTGTCTAAAAAGCCTCCAAATTCCCTTCTTGTGAAACAGAAAATTGGTATTTGCAGCGCTATCTAGTGTTTTTCTCCTAATTAGAAACTATTCCTAATCCAGTAAATTTCTCAGTAGAAATGTGGCCTTCAATGATATACAGTAGGATTCAGTTTCTCACCAGCAGGTACAGTATTTACTGGAAAATTGAAACTAACACCCCAACCCCCCTTCCACCAACCCAATTTTGGCCAATTACTGTAAATACCAGAGTCATGAATTTATAAACAGTTAGTGTGCTAATTGTATTTTCTTTTCCTGCACACATGTCACACATTTGTTTAGAGTGTTTCTGCATGGATATCACCTGAGGAACAGCAGCTAGCTCTTCACCTTTAGGAGAACTTTGTGTTCTTTACTGGTGGCAATTTCGAATGAGAATATGCTGTACATTGGGGAGAAATATTGAACAAAACCTGTAACTGCATATACTGTAGTGGGAAAGGTAGCCGGAAACTGTAGTTTTGCTGAACACAATTAAGTTCCCGAAACATTGATCTCCATGCAAAGATTTAGCGTACCTAGTGTACTGTGCTGGTTTCACGGTGCCAGATATATTACAGTGATTATATTTGTATCACCTGTAACACACATCCTGCAATTATCTGGTGGCTGATCTTGTTACATGGTGAGCTACTGTGCCTTCCAGTAGCAAGGTCAGTGTGATGTAAGAGAGGCTCAAGAGCCTTACTCATCAGTTTCTATGAATTTCTCTGGTTACTGCAGCATCCACCTCTCAAAAATGTGTGCATCTTTTGGGAAATTTTTCCCTCTCCCAGAAAACTAGCAGTATTCTCAATTAAGGGACATTCAGTCCCATTCATGATTGAATACATATGATACAGTGTGTGGGCATTTTTCAATGAACTGCATGTGGCATTTTTAATAGGGAACACCAGTGGCTTATATCATGTCAGTGTTAAGTTGGCCATTGTTTCTTCATTTGCAGATATACTGTACTGTGGGTGGCATGTGTGTATCTTCCCAAGAAGTGTAACTACAGTAATTCCTCAATTGCTCTGCCCAAGCTTCAACATTTATTGAGATCTGGCTCAATCCATAAACTATAGGGGTCCAATAGTTGTGATATGAGGTCAAAATTCAAAAATCATTTTATCTGATTGAAATTTACGCTCATGATAGACGTATCAACAGCAGTTATGAAAAATACAAACATTTTTGCATTGGGCATGTTGTATATGCATGAGGAGACTCATTCAAACATAAACTTGGCCAGTAAATTGACCAACATAACAGGGATGACCACAAAGCAGTCTTAACCTTCTCCCCCAATTAGAGTGATGAAAAATCTGAAATGGTTGAAGATTGCTATTTGAATGTGTTTCAGTACCCATTGCGACAAGAACATAAGAAGAACGTAGAATACAAGATTCTCAAACCATGGGATTAACTTTTCTGGTAATATTCTGGGACCTTCTATTCATGTACCTTTGTTAACCCCAAAATTAATTAGTTTGTGCGATTGGTGATCGAAACATCAAAGTTCACCAACATACGTAACTCACTAAGGGGGACACCAAAATTCTGTCCATACCGAATTTCACTTCAAGTAGAAAATCCTTTGTTTTGAGTTTTTCTTTCCAAATGAGCTACTGTCTGAAAGAGTTTGACCTATTTTTTTTGTATCAAGAATACTATGGCCACCTGAGAATGATCATATTTGTAGAAATGTTGGAATTAAAATACATGAAAAAAACCAACATAACTAGGGGGACACCAAAAAGTTATGTCTGCCAGGTTGTTTTCAATAGTATCATTTGGAAAATTGGGTGGATCCTTAATGCTCATTTTTTTAGAAATGTTGACTTTTGGTGATACCCTTACCATGACACATGAGCAAAGTAGTTCAGTCTGTGATAAGTAGTATGTTTTTCTGATTAATCAAATTTGTATATTTTTTATGTCACAGCCATTACACAGAAATGAGGGGGGACACCAAAGCAAAGATGTCTATTTTCTAAAAAAAAAAAATACTTAACTTTGGACATTCACTGAGTTTATATATATCATAAGGTTTGATGTATTCCCTGTTTTTGAAGCATTATATTGGCAAAGTCAGTAAAAACCCCATGGATTGAACCCCTAGTTTATGAATTGAGCCTTGTGGGTACAAATAGTACGTGGATCGAGTTTTCAGAGATGGGCCACTTATTCACGCAGTCTCTAAGTGGTGGTGAGCCGCCTTCACGGAGTATACTTTGTAATATGTAACCAACCAAATCAGGTAAGGTTTGGAAAGTTGTTGGAAAGACTGAATTTTGTGCGATATTGTCTGCTTGTTAGCTGTATAGGACGACGTAGAGCTCTTTCAGATTTGTGCACTTTCAGTTGTGAATACCAGGCCTCCAGTAAGGTATGGAACTCAAAGAAACCATGCTTACCAAGGGAGGCACGTTTCTACAGTGAGTCAATCCATGCCGACTACAAATTGGCACCTGTGGTAGCTGGGCTGTACAGCTATGTGGTACTTTAATTGAAGCATTTGAGGGTTTTTGGAGACTGGCATACTGATACCTGGTCTGCATATGCATGGCCCCCTCATATTCAGTGTACAGTAGATCTGCATGCGCACTGATCAAAATGCTGCAACTACAGTAATTCAGAGTTTGGTAAATTTTGCACTGTTGATTGTGAAGGGCTGCATGCTAAATTCATTATAGCCTTCAAAAATATTGTGAGGAAAAGCATAATATGATCTGCATATGCTTCATTGGGAATGTTACTGCAGCTTCACTGTATATAAATAGAGAAATTGATGCAAAACATGCACTGGTGGTCAGTTGTCTATTCCCTGGAGCCTTACGTAACAAAGCTGGTATCATTTCCAAATAATATCAGGGCCATGCATAATTGACATATATCTTTCAGTACAGTATATATTCAATTGGCATTGGATAGCTACAGTAGCATACAGTTGTTACAAAATTTGTACTACAGCACAGTACAGTATACAGTATGCATGTGTATACATGTATACCAGGGACTGAGCTTCCATCCCATGCACATTGATTCATTTACCTCTACTTGGAACTTAAAGGGCCAAACCTCTCACCCAAAACTACAATTTTGGAACCCGGGTGCCGAAATTCTCAATTGGCCCAGCTCTTTGATTGACAGCTAATTCAAACAATGCAGAGTACCAAAAGCTTATATTACACAGCATGAACGGTACTGAGAGTGTTTTTATAGTATAAATTGAGTATTTCTTTACTCACCCTGAAGCAATATAACTGAGATTGTGTCTGGATGAGGATGCATTTCAGACAATTGTGGGAGGGGCTTCAGTAAGAAGGTTAGGAGAACTGGTGCTGTTTGGGGTGAGAGAAATGGGCCTTTAAAGTGTTAAACCTTTGACCTTGGAGAGTGTAAGTTCAGATTTGTCAGAGGCCTGCTACTGAGTGTAGCTTGCTTGTCAAACATCCCCCAGAGGCTCATTGCACATAATTAATTACTGTATTATACTGAAGTGATTGTGACAGCTATTAATACTTCAAGTGTGCTTTGCAAATTTCTCTCCTCTACTGTACTGTATATATACAGTACCTTCTACTGTACACAGTTGTCTATAGACAATTGGTCATAAATTGCAAAAAGTTGTCAGTGTTTTGGAAGACACAAAAGTGACCCTGCAATTCCCTTTAATTTATCATTTTTTTACATGATTAGACACTGAATCCTCTGTTGACATAATTATATGCCATATTAATGAATGGGTAAATTGTGACCATAGCTCTTTTGATACTAAACAAACATGGGATGATGAACTGGTGGTGACTGCAGTTTCTTTTTTTAATTTTTTATTATTTCCAAGTAATGGTCATGGCTGTCAGTGTTACACCCTTTGTGTGGGAGGGTGCAGAATTTTCCCAGGAAATGTTGTCCTTCCTTTTTCAGCAGGACGGTACGTACAGTAGGGTATACACTTGCAAAAGCCAAACAAAACATTAACTGCATTTGAAAAGAGTATACTGTAGACGCCTATGAAATAAGTTCTGTCCAAACTGTGTTCAAGCATTCTCTTTCCTTAGGAATGCATGCTGTCTGAGTTACAATTAATCCGCATTGCTTGAAGTGAGTCCATGTGAATTAACCTTTTGTGTAGCTAGTAAATGTTTAGTGGCACTGCATGTCTGCTGTTTGTTGTGATTGAATGCTATTAAAGAAAAAGCCAAGTCCTGAGGAGTGTACATTGTACAGTTAATTAGTGGTATGTGAGCATTTCTTCACTCATGATCAGTGTAGCATGTGTAACTGAGAAGTATGCCATGTACCTCTGACCTTGGAGGAGGCTACTGTACATTGGTTCCATCTAGTGGTATATATACAGTAGGCCTTAGTACAAGCTGTTTGTTGAGTGTCCCCAGAGGCTCAGGTTGTCTTAATTGCTACTGTTTCTAAATTGGGTATGGCACATACAGTAGGTACATACAGTAGGTGCACAGATCTCCACTGAAGTTTTACTGTCCCTGTAAACAAATGGCTGAATGAATTGGTCTGTAAAACCTTTTATTTTATGAAACAACTTTCCAGTTAGTAAAGATAACTGTAGGACCTTGTTGAATATCCTTGTCTCAGGCTATTTAGTTGAAACATATAATATAATAATACGACTGTACTATCATGGTTACCACTGGTGTAAGTCATTGATCAGGTCACTGACAGACCAGGATTCGATAAATTCATTTGTTATTACTTGTCCACCGGGCTAGCTAGGAGTCCCAAAGTCTACTTGTCCGCATGAATATGCACTGAGTCCATATCTAATTATCTAGTGCTAGTGTGATAAAGTGGAATTTTTGGTTTTAAGGTCTTCCCTGGTAACTGCATGCTTATGTGACTTCAGGCTTTCCTTGGCAGGGATTAAAGTAAACACTTCCTGTTACTCAAGCCTTTCTATATTTAGACTTAAGCATGGGAGCTAAGTTGGAGGAGACAGGGAGCAAAGGGATGCTTTGAGGTCTACCTGAGCTACTTCCTTTTGGGGCAGTGTGGACAGTGTGCACAAATCTGCATAAGTGGTGAAAAGTCTGATATAAACAGCCTTAGGTAAAATAGGCCTTTGGACAATCAGTGGAGTTGGGCCGGCCAGTTTTAGGTTATTCAATTAATGTTTTAGCATGATAGTATAGTATTCAGTACAGGTGTTTTATCCTTTATTGGCCCTGATCAAAGTTAGTACAGTATGATTTCCCCATGATTGAAACCTGTGGAGTGATGTCCACTCTTGATCAGTTTTCTTGCTGACTTGTGGAAATGGGGGAGCCCAGGGAGGGATGTCCTTGCTGACATAGGCTGTGGTTAGCCGTCTCCCTTTGGCATTATCAAATTATAGCCAACACTCTTCTTTTTTGTTTTTCTTTGTTTTGCTTTGTACCGAACTTGTATCCCACGTACTGAAGAATTGTATTTGCCAGACTAAATTTAAGGGTGCATAATGCAGACCATCCATCTCATTTGATTGTCTTTTTATTATCTATCCCAAATTATAAAAGGAGTAAGCACCAGGCAGAAGAACCACAACCCCATTCATCCCACAGTCGTGACAACACCATCTTGATATGGAGGCTGCAGACAATTCCAGAAAGTCTCTTATCTTTGGTATGTCTCATTCCCAAGTGCTTCAATTTTTCCTTCTTCTGTGGCTTATTTTGTCAAATGTTGTACCTGTCTTACAATGTTATTGGACTCTTTGACTCCAAAAGCCTTGTCTCTACAGTGTGCAGCTATAGATACAAGAAGGTTACAGCACTGTATATTCCGACAACATCCCTTAATACTTACAAATTCCCATCATAGGACAAGAAAATATTTAATTCTACAAGGTCTTGTAAGCATTTTTATTCCAAACAAAAAACAAAAGCAGGTAATGTGAGTTGTACAACTAGGAGAGCATCATGTGCAGTTTATAATTGCACAATGCACTATTTTTTTAATTAAAGGGCCAAATAATCCTCTCACCCCAAAGTACACTTTTTGTAAGAGGTAACAGAAACTCTCAATGGCTCAGCTCTTTGATGGACTGCTCATTCAAACAATGCAAAGCACCAAAGCTTACATTATTACACAGCATGAACTGTGTTAAGAGAGTGTTTCCATCAAAAGCATTGAGCTTTTCTATGCTCACCCTTAAGCAGTAAACTGAGATGAGGAGTTCTTTATAAAGGGGAAGAGTAGAGATGAGGCTCATCCAGGGAAGTTGAGGAGTGAGGGTTATGGTCGATGGGTGGTACAGTGACTATATGCCTGATATCTTCTATCCAACTCTAGCAGCATGCTCTAAAATATGTGTTTCCTGGTATTCTAGGCTAAAGGTAATTCTGTGACTTCAATTACCACAGATTTACTGTAGGAGTTTGGGGCAAAGTGTAATAGTGTAGCTTCAACGCTGTAAATGAGCATGGTTGTATCTTGTCTCAAGACATGCGACTGTAGTTTCAGATGCAAGAACTATTCTTGTTTTGCTACAGAAAGGAGAATGATTTCATTACAAGCACATTTGCTATGTCTTATTTAGTACCCCCCCCCTCCCCCCTCTTTCCCTTCAGTGAGATTAATAACCTATTTTTGTTTCCATGAAATTGCTGTACTGTACATTAGTACATGTTACGTACCTGCCAGATCCCCACCCCAGGTATGAGCGTTAAAAAGGGATTAAGCAAAACTCACTATGGGTGACTGGTCTTTTTTTATTAATTTACATCTTAAAGGCAGTCATTCATCACCCTAAACTACAGTTTCAGTATACATATATCAAAACTCTCAATTGGTACAGCTCTTTGATTGGCATCACATTCAAACAATGCATCATTGCTAAATTACACAGCATGGGCACTGAGAGTGTCTTGATTACACATTGTGGACTTGTATGGCCACTGGGACAAGCCATGAAGCAATAAACAAGGATTGTGTCTGGATAAAGATGAGTTTTAGATAAATGTGGGAAGGGCTAGAAGTAAGTAGGTTGGGAGAATTGGAACTGTTTGGGATGATGAAAATATGCCTTTAAAGGTCAGCTAGAGTTAAGTGGCCCCTAAATTATTTTGAAACAATTACCACCAAATTTCACAACATGTCAGAAAAAAATATCCTTGAAACAATCTCGTTAGAACTGTTCTCAGTATTAGTGATATGCCCATTTAAGCATTTGAAACATGACCATGAAGGTTGAAATTTGATAGCACTTTATCTCAGAATAAACTGAAATGCGATGTAGCCCTTCAGTGCACTTTAGGTAATTTGATTCCCTTTTTGCCAGCACTTATTTCAGGATTTGGTGTAAGTTGTTATTTGAACCCCAGAGTTGTTTGGCTTCTATATATTGTATCAGAATGGTAATCAAATCTGCTGCTCATTGAAGCAGCTAATAGGAGTAATGAACCAGTGGTCGGGTACTATAATTGGGAACCGCAGTTTTTCCCTAAGAACTGTGGTAGCCCTGACGGATCTCCTTAAAGGCTAATTTTCCGTAATGATGATGTTTCTGCTATAAATTCTATTTCAATTAAGAAGCTTGCATGATAGCTGTTCACATTGGTGCAACTGCATTTGCCCTGTGAATGACCAAAAAAGGAAGACAAATGCAGAGTGGCTCATAAATACACACTGCACACAGAGAGAGTTTTGGTTACATTTTAGGGTCAGTGTACAGTACAGCCAGGTCAGCTACCATGGATTGATGTGTTTGCATGCAAAAGCTTATTTTCACAACTGCTCAAAGGTGACAAGGTGCAGTCAACATGAGCAGCTGTTTGCAGAGGAAAACCAATATACATTGCCTGAGAGTAATGGGACTTTATAGGAAAAGAGAGTTTCCAGGCTACATTAATGTGTACAGTATGAAACAGGAATAATGATCATTGCAAGGGGCCTGCACATGACCTTCTGCTTACTGTGTGTACAGGACTGTACTTTACAGGTGCCATTAATGTGTTAGGCTACTGTAGGTCGAGATGATCAAAGTCAGTTCCAGTCTATTGACACTTAGCTTGAGAGGGTGATCTTTACACTGTACCATTGAACCATCTTTTTCATGACCTATCGTGAAGAAAGATAAAGAAAACTCACTGGGGAATTTTGAACCTGCAGGAAAAGCCTGTCTCAATATCAATCTTTTCCTATCTTCCCTGATGGTCATGTGTTATATTATGGTGTATGTTTTATTTCATCAGGAGTTCCCGACAAGCGTTGCAGCTGTGAGGGCCCGTGCGACCCGAAGAACGGTGGCAGCTCCGTTTTAGGTACGTTTAAAACTGCTTGATAGGTGTACATATAAGACTGTGCTTTCATGTTTTGTCCCTTGCATGTTTTCTTGACTCCCATGATGTGGCCAAATGCATTTGACCTGATTTTGAAACTTGTCATTCAAGCAGCACAATTTCCTGACTTCAAATGTACTTCTCTGAGATTTAGAGGTATTTTTCAGCAGCTGGGGTCTTTCTGCATTCAGTAATTCACTCACCTCATATGTCTGCATGCTTCTAGCATTCACCCTGACCTCATCCTGGCATGTAAGCCCACAGTCCTGGTTGTTTCCTTATTGAATAAACTGAACATTAAAAAATCATGCATCAGCAACTTTTTAGTGCATCATATTCCCAACAAATGTGTCTGAAATGGCTGCCTCATTTCCTTTATTCTCATGTCCATGGCAAAATTTCAAGGCTGGTCTTTCTTTTCGAGGGGGGGAGAAGAGAATTACCTGGCTACATTCATGAACTTAACAGGGTGCCATTAATGTGTTAGACTACTGTAGGTCGAGATGATCAAAGTCAGTTCCAGTCTATTGACACTTAGCTTGGGAAGGTGATGTTTACATTGTACCATTGAACCGCCTTTTATCATGACCTATATCGTGAAGAAAGATAAAGAAAACTCACTGGGGAATTTTGAACCTGCAGAAAAAGCCTGTCTCAATATCAATCTTTTCCTATCTTCCCTGATGGTCATGTGTTATATTAAAATGTATGTTTTATTTCATCAGGAGTTCCCGACAAGCGTTGTGGCTGTGAGCGCCCGTGCGACCCGAAGAACGGTGGCAGCTCCGTTTTAGGTACGTTTAAAACTGCTTGATAGGTGTACCTATAAGACTGTGCTTTCATGTTTTGTCCCTTGCATGTTTTCTTGACTCCCATGATGTGGCCAAATGCTTTTGACCTGATTTTGAAACTTGTCATTCAAGCAGCACAATTTCCTGACTTCAAATGTACTTCTCTGAGATTTAGAGGTATTTTTCAGCAGCTGGGGTCTTTCTGCATTCAGTAATTCACTCACCTCATATGTCTGCATGCTTCTAGCATTCACCCTGACCTCATCCTGGCATGTAAGCCCACAGTCCTGGTTGTTTCCTTATTGAATAAACTGAACATTAAAAAATCATGCATCAGCAATTTTTGAGTGCATCATATTCCCAACAAATGTGTCTGAAATGGCTGCTTCATTTCCTTTATTCTCATGTCCATGGCAAAATTTCAAGGCTGGTCTTTCTTTTCGAGGGGGCGGGAGAAGAGAATTACGTGGCTACATTCATGAACTTAACAGGGGCCATGAATGTGTTAGACTACTGTAGGTCGAGATGATCAAAGTCAGTTCCAGTCTATTGACACTTAGCTTGGGAAGGTGATGTTTACATTGTACCATTGAACCGCCTTTTATCATGACCTATATCGTGAAGAAAGATAAAGAAAACTCACTGGGGAATTTTGAACCTGCAGAAAAAGCCTGTCTCAATATCAATCTTTTCCTATCTTCCCTGATGGTCATGTGTTATATTAAAATGTATGTTTTATTTCATCAGGAGTTCCTGACAAGCCTTGTGGCTGTGATGGCCCGTGCGACCCGAAGAACGGTGGCAGCTCCGCTTTAGGTACGTTAAAATCTGCTTGATAGGTGTACTCTATAAGACTGTGTTTTCATGTTTTTGTCCCTTGCATGTTTTCTGACTCCCATGATGTGGCCAAATGCATTTGACCTGATTTTGAAACTTGTCATTCAAGCAGCACAATTT